>LR746269.1:1782500-3105000 GCA_902729315.2 Spirodela intermedia | reverse complement strand
ACATAAATCTTAGATCTTAAGCTGGTTTATCAATTTATACGTGCATATAGTTTAAAAAATTTAGTAAACACAGAGAGGAAATAATCATAGAGCCAAAGTATATGAATTGTTTTACAGAGATCCTCACGGTTTCTAAAATATATTGGGTGATCCAAGCTTGATGGTTTCGATTTTTAAAAATTAGATTTATCTAATGGGCTATTAAGAGATAAATAGCATAATAATCACACTAAAGTACATATAAAAAAATGGATTTTTAAAAATTGGATTTGTCTAATGGGCTATTAAAAATCTTCCTCACACTATTGCACTCCTGACTTCGAAGAATTAAAAGGGAAGGCGACTTCTTCGGGCTGATCAGAGTACCAGACAGTATAATCTTTTTTCTAAAGGAATTTAAGCATCCAGTCAGTGTTTAGGTCCTTCGTTATGAAACACAATCTAAAACCAAAGCAAGAAATGGATGGTGGACTTTTTTTTTTTTTTAACAAGGACAGATCATAGAGATATATCAATTCTAACAAGCATTTTAGGGAGGGGAAAGCAGATGCTACCAGAGAGATGGATGGTGAAAATTTATAAATAGAGCAGAATAAAGAATAAGTTTCTATCTCTGAGCAAAAATTTGGGAAAAAGAAATGGTCAATACCATGAACCAAATCATGAACAAAAGAGAAAACCCGTAAAATATCACACATGACCATAGGGATTTAAAACCAGGAAGTAGATTCATCAATAAAAAAATTAAAGCGTCTGTTGACTCAGTAAGATGCCATATGAGAACGAAAAGCTATTAATTCACGCTACTTTGACGCATCTAAAATGGATAATGCTCTAACGAAGGGAAAAAAATAAATACGGAAACGATGTAGTTAATGAAAAAAATCAACTTTAATTATTGACCCAAAACCGACGCGTGGAAAGACTGTTCCTGCGCCATAAACGGAACGACTGACGCTCGCCATCATATATCAAAGTTGCATCGGGTAAAACCGTGCGGTTGCCCGGAGAACACTTCGAATCCATCGAATGAGTAGACTAGATGGGTGACGAGACTCAACTGTAGCCGTCCTCGACGAGATAATTGAAGGTCTGGTTGCCGCAGTTGTAGGTGAACTTGTTGTTCTTGGCCGGAAGCTTCTGGAGGCACTGTGACGCGATGCTGATGAAGTTCCCCGATGACTCCGCGTAGGACGCGATGATCACCGTCCCCCTCGCTACGAAGCTGTAGATCAGCGATTTCTGCCCCATGCTCGACCTCCCCGCAGCCCTCACAACCAACTCGGTTCTCCGGGCCTACGCCTTCCCTCCGCACCTCGACAGCTCTAGAATTCTCCTCAAGTGACCAGAAGAGGAGAGGAGCGAAGAAGAAGAAGAAGAAGAAGATAAGATAAGAGGCAGTTGGAAAAGCTGCAGAAGAGCGAAGAAGAAGAAGAAGACGAAGAAGAAGAAGAAGAAGAGTGGAGAGGAGGCAATTGGAGAGGCTGCAGGGGAGCGCTTTTGTAGAAGTCTTCTACGACGTTTCCCGCTTCCTACCTCGCGTGCGGGGCATTTTCGTAATTTATATGCAACAATGACAACGGTCGCCGCCGCCTAAGAACGTGGGCACGCGATCGGGACCGGTCAGCTTTGAACACTTCAAAACATCTTTCCGTCTCGAAGGGCCAAGTCACAGAGGCCACAGATCTTTTGCGTTCGCCGGCGCATGCTGGGATTCACACGCGTTCGATCACCAGGCTAAACCCCTCTAATCGACGGCCCTCGTTGAGGTAGACCCCATCTCTAGGCTCATGAGAGGTTTAGGTTCCTATTTAATGTACATGTTTATCCATAAGTTGACCCTAAAGATGGGAAAAATGCAAGTATTATTATTTAATGGGACGCAATACGCACAACTCAAGAGCAGCATGATGGGGTAATTTTTAGGTTATTAAATTCTGATACCAGGTCCAATTTTGTGACAATAACTTTACTCATATGTAATTAATTAATGCGAGGTTATTTTCATAGGTATTGACCAAAATTGAAGGTCTTATTAGGGGAAGTGCTTTTAATTATTCCAAGATAGTTTTGACTCAAGAGTTGAATGAGTCGCAGGTCATTTTTCCACCACGCGCCTAAAGTATTTAAGTTAGATATATCATTGTAGTCAAGGGTAAAATAATGAGGTGTAATTGTCTACATCACAAGTAGCCAATGTTTAGCCCCCCATCCCCCTCTTCCTTGTCGTTTCTTGATTTATCCTATGATCCCCAAGAAAAGCTTGAGGGAAAAAATGCTTAAAATATAAGATTCCTGTAGGAAAAAAAATTAAAGAATTTATGAAAATAATGTCTCAATCATAAAATTTATTAGATGTTTTCTGAAACTTTCATAATTTATTGAAAAAAATTTGGACTCATTGAGTTTGGAAAATCAAAAAAAGTGTTATCACCCAATGATAAATTACAAAGGGTGGTGAGTTTTTATTGCATCCTACACAAAGTTTTTGGATTTCTTTAATAAATCTCATGAGACCTTTATCATAAATAAATACATATAGGACATGGGAGGTTGCAAGCCCAAAAAAGGCAAAATTTTTCAAAGTTTGTCTTGTTGCATCCAGCTCACTGTGGAGAGTACATTCTGTCAAAAGGTTTTTGCAATCATTTTACATACTTTTGATCATCAAGGTTCACTTTGATAATATTTTCAATGGCCCAGAAAATCTGTACATATTATCATCATTTTAGCATGAAGTATGTATGAACACAAATCATAGTCAGAGAGAATAACAAGAAAAACCAAGAAATCGTTTTAATGAGAAGTTTTCTAAAATTAATGATCTTCAAAAGAATTAGAAAATGTCTTAGGAATGGAGAAAATCAAACCTTTTCCATAACTACCCTATGTTATGTTATGAACTTTTGAATTAACTAAGCTCTAATTCACAATCTTTTATGTGGTTAAGCATCCAAATCAAATATTTATTAATTGATGGATCATTAATTTGAAAATTGTGATTTTTGCCAATACAAGAGAAAGCTAGGACCTAAGCTATCTTTCAAAGAGCTTCACATAACTATGCTTTCATATAAAGCCCAAAATATCCATATCTTGCATTTTAGTTATGAGAGTAGTCATAGGGTCACATGGCAAACTTGTTTCTTTCCATCTCTGATTGCGTGTACGACACATATCTTCATTTTTTGATGGTACACAATAAAATCAAGCACATATTTAAGGCTACTCAAGAACAAAAATTCATCTATGTTCTCAATTTCTTTTTTTTGGAGTGATGTATCATGACCAAAATCTATACCATAGTAAGCTCCTACATTAGCCTTGAGTACCGCAATCGCAACAATGGGGCCTATTCACTTACTCACTATAATTTCCCCTAGATTGGTGTCAATACAGCTTTCCTTCCCTCTCACATTCTATAGTGAGAGATATCTTTCTCTTGTATTTTTTCTATTGTGCTAATATGGACTTCAAAATCTTTCAGTAATCTTAAAATAATTCTACCTCTAATCTTGGATATCTTGTCCAATTTCAATCTCTCTACTCTCACTAATGACACACTCACACCTTTATTGATTATACTTAAATTTTGTATATAAAAATCATAATCTCTTATCATTCTTAATGAAAAAAAAAAAGAAAATTCCATGATTTTTTATCTAGTGCTTTCTAAGTGATGGTGTAAATGAGTTTGTACCTTGCATGACATATTACTATCCTTATTGACATCTAGTATCTATGCTTCTACATCATACCACATGGTAGATCTGGTGCCATTAATATGAGCACTAGTAGTATTAATTCCATTTTCATCCTTTTAACCTTTGAAATTGTAACACAATCATTTATCTTCAAAACTTTTTTAACATAAACTTGATGCTGAATCATTGTTTCCACAAAGATATTTTAATGGTGTCAGAGTCACCAACAACTACATGTACATTACATTTCTTGCTCATATACTTGATAAAACAGTACCATTAGGATTTACATGTGTAAATGCAATAGTTTATCTACACACTTACCTCGTAATTGGACAAGAATCATCAATACATATTGGTAGCGTACACCTAGGCTATCATGGGGACTAATCTTTTGACTATCGGCTAAAGCATTCAATAGCACCATAAATGACAGTTACCCTATGACAGTGGATTGTGACATATAAATCCAATTCGGGTAGTAAATATGGCTAAATTAGTATACATGGCGTAATAAACTATAAGAGTCTGTATCTAATGAAAGCTAAGGCTTGCATACAGGTACATAGGTACTAAACTAACATCTGGTTTTGATTACAGCTTACAGATGGACATTTCACTTTGGATCGTACATACACATTAAACTATCATCTTTAAATGATATTTACCCATATGACGACACAAGGGGTGGGTGAGATGGAGAGGGATTCGTTCAGGAAGGAGAGGGGTTAGAGCTGAGGGATGGAAGGGGGGAGATGGGGCAGGGAGGGTGGAGAGGAAGATTGGTAGAGTCGGCGAAGAAGGAAGAGAGAGAGAGAGAGAGGCTCCAACCAGCCTACCGCTCCGGGTGAATCAAGAGCGTAAAACTATATGATAATACGAAAAAATGATGAATCGGGGTTAACAAGATATTTATATAGAATAATGGCGTCCAGGCTTGATATGAACAGAGAAATCTACGATAACCTCGTGAGAAGCAAAACGAATTTGTTCCTCTTTTTGGCGCAGGAGGACGCACACACAAACGCATTGAGGGTTGGGGGTCATCACCAAACTGCACCAAGAAAGGAGGCCCAGAATGGCGACAGCTGCGTTCTCAGTAGTCACAGAACGCCTGCAAGAGCTCCATCGTCGACGGCGAGAAGGAGCCGGAAGCCTCCGGGCATCTGTAGAAATGAATTGGGATCGGCGCGAATAGGCTGCCGACGGGTTTCTCCGGTGAGGGGGAGCAGAACGACGCGTTGTCATCCCGCGGCGGCGCGTATCCGCTGGCGCGATCTTCCCGCGGCGGCGTGTATCCGCTGGTGCGGTCTTCCCCCGGCGGCGCGTATCCGCTGGTGCTGTCTTCCCGCGGCGGCGCGTATCCGCTGGCGTGGTCTTCCCGCGGAGGCGTGTATCCGCTGGCGCGGCCTTCCCGCGGCACCGACGCCGCTCCGGCACCCAAGCCCTCGGCGCGGGACATCCCGGTGAGCTTCTGCACCAGGGCCATGAAGTCTCTTGCCGGCGTGTGGATGATCTTGGGGGAGTAGGCGTAGATGATCACCGGCTGCTGTTGCTGTTGCTGTTGTTGTTGTTGCTGCTGCTGCTGCTTTTGGCCTCCGGCGCCGTCGCCGGAGACGGCGGAGTTGGAGGAGGAAGGCGCGGGGCTGTGCTTGTGGATGATGTGGGACACCCTGTTTATCCGCAGCGGCGCCGGTCGGGCAATGCTATGGCCATTGCTTTCCCTTGACGGGCTCATGCCGACGATCGACAGAAAAGATTGAAGCAGACGAGCAACGAGATATGGTGGAAGGAGATGACGAGACAAAAACCGGTGGTCAGTCTCTCCTGTTCTCTTCTTACCGATGTCGCGCTTATGCTTTATTTAGCTTTAGCGAGAGCGAGAGAGAGAGAGAGAGGTGCTGGTTGCGAGGGGCGAGGGAGGCCAGCCGTTCTGACCGTAGAGAGCGAGAGAGAGAGAGAGAGAGAGAGAGAGAGAGAGAGAGAGAGAGAGAGAGAGAGAGAGAGAGAGGGGGGGGGGGATGTGTGCTGCTGCGCTGTGAGGAGTCTAGGCTTTATCGGGAAAGGGTGGCTGGTCGGAGAGCGCCGCAGCAGCGGACGGCGGGGAGTAGGAAGGTGTGGTTCGCCGATCCCCCCCGTCTTCAGAGCCACCCCTGGGTTAACGTTCGCCTGTATTCAGCTCCTTTCAGCCGTCCGATCCGATCATCGGCCACCTGGGCGAAATCGGACGGGCAAGAACGGACGAAACCCCGCGCAGTCTCAGCCACGTGGTCTTTTTCAATTATTTATCTTTTCCTCCTGGTCGACTCGTTCTTCCTATTTCTAGAAATCTTTGCGTTGTGTTCATTGACTCAGCGTTTCAATCGAGTCGGCTCTGTCCGATCCACTGTTCATCTCATCTTCCTGGAAGCAACTGGCCGAGTCGGGGCGGCGCTGAGCCTACTAATTGCCGTTATCATGTCCAAATTTGGAACATCTTTTTACCGGGTAGCCGTTAGAATAACGTGCACGAATGGAGAAGGTGTGCGGGTCACCGGCGGCGGTTCGGAAACCTTGGATGTATCACGTCAGCCGCCGCGGTTCCGACGGCCGGAGGTCTTCCAAAGAGTCTTATCACGTGCTTGATGATTTCCACCTGACGACCGACAGGGTCTCGACATCTGAGTACATTTATGTGTATCCGACAGACGAGGATTTCATGAGATATCTCAATTTGGAAAATGACCATTAATGCTATCGATCTTATTAAGGAAAGAAAATGTTAAAACTGGACTTCATGAGATAACTTCCCCAACTAGAGAATCACAATTGATGCTACTCTCGCGAGATCCCTATGCCAATTAATGGTAATAGAGAGAGAGAGAGAGAGAGAGAGAGATAGATAGATAGATAGATAGATAGATAGATAGAGAGAGGGAGATAGATAGATAGATGGATGAATAGAGAGAGAGAGAGTTAGAGAGCTAGATAGATGGATAAATAGAGAGAGAGAGAGAGAGATGGAGAGAGGGAGAGAGAGAGATGGAGAGAGGGAGAGAGAGAGAGAGAGAGAGAGAGAGAGAGAGAGAGAGAGGGAGAGAGAGAGAGAGAGAGAGAGAGAGAGAGAGAGAGAGAGAGAGAGAGAGAGAGAGAGAGAGAGAGAGAGAGAGAGAGAGAGAGAGAGAGAGAGAGAGAGAGAGAGAGAGAGAGAGAGAGAGAGTGAGAGATAGGGAGAGGCAGAGAGAGCGAGAGAGAGAGAGAGAGAGAGACAGAGCGAACAAGAGAGAAAGAAGCAGAGAGCGAGAGAGAGAGAGAGAGAGGCAGAGAGACAGAGCGAACAAGAGAGAAAGAAGCAGAGAGAGAGTTAGAGAGAGAGAGAGAGAGAGAGAGAGAGAGAGAGAGAGAGAGAGAGAGAGAGAGAGAGAGAGAGAGAGAGAGAGAGGCTATTGTGGACAGTAAAAAAAGGCGCTCATTGGAGGGGTGGGCACTTTACCTTTAGAGAGCTGAGTACAGATTCCACCTCCAAATGTAGTCTTTATGCTTTTAAAAGGGTTTTTTTCTTCTTCCTTTTCAAGCAAACTAGGCTCTGAAACTTTGTAGATGGAGATCCTACTTGGATCGATTAGCAGCAGCTGGAGAGAGATAGAAAGTGTATTGTCTCTACCTATCTTGTATATAGTAAGATAAAAATTTTGAATAAAAAAGTACACATCATACTTGCACCTTATGGTTCTATAAATATCTTAGAAAATCCTAAACATAACACATAACTCTCTCTCAAAGTCACTAACCTTGTCTTCTTACACAAAGACTCCTCACTCAATGACAACAATTTCCAAACCAAAATGGAAAATCAAAGAGTATATACTTCATTTTTTTCTAAAAATGGGCGTTTTTTTTTATCCTCTTAGCCTTCTTTTTTCATCCAAAGTTACTAGTGCGAATTCATAGGTGTTATTGCTATGTTTGAGCTAGATATTCACAACTATAGTCCCCTCCATGTGAGTGTGAGCATTCATAAAAGCTCTATTGTGTTGCCACATAGGGGTGCACACCTTGACCTTTGGGGGGAAGGGGGGGGGAGGAGGTGTAGGGGTCAACCCACCTTCCAGTTCTTGATCTTGATCCTTTTCCAAGGACGTTGACTCCTATTGTCCAAGAGTCAACCCTTGTGCAAACAGTTCACCATTTTTTGCATGGGTCGGGCTGATTGTGATATTTTCAGTTGTCATGTGACTCCCAAAATTAATTAATTATTGTCTAAATGTGTTCATCACTTGTTGATATCTTGGGCTTATAAAACATGAATCTTATATGATAATTAAACATTAATCAAAAGATCCAGAACATTTCAAATACAAAATGGAAACATATTTTTTATTGACAACAAATTAATCTAGTTCCATTTTATCATCAAGATTAACGTTAACTATAGCTTAATACCAATATTAGTAAGTCATGTATTTTTTTAAAAGAAGATCTTCACAAAGGTTGACACAAAATCACATTTTTTTTAAAAGACACCCAAGTTACGCTTCTAGATGCTAAATATGGTAAGCCACAAAATTCCATGTTCCTAGCTATGAGTTAACATTGTCAATATACCCCTTGATAAGGGAATAATCTGATTTTATGACGATCAAGAAGAATATCTCTAAGAAAATAATTTATTAAATATACGAAAGTGTCCTTCTGACGATCAGGTGCCAGCTAAAATTTCCTCAGATAACTTATCGCTGGGAGACGCGATAAGCCGAGTCAAGACGTGGTTTGGGCTCGAGAGGGGGGGCTACCGCTCGGGTTGGGCCATAGAAGCCTGCGGGCGGGTGCTGGAATGACGTCAGGTGTGAAGGGAAGGGTACCGGTTAAGCGCCACACGAAGGGACAGCAGATCGAAGTATCTTCGGACCGGCACCGTCACCTTATCCGCCGCTCTGTACGTCGTCCTCAGCCGGCTCCTCCCTCCTTCTCCTCTCCCTCCCGCCATGCCGATACTTCGATTTCTCCTCCATCCTCCGCTTCACTGGTAGGAAGCTCTCTCTCTCTCTCTCTCTGGGTCGCTTGTTGTTTTTTTCTGGAGCAGAATGCCGCCGTCAGCGGCGAAGATCTCGGAGCTGCCCTTCCACCTACAGAGCTCGCCGTTCGGGGCGCCGCTGCGAACGCGCTCCACTCTGCCCTTCGCTCTCCTCCGCTCCCGCTTCCGCTTCCTCTTCTGTCCCTCGGGCTCCCTTCGTGTTGCCGAGCAGGGCGGTGGCGGCGGCAGCGGTGGGCGGCCCGACGCTCGCCGGAAAGCCGGCCCCCGCACCCGCCGATACCCCTGGGACGAAGATTACTCGGAGTCGGCGGGCGGCACCAGCGAGGGGACCGAGTCCCGCCACCACAGGCCGTCGCGCGTCCCTCAGGCGCCGTGGCTGCAGCGGTGGAGCGATCCGAGTCCGCCGGCGGCGGAGTCGCAGCCACATTTGGGGAGGAAGAAGAAGGAGGATGGAGAAGGTGGTGGTGGCGGCTACATCGACAGGTCTGATGGCGGAAGAGGCTCCATCGAGAGGATAGTGTATCGGCTCCGTAATCTTGGGCTGGATAAGGAGAAGGATGAGGAAGACGGCGACGAGGATTCGGATTTCGAGATGGATGACGACATGCGGCTCGGAGACCTGCTAGAGCGAAGCTGGAACCGTCCGGATTCGCTGGTCCTTGGAGAAGATGCCACCGTCCTGCCATGGGAGAGGGGGGGAACCGACGGGCTCGAATTCGCAGACGATGGGGCGAGGACGCCGGAGAAGAGAGTAAGGGCGCCGACGATGGCGGAATTGACCATCGAGGATTCAGAGCTGAGGAGGCTGCGGCGTCTTGGGATCCCACTGAGGGAGAGGATCACAATCCCCAAGGCCGGCGTCACCCAGGCGGTCCTCGAGAAGATCCACGATGCCTGGCGGAAGTCAGAACTGGTGCGGCTCAAGTTTCACGAGACCTTAGCGCATGACATGAAGACTGCTCATGAGATCGTCGAGGTTAGTAAATGTGCTGACTTTCTCCAACCACACAGGACACTTTAGTGGTTGATAAGCTTCTTGATGTTAGCAAAGTCGCAAAGGTCAATGATAAATCAAATCATATTGCCATTCGATATGCAACTCGAATTATATTTCTGATAATGTATTTGCATATTCTTAAAGGACACATGTTTGGAGGTGATTCTGCTTTATTTTTTATATAACAGAGTCGAAAAGAGGGTGAGACCATTGTTTCCAAGGAGATAGAGCATGAGTATGTTATTTTGGTTAATATGTCCTGAACCATCTTGGTTGAGTGACTGGGACGTGATTTTTTTTTTCAGATAGTTAATTTGTAACACATATGCACTTTTCTTTGCGCTCTTTTTATTATTTAATGATCCACTTTTAAGAACTAAGTCATAATTTTCTTGGATTCTTTCATGTTATTTCTATAATGGCATTTTTTGATTGGCTATTAGCTGGAGAATAGAAAGTGATGATCTTTTCAGTGAAAAGTGGTACATGGAATCTTCCCAGGACCCAAGATACAATGGTAATCAGTGACAAACATTGGCATATAGATGATAAATAGCAACTTTGCTTGGAGAAACAGGATAGCTGCAACATATGTGCTGGAAGATCGGTTTTCTAGGTTTTGATGTCTATAGTTCCCTGAATGTCTGGTAGATTTCTGTGTAAGCTCCTTCCCCCTTGGCAGGGACCAATTCTTACTTCTAGTTCGAATGCATAAACAGATAAGAAAAGATTGTCTGGTTCAGTGCATGTCGAGGCTGCCAATCTATTGGCATGCATCGTGCACATATGGAGATCCTCGAGGTTAGGTCTATGCTGTCAGTGTTCTTCTTGTCATAGTATGTATACAGCATCGCTATTGCTTTGAAACTTGTAATCATCACTGTGATCAAGGGTTGTTCTGTCAATTTCGGGTTGGGTAGGATTTGGTGGTTCAAATCTCATAACTGGATTTGGGTTTAATTGTCAATCAGTCATCCAACACTATTTTTTAAAAGTGTACATCTGTCAACACACAACTGGTATGCATGGTGACCCATGGGACCTCATTTGAGTAATCGTTAGGTTTCTGTTCATTTCTATTTGTCAGGTAGAAAAAAATACAATGTCACCTAAATATGCTTAACGTAATGTGTCAAGGAAGCCTCTGTTGTTTGATACCTTCAGACATGAAAAATTGGACAAGATAAAATTAAAGTGAGACGAAAAGATTGATGAATGTTATTTGATGCATTCAAACATAGGAGGGCAGAAGTAGAAGAAGTCTAATAAGAGAGATGACATTTAAAAACTTGTCACCTCCGAATTGCATGAGTTTTTTCGGTTTTTTCACTTTATCCTTGTAACGTCTCTGTTTCATATGCCATGTCCTTCTCTTAACCCTTCTAACATAGATATAATCCATTCTCTTTTTCAATTTTTCTTTGGTGTCTATTTAGCTGTTCTGCTCTGAAACAGAATCATCAAAATCGATAGGAACATATTTCAGCAGAAAAAAGTTATATTTCATCTGAAAAAAACCATGATTCAGCTTAAAATATATGCATGCGTGTTTGTCATGCCGTTTGATCTCCATTTGTTGGGAATTTTGTTCTACTTTATTTCATTCACATTTAGGTGATCTCTAGTATATTGAATTACATTTTCTGGTGGACTTGAACCGCTGACAGTTGTGTAATGACGATTGGTCGTTATTATATTGCAATGCCGTTCACTTATGACATTTTGTCTGAATCAGCGCCGAACGGGAGGCTTGGTTATATGGAGATCAGGAAGTGTTATGGTTGTATATCGTGGCAGCTCCTACAAACGGCCGCCAAGATCAAAGTTGATCTATGGTCAGAGCAACCCCATGGAAGTATCGGAGGGGGTGGACTCTTTGCTTGTTCCTGACGTTTCATCTTCCACGAAGTCATCTGTTATTGATGGCACTTCCTCAGTTTCATCGCCATCAGAAATGAGTGAACAATCTTATCTGAACGATGCTGAAACTATGACAGAGGAAGAACAGGAATGCAATCAGTTACTTAATGAATTAGGTCCTCGCTTTGTCGATTGGTGGGGAACTGGAATCTTGCCTGTCGATGCTGATCTGCTGCCACAAAATATTCCTGGTTACAAACCACCGTTTAGACTTCTTCCGACTGGAATGAGGTCACGGCTCACAAATGCAGAGATGACCAACTTGAGAAAGCTAGCTAGGACACTTCCAAGTCATTTTGCCCTTGGTATGTAACTGACCACATTTTTTTTGTCTTATATTATCAGTATTTTTTTGAGTTGAGATAACGATAGTTTCTCATCTGTGAAGGGAGGAACAGGAATCATCAAGGGTTGGCAGCTGCTATTGTGAAACTATGGGAAAACAGTGTGATTGTTAAAATTGCTGTGAAACGGGGTATTCAGAATACAAACAATAAAATAATGGCCGAGGAGCTGAAAGTGCGTGTACCTCTCTTTGATTCCAGAATTATAAAATTTATTCCTGTTAATTTTTTGCATCATGAGTGTCAAGTAATGATTTTTGTTTCTGTCTAAGGCTCTCCGTACCAAAGGATAGATCATTATTCCCAGTCTTTGAGCAGTTTTGCTGGTTTTGTTTTCTTTCAAGGTTTGGTTACGTTGGTCTTCTCAATCTTTCTCTACAGATCATTGTTTCTCTTTGGTTTCATTTATTTTCCTTTCCGTTCGTTTTTATGATTTTGTTTATATTTTTCCTGTTTTATTTCTTTCTTCAGCACCCTAAGCCATCAACTGCTGTACCCATTTCAATGACTTGGCAAGGGCTCTTTGGGAAAATCTTCAAATAAGAACATGGCACAACATGATTTAGAATGTTATCTTTCTTTGGTATTTGGTTTTCATTTCTGGTCACATGGTTCCTGATTGCAGTACCTACGACCTGTCTGTATCCATTATCTTTTAACTCGGTCTGAACTTTTTCTATGATTTCAGTATACTTACCGTTTTATATTTTATTCATTAGAAACATGAATAGAAAAGTGTGGGAAGTGGTATAGTATTAACAGTGAGCTAGGTAGTTAAGTACCTATCAAAAATATGGTGGACCTGTTGATGATGGTGCTGAGGTGCATATCATTTATGACCTTGAAGGACAAAAGAGGGCATAAATATCTGGAACCGTAATGTTTTGTTGATGAAATTGAAATGAGAGAACAATAATTTAGGTGGTTGGACCATTGTTAAGCATGCATCTGTAAAAAATGTAGAGACGTGCTCCTGTTTGTTTTTAAAGATCTTGAAAGAGAGAGGAGACATTATAAGTTGGTAATAGTGATAAGAACATATTTCAAGGGTTTGTAAGCATCAAAAATTGTTTGTTGACTATTATCTTGGATTATTATTTAGTCTTTGGAGTAATGTTTCTTGACTGTTAACTAAGTGATAGCGTGTGCTTTTAGCCGGGCGTGCTTCCTTGGATTGTATTTGAACGTTTAACTTTGGCATTTGAATTCTCCTATTTGTTCTCGTTTAATATGTTTTGCGATCCCCTTTGTACATTGGTTTCCATTATGCTGATTGACAATATCCATGTAGCTTTTTTTGATTTACTGCTTACATTCTTCATCCGAAAACTTTTGATGACCGTGTTTGATGATTCTTCAATTATTTTCTTATCCTTATTTTTTCAGAATTTAACGGGTGGGGTGTTGCTTCTCCGAAACAAGTATTATATTGTCATATATCGCGGAAAGGATTTTCTTCCTACAAGTGTTGCGGCTGCATTGGCAGAACGACAAGAGCTGGCCAAAGATATCCAAGATCTTGAAGAAAAAGTGCGCACGAAAGATTTTGATTCCTCAGATGTTGGAACCAATTTGAAAATTGAGGAGGAATCGACAAAGGAAATAGAACATGCCAAAGAAGAGTCTGGTTGCAGTCTACACGGGGAATCCCATATGGAACGTGTCAATGGACATGCGCTTGCAGGTACCCTGGCCGAATTTCAGCAGGCTCAAGCACAGTGGGGAAGAGAAGTATCTGTTGAGGAGCAGGAACAAATGAAAGAAGAAGCTTTTAGGATGAAGATTGCCAAGATGGTCAAGAGGCTGGAGCATAAACTCTCTTTGGTAAGTAAGCTTCGTATATTCTGTCTGATCAGACAGGGTTTACTGCCATTAGGTCATCTTGGCCTCTTGTTCGGATTAAATTCGTCATCCGACTTGGAAAAGCCATAGAAACCCAACATTTTGTGCCTTGGTTTCGTTCTTTGCCTGCTTTTCTGTTTGAAATATTACTCATAGCTCAATTTATGGAGCAGGCTGAGGCCAAGAAACTAAGAGCGGAGAAATTGCTGTCAAAGATAGAATTATCTATGGTTCCACTTAGACCCTCTGATGACTTGGAGACAATAAGTGAAGAGGAGCGGTCTGTGTTTCGAAGGATAGGCTTACGAATGAAGGCATACTTACCTCTTGGTATATTTCTTGGTAGACAAGAACCTTGTTTTCTTAACATTTCTGGTGTAAACTTATCTCTCTGCATTTTCTTTTCCAATGCAGGCATTCGTGGTGTTTTTGATGGTGTTATTGAAAACATGCACTTGCATTGGAAGCACAGAGAACTGGTGAAACTAATCTCCAAGCAGAAGACACTCGCATTTGTGGAGGACTCAGCTCGGCTGTTGGAATACGAAAGTGGTGGAATATTGGTGGCAATTGAAAGAGTTCCAAAAGGCTATGCCCTTATCTACTATCGTGGGAAAAATTATCAACGACCTATAAATTTGAGACCTAGAAATCTATTGACAAAGGCCAAGGCATTAAAACGTTCAGTTGCAATGCAGCGGCATGAGGTTTGTGACTTTTGCCTTCTCTACTCTTTCAAAATTTGATCAGTTATGCATGAATTTCTTTTGATTATGATGAATGTTGCAGGCGCTATCACAGCACATTTGTGAACTTGAGAGATCCATTGAGCAGATTATGTCTGAGCTAGTAAGTGTTTGTCGTGGGCCTTTTTATATTCCATTTTTGTTGGATGTTTCTTGTGCATTTTCTAGAATTTACTGCCAATGCAGGAGAACATCTGAGGAAGTATACTATTAATTTAGTGAATCTATCATTAGCTGGGACGTCATATTGAAATTTGAAGTCATTTCTTGCTGTTTATTCTTATCTCTCAATGTTTTTGATGCCACGACTCTCCTTCGAGAGAAAGGGAAAATCGTTGTCGATAGCACTAACCTGGGTTTTATAAAATCACTTAGTGTTCTTAGACTTCTACTTTAAGATGGAACCTTAAAATGCGGAACATATCCATACGACAAGTAATTATCCAAACTCAACGTAGTATTCTGAAAAGAAAAGCCATTTTGACACTGAAGGTGAAACCTGCAGATGAGATCAAACGGAATGTGCAATATTGTTAGCTACAATGCCCTTCCAATGGAATTTAATCTTCAATGATTCTACAAATATTCAGTGACCAAAATGATTGCTAATGAGAAGAACAAGTTGGACTCAGTGTTAGACAGATTTCGAAACTGAGTTGGATTAGAGTTGGCTGACTTGTGGCAGTATCAAACGAGCATGCTTGTGACATTCTGAGTTTTAGTCAAAAAAAGGCTGATGAAACAAAGGTGCCTTTTGTAAAGGATTTATCGGAACAGAATTGCAGTAGTGGGAAGTACTTGATCTTAAGCAGTTCACTGAAGGATTTGCTGAGCATGAGCAGGGCTTTTATCGGAGAATAAACTTGAGTGGAGAGAAAATTTCAGGCATTCATTTTGGTAGATATATTGTGAATTTTTTTCGGGTGCCTGAACATTATCAGGTGACCTAGAGCAGGTTGTTTCAATAGCCAAGGTGGGTCACTTGATGCAGATTAAGATGAAATTGGATAACATGTTGAAGTGTGTGGTAGGACAATTGTCGGAGCATTTTTTCTTTCTGGTGCCATATTTTCTCATGTATTTGTTTTCCCCATTAATGACATCAGTATTAATGACTACTTTTTTCCTGTTAATATTTTTTTCATTTTATTGTAAATTATTGCTGTCTCATTGGAATCGTATGTTCAGGGTGACTCTAAGGATGTAGAGGTTGAAAAACATAAACACAAGAAAATAATTCATCGTGGAGGTGACTCCAACTTAGATCAAGTAAGATGCTCTTTTTTGGCACTATTTGAGAGGAGTGATCAAACATTGCAGATAACTTCTTTTATTATTCTCAGGATGTGGATTTTGATTCACTGGCTGAATCTGATGATGATGATGATGATGATGAAGAGTGGGATGATGAAGATGACCTTTATGACCCAGAAGAAGATGATAATTAGGCACTTGAATCACCAAGTGTTATTCCGGTGGGAAAAATAGAACCCTATGGATTCAATTGTGCTTCAAGTCAAACATCATTTTCAACGGGGCAATTTTGCTCAAGAGAAGGTATGTGTAAGCTACATTCGTGGATATTTTCTTTTCTCTGTACGTTTTGGTGAAGAATTCAATGAACAAGATTGTATTTTTGATTAGAAGCTGTGAAATGATAGGACGAAATTTATTCTACAAAATGGGTACACATTATTGCAGTTTATATTCGACACTACAATATACCAGGATCTTATTCAGACAGAGTCCCAAGATTGTTGCTCTAAAATAAATGTCTCTGTGCAAGACAGAGTATTGGAGGAGGCCTCATTTGTGCTGTCTGATGGTCGAGGCGGAATTCTAATTCCGTTTTATTTCAAGATGAATGGCCATTATAGTGCTTCTTAGTGTCCTGCTGTTAGGTCATGGGTAGACATTAAGATTTTGTTCTAGAAAAATATTGAATAATTTTCATTTATGAATATTAGAACCCAGTCTTTCGAACTTCTTTTAAGATCGAAAAGTTAAGTTCCGTGGGATCCCATTTTACATTGAATGAGAGGTATCTGAGAAACTGGGCTATACTTCTATCCGAGTCATTGATATTGATTCTTGGCGCTATATGTTATCTACATGGAACTCACACCCAGGTGACTCTTTGCGTGCTCAACTGGTTTCTTGATGCTCTCAAAAAATAATATCATTTAAAAAAATATGCATTCTGTGTTTGTTCTTTTCCGTGCGATCTTATTGATAGGGTAAATGTTTTTCTCTTCTGGGCAATTTGCATGAAACGTGATTTTCTTTCTGGTTCTTACAGGTTATGGAGCGGGGACATATCTAATGATGAAGTTTCCTGGAGTATAGGGGACGGATTCAAAACCCAGAGATATCCCTCCATAATTTATGAGATGGCTGTCCAATTGGCATGCTTTTCTTCTCTGAGTTCTTACCAGTTCATCATCATCATCATCATCATCATCATCATCCTATCACGACTGGCTGTTTATTCAACTTCTCCTGGTTACTTGCTCTATTAAGTGCTGAATGGAGCTGAGCTCATTGTTGTAAGGCTGTAACATAGTGTAATCACACACACATGAATGGGCTTCATGCTTCTCTGATTTCTAGACGAAGTTGTGGCCAAGATCATCAGATTCTTTGCTGTACTTTTACTGTTTTTGTATTTTTTATTTCCTGATTTATATAGTTTATTCCTGGATGTAATGTCATACGGAGCTTGAATTTAGTAACATTAAGTGTAGTTGACGACAGTGAATTACGCCAACTATTTATAATTGTTTTTTCTGTACATGGATTGTGGGTTAGAGAACAAAAAAATTAATTTGGTTTTATTAATGATGAAGTAAGAATTTATCGTGATAAATTGCAGCATTTTATCACATTTGTTAGTAAGAAAAAATCATAGAAATATTAAAAAATAGAACTTTGCAGTCCGATGCTATTCAGCTAATCTTTTCCATTTAAAAGTGATGGAAGATGTAGTCTTTATTTCTTTCTTTTATAATAATTCTGCTCTTATGAGAACAGATGTAGATTAGTCGATGACTCTTCTGAATCCATTAAGATCCATCGTCTTTCTCGTGTACTTGACGCCAACTCTTCACCTGAATGAAAGTGAGTTTTCTCGCATTTTGCTTTCTGTGGAACCGTTGGAGGGCAAACCAGAGAAAGATTTATTGCATCATAGGATGAGAGTCTCTTAGGAGCAATTGCTCCGCCTAATCTGTCTTCTAGGGATGTTTCACCAGTTTCACATCATATTTTACTTGGGCTTGATCATGTTTGAATCGAATTTGAGGGTTTTCTGTACCTTCGTTGTCTGGAAGAGTGCAAGAGGTCCTTGCATTTTTGTTTTTTTTTGATGATATTCAACATCGTGGTTGTTGTCTAAGATTGATTCAAGTCTGATTTGAGGGGATTTAGGCTGTTATCATCTCTTTCTGTAGAGTGAGGGGAGAAAGTGTTGTGATGTTAGCTAGACGATTATGTCTTACTTCAGTCGTTTGTATTTGATAGATTTCTCGTCCATGACCTCTTCTTTAGTGATTATTGGAGGAGGGAGACAACTTATGCTATTTAGGGAATGGAATTTGATTTATATCTCAATAGATGTCAAATAGTTTTTAAATGGCTTCTATAATAGATACCTGTCTCCAAGAATTACCTGATATTCCACCACAATATAAGTTGAATGAGAAAAATTTCTTGTAGTGTTTCGAATTTATTGAGGAATTAATAATTGAGAAGGGTAAAGCTTACCATCTTATTGATCCTCTTGTAGCACTTAACAATCCTGGTTATCAGTAGTGGAGATGAGCTAAGGCAGCAATCAAAATCTGGTTGAGAATCATCTTGCTTTAGAAATAAGCTGTAAATTTATGTTATTGCCCATTGTTAAAGAAGTTTGGGATTAAGGGCGATGTTCTTTCTTCATTGAGAAGAACAAACCTCATATTTGTAGCATCATAATGAAGATGATGACCCTTGTGCAGGGAAAGTGAACTGTGGGAGATTATGTCATGGATCATGAAAATGTGTGGGAGGAGATTGTCAGATATAGTCCACTAATTAATCTTTCATCATAAGAAATACTGTTATGTATAAGATGATTATGTCGACCGATGATTCATCTGAGGTGATTCAAGTGTCTTCCATGATCATTCAATCTTCTTTAGAAGAGAGAGATCAACTGACATAACTGCTTCTAGGAGTACTTGCAAAGCTGAAATATAATGACTGCAATCTTCTCCAGTGGAGTCAATATGTATAATTAATTTTATTGGGACGAGGTCTAGAAGATCATCTAGTTCAGAATCCACCAGATATCTCCAGTCTAGAGTCCAAGGTATGGAGGAAAGATGATGCTCTTATTCTTATCTAACTGATTGGATAATGGTAGGATATGTCTACAAGAATATTTTGGGCTTTAAGACTTCCAAAGATCTTTGGAATCAAGTTCATAAGGCTTCTTCAATATGCGATATAGATTGACGCATTTATGGACTTGTAACCAAAGCATCAATACTAGTATAAGGGGATAGATCCATTATGGACTATGCTTCAAAGTTATAAGCTCTTTGGAGGAAGATTGATCACTATCAACTATTGAGGAGCCTTGAATCTCAAGAATGGGCTTATGCCTTGAAGGATCATCTATCTTTATAAATTTTTGATAGGCCTCAATATCAAGTATGAATAGTTGAGAAGCCAAATTCTTAACTATGAGAAAGTGCTATATATTGAGGACACAATTCACATTGTAATCAAAAAGGAAAGCAAACTGCAACTGATTCTAAGAGCAGCTAAAGAAGAAGTTGGTGCAACAATTATGGCCAAGTCTAAGGGACATAAGACATTTACAACCTTAGGGGACCAAAATGTTGGGCAATCCACTTTGAGAAAGTTGTTAGAAGTGAAGGAAATGAGAATTTGTGGTGTTCACACTACAAAGAGAAGAATCATAATAGAAAAAATTACTAGATGTTACATAGAATACCTCCATGGCAAGAACAAGCACACATCACACAAGACATTGAAAAATTTATAAATTGGATGCCCAAACCTTAGATAGTGAGAATCTACCTACTAACGGGAGTGAGAGAAGACATTAGCTCTCTAAAAGAAGAAATTGAGAAATTGAAGTCTATGTTCAGCTGCACCTCATTTGCAAGGGCATGTGAGTCTAGAAATTGAGAAACTGAAATCTGCATCCGAATTTCTCTTTTTTGTGAATTTTTAAATATATTTTATCTTCATCATTTATTTTAAAAATAATAATAAAATTAATTTGTTGAGAAAAATTCTAAAATCTTATCAGATATTATCTTGCATGTTATGATCAACTTAAAAATTTTCTACTATTTTTTAAATATTTTGATAAATTATAATTAATTTATTTTTACTAAAATATTTCTAAAAATATAAAAAATAGTATTTTTTTAGTTTTATAAATTATAAATTTGTGTGATTTATTATACAATGATTAGGTCACATCACTTATTCTTTTATTAATAATGATTATTCAACTGATATTCTTTGTCGATCAAATATTAATAATATGAAGGATCACTTAATTTCAATGATTGATAACTTGGATTTAATTTTTAGCGGTAAAATTATTAAATGAATAAGGATAATTCATATAATAACTATATTGAATATTTGATACAAATATAAATAACCATTAATATTCAATAAATTCATATCAATACATTTTCAATTGTAATTATTGAAACCATTAGCATCAATAGATAAGAGGTCTATGTTTGGGATTATATCTTCTTTGAAGGAAATCTTATAATTTGGTAGAGTAAAAAGTAAATAGCGGTAATAAGGTCAAATGCAGAACCTAAATTTAGAGTTAATGCTCAATATACTTGAGAGGTTCTATGAGTGACACACATCTTGGATGACTTAAGAATTAAGTGGGCGAACACTATCCGACTATATTGTGACAACAAATCAGCTATCAGCATCATGTATAACCCAATCCAGCATGATCAAACTAAACACAAACATTTACTGACATTTCATTCAAGAGTTGATAATAGTTTAATTTGTACATCATATATTTCAACCTCTAGTAGATGAAAATATATTCTCAGCAAAAGCCTACACAAACTTGTATTTCAAGATCTTGTCTCCAAGTTGGGAATAGATGATATCCTCTTGCCAACTTGTGAGGATATGTTTGAAGATATAGTTTTTATTCATGGCTCTTTATTTGATCATATTGTGATTTTAGTCATTTTTTTTAATTTTACCTTAATAAGAATAGATCCATATTAGTTGGTGCCCAAAAACCCACCCTTGGATCAATCCTCTTTCATGTACTTAACCCTAACTCTTCACTGGAATGAAAATGAGTTTTTTCATATTTTACCTCTTGTTGAGCCACCAAATGGAAAATTAGAGCAAGAATGATCATGTCAAAAAGGAATTCAAAATTTATTTAAGATTTAAACATTACTCTCTCTATCTTTGATTAATACCTTACCTGATGTCCACATGCAAAGATTAAGCGATTGAATATGAATGAAACTCTTCTATTTTCTTCAAGTTGATATAGATTTTAATTAATACTTTGCCTTTGGGTTTTACCAGGAATGATATTGTTTACTCTCCAACTATGATATCAAAATAACTTAGTTGTGATGAATAATTTTCAATCAATCCTTCATAATAATTTAACATATGTCTTTAGTTTCAACGCACCCATTATTCATCAACATGTGTTCAAACCTAAAGGCAGAATTTAAGAAATATATAGAAGTTCAAAGAAACCCCAAAGTTGTCTAAGCACAACTTATCCTTATTATAGAATATTAAAAACTAATCATCAAGTGAGAAAGAAAGCAAGATACACACAACCTTGAGTCATCTATTCTCCAAATTATTCAGAGTGAACTGAAGTTCAAATTCTCTTGGTGTACTTGAAAGCTACAGCATAACTTATAGTTACTCAACATAAATCTCAAAGTAGGCATAGTGAGTGAAGAAGTTCTATAATTAATTAAGCAGGTTTTCATGTCCGCATACTGCATGTGATGAATGCCCCTTTTAGTTTATAGCTCTTGAAAATATTTCGTGTACCTCAGTGAGTTAAGAAACTTGGATTAATTAAGAATAAGAATAAATGAGAGACTATCACATTGAAAAAACAAAAACGGTATCATGAAGGATTGAAGCATCAATTTGTGGCCACCTCTATCGTATCTCTCACTTAAGCTTTGGTCATGCTTGGAATCAGAGATTTGGAATTTCAGATAATTTACCATTCCCCCATTACACGAAGAAGCGGATAACACACGATTGTATAATATAATAAACGTGATAAATTTAGTTGTACTGTATAATTATAGTAAAGGGTACATAAACGAAGCAGGGCCAATGATACCCATACCAGCGGTTGTCGTGATGCAACAAAAATATTCAACATCCTTTAGGAAATCCTTGAGAACAGCCACGGCCAACCTTGTTACTTCGGCATTCTATTTCCCACATTATGTGAGTATGAGCCACCATTAATGGCGGATAATCCACTAGGAATGACTCCTTAGAGCTCTGCAGCTGCACCTCTTCACATCGAAGAAGTCTTTGGAATGTTTTTCAAACAAAAAAAATCTAAAATTAAAGATATACAGTACTGCCCAGTGAATCTCAGGTAATCAATTTTTGAGGGCCTTCCTGGTCGGGGAGGGTGATGTGTTATTGATCTCCCGGTAGAGCTCAGAAATCTTTTCCAGCAACAACGCTTTCTCCGTCTCAAGCTGCCACATGTACTCATCCTGTTCATCCTTGATGCTCTCGAGCTCGGCTAAAGCAAGAGGAAGGCTCTCCAAGTCCCCGCCCTTCAGTGAGCTCTGAAGCTTCTTCAGAAGCTCAGTCGACTAGTGAAAGAAGGATGAAAGCACATGCGAG
Organism: Spirodela intermedia; assembly: GCA_902729315.2. Classification (NCBI taxonomy): domain Eukaryota; kingdom Viridiplantae; phylum Streptophyta; class Magnoliopsida; order Alismatales; family Araceae; genus Spirodela; species Spirodela intermedia. Next base: position 3,082,510 of record LR746269.1, on the reverse strand, counting down.
CAACCGTAAATGAGGATGTTTCTGGGCATTCAAGTGAGTAAAAAATCGAAGAACGATATTTAACCACGACCCAGAAATTCCATGACCAGCTACCGTAAATGAGGACGTTTCTGGGGATTCAAATGAGGAAAAAAATCGAAGAACGATAGTAAATCACGACCCTGAAACTCCATGACCAGAAACCGTAAATGAGGACGTTTCTGAGCATTCAAACGAGGAAAAAAATCGAACAACTATAGTAAATCACGACCCTGAAACTCCATGACCAGCAACCGTAAATGAGGACGTTTCTGGGCATTCAAACGAGGAAAAAAATCGAAGAACGATAGTAAATCACGACCCAGAAACTCCTTGACGATGAATTGTCGATTGGAACGCATGACTACGTAAATAACTGAATTTAAATGTGTCCCTGAGATCCTCGGAGGCTGCTTCCTCACCTGATTAGAGATTTCACGGGCTCCTCCGGAGGAGGACGTGCTGCCGTCCATGCTTGATTTCTTCTCCAGCTCGGGAACTTTCCTGGTTATCTGTACGTGGATCTCCCCGTTCATCACTCCCTGGAGGGGTATCCATTTGTCAGCCGTTTGGTTAGGCCCTATGCTTTCATACTCCACCATACAGTGTCCGATGCTCGACGTCGGGAGCAGGGCGTTGTAATCCTTCACGTGCAGGTTCAGCTGGCCGCCGGTGTCGGGAAATTCAAGCGTCTGGTTCCACACAGGATTCAACGTCTTATGAATTACCTGCAAATGGCATTCGAGATCAGAGAAGACCATCCGAACGAAAATCGGAAAAACACATTTGGTCAAGATGAACAAACACATGGTCGTATTCCTCTAAACTATCTCGGCTAACCCTAATGATCGATGAATTACGAAAAAGATGATGTTTCCTGGCGTCAGTCTTCCATTTCCAAGACCTCATGTTGGGGGAGCTGCGTCGCAGAGGATCCTTCATGAAGGATCCTCAGCAAATGGTGACCTAATTCTTTCTGTTCATAGGAGCATCGTACGCAGGGGGGAATGGTAGATGGTAGAAGACGATGCGTGGAGATCTTTGAAGACCGACGGCACAGTAACCAATGGTTTCGCGAACTCGAATATATCCAAATTTTGGCCAGAAAAGGAAAAAGAAGGGTGCTTGGACGAAACCAGCTATATATAGAATGGTCCTCAATCGAGGCAATGAGAGATTGACCTTAGTTCTTTTCTTCACGCTTCCGTACTGCACCCGGACGTAGGGGTCGCTGGTTCCCCTCAAATCAGCTCCAATGAGGTCCCTAGCTTCGATGATATTCAGCTCAATCAACCCAGCCTCGGTTCTCCTGCTCGAACACTGGCCATGGCATGAAAAAACGGCAAAAAGTCACGATCTTTCTCCAAAACCCGGAAGAGAAACTGAATAGACGAAGAACAAGAAGCATTTGACAGCAATGGATGGCAGATTCAGAGCGGTGCACATGAAATATGCTGACATCGTACACTGGATCCTTCCGCTTTGTCTTTCTTCCGGGCTTCGATCTGAAGCCTTAGCTCTCCGGTGGTGACCTTCTCGAGGGGGACCCAGACGTCCCTGACCGAACCATCGACGAGGCCCTGGAGGTTGACCCTCGCGCTGCCGATGTGGTCGTCCCCAAACAAATCCTCGTTGTAGCAGGTGATCTTGAGGTACTCTCCCCCTCCGATCTCATCGAACTCGAAGGGCTCGTTCCAGAGGGGGTCCCAGACATGAGGGATGGTCTTCGTCTTGTGGATGGTCTGGTGAAGGAGAAAGAGAAGGAGAGGGTGGAGGAAGAGGAGGAGAAGAGAGTGAAGGGCGGTGAGTCTTCAAGATAACTTTGGAAGCGGGAGAAGATCAGGAGTCAACGGGACGACGATGACGAACCTTACCATAGTGCAGCTTGACGTAAGGGCTGCACTTCCCGGATTTGGTCAACAGGTTCTTGCCCTCTATGACGGTCATCTTGACCTTCCTTCCAGTCCCCAACTGGAAGCTCGAAAAGCCAGAGTTGGATGGCTGAGATAGAATGCTGGCGGTGCTGTTCAAGCTGTGTGAACCGTCCGAATAGTGCCATTCCTTCAGGACGAGCTTCACAGATAGCTGGGAAGGAGACGATGCTTGAAAGTTCAGTCGCATGGAGGGCCATTAACCCAAAATAATTACAGATAAGGATATTTTAAAGGTTTAATCCCCGATTTTTAAAAAAGAAAACTCGAGAAATAAACAGTCAGGCAGCTATATTCAGAGCACAGATTTTATAATTCCCATAGCTAGTTTGTTCAGCTAAATAGAAAAATAACTAATTCGAAAATTATCCACGGCTATTTAATTCAGCTAGATCAAACAACATTCGTCACCGTATTTAAATTACCTCTCCACCATGGCTTCCTTCAAATGGGACAACCATGTCGACTTCCTTTCCACAGCAATCTGCCCTCTTGGTTAGTGTACCAGATCCAGGGCCGACAGCCCAGAATATTGTAGAGTCATCCTCAACATACCTAATCTGTCCATGGAGAAACGTATGTTCCATTAGTAGACTGTCGAAATCCAATGCCAAAAGATGTATAAAAATAGGATATATATTTTTAATTTTTCCTAGTATTATGATTCCTTCAGCTAAGTAGTAAAGTATGCAGGAGGTGAATCAATGTACTGTGAACTCTATCTAACTCACCTAGTTTGAACTATCTTTTTTTTAATCAATAAATGCATCGACAGTGGATCCCCCTGTTTTTATAAAAACAATATCGATATACTATTCTAAAGTACTACTATCAAATTGAGGTGAAACGTCTCTACTAATCGGCCCATTGACGACAAGGACAACAACAGTGATAAAAAAACGTTTACTTGGCTCTTTGAGATGAAAACTGAAAGGAATCTCAGCAAAATAAACCTACGGACTGGCTACCTTGATCTCACAGCTGGCGAGGTAGTCGAACTTCACGCTGTTCTCTCTCCACTGGTAGAGATGAAACTTGAGAGCCTGCGACTTCCTGCGCAAGACCATGTTGAAGCTGTCCTCCCATCTGGGGCTCGATCCCTGCCTCACCTTCGTCCTCCTGCTGACCTCCCCGCTCTCCACCTCAACGAACGTCTGAAGCGTCTTGCCCGGAGATTCTCCAGGAGGCCCACCTCTAACCTGGTTCTGTTTATCTTCTGCGCTGTTCGTCCTGACGATGCTCCCTTGGAGGTGCTCGGCCGACATCACCGTGACATGGAGGACCCCTTCCACCGCCTTCTTCCTCAGATTCACCGGTGGCAGGGTGAAGCACCCACGCCGAGGCTCGACCATCTTCTTCGCCAATGCGTCGGTAAAGAGCTTCACCTGGAAGAAGAAGAGGAAGGAGGCATGATAGAGATACACAGATATATATATATCGATCGATCGATCGATCGAGAGAGAGAGAGAGAGAGAGAGGAGGAGGAGAACCAGCCATGTTGAAACGCCGGGTAATTCCGTCGCGGGAAGGGACTGACTCCCGCCGGTTCCGAATGCGACTCCTATTTTCACTTCAGGTGTGGATTCGAAGGAGTATAGGATCGCACGCCCTTCCAGGACGGGCATCAACAGGAGCTGCGGGAGAAGAAAAAAAGCTAGGAACGTTAGGAGATTGAAGCCGAAACGAACCTTCTTTCGGGTGAGCGTTCATCTAGTACTAAAAACCAGTCGTTTTCTTCTATCAGCATTGCCGTCAAAGGCTATCTATCTTCTATGCATGACTTATCAAGCCCATGACTCATCGTCTCCCAATTAGTCCGTCTGTGTTGGACGAGGAGCTACTCTTGGGTTTACTGCAAGCGGCCTTTAGTTCTGACATGTCTAAGAAGATTCAACACAAAAGCTTCTTCAATTGGAATTCTAGCGTGAGAAAGTGGTCTTCAGAGAACTCCCCTCGGATCATTTTTTTTTGCCTTTGAGGGGAAGAACCAGTCAACCGAAGATATCTCTCTGTGACAGGAATATTAGTTTTTTCTAATCCTCATGGAGTTTGATTCCGTATTCACTACTGGTATGATTCCCACGGGCATAGAACTCTACTACAGTGTTTATTTTTCGATCTAACATTGAATTCAGACATCTCTCACTGATCACTTGGACGACGTATATTTTCGGTACTAAGAACTTGAAAAAGATGATCGGAATACCATGCGAGCGGAGTGGAGTTACACATACATTTCCCTTGATGTGTAGGCTGTTGATGACGATCCTGGCAGTGCCCATTAATGGGGTTGCCAGTTTTGCGAACAGCATGATGCTCATATCATTTGTGATCCAGTCAAAGCCCATCCTCAGGACTCTCTGTGATTAGATATCATTAAATGAATGATAACATCATAATAACAAGCTTGCATCTATATTTATCTCAACACAACATCAAAGCGGCTGGATTAAGAAGAAAATGAAATGTACAGCGTTTACCCGCTATATTTGCCGTTTCTTAGCATCGATTATTGACATTTGTTTAGTATTTTCAGTTCATTTTTGAAAAAAGAAGAAGTGAATAATAACTCGAACTACAAACTTAACGTAGAGAAATGAAGGGAATGTTATTGAAAGCTACGATCTTTCAGGGATAAAAGACGCAAAAGAAAGACATGAAAGCACAGAGATTTGTAGGATTTACAGTTCTTATATATCGCAGACTAATTTGTTGAACTGATTCAAGTTCGTGATCCTCAGAAACTGGTATCCTGTTGGCACAAATTACTGTTCAAGATGACGAATAGAGCCTAACCTGGTCGCCTGATGTGAACCAGTGGACACCATGGGCTCCCAGGATTGGGGGGCATGACCCGAGCGAGAATTCTTGCAACTCAATCTTATCCTGCACGAGAAACGGGACAGTCAACGAAATAATTCGCCGGCGGATAGAAAGAAGCGCCAGAAGAACTCAGGCAACTTACCAGTAGAGCCGGTTTCTTGTTCTTCAAGCCTTTCTGTGACAGAAAAAGGTTCAGTCAGAAAGACCAAGCAAACCGTGCTTCCTTAACCCCGATCCTCCCAACCCCTCACCCCTTCTGTGGCGCGCTTCAGAGGTCTACAAAACCCCCTCTCTCTCAGACAAGTCCAGCAAATAACTCGAATAACCCCAATACAAGCGGGCGAGAGAGTGAGAGCGAGAGCGAGAGAGAGAGAGAGAGAGAGAGAGCAAGGAAGGAGGATGAAAACAAGTGTACCCTACAGGGGAGGAGCTGAGAAGCTGGGGAGGGGGGCCTCCGCTCAGATGACCTCGGTAGCAGCGAAAACGCAGAGGTCTCCCTTCCAACCGGGCAACTCCTCAACTGCGAGCAGAGCAGAGAGCCCTGGTTTCTCTCTGTGGTGGGATTTATAGAGAGGGGGAGGGTAGGATCTCAGGCTTTCCTCAATAGTGTCGTTGCACTAATTGAGGATGTTATCACCAATGAAGAACAAGTTCACCAAGAATGTCGGATTAACGTAAATTACCCAACAAGAAACCTGGTTCTTTCCGAGTTTTGTTCGACAAAGATATCCGATTTTAGATTCCCCATGAGAATGATAAGCAGAACTAACAGAAGCGCGGAATTCGCTAAAAACAAAGTTTTTCATTGAATGTGGTTTGATAGACACCAGAGCCACGGAAACCAAGAACAGATTAGACGAGGAAGATTAATCGACGTCGGATGGTGGCGTGCGAGAATAATTTCCACTGGGGACAAGATCAGGGGGGAAAATTAACAGCCCAGAACGAATAATTACCTCCACGATCGATGAGAACGTTCTTGAGAGCTTGGGAACCATGTAGTTGGGCCAGACATCAATGAAGAGCTTATTCAACCATTCGCAGGGTTCTGACGGAGTTATGGGCTGCAAAGCACGGTTCTTTCAGGCTACAGAATGGCTAATTTATTTGAGAAATATAATCCAAAACAACGGAGAGTAACTTACATACCGAGGTCTTTAATACGCGCTGTTTCCATTTATGGTTTAAATCGGCTACCAGTTGGAGACGATGAAATCGCTCGTACTGAATGAAAAGGTCAACTTCCATTGCGTCAGGTTAGATATTTTCTACATAAATGCGCAAAATTTACGGATAACCAAACTTCAAACTACGTTAAAGATACTGCGCAGGAAAAAGGTCATACAAAGAGTACTGAAAACAAGGCGAGGAGGACTATGGGTTCTCTCTCCATGGAGCACTAGCTTAGTCTTCTGGTAATGAAAATAAAAATCCGTGCTATCCAGCAATGTTGAAATTTTATAAACTCCTGGGCTCTGATCAATCAATCTCTCTCTCTCTCTCTCTCATCGCTGTGTAAAAATTGTCGACTTTTAACGGTAACGTATACAGAAATTTTCAAAAATCTGTTAAGAAGAACAACCAGCTCAAGAAGTAGCGTTTCCTCTGCTCAGAGAAAAAAATAATTACAATTTGAGATCACATCATCTTTGAGAGAAAAAAATGAAGATCAAAAACAGAGGGAATCCGCATCCCGATTGAAGTTCATGGGATGCGGCTGGCTTCCACGGCAGCGTTAAGAATCTGGAGGCCACCAAACTATCGTTGACTTTAAATAAAAAGGATGAATCAATCAGAGCATCTTTGTATCCCTTCTAAACCTGGGAACTTCGCACCAACAGATGCCAGAGGGGGAGAAAAGGTTTCAAGAATTTTAAAGCGTTCCCGGAAAAGGAAAGTTTCATTTCCACGTTGCAGTGAAGGAAAATAATAAGACGAAGGACGGGGTCTGAGCCTTCCCATTCACTGCAGGAACAGAGGGAGACACTCTGTGCCGCATCCAGGAGGGAGATGAAGAACTTTTGTGATCTAAACCGGGCTACGTGGAGTAAAATTTCAGTGAGAGAGGGAGCTGGCAAGGCTGCACCTCGACATGAAACGTCAACCGGATTGATGGAGCCGATGCGCGATGGCGTCAATTGATCAGTTCCCATGGACGTTCAGAAGAAACACAGGGAGGAGCAGCGGAAAACCAGGAAGAAGGGAGAGCTCATATCAACAAAGAAGACGGGAGAGCTTCAAGAATCGAACAAGCAGAATAAATGGCAGGAGGAGCTTCTACCTGGATCGTCCACCAGACTGCGACAAGGAGGGGAACCCAGTTGGAGATGGGGGTCAGCCATCGTTCTACGGCCCAGGCCAGAAAGGCCAGCGGGATCAGGAACGGCAGCAGGGGCTTCTCCTGCGCCACGTGACGAAGGAACTCCGCCGCCTCTCTGGTGTACAGCTCCCTCGTCCTCTTCCTCACCATCTTCCTATCTCCCTCCCTTGCTTACTTTCTTTGTCAAACTGCGCCGCCGTCGGCCGGATGGGAGAAGGAAGAATGGGGGGATCAAATTCAGATCGAACGAAACCCGAACGGGATGAAAGTCAAAGCGGAGGGCCTAAGAATGGGTGGCCGTTGACTTTTATGACAGCGGAGAATCGGAGGGACGGCGGCGGCGCTTTTCTCCCTCTTCCTCGTCCTCCGTAGTCTCTACTTCAATTATCGTACACCGATCCTCAAACTCGGACAAACCAACAGGAAGATTCCTCCCCCTCCTCCACTGTTGACTGGATCAGAGACGGGGAACCCCGACAGCGACTCACCACCCACACGGTCCCTGGGCCAGACGACTTCCCTCCTCCCATCGTCTGACTTGAAGAGAGCAGCAGTGACGGATTCTACGGTCGTCCCCGGCTGCCGCAAGAATTCTAGCTTGCCCAATTAGATTCCCATTAATGAGAGACTTTTCAAATAACACTACAAAACTAGGTGTCTCGAGAATAACTCGCCCACGTTGCTCTCTGGTTGTTCTCGTGGGGACGATCATTATTTAAAAGAGAAGCATGTTTCGTTCAACTCAAAGAGGGAAATTGTCAGAGCTCCTTTCTTCGTTCTGCAGCCCACAACGCCGTATTACCTCTCAGGTCGCGAAAATTGATATTTTTCCTCGTCTATTTAAGACAACAATACGGGGCCGTACCCTCTCGCACCTCATCTGGCTTGCCCAATTAGACCCTCATAAAGTAGAGAATTTCCAATTGACACTGCAAAAGTAAATATTCGAGAACGACTTCCCCACGTTGCCCCTATTTTTTTGTGAAGATGAGTATTTGAAGAGAAGTTTCAACGTGGTACGGCGTCATAAAAGTCAGAGGCCCGGACAGCCTGAGTCCATACTTTCTTCGCTATGCAGCCCTCACATAGCTTTTCATTTCTCCTTTTACACCTTTGTTCGTAGAAAATTATATTTTTCCTCATCTCTATTTTAACCTACCAACCATACGGCGCCTTACCCTATTACCCACATGATGGACACGTCATCTCGACAAGTCCCGTGCCCGAGGGGCGGACCAGCGACCTTACCTGAAAAGCTGTCAAAATTGGTTGAAAGACTCCGGAAGTCAACGACCCATCGGGCCGGGCTGTGACCCGTCAGCCGACCGGAACTCCGAAAGTCTGTCTCGGAGTAACGGGCATGTGGGCCTTCGGCCCAGTCGAGGCTTCGGGCTTATCCGGACCCATTAGCACCCTTCTGCATGGGATCGTAGACGGGGAGGGATACCGGGCCCGTTTTGATTTTCGGGCCTGATTTCGATGTCCAGAGCGAGGAAGACTGAGCCGGTGGTCGGGCTTACGGGCCCGATGGTCCCCGTCAACTGTCCCCAGCTAAGTGAATGCCCTTGTTGCCCAGTTGCGAAACAGACGACCACGTCATCGTATTAACGTCATAGTCTGACATAAATGTGGCTGTTTGTAGGCGACGAAGGCACGTGGTTGTTTCCTCTGTTGGACCGTACGTTTTTTACGCAGATAAAATATAAAAAAGTCAACATGTTATCTCGGACCTTGACTTGTTCTCCATTTCTCTCTATTTGTTTGACTTTAAACCTCCTTATCCTTCAAGGCGAGTGGATGCCAAGTGAACAGTACTTTCTTTGGAAACAGCCTCCCACAGTATTTATTAGCGTACTCTCTACACCGCATAGGGATCGCCCTTACATCACAAGCCTGAGCCTCTATTTGGTGGCCCTCACATCGTAAGCCCACCAACTCTCGACGCCCTCCTGTACTCATCGTGCTTTCAAGGTCTGTATTTCTATTTTCATCGGATAATTTTTTACAAAAATCAAAGGATAATTTAGGGGAGAAATCTTGATAATTATTCAATGGTTGAGCCATGCGTTATGCACAATATCCAAAGAGCTCCTATGGTCACTTAAAATTGTTGTATGATAGGTTTCCTCATTCGAGCACGTCAAATAGGTTACTCAATAATATAATACAACAGATATATATGACTCTATCTGATGTTAGCCACCATTCATTAATTTACTGCCCAATTATGGGACAACTGTTGCATCACTTTCATATAAAATTGTAATAAATGGTGGAGGATTTGTCTCTTTCATTAAGGAGATAAGAGAGGGTAAGAAAATAAACTATTGCATTAATCTAAAAAAATTCAAAAGCTATGTACTATGCTTTGAATTCCTTTAATCCATGCAAAATGTCTTCAGTAGTTCAAAACGGACATGACCCACAGTATAGCTCCCTACCATAAATCGACCCCAGTGCCACAACTCATGTCTGGTCAAGCACTACTCTGTCGTGCCTGCGATTCAGAGGGGTCTGGCAAATTAGTCAATAAGAAATCATAAATAAGCATATATCACTGTTGGGAAGTTATAGGATGGGTTGTATCTTGTTTTTTCTCCACTTATTCCTGCTAAATAAGCAATTTGTTATGTCTGCCTATCGACTAGATAGTCCCTCTAGCATTTTCCTTGAAAATCTCATTTAGCCATGAGTGAAGGCCTTCGAAAGTGTAAATCCCAACTCTTACAAAATGAGAAACAAATCGGACAATTTTCTTGTGGAGCTGTCCCAACAGCCCTCCCCGTGTCTGGATCTAACAGAGAAGGACAGTTGAATTACAGAGATCTATAACAGAGTTGTATTACGGAAGAAGCTTAAACGGACATGTTTATGCTCCGAGCGACATACTTTTCACGAAGGGAATTCAACAGTTGCAGGCAACCAATGAAATAAAGAAGATAGAATCATAGTCTGTCCTGCTAGGAAAAAGGTCATAAGCAGGGGGGAGAAGGGATCCCGGCTGCAGCTGCACCATGACTTTGAAATAACCTAGAAAATAGTTGGAGGGCTATGACTGTCCATCGTCTACCTATATTATACATGTAAATGACAATGCTTTTCGATATATTCAACCAAAGCATTTTCCAATTCCGTGAGCCACCCAACCATGTGAGCAAATACGAAGATTACGGCTTGACTGCATTGAATACTATTTTAATATTTTTATTAAATTCATTCTGACCTTTTTGTAGGTCACGCACATAGATTGCTACAGAATCAACCGATCTAAATCCATGAGGCTTGGGCCATTCTTTGCAAGTTTTTTTTATAAGTATTTTAGATCTTCATAATCCCCTTGAACTATGAATGTTCCTTGTCTTTTCACATTCAGCCAAAAAATTTATGGAAATTAGTTGTCTTATAGTTTAATGTCTCGGTGTAATTATATTTTAAATATAATTTTATACAGAAAAGACTGAACTATTCTTATGATTTATTTTTCTCTCCTTGTATTAGGAAGAGGGCTGATAGCGCCGAGACAACAAAGAGGGCCATTAGTCTTTTTCGCCTCTTCCTGCTTAATTAGCCAACATACTTAATCGTGAATTTTTGGAACTTAAGGCTCTGAATGAAAACATGATGAGCTTATATATTATGGAGTGGTTCGTGAGGACCTAATTGCAATAAAATTGTTTACTCCATCACATGAAGAAAATAAATAGATGTGCCTTTAAGAGAAATTAAAACCCTAAATAATGGACTACGCTACCAGGCCTCTTTTGAGGCTTCCAATGTATACCTTTGGGTTTGGGTGGTTCACATTTACGAGATATCTAAGATAAAATGGTACCCCTATTGTGGATGCTCAAACGAAATTAATATCAATTTTATATTACAGAAACACCAGGTTTATAACAGTTTATTCAATTTTTTGTTGGGTTTTTGAGCCTTTTTAATTCTGGTTTTCAAAAACATACATATAAAGAATGCATCAAAAAATTATTCCAAGAGTTTATAAAAATATCAGAACATATTTTCACAACCCTTGGACAAGTCTGATGTGATTTCAGATTGATTCTATAACTCCTAGTGTTACTATTGTTTCCTTGGAGGAAATTGACTTATGAGTAGACTCACATGATTTACGCTCATATAGTAAGAAAGGCACCATGTAAGGGAAAATTAATTTCCAATTTATTTGATCACATTCTAAATTTAAGTTATTAGTTACTATCCCATAATAGGTGAGTTTGATGATTTAGTACGAGAAATGATCAAAGTACATATAAGAGTGAGTCTATTTGTGAAGAAGGATTATCTCCTAAATGATGTAATAAGTGAGTTGTCTTAGAATCATTTTCTCTATTGTATTTTATATGGCATCACATCACCTAGAGAAGGGAACGGTGAATTGATATCATCTAATCTTTTTTCTTTCTTTTTCCGTTCTTGGCTATTAGGATCTCAAGGACAAGATGAGTATTTCACAAATTACTTTTATATTGGTTCTATCACATGACTAACTCCACTCTTCAAAAACCTTCAGTGAATTAGACATTGTATTAGGAGTTCAACCACCTTCACTAGATTTAATAACTAAAACCAACTCATGATCCAACTTAAATATAAGTTTTTAAATTCATAGCTGTAAGAGCCCAAAATAGAGGATACTATAGTTTGCTTCAACATTTATGATTATAGAGGGCCAGACTAAAGTAGAGACTCTCTTCAAAATTTATGAATTTAGGCAGCCAAACAATAGAGGATCTCTCCTCCATTCTCTAGACTAATGGGTCTAGAGGGCCAACAAGATTAACCCTTTCTAATCTACCTTAGATTATGTCTCAAGATGAACCTAGAGTACAGATATACTCTGAATACAAAATAGAGAATGAGTTACCATTGTGTTTCACTCAACTTGTTTACGTTTGATTCCCTCTTATGCCCTCTTATTCCTCATTTGCTTCTCGTTTATTCAGCCATTTATCTTGATATTTAATTGATACTCATTTTTTGTTGAGGAAAGTGTTCCTTTTGATAGTATCAATTTTCCCATTGTTTTTTTTAATGGTCATTTAATAGTCTAAAACTAGTCTTTTAGGGAAATGTCCTGACAGTGGGTGGTTCCATTTTTGTTGTTTTAAGTTTCACCTAATACATTTACTTCTCTCCCCTAATATATTAACACATGTGGAAACTTATATTATAAATCATTTTGGAGAACATGGAATCAATTCAGGCAATTTCAAGGGTCATAAAAATATTCAGTTTAACTTTTAATCTAAAATTACTATTTCACCTTTTGATCCTGACTCTATTTAGTTCAAGGCCTCAGTCACTAGAAATCATTAATATCATCAAAATAAATAATTATATATCATAATATTTATCAAAATATTTTTATAAATGTTACAATAATCATCTAAATATGATTAAAGCCAAAACAATTCACAAAGATGGGCTAACCTAGAGACATGAATGTTGAAGGGATTGGTAGAGTGTTAATGTGATTTATTCAACCTAGAGCTGTGAATCAAGTAGAGCTCAGTAGGTGCTCTACTAGTTTAGCCCTACTAAAATTATTAATTGATAAGAAGATTCTGAAGAGAAATCTCAAGCTGGTTGGTGACTAATAAATCTATTAAAAATAGTGAAGGTTACTGAAGCGTGATGATTTATGTATTGTACTAAAGATTTACTAGAACATACGAACATGATCCCTAGAGGTCAGAGTAGGTTAGGTAGATTGAATAAAGTTGCAAATAAAGTCAAACATTGAATTAAAAGGGGTCCTATTCACCTCTTTAGGTACCTTGCGCCTCCATAAATTAACCAAAAAAATTAGAAAGTATTCAAAGGCCAACATATTACAAGGATGACAATGACTTCTTGAAAGTGCTCCACTGGCAACTCCATATTTTTATAGTATTGTCTATATTGTTTTGTATATTTCCACTATTATTGTAATCATAAAGCTCTTCATGTCAAGTGAATTGATTCATAATTTTACTCATTTCCTTAAAACAAGACAATATATGTTTGCAAGAAATCATTCATGAGTTATCATGAGGTTTCAATTAATAGCATATGATATTTCCAAAAATTTAATGGTCATAAAGCATAACTTCATGATGTAACCTTATAATGTGACTTTATGTATCATCATGATCATTATGGGTATAGGACTCATCAAAGTGAGTCAAATCATAAGGTAACTACCTTTAAAATGCAGAGGAGGATATCAGTTCACTTGCAAGTGGTCTCGAATTCACATGTGACTCAATGATAGATTAGAATAATGTTTACACAATAGAAATTTAGTTATTCAAAATTACCCTATCACACATGTTTATTCTATTAACGTCAAAATAAGCACTTCAAAATGTAAAAAATTTCTTAAAAGATGGAAATATCCCTAAATTGAAATATCATAAAATATCTAAATTTATGTTTTAACTCTTGGCATGTTCATTGATGTTTACAGCCGATTGACCCATTTTGGGACTTGAATATTTTTCATTTTTCATATCATATTTAAAAACTTGTGTATTGGTCCTTTAATTTTTTTATCATATTTTGTATCATTTTAATTACAACTAGAGTTCAACATTTAAAAAAATTAATGCAATCCTATTTTTTAGTGCTTTATAGAATTCAAGAATGTTATGTTATTTCATGGTACCCAAGACTGAATAAACAACAAAAAAGTGAGTGAAGAACAACCAACATTCTGTCACATACAGAGAAAAAGGTTTAAAGAAATTATGTCTATTTACTTTGACGCAAAATTACTCTTTCCATCTCTTATCTTATTCACTTCTCCACCTCCTGTTCATGAGTATATTACATAGCAATGGCCATTAGGTTCAACATTCATTGATCATAGGCCCCTAGTGCTCATATGCTAGTGAAAAAAGAACCCATTTAATGAGGATACAATGCCCATTCAAGAAATGAACCACTTTATCCCAAAAACCGTAAGTTTCCTTTGCCATCTTAAAAGAGGTCATCATTGGTTGACTCTTTCATGAAAGTCTATATTTACCAACTTTGAGTGAACTTTTTGTGTTCTTTTGATAAATCCTTATTGAATCACATTATAAACCAGTCAATGTATTCTACTTATTTAATTTTTGGTCAAATGAAACATTACTTTGCAGGGAATTATACCATATTTATCATATTTAATAAAATCAATTTGATATTTTAAAATGAATTAAGTATGATTTTTTTTTCTAGCATTTCACCTCTTAGTAAATCATTTTGATATGAATATATTATGCCTTTTTTGCATGTACAATGGCTTGTCTCTTTGATAAAGTAAAAATAAAATTTGATACACTTTCTTGAATTAAGATCATGTACCATAAATAGATGTCAAGAGACAATAACCTGTCCTCTGAGCATACTTATAGACATCTTCAAGATGTTTATGTTTATTCAATCTTCCTTTGGAGTGCATCTACAGATTTTCAAGATATTTTTTGGTGTTCCCCAATTTTGTTTAATATTCTTCTTGCTGCTTAAGTCCATTTTTATTATGCCTTTTTAGCCAAAATGCCTCAAGATGTATTCCTCAATACCTCTTATCATTAATATTCTTACCAATTCATTTGATGTAAATAAATTTCTTAAGTCAATCAATTTTAATTAAATTTTGAATTAATAAATCATAATATTAATAATTTTCTTCATTTACTTAGCTTAGTTAATACAAGTTTGGCTTTAATCTGCACAAAAGACAATCTTTAACCTATCTTAACATTTGCACATACCATAATGAGGAGCGCCAATATTTTACAAGTTGGACTTATCTTAGACCTAATCTTCTCTCCAAGCCTCATGATATGTCTTATATCAGATTTCTCACAAACTTCAAATAGATTTGCCTTTTAGAGGCACCAATTAGGACTATACAATGAGACTACTTTCTATACCTGAAAGACTTGCTCAATAGCAAGGTTTCAAACATTATTATATAAAAATGAACTAGTAGCAGGATCTCTAAAACAAATTTCGAGCACTTGTCAAGTGAGGCAGTGCAGCTCAACTAGATAACGAACTTTGATTCCTTTGTGAAATAGACCTTGAGCAGGATCTAGGGATTTTAATTTGGATTTTTGAAAGTTTTGTAAATATTTTCCTCATCTTTTCTCATTGTAGTCGAAAGGTTGGCTTATCTTTTGTTCCATTTCTATAGGTCTTGCCCTTATCAAACTATGGGTGTTAGAATTTCACAGATCAAAGAATCAACATCCAGGTCGTGGGGTTTATCTACCGTGTTTCGTTATTCTGTTTTATTCTCAGCTGTGATACATCTTGATGGCTGATATTTTCATTTTGAAACCTTTATTTCCTGGTTTTTATTTGTCTCAATCGGGAAACCTAGCCCCTGATGGTTTAAACTTTCAACTCAAGGGATCAACACCTACACGAGGCTTCTATTTTGCTTCCAACAAATGTTTTGTCACGAGTTTGATTAAAGTCTATGACCTAAAATATATCAGTACGTATGTAGAAACTCTGATAGCCGTATGAAATCAATACTTTCAATACGTATCTTTTGTCGTCATTTCTACAAGTTATCGCATAGAAAACGTATGCGTTCTATAAGATATAAATAGGGGAAAGTTTTGTCACTATAACAATAAACTTATTAGATTCATCTCATTTTATTCTGACTGAATAAATGGAGTCATCTAGATATGTGCAAGTTGACATATCAAGAAAAATATACTAGAACGTATAATACAGTATGGATTAAAAAATAGAAGTCCATGTAGAGCTATTTGGGAAGAAAATGGACTGTTTAGGGTAAATCATATGGTCAATGACTTTCATTTATTGAACTAAGCATAATGTTGACCTTCTAATCATGTATTTTATTGTCAGATGAAAATAATTACGATTTTGAATTATTTTGGTTAGGGGTGAAATCCCACTCGAACCCCCCAGAGCTTGCTGGTCTGCTCGAAATGCGCAGCAGTTGACCCGACGTCAAAGGGTAAAGCACTAATTTGGTGCGGGCCGCGAGAGCGGTTCCAAACCAAGGTAAACTCCTAATACCAGCTATGAGCCCAAAGTAATGGAGATCAAGGTCGATCAGAGAAACGATGAGGGGATAACCTTCAGAGTCGAAAGGGATACAACCCAGATCACCCGCTAAGGACACTAAATGACCGCTCAGTGAGAAAGAAGGTAGGTGTGCAGAGACAGCCAGAACGTTTCTCATGAAAGAGTGCGGAATAGTAGCTCACTGATCGAGCGCTCTTGCCCTGAAGATCAACGGGGAAAGCCGTGGGATGTAAAGATTTATCAGTAGGGGAGCATTCCGCCTTAGATAAATGCACCGATGAAAGCAGTTGTGGTCAGAGCGGAAGCGAGAACGGCTTGAATAACGAAAGCGAGAATTGATGAGAATCCAATGCCCCGAAAACCAAGGGCCGCAAGCTTCATCAACGAAGGGTGAGTTCGGGCCAGGTTAAAATTACAATACTTCGTCATCAAATTATGTACATTTTTTCCTGTGAACCGTTTTCTCTTCAACTTTGTTTCTATTTTATTTCCACTCCAATAATATTGATCATGCTCCCCAATGGTCACATGAGACACAGACACAACTTCATCTGTCGTTCTACGTATGTAAACTCATTAAATATATCATGTAGTCTTAGAGCGTTGTGTCATCTAGTCATCTTTAAGTGATTTATTTTTGAACATTTCAATGTTGGTGTACAACACTACCAAAGTAAAAGCATTCTCACTCTTAGTTCGCTATACGTTGTCCAAAAGTGGCACATTTCTGAGGATAGGCGAGGGATATTGAGTCGCTAACTATAGAGGACGCCTTTACTGCCGTTGGTACCACCAAAACGAGATCTTGACCTACACAATTATTCAGTACTTAGGACGGTAAATTTTGGGTATACGATAGGGACATAGAGTAACTAATTATTGAGGATGGCTTTATAGCCCTAGCCAATTCCTCCCAAAATTTACAATCTACGGTACCAAATAATTGTCTTGGTCAACATGTCTTTTGGTGGTGCCAACACTCTGATCGGCAAGTGTGTAGGTATGTGGCCATTGTCAAGACAGAGAGAGGACGAGATATCAATCAAGAACTCAACCCCAAAGAGCCCGGAGTCAGGGCACCAACACCAGCTAAGGTAAGATAGAGAACAGGAAATTAGAAAGATTCTCAAAGTTGGGAGCTTGACAGATGTCTACGGGTTCGAACGGAGACAAGAGACAAGAGGTAGGGATCAAAGATGTCTCAATCCATCATAGTCTTATCCATGAAAGCAATTATATAAAGGGAAAGCAAAGGGAGATTTTTCCCCGATGCTCAACTCATCCCTACCCACAAAGGTTTGGGGGGGCGGGGGGAGAGAGAGAGAGAGAGAGAGAGCGGATATTTGGAAACATTTGGAGAAACCCACCTAATTTTTAATGAAATACTTTAACTAGGGTAAAAGCATTTAACCGAGCCTTTCTACTTCTCAATCCCCGATAAATCTATGTGACAAATCGTATGAAATTTTAAAACTGCCTTTAGTCAACACCGATCCTTTCCTTTTCTAAAACTCACCCACGATCGTACACTGGATATTCTCCATAACCTAATCTACTCATGGTATTTAATTCTCCAAGAGAAAACAAACTTAATACGAGTATTTTCATAAACAGCATCACCCCATGTTTACAGTGAAATCGTACCTCTCGCATCAGTGGAAAACGGGACCTTACCTACCGCAGTATGACGTACCAGTAATTTCGCTCCCTGAGAGCAGCTTACTTCTTTGGGCCCATCAGACTTCTTCCATTGGGATCTTCCTCTATCGCTATTTGCAACTTCCGTGTGTGTGTGTGTGTGTCTCTCTCTCTCTCTCTATCTATCTAGCTTCGAAGACCATTCTTTCCCTTCTGCTTGGTTGCCACGCAGGACGAGCCCTCAGCCATTTCAACAAGGCTTTACCCTCCCCTCTCCGGCGCGGCCTCTGATAAGATATCGACCGCCGCACGAGAAGAAAAGGTCGTCGTCTCATCAAGTTGAAGCCTTTCGAAGTGGACAAGAAATAAGAAAAATGAAGATAAGACGACAGCGAATCCTGCTTCAACCCTCCCTCCCATGAATCGAGAAAAACAATCCGTGGAAGAAAAAGAGAGAAGAGCAGGAAGATAGGACCGTCTCCGCCACGAATATTATTACGCGAGCAAATCTCTAATATCGGAGAAAAGCAACAGAAACTAAGAATAAAAAAAATGCTGTTTCAAAGGAAGGGATTGATGATAAATGGTGAGATTGTTGTCCTGATCAGGGAATAGCGCCCGCCGGAGCTCATCTACCCGCGCAACTCAGGGACCGCCGAACGCGTTGCTCGGGGTGGCGGCGCCGCCGATGATGGAGGTGATTGCTGCAGCGACCGCGGCCGTGAAGTTGGGATCCGACGTGATGGCGGCTGTCACCCTGTCGTTGAAGGAAGCAGGCTGATGCTGCGGCAGATTTGTTTGATTGTAGAGTGCCTTCCCGAAGATTTGCGGCGGCGCGGCAGCGCCTGCAAGGGAAACATTGAAGTTGGCTGCGGTCGCTGCAGCAACAGAGGGAAGTAGTGCCCGCTGGAAGTGATTGGAGGAGGGAGCGTGGGTGAGGTCGAGGGTCACGGTAGGAAAGGGAGCTGAGGCGGAGATGGAGGCCATGCCGGAGGAGAATGGCATTAGCGTCCTCGTCAGGAAGTTGCCGCCCATCAGTCCGTCCCCACTCGGCATTGACCCCGACAGCAGAATCGACGCGGCAGCGGAGGTTGTAGACGCCATCGCCATAGCCGGCGGCGGCAGCGGGTGGTTGTGGTTGCCCTCGTACGTGGTCGTAAGGATCGAACGGTCTTCGGCACACCTCTGTACCTGATCATTGAAATAAAAACTTTTCACGGCAGTAATCTAAGAAGCGTAAGACCTTGAAGCCAATCCTCCGTGACAATGGTATTACCTGTTTTCGGACCGGACATCCACTGGCCATGGTGCAGCGATAGTAAGCGCGAGGACAAGGGTTGCCCTTCGCCATCTTCTGCCCGTACTTCCTCCATTGGCATCCGTCACTGATCTGCGGGCGAGGAAATGAAGTTATGTAGGGTGGGTTGCAGAAGACAGGAGGCGTCTCCTCAAAATGTTCTTACCATTGGAGCTTCTGATCGAGCTCGCACGGAAACGCGGGCCTTCCTCATGGTCGCCTCCGGCAGCTGCTCGGTGATGCTGCTCCTGGAGAGGCCCTGTGATTCCCTCCTGGCGCTGTCTTCCCTGCCGATGGCGTCGACCTCACCCGGCTGTTTTCCCTGGTCAACGGTTACAATTTTTGGATTGATAATCCTGCTCGAGACGCTTTTCTGTCGGTAGTAGCTCGTGGAGAGGACCTCGACATTGTTGGACGGAACGCCACCGTTCGCCGGAGTCCCCATGTCCGTTGACGAGTACGATGCCTCGTCGCCGCTGGTGGGGGCGACACCGGCTGGGCTGAGGTCAATGAACCGACTCGGCACGATGGGAGGAACCCTGCCGTTGTAGCTCTTCCGCTCCACCGCCTGTACCAGACATAGAAAACCTGAGATCAGTCTTCTCTGGCAGTAATCTACAGTAAATTTACAGTTGATTCAACATGCTAGATGCTTAGTTACAGTCTATAACATAGTTTTAATATCTTGCAAAAAATATAATAACGAAGGGTATGAAATAAGCGTGAAAACCCTATTTCATCTTGTTTAATACGCTTAAAGTATAAAGTTGTCAATATTTTTTGGTCCAATTCTGATTTATCCACCTCGTCTTCCTGGGGAATCTCATGGCCGTGGCGGCGCCGCTGCTGTGATAGCTGAACGATTTGCATCTCCAGGGCGTTGTAGTCAGCGGCGACGCGAATCAGCACCTCCCTCAGCAACCGGTTCTCCTCGTTCATCCTCGCCAACGCCGACTGAATCTCAACCACCTGAGAACCACACGATGAGGACCCTCGTTCAGCTTCGAATGGAATCAGGCTTCTTCTTCCGATGTGATTCCCGTATTATCCAGCCCTTTCTCGCACCTCTCCCTTCCCTTCCTTCTCCTCGCTCATGGGCATCCCGTTCTCCACCGTCGACTCATCGCCGCCTGTTCCCCCGGTTTGGAGGTGCAATCCAATCTGTAAATAAACTATGAAGGGAACATCAGCTAAACTCAAAGGCCGACAAGCAGTTAAACGGCGATCGAATTCCTCCGTTTACCCACGTTGACTGAGTGGGCAAGCTCCTTTTTGTGGTCGAGCTCCTCCAGCGGCGGCGCTCTCGCTTTGCATCTCTTCTCCACGGAGAAGAAGTCCATCTCCTCCACCCGCTGCTTGTCGCCGTCTCCCTCGGGCGACGCCACAGGTGGAGAGGCCGCATCCAGAACTGTGTCCCCGATGCTCATCTCTCCTTTCTCTTTGCCGGCGAAATCAGCGACGTGAGTGCGGAGGTGGCTCGACCCAAGCTCCATGGGCAGCATTTTTGTCCATAGAACGGAAGGAGAAGAAGAAGACGCTAGATGAGGAAGTTTATACAGTGCAACAGGAACTTTGAAGTCTCTCCACCGCCGCTGTTGCGGGTATAAAACGGACAGGGAGGCGATGCGGTGGAACGAAGATTTTGGATCTAGGAAGGAAGAAGGGATGACGGCAGGTGGTTCGTCAGTGCTGGTGGGTTCCACTCTCAAGTCTTCCCCTCTCCGTCTGTTAGAGATAGAGAGAGACGGACGTTGAGGAGACGAGTGGGAAGAAGTACAAGGGAGAGAGAGAGAGAGAGAGATCATGAGGCTGAGGAACTTACGAACTGAGTCTCTGAGGGCTGAACGAGGCTCAGTTTTCATCGGTCATATGGCTTGCTCGTCAACTGGCGGAGTGGCCCAATCGGACGGAGGCGGCCGAGAAGACCGCTTCCGCCCCTTGGCCCACCGCCAGATCCTGCCGTCCCGCACCGGCCGCGGCGTCTCCACCTCCGGCGAAGAATCGCGCACACAGTCGTCTCCTCCGCCGTCGGCATTTCTACCGACTCATCCAGCACCGTCCACGTGGTCAAATGAGGGAGACAGGTCTAGATTAGGATGGAGGGCTCGTGTCAGGCGTTGGATAGATGACTCTTACGAACAAAACCTTGTCTGATTTTGGCTGGGATTCCGCCCTATTCATGCGGTCGCAATCCGAGCCGCCAACAGGCACTGGGTTTGTTTTAGTCATAGACACTAACATAAAAAATTCTCTCTCTCTCTCTCACACACACACACCCACTTTGAGAAGGAGACAGATGGCATGTGTACCAATATCGAACCTGTTAAAGAAGAGCGTTCACCGTGCAAGCCGGGCAAACCAGCTATGGAGAACCGCAGAGGGTAGCTGGGCACCATACCAGAGGACACAGTCGTACAATATATTGACTTTTTGTACGAATGTCTTCATCTCCCTTCACTGACGTCAACATGGTGTTGGCGTCTAGTTTAAATAGTAATGTCTTGTTGCTGGCGTGTCTCCTTTGTCTTTCAACGAACGGCAATCATGTTTTTCAACTAGAAGTTGACTTCTATAAAGCCAATCTTTTGGCGAGGAGAAAAAGGAGGAGCCCTAATCTTGTCGGAAAACAAGGTTCTTTCTAGTGTCTTTCTTGCCTTCGTATGTGGGGGTCAACAAATATCAACCCCGGGTTTTCCAAGGTGCTTGACCAATTCATATTCAGTGTTTGAGAAGGATCTAATGGATCACAGCGTCGTTGGGAAAGTCGCTTATTATTGGTCGTCTTTTGATAACCCTGTTGATCGCTGTTTGTTAACGTGCTCCCAGTTTCAAGGGTCCCAGATCTAGGCCTAAACTTCAATGAAAGCGGACCCAGAAGACAGCCCAGAACAGCACTAACCCATCAGCACAGTACCCCATCGTTATACATGTCAATAGTCGCCTCCTCTCTCTGGCCTAAAGTTAGATGAGTTAACCTGATTAAGGATTGGGCCGGGGCCATTGAAAGAATTCATCAATATCGTCTTTCAATTTTGGGAAGAGTGCATTAAGCAAAATTTATAGAGGTCATAATTGGGTACTGAAGCCTATCAAAGGTTGTTGAATTTATTTAGACTAATCAATCCATAATTAATTTTTTTACAAAGAGAAATGTAGATGTGTGAGACATTAGGGATTTTATACTGATTTGTATAAAACCCTTGCCCTACTTCAGTAGTTAACTTCCTAGGTTGCTAACCAAACCATTTTACACAGAAACTATTGTACTGCTAGACAATTCCACACTATAACACAAATGAAATGAAATAAATAAAAAAATGATTTCCAGGCAGTTTAAGGAACCTTGATAAACCAATTGAATGTTAAGGAATCCTTTAAATCATTGTTGGTGCTTGAGAAATACGGCTTCTAGATGGAAACCATCCTTATAGTATTTATGTTACATTTGAGAGAACCCTTACCACTAGAAAATTCTTATCATTTTTTGTGAAAATAATCTTAATTTTTTGTAGGTAGAATGAGGTTAGTTCTTGACCTTTTTTGTTTCTATTCAGTGAAAAATTCTCTTTATGGTGTCAACAACTTTTAACATATGATCGCTATGGTTTGGGTCCTACTTTTGCTCTCAAGTATCAACACATGATTTTTGACACTTAAGTCAAGAATTAAATTATGAGTTGGTTTTCTAAACATAATAGTTTTTTAAAATTCAAAATAATTTTCTCCATAGGTTTGGAGGATCATGTGGCTCTATTTACCCTCCATTATTGTTGTTTTTTATTTAGAAAATCTTCATTTTCTTTCATAAAAGCTTTAAAATATATCAAAAAAATCCTCAAAATGAGGTTGTATGATCATTAGAATGAATTAATATTATTTTCAAAACTTATACTGATTTCTCATATGTATATATATATATATATGGAGAGAGAGAGAGACACAGATGAATGGGCCCATTTAATGAATTCAATGAAATTGAAGGTGGATCGATAGTTAAAGTTAACTTTTAATATTGGAGACATGTTGACAAATGACACTCCATGTGACGACCATTGAAAATATTCATAAACGTGCAGGGGATGGTAGGCCTTGTTGTGGGGCCAATGAATCGGACTCTTAGCAACTGAGCGAGGGCTAACGGTTGGAGCCCCCTTGGCAAATAATGTCAAGATCGTGGGGTCCTTCGTCGAAGACTTGGTGGCCGGGCATTGGCCGATGGACAATTCTTGACTTTTGCCTTTAGTGGGGCCCACTCTCGAAACTTACCCCCTGGATATTGCCGAAGTCATCCACAGCCGAACGACCATTCATCCAATTGTGGGGTCCATTTTTTAGACGTTTTGACGGCCGGACTGGGCAGCGTGGACTTCTCTTGACACGTAACTGTCTTCATAAACCCGTTTGACACGTCACGTTATTTGCTCTCAACATTAATGTTACAGTAATTTTTCGAGTTTCCCAGTCGTCCTTGATTTTCGGCCCCAGCTTTATGTACTTCTCAAAGGTTTGGTGAAGCCACGGGAGGGGGAGAGAGAGAGAGAGAGAGAGAGAGAGAGAGAGAGAAGGGGGGGGGGGGGGAGAGAAAGAATAGGTTTTGATTATCGCAAAATTTTGTAACAGAAAGGGATATTTAAACATAGAAATTTTATATAAAAATTTGAATCCGTCTGAAACGTGTTGAAAGATAAGGCCGAGGACTTTCTTTCACTGGTGTATATCAAAATTCCCACTTGCTCGCGCCGGTGCTACCTCTTTGGATCTCTCCTGTTTGCGTGTGAACCTTACCTCTCCTGCATCTCTCCGCTGCAGCTCCTCAACGGACTATGCCTCATTCGACGACCGCCGCCATTCTGAATGGAGGATGGCAGTTGAAGAAGAGGGAGGGGAGGGCAGAGGGAGAGGGAGAGGGAGGAGGAGAGGGAGAGGGAGAGGGAGAGGGAGAGAGAGAAGGAGAGGGAGAGAGAGAAGGAGAGGGAGAGAGAGAAGGAGAGGGAGAGAGAGAAGGAGAGGGAGAGAGAGAAGGAGAGGGAGAGAGAGAGAGAGAGAGAGAGAGAGAGAGAGAGAGGAGGCTTGCAAGGGATCCGGAAGAGAGCAGAGGAAGCCTACCATAGGGAAGGTGAGACGAGAGGGAGGGCGACGGCAAGTGATATAGAAGGAAAAGGGCGTGCCGTCGAGAGGGAGAAGAAGGAGAGAGGTGTACCAGCGGGGGGAGAAGTGGGGATGATGTACTAAGATGAGCATCAATGTAAGAAAGCAGACGCAATTGGAATTGTTAAATCTCTCTAATAATTTTAGACTTCAATTCTTTAGGTAGTGAAACCCGGCCCTCTTTGTCCAAGAAATTCGACTGGAAGAGCTAAAATCTGTAGAAAATAAGTAGAAGAACTTAATGATCGTTCTTTTTTTTTTTGTGAACCTGAAAAACTACCAAAAAAAAATCTATCATTTAATCATGTTACTATCTATTAAGTCGGCCATCATGTCACACATTCAACAGTACCTCATCAGAGGGCCCCCATTTTATCAGCTTTAGTTTAAGATGCCAAGTAGGAGAAGCAGGCCAAAGTTCCAGTTTACTCACTATGTTCCAAGAACAACGTAAAACAGATGCCCAAGATGCGCGGAAGGCCCAAAAAATGCAGGCCGGAAGTTTCAAATGGTTAAGCCGCTTAGAGAAATTGCAACTTATAAACGCCTTGAAAGGGTAAAATATTGGTGGCCCAACTGGGATTTTTACATAGGTAGCCCCGTTGTTTTAAGAAAAGGATTTCTTTGAGTAGACACAATAACTATTTCCTTTTATCTAGGACCACATGGTCTCTTGACTTTTTCATATTGCCATATCCTACTTTCTAGGGACCTAAAATTACTTTCTAGCCAACTTAAGAAGACATGCACTATAGAATAAAGATATTTTTCCAATAGTGGAAATTTTAACGAATCCAAATCTCCGGGCAGCTTTCCTATGTCTTGTGGATTCAACGAATCCAAATCTCGTTCCTCTTGGATTCAAGGTACGTATCCTAATCTTCCAACTTCCACTACGTCATCTACGGCCCTCGGCAGAAAAGAGAGCTTGGTTGTCTCAGCCCTAAACAATATCCGCAGATAAGACCCGACCACCTGCTTGCCACAACCGAGCAGACTGGCTGTGCAACCGTCATCTACTGAGCCGACAACCTAAATTGCTATGCATTTTATATAAGGCCAGGGAAAAGTGCTTTCAACCTAGCTGCCAGGGTATCGACTTAGGATGTGTACGCCTCCTGGATTAGGCCCCTAGATCAGCCTCGATCGATTCACAAGGAAACCCAATTGGTGATTCTAAAGAACAGAAAATTGCACATATTATTCATAAATTACACCCACGATTACATTACCTTGTCAACTAAAACTTGGTAACTGGAATATCATTCTAGAAATTTCCTAGTTAACGCTCTCCTCTCACTGCATGTGAAAGCTCACTTACCATGGAGGAAGTACATTTGACTCTGCCACCGGTAGTGGGAAGGAATATGTATCAACTAGTGGTGGAAGTGAATGGACAGCCTCAGCTTTTTGTTTTAACTTCGTGTTTCAAGAAGAATCATGGCTTCCACCAATTAGTAGATCTCCATTGGCAGTGATTCATCAGTAGTTCAGGCCAGAGGGAGTGCAGCAATGGAGGTCAGCCACAGTGATGATGGTGATGGAAAGAAAAACGGCGGGATCCCACTTAGACTAAAACATTTGGGCAGAGATAGAAATCCCTCCTAAATTGAGAATTGAAAATAAGAGTTACCTATGCTTGTTCTTCTCGTTCTTCTTCTTGTATCATCATTGTCGTTGTCGTCACCATCATCTTCTTCACAATTCTAATCTCCTCCTCCACTCCAGTAGTTGTCATTACAATTAAATAAATTGGGATGTATTAATTTTTCAGGACGAGTGTTAAATAGATAAAATATATGTAAAAAAATATTTTCTGAATAAATAGCTCTGATTCTGTCTGGCTCGAAGTACAGAGCTGATTTCTATCATTGTCTGGATTTTCTGCGGCTCAGCCCTTTGATACCGTTATTTGTAACTTTATTACATGATAAGCTCAACCGGATGGAATGAGATCGATTTCTATATAACTCCTGTCCAAATCCTACCGAATTTGGAATGCTCTCCAGATTTACTAGGCCATTGAAAAATAATAGAAATAAGATATGAATTTGATCAGTTTTAAATAATAGGAATGCCGAAACTAGTTTGGGAAACTCCTCAATTAACAGTAGCGCCAAGGGTTGGTGAGTTTCACGACGTAAGGGGAGGTGTAGGACTGCCTTACGGCTCGGAACGGATTGTGGGGGAAGACTCCACCATGGGAGACTTGCGCTTTCTTTCCAGAAATGTCAACTGAAAAGACAAGATGTAGGGCCCAAGATTATTTGGCTCACTAACACCCGGAAAAATCCAGCCATTTATTTTATTATTATTAAAAATAAAATAGTTGTTAATAAATATATGATATGAGAGTATACACATCTTAAACATATTCACATGAACATACCTAGAGTACAAAATGACTTATTTACATTTTATGCAGGAAATTTCAGGCAGTTGTTTGAAGATAAAACCTTGAGTTTTCACTTCAAATGTTATCCACCTTTGCTGATTTTTTTTTTATTTTTTGTAACGAATTTAAAACAAAAATAAGCAACATGATATTTTTTATTAATGTTTAAAGAAATATTTATAATTTGGACAAGCTGGTGACTATTCATTTGTAGTATCACATAGAAGCGTCAGCCTAAGATTTTTGTCAAATGTTAAGATTTTGTCATCTCGTTATTTGTCTCTTCTTTGTAACAATGGCGATGATGTTGAGATGTGACTTAGTGATATGGTTCCCACATAAAGTCATTGCATGATGGATGGTTATCACAACATGTATCATTTATCTGTTGACTTCTTTCTTTATGTGGTTATTATTCTATTTGGCACACAATGAATGAACAACAACTACACCAACCTATAATATTCTAGAAGAGTAGAAAATTAAAAAAAATATCATGTGAGTATTGTCACTAGTTTTTTTGACTTTTCTTCTTTAATAATTTAGTGGAGTCGAAATATGATCTAATCATATGACTATAGTGTAATTAGATAATATTTTGAAAGAAATTGACAATGAGGGTTCTATGGCTGGAGGACAAGAGGATGAAATAGGTCATCATGGATAGGTCCACAAGGCTAGCAGTTTGCTGTTATTCTAACACCCTAGAAAATCTTCTCTTACTCGTATCTTCAAGAAATTGCTAGCAACATCAACTTGGCAATCCCTCATCTAGTTGGGAAGCATAACCCCTATTAGGACGTGGTTATTTCCATTCCTCAAGAAGGCTCTTTCATCCTAATAAAAAAATTCTTAAAATTGCCAAGTTATCTCACTTTCTACTATGAAGAAAAATATAAGAAATAAAATTAGTTATAAAATTCTTAGAAATAGAGTAGAACATTTTCTATATAATGAAGTCTTTTAAGGGCCATTAATCAGTGTTTATTGTTATGAGTTAATATTTTTTAAAATATTCATTTTATTAATTAACTCATGATAAATATATACTTCTTTATGTTAAATAGTAAAAAGGGGTTTAAACTGATTAATGTTAATTTTTAGATAATTATGTGATTTTATGTGAATTTATATAATTTTTATATTCATATTTTTTAGATAAAATTAAAAATAGAAAATATATATATAGAAAAAAAGGGGAGACCCACAAGTCAATTGAGACCTGACAGCTGACCAAATGGGAGCCGCACGAGCTAAGGGGTTGAGTGATTGACCCATATAGAGCATGTGTGTCACTCCCCTTCTACCTCACTAAGGACCAAACAAGCATGGGAAAAAGAGTGGTCATACATCTTTAGTTGATTGATGAACACATTGTCATTGTGAAAAAGATGATCCACCTAGAGATAAGTCATCTCTGCTCCATTCTGAACTAAATGCAATACGAGCCTTCTCTTATTGTGCAGACTTGAGAACGAAGCTACCTAAGACATGCATTAGCTCTACCCAACTCATCTCTATTGAGTGAGAACAACCGTAGAGTCTACTACCACTAAATTTGCACTCTATCAAGCAACATCCATCGAAGATACTTCATCGATTAATCTCGTCAATTTATAAACTTCACAAAAGATCTAAATATTATACACGTCATTAATGTTTGAGGCTTTGAGGTTATGGATGTTGTATAAAAATCTTCTTGAACATTTAGAATTTTGGAGATCACTACTACAATGTGGAAACTCTATTTTTCCTATTTTAAATTTAAGTATTATTTAAATTAGTGAGATTTTCCATGATTCTAAATTTTGAATTTTTTTTAGTCAATTATGATTTTTTTAAGTTTTCTAAATCTTAATTTGATCACGTAAATTATTTGTAATCTCTTATGTAAGAATTGTTGTGATGTTGACATCAAGATGATGTCATCACTAGAATTTTCTTTTTTTTAAATTTTAAAACAGATTTTCTCTTCATCATTTAATCTAAAAATTATAAAAACATATATTTTTTGAGAAAAAATATAAATTATAAGCAACACATAAATACATGAATTTGATAGATCTAGTAAAATTTTAGTCTTCTAATGACTTTAATTTTAACATAATGTTAAAATCATTGACCAGAAAAATTATTCTACTTCAAACCTAATTATCACCTCTCTTTTTATCAAAAATATCTATAAATATTATGATGTTCTATATGTGAATAGATAACAGATGTAAAGATATAACTTATTTATAACTAGGAAGATGAAATGTACTAATACCATTAAAAATGGTTGTAACTTCCAAAAAAATAAATTCATTGTTGGTTACAAAAGAAAAAAAATATGAATTGCATAAAAAATAACTATTTTTTGCTAACATATTCTCACAAACTACCAATATAAATTCAAAGTATATGACTACTTGGAAATTTAAAAATCTTTTTAAGGAATATTTTCATATTAATGGGAGGATCACATGATGGAAAATAATTATCCTAATGAAAGGAAGACACCCCTTGAGAAGTTGATGGAACAAAAAGTATCCCAATTAATATAAGGAGATTGCTCCTAAAGGACTATCGAAGGATATCAAGGTTTAGTGGTACAAACCAACTAATGGAATACAAATTTCAGAATAGATGATCTTGAAATTAATCACGAAATATGTTGACATATTTTATCAATTATTTTTCGTTTTTTAAAATATTGATATATTAATGTCACTTTTCTTGAATTTTTATGAGCTTATAATGATAATAAATAAATAATAAGATATATCTGCCCCAAATGATCAATGCATAACCTCCACTGTGGCCCAGCTTTATTGTTTTGATGGAGATTTCATGAAGTATGTTACAACATGACATTTGTTATATATGTGTGTATTTTCTTCTAAACTTCTGATATGGGACTAAAATCAAATATTTTCACATTTCAACATCAACAATGGATGCACCAAATTTGATGAGAAATGTGACAAATAATTCAAGTAATTGATAGAATTCACACACAAGAAGACTAAAAATGGTTTCAAAGAAGAAGACAGCATCCTTGACTAGTTAATCACCCTTCTACATCAAATTATCCATCCTAGCCACTCTGAACATCAAATTTACCCAATTTGTCCATCTAATACAAAAGATAGATTAAATCCAGATTTCCTTCTAATTCAGCCATTATAGAAGCTGAATTTTGTCTATGAACTCGTCCCATTCTTCACCCCATACAAAAGGTGAAGAATTTCTTTCAAGGATCCTTCTATGGATGTCATGGCATGCTCAGAGTCAAATCACCTTTGCCATTTGATTTCAGCAAGTGACAATTGATGGGTTAGTCAATCAACAATTGGAAAAGGTGTAGGAATTCAATTGGTGCACGACCCCTACACAAATTGATCAAATTTGGGTAGAAATATGATCAATTATGGCACTACCCATTTCTTTTGTAAACTTTAAACTTTGCATGATTTTTTTATTTTTTTAATGTATAAAACGCTCTTTTCAACCATACATTGTGTTATGGATAATGTTTTTTGAAATTGAAGTTAATTTGAAATATTTGAGTTTTGATTTTGAGAAATTTGAGTTGATTTATTTCTATTAACTCTAAATTTGGGGGTCTCTTCACAAGCAATGTCTGTCGATATCATTAACCCCAAATTAATACATATATTTAAAATTTTAAATAATTTTCATAATTACATAATTTCAATTTTTGATGTATTAACTAGAAATTATATATATATAATTAGCTAATTTTTCATCTTCCCTGTGATCAACCTAGAAAGCCCATATAAAATTAATTATTTATAAAATCAGCATATTTTCTAGAATTTATAAATTTTAAATTTGCTGAATTTTCTTAATGACAGAAAATAATCAAACACCTCTCAAATAATTGAGGGCATTGGGTGTTGCACAATCAAGAGAGCATTACGGAAATAATCATGACCCATAATTGACAAATCACCTTGTTAGTTCCCAAGTAAAATTGTCTACCAGGAAAGGCGGATAAAAAACAAAGGGTTGGGTTGACACATTGATTTAGATAGACATACTAACATAACTAAAGTTTTGCATATGAGAAACACCACAATTTAAAATAGCTCAACTTTTACATAACCTACTTCAACTTTCTAAAGGTTCTTACTTTTTGTTTTAAGTATTTCCCTGAAAAATACAAAATTTCACACAATTAGCAAACTCGATAAATTTCATTCTATCAACTTATGCTAGACAACAAGGCTCTAGTTTATCTTCCTATATTTTTTACAAACACCCTACCATGGTGTCTTCATTGGTGAGATTATGTTTGTATATTTTATCATTTAGTGTCAATGATGCGATGATAGCCTTTTTATGATATGAATAATTTTTGTTCATGAGGAACATTTAGCAACAAAAACTTGCAGAAAATTTTCAAACTTGTAAGAAGAAATGACTAATCATTGAAGTGATATTTGAAAATTCTTCAATTCAAGCTATCTTGACTATTGGAATTCTAGTCTTTGAGATTTCATCAATCAAAAATTGCATAAGTTGACATGTTGGTCAACTTGTTGCTAGACAATGTGGTCAAGTTGTTGAACTTTGCATGATTTTATAGTATATCTTTGATTTTCAAACTTACCAAGGCATGTGTCCCTTGCTAGAAATATTTTTCTATGTTAATTCCTCTACCATGTCATACACGTTAGGTTTCTTATTGCAAATCAAATTTTCTCTACCTAGAGATTTAGTCTGACTTTTCTAATGCAACACACATTCTCTCTCAAGACTTGAATGGCTCGACCTACCTTCTATGAATCTACACATTTTCTCACTCTTCAAGTAAATCTACATGAACTTTTGTGAGTCAACATAGTTTTTCTATCTCCTCTTATTTTCCCTATAAAACTCACCCTTCACCTAATTTAATTTTTCTTCATATTTATGTATTTTCTAACATCTCTTTTCTTTATATTATGCCCAAAAACATATTTACATGGAAAAGAAAATTAGAAATGATGACTTACATCTTGATTCTCATGTTATTGTTGTGAAACATATTTTGGATAATTATTTTATTTTATTTTTATATGTTATTTATAAATAAATAATCTTTAAACTCAGTCCCCCCTCCTCTCTCCAAGTAGCACATTCAAATTTAAAGGAGGATACTAACCTTCTAACTATTCCTATGAACTCGTTTAGTTTTCCCATGCATTATATAAGTTTCTTTATATCTCAAATTCTATTAGGACTTCTAATGTTGATGTATTGGGTTCACAAACTAATGATATGTCCACCCAAAGTCAAAAACCTAGTGACAATTGATGAGTCGAAATCATAAACAATAAGGCATATAATATTGACCCTTTGGAAGACCCTTTGGAAGAGAAAAAGCAAACTATAAACTATTGATAAGTTTTTATTATCATGAGTTAATAATTAATAAATAATATATTTTTAACCTTAACTCATGATAAATAGGCTTATATTTATGTTAAAGTGTGAAAAGTGGTTTTCAATTGATTAATGTAAATTTTTAGCTAATTATGTGATTTTTTTATAAATTTATATAATTTTTATAATCTAATTTTTGAGATAAATGAAAAAATATATATATAGCAAAATGAGGGGGGGGAGAGACCCGCCGGCCAACTTGGCCTATAAGTAGGTTGAAAGTGTAGTCGGAGAGGAGTTGTGAGTAGGGGCTTGAGTGACTAGGACCAATGGGGACATGTGTGCATCACTCTCCTTCCACGTCACTAGTGGTCAATTAATTGTGGGGCAAGGAGTGGTCGTACACGTGAGAGAAAATGACTCATTGCTTGTAAATGTAATATTACTATATATTCACCCAAAACTTTGGTACACAAGTGATGTGGGACTAAACCCATATCACACCTTCACCTAAAAAGGTTTGAAAATTTTAATACCTAAAATACCCTTTATTTATAATAGAGATATATTATGATAACGTCACTTGATAAGGATATTAGAATATTTATTTCAATATCTCGTATGTAGGCAGACAACAAGCATAGATTCGAAACCTCCTAGAGTCAAAACTTA
This sequence comes from Spirodela intermedia, assembly GCA_902729315.2. Lineage (NCBI taxonomy): Eukaryota > Viridiplantae > Streptophyta > Magnoliopsida > Alismatales > Araceae > Spirodela > Spirodela intermedia. Next base: position 3,049,838 of record LR746269.1, on the reverse strand, counting down.
TATTTTTATTTGATTATTACAACTTTCCTATAGACCATTAATGATAGTTTAAGTTGAAGAATCATTAGATCATCGGCAAAAATCTTATCAACATAATTTGTAAAGCATTGTTACTAAAATTTTTGAATGATTCACGATAAAAAGATCACAAATCTATCAAGTAAATCATCTCTGATTGATTGACAAACAAGCTGTCATCAAGAAGAGGACGATCTTCCAAGAGATGAGTCATCACCTCTTGAGAGCATGCCAGATGTGATGAAGAGCTTTCTTTTGCTGCGCAGACTTGAGGATGAAGCTCCCTGACACACACCCCACCTCTATTCAGTTCCTCTCCATCGGGTGACAGCGGTCGGAGAGCCACAAAGTCATCATTGTTTTACTTCACCAGGTGACAGCTGCCGTAGATGATTCGATGACCTATTTCATTAATCTCTAGACTTTGTAAAATGATCTAGAGATTGCCTACGTCATCCCTATTCAAGGAGAGCCTTCGAAGTTGTGGACACTACATGACAATCCTCCCAAATGCTCAAGATTCTAGTAGACTGCCGACACATCGCCGCCGTAATATCGGAACTCTATTTTACTGATTTCAACTTAATTTTTACTTCACTTAGTGATAATTTGTGTGATTTAAATTTACCAAGATATACTTCATTCAATTATGATTTTTCTCACTTTTACAGATCTTAATTTGATCAATTAAATTATTCGTAATTACTTATGTAAAAATCGTTGGGCGGAACTCTATTTCAACCCACACATTCGTCGGGTGCTGATGTTATCCTGACATCTGCACCCTTATTTTCTTTTTTCATGAATCTTAAAAATATTTTATTTTTATTTTCTAGTATACAATTCATAAAAAATCATAGTCTTTGAAGAAAATTCTGAAAAATTACTTGATATTATATTATATCTTTGTGATTGACTTGGAAAATTATCACTATTTTTGTAAGTTTTATTAAATTATAATTGATATATTTATTAAGACATACTTCTAAATATCTAAAAATTGGTATTTTCTAGTTTTATAAATTTTAAATTTACGTGATTTACTATATAACGACCAAGTCACGTCGACTATTCATTTTAAATGATAATAATTCAACTAATACTCATCTATTTTAGAGTCAAGAAAGTATATACTTACTCTTATAATAGCCAAAATATGTTAAATCCCCATTGATGTTAAATAGTGACACACACTATGACTTACAACTACTTACGGATCAAAGAACAATAGAAGAATTTAATCAAAAAAATGATCAAAGAGAATTTAGTGCATGAGCAACATAAATCAAAAGAATGAAATATAATGAAGGCATGCATGCACCAATAAAGATTGAGAGGAAGGAATTTTTTGCATTCTTTTCCCTAACATGGGTTTTTAACATCTTCCAAAAGGATACAAAATATGTGACAAATTTCTTTCCTATTTTTTTTATCATTGATATACATATATGTAATTTTACCTTCATAATCTTGAATTTATTTTCTTACCTAAATAAGTGAAGGTGAAGTATGCCAATGTGCACAAACCATGCATCTATGAAGATTTTTTTTATATTTATTATGTTTCAATATCAAGCTAAAATCATTAATGAGTAAAAATGATTAATCATAAATAAAGGAGATTTTGAATTGGAGATCATGATATAATATTATGAATCTTCACATTGATTAGCCAAACCATAATTTTTACCATTCATGTGATATATAATAAAATCCACAGCAATTAATACTCTTTTAATTATCATACATCAAATTCTAACTATACATTTGAAGTGCAAACCAATGATATTGACACATGACATGGATTCAAGAATTGACACTAAAAAGTAAAAGTAGCAACACCTACAATTGAAAGCAATAGATGACACATGTAGAATCATCAATAAATACAAGCGTTAACACGTATAAAAAAAATCAATTTAGATGCGAGTTGTATCTTGATAAGTCTTCATTATCATGAGTTAATTAGTAAATAATATAGTTTTAGCCTTAACCCATGATTAATAACCTTATATTTTTGTTAAAGTGTGAAAGTAGTTTTCAGTTGATTAACATTAGTTTTTGGGTAATTATGTGATTTTATATGATTTTTAGAGTCTTACTTTTGAGATAAATGAAGGAAAAGAAATTAAAATAAAAATAAGACAATGAGGGGGGCCCGCCAGCCAATTGACCCCGCAAGCGAGTTAGAAGCGCAATCAAGTAGGAGCCGCGAGCAGCGGCTCGAGCAGCTTGAATCGATGGGGGCACATGTCCACCACTCCCCTTCCACATCACCGGTGGCCAGGCGGTTGTGGGGCAAAGAGTGGTCATACACGCACAAGAAAGGGACTTGATTGAAAATTTAATATTACTTTATATTCACTAGAAATGTTGGCGCACAACCGATGTGAAACTAAACTTGCATCACCTTCCCCAAAAGGGGCAGGCAACCAATGCGGGTTTGAATCCTCCCAGAGCCAAAACTCATTTTTTTTTATCTGATTATCGTGACTTTCCTATAGATCCTCGGTGAAGGATTAAGCAACCAGAATCGCTTGATCATTGATGAAAATCTCATCAACATGATTTGTAGAGCATTGTTACTAAAATTATTGAATGATTCACGATAAAAGGATTGTGAATCCATCAAGTAAAGTATCACTGATTGATTGACGAACAAGCCATCGTCGGGAAGAAGACGATCCGTCAAGAGACGAGTCACCACCTTCTGAGGGTGTACTGGATGTGATGAAGAGCCTCCTCTTGCTACACAGACTTGAAGATGAAGCTCCTTGACATACACCCTACTTCCATCCAACTCCTCTTTGTTAGGTGACAACCGCCGAAGAGCCACAAAGTCACTGTTTTTCTACTCCACCGAGTGATAGCCGTCAGAGACAATTCGATGACCTATTTCATTAATCTCTAGACTTCGCAAGGAGATCTAGATATTAGAGCCTTTGAGGTCGTGGACACTACACGACGATCCTCCCGAATGCTCAGGATTTTGATGCATCACTGACGCATCGCCACCGCAATGCCGAAACTCTATTTTTCTTCTTTCAACTTACTTTACACTTCATTTAATGATAATTTGTGTGATTTTAATTTACCAAAATATACTTCGTTCACTTACAATTCTTTCGACTTTTCTAGATCTTAATTTGATCAATTAAACCGTATGTAATTGCTTATGTAAAAATTGTTGAGTGGAACTCTATTTCCACCCGATTCGTGTTCGCTAGGCATTGACATTATTCTAACGTCTGTACCCTTATTTCTCTTTTTTGTGAATTTTAAATATATTTCCTTTTTATTTCTTAGTATAAAATTCATAAAAAATAATATTCTTTGAAGATAATTCTAAATAATTACCAAATATTATATTACATCCCCATGATCGACCTGGAAAATTATCGCTATTTTTTGGAAGTTTTATTGAATTAGAATTGATATATTTGTTTAGAAATACTTCTAAATATCTGAAAAATCATATCTTCTAGTTTTATAAATTTTAAATTTGCATGATTTACTATACAACAACTGAGTCATATCAAATTTTGGCATCATTTTTGGGGATGTATTACATAATATTTAGTATTTTTCTATTTTTCTTTTAAAGTACACAAAAAAAATTTAACTCTTGTTTTATTTTCTTTTTGTTGATTTTTTTTTTAAAAAAGGGAACGAAGAGAAGCAAGACAAGGACTAGAGCATACTGAAGGAGGGTTACAATTACTAAACTTTTCCCTCGAATTTATTGATTTTTTTATGCATTGTAGAAGATCCTTGCATCTAAGGCTAGAAAATCCTTTGACTATTTCATTCAAAACTAAAAATCCAAAAGAAAAATTAATTTTGATGGATCTTAAAGGAAATATAAGTCAAGTTGAGAGCAATCCTATGACTATAAAAAATTATTATATCCCTTATTCATTTCAAAGAGCATCCAATATTAGAGTCCTATTAGTACCCATTGTTAAATTCGAAATAAATCTAGGAATTTTTCAAATGCTCCCTAATTTTCATGGATTGCCTTTAGAGGAACCTCATTAGTACTTAGAAAAATTCATATGGTCTGTGATTTAGTTAATCTCTCTCAAGTTACATCAAAAATTATTAAGATAAAATTATTTCCTCATACACTTAGGGACAAAGCTAGCCATTGGCTAACCACATTAAATAGAGAATTAACTAGCTGAAAATACATAGAATATGCCTTTCTTCAAAAATTTTATCTCTTAGAAAAAACTCAAAATATGAAAAAATATATATAAATTTTTTATCAAAGACCAAGAGAAACTTTGCATGAGACATAGGAAAAATTTAAAAATTTACTTAGAATGTGTCCTCATCATGCTATACCCAAGTGGCAGCTCAATAAAAATTTTTATATTGGATTATTATAACAACATAGAAATATGGTTGATTCTATATGTGGAGGAGCTTTTATGGAGAAAACCCTTGATGAGATTTACAATCTTTATGAAAACTTAAGTGAAAATTCTAGAGATCAAGCCTCTTTTGAATTATATGACAAAGATAAGAAGAGAGGAATTCATGAATTATATCATGATGATGATTTTAAATTTAGAAATGAGGTTAATTAGATTAATCAAAGATTAGAAAATTTTGATTTACTTATTGACAATATTAGAAAGCCTCTTAACCCTCAATTTAATTCAAATAGTACATATCTTATGTATAGTGAAAATGATCATTTCAAATTTCAATATCATCCTATACAAGAATAAGTGTAGGTATCCCACGATTTTAATAAAAATAGAGAATATTTTTTTAATTCTTATAATCCTAATTGGGGAAATATTCTTCGTGGAGAAACTCAAATAGTATTGAAAATATAGAAGCACTTAAATCCAATTCAAATTTTTACTTTCGTTCAAAATAGGAAAATAGATTTCAAAAAAATCAGTCCTCTCAAACTCAACCTAATACTATGGAAATGATGTAGCAAATGAGTCAAATGATGAAAAAATTATGAATCAAATGATGCTACACCAGAAATAAATTATAGTCCCTTGGGAATAAGAGAGAAGAGGGACAGCTACCTAGTCAACCTATAGAAAATCTAGGGAACTGCCCAATAGTAGGATTTCAGCAAGGAGAGTCTAGCTGGATAAATTTAGAAAAAAACCCATGAAATGAAAATGTTAGGACAGTGAATACATTGAGTGAGAATATTTTACCTAATCCTTATTTCTAATTATTAGAAGAAATCAATGATCCATTAGAAGTAAATGAGAATATTAAGACCGAAAATATAGTAGCAGAAAATTTATATAAAATCATTTATTACTCACAATTGATGAATGAATATAGTGAGGATGATGAGGAGAAAGAGTCCTTAGATGAAGAAACAACAACTGATTATGAAAAAATCATCCAAATTTTAGTAGAAGGGAGTAAGGACAAAAATGAAGAAAAATATATTTCAAGTGAGGAAAAATCAATTGTTTTGAGAAATGTAGGAGACGAAATTAATAAATTTAATCATAATTTTACAGCCATGGATGTTGATAGTGAGAATGATGATATATATCATATATTGAAATTAAAAGATAGTTCTTGGAAAGATGAAGAATTTGATGAGTTGAGAAACGAAAAGTTAGAAAAAGAGTTGATTCAACTAATGGGGAGAAACGAAAATAATGAATATGAATATAGAGATAATTTTGGAGAAAAATATTTAAATTTTACTAAATTCATTAGATCTGAGATTAAAGAAGACAATCCTTCCATCCTTCAAACCCACAGCCCATTAGAATTATTTCTAAGCTTGAAATGTTTCACTCTTCGCAAATTGAACAAATATGTATGGAAGATAAAATAGAGAAGGGAAAGATTATGCAGATAAAAAAACACATTTAGAAATGGGTGAGTGGAAGAATTAGAGATATCAATTTAGATGAAAAAATTCTAGATTGAGTAAGAGCTAATTTGAAAATTATATAGCCTAATCACATTTTATGGTCTATTAATAGAAAGTATTTATTAATGAATGAGAGCTTTACAAAACAAGATAGAAATGAGAAAATATTCTTTTCAAAATGAAAATATTATTATTGGGAAAATTTTGTTAATTTTCCTTTTGTTTTGGCTGAAAGTATGTCAAGGTATATATATCAAGTATATGAATTTATGCTAAATCTGAAAAAAAATATCATAAAACTTACCTTGGGATACAAATATATTTTGATGGCCATACATCATCTTATATGATCTAAGAGCTGTCCAACTGAAGACATTAAATTCATTCTGTTTGATTTTTTTTAAGCTTTGTTTTTCTTAGAATTTCGCAGTACTTGTTTCTGTATTTCTTTTTTTCAGAAAAGTGCAAGAGGAGTGTAAGACAAAGTGGAAAATTAAAAATGAGGTTGAGGTGATGTCTTTTTGAGTTTTATCATTTATGATAATATTTTTAATACTTAACTTTACACATATGCATGCTTCACTTAAAAATTATATTTTCTGCATATTCTGTTTCGATTTTCTGTGTCATTGAGGACAATGTCATTTTTAAGTTGGAGGGTGAAGTATTCATTACTAATTTATGTTGTAGGACAATGAAGAACATGTGTTTGTATTTTATTTTTTCATACTCACTTAGAATAACGACTAAAAAAAATATAAATAAAGAAATTTAGAAAAACTACAACATCTATTTTTTGGTTTTCTGTCATAAACAATAGGCTGTCAAAAATAGTAGACAAAAAATAGCCAAAAATTCGAAATTCTAGAGACCTTTTTCTCACATTTCAATCTCTTAGACATATATTACTAAAATTCAAAATTACAGCTATAGAGAAAGTTTTTATTTATTTTTGACAAATTTATTGTTACTAAAAATGGAATTGTCAGAACTATCTAATTTACAAATTTCTTACATCATATTGCATACATGAAAAGTTAAATCAATTAGATTGATTGATACCAAAAGATACTAAGAAGATGATTATTGAGTCAAAAGAATAATCTAGTAGTATGAAATGTTGGAATACTCCTTGGATATAGGATAAATAATATGGATTTGATTTTACAGATTTTCACTTCATGATCTTGATGGATAGTATTTACTTGATGTGAAAATTTGATTGATCATTTGAGTTTAATAGAGATTTTTGCACCTTGCTCTATAGGACTTGTGAGGAGAAATCACTTATTTTGAAAAAAAAGATAGAGCAATGTGAAAAATCTAGGAATGAAAAGTATACATGGAGGGTGTGAGACATCATTCTCATTGTCGAAAATTATGTATAAAAAAAACACTTGCTACAAAATAAGTGGATAAAGTGAAAATCCTGAAAATGAAGAATACACATGGAGGGTGTGAGACATAATTCTCATTGTTGAAATTTATCTATAGGAAAAGCTACTTATCTACTATATAAAAAAAGAAGGAAGAAATATAATGTAAACTTAAAAAATCAAGTTATAGAAAGAAGAAAATGTAGGATCAATATTATTCTTAGATGAGTATTAATAATTAGAACATCTTGTAAATATATCTATGAGTGAAGAAGTGATAAAGATGTGAATAGAAGAAGTGGAGTTTAGATTATTATTCCAAGGAGTACTTAAATATTTAAGTGCTTGACATCATTCTCAAATACTTGATATAAGAGTCCAAAATGTCTAAAAGTACATCATTTCTAATTGTGTTTTTTTTATGTATTGAAATATGATGTTTGAGATTTGTAATTTTTTATTTTTATAATTCTATTACTAACGGACTAGCAATGATTTAAGTTGGGGGGTGTGATAAGTCTTCATTATCATGAGTTAATAATTATTAAATAATATAGTTTTAACCTTAACTCATGATAATTAGTCTTATATTTTGTGTTAAAGTATGAAAAGTAATTTTCAGTTGATTAACATGAATTTTTAAGTAATTATGTGATTTTATATGATTTTTAGAGTCTTACTCTTGAGATAAATGAAGGAAAAGAAATTAAAATAAAAATAAGACAAAATGAGGAGGGCCTGCTAGCCAGTTGGGCCCTACAAGTGGGTCGGAAGTATAGTCGGGCAGGAGCTACGAGTAGGGGCTCGAGTGGCTTGAACTGATGGGGGCATGTGTGCGCCACTTCCCTTCCACGTCACTGGTGGCTAGCCGATTGTGAGGCAAGGAGTGGTCATACACGCATGAGAAAGGGACTTGATCGAAAATGTAATATTACTTTATATTCACCAGAAATGTCGGCGCACAACCAATGTGGGACTAAACCCACGTCACCTTCCCTAGAGAGGGCGGGTAACCGGCAAGGATTTGAATCCTCCCAAAGCCAAAACTTATTTTTTTTTATCTGATTATCACAACTTTCCTGCAAATCACCAATGCAAGATTAAGCAACCATTTTTTCACTAGATCATCGGCAAAAATCTCATCAACGTGATTTGTGGAGTATTGTTACTAAAATTGTTGAATGATTTGTGATAAAAGGATCGCAAATCCATTGAGTAAAGCATCTTCGATTGATCGACGAACAAGTCATTATCAAGAAGAGGACAATCGTCGGGAGATGAGTCGCCACCTTTGGAGATCGTACTAAATGCGATGAAGAGTCTTATCTTGCTGCGCGAACCTGAGGATGAAGCTCCCTAACACGTGCCCTACCTCCATCCAGCTCCTCTTCGTCAAGTGACAACCGTCGAAGAGCCACAAAGTTGTCATTTTTCTACTCTGCCAAGTGACAGTTGTCGGAGACGATTCAATGACCCATTTCATTGATCTCTAGACTTCGCAAGGAGATCTAGAGATTGCCCATGTCATCCTTGTCCAATGAGAGCCTTCAAAGCCGTGGACACCTCACGACGATCCTCCTGAATACTCAAGATTTCGGTGCATCATCGACGCATTGCCGCCGTGATGTCGGAACTCTATTTTTTTACTTTCAACTTACTTTACACTTGATTTAGTGAAAATTTGTTTGGTTTTAATTTATCAAAATATACTTCATTCACTTACGATTTTTTAACTTTTACATATCTTAATTTGATCAATTAAATCATCTGTAATTACTTATATAAGAATCACTAGGCGGAACTTTGTTCACTTTCATCTCTAATCACTTACGTAAGAATCTGTCTAATTCGCATTCATCAGGTGTTGACGTCATCTTGACATCCACACCCTTATTTCCCTTTTTTGTGAATTTTAAATATATATATTTTTTCATTTCTTAGTATAAAATTCATAGAAAATAGTATTCTTTGAGGACAATTATGAATAATTACCAGATATTATATTACATCTTGTGATTGACTTGGAAAATTATCACCATTTTTTAAAGTTTTATTAAATTATAATTGATATATTTGTTTTAAAATATTTCTAAATATCTTAAAAATAATATTTTTTAGTTTTATAAATTTTAAATTTTTGTGATTTACTATACAACGACTAAATCACGTTATACCTCGTGGCTAATTTTTCACTCCAAATAGAAACCAACAAGTGTTTATAGAAAGGTCAACATCCAAGCAAAACATCAACACCAAAGAAACAATAATGTCAACACTTGGGCCAAGTCTAAAATTAAAACACAATTTTTGGCAGCTAAATATAATAAAAAAACTAAAGTGTCAACACCCAATTTTGAAGGGATAAGACTTGTAAATTTACATCATATAATTTATTAGTTTTAAAGAGATTACGAGACGAACCAAGAAAGGGGGGATGAATTAATATTTATTCATTTATTCTTATATTTTTGCTTCTTTAACCAAAATTATGGAACCTTGAAATTATAGTTGGTTAGTCCCACTTGACCTCCACCACTTTCTTCAGGATTGTATCCTTAAGTTTCCCTTAATCATAGTGACACAAAAATTAGACAGCAAGGCTTCACCTAGCTACCTCTATCCCAACCCTAATCAAGACAAGTGTCTCTTGAAAGCACATATTTTGGATTCATAGCTGTAAGAGGCCAACCAAATTAGCACTAAATCAATTTCTTCTAGATTCTTTAGTCTAGGTAGCTTTAATTCTAAAAATACTTAATTACATATCAAAAATAACATAGAAATAATACAATGCCTTAAAATTTGTGTTTGGGTTTCTATTGAGTGAATTTTATGGCTCAAAATTCATTAGCAGCTTGCAAAGTGGAATGCTTGACTTCTTGAGATTTTTAACATTCAAAAAGCAAGTAAAAATAGTTTCGAAATGATTAGTTAAAAATTACTTTTTTTGTCATTTCTCTTGCTTTGTTGTCCCATGCACTAACAGTTTCTCTCCTAAGGTCTTGAGTTGATTCTTGAGTCAACTTTTTTTCTATTACACAGAAAACATGAAATATTGCAAGATAATGGATTTAAAATTATATGAAAATTACATAAACCATATTACAGCAACTGCATAATAGTAAAATATTTTCAGGGGTCAAAAATATTTTAGAATATTTTTTAATGCGAAATTTTAATTTTAACGTTAAGAATAATTTCTTCAAAATAATGTGTTTTCATAACTAATGTGTTTTGATCATATGGAAATATATTTTTCCTATTCTCAAATTTATTACATCATCCTTTTAAAGTTTCTTTCTAACTATAAATATAAGACTCATTTTGTTAAGTCAACTTTTGAGCCTTTCTCCTTCTTGAGAAAAGAAAAAAATGAGACACTCTTGTAATGAAATCAGTCCCGAAATCACATCGGATTATTCTTAGGACTAGGAAAATATTCTACCAATATCTTTCTTAATATTTTATCAATTTACAACTATCAGGTTACCCGTTCTATCTATTTTTGACATTATCATAACTCTAAAGCTCCCACATGCAACATAATTGGCTAAAGTCTCATATCAGAAAAAGCTGAAAATATCATCACTTTCTAGTCACTAGAGCAGCCCTTTCAAGTGGCTAGTATAAGACTTCTACTTGAAAAATAGTAAATTTTAATTTACTCCTACAGCTGATTAAGATCTAGCCACTACTTCAACTGCTTAAGATCGTAGGAATTGTGGTGACATTCATCTCTCTAAATATATATCTAAATATATATATTTTTTCTTACTCTAATTTTTATTTTTATTTTATTTCATTTTATTTTTCTTTTTGATAAAAAAAGAAAAAAAATTGTAGGAGTGATGCATGCATAGTAGGAGATATCCCTGAAACCTTGAATTGTAGCACCAATTCTCAAAATTGAATGACCTTTCTATCATAGAAAAAAATAATTATGAAGATAGAACCAAATGAAGTAGAGAACCTGCCGAGGCAATTGAAAGAGTATTTCAACCTACTGATAGTCATAAACTTCTTACAACACCCAATATGTAAGCATGACATTAAGTTTGGGATAGTTCAAATGTTATCCACTTTTTATGAAAATCATACTAAAGATCTATATCAACATTTGCAGGATTTTATGATGGTTTGTGGTACAATAAAAGATGCTAACAATGCATTAAGGTTGACTCTCTTTCCCTTCTCATTGAAAGATGAATCTATTTATTAGTTTTCCACATTAGGACGAGACTTGAACACGAGTTGCCATGACACAAGATTTTTTGAAGAAATTTTATCCTAGAGAAAAAAATAATAATAAGAGGAAGTAAATTATGGGATTCAATCAGATTCAAGGGGAACCTTTACATGAAGCATGGAGTAGATTCAAAGGATTGGTGAGGAAATGTAATGTCACACAATGGGATAGCTAACTGACAATTAGTACAAATATTTTATGAGGGATTGACGTAGTCACATAAGTATTCATTCTTGCAGAGGGACATTCATGAATAAAAATCAGGAGAGCATATAGACTACTAGAGGAACTTATTGAGAATTCTTGGAATTAGTGCATCATCATCATTATCTTATGATAGGAGTAGTGGGCTATCAAACAAAGTAGGTCTATACGAGGTAGGTCACAATGAGGATGGAGAATGGAGATATGAGGTGAATGAAATCAAAATGAAGTTAGAAAAATTATCAAGAATGAATGATTTAAACAAAAAACTAAACCAAATACTTGCTTAGAATAGACCAAATCAAAGTTCACCAGCTAATATCTCATCTTATCAATCATGCTCACTATGTTAGCTCTAGTCACATAGAAAATCACTATCCTATCTTAGTACAACATATAACACCAGTGTAAGAATAAGTATAGGTTGCCCAGGGCTTTCCTCAGTAGTAGAACAACCCAAACTCTAGCCCTTATAACCTAGGGTGGAAGAACCACCCTAATTTTTCATGAAAAAACTAGCCACCCACAATAACAAATCACACAACCACACAACCTTTGTCATGTCAAAAACAATAAATTCATACCTCCACAACAAAACCTAGTTCAACATCAATACAAACCCCAAATGATCATCAACACCATATGGACTAATAAATCAGCCTTTGACACAATCTATCCAACAACTTACTAATCAGCCACAACTTAGTGAAATGATGAGCATGTTTCAACATCTAATGTTGCAGCAATGACAGATGATGACACAACAACAAAACATGCTGCAATAATTATTGCAGTAGCCAAATGCCCAAGGAGGGCAGTTAGTCAAATCTAATATAAGAAGAGACTTGAGACAGCTCCTAAGTCAACCCATAGTGAACCCTAGACATCAATATCAACTTAAATTTCTTCTTCAAACATCAACTATAGCAAGAACTAGTTCACACAACCCAAATCCAGCATCTCAATTTGAAAATGCCAAGGTAGTTTCCACACTTAAGAGTGGAAAATTACTTAGTGATCCCCAATAAAAATAAGGAACATAATAGAATTGATAGATAGACTACTAGTGACATTTTCTAAGGGTAAAGAGAAGAATATAATAGAAAATAGTAAAGAAGAGCTGATAGCAAACCAAACCCTAATAACAAAAAAATATTATGATAGTGATGATGAAATTGAAATGGACAAATTAAGAGAACAAGCATAAGAAAAAGAGGTCCATCACGAAAATTCAAAAGAGTACAAACCTTCTATTCCTTTTCCTATAGTCCTAGAACCATGCCTTAAAACAAAACCTATGCCAAAGGGTAAACTATTAGAAATATTGAAAAAAGTGCATATTAATATTCCTTTAGTTGATGTTATTAAACATGTGCCATCTTATGCCAAAGTCTTAAGGAATTATATACTCAACGTAGAGAAGCAAAAAAATTAGGTTGTCAACTGAGATTAGTGTTGTCCTATAAGATCAACTTCCCAATAAACTCCATTAATTTCATGTGATATTGGTGGAGTTACCTTCCAAAGGCACTTTTAGATCTAGGACTAGTGTTAATTTATTACCAACTTTAGTTTATGAACATTTCAACATAAGTCAATTGAGACTAACACCAATTATGCTTTAATTAATAGATTAATCAATTAGAGCCCCAAGAGGGATGTTGTAAGATGTAATAATCAAGGTTAAAAATTATTATTTTCCTCTTGACTTTTTGATTCTTGACAAGAATCCACCCCAGTACCTAAGCCAAACACCTATAATTTTGGGAAGACCTTTTCTTGCAATAGCAAAAGCTAATATTAATTGTGCCATCGATATGGGAGATATATCCTTTGGAGGAGAAAAATCTCTTAAATATTTTTAGAGCTTCTGGATATCTAGAAAATGATGATGAAGAATATTATAGATGTCATAAATGATCTAGTTAAAATAGAAGAAATTTATGCATGTAGTGAAGAGTGTTATTTGTAGAACCTAGAGTCCCAAATTGAAATGCCTCTTCATCGCATATGGATGTAGCTGAACCATCCATTCAAAACCAACCCTTGTTGGAACTTAACCTCTATCAAATAGTTTTAAATATGTATTTTTAGGATACAATCAAACATTGATTGTTATTTTTGTTGTTAATCTTACTAAGAACTAGGAAGATGAGCTTTTAATGGTATTGAAAGAATTTAAAAGAGTAATTAGATGAACCATGGTTGATTTAAAAGGTAAAAGTTCATGAATGTGTATGCACCATATATGTTGAGGAAAATGTCAATTCAAGTAGGAAAATACAGAAAAGGTTAAATCTGAACGTGAAGGAGGGAGTAAAGGGAGAAGTGATAAAGTGGTTGGATGTTGGAATCATCTATATTTGATTTTAGACAGCTAGTGGGTAAGTCCCACACAAGTACTACCTAAAAAATGAGGATTAACAATGATCAAAATTAATAGAGGAGATGAAATGCAGAAAAGATTAACTACAGAATGGAGAGTCTATATAGATTATAGAAAGCTAAATATAGCAACAAAAAAGATCACATTCTTCTTTCTTTTATTGATCAAATTTTAGAGACATTAGTAGGACATAAATACTTTTGTTTCCTCAATGGCTATTCCATATATAATCAAATTGCCATTTATCTAGGAGAGCAAGAAAAAAACTATATTCACATGCTCATATGGTACATTTACTTTCAAATGTATGCCCTTTGGTTTATGTAGTACATTAATTACATTTCAATGTTGCATGATGTTTATTTATTCTGACATGATTGTTGATTTTTTAGACATTTTTATGATTGATTTCTCTATATGACCCTTCTTTTGATCATTGTTTAGCTCATTTAAGGATGATTGGTGAGTTTTAGCAAGATGTGGAAATCAACTTACTCTTCAATTGGGAAAAAAGTCATTTTATGATTAGAGATGGAATAGTTTTAGGGTATGTAGTTAGTGAAAAAGGAATTGAGGTTATTACCAACCTACCACCTCTCTCCTTAATAAAACAACTCCTATCATTTCTTGGACACAAAATTTTATAGAAGGTTTATCAAAACAAATTCTAAAATTTCCAAACCTTTGATTGCCCTCTTGACTAGAGAAGTATGCTTTCATTTAAATGCTCTAGCTTTAGGGGCTTTCACAACTTTAAAACATGCCTTAATTTAAACATTCATCCTCCAAGCTCCTAATTGAACCCTACAATTCAAAATTCTGTGTGATGCCTCAAACCTAGTCATAGGAGTTGTGTTAGGACAACAAATTAACAAAAACCAATAGTAATGTTATGCTAGTAAAACCATATTCGATACTCAAATCTATTATACTACAACAAAAAAGAAGCTTCTCACTGTAGTTTTTGGCTTAAAATATTCAAAACCTACCTCTTAAAGAGCCAAAGTGATTGTTTACTCAAATCATTCAGCCCTTAAATATCTACTTACAAAAAAAGAAGCCAAACCAAGATTAATAAAATATATCTTATTACTATAAGAGTTTGACCTTAACATTAGAGATAAGAAGGGTTCTAAAAATATAGTAGCTAACCATCTCTCTAGACTTTCCATCTCTGAAAATACACAATTGTATGATACATTCCCTAATGAACTACTATTTAGTGTTGACAAAAAGAATTCACCATAGTATATCCATATAGCTAATTATTTGGTAACAATAAAAATTCTGAATTGGTGGTGCAAAAGTGAAAAAGACATCTTTTTCTCCCGACTAAATATTACTTCTATAATGTTCTAGAATTATTTCATTTGGGCCTTGACCAAATCCTTCAACAATATGTTCTAGAGGCTTAGTATAGTATTTTAAATTTTTTCATTCCTTGACATGTGGTAGGCATTTTCTAGTAAGAAAACAGCCCTCAAGATTTTACAATCTGGATTTTATTGGCCAACATTATTTAAGGATGTACATCACTTTAGTAAAACTTATATTAGTTGCTAGACAGTAAAGAATATTTTCAAAAAGGATATGATGCCCTTACCAATCTTAGTAGTTGAGATTTTTTATGTATGGGCCATTGATTTTATGGGCCCTTTTCCACTATGAATAGGTTATGAATTTATTTACTAGCTATTGACTATGTGTCAAAATGGATAGAGACAGTCCCTACAAAAACTAATGATCACAAGGTAGTATTGAAGTTTGTTCAATGAAATATTTTCTCTAGATTTAATTGTGCAAGAGACATCATTATTGATGCTGGTTTACATTCTAATAATCGTCATTTTAATTCTCTCCTTAGAAAATATGTGGTAAATCATAGATTGACAACACTATATCATCCTCAAACAAATGGTTAAGTAGAGATTTCAAATAGAGAAATTGACTATATTCTACAAAAACTATAAAATCAGATAGAAAAGATAAATCTTTAAAGTTAGATGATGTCTTATGAGCCTATAGAATTACCTACGAAACCTCAATTAGAATGTCTTCTTATAGATAGTATTTGGTAAAGGTTGTCACTTATCAGTAGAACTAGAACCTAGAGCATTTTGGACAATAAAACAGTTTAATATGAATCTTCCTCAAGTTGTCAACCATCCAACATTACAATTTTTTGAGTTAGAAGAATTTAAAATTGAAGTTTATGAAAGCTCCAAAATTTATAAAGTAAAAATGAAAGACTTCCATGATTGTCGCATTCATTGAAAATCTTTTCAAATAAACTAGATAGTGTGGCTATTTAATTCTAAGCTTAGATTGTTCTCAAGAAAATAAAAATCAAGATGGGATGGACCATACATAGTTTTAAATGTTAGTGAGAGGGTGTAGTCAATATTTTAGATCAAAAGGATGGTCAGACCTTCATAGTGAATGAGTAATGCTTGAAACCATACTTGGAAAATGAGCAATTAACTTTTAACAAATCAGTCTAGTTGCAAGACTTTTGGCCAGCATAATGTCTAGCTGCAAACTATAAACTTAATGCTTGCTGGGAAGCAACCCAACCCTTTTTGATCATTTTGACCTATTTTTCATAATCACATAAACAAATTTGTGAACAATCACAGTCAGCAGGAGAACCATTGTGGTGGCATTTTACTCCATATGTTCAGGATTTTTGTACACAACCCCTCTCCTTACAATATAACTTTATATCCATATATATATGTTTTTCATATGCTAATGAGGACATCAGCCACTTTGTTAGGGAGGGTTGAGGTGAAAGGGAGATATATTCATCATTGTTCCTGTTATTTGACCATGAAGTGAAGTTTAATTTAAGAACGAAAATTAAAACTCAAGAATTCAAGGCATATATGGACCATTAAGACTAGGTAGAAAGCTAAGATTGTAGAAACGTGTCAAGACACTTCTCAAGTCTATAGGAAATGTCCATCTGATAAAGTGATAGATTTACACACATTGAAACACAGTACCTTCGATCATATAGGTGCTGAAACTTATATCAAATAGGGGTTATGATTGGAATTCTAGAATCCATAGTACAAGTACCACAAAAAAGTACCTCCAAAAAAAAAATGAAAGAGAAGAAAAAAGGAGACATAGTACAGCTCTAAAAACCAAGTGATTAAATAATGAATATCATAAAAAATAAAAAATAAACCTTAGCAATGAGGAAAAAGCTATATGTCCTACCTACCACAATCAAGGAGACAAGGACAAATCAAATGATGGAATAGACTACGGATGATAGAAGGAAGATAATTTTAAGTGGAAAATAAAGGCTTTTAGTCATTTATTTGATGACATTTACTAATCACATGTCAATCTGGTATTAGAATGAGGATCTGCAACTATACTGGGTTAACTTGAGAGGTTTTAGTACAAGAATATATGATTCAGCCTTGAAGCTTATCATGAGGATTCCATATGCCTTGAGTCAAGTAAATTAATTGAGAATCAAGTGTACTTTCAACTAACACCTTAGAAAGGATATATTGTAAGCATTGCCAAAGGATTGACAATGTTTAGGTTCAGGGGTGTGTTAACACATCAGTTTTTGGGTGATGATTTGAATTCTTCTTGAGTGATAGGAGTGTGGAGCGAAGGAAATGGAGAGATTTGAAAACTATACTTACTTTGTTTAAAATTATGTATTAAATTAGATTTTTCACCATCATAGTTATGTGAGTGACAGACACATAACTAGGATAGTTTTCTTTATTGTATTGCTTCCTATCATTTTGTAGAGCCACGGTACCTATCTACCCAAAGAACATATTGTGTTTGTTTGAATCTTCAATCACCTTTTGCCTAATTGTTCACAAGTTATATCTGAAGACAATTTGGCTGTAGGGTAAAATGTGATTTTATTCACTTAAATACTTTAGGTTAAGTATCATGCATTTTAAATAGATGATATGAATCAAACTTTAGCTAGTAGTTGTCCCTGTGAATCATCATCCCCAACCACTAAAAGTTAAGATCAATCTCTTAAATCTAAGTTCGAAAATAACAGTAAAGCTGACTTGTTTCAATTCAATGACTTAACTAGGACCATAGGCTTTGGGAGCAGAGTATTTCTTGTACAGACTAAAGCTCTAAGGATCATGTCTCCCTATATTCACCCACTCACATTTTCCAAACACACTTTTTTTAAATATGAACAAATTAATTTTTAATTGTGTAATTATTTCCACAAATTAGTTCTCTTCATTTTCGAAGGTTATGCTAAGTAGGTGAGATTCACACTTCAAATCGAATTGTTCTCAACCCCTTATCTAATATATTATTTATTTAAATGATAGCTAACATTTACATGTTACATTGTCACCAATCTAAGCAATCCCCAATCTGAAGAAACAATGTAAGCTAAACAAATGTGCCATTTAGATGGATAGAAAGGGAATTTAACATTGAAAAAAAAATCATTCTATGGAGGAACCTCCTCTAAACATGCCAACATATTGAGAGATTTGGTAAGGAAATATCCAAGAAAGAAAGGCCACAAAAGGAACATCCCCAGGCTACTAAAGCTCAACTTATGATATTAAATTTCCAAGACTCATTCTTTTCAAATCTACCAACTAGATTCCTTCTCATTACCAATTCATTAAACTCATTTAATAATTATGACAAGAGAATAAACACTTCAAAAATGATCTCACCGACAAATTTGACAGAAATAGGAATACAAAGATCTCACTGAATTTCACAGAAAAATTATTTCTTAAATCTTTTGCTATTTCCCTTGACAGAAGGCCTATATTCATATTTTTTTTATTTGTATTTATATAGAGCATTCCATTCTTTGTCACCCCCGTGGATATCAGGTCCTCCACTGACTTACCTTACCGTAGTTCTGTTTGGAGAATGAGAACTCATTTTCTAAGATAAGCTTCTCAGAAGGAGAAAAATCTGCACCATTATATTTCTAGGGCAAAGCTAATTAAAATATAAAGCATCTTCATGCGCCATCAAGTTTATTTCAGCATGGTTTGCATCAATGAAGCATATTACAGTGTTTTCTCTCCCGCCGACATCCAGTAGGCCAGCTTAGACTTCGAAAGGGACATTTTCACATACAGACGGCAGTAACAACATTAAATGCTGTAAATTCAATGCCATAACAAAGAATATTAGAGAAAACTCGTCCACTTGCACATGCAGTCACCAGTAAATCACATTAATCTTTTGGATGAATGCGTATATTCAGCCTCCGAAGCCATATAGAATGAAGGATCATGTGATAGACATCGAACCTCTTTGGAGGAGTGCTGATTACAAAGTGCCTCTGGACCAGCTTAACCCCCCTCTGCAACTTCAAATATTGGCCGGGGGTTATCTCCATGAGTATCTTCTTAAGGTTTCGTATCTCTGAGATCGGAACCTCCACAGAGAAGGACTTCCAGTCCAGGACGTCGCTGAACGGCAGAATGTAGCCCTCAGAGATAATCACGGGCACACACTCGAGATAGATAGCCTCCACAATCCTCGGGCTCGCCACTTCATACCCACTCGGGCACAGACAAAATTTGCTGTCCTTCATCATGTCATAGTAGGATATTCCCCTGGGGAGGTACTCATAGACTCGAACATCATTATCTCTACCCTTCCAGTGATCAAGGAGGAGAGGCCTGATGGGCCCGTGCAGCCCCCCTGCGAAGAATGCAATGATCGGGCGTTGAGAAGCGGAGAGCCCACCGCTGAATCCTTCGATTGAGCCGGTCCTGAGGTTGATCTCTGGAAGCGAGGCGTCCTTCAGAGGGTTGAACCCCTCAGAGGTGTTTGCATTGCAGAGGACACGTATGGAATTATGGTAAAGATGAGAGATAGAGGCAGACGCCTCGGGCCCCTGCAGTAGATGAAGATCAATAACTCAGGGCATAAGAATTTACGTCTTGGGCGGAAATATTCCTAAGATTGGCAGGTAATCATTCATTCCTCGCAGAAATATTACTGTTTCGTATAAAATATGCCCAATTATTGACGGAAATACTTACCCAGTCATGGCATGAGAGCATGAAATGGTCCGCTCCCAGGCTTCTATTCCAGTATCGATGCTTTCTCGCAATTGTACCAACGTAATCTATAACTGTCCTTCTGATTGGGCTGATATCAAAGGTTCTGGTCTGATAAAGGTATTTGACCATGTATGTGACACTGAAGGGGAGGAAATGAACATGCGCCTCTTCTGGGTCTCTTGTTCTAAACCTAGTTTCCATTTCCATATTGTAAATAAACCGGCCCTCCGTGGAATAGATACTCTTACATGGCCCGTCATGAAACAGAGGTGGTTCACCCTCCTCGTACACATATACCTTGAAGAGTCTTTCCATTTCGAGATAGCTTCTGCAGCATCAAAAAGTTATTCAAAAATACATAAAAATAGCTTGAATGTCTATGTCGCACATAACTGGATGGTTCCAACCTGAAAATCATCAATTTTCATCCAATAATCCCACAGGTTACTCTATGCTATCAAGAAGTAGTATCGTGAAAGTAATTAGGAGGCAATAGCCACAAGGAGATGTAATATATTATCTCCGAGTAGAAAGGCATTATATACTATATCAAGAGGTCAAATCAATGACATTTCCTGTAGAAAGTAAAATAAATTACAGCAAGAGCCTCCTCTCATCTTTCATTTGGGGGAAATGGTGATTTTCACGTTTAATTTTTTGAGAAAACATTTTCGGTGGTTGAGATGGGTCCTGTTTAGGGCTATTTCCTTACATAGTTTTCCTTACTGGATTAAAATTTGATGTATGCTACCTCAGATACTACAGATGATTGAATCCTTTTTCTCTATAGTATCATCTGACAATTTTTTTTTTAGAAAGTAAACCAACCACATGGAAATAAAAATTATATGTTTTCATTGGAAGAAAGCATGTCCATCAGCAGATAGGACATTATTTTTACATCTGACTACACGTAGTAGATCCAAATAAGATAGAAAATCCAGTAATACAACATCTTATAAAATTGATTCCATCAAGGCATCAATTTACTAAGATTCTCCGTTATAGTGGGCTGTTATTGAGAATCGCACAGCTACCTTGTGATCTGCAGCCTCCTATCAAATGTGAGGATCTTCAGTCATCAATGCATTATGCACTTCGATCTACACCATTTGGAAACGTATTGGATCACAATACCCAAACAATGTGCAATTCCTATCCCATCTTGCCATCCTTTCCAACCTCTCAGAGACCCCGTCTCTTCCTCTTACAGACATATTCGTACTCGATTTCCAGTCTTACTCCTAATGTCCATAATCTTCTTCTTACACAGAATTCCATAATAGATTAAAATATGCAGAAAAACTGAAACAGATAAGGACTTATTTCTATATTTTTCGACATAATATGATCCAATAAATCATCACAATGAAATAAACGTCAATGAGATCACAAACACAAATTATCAAATCAATACCGGTGAAATGCACGCGCATTTCGATATATTGCTCCTTGTGGAACATATTTGTCGTCGGCAGGTGCCGACGCATTCTTATTCGACCGGGATGCAAGTCTAATGGCTGTACGTGCTCTAGAAAGATCCAGCTCGAGTCTTTCCAATTTTAGATCAACCGATCTGTTCTTCCTCGTCCCAACCAAATTATTTTTTCCCTACAGATAAGAACACACATGAGTAAATCTGAAAAAAAAACCCCTGTAAACACAGAAGACACTGTATGGAATAAGATTTATAAATATAACTTAGCAGCATAGTCATGTGAAGACTAGAATACAAAACACAAAATGAAAATAGTGCCGAATGGATCTCTCAAGAGCAGCAACTAGACTTGCAATATTTATCGTACGCCATAATATCCACCACATCCAATAAATATAACGCAGTATTCCAATGCATTCACTCGATAAAGTGCACTAATCTCCGAGCTGTCAGTGTGCGATAGGTTCCCGCTTATATACAAACAAACAGCATAGGAAACAAAGTTCCCTTCTCCATCGCCATCTCCCTGATCCTCTACGTAATGCACAATTGGAACGTACTTGCAAGGGTTTCCATGACGTGGAGATCGAAAATTCGAGTGGAAGAATCTACAGAAAGTTTAGATGGAGTCGTAGAAAACAAGGGGGAACTCACATTGAACTGAAGAATGGCGCGCTCGGGATCGTCGTACTTGAAGAAATTCACCCGGGGGAACCATCGAATTCGGAGACTTTAATCTTATTGCATAAGCTTTTCCACAGTGGTGGTGGCCCTCCCAATCGGACCGGGCGGCTCAAAACGCCTGTTTGGCGGGCTGTCACAGCAATCGATTCCCACGTTGGCCCATCTTCTGGCAGATTCCCGGGGTTCTAATTGGGCCTTAAAGAAACTTTCCCACATTTCTAACATCTACAAACTTTGTATTATACATATGCCCTTCCAAAATTCTCGACTACGCGCCCCGAACGCAAAACAACTTAGTAGTGGGTAGGACAGACAGTTAGGTAATAAATCTCAGTTTTTATGAAAAACACCGTCGGCCATTGGCCTACTGTGAGCCCGTGAGTGGGCCCGATGTGATGGATGAAAGCAGAGGGCCCGTGAAGGTGTGGAAGGAAGAGAAGAGGAGCTTATGAGGACATAGAGATTAACAACTTATGAAGAAGAAAGAAGAACAGTTGGGAGTGGGGAGGGGGCTTGTTCATGTCCCCTCTTCGTACCATTTTAGACTCTTCTCCGTATACCATGGATATTTAACAATTCGGGGATGCGTCCTCCACCAAGAATTTTAATGAAACATCCCAGAGGAATATATTTTAATATTAAATGAATAAATAAATATCTCGATAATAACTTTTAGCGTGTTTATTTTGGCAGAGGGTTACGTGGCTTACAGTGAATAGACCTGGTGGCCCCGGCGGCGCCGGAGACGGGAGAAGCCTCTGAACTCCACCGTGCAATTCCCTGGAGTCAGCGCCGCCGTTCGCCGGCGGCTGAGGGGCGGCGGCGGCGGCGAAGCGGCGGTCGTTGAGCCACGACCGGGAGGAAGAGGTGGAGGAGAGAGAAGGGGAGAACCAGGAGGAGGAGGTGGACCCACTGTGAGCGATGAAGAGAATGGAGGAGAGGAGGATGGCTGCGAGGACGAAGATGGCGAGGGGCGAGGAGAAGAGGTGGGTCCTGAAGTTAGGAGCGGAGGACTTCATGGGAGAAGCGGGGGCCTCCCTCATATTCCGAAGCCTTCTTCTTCTTCTTCTTCTTCCTCTTCCTCCTCTGATTGTTCTTACTTCGTCTGGTCTGAGAGTGTCGTGAGATGAGGGAGGGGTTGATAGATGGGCACAGCGAAAGGCAGATGGGAGAGGGGAGAGAGAGAGGAAGATGAAGCCTCGAGCGAGTCAGAAGAAGATAGAGCGAGAGAGAGAGAGCGAGAGATTGGGTTGGGTTATACTCATGCACCCTTACATCGTTGATGCTCACTCGTCCACCCATTTTAAGCTGTTAGTATGGGGGGAGAGAGAGAGAGACAATAAAGGGAGAGAAGGAGACAGAGACGAAGTGTACAGTAAGCCCGTGTAATTAGACTACACCTGACGCAGCCCCTGTGGTCGATGCTCAGTAGCCTCTCTCTCTCTCTCTCTCTCATCTCAGAGCCTCACAAGATACGCGTGTCCGTCAGCGTTGACAAAGTGGGGGCAAATCCACTGTGACGGTGGCCCCGCACCCCGCAGATCAGGAGCACCAATCAGCGGACTGTTTGAATCGGTGGCCTCGATGTCATCTCACGTGCGACGGGATCTCCCCTCGTGATTATTCCCTTGAGATCTCAACCTTTTAGTTACACCCTTAATTAAACGAAATATGTATAACCGCCCTCCCCTACTCCACAGAGAGGACTCTCGAAGAGAAACGGCGCTACCAGTTGACTCCCGTGCTGAGGACTCCCATACATTAGATAAAATGTTATAAATAAAATTTAAATATTTTATTTGTATTATCTTACGTGGATTTATTATTACAATCATTATTCTTATGCATAGATGACCCAACTGTTTGAATTTTTTGATAATTATGTACGTTACAAAAGTTAAATTTATATACATTTTATAGAAATATATGCAGACGGAGGAAACAAATACGCTGTGGACCCCACCTCCTAATCAGGCGACCGTCCTAATCGGCTAAGCTGAACTGGATGCTCATCTTCTCACGTGCCAACCACGTGGATGGAGTCGACGCGATGGGAGATGGCACGTCGGACGAAGATACTGAAAACCTTGGCTAGCCAGATGACTGAGAGTCGTTTGAGCCCGAGTCGACTCGGTTGTCGAGTCTCTGAAAAGAGTGATGATAATTAATTTAATTGGATTTTTTATTATTAACTCGGGGTGGACTTGTATGCCTTGCCGTTATTAATAAGCACGGCGCAGAAGAGGCCGATCTCGATCAGTGTTGAGATGGACGGCCCGATTTTGATCTGGATTGAGGCCGACGGTCCTCGACAGCGCCGGTGCCGCGCATTGCACTGGGGCCCCAAAGTCAGCTATTAGCCATCTCCACCACCACGCTTCGTACAATTGTACTTGTGCCCTTTTTATTCCAAAAGAGCCCACATCCAGTAACTCAAGGTGGGCCCAATAAGGGCACTCCACATGTGGTGGGCTTGTTAGATACGGCACTTGACTTGTCTTTACTGGGTATGCTGATAAATGGTCGCCTTCATTTTTACCTAAAATTTAAATGAAAAAATTTAATATCTTAATGGGCTCCCATTGATAAATAGCAGGAACACTGGTGGGCCGGCTAAACCAAATCTGCCAGGACCCAATCCTCCCAAACTTCTGCTGGGAAGAAGCCTGGCACCAGCCCATTATGGTCCATCTAAGGGAAGAGAGAGAGAGAGAGAGAGAGAGAGAGACGGTCGAGCTGGGCTTTTGTGGACCGGTTGGCTCTCTGAGAGATTTTCAAGGCACTAATTTGCCAGATAACAAGTCCATGAGAATGAGAATGAGAACGAGAATGGGAATGAGAAGCATACTAGAAGAACAAGATCAGACAATTTCCACAAGGACAACATGGCAGAAATCCCCTCCTCCAAATCGCATATTCACTTTCTAGAATTAGAAAGAGTAATTGGCACAGAACGAGAAAAATGTGATCAAGTCAGAATTTCTGATCAACGTAGGTAGCCAAGGGAAATATCTGATCAACGTCAGAGAATGTGAGTCATATTTCTGACATGTGCCTGGCACAGAACGAGAAAAATGTCGGTAAGCGTAGCAAATTGGCCTCACCCGCCCATCGTGAATATCCCCTGCCAAGTCTACCCACAGATCTTTAGCAGGATATTACCATGGATAATGAAGAAAATAGAATTTTTATTTTAGGAACCCAGTCCTCGAATGAGCACTGCTTCTGATTCCTTGATCTCTCCCACCTGTACCCGCACTGTTATAAATAGGGCAAAGATTCAAGATCTGGTGATTTTCTGGACATAAAAATCACCAGGTTAATGCGAGGAAATTTCCCAGCGGCACTGATGGAGAAGAGGAGATAAAAATCACAAGCAAGTATCTAGAATTTAGGTGCAGTTTGATGAGATTTTGATGAGGTTTTTGAGCTTTGATGGGCACAAACAGACTCCTGTGTGGAAACCAAGGATCAAGTCAATCAAGAGTATGCAGGATGCAGAAATGGTTTCATGAAGTGTTGAGTTTTCTGGGGAGAAAACAGGTTTATCTCTGTGGACATTTCTCTCTGGGGATGATTAACAAACAGACGTCAGATTCAAATACCAGCATCCAGTGTTTTGCAGCAGGTGTTTCATAAGGTTTTGGGCTTTTCTAGCCCGAAGAAAAGTCCAGTGAGGATACAGAGATTAAAACCCTCCTCAATTTTTTCTTAATTACGGTTCTTATGTCATGAGGAAAACCCGTTTTATGGCCTTCGAGAGGGAGAAAGGCATGCCACAGAAATGACAATCATAACCAAGGTTTTTTTCCTTTTTCCCTTTTCCTTTTTTAGAATAAGAACACGACTGTTCATTCAATTGAGAGTTTTTTTCACATGAGCAACCTGTTCAAGCAGGCAGCAAATATCATCTCTCCAGGCAAGAAGTTTACATCTTGGAATAAGATTTATTCAGAAGAATATGAAACTGGTACATCCAGAGAAATGAACTACAGAGATTAACAAAAAAATTGAAATCCTTCAAAAATGAAAATCGTGAAGATCTTGAATTCTTACAACGAGTTAGTTTATCAATCCACGTTTGGGTTCAATTGAACAGGGCCATTGGACAGGGTATCCACTGGAGCACAGAAATCATCGAGCTCCAACAAGAGAACCCATAATAAATAGATGAAGAACACTTGGGCGTATCTCGTTCCCGAGAGTTGCATTTTCTCCCAAAATGTGGCGATCACATATAAGATCTTTATTCTTCTAATAATCGATGCCCGACTTTTGCGCTTTCTCATAAGAAGGACAGCCTAAATGGGTTATGTTCGGCACAAGATTAACCATCGGTTCTCGTATATCCATGTAAGACAACTAATCATAAATGGGACTATTTCTAACAGATACTAGCCCAGTTCTACAGAAATATTCGAGGAGAATGGCCAAGAATTCTTCATAAATTCACACCCTCGGTTATGATTGTTGTTATTATGCTCTACAGGATTACCATGCGTCTGATGAAGCCAAGGCAGCCTTGTTGGCCTTCCCACGAGCATGGAGACGATGGAAAATAGGCCAGAGAAGCCAAGATCAGGCCTTTTCATCGAAGGGTTTGATCCTCTCGAGGAGAAAAGCTTTCATTGAAGGAGAGACCCAACGAGTGTTGAGGCCAATAAATTAATCCCATAAGAATGGAAATTACACTGCAGTAGGCATAGCTTACCCTTTCAGTAAAGACCACTCAGGACGACAGCAATGGCAGCCTTTCCGCTTGTCTCTCTGTCTTACTGTAATAGGCATAGAGAGCCAACTGTACCACCCCAAGAACCGCGCCGATTCCATTGGGAATCTGTATGGGAGGTAGGAGATGAGTAAGATGTCGGGGGGGTTGGGGGGGAGGTTAAAGCTAAGGAGTAAGCGGAATGAGGACCCACATAGATGAAGAAGTCGCGGAGTAACAGGCCGTATACGAAGAAAGAGATACTCATCAGGAAGGTGGACAGGGAGAGATAGAAGGGCATGTACTCCACGCTCCTTGTCCGAATCACCAGTCCCTGCAGCAAAACAAGGCAAGAAAATCCAGTTTATTGAGGATTAGTGGAAGATTCGGATCGGGTCACCACTCAAAATCGCAGAGATCTTTAACGAGGAGGAGACGGGTGAATGCATGACTGACAATGATGAACAGTGGGGAAGCGAACATGGAGATGAGCGAGGCCACGCTCAGGTACCCCACGAAGGTCTGGCGACCCCGCGCGCTGAGCATTTCCAGGCTGATGTAGACGACCAGCAAGAACACGGCGAACACGCCCACCAGCATGCCAGACATCTTCAGCTGCCCGAGAACAAATTTTTAAAAAAAAATGAATAAAAATAAGGAGATTAAGCCCACGGGTTCTTCGTCAAATGGGGAAGCTGTAGATGTTCATGACAGAGAGTCTGCGGGCTACCCTTTTCGTGGGGGGGGCGTAGAGGATGAAGATGGTGATGTAACTCAGCTGAAAGACGGCCCCGACGGAGTTCACGGTGGCGACGAGGATCACCCCGCGGGTCACGCAAGGGAGCCCGTACCATAGGCAGATGAGGCAGTTTAGGAGAGAGTAGATGTAAGGCAGCCCCGAGAAGCTCTCCGTTGACTCGTTCCTGACGATCCGCCGGAATGTGGGGCTGTAGATAGAAGGCGACAAACAGAGGAGGGCCTCTGATGAGAGAGCGAGCGAGCGAGAGAGAGAGAGAGAGAGGGGAGGGGGGGAGGAGTGAGAGACGAATTGCAGGAGACGGGCTCACATGGGCGACACGAACAGCACGAATGCGAGCAGATTACCTGAGAACAGAACATTACATACAATCCAGAGAAAGAGAGAGAGAGAGAGAGAGAGAGGGAGGGCGGAGGATCACCGGCGATTCCAGCGGCGTAGGTGAAGGCGGCGTAGGAATCGATCTCCATGGCAACGGCGGAAGCAAGGACCATGGAGGCCGGACGAGGCCCCTGCCACCCCTCTTCAACTCCCTCGGGAGAGCACCCTCTCGATTTCCTGCTTACGGTGCCTGCTTTAAATTAAGCCCCCAACCCCTTCGTTCCAGCTCATCCGCCCTACAACTCACTTACGTCTTCTTCCCCGAAACTCCAGAACACCGGATGCGTGTGGATGTCGGTCTGATCCTGCATCATCGCAACGATGTGACGTCTGAACGGGCATCTCCCTCAGCAGTGGCCCCTCCTCCCTCACGGAAAACATCGCCTCCGTCTCGTCGCCGCTGGAAATCACCGAAGAAAAATTGACCTTGATCACGACCCGGCTTTCGACCGGGAAATCACTGTTCTTCCCCTTGCCCCCGCTCTGACCCACCTCCTCGATCTTCGATCTCCTCGGCGGCGTCTCGTCGAGGGAATCGCTGTTTTCCTCGAGGAGACCATGGAAGACAACAAAAGTAGAGAGACGTAGCTTTAGCGAGAGAGAGAGAGAGAGAGAGAGAGAGAGAGAGAGGCTGAGTTGGCAGACTTTAGACAGCCGACAAACTTATATTACTTTTTAAATTTAATAAAAAATTAAATCCGCACGTTATTGATGCGCGAGATCGGATGAGCGTAAGCCTGTTCGATCTTTTACTTGAAGGTTTTTGAAAATTTCGGAGATACGCCGATTTTTTAAGGTTTTATTAGAAATAGATGGAGCCTACCATGAGCCTGAGATCGAGGGCGATTAAAGCATGTGATCAAGATATATCCTCATTTCCGGACACGCCAGGGAATAGCACGTGGCAACAGCAATGCAGAAGAAAACAGAAGGCCCCTAACACGTGGCAACACCAGCGCAGAAACAGACCCCGAATACGTGGCAGCCTCTGGAAACAGACATCAAACAGAAACACGCCTAGCGAGAGAGAGAGAGAGAGATATAACTATGAGAATATTCTCAACAACGGGTATAGGATATCCTCGTGACGGTTGGAGAAACACACTGAGAAAGATGCGGCCGAGATTGTTAAGGGCCTGGCCCGGCCTTTTAAGAAAGATGACGAAACTGTGAAAGGGCTTGTTTAGTTTCGGGCCAAGCCATTTAGACCGGACACACTAGCCTGCCCCGATCTTCTCACGAGACCGGGCTCCTTTCAGTTTTAGGCCCGGCCCATTGAGGCACCCAACTTAGATAACCGCAGGCTGGCCCCGAACTTTCGTCGTTGTTATGTCTTGGTTTGGTCCTGTCAGATCTCCACCTCTGTAGCTTGACGTATAGCCAAAGACGATATAGAGAGAGAAAGGTCAAGGGGATATGACATCTGTGTCTTAGTTGAGAGAGAAATATATTAAGAGAGAGAATACATGGGCATCTCCACCTTTCTGTGGGTACTATCAAATATAAAAGACACTACATTTATAATTACTGAATGATGTTTTTGAACGAGAGAAGTTGTGTACAAGGAAAAAAATTTAATAAAATCTCTGTTTATAAGTTATCATAAATAACTATCACTTAAAGACAAGTTTTTACGTATAAACATATATAGAATATAAATATACTTAACACATTATTATATATTGATGGTGATGAAGAATAGAAAGAGTAACTCTGTTCATACGTATACTTACAAGTGTGTGTGTGTGTGTGTGTTCAACATGTTTGCAAATGCAGAAAAAGACAAACTTTAAAGGTTGGGCCCACAAGGCCCCAAAAAGTCAAAGAGGCTCTCCACCATGTGTCTGTTCATTTACTTACGATAGTCAACACAAACTCTTTCGTTTTTGGCTTCTCTCTCATGACACAAATCAACCCTGGATTCCACTAATAATATAAGGGCCCCTACTTTGGAAAATAACAGCTTAAACAGGCACATTGATCAAATATGAGATGGGATTTTTTAATGGTTTCGTACGCTTGAGATGTTCTCTCTTGGGTACAATGTATCATCACCTGCTTCCCTTTTTCTTCCCCTTATTTTTTGAGAGTATCAAGTCAAACTTGTTCTAGACAGCGTACTCATGAAAGCACCAAGCTCAGAGACAAAAAAAGAACACCATATTCTCAGGAAATGATGGTACAAAGTCAAACATATTCCACAAAAAGCAAGAGCAATTTGTTGATCACTAGAACAAAAGTGGTGTCTTTTTCTCCCTTATCTTGTAAGAGTACAAAGTCAAACTTGTTCCAGACAGCGTACTCATGAAAGCACCAAGCTCAGAGACAAAAAAAGAACACCATATTCCCAGGAAATGATGGTACAAAGTCAAACCCATTCCACAAAAAGCAAGAGCAATGTACTGATCCCTAGCACAAAAGTGGTGTCTTTCCTCTCACCACATGATGCCCATGTATACATAAACTGCCTTTGGATGAGCCTCGGCGGGATGACGAGGCCATATACCCCATTTCAGCATTCAGGGAACCCACAAACAACATCCAGACGTCCGAAAAACGGTATCTTCATTTTTAGCAAGGTCCCTGAAACAGGAGAGATTAACTCATATGCCCCATTCCTGTGTGCATGAACATCATTTTAAAACTTGATATCATCAGTGAATAATAGTAGTAAAAATCTCCTTCGAGACCAAGGGGAAGATAAACCCTTGGAACAATCGTGTGTTGCGTACATATGCATGCTTCTGTATGTCTACTACGTATGGAGGCGGCTGTGAAAGCGTACCAGGCATCGACATTGCAATCCCATGGGGGCTTGGAACGTTATCATCAGTTTAATGCTTAAAAGGGAAATATTATGCACCCGTGATCCAATTAATCAAGGAGATTACGGCACTATAGAGTGCAGTTATATGATGATCACGGTTATGTGTTTGGGGGGCATTCATCAGACGTTCTACCAGAATCATGGTACTCATACCCATCTATGGTATTAGTACCCTTCTTTAATGAGCAGATGGTAGATTCATTAAAAATAAATAAAAACCTTAATGTGACCAGAGAAAAGATAGTTTGGAGGATATCGAGAGAAGTGATGGCCAACTGTATATGACGTGCAAATGAACGGGAAAGAAGAAACTCGAGAAGTAATGGAGAATCATACAAGTGGAAGATCAACGGAAAGGGTACTGAGGAACAGGTGAGAGATGAACATGAAATTGAAATTGTTCAAAAATAAGTTTTGCACAGGAACAGGAACTATTCGCCAAGGTCTTCTAATCAAAAGGGACTTGCTACTTGGTATGGCGCTAATTTTACTAAAAATGTAATTATTTAGCCCTCTGATAACAGTAAAAAGACCAAGAAGATTGCTCTCTCGGCCAAAGATCTTTTAGGATTGTAAAATGCTTTCTTTCGTGCTCCAAAGGTCTTTTAATCTCACAACAGATATGATCAATTCTATTAAAAAAAATTAATATTTGAAAAAGCAATAGCAGTGTGGAAGATTACTCTCCAATGGAGAGAAGCAAACAGTGCCCGAGACTGTGCCATCAACACGTCGTAGTAATCATTTCACTCTCTTCAGAATCTCACGGACTATACAAAAGAGGTTGGAAGCAGTCCAGGGAGATTCTTCTAGCACAACACGATGACAATGACGACTGCAGAGGTTGGTATGGCATGAGTTCATACAGGATTCTCAGGCATAAGAAGAAACGAGGACTCCATACCATTAATACAAGAGACTTCGATTTATCTCTGGTAACCAAGTGGCTTTGAAAGTTGGATGATGAGGACACGGAGTAGTAGAGTGCGGGTCATACGACAAAGTACCATCTATATTTTTTTCTCTGATGAAGGGGGGATGTTTCTTCATACTAGTGATGTGTTGGTAGAAAATCATGAGCTTTGTCTAGGCATGGATAAATGGAGTGGGTCTTTGCTCATAAAGAGGAACTTTCCTCACCAAGGATACCTTCATAGCATCCATATGATAATGACAGATATCTTGCTTACATTGTGGCATGAGAATCTACTTGTCATTCACATATCAGAAGCATCCATCAATAGGTAGAAGGCTGATGTTATGAGGAAATTAGGCAAGAGTGCAAAGTTGACGGGTGGGTTCTTGAATGAAAAGAAACACTCAGATCATTAGTTAGCAAAGCTCTGTTTAGTGGAGAGATTAGTCTCATCTCTGTGAGACATACTGAGAATGTTGCTATCATATTCAAAACTGAAGAATACCTGAGTATTCCTTAAGAATAATAATAATGACATCTAATGCTGCCACAGAAATATCTAGGTGAATATTGGGTTGGGGTTCCTACCCCCATCTGTAAAGAGTCTCAATCTAATCATAAAAGCAAACATTATTGTGTCCAGTGGCTCTCATTAATATTTAAAGGAAGGAATTTTCAGATTTCTTACATTTTTCAATGCTTTTCGAGTGGCTTTTTCCTTTTTGGCTGCCACTTTCACGATATTTTATGGTCTCTTGTGATTAAGATGGGGAATTTTTTGTTGAAATCTAGATTTTTCTGCTGATTAAAATTGTTGATAAACCAACATTTGATGCATATAGTGAAACCAAAACATATATTACATGCATAATAAGTGTTAAGTCATACGTGAACTATGAGAGAAATGAATTACATGGAATTTTATGACGTTTCTCTGACCCTATGATGTAAGCAATGCCTTTCTTTATCATGATTTAAAATATAGTTTAATGAAGAAAATTCTACTTAAGAATCATCATCCTGGCAACAAATTATGACGTGTAGAGAAGTATTTGTACTTCGCAGCACAATCCTTGGTGAGCAATGACAATCTCTTCTCAGAGCATCTTATTAGAGTTCAAAGTGTAAGCACACCCATTTTTTCTCGCGAAGTTACATAACTACGGAAACAGAAAATATATTTTCTATTTTCTTCTTATGGTAAAATCAGAGCTATAAGCCAACAATTCAAGAAAATAAAATAAAAATGAACGGAAGGCCCACACTGATGAATAAAATTTATCAGCAAAGGGCCCCAAAAGAGACCGTGAATTGTTTACATTTACTGAAAACAAAATATTTCAAAAAATATATACATATCTACAAAGCAGAAAATGATTTCCTGGAAAGTTGTGAGAGATTCTTTGAGAAAAAAATTGAAAATTCGGCTCTGACCTGATTTTATTTACTTGCACCCGAAATTAAATCAAAAAGGCCACAGCAACTCAACCACGAAGCTCGCTCCTTCAACTGTGTGGGACGGAGAACCTTTTTATAAAAAAAATAAAATCAGAAGTGTAAAGTAAATTCTTCATTTCACGATTAAACAAAGGAAAATATTAGCATTTCAATGAGAACAATGGAAAACCATCTCATACCTGAGCACTCACTGAAATTTCTTGACCTCCTCCATTGTTGTGAACCCCATAAGGGTCATGGGGCTGCTCGGAGGTAGCATTAGAAAGAGGGAGGACTCCATCTACGGCTTTACTGTTCAGCAGCTTCTCCACACTTCCACCCGTATTGATGCTCTCTGGCAGCATATCTGAAGGTTGTTCCACCTCTTCATCCGGAAAGTCAGCAGAGTATGTTGACTTCGATTGCTTCGGTTCCAGTGGAGGTGGGGGAGGGACTTCTTCCCCGACATTAACATCCTCGCTCCTCTCCGATTGACGGTCGTCAATGGTAACTGATTCATGCTCGGAAGTGGGGATCTCTGTAGAGGTGTGGGAAGGAGGATGAGATGGAAATCGCTGTGGGAGCTCCTTTCCGAGCACCATCCCCACATCTTGGGCCTCCAATGTCTTCTTCATGGCCGCCTCCGTCTTCTCCGGTGTCAACGGTTCTATTGCATGCTCTTCGACGCTGTTCTCGATGCTGCCCATCACCTTAACGACATCCACCGGCCCAGCAGAATCGCTACCTTTCTCATCCTCTCGATCGAGTTCTAGGCGGAATTCCCGATCGCCCTGCGCCTGAGGCGAAGCAGATTCACTTCCGCTGTCACTCCTCTTGCTGCTTTGACTGATCAGATCGTCTTCCTCCTGGCCTGCTCCATTGACAGATACAAACCATGAAACACATCAGAAATGTGGAATAGAATCACGTGAAAAGAGCAAGGTTTTTTGAGGGGAGAGGGGGACGAGGAACTTTGAGAAAAACCTTGAGGAGAATGCGGAACACCAGCAGTTAACAAGGTCGGGGAGACCGGAGGGTGGACACCCAGCGGTGACTGCTGCTGCTCCTGCTCCTTCTTGCGTTTGGCGGCCTTCCTCTTCTTAGCACCCGACGGCATGATTGATCCGACCCGGTAAGGACTAGGACAGGATCCTCCCCCGGGTTTCTCGCCTGGACTGATGAGGAGGGCTGCCGGATGGATTAATCCGATTAGGGAGTGGCGGCAGAGGAAGATGGGTCTCCGGAGATCAGACGAAATCTATGACCTGCAGGGAAATGGAGCTAAAGAAACGACGAGAAGCGCCGCCGTTCCGTCTTCCGCATCCCTCAACTCTCAGGGATGCCCTAAGAGAAAGGGCAGATTACTGGACCAAGAAGGGAACCAGACTAACCAGGCGGAAGACGGGAAGCAAGAAATAGCCGCCGCGAGAGGGAAGGAGGGCCGACCAGGGCTGGCTGGCTTGGCCCAGGATTCTGAAGAGAAGAGCAGCCGCCGGGCGCTGGCCGGAGAGCAGAGACAAAACGGAGTGACGGGGGCGTGTGGTGGGGATCTCGCCAGTAAGGACTCGGCGGGCCCCCTCCTACCCCTTCTCTCTCTCTCTCTAGTTCCCTCCCTCCATTCAAAATCCAAATTTTGGAGCTCGCCCCTGCGGAGCCGAAGGGGGGGAGGTGGTGGGCTATCTTCGTCACACCTCACCGGCCCCCGCCATTTATTATTCCGTGCATATAATACGGGTAACGTTATCGGATCCGATGATGAATCTGGACACGAATCAAGAGGATCCACGTCATCTCAGGAATCTACGGCCAGGATCGCCTATGGGGATTCCTCCGTGCCAGTTCCGCTCATCCTGGGAAGGCGTGTCGGTTGAAAGAAGAAAGAGAAATAAATCACACAATGTGGAAATTAAATAAGTACTATAAAAAATCATTAAAATAGTGGTAATGGGCACGTACGTAATTACTTCCTATCCAGTTCACATAAATAAGACTTTAATTGAGGGCAAAATCCTAAGTCTCTTTTTCTATGATTCCAAGAATGTAATATTGAAGCCAAGAATTTCATTTTCTTTGGGTGTTCAATTTTTTTCCTTATGAAGTTTATTTTCCATAAATAATAACTTATTTTTTACATAGAGAGAAGAACCCAAATACTTGCCACTTGATCTAAAAATTTTCATATTCAATGGTGATTTTTATTTTTCAAGTCATTCACTTGATTTTGTGGTCACTCATTTTCATGTGGGAAAAAACTATTTCCTTAAATTTATATGGTATCTCTCCAAATATATCTTATAGGCCCCACACTCTATTGCCTTTGCATCAATAGTTTCTTGATGATGATGAAATATACACAAGATCCTAATAGTCATTTGATATCATTTGCTCACTATTGCCTTACTTTTTTAGTATATTTTTAGTGCTATATTTTTAGAGGAATTCTACATAAATTCATGAATAACACTAATATTTGAAATTTTGGTATTTGTTAGTCAGAGTGCCTTGTATTTGGAGACTCATATCAAATTCTTAGAATATTCTGTATGTATTTTTTAATTTCCATCAATGTAGCCCTTTTATTTTATTTTCCTTTTTTATTATCTTTTTTTATCAACATAATTAACCTAATCTAAACTACTTTAGTTCCATTTCTTTGTGGTAATAGATTGGTATAAATACCAGCAGTAATATAATAATCAAGAGCAAAACCACCCATTTTGTTCTCCTAATTGCCACTTGAAGCCCAAAGATGCTCAATAAGGGACAACAAGTGCATGACAAAATTCAAACAAGCAACATTGAATGATGTGATGGTAAAGCATCAAGCATGAGCTTTCTACTTATCTCCTCATCTTGGCTATTGGTCTTTGATGGGTAAAATTTGTTGTATGATGCCAAAAACAATTGATTTGCACATTTGTAATCCTTGTTGAAACAAATTATGATTTCTTGATTTACTCTTGTATCAATTTGTGCAAAGCTTGGTATATTTGATTCGTTTGATATGAATCACTAATTCATTATTGAAATTTTCACTGATTTGTGCAATGGATAACTACTATTTCATTTTGAAACAATTCTAATATTTTTTTATTTATTATTCATTTATAATCAACAACCTAGAATGTCTAAGTTGTTGATGCATTTAGTTTTGATGATAATAAATAAATATTTTTCTATAAGTTATTATCTAATATTGATATCTATTTATATGTGTAACTCATATAATATTTTAAGATTTCATTACTAATGATTTAAATTCAAGCCTCTAATTTTTGAGATTTTTTTTTATCTTATGAATGTTTGAAGATAAAATATTATCAACTGAAGAAACATTTATAAATGCAAGATTAGGTATATGATCATATGGTGTAAGTTGACATACGAGTTGTCACATTTATGAAATAAACTTATTTTTATTTTGATTAAATATGATGATCTATCCATAATATTGTAATGTTTATCTATTATTTGATATTATTATCTAAAATATCATACATATTAAATAAGAAAGATAAAAAATAATGCATTAGAAATCATGTTTCAAAATAATATATCAATAGTGTCATAATAGATATCTATATGTACAAAAAAGTGAAAATAAATTCGATGATTTGAATCCAATAAAGACACTCAATTATTTTAAATTAATTTATAAATTTTTAGTTAGAATTTTAATTCAAAAATGGCCACAAAAATAAAGAAATCCAAAGTTCGGACAGTTTAAACATTAACATGTGTTCTGAAACATGTTGAAGTTTTGAAGAAGTATTTCAAATATTTGAGTTCCAAGAAAATAGGAAAATTAGTACATGACAAAGGCTTATTTATTAAAAAATAGTTATCAACTAAAAAATTAAATATATGAAGATGAAGTCCTATGATTGTTGTTGTGCCACGCATCAATATGAACAATAAAATTTCACTTTCAATCAAGTCTGATAAGTGAGCAATTCATCTAATGTGATTATGGCTCTCAATCAAGTCATAAGGTTATTTTGTGGTAAGGTATTAACATATTTGGTGAAGGTAGGAAATACTAATCATTGTATTTGATTTTAGTAGAATTAGTCTTTGTGGACACAAAGTTGTGTCATTTTAGCTATTGATCCTATTAAAATCCATATGTTGCTAAAATGAATAGTCAATTTTAAAAGGTAGTCCTTTATCAAATTGAAAGTAAATTGAGTGAAGGGTATATTTGTAAAAAAATGATTTTATTGGAGAGGGATTGTTGAGAAGTATTATCCGAATATGTATTAACATATCTACTAACATATAAATACAAATGATAAGAAATGTAATATAGATCTAAAACATGGTTAACTTTGTTGATACTTTTAGTTTTGATGCTTTTAGTTGAAATTTTATTGACGAATTATTTATGAAATAGTTATTGAATATTTATTAGACCAATAATAGATATCATGAGAGTTTATATTTATGCATTCAATATCTCTAAGAAATATTCAATATATACATTAATAATGTTTTAAAATAATCTTATGACTAACAATGAATATTTTTCATTTTGAATATAATATTTTATCATATTACTTGAACATAAGTATAGAGGAATTTGTCAACACATTTCATAAAGCCTCACATACAGCCCAGAAATATGAAGTCACTTGCAAGATTTGAATGATGTGAAATCAAAAGCCTCAATAAAAAAACACTTGAAAAAATTGAAGTACATAATGTTGGGCATAAGGTTAAACTCAAGATGTAAGCTGCACAAAGGCGTGAAATTAAAACTCAAAACTTGCGATAAACATAACTTATGGGAGCACAAAAATCAAAGTATTAGTGGGATTTGAAATCAAGACCTTAACATTGACACTTTGAGAAGTTGATTAGGGAAATACCTAGTAATATCACATGATTAATATCTAAGGAAGGAATCAAAGTCAAAACCTACACAATGACTATCTTGATGTGTTTTCACATGAAGCCCTCACATAAGTGAAGAAATCTTCATCAAGTACCATAAATGATAACATATTAGTGCAATACAATAAGAAAATGACAAAGTGAATAGAATTACTTTGAGTCAATCTTAGATGTAGAAACAATCATTGATATATCAGATATCTCCAAATTGAAGTTTTGAACGTATGAGAAAATCACAGGCCTCAACAATCATATTTGAGCTTGACTCTACAAACAAAAATATTGATCCATTTCATACCTCTAAACATAATACCAATGGTAACTTATATGAGAATTGAAAGCTTCGCATTGAAGAATGACTGAAGGTCAATAATACAAATTCTAGATAGTAATATGTTGACAAAATATGTGGACAAAATGATAAGTTCAATGGCTATATTTGAGTTTGACCTTGAAAGCAAAAATGTTCATTGATCCATTATGTATCTCCAAACAAAATATCAAGGATATCCTACATGAGAATATAAAGTTTTGAACTGAACAATAATTGAAAATTATTGATATGATAGTAGAGCAATGGGAAGAAATTCAAATTACATGACCATTTGTCAAGTGATGAAAAAAGTATACGAAGAATTATAACTAATGTTGAATGAAGAAATTTATTGACCTTATTCATTCTATTCATTCAAACTATATAGAAGAACTTACATTCATCATGCAAAGTTATCATACATTTCAAGGAAAGAGTTGACAATTTTATCATACAACTTATTTTTTTGTGGTGAACTAAGTTAACAACTATTTCAAAAGTTGACTCCCTCCATCAAGTTCTAAGATAACTTGGGTGGTAAGTATAGATAGATTTGGGCTAGACATAGG
This sequence comes from Spirodela intermedia, assembly GCA_902729315.2. Taxonomy (NCBI): domain Eukaryota; kingdom Viridiplantae; phylum Streptophyta; class Magnoliopsida; order Alismatales; family Araceae; genus Spirodela; species Spirodela intermedia. Next base: position 3,010,760 of record LR746269.1, on the reverse strand, counting down.
GTGTCGAAAGCCTCTAAGTGCCCATGAAGGACATGATATTTAAGGAGACTAGTGTACTTGTCTTAGGCACGTGGTGTTGAAAGCCTCTAAGTGCCCATGAAGGGTATGACATTTGAGGAGTGTAGTGTACTTGACTTAGGCACATAGTGTTGAAAGCCTCTAAGTGCCCATGAAGGGTGTGATATTTGAGGAGACTAGTGTTGAAATCATTACTTTCAAACAATTTTGATATGGCTCTAATCAATTGAATTTAAATAATTTATTTAGTCAAACATGATTTGTTATATATTAATAATATATTTTATAAAATTATTTTAGATATCCTAAATCATTGAAACCATGATTATAAATACTAATATTATGATTCAAGATATTTACTAGGTGATCTTTGTTTACTTGAGGTGATTTAGATAAAATTTGGTCTTTGAATGGTATTAGGATATATATTGTCAGCTTTGTTTGAATGATATTAAATCTATTAATCTTTGACTAAACCAATAAAATTAAGATACTTGTATTCTAGTTTAAAGGAATCATGTATTGATTTTTTTAAAAAGATATCTGAACTTGTAAAAGGAATATCATATTGACTTTATAGTTAGTTTAGTTTCAAATTATGTCTAACTATATTACTATTGTAATAAGACACAAAACAAGAGATTTCTAACAAAGTTTCATTATACAACAACTTTCTAATGACTTATCAAAACTATCTTTCTTTTACCTATCCACAATCTCAAGAATTATATTGATTTTTTTTCTAGACAAATTTGAGGAAAATTATGAAATCTTTGTTGGCTAGTTAAACTACATGAAGGCACCAAGTTGAGAAACATTACTTAACTATTTAGAAACCATACTCCGCACATAGTTAACAATCTTCTATCTTTAGTTAGCAACCATACTCAACAAGGATACAACAAATATTAAGTCTTGATCATTATATTCTTTATCTAAATTCTTGATGTACTTCAGGTTAACATCCTCATCTAAAATACTATCCACAGTGAAATCATTTTATACATGTTGTGGGATAAACTTGTGTTTGAAATACTATGTGATCACTCATGAAAACTTTTCTTTTAAATAATGATTGACATTCTAGAGCCATGAATTTAAAAAAAAAATTGAGATGAAATTCTATGAGAGTTGATCCTAGTTATAAGTAGTGTATGATTAAATGATCATTATTAGTAGAACCCAAGAACATGAATATTCTTAGAGAGTGGACTAAACTCTCTCTATATAGAATGAGAAACTCATCTTCCCTATTTGGGACTACCAACTTCATTTGCCACAAGAAGAGTAATGCAAATGATCAACATACGAATTAGGTAAGAGTTTCCTTATGCATTAAGATTTATCATAGTAGAATAGGAGATTGCAAGTATGTTTCCAAGCTATTTCATTCCTTTTTAAAAGTCAAACAATTTGAAAGAGCCTTGTTGATGAAAAACCATGTTTATTTATTGTTAGTTTCTACCAACTATGTTAGGACTCTTAACAATCTATGTATACTAGATATTTCATATACCTAACATGAAAACTTGTGATATATTGAGGAGTTGGTATATATTTCCCCATGACTTTAACATTTGAAGCTATGCATAAGAATAACCCAAAATTAACATTTATGAGAATGTTTTTGCAAAGGAGAAATCTTCATTCAAAGAATCCTCTTCTGAGATTTAAATCCAAAATGAAATAATGGGTCTCTTCGAAATTAATATGTAATGATAAGTATTCTAATATAAAGGCCTAACTAGGCATGATAATTTTATTATTATTTTCTTAATTAAAATTATGGACCAAGTCTAGAGACTAAATCAAGCTTCTGAAGATTGATTTGGTCTCAACTAACATGATAGAGAATAATCAATCCACTTAACCCTACAGAATCAAAGGAATATGGCATGAAAGATTAGGGGTTATTTTATTTTTTTCTTAGAAACATTCGCTAATAACAAAAAAAATTACAAGATTGTTTGGAAATCATTCCAAGGGAAGTAGAATGAATGGGTATAGAAAAAGAGGATGCATATCTTGGTAACTTTTATTATTGTTATACATTAGAGGATTGATGGGCATGCTTATGAGTGTCCAAACTTTTTAAAACTTAGAAAACATAAACCTTAAAGAGAATAGTGTAGAATTAAATTATACTTTAACACCACTAGAATTGGAGTGTCATCTTTCTTAGACAAGTAGGTAAAACCAAATATAATTTTAGTAAACTTTAGTATTTGTGACATTTCAAAGGGACCTAGAAGGATATCACGTAACTCATGTTGATGTGAAGTCAACAATTAATATGGAGAAAGAATTAATATGCATACAAGTCAACGGAGTAGCCAAGATAATAATTAAGGTCAAATACTGACCCCCCTTCCCATTTGGGCAATTTCCTTGGTCATTGGCCAATAAACTTATACTTAACATTTTCCTTAGAATGCATTATGCCATTAATTGGGCACTCATTTAACTGTGAATAATATCCCCAAAGAAGGGATCGTTCCCTTTTTGAGCGGCTCTCCAACGAGTCAACTCTGTTGAGGGGTAAGAACAAAATCAATGGAGCTGTTTCCCATGTGCCTCCTCCGATTTGGTTAACTGAATCGCTTTCAAGCCAGGGATGAATGGCAATGGCAAGACGTCGCAATTTGATCGTCGAAGAAAACGTGTGAGGGACCAAGCTTCAAATGCCACGTGGCATGATATAATTGGCCGTCGCCTAGTCCCTCCACTCTTCTGAACCCGCAACGAAAATGCAGGATGTATACTTTACCTCTTTTGGATCTCATCAACCTCTCTGCCGCTGCTGCTGCAGTTTCTGCGGCTTCGGTGGTCGTCGCGGGCGACGGGAGGCGGGAAGGGGCAATGATCCAGTTGTTGTTCACGGTGGTGGGGGTGGAGGCCGGGGTGGTGGTGCTCCTCCTCATCAAGACGCCGCTGCGGAAGCTGGTTCTGCTCAGCCTCGACCACCTGAAGCGGGGACGGGGCCCCGTCGCCGTCCGCACCGTGGCCGCCACACTCTTCGTCGTCCTCGTTTCGAGTCTCCACGGTATAGTCAAGATCCAGCGCCGTGCCGCGGGGGAAGATGGCTTCGTTGGGCTCAACCCTACGGACCAGGTGCTTTGGAGCCGCCACTTGCTCGAGGCTTCCCTCATGGGTATGTAATATGTATCTTCCGTGCCTGATTTCCCGGATTATCACTTTTCCCTCTTCTGTGATCCAGTGATTGTACTAGAGAATATTGTGTTCTTATAATTGAGCTGAACTATGGTGACCCCTGCAGCGTCCTATGATAGATATCTGAACGATATCGTGAACTGGGTATTGATGTCCATCGTAGATTTCCTAAACTCACATCCCTCTCTCTGGCCTGAAGTCTCTGTGTGAGAGATTTGCGATCCTATTTATGATCTCGGTGCTTTCATCCGCCACTGATCGCTTGTGTCCTTTCAGATACAGGATATCATAGGGTTTTTTTCCATTTCATGCCAATAAGAAATCCGTTCAAAACCAACTGTTTGATATATCAAGTTGTTTGACCATGATTGTGGGAAAAAAACCTTAAATTAAGGGTTAGGTTGTTGGTCAGTTTCCATGTTGGTTAGGTTGCTGGTCAGTTTCCTATTGTTGTCAGTGTCCACTGTCGATTAGGTTCTTGGTCATTTTCCTATTGTTGGCCAGTTTCCTACTTTGGTTGAGTATCCTATAATCGTGGGATTCAACATAGGTAGTTTTCTTTTTTTGAGGCCGAATAATTGTACATAACCAACAAGTATTCTATGAATCGATATGACAGAAAATTTTCCTCTGTTTATCCTTGTTTGTCTTTTTGAATGGTCCCTGGTCAAGGTGTTTTGATGTAATCCATTGTTGAATTTGAGAAGGTTTTTAGGAGCTATCATCTGATAGCTATACGATGGAAACTGAATGCTAACTGAAGCTAAGGGCAGTTTATGATTGATGCCGTTCTGAATCATTTATCTATTTCTGGAATTTGATTATGCTAATTTTCGTCCTGTAAATCCTTGGTCTGTTAGGATTTAATAGATAGAGGGATAAGGGCATACTTTCATGATAAAGAAAAATTTTACAGTCAATTTTGATGCATATTTCTGAAAATATTTTTCAGTTATCCTAATTTTTTTTGTTACCTATTTGGTTATAGGATGTTTTTTCTCAAGGCCATATGTTTTCCTGAGAACCTACAAGTTTTTTCTAGTTTCACTTTAGATATGAAATAGTCTCTCTGACTTATAAGGAATTTTAAGGCAATAATAAGTATCTGTTATATGTTTAATCATTATAACTGTAGTGTGTACTTTACAATTTTTCCCCAAAGTATAAGATTTCTAAGTTCACTACGGTTTTGAACTTTACCAGAAAACAGAGTGGATAATCTTTCAGCCGTAGTTTCCATGGCTTGTACTGAGCTTGCATAGCGTCTTGCATGCATCTTAAGATTATCCAATAATATGTAGTCTGTAGTAACTTCGATCATTATAGTTATAGTACGTATTCACATCTTGGATAATATCTTGGATGCATCTTAGGATAAAATTTTATTAAAGCTGACCTCGACCTGTATTCATCAGTTGAATTGGCACCTGTTCTTAACCTTCTACTCAATTGAGATCATATTGTCATGCCTCGATTTGGCCACTTAGAAAGTTGACAGTGGATGAGACTATATTTGTGATTCGCATCATTGAGCAGGAATTTTCAGTTTCCTTCAGCTTCAGGTAGAATACATTTGAGTGATTTCTGTCTTTCGAAATTTCTAGTTAACATCACTGTTAGTCAGTGTGTGGCTTTCATCACTTTCTCTCGTACCATTGCATTTAGTTTTCTTATTGATTTGCTCCCTGTGAGTATTTTGTCGTTTATTTCTTAATCTAGTACTAAATGATGTCCAAATGTGAGCAAGATTGTCCATCTAACTCATAACTGAGCTTTAGGAAATTTCATCTGCTTCCTTTTTCGAAGTGTCTGTTCAGGTGCAATATTTATTTGGTGAACATGATTTATCTTTTAGATCATATTTTTATCAACCGCACCAAACCTGATATGATTATAAATTTGGACGTTATTCCTCCTATTCACTTATCACAGTCAGTCAACATTAAAGTTGCTCGAATAGTATTTTCTGTTTTCATCAATTTTTTGTACCTTACAGAATTGATTTTAGTGCATTTCAACAGGATACTGATATCAATCTTCTCTGAGCATCTTGAGGCTTTGATAGACTCTACCTTCTATTGCCACTTATTTATTATGTTTTAATGCTCTCTGATAGTTTAGTTGTTCATTTTTATTACAATAGCTCATGCTTCTATTTTATGGGTAACAATAGCTGTGCTAGTGTAGTTTTGTTTAGGAATTTACATATGACAACTATGCTGTGTTCAGGAATTTTCTCTACATTTTGCCCAAATATTTGTAATTTCATACGCATTACATTCTTATCAATAACTCCCTTTCAATTGGCTAAGGTACTCGAAATCTCTTTCTCTGTGAAAGTCTCGTTGTGAACTCAATATGATTTCCATTTTTCTTTATTTTTCGATTCAGATCACACTTCATATATGTTATATTGATCGTTGAAACTTTAGTCTTTATGATACTTTTTCACAGTTCTAACTTATTTTCTAACTCATCCCAAGTCCTGCCCACCTTCTGCATACTGTCTATAAAAATAACCTCCTCTAAGGCTGGCAGAGTATAGTAATCCATATTAGGTACATGGATGCACATCAGAAACCATCCCTTGATGTAAACAACTGGTATTAAGGAAATTATGTACACTATTTTTCATCATTATTTGTCCATGATATCTATCAGATCTCAAGAAAGCAATTTTTTTTTTTCTAGAGGCGAAATGAGATTTACTTTTAAGGTGGTGTTTTGTACTCTTTTCATGAAGTGACGTTGACTTTGTAATCACATCCGATTTTTGCCATAGTGAAGTAGTGTCATGCAGTGTTGGCAAGATGTTCTTGTGCTACAGATATGAAAAAAAAAAATGAGGATTGCAAGGAATATCCGAATTACTCCATTTTTTATTTTAAGGAATTACCTGATTTAGTCCAAGCCGAAAACATAGGATTTTTCCCTTTTGGAGTGGACCAGGAGGGGTGGTGCCCACGGAGATTTTGATTGGGTATGGTTGGTGAGATAAGAAGCCTTAGGAAGGACGGGAAAAATGCTCGAGAGGGTTTGGGGGGTAGTTTTAAGGGAGAGAGAATAAGCTTGTGCAAAGAATGTTTATAAGATTTAGGTTGGAGATGCTGATATTTGGCAGGTGCTCCTGACACTCGATGGAAGTTTCTTGTTAGGACCCACCCAGTGCTTAGTCATATGACTACGCATAAAGATATGAAATATGTTATATTGTACAATCATACTTATCGTCTCTCTGGGTTGTGTATTTAACTGTAATTGCTTATTTTATTTATGTCCAATAAGCTATTGTGATTTGATAGAGAGGTCTGAACCTCTCTATTGAAGATGTTATTTGGGTAAATTTCCCAGAAAACTATTTTCATTTTCCAGAAAATTGGAAAATTTCTTGCTCTGTTTGGGACCTCCATGTCTTCACTTGATGATGGTCTTAGACGTATGGTAGTGAGTTAATTAACTTCTATGGTTGCATGTCGTGTCTACTTGGGTAATGGTGTTAGGATACAGTCACAGAATCACTCAGTTCAATGAAATAGGGCCTTCTTTGCTGAAGTCAACAGAGAACCTTGAGGACAGGATAGAGAGTTTTGATATAACTCATTGTCGAACTCCATTTTATTCCTCTGTCATGGATACAGGAACAAGTGTAGCACATTATCCCAAAAAAATATTTAATCATCATCCCTGCTCATTGCTGTTTGTTTGAGAGACTTGCACTTCAAAGGAATAAACTTGCATATGCTGTTTGAAAGTTTAAATTAATCTGATCTACTAACGAGTACACTTTTCTTCACGTTGAGCGGTTTTTTGTTTCAAATATTGTTTTTTGCTAGAATGAGGCATCAGATGCTCTATTTGTCCAAAAACCATCGTTCTCGTGATGCCAGCCATGATTGAGTGACAACAGATCTACGAATTATTAAAGTGGTCAAACTTTAGGTTTCTACTGTACATCTAATTAGCTTTTATCTTTCCGTTTCTTCTTTGGAGGGTTTTGGCATCGTATTTATTCCATTGATGTGACTCCTCCTCTGTGCAGGATATTCTCTATTTCTTGCTCTGATTATTGATCGAATGCACCACTATATTAGAGAGCTTCGTGTTCTACGAAAGAGCGTGGAAGCTGTAACAAAACAGAGTAGAATGGCGGAGGAGGGAAAGAACGGAGCTGTGGACCAGCTCAAGGCACGTGAACAGGAAATCACTCAATTGAAGGCGACGATTTCGAGTCTGCGATCAGAGTCCGAATCCACAATGAAGGAGGTGAAGGCTGCAGAAGCTAACGCTCTAGCTCTGAGGAAGCAGTCAGAAGGTTTCCTTCTTGAGTATGACCGCTTATTGGAGGAGAACCAGAACCTACGAAACCAGCTGCAGTCGATCGATCAGCGGTTATCACGCTCTGACAGCAAGAAAAACTCATAAGAGAGCTTGTGCAGTGTGTCCGTCATAAGGTTTCCATATGCAAGAGAGCTTTTGATGATTGACAAGGTTTCCGTTTCATCCAAAAGTGTCCATCATTCTGCTTCACTGGTAATAATTGACCACTTGGAGTAAGTTTTGAGAAATAATTCGTGCCCAGTGAGAGTGGTTTCTTCAGTGTTCTGTAAAAATATGCAGGTGTTTGGTAACTCATATCATCTCGTGAAAACATTCTGATTTCAGTGACAAGATTTCATCTTCCTCTTGAATTGCCTCTTTTGTTGTTGTCAGGACTTGTTGAACTACGAGAGGGTTTTAATGAGGAGGCCATTCTGTAGAGAGGAACAACTCTAATATGTAAGCTAATGATACCTTTACTATTTGTTCTTCCTTTTATTTAGTGCATGCTTCTCATTTAACTGTGCAATGGCCTCTTCAGTACTCTCTCTCTCTCTCTCTCTCTCTCTCTCTCTCTCTCTCTCTCTCTCTCTCTCTCTCTCTTTCTAGGGCTTCGTGGAGAAGTCTATTCTGAAATGAAACACTGTAGATCAATGTCTCTCTCTGGTTGTAGCCATGTTGACATCACAAAGTTGAGCATCTGATACACCCTTCAAAACCATGGTCATGTTTGAAGTGACATAACATGTTCGATATCATCATAACCAAGTTTCTAAATGTCTGCACATTATAGAGAGATGAGTGAGTAGTTCGATCTTATTTCCCAGTCATTCCAAGATGGCCTTTCTGGAGATTGGTGTTCTGACACTTGTTCCGTAGGTTGGTTTTCTTAAGGTCTTGAGATTTGGTTCCTTGAAAACCTTTTATTCAGCCTGTTTAAAGGCCTGGCTATTGGGATTTCTTAGCACACAATAATCCACTGATTCACCATGCACATTAGTCAAATTGATTTTCGTTTTTGCTGTTCTTTTCTTCTTTTTCTCTTGCCCACCAAGTAAGTTGTTCCTATTTGCACGGCATTTTGCCTGTATTCTCTCTCTCTCTCTCTCTCTCACTATATATATATATATACACACACACATATATATATAGTGACCAGTGCAAGTCAGGTAGGAGGCATTGGTTATCACTCAAAAGTACCGTAAAAACCTACTGATGTACTGAGTGCTGTGTTATGAAACGCTCAATGTTACATGGCATTTATTGATTGATTTATATGCGATGTACATCTTACCACTTGATTTTAGGAATTATTGCCATTGACTTGTGAAGAGTTAATCATTGATGCATCAAGATTTGACCTTGGAAGTTATATTTCTGATGAAAGGATTTCTAATACCTTTCAATAGCACAATTTGAGGCAATTTCCTTGCAGATGCAAGTTCTAATCTCATGCGCCATTAATTTTATTGTGTGAGCATTGTAAATACTTGTGAAATATACATATGGACATACATGAAAAGGAGAATACCTTTTATAATCAAAGATCATGGTAATGATGCATAGTGTGCAAGTAATAGACTGCACATTTCTCTATGCATCTTGATCTTTATTGGAGATAGAAACTCTTAAAGTATTAGCATGGTTAATTGGGGCTACCATACACTGATATGCTATACTGTTTGAGCTGTGATAAGTTTGTAAAATTTAGCAAAAAAGAGTCACACAATGCATATTATATAAAAGTTAATATTAATGACCAGATATGAGGTGTTAGAGCTACTCCAGTCATGAAAAAAGGGGAGCAAGTTAGATTACATGAAGCAAAGAAGTACATGCTAATTTACTTTAGTTGTGTTTGTGAAGAGGATGGCCCAACTGACTAAGATAGTGGCTTACAAGTACATCAATAAGTCAACAAGATATGAAATGGGGGCAAAACTTAATTTTTCTTACTCAAAGAGAAATAAGTATCTGTGTATGGAGTGAAATTAGACCAAATTGATTTAGCTTTTGTGGTTTTCGTGAAAAATTTATACACAAACTGAACCATAAATATTTGTACTTAAAGGCACGTCTAGAACTGAGGCATCTCTCATAACCAATTTTGATTCCATGTAGATCAGCCATTTCACTGACATAATGGAATTTCATTGTTTCTTAATCATAATTCATATTTTATTTGGTTATAATCATTTTGAATCCTGAAAAGGAGTCCTCACTCCCTTCTCCTAGAGCTCTCATCTCAATCAATTATAATTGATCATCTCAAGTGTACAAATCTACAAGTTTACATATCATATTAAAGGGATCTTTTATTTTATCATGCATCAAAAGCCCTATTGAGGAAAACTCTCTTCCCTAAGTTTTTAATTGATGCACAAAATGTCATATATGTTTGGGTAAATCCCTAAGTGACTCATTCTCACTACCCTGAGGTGCAGTGCAAAGTATGGTGATCCACATAAACCAAGAGCATCATCATCATCATCATCATCATCATCATTATACCTTCAATCATATGCAGGATTATAATGTGGTTGAGAATGAACAAATAGAGTCCTAGGTTAAAATGGCTCTACTTACATTATTACCCACCATATGAAGGCATATGAAAGCATATGCTAAATTCTATTTAAATCTTTAGAACATTACCTTTTGGGACTGCTTCACCTTATTGAAGAAAAGAAATACTAGTAGAGGTCAATTCTTATGTTTACCATAAAAATGAAACTTACGCAAAATTGGTATCTTCATATGGGCTTTTTTCGCATTAAAACTCAAAATAAGAAGCTATATTTCTCTCTCTCTCCACCTCTCTCCCTCTCTCTATGTCTCTCTCTTTGGCTGGAAATTCTAACTAGAACTATCGCATAAGAAATAAAATAAAGAGAAAGAAAAGAGTTCAATATAGGCCTCGATGAATAGTTTAAATACGGCCACCAATACCACCATATTACCGCTAGAACTCCCACCAGCACCACTAATATTACTACTACAACGAAATCTACGAACAATGATAAGGTCTATTTCTAATCAAATGTCGTGGACTACAGAGATGAGGAAAGGTGAAAGAAACCAACTGGGAAGAATGTAGGACAAATTGACCTGAGGACGGCTTGTCCACAGGAAGGCAACTTCTTCAATGGTACACTGCGATCAGAGGTAAGCGTGCCTAACATGTAGAACACTCAAAAAACTATCACAGTAACCAGACACCAGGAACAGAATGGAGAGAGAAGAGAGGAGATGATTAATCATGCGACGGCCTGTGCATTTATTTCCAGCTCGTTCTTAAGAAAGGGAAGCAAATGTGCCACAGGGGCGGGGCGGGGCGGGGCGGGGCTGTGTTAGCTTCAGGAGCCCTCTAAAAGGCGGTACATTGTGATCTCCTGCTGCTTGAAGTAGCGCCGGTTCTCTTCATCCACGAGGACAAGGTTCAAGAAATACTTCACACTAAACTTGTTGTTGGTGTTGCGATATGTTGGTGTCAAGTCATACGGGCTCAAAAATAACCTAATCGGGATTGATTCTCCTGCAACGTTGAAAACAAAATATATCTTTAAGTGGAGGAGAAGGTGAATATTGTAAAATATGTTCATTCAAATGAAAGCCGAATGAACCTAGCACATATATATTTAAAAGTATTCTATATTTCTAGCTTTGTAGGGTGCCAGAAGGGAATTCCACAGAAGGAAATCGATTTCCATTAACATCTTCTTTCAATTATCTGAACAAGGAACTGAGTTGAAGCTTTTCTTGGTTCTGCCCATGGTAGAGTATGATCAAGTATGGTGGAGTACGTCTCAATTTAGAGCATGTTGTGATTCCCCAATACCAGGAAAATCTGTTGACGCTTTGACAGACTAAACCTCCGCCCAAGGAAACCATAAGTAATATAAAAAATTAAGAATGAGAAGGTGCTAAGGGGAGAAGACAAGGGCCATTTTCTACCATTTGCTTCTTACAATCACAGCCCATGTGGTTTTCTCCTCCCTTTCTGATTAACACTAACCCATCCCATCCCTCTATTTCTGCAAACCCTTGATTTAAAATTTTGCGAAATTAGCATCAAAGATGCCATTAAAGGTATAGGAATGATGCAGTTCCTTATGTGGAGGGACGGAGCGCTCTAAAACAGGTACTGATAACGAACCACAAGCCCTAGCTTTTAAGCCGCAGAAAGAAGTTCCCCTGGAACAGAAAGATATTGCACTTCAAAATCGTTACTAGATCTGGTTCTCCTAAGTTTATTAGGGAAATGGGTGGTATACTGGTGTCAAGTGATGGTTGTGATGTGATCAGTTCTTCAAGAATGCTTCATCTTTTCATTCTTGTAATATTACATCAAACTTGGCCCATGAAATTATTCCAAACTTAGAAAGATAGCTCATATGTTGAATGCAGCCAAAAATACTTGGTGGGGAAAAAATCCTTTTTGCAACCAGTAATCAGGCAAGTTTTGACCCCACCATGTGGAATTTTTAATTTCAAAAATGGGTACCACAACGAATTCATCTTTCGTATATTAGTTATGCACAGACATAAAAGTGTTTATATAATTAACTCCAAAAATGGAATCAAATGTTATAAAACACTCTAATCCACAACTTCCCCTTGAGGAAAAGTTCATCAATTGTATTGGCTAAATGATACAAATGTTACGTCTAGACACCCAGTCTTTTCACCTCATCAAAAAATGTTTGAAATCATCATCTAGCTTTTTTCTGCAATGAAGAATCTCCGACAGATTTTAAATGACAAGGAACCCTCAAGGAATAGGTGAGTTGACGCTTCTCATAAAAATATCACCATAGGTGGTCGTAAGCGCGAGTCTCGGTGAAATTGGACACATCAGGATCATCGCTTTTAAATGAGGTGGGACTCCCAAGAGCTGATATCCCACATGGTGGCCACTCCACCAATACTGAGGTAGGTTGCACTAATGGAATCCCACTCTGATATTGGCAAGCGAAAGTTCGATAAGTAGACCTAGTTAAATCTAAATCATTAATTAGTTCCTTCTAAATCTTGAGCAGTTTCACCACAGAATGATGAAATCATCCGAAAAAGACCCACATTTACAAAATATTAAATGGAACTAGTATAGTAGGAAAGGCTTATAAACGGTAAACAACCCTTCCAAGATGAATGAGCTCATTTTCCCACCGGTTATGTCTCAGCCTATTTAGTCGCTATATCCCAATTGCTAGTAGTTAGACACTGAAGAGCTTTGCCCTGTGAATGTGTGATTTGTCTTCACATTCCTTCATTTAACGGGTTGCATGAATTACGAGCTACTGTTCGTTTCTATCCCATTTAAGTAGCCCCCATTGACGATAGTATGCCTATACCTAATCCACTATACCGGGGATTCTGACATAGAGGTCATACATCCACAATAACTTCAACAGAATTGCTCGATACTACACATTTGATGAATAGATTCTCCAATGACTCATTCATATTTCCCATATAAAAACGAAACCAGTCCTCAGGCGGTGAAGTTCCACTCCAACTGCCCCACAAAATAGGCTTTCTTATGCCCTTCGTAAGTGTCAGCGCCTACCTTCATTATGTCACTAACCTATAGAACATCTATCCATCTAGTCCTATTGTAGTACTTATATCATCATGGAAAACATCTATGCACTCATGATTCACATTGTTCTCAATGCTAGCTTCATTGTGCAGTTGGTTCAAGAATATGCCAATTTTCTCCATCCAGAAGCATTTGACAAACGCAAAGTTTCATAGTTAGAAAATCTAAAGAGTAATGGGTTTATTCAAATATACAGCATCTTTAAGGACAATTATGCGTTAGAACATAGACTGAGAATATTAACTAGTATTATCTACTAACAGAAAATTTTGGGCCAAATACCTCTTACAGGAGCACCATCCATCAGCTCAAACTTTGCGAGTGTCTCTGTCTCAACATACGTATTAGACCCAGATCCCGTGGATTCCCTACGTCTAATCTCAAGTTCCATATCTTTTAGTTTGATTCTTACAAGAAAAAAGTATATTTTTCCGATTATAACATCTTTTAGATGATACCTGCACGAGTTAAGATCAAGTTAGAAAAAACAGCAGCCAAGACTAACACCATAAAAGAGAAAAGTACCATACTAGTTAACCTTACTTGCTTTTATTATATTCAAACTCAATGTGCAGGCAATCTTCAATACCCACTTCCATCTGTGGAATTAACCACAAGAATCTTTATCAACAGCCAGAATCAGCATTATTATCAAGAATTAAATAGTCTGCATAAATAATTTATGTTGCCTACTTGACACATATTAGAAAAGCATCGGTAGATTTTTGTCATTACAGGACAGGATTATGCACGGGAAATGAGATTTGAATCTCAACTAGCTCACGATTAGATTAAAAAACAATAAAATTTGCATTGAAATATTTGGTTGAACAGACTTCCATAGACCTAGACTAATTAACTAACCTTGATGCTGTTGTTAATTGCTGGAAGTGGGGTGTAGTTGCGGACCTGATCAGAAGAAATTAAAAGAAATCAGGCATGATAACTGGGAAAAGTGCCAGGAATTTAGAAAATTCTCTGAAATGATTTTTAATAATGAATAATATATGAGTATCATCACTAAACCAGCACAAAGAGACAAATTGGCTGAACAGCGTAACATCATTAAATGGAGTTCCCACACTAACTTCCAACACCGTACAAAAAGGGAAAATATTTCAGTGTGCGGGAGAAAACAGATCATGATATCATGTGCATCCCTACACGTCATGTTCCAGGAACATCAAAATTTGGTTTAATGACGGTGGCAATTTACTTTAGTAATCTTAGTCATAATATTTGTCGTATTTGTAAAAAACTTAATTTTGAATGTGACTCAAGTGCAGTTACTAAAGATGGAAACCAGAAATGTTAATTACCACTTGCAAAAATATCCACGATAGAATATACTTAACAGGTGAAACTACTGAGATAGAAATCGGTAATGTTAATCACCAACTGCAAAATATCTGACATAACCTGCAAAGAAAACATATTAAAGTATTACCAGACCTAACGACTCCATAATCTATAAAAGAGGCATCAACCATTAACTACTTACTAGAAGACTTATCACAAGAATTCGAAGCTGACAAGTACCAAAGATTTCAAAATGACAACAAAAAATGCTCATCGTCAATCCCTGTTATGACTTGGATTACTTTAATGACAAGTGGTCACAGAACAATCAGTCAATCCTAGGAAAAGGAAGAAAAGGATAAATAGGTTATGCTCACACAAAGAAAAAGCCATCCACATATATTTAGGAAACAGTAAAGGAATTTTGCTCGTCCACACAATATACTATTAAACAAAAACATGTGATAACATTCGTTTTCTAAATTCACTTCTGAACTAAACTTTTCTTATGTTTAATTTTCTCTAAGCACCCTTAATTTATCCATTCTATGTTGCACGCCACTTGACCAATTTAGTGGTGAAGTGTAGGACCAGCTCATTAAAGACTATTTCAGTAGTGCACGCCACCGCATGGTGTAACCGTGCAAAACATAAACAATTAGGAAATTTCTGATTTATCAGGCCTTTATAAAGAGTCTAGTAGGACATAGTTTTGGTGTGCAGATTGACTAAAAGTTCGAAGGGCATTTTAATAAGGTTTATCAGATATGCTACTGGCATACAACAATCAGAAATATGGATCATACTTCGAAGGGCACTTTAATAAGCTAGACAGAATTAAATCTAACTCATACAGCCTACAGGCAGCAAATTTTCAAATTAGGCAGTGATATATCCATCATAACAAGTATCAAATGCTATCACATGACCCCAAGTAATTAGGGGATCGAGTTGCTCTTTGAATGTAAAGATTCTAATTTGAAAGACCTCATAAAAGAGACTCTATCTGTGATCAGTTTGCTCTTTTTATCGATGATATGTTGGAAGAGTCCCTAGTTCATTTGTCAATCTCGTTCATCCAACAGATCTACAAATTAGAATATTTATTATGAACAATTCGACACCAATACTGGGCCATTAAAGGTGATCACAAAGCATGGAATTATTTGGACAATCAGAAAGGACATGGAATGGTCGGATTTTGAGGAGACAAAGCTACTTGGCAAAAGTGCGCCACCTATATTTGCGATAGGAGAAACCACACAACGATTTTCCATGATGAGGAAGAAGGGTATTGCTCTTTCATTTCAGGGCAATGAGTGAGTAGCGAAGACTTTACAATCATGCAATAGATAGCTAATTCTTAGTACACGGATCTTTTAGGGGAATACCGAGACCAGAAATGAAAGTCTCTTCAGCTATGCTAATTTTAGGATGTCACGGACAACCTTTTTTAAAAGAGTTTTATGGACAAATAAATATTCCAGAAGAAATAGAATGACTTACCAGTAAATCCTGGCAGTCCACAATCTTGGTCGAATAATTACGACTAACAGTAACCTTCAAAATGTACCTGCAAGTTCAAAATTTAAGTTTCCAGGTCAAAATGTCACATGCATTCTCATAGCCAAACATCCACATTTATCCTCTGAAATAACACTGTTCAGCATTTAAACAAAAGCTTTGAGAAATTGTATAAAAAGGCAACACACAAAATATAGATCGGATGTCGCTTCACGTTCTCTAAATCCTTGAAGAGTCAATCTTGCTACCTCATCATGCGGTTGTAAGTATTTCTACTGCTATTGAACCTCTAATTGTGCCGTCCAAAATTGATTAAATGTGCAATGAGCTCCAATGAATATTAATATTCCCATCATGGTTGCCAACATGGCCAGCACAGTAAGTTGAAAGTTCCTGACCTCTGTGGCCTCCATCTACATAGGAACTGGTCGAGTCAGCCACCGCATGGTAGGATCAGAGAAAGAGGTCAATGATCTCCACTTTAGCTGATACAGGGCTAAATTGGTCCAACTCATATGTATTATCAAAAAACACAATGCAACAAACTCCTGCTTCAGTAAAAAGAGTAAAAGAAATCAGATGGAAAATTTTAACTTATGGCAACGTTTAAATACTTGTATTGAAAAGATAAAGTATTAGCACTTCTAGCGAGGTCAAAAGAGACTATTAAATGTCCATCCTTTCAATCCCCATGCTCTACCCAACCTAGTCTTCAGCACAATGATGGAAGGATAATAGACTGCAGCCAACTCAGGAAATGGCACTTCAGGCCAAAAGCTGCGGAAGGAAGTGCTGGAAGACTGTGAAACAAGGACCAACTCTCCTTTTCTCAATCAACAGTCCAACCATCAGTAGCAGAAAATGAAGAACTTAAAACGAGGACCGATGATTTAATTTTCTGACAAAATACAAGAATAAAACGACAAGATTTGAGCGAACGCAATTCTTCAAGATTACCGAGTTGAATGACAAAAATGTTTCAACAAAAGCCCAATCCAATGATATTCTGGGGAAGTACCAATGCATCACTGTGAAGCAGATGTTTATAATTTCAATCACACCACATGATATCTATGGTGACACTTCATATGCCTATATTAAGAGCTCTCAGATTATGTGACAAGGTGCCACAGGCCCAACAGTAGGGAAAGTGGATTCGAAAAAGGATGCAATAGGAATTTTAATTGGAAGTTCAATGGTGGTATCTGGCTGGAAAATGATATAATGAAAATCTGGGATGAAAAGATATCAAACTCCCTTTCGTTTCGTTGGTTAGCTTCATGCACTTTCCACCAGATGCCACTAAACAACCCATGTCGTAGGTCACAAGAAAGGGCACAAACAAAAGATAAAACATATAAAGTAGAGATTATGAAAACTACAATCACAAACTCCACATCCTTTGATGATTAAAAGGATAAAAAATTCAACGAGAACAAACTACAAAGACTAAAAAATTTCAATCAAACTAGTGGCATAATTTATCAGAACTTACATTTGTGGTAGCATTGAGGAAACAATAACACTTTTTCAGGAGGCTTTTTCCCATTATTTAATCCTAGCCAAAGCATAAGGGTATCATATGTTTTGGAAACGCGAGCTTATCATTTTGCATGACAGCATTATGTTCATTATAAAATCCAACAGATAGCTCATAAATTTTAGTTCTCATCTTTGTTCAACCACCAGTAACTCAAGAACGTTTGGTCATGAACAGACTGGGAGAGACTTGGAGCCAGTCAATGTTCACTTGAATTTTCCATTAAGGCTGTGAATCACAAAAATTAAGCCACGATGAGACCAAGGTGATGGATCCATGGGGTAAATTCACAGACACACGAGAGCAACCTTGATGTAGAGGTAGTTAACGTGCCAAGCAGTATATATGCTGTCTGATAGAATGACAGGTTATGCAAGAGTTTTTCAGACCTAAAAATTATGCACAATCTGTAATAAACTTCGCATTAGGGCTTATATTTCTCGGTTTTTTAGCATAAGATATTCATTGTCCTACCTAAGTCGAACATTCACGCCATTGTAAGACTCATAGGGCATCTCAACGGTAGAGAACTCAAATGGGTATGTCTTTCGTTCATGTATTTCACCAGGTACATCCAATTCACGCACTGCAAAATAAGAAATCAAATTATGCCTTCAGTGAGAAATAAAAAAATCAAATATTATCACGACGCCAAGCTGATGTGTATACACACAGGCACATGTACTGATGCACATAAGATAGAAATAATATGACATTGAATTTATTTCTTAATTAATAATGCATACATAACTGTGAATAGAAAAGGACAGAAATTCCACCAAAGAAAAAATTCCCCGTTAAGATGTGCAAGGTACAATATTCTGGTAAAAGATTATCTGGTGAACTCATGGTTTCCCTAGTGCTTTCCTCAGTATTGGTATCTTGTATGTACAAACGGTATTTCCTGTTGATGCCCAAAGCATGGGGAAACTACAACACCATAGACGAGATGGAGATAAAAAGGGCACTGAGATCAAAATATTAAATTTTAAATTAATGAAAACCATATGATGAGGACCAGAATTATATGATGCAAGCCAAAACATGTCAAACAGCAGGAGCTGGTTACATGGGAAATGGGGAAATGATCAACTCGTGGAGGCCCCTAGCATGGCACAAACAGAACTACATGGCAGGAAGAACAGCCTGAAGGTCAGACAATCAAACTGAAAGGGAGGAAGCAGTCAGGAGGAGAAACCAGGACAACAGATAGGAGTATCATTCGGTAAACTGCTGTTAACAATCCACAGTGACAAATGGTAAACTACTGCAGGCTAATTACCTCTCTACTGATTTCCACTTATACACTCCCCTCTTTTTCTTTACTTTTCTCTGTTTCTATACTTCTTTCACATTCAATATGATAAGAATTTAATAAAGCCCCTGTTTCCACTTTCTTCTTTTTTCCTAAATTACGAAGAACATATGAGAAAAATCATGAAATATGAATGACAAACAGGAGAACATAGACCAGCGTAAAAGGACAGCAAGGGAATGGCATATGAAACTGATCAAGATAAAGCCACTACATCTTCAGATTTCACTCCAACTTTATCGAGATTGAGGAAGCTAGGGGAAAGTGGATGATACACATAGAGATAGGACACAAAATTTCTAACTTACCGAGTGATGTGAAGTCATAAAAGTTGCCTCTGTCAACATAGAGCTCTGCATTAATTAAATTAATGAAAGAGTTAGTATTTACCTGTGTGATACATGACTTGAACTGGTTCAATTCTTACAAACACAATTCACAGGAAATATAACAAAAACCACAAAATTTACAGAACAAAGAAAAATGGGCATTCAAAGGGAACATCAGGCAGAACATAGTAGCTGAATCATTTTAGTCTACTAGTGTGCCAACTGATTATAAGAACACTGCCCAGGGAGCAATACTGAAATAGAAAAGGCTAATTCAAAAGGTGAAGCTGGAACATGACCAGACAACGAGTGCCATGTCGCACTGTATATCAATACAAATGACAAGATCTGAGGCATTTAGAAATGCATCATCCTTCATGATATTACTGCAAAATTTCGGACTTGAAAGAAAAAGTATACAAATATCTGGATAATGAAGCAGTCTCTTTGCAGAAAAACACCATAGAATATGCTTGATCCAATTAAAGAAGAGCGAACAGCCAGTATTGGGAAGTCAAACTTCAGCGAGTTCGATATAAATTCTTTAATATATTATAAAAAAAAGGTCACCATAGAGAGGGATAGGACATGCACTGGGAGAGAATGTACCATGTATGATAGAACAGAAAACTTATTTTCTCACCAATTTGACCAAGAAGCTCAATTTTAACTCCTATGTGTTCAAACTTCTTCCCCTGTAGGGGCTCAACTGAAACCTGCGTCATAAAAGAATAAAAGCCCTTACATATTGCTCCCAAACAGGATTTGAGAGCTCGGTCTAACCACATTGCTGCCAAGAAAATATGTTAATCATAGTACCTCACCACGAATGTTCTCTTGACTTTGAAATAAAGGCACCATTCTTGTTTGACCATTGTCCTTCACAGACACCTTCAAAACACAAGATCAGAAAACTCAAAAAACAACTTAAGGTTTCAGATGGGCAAATGTAGGATCACCACAAAAGTTAACATTCCAGATCACAAATACAAAAAGGTGCAATGCATAAAATAAGATAGAATGCGTCTTTTTAAAAAAAGACGACTAATTCAGCCCTTTTCTTTTATTTTCCATCTTTTCCTACAGTAATAGTGTAATGGGACCCAGTTTTAAACTCTCCTCGCACTAAGACAAAAGATACTTCCCACAAATCAATGAAAAAGAATCTCTGCCAGTCCAATTGATAATGTGCAGACTGCATTTCACACACTTTTTCTGTTGTGGGGAAGATGAATAATGCAAGGCTAATAAGCTAAATTTTCCTCCATATTTCACAATTGTGATAGAAGATGTCACAAAGAAGATAACCTTTTACTTTCATCTCTATCTTCTTCAATAAACACCATGTCAATATCCAGCACCAGAAACCATGAAAAGGGAGAACAAAAAAGGTAGCATAGAAACCAGAGTATGACAACAAACCCAATTGGCAAGCTACAATTTCGAGATTCACATCCTCGTATGGACAGGGATCAGTCGAGTTGCATGTGGTCAATGACTCTCAAAGGGAATGTTTTGGTTTCAAATGAGTGATCCACTCATAAAAGCTAGAGTAGTGTTGGTCTGAACGAGTCCAAGACACCAGTAGAATGCGGTGGAGATGCTTTTGACTCGGACAAAGTGAAATTCAATGATATTCAACATATTCAGGAGATGACGGTCAACTTTGGAGAATAAATCAGGGTTATGGGTGAGGATGATATATCTCAATCATTTCATCGAGGTCTATCCTTGAAATACAATGGGCTCCGATTCAGGGTTGGGTTCTATAAATGACAATATACGTTGAACCAAACTTATCTAATTGATAATGCCCAGTACAGACTTCAGGGTTATGGGTGAGGATGATGTATCTCGATCCTTTCATCAAGGACTATCCTTGAAATACAATGGGCTCCAATTCACGGTTGGGTTCTAATGAATGACAACATACGTTGCACCAAATTTATCTAATTAACATTACCTTCTTTTAAACCAAAGTGGACATATAACGAGAACGTGGAAATGAAATCAGACATAATAGATGGCATCTCAACACAACATATACAGACTTGAATACCTTCTTTCGGGTTTTACCATCGGAGAATGTAATTGAAATGTCGCATGGGGACTTGAAAGCTCCGACAATGTAATTCTGAAACAAGCGAACAGGAAATTTTCAACAAAATAAGGAACAAGAACAGAATAAACATTGAAACAGACAAAAGTCAAGTATAAACAGAAATATGTACATTACATTTTTGAATCGGCATAAACGAAGAGAGAAAAAAAGGATCACACAACACTGGTTGGTGATAAAATGACAAGGCAGACGTAATGTCTGAGTTGAAAAAGAAAGAAAAATAAGAATGTGAGCATGAAATGATCGCCTTAGAAAGAAATCCACTCCCAAAGAACCTTATGAAATATTTCTACGACATGAATAGTTAATTCCGGTAGCGACATGGAGTTTAATCATGCTCATGGACTGAAGTGGAGCACCTAGTCGGAGTAGAATTGCTTTACATGAAGAAAAAATCCTTACATCCTATTGCATACAGAAGAAGAACATGACAAATATTACTCACATAACGTGAGGCTCTTAAGAACTTACCATGGCTGCTTCCAGGAACGAACTGATCACAGACACATCTGAAAGACTCTAAACCTGGGATGACCTTTAGCAAACACAACTCAGCCTCGTCACTGAGAAGGAAAAATTCAAACCGGGAAATATTCAGTTAAGATTTTACCAGTGATCGACACGAAGAAGAGCAAAAAAGAGAGCTCAGGGGCCCTAAATGGCGTCCTCCACAAGAATATTTCCCGGTTTGAAAAATCACGCAGCAGAGCAGCCAAACGAGATCAGGAGATCTACATCCCAGTTTTACAACGACACCGGAATGATAATGGAGAGGACACACAATGCCCCCAAACCCTTTCCCCGTCGGAAACGTCAACCATGCAGCAGAAAGAATCCAAAACCTGGCAGAGGAAGGAGAACTAGCAAACCTTCTTCTCCCGCACGCAAGGAGCAGCCGCGGGGGCTCAAAGAAGACGAAAGCCCTGCCTGGATGGGGCACATTGACAGTGATCACGCTCTGCCGCCGGTTTCCTTCCCAACCACGGTGGCTTCCTGTACCCAACAGAAAGAATCACGCGCGCGCGGGGGTATTGTCAGCGAGAGAGAGAGAGAGAGAGAGAGAGAGAGTCCCTTTCTCAGGGCCCAGACCAAAAGCAGGCCTTGAACCAACCCAATACTATATCACTAGGTACAGGTGGCCCATTAAGAAATGGCCCACAATGACGTCCTCCAATTGTTTGAATCAACGTTTGTCTTATTTCAGCAGATCACCGCCGGGACTTCGCCGCCACATGAAGCTACTAATTTTACATCGAAATATATTTTCTAATTTTATAATTTTCAACTTATTTTGGGGAAGGTTTTTAAAATACCCTCCCTTTTTAGGGTTCCTATTTTGATGTTCATTTGTTGTTCATTTTTATCACCAAAAATGCCAACCAACTCAGCTGTTGGAGATAACCGAATTTATTTTATTAAATCAAAGGGAAGAGATTATTTGAGGATTAATAATTTTTTTTCTAAGAATATACGCTTATGTTAGGCATTATTTTGTTCATAATAATTTACATATACTTACGCAGCAAAGGGTGCATTTATTATTATGGAATCATTATCCCTATAAATGGGAGTTTTCGTTTTTCTCATTATTGGATAATTTAAATTAAATGCTTTAAAATGCATTTGGATAAGTTAAAGTAATCACAGAGTAATTAGCTCCAATATATTAATGCCCGGCATAAATATATCAAACCAGCGGGTCTGAAAAAGCTACTGAGGCTTTCACATGAGGAAGGGCATCAGACGATGAATGAGCCGAGTGAAGAATATACATGGTGGAAATTCAGCACCCTTGATAAAAAAAAATATAAAATAAAAATATCGAGAAAATAAAAGCCCCCAGAGAGATTAGGACGGGGGAAATGAATAACTGATTATGGAAATCGATTAAAAAAATAAAAAAACATTGATGAACAGATGAGGATTTTTTTTAAATGGGATGATGAAATAAAATGGTGGGTCAGCCATAAAATGAACCAGAAGCCAGTCTAAATATTTCCGTGGCTTCTCTTTTCAAAAGAGAGCGCACACACAGAGGAGCTCTAGGAGAGATACCGTGATCTTCCATCATTGAGTAAAGTCCAACATAAGAACATCTAGGGATGAATAAGCTTCAGCATGTGATTTTTCCCAAGCTTTGCCACGTCCCTATGAGATGAGCTGATTTTGCAACACTGAATAATTTTTATAACGTCTGAATTCTTTTTGAGTATTTACACGAATTTTCTTTCTTCAGAAGAAAGCATACACACACACACACACCTAGTTCAAAGAGATTTTATGATCCTCTGGCGATGAACAGAGTTCATCAAACGAATTCTGTCGAAATATTTCAATGATTTTTGCTTCAATAAGAAACCACATGCACAAGTCCTAAGGATAATATGATCTTCGATGGGTAAAGTCCAACGCACGAATTATCCTCTATATCTCCATGGATTTTCTTCTTGGTAAGGAAATAGATGCACGAGTTCAATGAGATCCCATGATCTGATATGGTCTTATAACAACGAGTAATGCCCAACCTTCCACTTTTGGCTTCCAAGAAGAACTTTCTACTCTCCTATAAAACTCACCATAAAATGGTGCAGTTTCCTCTTTTCCACTCTACACAGAGTTCTGCTTAGACGGATCACATTTCTTCCCCTGTATAAGAACCATCAGATTGCCAAGAAGCTGCACCTCCTTTGCTTTTCCTGGTTATTTTAATCACATTATAATTACCAAATGTTCTTCGCGGCCTCTGAGCTCCATTTCACCTAAAATACGACTCTTTTTACAATCATCCACCAAACTGAAGCAGACTACAGAAAACTACCACAGAAAGTAAGCAAATTTTCTCTGTGAAAGCCAATCAGATTCCTAACCTCGCTGACTAGAAGTAAAGCATTGAAAGGGAATCTATCAACTGCTGCCCAGAAAAGAAATGAAGTATTTAAGGAAATATGGAATGTAAAACAGATATTGTGGTTTGACTCAGCCACGATTATCAAGCAAAAAAAGGGAAATCGAATCAACCACTCAGCTTGCATCAAAGGGGGGAAAAGGCTTACCATTCATCATGCAATGCTCAGTGGGGAGAGTGAAAAAATAGAATAACCCTCTTCATGAGAACATAAATGTTTAGTAAATCAGCAGAAACATATTATGGAGAAGCCACATGTAGCTAATAACCCGTAGGCAGAACAAAATCTGTGAGAGAATTTCATCTAGGTTTACTGAGGAAGCCGTCGGTTCTCCAGAATTCGGTCCATCAAAGGTTTTGTCTAACCTTCCTCTTCAGCTTAGTCTTGGCCTTTGTGGAGTCGACATCCAATTTCTTGCCTTTGGTTGTCCTCTTCTTCCCTCCATTGACCTCAGCATCTTTCTCCAGGTCGCTTTGTAGACCTTCATCTGACTTCCTGTCCTTATTCTTCCTCTTCTTCACCCCATCGACATCAGGGACTTCCTCAGGCTTCCCTATTCTGGCCTCTTTCTTCCTCTTCTTTGAAACCTTCTTCTCTCCATCTGATTCCTCATCTGCTTCTCTGGTAATATCCCCATCGTCGTTGACCTGCTCAGACACGAGCTCGGCATCACTGAGGCTGGTGTCCATGTAGCGCACTTGGTGAATACTGCCCTTCCTGCGACGTCCTTGCTCGCCCCCCATTTCCTTAGTCTCCGATTCTCTCTTCTTCTTCTTCTTCTTCATCCCATCTTTCTTAGCAAAATCCTCTTCCCCGGCACCCTTGACTAATGGCTTCTGGTAGGTTTCAATCTTGAAGCCCATTTCAGGCAGTGCGCGGTAGATGGGCAGAGCGACTGATTCATCGAACTTGAGGTGTATCGACCTGATATTGTCCCATTTACGGGGAATGTAGGGTAGAGAGCCCTCGATGGCGGCAATCACATTGTCGATGATCTCCTCCCTGCCTTGAGATGCCCTTCCGACATCCAGCTGACAGCAGGTGCCGGTGCGGATATACAGCGTGGCCGAAGCCAGGCACCGCCGGAGTTGCTCCGGCCATCCCTTCCTGGAGAGGTCCACGGGGAGAGGCTGCTTCTTCTTCTTAAAGAACTGGTTGCCGATTAACCTGGGGAGCAGCGGGAGAATACGGCGGTCGGCGACGAAGATGTCATAGGAGCCGCAGAGCTTTCGCCGAGCCTCGTACGCCTTGTAATCCGCGCGGAGGCCAGAGAGAGTGATGACCTCGGAGACGGGGATCCCTTCATCGCGGATCCTCTCCTCCGCCGCCGCAGGGGTCGCGGGAGCGGAGGGGCGGTCGTCGGTGATGAGGCACACTTCCGCGGCGCCGGGACCGGATAGCTGGTGTAGCGGGTGGGGCAGGGAGATCAGGTATGGATTGGTGCGCCCCTTTCCAGGGATCTTCCTGAGGGAGAGAACAAGGCGGAGGGGCTCATCGTGCTCCAGGAGCTGCGGCTTGCGCACCGCCGTCTGAGCGCGGAGCCACTTGAGGAGGGAGTCCACGGCGCGCCCCACAGTCTCGCGACCGACGCGAGAAGCGATGGCCGCCGCTTCCGCCGTCATGGGTTCGCCGTCGGCACGAAGACTGGCGACGGCCGCCATCGGGGTGGACGGAGGAGGGTCGGTGCCGCCGGGGAAAAGTCTATGTTTCTCTGCCGATGGAAAGATAGAGCTAGGGTTTTAGATGCGTCTCTTTTTCGGTGAAAACGTTAGGGTTCACTGGAGCGGGTAGGGAGCGACTAGGGATGACAAGGCCGGATGGGGCCGGAAATTCTCCTCCCAGACCCGGTTCAGACCGGTTCGGGTGGATACTGGGTACTACCAAACGCCGGGCAAGTACCTAATTTTTAGAATACGGCTCAATCTCAAAAAAAGGAAAATAATAGCTAATATTCTGCTGAAACCCCTACTATTTATCTCGTATTTTTGTGATAATAACAGAGGAAAATGTGGTATAAGAGGGAAACTAATGATTTAATAATTTAATTTATTTTTTACATATTTTAACTTTTAAATTGACGACTTTAAGGCATTTACGTTCACTTGGAAACCCTCCAAGTCACACGTATTGAAGCG
The DNA here is from genome assembly GCA_902729315.2 of Spirodela intermedia. NCBI lineage: Eukaryota > Viridiplantae > Streptophyta > Magnoliopsida > Alismatales > Araceae > Spirodela > Spirodela intermedia. The sequence goes on along the minus strand of LR746269.1, from coordinate 2,984,482 downwards.
TTATTACCTAAACATCATTTGATGCTTTCACTTTCAGGTGGCTTGGTGGTGTTGCACTCCCAAGTCAACACACAATACCAATACTAATGAGGGCATTTTGTGTCAAAAAAAGAAATGGGTCTCTACTTGTGCCAACAAACATGATACATCATTTCCATGCATCATGTTCTCAAAGTCTATTTCAGTAGTATTTCATTACTTTTTCATGATTCTTTTCATGCCAGTTCCTCCTCCTTACACAAGTTGATTGTCAAGAAGTAGTCTAGAGTTTTCAGAAGATTTCCTTACCCCTCATTTAAAGCAATGTTGTACTACTAGTCACGGTAGTAGTGCAGTGGGGTACATTGATACCCAAATTCATGGAAAAGATTAGCCATCATATGGGGTTACATTGGTTAGTAGTCATGTAGCATGACTACAATCTCTAGCTAGCATACTACAATTGCTAGCATCCCATATGTAATGATAGTTCACATGATGAGAAAATCTAAAGTCTAAGGCTATGTGTCATTTACTGATGATGATTCATGAGATGGATATTTACTGCTAGTCAAGCAGCATGACTACAACTCCTAGCATTCCATTTGTGATCATAGTTCACATGGTGAGAAAATCTGAAGTCTGAAACTATGGGTCATTTATCTATGGAAGATCAAAGGGTTGCTCATTGTGACCAAACAAGGTCTCACATGCACAATTTTGAGCTTAGAAAAATACATAAAGCGAGGTTTCTGCTGCTGATACTAGGTTCAACACAGCTAACATCCCATCTGTAAGATCTTACTATTATGAATCTCATTAATATAATGATGAATCTCTATAATGATACTAGTCATCTGCAACTCAATGCTATTATGAATCTTATTAATCACTTATATCTTAACATTAATGTCAATAATGATGAAAATATTAAGCAAAGAAATCAAAAAAAAAGCTGAAGAAGAGGGGAATAGCTCACATCTTAATATATGCCCTCCCTCTTTAACTTAAGAGGGTTTAGTTCCCTCTTTACATTAAGTTTTCTATAACTCAATGCTCTTATGAATCCCATCTCTAAGCTTATATCTTAGCATTAATATCAATAATGAAGAAAATAGTAAGGAAAGAAATCAGGACAAAGCTGAAGAGGAGGGGAATAACTCACATTTACTCTATCCTTCTTTAACTTAAGTGATTCCCAAGTTCCCTCTTTACATGAAGTTTTCTATAAATTAATGCTCTTTTGAATCCCACTAATTTAATATATCTTAGGATTAATATCAATAATGATGAAAATAGTAAGGAAAGAAATGAGGACAAAATTGAAGAGGAGGGGAATAAATCACTTTTTTCTTTGTCCTCCCTCTTTAACTTAATAGAGTTCCTAGTTCCCAGTTCCCTCCTTACATGAAGTATTCTATAAGTCAGTGTTCTTATGAATCCCATTGATTATTTATAAGTAAGCATTATAATGAAGAAATGGTAAGGAAATAAATCAAGAAAAAGCTGAAGAGGAAGAAAATAGTTCATATCTTACTATATGCCCTCCTGCTTAACTTAAGAGGGTTTAGTTCTCTCTCTAAATGAAGTTTTCTATAACTTGATGCTCTTATGAATCCCATTGATTCTTTATAAGTTAGCATTAATCTTAATAATGAAGAAAATAGTAAGAAAAGAAATCAAGACAAAGTTGAAGAGGAGGTGAATAGCTCACATTTTGCTATGTCCTCCCTTTTTAACCTAAGAGAGTTCCTAGTTGCCTCTTTACATGAAGTCTTTTATAAGTCAATGCTCTTATGAATCCCATGATTTTTTATAAGTTAGCGTTAATCTCAATAATGAAGAAAATGCTAAGAAAATAAATTAGGACAAAGTTGAAGCGGGGGAGGGGTAGAGAGCTCATATCTTTAACTTAAGGGAGTTCTTAGTTCCCTTTATACATGAAGTCTTCTGCAACTTAATGCTTTTATGAATCCCATTGATTGCTTTTATCAAACACTAATTTCAATAAGAAAGAAAATAGTAAGGAAGGACATGAAGATAGTTGAAGAGTTTAGGGGAACAATTCACAGTAGAAATGCTCTTTTTATTGTTGTTCAGTGATACATAGTAAATCATGGACTAATAAGAATAATAATAGATGCTACATTGTTTGACACCCAGCTAAAATAAAGGTGGCTCAAGTTAAAAGTCTTAAATGATAATTAAATGATTATGAACCTACACTCAGCCATTTATCTCGAACAATTTAATGCCTATTTAGCAAATGTCATGAGATCGTTGAATCTACATTGGATTCACATTGATCTAACATTAGTTCTATATAAGTTGGAGAAGGGTAATAACATCTTACCAATCTTGTGATCAATTTGAGCTGCTAGAGAAGGGAAATTGAATCGAAGATATTAATGAATACTTTGTGACGTGGCCAATAGTGATACTACTTGCTTGTTTACCTAAAGGAAAATCAAATGGTCAATTGTGGAAGGATAACACATCAAGATCTTACATAGAAAAAACATTGATACTCTTTTGGAAATTAATAGAAGAGGATCAAATGGGCAATGAAATTACTTGGGTCTTCACCTTTTTTGTGTGAATCTTTTCTAGAACTTGCCATCTAGACCCCATTTTCAGATTCCAAACCAAATAAAATGGCAGAAAAAAAATGCCCATATGGGTACTTTGATTACTTTTATGATGCCAAAAATTCCCATATTAATTTGGAAAAGGGAAATGATAGGCACGAGAGTAATTGACTTTGTTCTACAAGTCTGACTTTCTGATAGGTACGATAGTTATCAAGAGAAGATAAGGAAATAAAAACCTGTCGATTCTGTCAATTTGGCGTCCACTGGGTCTACGCTCACTTGGTGGGATGGGCTCCGCACGGATTGCCTCCTTCTCACTTACCTACTCCACCCACGATCTCTTCCATGAGAAAAATAGGGTGGCCAAGCCGTCGTTAAACGTCGGGTTGACTATTAAGTCTGACCGACAATTAGTCAATGACTGGCTCCCCCTATTAGTCTCTCTTCTTTTACAAATTTTTATCGATAAAATACAAACACGGGTGGACAGCGTAGGGAGGCGGCCAGCGTTGCCTTTTCTGGCCTCATGGACGAGCGGCACGCGGCTGTTGACGCGCTCTCGCTCCCACGTCATGATGGCTTTGACATGACCTCCGAGCTCTCCGGCGTCCGAAGATCGTTCCTCTGGCCAGAATGGAAGAACCGCTCCTCCCCACCACCGCCCCGCCGTCGTCGAGGAGGAGGCTCTCGCCGCCGTCTAATCTTCCTCCTCCGGTCCTCTGCCCGCTGCCGGAGGATGAGGAGGCCGATCTCTCCAGTCGCTCCCCCGGCACCCCCTCCTCACTCAAGGAGCGCCTCATCTACGGCCCCCACCCCGCCGCCGGCGACCCCCACGCGGAGCACCAGGCGGCGCCGCCGCCGGCGAGTCGGTACAAGCCCAAGCTGCACCGATGCCGCACGGCGCCATCCATGGCCCCCGTGAGCGACGCCGGCGCTTTCCATGGCCACCGCACGCCGGAGATGAAGCCCGGGTCGACTCCCGTTATCCGGCAGGCGGTGCTTCTGCTCGCTGTCTACCTCGCCCTCGGAGTCGTCGTCTTCACCTTCAACCGAGAGGCTTTCTCCGGCGAGGAGACCCACCCAGTGGTGGACGCCGTCTACTTCTGCATCGTCACCATGTGCACCATTGGGTACGGGGACATTACCCCACAGAGCAGCGCCACCAAGATCTTCTCCGTCGCCTTCGTTCTCGTGGGGTTCGGCTTCGTGGATGTCCTCCTCTCCGGCATGGTCTCCTACGTGCTCGACCTCCAGGAAAGCCTCCTCCTCGGCGCCATCAAGGAAGGGAAGGCGGCGCCGTCGTACCTGGTGGACGTGAAGAAGGGAAGGATGAGGATACGGACGAAGGTAGCGGCGGCGCTGGGAGTCGTCCTCCTCTGCGTCGGCGGCGGCGCCGCCGTGATGCACCACGTCGAGCGGCTGGGGTGGCTCGACTCGTTCTACCTCGCGGTTATGTCCGTCACAACGGTGGGGTACGGCGACCGAGCCTTCCGATCGCTACCCGGAAGGGCCTTCGCGTGCGTATGGCTGCTGGTTTCCACGCTCGCCGTTGCCCGGGCCTTCCTCTACTTGGCCGAGGCGAGGATCGACAAGAGGCACCGGAGGATCGCCAAATGGGTCCTCCGCCGGGACATGACCGCTGCGGAGTTCCTCGCCGCCGACATCGACCACAACGGCTCCTTGAGGTCGGAATCCCCTCCTCGCTCCTCTCACTAATCGATCTTGACCCAGATAAGATTTGACCTGGAGAAGCGTAGACTTGTCAGATCATAAGCGATTACAAAGCCCGATTTCGGAAATTGAGAGATTCGTCAATCAAAACACTTCCAAGAAAACCCTAGAACGGCGGAACGTTAACGGAGACGGAATAGTGATACAGAAACTTAGATCGAACTTCTTTTCCCAAGTCTTTTATGGGTAATAACCCTGTGGTTTTTTTTCTAACCCTTTTTTCTTCTCCCATCTGCAGTAAATCCGAGTTCGTCATATATAAGCTGAAGGAGATGGGGAAGATAACGGAGCTTGATCTCCTGCCGATTTGTGACCAGTTTGAGCGGCTGGACAAGGGCAATTCTGGGAAGATAACGCTCTCACATCTTACAGAGATTCACCAATGATGCCTTTATCTTATCAGCGGTGAAAGGTAAAATGGGCAGTTGTGGAAAGATCGCACGCATCTCATGCACGGATCTTACCGAAAGCCGCCACTGATGAAGATCAAACAGGCCATTGAGGGATGGCCTTACCGAGAGCCACCATCATCTTTGACCTGCGTAATTCATAAGAGCTTCAACTTTTTCACTGCGAATCCAATGCCGGAACTGTCCTCTGTACGCCATTTTCAGTCATGAGGATCGGGGGAAACCGCAGAAAGATGGTTCGTTTGAGCAGTTTTAAAGCGCAGATCCTTCCAAGTTTCTGGTTTAATGAAATCCTAATTGATGGGGAAACGGATTGCGACCGGTAAAATCAAGGGAACATTAAGAAAAATAAAATTATGCTAGAACTCGATTGTTCTTGGCTAATTCTGTTCTTCCAAGAAGTTTATTTTCCGATGGGCACACGAGCGGAAGAGAGAATAAGAAAAAAATAAGATCCATCCCCTTTAATTTACGTTAGCATTGATTTGATCTACGGTCATCAGTAGTTTAATTTTCCCACATTGATATAGATAATCAGCATTGCCACAGGAAGACAAACTATCTATTACATCCCTTTCGAATGCTCATCTTTTGTGTGACGGATTCGTTCCCAGCACTCTCTAAGACTGCTAGATTAATCTTGTTCATACAATCAGACCGGACCGATTTTTCACTGCCATTCTTCTCCGCGAAAAATCCAAGCATTATCTTAATGATTTTGACGAGATGGTCTTTCTGATTTGGGAGCTTCGTATCAGAATCTCCCTCATCATGAATGGATCACTCGTTTCATACCATCCACAATCACGAACCATCAAAGTTTCTGCAATAATAAATCCATTAATAATAATAGGATGATCTGTCTTCTGCACATTATTGAACTCCTCTGATGTTTCAAACTTGGTGATACATTGATCGAATGCGTCTTCTACCCTCCATTCTTGCACAGTCATGAACCCCCGAGTTCCCATGTTGGTCGTGACATTTACCTTTTCATTCTCAACATTCTCAACATTCTCAACATTCTCTGGTCTCGTCGTCAGGTAAAATACATTAACTCCCGTTAATCTTCCTACCATACACCATTAGGTGACTCTGCTTTACAGGAACGCGGGGCTATGGAATAGACTATTGTGGTAGCGGAAACGGCTGATTCGCCTGCTACATTACAATACCTTGCTCCTTATACAGGAGCAGCTTTGGCTGAATATTTTATGTACCGCAAACAACATAGTTTAATAATTTATGATGATCTCTCCAAACAGGCACAAGCTTATCGCCAAATGTCTCTTCTATTAAGAAGACCTCCGGGTCGTGAAGCTTATCCAGGAGATGTTTTTTATTTGCATTCGCGCCTTTTGGAAAGAGCCGCTAAATTATCAGAATGTCCACCCGTAACAGGTCAAGGAGAAGAGGAAGAGGAGGGAGGACGGGGGGAGAGGAAGAAGTGGCCTTAGAAAAAGGGCAGGAAGAGGAGGATGAGGGGGGAGGGGTGGTAAGAAGAAGAAGAAGAAGAAGAAGAAGAATAATAAGAGGAAAAGGGAGAGATTGAGGAAGAAGAAGATGAGGAATAGGGAGAGGCTGAGGAAGAAGAAGAGGATGAATTCGACTAGGTTAAGGACGAAGAAGAATAGGGAGAGGGAGTGGTTGAGGAAGAAGAAGAATAAAGAGAGGGAGAGGTTGACGAAGAAGAAGAATAGGAAGAGGGAGAGGGAGAGGATGAGGAAGAAAAAGAAAAACAAGAGGGAGAGGTCGACTGAAGGAGTCAACATGAGGGTTCATCATCCTCTTAGGTGGACCCACGAGGAGGAAGAAGAGGGAAGAGACGAGGTCTCTTCTCCTCTAAGGAAGGCGCCTCCCTCCAAGAGACACCACTAGGTATCCTTTGGGAGGGGGCGCCACTAACTACCTTCCCCTCCTTTCTATAAACCTTCACCTCACGAATACTTGAAAACAAAAGTTGAATTTGGAATCAAGAAAGCCTTAATATCACTCTCATCTCTTGGATTAAGGGTTCTTCTTCTCCCTCGCTCGCCTGTTGGATTAGGAGTTCCTAATTTCTCTCGCTCGCCTCTTGGATTAGGAGTATCGTCTTCTTCTCGCCCTCTTGGATCAGGGAGACCTCTCTCTCTTTCTCTTCTCCCTCTTCGTCGTCCCTCCATCTTGTCGAACATCTTCGCCCTTGCCGCCGTTCCACCTCCTTGCCGTCCGCCCGTCGCCGCCATTCCACCTCCTCGCCGGCCGCCCCGTCGCCGCCGTTCCGCCTCCACGTCGTCCGCCCCATCGCCGCCGTTCCACCTGCATGCCGTCCGCCCCGTCGCCAGCCCACCATCTTTCCTCTCCTGCCGTCGCTGACGTTCCGCCTCCTCGCCGTCCGCCCCGTCGCCAGCCTGCCGTCGCCACTATTCCCCCTTCCGGCCGTCCGCCCGTCCGCCCGTCGCGAAACCCTCTCCCTTTCTCTCTCCCAGTCGCCGCCGTCGACTTTTAGCCGCCCGTCCCGACGAAACCCCTTTTCTCTCTTTCCCGCCAACGCCCTCGAATCGTCCCTTTTCTCCCTCCGGTTTGATTTATTTTTATTATTATCATTTATTTAATAAAAACCAGTAACCTAGCCACCCGATCCAAACAGCCCCATTCCCTTGGAACCGCACCAGTCTACTCTTTGGTTTGAACCACTCGTTCTGAACCGTCCTGCCCCTAACTCGAGCCATTTAGATCCTATCCTTCTTCTTTTGTTCCCATCCTTCCCGCCTGATCTTTCAAGTTGAAAATTTTCTAACGAGGCTTGTAAAATTCAAACTAATAAGAATATTCGAGAGATCAAAAATCTTTATTACAAATGTATGTTGATTTTTTAACTTTTTGTGAAGTTGGTCATTATTTTTTTAATCCTTGCTCTTAAATTTTATGTGATTCATATGATAATCTTCAGGTGAGAGATTGGTGATCCAAACCTTCGTTGAGAAACCTCATATTATTTGAATTAGATAACCCAACAAGTAATTAATGATCCTAATTATCTTCTAAAATAATGAGATTCATAGAAATATTAACCCTACAAAGCCTTATCTAAGCCATCTCTAAAGTCCAACTTGTAATTCTCTTTAAAGTGATATCCTTTTGATCTCTTTGTCATCATTGATAAAGAAGAAGAAGAGGAGGGAGTGATTGACAAAGAAAAAGAGGAAAAGGAAGAAGAACATGATGATGAGGAATGAGGAGGAAGAATATGAGGGCTGTTGATGTGTGTCATAGGTAAGATATTATGCAATCCAATATATTGGAGAAATAAGGTGCCTATAGGTTATAGATCTAAAAATCTTTATTTCATTATTGACTCATATCATGGAATTATTCTCTACTATAATGTTACTTCTAGTTTAGATCTTTCTTGGACTTTTTCTCTATGATAAATTTGTAAAATTTAGTAACCAGGACGTAGATATGATGAAAATTATATAAAAACTAACATTAGTAACCACTTATGAAGTGTAAAAGTTACTCTGATCATGAAAAGGGGGGAGCAAGTTAGATTACATTAATCAAAGAAGCACTTACTAATTTAGTTGTGTGTTATGGAGAGGATGGATCAGGTGACTAAGATAATGGTTTATTATTACATCACCTTGTCAAGAAGATATGGAAGTTTTGGAAAACATACTTTTTTCATATTCAAATAGAAAAACTATTCATACTAATAAGGTGAATTTATATCAACTGGACATAACTTTTGTAGTATTCATAAAAAATTTAGACACAAATTGAATGATAAAATATTTATACCTCAAGGCATTTTTATGACTATAGGAACTTTCATAACTAAAATTGATTCCATGTGGACCAGGAATCTCACAAAGAGATTACAATCACACTCATCAATAGAATGTATTTTTTTCATTTAACAATTTCTCAATCCTATTTCACATTTTATTTGGGTAAATCGTTTTGAATCCTCAAAAGTTGTCCTCACTCCTTTCTCCTAAAGCTCTAAATCAACTAAGATTGATCATCAAAAAGTTTACTTATCACTGTTAAAGGATCTTCTATTCTAGCATACATCAAAAAGCCCAACGGAGAGCAACTCTCTTTCTAAAGTATTGAACTGTTAGATAAAATGTCATCTATCCTAAGGCAGCTCCTTGACTGACTCATTTTCACTGCTTGAGGTGAAACACGAAGCAGGATGATCCACATAGACAAAGACCATCATTGTTATCATGCCTTCAATCATGTGCAATATTATAATGTGCTTGATAATGAAAAATGTGATCCTTAGTTAAAATGGCTCCACTTAGATCAACACCTACCATATGAGGCCATAAGAAAGTATACCCTGAATTTTCTTTAAATCCTTAAACAATTACCCTTTGGGACTATACCTTAATGAGCAAAAGAAACACTGGTAAATGTCAATTCTTAATATTCACCTTCAAATGAAAAATCAGACACTACTGATGCTACTGTGTGTCCTAATTTTCCATTAAAATTCAAATAAGATGCCATACCCTCTCTCTCTCACGAACACACACACGCACTCTAACTTCTAACTAGAACCATTTCAATACAATCATTGTTAGAACTATTAGTACTGCTAGTACTACCACCATAAGCACCATTGCAACAAGTAAAAAATGAGGGAAGGGGAAAAATCACTTGTAATAATGATAAGGTCTATTTATAATCAAATACTATGGACTAGAAAGTCCTACATTGTGATCCAAATTGGCCTGAGGAGGGCTTGTTCACATGAAGAAGGCAACTTCCTAAAGGGTACATTGTGAACCAAGGGAAACGTGCCTACATGTGCAACACCAAGAAATCATGTGATGGCCTGTGCATTTATTTTCAGCTCGTTCTTAAGAAAGGTAGGCAAATGTATCACAGGTGACGGGGCTGGATTGGCTTCAGGAGCCTTCTAAAAGGCATTACATTGTGATCTCATGTTGCTTGAAGCACCGCCCGATTCTATTCGTCCACAAGGACAAGGTTCAAGAAATACCACAAGGACAAGGTTCAAGAAATACTTCACATGAAATTTGTTGTTGGTGTTGCGATGTCTTGGAGTCAATTAATATGGGCTAAGAGATAACCAAATAGGGATTGATTCTCCTGCAACGTTGAAAAGAAATAGATCTTAAAGTGGAGGATAATGTGAATATTGTAAGATATATTCATAAAAATGAAAGCGGGATACAACTGGCACGTATATAGTTAAAATCTTCTAAATTTCTAGCTTGTAGGGTGCCGGAAGATAATTCCATAGAGGGAAATCGATTCCCATTTACATCTTCTTTCGATTATTTGAACCAAGTACTGAGTTGAACGTTTGTTGGTTTTGCCCATGGTGGAGTATAGTGGAGTACGTCCCGACTTGGTGCAGGAGCATTGTATTTTGTGACTCCCCACTAGGAAATCTGTAGAAGCTTGGACAGACTTAACCTCCCCCGAAATACCACAGTATATGCAAAAAATTAAGAATGAGAAGGTATTAAGGGGACAAGACAAGGGCCATTTCTACGATTTTCTTCCTACAATCACAGCCCAAGTGGTTTTCTCTTCACCTCCTATAGCCTCCGAATGTCATTTTGCAAAAGATAGCGTAACCCAACCCATCCTATCCCTCTATTTCTGAAAAACTTCTAATAAGGAACTGGATCATTTCTTTGCCCATCCCTTTCCATAAGAGGCCTTTAATGACATCTTTGATGCAAATTTCGCAAAACTAAAGCTTGGTATCTTGAGTGCGTTAGGGAAATGGGTGGTATCCCGTGGAAAGTGGTGATTTTGATGTGATCAGTTCTTCAACAGGGCTTCATCTTTTCATTCTTCTAATATTACATCAAATTCGACCTATGAAATTATTACAAGCTTAGAAGGATAGCTCTACATGTTGAATGCAGCCAAAAATACCTGGTGGGGAAACAATCCTTTTCTGCAACCAATAATCAGGCTTTGAGACCACCATGTGAAATTTTTATTTTAAAAATGTATAGGAAAACGAATTCTTTTTCTTAAAAATGTTACGTACAAGACATAAAAATGCATTTATAATTAACTCTAAAAATGAAATCATATGTTATAAAACACTCTAACCCACAACTCCCCTTGAGGGGGGAAAAGTCCATCAATCGAACAATTATTGTGTCAAATTTTTTGATTGTACTAGCTAAATGATACAAATGCTACTATGAGCTAACTTTTTGTTGCCATGAAGAATCTCAGACAAATTTACAATGACAAGGAACACTCGAGGAATAAGTGAATTGAAGCTTCTCATATAAGTATCGGCATAGGTGGTCATAAGCACGAGTCTCATTGAAATTGGACACATCAAGATCATCGCTTTTAAATGAGGTGGGACTCCCAAGATCTGATGTCCCACATGATAGCTCATTCCACAAATAATGAGGTAGCTTGCATTCATAGAGATCCAACGAACGTCGTCTCCGTCAGTGGAAGCTGGGCTACGGAAGCCCTTTCATTCCTCATTGTTCTCGTGCTGGCGTCAACTATAACTCTAGGTGCTAGTATATGTAGGAATGTAGAGTGAGGTGAGCTCGTCGAGGCACATTCGATTGGTACCCACAGGAGCCACGTCCCTCCAGCAGCGGGAACGGGCGGCAGAGAAGACCATGACGGAGGGTATACCCTCATTCTTCTTCTTCTTCGTGATCTTCTGAGAAATTCTTCTTCGTCAGCATCATCTTTTCTCATCATCGTCATGTTGTCATCTTGTCATCTTGTTCTTCGGCTTCTTCTTCACTATCATCATCATCTTCTTCTTCAATATCTTCTTTTTCTTGTTCTTGGGGACTATCATCTCCACTGTTATCGTCATTAGCATCCTCCATGTCATCATCTTAACCGCCATCATCATGTTCTTCTTCTATCACGTCATCTTCACTGTCAGCATCATCGTCCTCTTCTTCACCACCAACTTTACAACCACATCTTCTTCTGCTTCTTCTGCTTCTTCTGACGTATTCTTGGTCTCTCTCCACCGTCATCCTCATCGTCTTCTTTCTCTTCAACAGAATGTTCATAATCATGACTATTATCGAATTTTTTCCTGTGAAATTCTCCTCTGTCTCTCCTCCCGCTCCTCCTTCCCCACTATCATCACCATCACCATCTTTGTCTTTTTCTCTGCTGGTAATAACTTATGGATTGTTTGCTTTCGCTAATGAACCGCAGCCATCTCCGTGTCCATCATCGTTGCCATCAGCATCTCCCTGTCCGCGATGCACGTGGTCCTGAGAGACCAAAAAGCCGTGGGATGGCCGCCCATAGCCATCCATCGGGGGACAATCTTGCAGCCCTTAAACCAAGATAGATCCGTCGTCGTCGTCCAGCTGCTAAAGTTTGCCATCTGGCTGTGCGTCGTCGGGTCGTCAATGTTGCTGGCGGAGAAGATCTTCATGGGCCCCGTGAACTGGCTGGTAAAGATTCTCCACCGGCGGCCAAGCAGGATCTACCCGTGCTCGCCCTTGGCCGTAGATGAGGAGGTCGGCACCGCCGCCTACCTAATGGTCATCGTTCAGATACCCATGTACAACGAGAAAGAGGTCTCCCTCTCTCTCTCTCTCTCTCTCTCTCTCTCTCTCTCTCTCTCTCTCTCTCCCCTGGCTCGCTCGCTCTAACTTGGGGAGCATGAGCAGGTTCACCATCTGTCGATCGGAGCTGCATGCAGCCTGCAATAGCCCGCGGACAGCCTCATCGTCCAGGTCCTCGATGACTCGACGGACACCCTGATAAAGGTCGATCTTCGGGGACTTCCCCCGCCAGAGCCGAAGCTTGCCCTGACACCGTCTTCTTCTCCTCCTCTGTCACCCAGGATCTCGTGCAGAAGGAGTGCGATAAGTGGTCGGCGAAAGGGGTCAACATGATGTGCGAGAGGAGGGGATGTGAACGAGAGCCTCGCACGTGGCCCCCCATGATAAGCGGTAATGCGGAATTTTCTGCATGATGCGCGTTATTAGCCAGTTAGTTTTTTCTTACGGTTATTTCTTTCTCCTTTGTTTTCTTATTTAAAGAGGACTGTAAGAGTTTTTGATAATGAGTGAGATAGTCTTCCTTGTTCCTCCTGCTAGGTTTTTCCTGTGACTCCGTGGTGATCTCGTCAGTGACGTCTTAACTGCTGTCATCTCTTGTCATCTCTCCGGCGAGTTCCTGACAGGGGAGACCAAAAGGGTACAAGGCCGGGGCGTTGAGGGAGGGGATGAAGCACAGTTACGTCGACGAGTGCGACTACGTGGCCATCTTCGACGCGGACTTCCAACCCAAGTCTGATTTCATATTCTGGTTCACAACATGGAGGTTGCCCTCGTCCAGGTCCGAATCTGATTTCGTTCCTCTCGCTAATGAACCCCAGCAGCCATGTCCGAGTCCGTGATGCACGTAGTCCTGAGAGCCCAAGAAGCCGTGGGATGGCCGCCCATAGCCATCGAGTGGAGGACAATCTTGCAGGCCCTCAACCAAGTGAGATCCGTCGTCGTCGTCCCGCTGCTGACGCTTACCGTCTGGCTATGCGTCCTCGGGTCCTCATTGCTGTTGACCGAGAAGATCTTCATGGGCTCCGTGAGTTTGCTGGTAAAGCTTCTCCGCCGGCGGCCCAGGAGGATCTACCCGTGCGCGCCCATGGCCGAAGATGAGGAGGTCGGCACCGCCGCCTACCCCATGGTCATCGTCCAGATACCCATGTACAACGAGAAAGAGGTCGCCTTCCCTCTCTCTCTCTCTCTCTCTCCCTCTCTCTCTCTCTCTCTCTCTCTCTCTCTCTCTCTCTCTCTCTCTCCCACTCTCTTGGCTCGCTCGCTCGCTCTAACATTGGGAGCATGACCAGGTTTACCATCTGTCGATCGGAGCTGCATGCAGCCTGCAGTGGCCGGCGGAGAGGCTCATCGTTGAGGTCCTCGATGACTCGACGGACCCCCTGATAAAGGTCGATATTCGGGAACTTCCCCCACCAGAGCTGAAGCTCGCGCTGACAGCGTCTTCTTCTCCTCCTCTGTCTCGCAGGATCTCGTGCAGAAGGAGTGCGATAAGTGGTCGGCAAAAGGGGTCAACGTGAGGTACGAGAGGAGGGGAGACCGAAAAGGGTACAAGGCCGGGGCGCTGAGGGAGGGGATGAAGCACAGTTACGTCAACGAGTGCGACTACGTGGCCATCTTCGACGCTGACTTCCAACCCGAGTCTGATTTCCTAACCCGGACGGTTCCCCTTCTTGGTTCACAACAGGGAGGTTGCCCTCGTCCAGGCCCGCTGGAAATTCGGTAAATTATTCGGATGAGGGATTCTTATTAGAATTTAGCCGTCAAATCAACTGAGAAAGAACTTGTCCAATGAGTTATTTTATGAAAACTTACTCCAAGAAAGATTTTATTCGCTTGGGCTATTCCTTCTCAATCATTGAATAAAATAACATTTCTCTGAATATCCACATTTTTTATAAATTTGAGGTAAAAATTCAACATATATGCATGCATATATAAGCAAAATGCCTCATTTTGGTAAATACCCAAGAAATATGTGTATTCTAAGTTACTTTTATTTTTGAAGTTCATGAGAGGTTTTTACAATTGAACGTAGACGCATACATAAATAGTAATATACAGCTAAAAAAGCATTCGCAAGCATGTGTAATAAACTCATAGAGTAAGATTGACGTAACCTCCCTAGGTTTAAAATATCCAGTTCATCATTATTTTTGATAGATGATAGATTCAGCAATATATACGTTAACTACAGAATGAAATTAAAATCTGTTGTGATGCTCCTTGTAGTAAATGCTGATGAGTGTTTAATGATGAGAATACAAGAGATGTCAATGGACTACCACTTCAAGGTTGAGCAGGAGTCTGGCTCATCTACACATGCTTTTTTCGGTTTCAATGGTAAGCAACAATGCTCTAGAAAAAGTTCAGAATTTCCATCCAGGCCTATGCATATCCAAGATTTTCTCAATTAAATTCAGATATAGGAGATTTTAATGTATATACTTGTAATATATAGGAACGGCAGGTGTTTGGAGGATCCATGCCCTTGATGAGGCTGGAGGATGGAAAGACAGAACAACTGTGGAGGACATGGACTTGGCTATTAGAGCAACACTTCAAGGTTGGAAGTTCATATATCTAGGGGATGTCAAGGTACCATCTTTCTATTAAATTTTTACATATGAATTAGTTTTATCCAAATTAATGTATTATTGTCAACAAATAGGTCAAAGTGAGCTACTGAGCACCTTCAAGGCCTATCGCAACCAACAACATCGATGGTCATGTGGGCCTGCAAAATTAGTGCGGAAATGGCAGCTGAGATAATAAAAAACAAGGTTTTATTCCAACATTTTTTGTGTATGAAATATACTTTATCTAACATTATACACAAGAGTGTTAGAGGCATAGGGTAAAGAAATTTCATCAATATAGTCATAATAATTACTGATCATTTTAACATGGGATAGTTCTAGCATTTCTCTTCATCTATAAAACTTGAAATTTTTGTTTTGCCCTGTGGACAAGAAATACACTAGTATGCTCACCTTAATTAATAATAAATGATATAATATGGAAAAAATCAGTTCATCAAGGTTGAAACCAAATTACAGTAAGTACAGCATCCTTATAAATCTAGTATCCTATTTATTATTTTGAAAAGGCACGAGCCTAACATAAGTTGTTGACACAATATATTTTCATCTTGCAGAAAGTCTCGTGATGGAAGAAATTTTACTTGATGTACAATTTCTTCCTTGTTCGAAGGATTATATCTCATTTGGTGACCTTCTACTTCTATTGTATTGTAATCCCAACAGCTTCATTCTTCCCAGAAGTCCAAGTTCCATTTTGATCAATGGTGTACATCCCTACAGTGATAACACTTCTAAGTTCTGTTGGGACCCCAAGGTTTAAGATTAATCTTGATCGATATTTTTTAAGCTCTGTATAGTTTATGCTGTTTTTGAGCTTTGGAATTTTTAGAAGTTCCAAAAATCTTTTCCTTCACAATGTTTTTAATTTAGAATATGAAAAGGTGCCTACCCTCAGTAGTATTACAAACTACCGGTAGAATCACAAATGTTTTCCTTCACCCTTGGTAGTATTACAAACTATAGATAAATTTTTATGCCCTTTCAATTTTAGATGATAAAATTTAGAATTTTTTTTAATCTTATTTATACTTTATCGTGTTAAGAATACTACATAGGCATTCGTGATCATTGATATTACAATGTTGAGTAGCATTAGTTTAGGCATATATTCCCACTTTCTTTGTACTTAGAACATAAGTTTTATAAATGTTGTGTTTACTGCTAGTAGAAATTTCAATTCATTGAAGAACACAATGTGTTCACGTTTTTATCACCCTTTCAATGATAATATTTTTGCAAGGTAGCTTTAAGTTAATGTTTATACCTTCTATAACAAGATTAAGAAGTTGTTATCGTCATACTTCTAATTGGCGACCAAGAACATAAGATAACCACTTCCTATAAATTTTCACTAGCTTTATTTTGTGCTCTCATTAAGAATATAAATTTTTAATGTTTTTATGATTTTAAGCATTAAAGGTTCTTATCAGCTGCATTTTATTGTAGATCTATCTATCTTCTGGTCTTATGGGTCTTATTTGAGAATGTTATGTCACTCCACCGTTGCAAGGCAGTAATCTGTACTCCGTAAGTCTGGCTGGATGGTAACTGATGAAACTTTGTGAGTATCCAGTTGGACATTCGCCTATTGGAGGTTGGTAGAGTGAGTGAGTGGGTTGTTACCAAAAAGCTGGGTGCCAACAACCCTAACATGAGTCAGAATGGTTGCCGAAGGTTCTCATGGAATGCCATTGCAAAGTATCTGACACGGTATTTGCTGCTTAATATATTTACCAGCAAATGTTTCACATAGTTTTATCTATTTATAGGGTTTCAGCTTAAATTTCATTGCCCTTTTAAACTATGCTTGTAAAAATATTTTGTATGAGTGATAATCATTAAGGGTTGTCTTTTGCATAGTCTAGTATGAAGTTTCCATTTTAGGCCTGACTTAAGACCAAGGTAAGTTAACCTCACTAGTCAAGGTCAAATGACTTGATCAGTTTTCACATAATAAGTTGATTAATAATGAATTTCTTTGTGAATTGGCAGGGTCCATCTTCTTGAGTTCGGTATGGGGATTTACCTTATGGTCTATGCTTCCGACAACTATTCCCACTAGAAGAACTATTGCTTCATCTATATCTATTTGCAGTCTCTCACTTTTATCATTACTGATGTTGGGTATGTGGGCACATTCATCCCTAATTCCAAATAGGAAAATAAGAAAAAATAATGTGCTTCATTTCCTGAAAAGATGAAATTAACCTTGTATCTCAAGTCTATTATGCCATCTATGTGCTTGTATCTCTCTCTCTTTCTCTCACACACAATTTATTTATATATATCTCTCTTAACTTATCTATCTACCTATCTATATGCCTTTCTCTCTCTGACACTCATGGTCTCTCTCTATTTCTCTATTTTTTTATATTATATCTGATGGGTTCTAAAAGTGTAATTCCTTGTAGTCCTTGTAGATCTAAGAGAAGAAGGAAAGATAATACTTCCAATTTAAAACATGTGACAATTTACAATGATGTTAATGTAATAATTACACTAAATATTCTTGATAGAGGGATATGTTTTGAACTTTTTAACAAATAACTCACTATGCTTATATAAGTTTTTTTAATATGCACATAAATCCAGAAGAATAAATTATTTACTAAATGATTAGTGTCAGATATTAATTAAAGATATTTTTAAGGATAAATTAAACCAGCCAAAGAAAAGAAAAGACCTTGTTTCTTTCTATTTCCTTATTGCTTCCTTGATTTGCACTTCTCTCTCTTCCTCTGTAGCTCAAATAATTAAAAAATTGAATGAATCTAAAAATTTAGATCTTTATGCAACCATGGCTATTTTTCATTTTTCTCTTTTATTACTATTTTTGAACATCAAAATATGACCAATTTCTCTTTTTCTCTTTTTCTCTTTTATTATTATTTGTTAACATCAATAAAATTACACAAACACCCACTCCATTTAACCAATTCACCTTCCCTCTAAACTCTATCATTCATCCTTAGAACCTACACAAAGGTATTCCATATACTATAAAATGAGTTAGATAAATGAAGGCTCATTTGAAATAGTCTACATGAGACTATATTGCCCTATTATTTTTATATTGAAACACTTTACATAATTTATGTAGATGTATGTCAATTAATAATGAGTTTGACTAATAGGTTAAACATTTTTATAAAGCCATATATTAAGAAATGAAGGGAATGAATCAAGAGTAATATGTGGTTGCATGGTAGATACCCTAAGTTTATTAAATGGTGAAAATATTTTGGGGGCAGAAGAGCCAAATTAACCTCATAAGAAAAATATATTATAGTTGGCTATACTTTATTCCAATATATGTGAGGAAAATATATTACAGTAGATATCAAGAGTAATAGATCAATAAGATACATAAACTAAGGCTATCAATTAAGCACAAAACTACATAATATTATTTAAATGAAGAAAAATGATCGCTTAGCCATAAAACTTATCATGAGGCAACCCTATAACTTTTGTTTAAAAGTTTTTCAATGATGTAGCACCTTATTACCCTTATCTTGTAACATTGAGATATTTTACTCTAATGTGAGTTAGGAATGGCAACATTCTTGTCCAATGGAAAGGGAAAAAGAAAAGAAAAAATTCAGAATGAATGAGAGAATAATCATATATTTAAGGAATTAATTACATTTAGACATTCCTTTACTAAGAATATTATAATAATTGTCTAAATTGTCTGATTTAAAGAGAGTTTTGCAATCAACTAACAAAAATGTGTTCTTGATATGCTAGCAAAAATGGGTAGGTAATGTGTTTATTATCATGAGTTAATAATGATTTAATGTATTAGTTTTATGAACTAACTCATGATAAATGTACGCTTATTTGAGTTAAATAGATAAAATAATTTTTATGTGAGTAATGAATTTTTTTGGTTAATTATGTGATTTTTTATGCTTTTTAGATTTATTTTTTTAGTTCAAATGAAGATAAATAAAATAAATAAAACAATACAAAAGAGAGAATCCACTAGCTTGTCAACACTCAAAAGTTGACCTAGAGTGTGCCACACTAGATTAGGTAACTTAGTTGGAAGAGCCATGACTAGGCTCAAGTGACTTAAGGAACCCATGTAGAGTACATGTGCATCACTCCTCTTCCACATCACTAGGGCCAAAATAGTGTGGGGCAAGGTATAATTTCGTCACAGGTTTGTATGTGGAGGTGAACCACCTAGTATAGCCCTCTTCCCATGTTACTCTAAAATGAAGTCCAAAGTTATATTGATCTGAAATCTTCTAAAACAGTTGATGTGAGATTAAATTGTTGGCAGCGCTCATTGGAGGAAATTAATACTTAAATTGCGCCCCTATGGTAAGAGAAGAAATCGAATTCATGTGTTTACTATTTTAAGGGCATTATGATAATTGGTTGAGCTTCACTTACATAATTAGGTAATCGGCGGAGGTTTGAATCTCATTGATGCCAAAAATTATCGCTTTATTTTGTTATATCTCCATGATTTTCTTGTAGAGAGCTGATCAACAAAACAATTACTAGACATGGTTGATCGTTGATAGAACCTTCATCAATGATAATATAGGATCATTGTTAGCAATTGACCAAAGATTCTAGATAAAAGGATCACAAATTTCTCTGTTTGGTCGACAAATAAACCATCATGGATTGGTTGAATATGGTTGGAAAGGAACACAATTAGCAGTGTATTACAATGACAAGCGTTAGAGCTATGTCACAACTGGACTCAAGATGGGCAAACTAGGGAGGAGATGGACTTCCCCGATCTGTCGCCAAAAGAGGAAACCAGAGAACGGTAATGCCCCCTGGCCAACGGGCTCCGCAGTGCCATAGCCATCGTCTGCTCTGACCTTCGAGCGGGAGAAACTGCGATCAAGTCCTGTCATTTCGCACGGTACATGACCTCGGATCGCCGTTGTTACGACAAAAAGTTAACAGTTTTAGTTCAGCTAACTACCAGACCTTCAGTAAATTCTGTGTTTTTAATGATCGGAATCGAGAAAACATATGCGTTCTCATTCCGTGAAAACGACGAGAAAATCAGATTAAGGTTACGAATTTATTGACAAGAGTCCTCCTTAATTCATTGACTTACATCAGTCAAAGACTTGACATTCTTAATTACTATTTAATAGCTTGTTGTGGGCACCCAACAAAGTATTTACTTCTCTGCCACCACGGCATTTCTTCATATAGGGTGGGTTGACTCCCTTGGTCAGCTCTTATCCGTGAAACTTATAGAAGAAAGAACTATCATGCATTGGGTTTATTCATCTCTGGATTAAATTTGGCCAATGTGTTAGAGAAGAGCATATTGTTTAGAAGCACAAAAGGAAAACTCGGAGAACATATTGCAGAATTATTAAGTGCCCAAGACTACTGTTTAGATTTTTCCCCCAACATTGTGTATATGCGAGAGAGAGTGAGTGTGTGTGAACGTTAAGAGCGCCATCATCTTAACTGCTGCCTCCGCTCTTCCACCAAAGACATCTTATAGAAACGGTAACATTATCAAATGCTTCCATGGTTTGACCTCAAGGACCAGCACTAGTTGACCATCTACAAGCCTAAGAAAG
Organism: Spirodela intermedia; assembly: GCA_902729315.2. NCBI lineage: Eukaryota > Viridiplantae > Streptophyta > Magnoliopsida > Alismatales > Araceae > Spirodela > Spirodela intermedia. The sequence continues at coordinate 2,964,045 of LR746269.1, read as the reverse complement.
TAAATGATTCCGGGGGAAAGACTGTGACCAATCTTTTAGGCGAGATCAACGCTGATTCGCTTGGTAGGGAAAGTACTTCACTCAGTTGTTTTCATCAGCCCTTGTGACCCCCACCAATTTCGATCTGAGCCCAGAAGGAATCCGAACTGGACGGCCATTTTTGTCAAGTGCGGTAGCCTTCGCCTCCAAGATTGGCTTTTTTTTTTGGGGGGGGGGGGGGGGAGGGGTTAGAGAGAGAAAAACCCATGTGAGAACACTAGAAGCTTTTTAAGAGAAAGGAAATCAGGTCAACAGCTGTGATCAGGTGTTCGTTACCTCTTGATTTGGGAGCTTGATGATCAGGTGGTCAAAGAAAACCATCGCCGCTGAGGACCCTGAGACCCTCACTCTCAAAACGAACCGATCCCCACTTTGTCTGCGCAAAAACACCAACGTGAAGAACATTACAAAATTGAGAAAAATGTATAGCCGAATGGAGGCCTGGGAATTGATGAAGAACCCAAGAATAAATGCATACTGAATTAAAAAAATCTGACTCCTGGATTGCAGTAAAATAATTTATCGATACAGGGAGGTTCTATATATATATCTATAAAGGCGGATATATATCGTAACAATTTAAATAGAAATTTTAATAGAATAGAAAGAAAAAGAAGGTTTCCGACTGATGCTGGATTGGTTGAATATGCTTGGAAAGGAACACAATTAGCGGTGTATTACAATGACAAGCGTTAGAGCTATGTCACAACAACTGGACTCATCAATATGAATAATTAATCATGAAATGAATATACAAAAAAGGACCTGAAAGGCTTGATCATGAAAGGAATTACCCAAAGATTGTTTCCTTATTTACTGATTTTTTTTAAAATAATCATTACCAGCTGCCCATGAAATTCTATGAAACCAAAGAGAATATTAAAGCATAATAATATCAGGTTCATAAATAGCTTTCAATTAACATATTGTTGTAAGATCCTGATAAAATTTCAAGCCAATGTAAATGGAAATCCTAACAAAAATGTAAAATAATGGGTTTTTAATGCGTGACCATCAAGGGCCTCATTATGAAAGAATTACAGACGTACCCTTAATGGTGAAAGGAACTTGAGAGACAACTCTGATAGGGCCAGAGATTCCCCACCACGAGCAACTCCATCTGCACTGAAGCCAATGTTTTCGAGAAGCTCATGGTGACCTGAAGGAAGAAAATGAGCAGAAACAGTATGTGAGATCCACATGGAAAAGAAGAAGAAGAAGAAGAGCTCATAATAAAGTCCATAGCCAAGAGTAACTACTCTCAGCGTTATCTATCAACCAAAAATGTGATGAATTTTGAAGCTTCTATAGAGTCCTGATATTGATAAAACACATTAAAAGGCAAAACAGAAAATTAACACCGCCGTAATCATATTTATAGATTTTATAAAAAAAAATTTAGCATGATAATGTTATATCTTGAAGAGAAGTCTCATGTGATCTCAGGACCGATCGGGGTTGACCCATAATGTAGCCATCTGTTTTTTGAAGAAGGGGAGTCAACTCAGCCGGTAAGATGAAATAATAATTTCATGCTTACAAGATCACGTCCCAAACATATGAAAAAATCCCTTACATTCTTGTTCTTGCCAGTTTTCACTAGTCACTTCTTTAGAGGAAGTGATGCAACTCACTTGATATGAGAAATGCCCATCTAGATAGAACAAATCTCAAATTTAAAAAGTGTAAACAAGGGCAAAACGTTACGTTTATAGTACTAATTTTTTTTTACTATCATCTTCATCCTTGGTTATGATACATAGCAATATTTGACCGATTTTCTTGCAGGTTCTTCTCTTGTATTATTCATAGCAAGAAGTGAGTCTACTCGAAGTTGACTCACATGCAGATAATATAGTAAGGGGGACAAGCAATTTAGGACAAAATAGGAATACCACAAAATCACTCCGAGGAAATCATTGCAGAATTCTATTTCGGGCATTCAAGCGACTGCGGGTGAAAATTACAGAGAAGAAATTGTGTTTCCTCTAAAATTTCGTCACTGGAGATCAAGATCACCCGACAGTGGCGCATATTTTTCCATGAGAAAATCATTTGATGATAATAAAAAAAATTAAGGCGTTGACTTCGGAAGCGCCTACCGTGCTGGCAGTAGCTCGCGTACACGGCATCGTTGACCACCCCATGTCGATCGAGCTCGTAATCCCGGACCTTGAGCTCAACCTCAAAGACTTCGCTCATCCTTGCATCATCGGAACAAGCGAGGGATTTCAAACCATAATGTAATGAATCCAGACCCAAGAAAACAGCGCGAATTATCCAAACGAAGAACCGAACGTGGATCTAGCCCTGATCAATAGGCATGGTGATTCCCCGGAACTAGATTCAGATCGCGCGATGTCAAACTTGTAGTGGAAAAATTGGAAATTGGTTTTTTAAATCTGATGGAAGAAGTAGCTATTCACTCACTGGCGAGAGGTTTCTTTTTCCGGCAGAGCAAGAATCAAGAGATAGTCCGGCGATTACCTTTTTCCTCCGGGCAGCTCGAACAGCCCTGCAACGGGAGTGTTCATGGAACGCCAGCGGGACGGTGCTGGCGCGCGAATCCGCAGCGAAAAACTCCTCTTGAGCACACAAGAAGAGCAAACCAGGGAGGAGATTGAGCTCCCCGATCTGTCGCCAAAAGAGGGAACCAGAGAGCGGCAATGGCCCCTGGCCACCGGGCTTCGCAGTGCTGTAGCCATCGTCTGCTCCGACCAGCGAGCGGGAGAAACTGCTATCAAGTTCTGTCATTTCGCACGGTACATGGCCTCGGATCGCCGTTGTTATAACAAAAAGTTAACAGTTCTTGTTCAGCAAACTATCGGAGCTTTAATAAATTCTCATTTCTCGATGCTCAGAATCCAGGGAAGATCCGCGTTTGCGTTTAATGGCAAGGCATCTCCTTTTAATTATTTGACTTGGATCAGTCGAAAAACTTATCATTATTAATTTGTTTTTAATAGCTTGTTGGGGGCGCCCAACAACGAATTTTCCTACCAGCACGGGGTTGATATCCTTGGTCAACTCTTCTTCATGAAATTTATAGAAGAAGAAAGAACTCTTTCTCAGAGAACTACTGTCGAAAGACATACCCGCCCCACCTTGTCGGAAGTGCATGTCCATCTCGCTTTCTCTCTCTCTTTCACTCTCTCTTCCGGCCGCCCTCAATCTCTCATCAGCAAGCCCGCTCCCTTTCTCCGTCTCTCTCTCTCTCTTTCGCTCGCTCGCTATGTATCTGCCTCTGTTTAGGTGCGGTTCTGTGATGGACTGGATATCTGCCCAGCCTGCGGTCGTGGGTAACTGTAAGTCCGGGCTGGTGGGCTTCGTACGATCGGAGCCGAGGATGAGGGAGACTCCAGTCCACTGCAAGGCTGCTGCTACTATTTCCTCAGCTCCATTCACACTCCGAAGGCCTGTTCGTCCTCGTCCCCACTAGCCACCGAGAGAGATAGAGAGAGAGGTCGAAAAGAAGAGAGTCGTGCAAGAAGCGGAAGACGAGGGAAGATATATATATATATATATATAAAGAGAGAGAGAGAGAGAGAGAGAGAGAGAGAGAGAGAGAGAGAGAGAGAGAGAGAAGAGAAGAGAGAGGAGTCGAGAGAGACGTCGAAGAAGAGGGAAGATATATAGAGAGAGAAACCAAAGCCGAGGGAAGATAGATAAATGGAGGGAGAGAGAGAGAGAGAGAGAGAGAGTGAGAGAGAGAGCACTGCGACGAGAAGCTCCATAGTGCTCAAAGAGGTAGAAACTTGCGAGAAAGAGAGAGAGAGAGGGTCAATCCTCCTTCCACCGGCGGAGAGAAAGTGACCTGCTCCTCCGAACCCCGCTGTTTCCCGGGAAGGAAGCCGCCGCGCCGCTTCCTCTGCATCGACGTGACTCCACGACGACACCTCACGAGACCCCCCCTCCCAGTCTCTCGAACCGTCCCCCGTGACGATCTCCAACATCATATCCTCTCGTCTGCACTTCCCCGACACAGAAGAAGGAATCTCTCTCTCTCTCTCTCTCTCTCTCTCTCTCTCTCTCTCTCTCTCTCTCTCTCTCTCCCTTTCTCTCTCTCTCTCTCTCTCTCTCTCTCTCTCTCTCTCTCTCTCTCTCTCTCTCTCTCGCTACATATAATTTTACCTTAAAGATTGGACGATCAGACCGGGGGGTAAAGACCAAGCGGAGTGTTTACCGCCTTCCTTCTCCAACGGAATCACCGCATTCGTCCAGACAAGTGGGGGTGGAGCGGCAACAGACAGACAACTGGAGGAAGGGATAGGGATAGAAAGAGAGAGTAAAAAGGTTAAGAGAGAGAAGAGATAGAGAAGAGAGAGAATCGGAAATATCTAGCGAGGGAATCTGAGAAGAGAGAGTACTGTAGAGGTTAGGTGGAGGAGGTATGCGTACTGGGGGAGAAGACGGTGGAGCGAGGGAGAGAAAGACGAATGGGTTGGTAGGTAGAGAGATATCGGGAGAGAATTATAGTAAGGAGTATGGAAGAGAGATATGGGAGCAGGCATGTAGCGGATGGGAGAGAAAACTATAGCGGGAGAGAGAGAGAGAGAGAGAGAAGGGGGGGGAGCTGATTAGAGTCGGAGATGTGGATAAATGGAGGGTAGAGAGAGAGAGAGAGAAAGAGAGAGTAGGGAATCTGATTGAAAGCTACGTGTTGTGCTTAAAGGAGTAGATCTTCCATAGTTGCAGAAATATTCCCCTGACGAACAGACAGGTTGTAGTGACCCGCCAGCGTTGTCGACTTCGCACTGCTGACCAATCTGGATATGGCACGTCAAACGATGAAGCTGCCGCCTTCGTCTCCGCCCTGGACGCCGCCCGCTGTAGAAGTGCGAATTAATTAAGCGCGATTTAATAAATGAGAATCCCGTTTATTAAATCGCTCTAGCACGTGCCACAACGGAATCACAGAGGCCGGATGAACCTCTGCTTTTTCGCACGTGTATGATTTTCACCCCATCGGGAGTGGTCGACGTGTACCACGTGAGAGCCGACAAAGTTCTCCCGGGTAAGGCGGGACGCCGCTACCGGCCGAAACGGTCCTTCGGATTGCAAATTTAGGAAAACCCCTGATAGAGAATTGTATTTTGAAAACATCTCATATCTTTATTCCCTTATACATCTACCTTCTGCGCTCGGTCATCGAACGGCGAAGGTTCCCGTACAGCCTGCGAATTCCCTTTCATTGTGAGGACAAATGTGTAATTATTCAAACTTTGGAGGAAAAATTTCGTTTTTTTTTATTTTTTATCATATGCCATACAAGTTTGGATTACAGGTTTTTGACTTATGTGGGACGGGGAAGCTGAGCAGCCGCCTCGAGTGGTCGTTGTCGGACGCAGAGGGAGAGAGAAGGACGGAGCCAGTGGACGAGGAGCAGGACGATGTGGGGGAGGGCGCACAGGCCGAGACACCAGATCTGCTCCAATGGCGCCCCTCAGGGCTTGGCCTCTTCCTCCTTCCTCCCCCCCGCGCCGCGCTGCTGCTGCTGGCGCTGCTGGCGCTGCTGGCGCTGCTGCTGCTGCTGTTGCTGCAGCGTAGCCTCTGTTGGCAGAGAGCTGTAGACAGGAGAGAGGGGAGAGGGGAGAAGAGGTGGAAAGAGGATATGGCGGCCTCGGAGAGAGGAGACACAATGGAGAAGAATATGGAACGAGAGAGTCTCCTTTCGCGAAATCGGATTTCGGCGTTTTGGGCCCTCCTGCCGCCCCCGCGGCGACAATGATCTTCTCCTTTTGCTGTTCGGCAACCGGATGGGGCACTCGGATGTCATGGCTATTCCCTCGGCGGAGACCTTCAGGTTCGACGGCTTGAACGTGCTGGCGAATGTGTAGCGAAGTACTCCCTGTGAAGGAGAATTGATGTTCGCGGCACGAAATCAGAGCCCTAGGGATGAAGCGGATGTGACCTTCTCAGCTCTGAGCTATTTCCCGAACATCGGCCTCATTTCCTCAGATCAGTTGTTCAGGCGGGGTCGTTGTAGGCAGTGGTGAATCTGCATTGCGCTCTCTGGGGCTAGACTACTCCGAGCTGTATGGAGACGGCGTCGGTAAATATGGCGGTAGTCGCGCCGCCGTCCACGGCGGCGTCAGGATCGAACGATAGTCTGGCGATTGTGCCGGACAAGAGGCCGGCACACAGGCCAGGCGGGTGTGTCGGTGTCTTATTCCAGTTCTTCGACTGGAACCGGCGTCTTGCCAAGAAGAGGTTCTTCTCCAGGAAGCTCCTTCCCCGAGGTACACTCCCGGACCTCCCAATCATAATTTAGGAGAGTGATTTCGCTCATCACTCATACTCAATTTGTTCAGACCGCGCGTCCAAGAGTATCTCCAAGGCCTCCGGCGAAGAGAGGACTCCTGTAACAAAGCCACAAATGGTACAGTCCCCATCAAGCCCATCCCTCATCATCTTCTTCTTCTGACCTTTTACTGTTATCTTTGGAGGTAGATTGCGGACGAGAACACGGGAGGGTTTCCTAATGGGAAGATGGTCAAGGCCGACAATGGCATCCGGTCCTCTGTTTCCAATTCTGAGAGAGAGAAGCCGACGAGCTCCCCAGGACTGGTGGCGCGGCTGATGGGCCTCGAGTCCATGCCCGCTACCTCGCGCAATGGCAAGCCGAGGAAGGCCGTCGATGATGTTTCCTTCTCGGACGCCTCTAACGTTGACCGCTCCGGCGCCGCCGTCTGCTCCGACTCCGGCGACCGTGCAAAGCCCGAGCTCGGCCCCCAGAAACCGCGGAAGACGGGGTTTTTTGACGGGCGTCCGGTGTCTGCTGCCCGGAGCTGCTCAGAGGCGCTGGCGTTCAACAGGAGCATGATCACCCGTTCAAGGAAGCCGAACAAGAGGCTGGCTTCCCCTGTTAAAAGCCCCAGACTAGCAGGGAGGAGGAGCTCCGCCAGGCTAATGGAGGCCGCCTCTAGAATCCTGGAGCCTGGTTTGCAAGCCAGGAATCGCACTAGATACGCTCTGAGGAACTCTTCGCCGCCGACGGAGGAGAGCCCCAATGTCAGTGCCACATTTGTCAGCCCTTGCCATAACTGTGGAAGCTTGGTGGAAGTCCCAGAAGTGAGGAGGGAAGCCGGCGAGTCCGCGGCGATGGCAGAGTACGAGCCGTCTTCCTCTTCGTCATCCTATTCTTTCTCTGACCTTAGCAGCTTCTCTCCTCACAGTGGGTTTCATGAGACCGTACCAGCCCCGCCGCACTTCTCAAGTGAGAGAAAACGAGCTCCGCCCGCCCCTGTTGAAGCAAAGCCCAGCGGGCAGACCAGATCTCATCATTTTGCTTCATCTTTTTCTCCCAAGAAAGACAGTCTGAGGCAGAGAGAGATCCCCCAGGTCAGAGAAGAGGCGTTTCCTCCGCCAAGGCCTGGTACCAGGGAGTGGGAAAGAAGGGGGCAGCCGTCTTCCTTCACCGAGCCCATGCGTTTGAGTGCCCCGCGAAGCCCCAGCCACCCGATGACAAGGCCTTCCAAGGCGATGGACATCCAGAGACTAGAAATCCGGGGGGTCGGCAAAAGCAGAGCTGGAAACACCAATAATGGCGCCAAGCTTGATCTCCTCCATTCTTCTTTCTCTAAGAGGAAGGCCGCTACCAGTGACTTGCCTGACAGGAAAGTGCCCAACGCAACAAGTCCCCGATCTATCTATGGAAATTCTTCCAGAGGAGAATTACAGGGTCTCGGCAGCGGCAGGAACGGCGGCGGCGTCCTTTTGGTGAGGAGGAACGGTGCTGAGCGCGGTGGAGACGCTGATTCCCTCCCTGAATCATCGGGGACGGAGTCGAGGGACGGAAATTCTGTCTCTAAAAGATTGTTGGATCAGAGGATCGACGCCTTGAGTGTTCTTCTCGGGCAGAAGATCCGGGAGTTCACCTGTTCAGGGCCTGATCTGTCGGCATCAACAGACGACGTTCAGTCGGCAAGGTCAGCCGCTGCCGTCCTCGAGGAACTGATCTCTGCCCTATCAGTCGCCGCACGGCCGCCGCCTCCGAAGACAGAAGGCAACCTCTCGCTCGATCTGCGAGGGCCATGTTGTGCTAGCAACAAGGGCTTTCCCAAGAGGCCGAAACTCGTCGCCATCCCAAGATTTCAGGTCAGTTGAACCATATAAGCCCTAAAATATTGGCAACATGATCAGATTATCGATCATCAGCTCGAGGAGAGAATCGCTTGATTTCACAGTTTCTTGTTCCAATGAATGACTTCTCGCTCGATCTCCCAGCCATAGGGGATTAATGTCAACGCGGCTGTGCTCATTCTGTGATCTTCAGGACGAGGTGATGTTGTCGGCAGTCTCCGCCAGGCCTCGGCATGGTAGTGGTGGCTATGAGCAGCGCAGCCCCATGTCCATCCTTGAAGCTTCGTTCCTTAATGACAGCTGCTTATCCGAGAGTTTCAACAGCAGCTCGGGTAATAAAAACTCAGACCAGCTGACCTTTTGTTCAATATATTGCATGAAACGAATATTGACCTCAAAATAGATCTCTTTGTCTATAACCATGATGGGGTTGACTTTTGCCCAAAAGTGTGGAGACTGTGTTAAGAGTATTAACCCCTGATCCGCACTAGGTTCGATTCCCAATATAATTATCCGAGAGTTTATTTCTGCCAGATTGATGCGCATCTTGTTCAATACCTCTGCAGGATCTACAGAATCCCCCAATTATTTTAGTGCCTGCATCTTTCGGATCGTTCGAGTGGTGTAGAATTTTATTTTCAGAAATATGTGGGTCCGACAACGAGTTTTTTATTTGTTAAATTTTTATTTGCAGATGCTCATCCGAAATATCATTTGATCCCAAACCGTCGGGCCCAGGTTGCGATCACAGCTAGTTCGATCGACGAATCGCCCTCGTGGGACCTCGACACCGATCTCTCTGATTCGGGAAAGTCAACTACCACCTTCAGAAGGCCCAGCGAAATTAAGGTTCCTGGAGCTGGAAGCTGGAACGGCTACATCTGGGAGGTCATCTCGAACGCGGAGCTCATCTTCCGGGGCGCTTCACCCATCGTCCCCCTCCTCCTGGAAACCCTAGAAACCACTGCGGAAGAACCACGGCTCAGAAGGCTCCTCTTCGACTGCATGATCGAGCACCTGGACGTGAAGTACGCCCAGTTTTGCGGAGCGGGATTTAGGGCATGGCTGAAGCTGCCCTCTCTCTGCGGGCGCGAGCTCAGGCGGGAGCTCTGCGACAAGATCAGGGCCTGCGGAGGCCCCCGGCGGGGGAGGACCTTGGAGGAGATGATCGAGGAGGAAGCCAGCGACGTCAACGGGAGATGGGCCGACTTCCAGTTCGAGGCCTTCGAATGGGGCGTTGACTTAGAGGATGACCTCCTACGGATCCTTGTCAACGAGATCGTCTCCGACCTTCTCATCCTCTGAAGGAATATCTTCGAAGGCGGCGGCAATAACTCTTGCCAAGGAAGACCAGTTCTCTGCAGATCCTAAGCATGGAAACAGCCGGATTAATCACCGCAGAGCAGGTGGGCCAGATCCTCCGCCATTACCGGGGCTCTCGAATGTGTATGACACAGCCGCCCGGCCCTGCAGAAATAAAAGATGATCCCCCGGCAGAAGCTCCGCGGCTGCGGATTAGAATATTGAACTGTTCTTCTTTTTGTCTAATGGCGTTGACTTACAGAGTTCTTGATTCAGGAGGACGAAGAACTGAGAACAGCGAATGAAGGTGGAGGACAGGTTCTGCAGCGGCGACTGCTAAAAAAACTGTCCGCTGCAGGGAAAAGAGAGGGTGGGGGGAGGTACAGTGGAGAAGAAGAATGGAGCTTCGCCTTCCTCCTAGAGGAGCAGGGCGCAGTTTTCCTGCTGCGTCTGGGTCCTCATCTCCTCATAGAACCACTGGATGAAGCTCTCTGCCCGCTGGTCCACCGATGCATCGCCGCCGCCGTCGTCGTCGTCGTCAGCGGCGGCGGTGCCGCCGCAAAGGAGCAGGCGTAGGAGACGACCCCGGCGGGCGCTTTGAGGGAAGAGCGGGGTGCTGTCGGGGGAGAATTGGCGCTCGCCGGAGAAGCGAAGGTCGTAGCGGCGGGAGAGGCTGAGCCGCCGGTGGCGCTTGAAGAGCACCGACCGCCCGCCGCCGCCGCAGACGGCTATGCGCCGCCTCACCACCTCTTCCAGGGGGATGACGGCGGAGACGGCGACCATGTCCCAGGCCCGCCGGAGGAGCATTGGCCTCTTCCTCTGCATGGTTTCTTCTTCTTCTTCTTCTTCTTCTTCTTCTTCTTGCCGGGGAGGGGTTTTAACGCCGGCAACGGGGGAGCGGAGGGGGTGAGCTGGAAAGGGCAACGGCGGGGCGGCGGAGCGGCGCAGATTTAAAAATGGCAGTTGGTGGTGGGGCACTGGCAGAAGTAGCCGTTGCACCGGCAGCAAGGGAGGAGCGCCGCCGCCGTTGTTCCCTTTTTGCCCGCTCCATCGCTACTGAGCTGGCGGGCATACGACAGAGCGTAGGGTTTATTCAGTCTCTATTCAAATAACGTTTCATAATACAGAAGGTAAATAGGACTAGAAATTAGTATTTTTGATTTTTTTATATTGATTTGTTCACATTTCATTTATTTATTTCTGTTCACATTCTGACCTTCCAATAATGGTTCCTAGTCTAAAAAATATTTTTTATCTTTTTCGAAGTACAATAATATCTCTAGGCTTTCTATCGTCAAGTAATTTTTAGTGGGATGAGGGGATTTTGAGACCACATTGTAAAATTTACTCGGTGGACTTCATTGAACCTCTGAAATTCCACACTTCTAATTTGAACATAACATAGTCAATTAATTCAATGCAGAATATATACCATTTCTTCACGGTTTAATTTTTTATTCTTTCATTATATATATTAAATTTTAAGATATACATAATCTATGGTCACTTCGTAAACAAAAGTTCATTTCTTTTAGTAGGAGGAGCAGATTTTGAGATCACATTGTAGAAGTCAACTGGTTGACTCCATTAAACCCCTTAAATTCCACACTTCTTATTTTATGTACTATAGTCAACCAATGAAAATCATAGCATATGTGAATTTTTCACAGTTTAGTTATTGATTCATTCATGAAAATATTACAAATTTAAATACACCATTGTAGACACTACATTATATGTAAAACATACATTTTTTAACGTAAACTTAGTGAACAATTTGATGATTGTAAGGGGTAAAGTAGAATTGGAGAACCAACATTTTTTTTTTCCTTTAGACAATAAAATTCAAACATATTTAACACCAAGAACATGGAAATTTCACAATAGTGAAAAAGAACTAGAAATGTGATAAAATATTTCATCTAGATAAGATTAATTCCTTAAGCTCTTGAGCTCATACCCAGATTAAAAAGTTGATAACATTCAATTATGATTAGATAAGAAAATCACTAGGCACCACATCAATTTTGGAGCAATGCTTTAACTCAATAATTTTAAAAATAGAATTCATTATTCTTCTTGCTGTCTACTAAAATAAGAGAGAGGAGAAGAAAGTTGCCTTATGACTAAAATGATCATAAGAATATAAACAAAATTGATGAATCTATTATTCAACTACAACATCATTTGGTAGTCTACTAGGAGGAAAAAAAAATCCAAGAATAAAAAACAAAATATCAATATGGGGAATTGGAAGAAGTGCATGTAAAAAACCCAAGAAAATAGAACCTTTTGATGTATTATTAGGGGGGTTTTAGTCGTATTGTCAAGCATACTTTCAAGACATTGTAAGACCTCCATTATAAGGGGGAACTAATGAGGGAAAAAAAGGATATGAAGCCTACCAATGAAAGGGGGAGGGATTTTCATTTTTTTCCTCTTTCATAGGTAAGCTTCCTCTGTATGCTCATAGGCCTCTCATCACTCTTCTCTATTTCCTCTCCATAGCACAAGCACATCCCACTCATTCCTTCTAATAACACTTCCTCTTCCCCTAGTCTTTGTTTCTTATTGTGCAATATGATATTAGGACTGATGGTAATATTAGGAGCTCAATGACTCATGCTCTTAATAATAGTTGGTCAAGAACTCTTCCAACAAATGTGTTTGAACATAGTCAAATATCTATGAACCACCTTTGACATGAGTAGGTATTTAGCTTGATGGCTAAAGTGGATTGATGGGATTGTTCTTCCTCTACCTTCAAGAGAGTACATATTATTTTCTCTTATTATTGTAATAATTGATACAAATCCACTACTAATAGAAGTTTTAGAAATATTAGTAGTCAGGTTGATGAAATTTTGATCTACAAGTGTTGAGAGTACAAAGATGATGTTGAAACATAATTTAATCAAGTTGAATTGACTATATACATTTAACTTGGAGACATCATGTATGTCTGATTGTAGATTCACACAATCTATAAGTGATCATGTTAGTTTCAAAAGGTGAAGTTTAAATAACTCTAGAGTTGTGGTATAGTTGCTGTCTACAATGGAACCTAATGTTGCTCAAGCCATTGAGGTATTGATTGATGCCTAAGAGATGTGGCAAGTTCTAGCAAAACCTTACTTTCATAAAGATAACAATATGCATGCACACAAGATACAAAAGAAATTTTGAAATTGGACAGGTGATTCTCAATCAGTGACATAATATGTGGAAGTGTTAAAAAGGTTAACAAATGATTTAAACTTTTATAATCCTTCGAGCCTTACTCATCTTAATGATGTTGTAATTTTTAAAAATTGGGTAAAATGTTAGCATCTTGTTGATTTCTTAGATAGATTAAATATAGAATTTGAGCATCACTATTCTTTGTATTGAACATATAAGTGTGGCTTACTCTTATTGAGGCCATCTCTATGATACTTAGTGAGGAAACATGCCTACAGTTAGTTACAATATCTAATCAAAGTTCTATGGTCAGATCAGCATTGGTAGTACATCCTTCAACTTATTTTTGTGGTTCTAATATATCTCAAGGAGGTAGACCTTCTCAAAGATGAGGAGTTAAGATTTGTAACTATTATCATAAACTTGGTTGTATAAGGGCCTATTGTTATGACTTACATGGGTGACCTTTGAGAGGTCACAATCATGGATGCTTTAGTGGTGGAGGGACACCACCAATCGGTAGAAATCAACATAATGAAAATATTTAAGCTCATTTTTCAATTTCTATTTGAGAATTGACAATAGAAAAAATACAACTGTAAAAATTTAAATCCACCTTGTAGGTTTCAAACAGTGGCACTTCTATAGAGGTCTCTTTGATATAATCATTCATGACTATTCTTCAGGATAACCTTGCTCAAACAAATAGTAGAGGTTAGACTATAGTCCTTATATGCAATGAGTTTTCTCTTTTTTAGCTTGTTGATAGATCTTTCACCCCTATTATTGGTAGAGGGATTGTAAATTGTACTCTAGTAGTATCTCTATCATCAGTTCTTCACATTTTACACGCAACAAATGTACTTTCAATCAGCTCTATCATCAATGATTTAGTATTTATCAAACTTCTATAAAACACATTGCATATTTCAAGAGCTTTAGATAAGGAAATGACTTGGTACTAATATAATATATGATGGACTTTAATATTTGAAGGATTGATGGATCAAAATTTATATTGAGACAAGCTTAGTGGCTTCTTCTCTTAGTGAGGTGGAGTTAATTCTAGACTATAGAAGACTTGCTCATTTACTTTTCTCACTTTTAAAATACTTGTTTCCCTTTGCTTATGAGACACGTAATAGGACAAAACTAGTGTGTGATGCTTGTGAATCAGTCAAACATATTAGAAACCCATATACATCTATTGATACATGTTGTTTGTAACCTCTTGAAGTTATTCAATCTAATGTATGGGGACCATGTGGAATAACTGGTATTTATGGTCATAGATGATTTATTGATTATTTTAATAGGTATTTATCATATAGATTGTATTTATGGAATAATTGGTTTTTGTGTTCCTAAATTTTTGCTGAATGATGCAATTAGGAAATCAGTTTAAATGATTAATCATATCCCACTTTGGATTTTTGGTAATAAGACACTCCTAAACTGTCTATGAGGAGATGATTCATTTATAGTTCTATGATCTTCTAAATGAATTTTTCTCTCCCAAAGAACATATATCTTAGATTTCTTTATGGAGGCTAGTATGTTGGGTTGAAGACTAGCTGATACTTTGATAGAGAAAAATCATCACCTATCAAGTAATAATGGATAGTAGGTAAAGAAACTACAATATCAATGAATTGTTAGATGATTAATATATCTTTCACATACTCATCTATCTATTTATTATGGTGTGAATCCAGTCAGTCAATTTATGCATGACTCCCATTATTCTTATATGAATGTAGTAATTTGTGTATGTTGATATTTCAAAGAAACTCTAGATCATGATCTTCTTTATTTTGCTCACATAAACTTGAAGTAGTGTTATATAGAGACAAATTGGGTTGGTTTCATAGATAATAGGCACAAACTTAAGGCTATTATACATTTATAGGTGGAAATATAGTCACATGAAGAAGTGAAAAATAAAGTGTTGCTGCCCATTCTACAGTTGAAGTAGAATTCAGAGCAATGGCACATGATATTTGTGATATTTTATGGTTACAAATCTTGCTAATAGAATTGGGCTTTCTAAGTTTATCTTCTCCCAAATTACATTGTGATAACAAGCCAGAAATTTCTCTAGCAAATAATTCAATTCATGAGGACTTAACAGAAAGGTGGAAATTGATCAGCATTCTGTAAATGAGTAGCTTGATTTGGGGCATATTAACTTATCATATGTGAGTTCAAAAAATTAATTAGTAGATGTACTAAGGGTTTGAGTTCTCAATATTTATTATTCATTTGTCACAAAATAGAACTTCATATCTTATTGAACCCCCCCATGAAGGAGCATACCATAATTCTAATTTATTATGAAATCAATGCCGGAGCTCTTAGAGAAGAATCTCTATTTTTTGTTTTTTCTTATTAGTGCTTCACAATGGACTGTACTATGTTGTAAATTTTCTTATTTTTCTATCAAGATGACTGTTCGTTATAGTGTATATTGTGTTGAGACTATTTGATTTTTTTTTAATTTAGCTTATACTTGTGTATAGGTGTTGCTAAGTTTGTCAACGCATGTGTGCTTTCAATGCTCTCTTACTAAGAATACTTGTGTATAGGTGTTGCTAAGTTTGTCAACACACGTATACTTGTGTATATGTGTTGCTAAATTTTCTTTTTTGGTTCATCCCTCACTTGGCTACATCTAGTTCTAGAGGAAACTCCCTTTCAGTGTTTACTAATCTCTTTAGAAATTCAAGGCTAATTTTCATTAGATCAACTACCCAAATACCTCAAGTTTATCTCCTCGGAGACCCAACCTTTTATGAACCATAACTACTAACACCTCATGATTTCACCCATAACACTCTCCTTACAACCCAATGTCCTTAAGACCTAATGAAGAACTAGATTAGAGAAGATGATGTTCATTGTTGATCAAGCCTCATTGATACATAATAAGTCATGGATATTTTATCTATCTGTGGCCTAAAGATTTTAATAAGAACGTGCATTTAAGGTGGATCTATTTCCATGTGATTTTAGACCAATAACAAAAATCCATGCATAAGCTATTTAATTTTACACATTTCATAGTATATATATTTTATTGAACCTTGAAGTCTTTTATTCCATAGTAATTTTACTCTAATAGATGAGGAAATATATATTTATATAGTGAAAACTCAGGAGAAGAAAATTATAATTTTCTTAGATTTATTAAAATTTTCAAATGAATATTGGGTTTGATAGTGGGCTGATTACATTAGGCCTAATGATGCAAAACCACAGAGAAATATCAATACTAAATAGAAAGTTGAGATTTAAGATTACTCTTGACTAAGTTAAAGAAGATTATGAGTAGGCTAATCCCGCTGATTTAGAAGAATTAGGATCATAATTACTTGAGAAAAACTAAACTCTCAAGGATTTAGATAAAGTTTCAATCAAGATGTTAGAATGACCAATAAAAAGTACAAAGAGGGTTAACCTATGGTTCACTCAATTCTTATAAGGAGCAAGGATTTAAAAATAATGATCACTTCACTAAGGGAGTTGAAATCAATGTGCCTTACCAAAAGAGGTTTTGGAGTGATTTTCTTGATTCTAGTGGCTTGAGATCCATGAGTCTTGTTGAGGAATTTCTAATGAGTGACGATTCAAGAAAACTAAAGGTCTGAGTTGGGTAGTTGAGGTCTACAAAATATTTGAATAATTTTTTTAAAAAATAAGGGAGGAAAAAAGGTTTAAATGATAAATAAAAAGAATAATAGAATAAAATAATAATGAGAATAAATGAAAGGGTGGGGAGAGAAAAGGGACGGAATGAGAGAGATAACGGAATGAGGGGGACGTGGCGACGGCGGGTGAGAGGGAGAGAGAGAAGATGAGGGGGTACGTGGCCATGGCGGGAGAGGAAGAGGGAGAGAGAAAATGAGGGGTACGTGGCGATGGCGGGCGAGAGAAGAAAGAGGGTTTTCGGCGGGAGAGAGAGAGAAAAGAAAATGATGGGGTACGTGGCGACGGCGGGAGAAAGAGGGACGATGGTTTCGGCGGGAGAGAGAGAAGAGAGAGAAAAGGACGGGGAGACGTGGCGATGGCGGGGAGAGAAGAACGAGGGTTTCGGCGGGAGAGAGAGATGAAGTGGCGGCGACGGGATGGACGGCCAGGAGCCAGAACGGCGGCGACGGCGGACGGCGAGGAGGCGACTGAGCAGACGGTGAGGAGGCGGAACGACGGTAATGGGGCGGACGGCAAGGAGGCGGGACGACGGCTATGGGGCGGACGGCGAGGAGGCGGGACGACGGCGATGGGGCGGACGGCGAGGAAGTGGGACGACGGCAATGGGGCGGACGGCGAGGAGGCGGGACGACGGCAATGGGGCGGACGGCGAAGAGGCGGGACGACGGGATGGGGTGGACGGCGAGGACGACGTGAAGAGGAAGAGGAGGTCCCCCCAATCCAAGAGGGCGAGAAGAGAAGAGGAAGCCCCTAGTCCAAGAGGCGATGAAGGGAGGGGAGGAACCCCCAGTCCAAGGGGCGAGAGGGGGAAGTTATAAGGCAACCCAAATAAACGGCCGCCCAGCCTAGTCCGACCATGAGGCCAATGAGCTTAACAGAAATCACGTATATATTCGACACAATGTTCACATACATACAGACACAGACACTCACTGACGTATAGCGAGAGAGCGAGAGAGCGACAGATAAGGTATAAGGCACATTGAGCCGGAATGCTCTGAACGAATTAGGTAGATGGCGCCATCGGGATAACCATGCAACCAGACACGGTGCTTCTAAGGTTTATTGATTAAGACACAGAAGAGCGCAACGGTAGGCGCAGATCAGCAGCGGCTTGGGGGGACGCGACACGTGGTGACGACCCGGCGAGCGTTCTGGGAGCTGAAGTAGCTGCTCAGGCTGGGGTTCTTCAGGTACTGGCAGAAGCACGGCTGCTGCTCCCTCAGCCGGGCGCAACAGTCTGTCGATGGTGGCCGCGAAAAGAAGAGGGCACCCGAGCACGGGAGCATCTCTGAGGGGTTGCACCTCACCGACTCTGCCGGTGGGGTCCGGGCAGCCATCAGGAGCAGTATCAGAATTAGGGAAAAGGCATTGCCGAAGGAGCAAAAGCTCTTCATTTCGAGGTGTTCGCAAGGACAGGCCTGGAAGGTGGAACGGGAAGATTGAGAGAGGAGTCGGCTGACGATTCATGAGGGGTTGGGGGTGGTTCTTGCAGGCGGATTCATCCTGTCCGTACTTTCTTCCGTCCGAAGATATTTCAGCCTGATTGCTACCGTCATCCTCCGATGAGTGGTTCAGCAATAAATTCGGCCTGTTAAAAGTTAATGCTTTGGGAAAAAATGTATAAATTGCAAACCCACGTCATTATTCATCAACAGGAAACGTATTGATTTAAATTCATAATTTGTGATTGGATGAAAGCAGTCATACTGCACAGGAAAACTGTTTCGTGACTTGGGTTTACAATATGGTCTTAAGAAAACTAGATTTAAGTGAAGTCCATACTTTAACTAGGTTAGAGCCAGATTTTAAATTCGGCCCAGATGCACAGAAGTCATTGGTTCGATTTTCTTCAAGACTAAGTGAACCACAGACCTTGTTCAGTACGATAAGTGGCTTATTTCACGCTCTTGAAAAACCAGTGTGATTTACTTCCTAATATAATCATATGCGATTCCATGACTACCTATTTTCCGTTGTCATGCCATCCACTATAACTTTTCTAATGTGCACAAAAAATATTAAATTAGTCAAAGAATGACCTCCGTTTCTTCTCTGGCCAGGTCAAATGACTGAGATTCGTTTTTAGTTTTCCTCGGTAACTATATAAGGTAAAAAGACATGTGCAAGGTATTCGAATGATAAAGAGGTCTTATATTTAAATTTCACTTTTTGCGTACGAAAAATATCTCTAGGGACCAACCAGTGATCCCTTTTGTTTTAGGAGCAGAAGAACCTCAAATACATTCTATCGGAAACCTTTCGAAGTAGCTAGTCACTTACATCGTAACATCAAGATCCCATCATGGAGTCATGAAGAAGGAACTATTTCTAGACAAACTGAATATGATAATGTAGATGTGATCTAGTTCAATGAACCATGACAATAGTCAACAGATGGCCTCCATTTCTTCTCTGTACGTGTGAAACGACGGAGATTAATTTTTAGTTTTCCTAGATAACTGTATGAGTTAAAAAAATAATGCGTAAGGTATCTGAATAATAAAAGAAGTCTTATGCTTAATTTTTTTTACTTTGGATACATAAGATATATGTCGGGACCTACCCATCATCCATTTACTATATAGCAGAAGGATTTCAAACATATTCTATCGGCAACCTTTCTGAGTAACTGTTACGTCCATAACATCAAGGTCCCATCTTGGAGTGATGGAGAAGATACTATTTGTAGACAACCAGAAGATGATATTGTAGATGTGACCTAGTTCAATGAACCATGGCGATATTCCTTTGGATTGCTCATTTGAAAATAAAATTGCCACAACTTGCCATGAAGTTTAATTGGTTATATGGGGTGTAGAGTAAGTGGTGGGTCTAGAAAATGCCTATACGGCTTTGAAGTTTCTGCATTCTCAACAACAAAAGAGATGACTGATGCCCCCAACTCGTCTTTCCTGCTTCAGCTACTCGATCTATAAAACAAGGGATATTAACAATGCTAATCTACTAATAGGTTTCCTCCTCAAGTTCTACCATCAAATGAATGAATCGTTAATCAGCCACTGAATCGTGTTGTGGACTAAAATCCTGCTCACCATAAAGAATTTTAACAAATATGCAAGATCGATTGAATTGGTTGATCCTTGCTAATCTCTGATACGAAGAACCTCAAAATTGATGAATTATATCACTATTATCGAGAAGAAATATCATTATGATTCTCTGATGAATGAGATTATCTAGATCTTCTCCCTAATCCACCATCCGTTCTAGGCTGCAACACTTCCCAGTGTAGGGAAGAGGGCAATAATGGGCCCATACTATCCAAAGTTTTAAAGGACAGAGAAGTGGAGATTCAGAGGAGCAGGGCGCTCATGGAAGATAAACAAGATGAGACCATGTGAGGACGGCTGAACATTGCTCGGTTATCAACCCTGCTCATGCCACCCCAACATTCTCGAGGAAATCTTCTCGTCCGAGGACAGGGTCGATTCGCATTTATCTGCAACCTGTATTTCCATAAAATGTTACTCGATGCAAAATTAAAATTATCTCCCAACTGAGTGGTTACCGTGGAAGACTCTCATTTTCGGGAACAGAAAGCTCACCGAGTATTTAATAAAACAGAGTAAGGTATCATAAAACGGCAGCCCATTCCAGTCCGACCATGACTCCAATGACATCGAAGGAAATCACGAATAGATTCCGCACAATCTTTACACAGACAGACAGTCACTGGCGTATGGCAAGCGCGCGCGCGCGAGAGAGAGAGAGAGGCATATCCAGATTGCCCAGTAGTAAAAAGCTACATTGCACTATCGGGATAAGCATGCAAGCCGACGGTGCTCCAGAGTTTCACTGATGAAGACACACAAACAAGGGCGGCGGCAGGCCGCAGATCAGCAACGGGCGTGGGGGACGCCGCACGTGGTGGCCACACGGTGACCGTTCCGGGAGTTGGCGTAGCTCACCAGGATGGGATTCCTCTTGTACTGGCAGAAGCACAGCTGCTGCTCCCTCAGCCGGGCGCAGCACTGGCTCGACGGCGGCCGCGAATAGAAGATGGCACCGAAGCACGGGAGCAGGTACAAGGGATGGCACTTCACAGACTCCGCAAGTGGCGCCCGGGCAGCCAGCAGTAGCAGCAGCAGCATTAGTGCAGCGGCACCGCCGGATGAGGAGAAGCCCTTCATTTGGATGTAATCGCAAGGAGAAGGCCTCGAAGATGGATTAGGAAAATGGGAAGAAGAGTTTGCCGAGGATTGAAGAGGGGTTGGGGGTTCTTGAAGGCGGATTCATCCTGTTCGAACTTTCTTCTATCTTAGGATACTTCGGCCTGATTGCTGCCGTCACCTCCGATGAGTTGTTCCGCAATAAATTCGACCCGTTAATATTTAAAGGACGTATCGTGAAAACAGATATAAACTCCCAACCTATGTCATCATGCACTGAGCAGGAAACGTTTTGATATAATTCCATAATTTGTGATTGGTTGAAAGCAATCATAGTGGAGACCAAAACTGTTTTGTGAGTCGGATGTACTGTCTTAATAAAAGTACAGATAATTAAGTGCATTCTAGGCTTCAGCCAGATTTTAATTTCGACCAAGATAAACAGAAGTCATTTATATGATTTTCTTCGAGACTAAGTTAGCAGCAAACATTCTTCAGGATGAATAATTGCTCATTTACTTGCTAGTATGATTTGTTATATACGATTTTATGGCTAGGTTTTTTCCGTTATGTAATGCCATCCACTATAACTTTTTTAATGGGCACAAAAATATTAAATTAATCAACGAATGACCTCCCTTCTCTATGTCAAACGACTGGGATTAATGTTTAGTTTTCCTAGATAACTATATCACATGAAAAGTCAGGTGCATGATATTTGAACGATTGAAGAAGCATTATATTTCAATTTTTTACTTTGGAGAAAAAATGTATGTAGGGTCTACCGGTCATCTATTTAGTTTAGAGCAGATGCGCTTTAGATACATTCCATCGGCAACCTTTACAAGTAGCCTGTCATGTACATAGTAGGATCGAGATCCCATCTTGGAGTCATTAGGAAGAAACTATTTGGAGACAACCGCAAGATGGTAAGGTATATGTGATCCAGTTCAATGAAGCAGGCGATATTCCTTTGGATTAAATCTATAAAAATAAAATTGTCACAATAACTTGCCATGGAGTTGTTTGTTATGAGGGTATAGAATAGTATTGTAGAATAATAATGAAACCAGCGATGAGTCATGACAAGGGTACACAGGAAGGGCCAAAGCAATTTTAAAAAGGAATAAAATGAAAGAGGAAAGTTTGATATAATGTATTTTATCGACTTATCTGATGATTATATTTGATAAACTAGAAATATTGGATCAGGGATGCTCCAGATCGGCCGACACAGCATATCATGCTCATATTACGTAGATAAGGTGAGCCCGTATCAAGTAGGCTAGACAAAGAAGCAACGTAGAAATTAAGTTTAGCCTTTCTAGGCCGCTAAACCAGCGCTCAGTGCATATGAGAGGGCAATATTCAGCACATACGATCCAGAGTTTACGAAGATTGAGAACTGGAGACTAAGCGAATCAGGGCGCTCATGGGAGAGCGAAAAGAGAGGACCATGAGAGGACGGGTCATTAACCTTGCGCATGCCACCCTAACATAATCGAGGAAATATTCCCGCCCGTGGACACCGTACATTCCCATTTTTGAGCAACCTCCATATCCTTCATATTTTACTCTATGCGAAATTAAAATTGGCTCCCAAGTCAGCGGTTACCGTGGAAATCTCTCATGTTCGGGAACAGTGAGTCCAATGAGTAAATAAAATATCATAAAACCTTCGCCCAGTCTTGTCCGGCCATGACTCCAATGACTTTAGAAGAAATCACGTATATATTCCACACAATCTTGGCATACATACTGACACAGACACTCACTGAAGTATAGCGAGCGAGCGAGCGACCGCGAGATAAGGTATCAGGCACATTGCCGATTGCCAAGAAGGAACTAGGTACATTGCGCCATCGGGATTATCATGCAACCAGACGCGCTGCGCCTGAGGTTTATTGATTAAGACACAGAAGAGCGCAGCGGTAGGCCGCAGATCCCTCAGCCGGGCACAACACTTAGTCGACGGTGGTTCTTGTAGACGGATTCATCCTGTCCGTACTTTCTTCCGTCTTAAGATACTTCGGCCCCATTGCTACCGGCACCGTCCGATGAGTTATTCTGCACTAAATTTTGGTCTGTTAAAATTTTTGTAATGTTTCGAGAAAAAAGTATATAAATTGCCAACCCCTGTCATTTTGCTTTTAACAGAAAACGTTTTGAAATAATTCCATATTTTGTGATCGCATCCAATCAATCATACTGGAGAGTAAAACTGTTTTGTGAGTAGGGTGTACAATACGGTCTTAATAAATTTAGTTTCGAGTAAAATCCATACTTTAACTAGTTTTGATCCAGATTTCTTGTTCGAGCCAGATACACAGAAGTCATTTGTACGATTTTCTTCAAGACCAAGTAACCCCAGATCTTATTCAGCAAGATAAGTGGGGAATTTCACGCTCTTGAAAAGCCAGTGTGATTTACTCGCTAATAGAATTATATAAGATTTTATGACTACGTGTTTTCCGTCATGTCATGCCGTCCACTATACTTTTCTAACTGGCACAAAAAAATATTAAATTAATCAATGAATTACCTCCCTTTCTTCTCTGGGCGTATCAAACGTCTGGGATTAGGTTTTACTTTTCCTAGGTAACTATATGAGGTAAATCGTCATGTATTGAATTTATTCTCTTCGCATACAAAAAATATCCGTGAGGATCAACCCGCCATCCATTTATTTAACACGAGTTCAAATACGTTCTATCGGCAACCCTTCTAAGCAGCCTTTCACCTACATAGTAGTATCAATATCCCATCTTGGAGTGATGAGGAAGAAACTATTTGTAGAAAGGCAGAAGATGATAATGTAGATATAATCCAGTTCAATGAACCGTAGCAATAAACAAGGAATGCCCTCCCTTTCTTCTCTTTGCATGTCAAACCAATAAGATTAATTTTTACTTTCCCTAGGTAACTATATTAGATGGAAAATCATGTTCAAGGTATTCGAATGATCGAAGAAGTCTCATGTTTATTTTTTTTTACTTTGGATACAAAAAATATCTGTAGAGACCTACCCGTCATCCATTTCTTTTAGAGCAGAACGATTTCAAATACTTTCTATCCGAAACAAAAAATATCTGTAAAGACCCCGTCATCCATTTCTTTTAGAGCAGAACAATTTCAAATACATCTAACCGAAACAAAAAATATCTGTAGAGACCTACCCGTCATCCATTGCTTTTAGAGCAGAACGATTTAAAATTCATTCTATCGGAAACCTTTCCAAGTAACTGTCACGTTCATACCACCATGGTCCCATCTTTGAGTGATGAAGAAGAATCTATTTGTAGACAAGAGGAAGATGATAAAGTAGATGTGATCCAGTTTACTGAAGAATGGCGACATTCCTTTGGATTGCTCATATGGAAATAAAATGGTCACAATAACTTGCCGTGCGGTTTGGTTTGTTAGATGGGATGTAGAATAAGTGGTTGTTTACAAGGACTTCTAAAAAATGGCTATACAGCTTTGAACTTTTTGGGTTCTAAACAGCAAAAGGGATGACCGATGCCTCTGACTCCTCTTTCCTCCAGTTACGTTCAATAAAACAAGGGATATCAACAATACTAATCTATTAATATTTCTCCACCTCAGGTTCTAAAATTAAATGAATGAATCGTTAACCGGGCCTTCAATCATGTTATAGAGTAAAATACTAACCACTGGAGAGAAATCTTAAAACTATGCGAGATAGATTGAGTTTGCTGGTCCTTTCTAATCTCTGGGAGAAAGAACCTCAAAATTGATGAATTATATCACTATTATCGAGATGAAGTATTATTATGGTTCGCTGATGAATGAGATTATCTTGATCTTCTCCATAATCCACCATCCTTTCTAGCCTGCTAAATCACTAGTGCATTGAAGAGGTCAGTAAGGAGCCCAGAGAGTCTGAAGTTTACGACGATTGAGAAGGGGAGAGTCAGAGGAACCTCATAGGAGAGAAAAAAGAAAATACCATGAAAGGACGGCCGAGCAATGCCTGGTTACAAACCCCAACTATGGGACCCCAACATACGCGGGAAAATCTTCTCCTCCATCGACACGGTGCATTTACATTCGTCTGCAAACTGTATTTCCTTAAAATATTAATGGATGCAAAATTAAAATACCTCCTAAGTTAGCGGTTACCGTGGAATTCTCTCATTTTCGGGAACCGAAAGTCCAACCAGTATTTAATAAAACATAATTAAGCATCATAAAACGGCAGCCCATTCTAGTCGGACCATGACTCCAATGACCTCAGAAAAGATGACGTATATATTCCACACAACTTGACACAAACACAAGCAGGGACTCACTGACGTATGATGAGAGAGAGAGAGAGAGAGCCATATCCAGATCGCGCAGTAGTAATAAGCTACATTGCGCCATCAGGATAATGCAACCATGTGCTCCCCAGCTTTACTAATAAAGACACAGACAAGGACGGCGGCAGGCCGATGATCAGCAACGGGCGTCGGGGACGCCGCACGTGGTGGCCACCCGGCGACCATTCCGGGAGTTGGCGTAGCTCGCCAAGAGGGGATCCCTCTTGTACTGGCAGAAGCACGGCTGCTGCTCCCTCAACTTGGCGCAGCACTGGCTCGACGGCGGCCGCGCATAAAAGATGGCACCGAAGCACGGGAGCAGGTGCAAAGGGTGGCACCTCACCGACTCCGCCGGTGGCGCCCGGGCAGCCAGCAGTAGAAGCAGCAGCATTAATGCAGCGGCACCGCTGGATGATAAGAAGGCCTTCATTTGGACGTACACGCAAGGAGAAGCCTGGAAGTTGGATTAGGCAGATGGGAAGAGGAGTTCGCCGACGATTGAAGAGGGATTGGGGGTTCTTGTATGCGGATTCATCCTGTCCGTACTTCCTTCCATGTTAAGATACTTCGGCCTGATTACCACCGTCACCTCCGTCGAGTTGTTCTGCAATAAATTCGACCCATTGTCTTGCCGTCGTAGACACTTTCCGATCATTCCTGGAAAAGTATATAAACTGCCGACCGATGCCATGATGCCTTCAAAGAGAAAAAATTTCATACAATTCCATAACTTGCTATTCGATGAAGACAATCATACTGGAGAGCAAAACTGTTTTGTGAGTCGGGTGTACAATATGGTGTTAATAAAAGTATATTTAATTAAGTATACACTATAACTGTGCTTCATCCAGATTTTAAGTTCGACCCGGATGCACAGAAGTCATTTGTAGGATTTTCTTCAAGAACAAGTTAACCCCATACCTTGTTCAGTAAGCTGAGTCGCTAATTTCACGCTCTTGGCAAACCGGTGTCAGTTACATGCTAATATGATCATAATATGCGATTTTATGACTGCGTTTTTTCCTTATATATTGCCATCCACTATAACTTATTCAATGCCCACAGAAAACATTAAATTAACCAAAGAATGGGCTCCCTTACTTCTCTCTGCATGCCAAACGACTGAGATTAATGTTTCCTTTCCTAGATAACTATACCACATGAAAGCCAGGTGCAAGGTATTCAAACGATTGAAGAAGCATTATATTTTAATTTTCTAATTTTGGAGACAAAAAATATTTGTAGGGTCTACCAGTCATCTATTAGTTTAGAGCAGATGGGCTTCAGATATATTCTATCGACAACCTATACAAGAAGTCTGTCACGTACACAATAACATCGAGATCCCATCTTGGAGTCATGAGGAAGAAACTATTTGGAGACAACCAGAAGATGGTAAGGTAGATGTGATCCAATTCAACGAGGCATGGCCACATTCTTTTGGATTACATCTATAAAAATAAGATTGTCACAATAACTTGGGGTTTTCTTTGTTATTAGCAGTGTACAATAAGTGGTGTAGAATAATAATCAGACCAGCGATGAGTCATCAGAAGGCTACGCAGGAAGCCCCAAAGCAAGTTAGAAAAGGAATAAAATCAAAAACAGTTTTTTCTTTGATAAACTAGATATATTGGATCAGGGAGGATCCAGATCGGCTGACAAAAGAAACCAAGGGCATGCTGGGAAGATAGGGTGATCCCGTATCTTGTAGGGTATAGAGTAAAGCAACGTCGAAATTAAGTTTAGCCTAAAAGACTACAAACAGGCTAAAATTCTTAACTTTTAATTTTATTAAGTGGCCCGTTCTCATCTAATTTTATATACCCAATTCACCCTAAAATCCCTAGGTTCCCCTTTCGTTCTAGGTTAATATTAACCTTCCCCCGCTGCACCTATGGATAAATGCTTGGCTTATAAATGTTCAAACGCTGCATAGAAAATCACATGCTTTATTTGATTCACGGAGCCAACTACGATTTAGGACCTGGGTGGAATCCTTTCTTGGGATTATAATTTAAATTATGAAGAGCGTAGGTAGGCAATGCTAACATTGTGTAATGACTTCTTGCATATACTATAGAAATGATTTATTATACGAAAGTATTCAGTTTTTTATGTTTTTTTCATAGTTTTTATACTCGCCATGCCTGTGAAGAATGACTTTGAATAACAGAAATCTGATTATTCATGGTTTTTTCTGGTTTTTCATGGCATTGCACCTAGGAATCTAATTGGTCCATGGCAGCTAAACATCCTCAAGACTAGAACACTTCAACCCCCCTCAGCCCATCGAAGAAATAAGATGAGCCTGGGGATCGTCATACCTGGCCCATGAGCTTGGGCTCTGGGCCCAACCCACCACTCCATGCTGCTAGAGTCCACCTGTGGGATACATACTTGATTCAACCTAAGGCCATGCTTCTGCTAGGCCCAGAGCTTGATTTCTGTTCTGGGTTCAGGTTTTGTCCTTTAAGATGAGAATAATAAACAAGCGCCATTTATTCAATAACGGCTCCGTTAAAGACAACCCAACAAGAAATAATCATTAGTGTGTGCAGCTTAACATTTTGCAGCTTATTCACTAACCAATAGACAGTCGTAAGGTGATGACCTGCAGAGAGGATGGACTAGAGACAGCTGGCTACAAAGGGATGGGGGCTCTTCATGTACACATTATGATACTGTTAAAAGAGCCTGCTGATTCCGTGAGTAGATGGCGATGGAAGAGTCCAGTGACGAGAAATGGTGCCAAAATAAGTCGACGTGTTCATCTAAATTAAAAAATTCAAAAACCTAGGGAAAATTAACATTATATTTTTCTGCCCATCAAGACGTTATCTGTGTCTCAATAATTATTAATAACTTACGGTAAGGATAAGCTAGTCAACCAGTTAAATTCCACACTTCTTCTGTCAACTAATTTAATTCAGAATCTACGCCATTCTTTTGAGGGTTTAACTATGCATTCCTTCATCTAAGTATTAAATAAATTAAATTTACATAGGTATGCAGCTTCAGTCAAATTTGAACTTACATAGGAGTAGAATTGGTGGTTGGTTACAAGGACATCTGAAAAAGGGCTATACAGCTTTGATGTTTCGGGGTTCTAAAACAAAAGGGATGACTGATGCCCTGACTCGTCTTTCCTCCAGTTATGCGTTCAATAAAACAAGGGATATCAACAATACTGATCTATTAATATTTTCCCTCCTCTGGTTCTAACATTAAATGAATGAATCGTTAATCAGCCCCTGAATCATGTTATGAAGTGCTATCCTACCCACCACAAAGAATTTTTATTAATATGCAAGATAGATTGGATTCCTTGATCTTGCTAACCTCTGGGAGGAAGAAGAACCTTAAAATTTATGAATTATATCGCTATTATCGAGGTTCAATATTATTACGATTCTCTGATGGATGAGATTATCTAGATCTTCTCTGTAATCCACCATCCTATCTAGGCTGTTAAACATCTACCCAGTGCATGGGTGCGGGCAATAATGAGCCGATACTGTCGAAAGTTTATGAGGATTCAGAAGCGGAGATTCAGAGAAGAAGGGCGCTCATGGGAGAAAGGAAAGAGAAGACGATGAGGGACGGCTGAGCACTGCCCGGTTATGGATACAGTACATTCCCAGTTTTGTGCCGACTGTATATTCTTTATCTAGGCTATGGATACAGTAAATACTCAATGCAAAATGAAAATTAGCTCCCAAGTCAACGATTACCGCGCAAAATCTCTAATGTTCGGGACGAGTATTTAATAAAATAGAATAGAGTCTCATAAGACGCCAGTCCAGTCCAGTCCAGTCCGACCATGACTCCAATGACCTCAAAAGAAATCGCGTATATATCACACAATCATTACACACACACACACGCACTGACGTATGGCATGCGAGCGAGCGAGCGAGCGAGAGAGAGAGAGAGAGAGAGAGAGAGTGGTAATAAGCTACCTGGCCATTGGGATCATCATGCAACCAGAGACGGTGCTCCCCAGCTTTACTAATGAAGACACAGAGAAGGGCAACGACTGGCCGCAGATGGGAAGAAGCCCTTCATTTGGAGATGCTCACAAGGAGAAGGCCTGGAAGATGGATTAAGCAGATGGGAAGAGGAGTCCGCCGACCATTGAAGAGTGGTTGGGTGGTCTTGTAGGCGGATTCATCCTGTCCGTACTTTGTTCCGTGCTAAGATACTTCGGCCTGGTTGCTACCGCCACTTCCAGTGAGTTGTTCCGCAATAAATTCGGCGAGTTAATATTTCAGCAAATGTTTCGTGAAAAAGTATATAAACTGCCAACCCAGGTCATGATGCATTCAACAGGAAACGTTTTGATAGAATTCCTTAATTTGTGATTGGATGAAAGAAATCATACTGGTGACTAATACTATTTTCTGAGTCGGGTGTACAATATGGCCTTAATAAAAGTAGACTTAATTAAGTGCATACTTTACCTAGGCTTCAGACAGATTTTAATTTCGACCCGGATGCACAGAACTCGTTTGTATGATTTTCTGCAAGACCAAGTTAACCCCAGATCTTGTTCAGTGTGAATTACTTGCTAAAATGATTCATTATATGCGATTTTATGACTACGTTTTTTCCGATGTGTAATGCTATGAACTACAACATTTTTAATGGCAAAAAAAAGAGATGAAATTAATCAAAGCATGACCTCCATTACATCTCTGTGCATCTCAAACGACTAAGATTAATTTTTTATTTTCCTAGATAACTGTATGAGAATGTACGTTAGATACAAGGTATTCGAAACATAGAAGAGGCATTATATTTTTAAAAATGTACGTTAGATACAAGAATAATTTAGGGACCCACCCGTCATTCATTTATTTTAGAGACATGCACTTCAAATACATTCTATCGGCAACCTTTCTAAGTAATTGTGACGTTCATAGCATCAAGGTCCCATCTTGGAGTGATGAAGAGGAAACTATTTGGAGACAACCGGAAGATGATAAGGTAGATGTGACCCAGCTCCATGAAGCAAGGCGATGTTTTTTTGGATTGCACCTATGAAAATAAAATTGTCACAACTTGCCATGAAGTTTTGTTTGTTATATGAGGTGTAGAATAATAACGAGACCGGCGATGAGTCATCGCAAGGGTATGCAGGAAGGCCCAACTGAGGTTAAAAAAGGAATAAAATGAAAAGACAGAATTTGATCAAATGTATTTTATAGACTTACCAGATAATTATTTTACAAACTAGAAATATTGGATCAGGGACGATCCAGATGGACAGACAGAACATATCATGCTCATAAGAGGAAGATAGGGTGAGCCCATATCAAGTAGGCTATAGAGAGAAGCAACGTAGAAATTAAGTTTAGCCTAGAAGAATACAAACAGGCTAAAATCAATAACTTTTTATTTTCTTAAATATCCCGTTCTCGGCCAATTTTATAAACCCAATTCCCCCCAAAATCCCTAGGTTGACCTTTCCTTGTATGTTAATATTAACCTTCTCCCTCTGCATCTACAGATAAATGTTTGACCCATACATCAAATACCGCGTAAAAACCAACATGCTTTATTTGATTCACGGAGCCAACTACGCTTTAAGACCTCGGTTGAATTCTTTCTTGGGATTATGATTTAAATTATGAACAGCGCTAGTGACTTCTTGACATATACTATTGAAATGATTTATAATTCGGAGGTATTCTTCTTTTATGTGGTTTTCTTGTTTCCCACGCCTGTGATGAATGACTGTGAGCAAGAAGAATGTTGCTGTTGCACCTAGGGCTTTGATTGGTCTATGGCAGCTAAAAATCTACCCGGTTTAGCCCATCGAAGAAATAAGGTGAGCCTTGGGATCGACATAGCGAGCCCACGAGCTGGTGCCCTGGGCCCAACCCTCCATTCCGTCCCCGTATAGTCGACCCCTGCAGGATCCACACTTGCTCCCATGATTAAACCTAGAGCTACGCTTCTGTCGGGGCACAAAGCCTGATTTCTGGTATGGGTCTTCAACGTCTAAAACGAGAATAACAGGCAAGCCCGATTTAATCAATAAAGGCTCTGATAAAGACAACTCAAGAAGAAATCACCGGTAGTGACAATTGGCAGGAGCGATGGTGGGCGTCATGATAAATTTCAAGTCTCTGTCACTGTAGACTCTCCTAGTCTGCTGCCTCCCCCGAACTCTCTCTCCCTTCTCATATCCAGCGTCCTTGGCTTCTCCGTCTCGGCGTTTGCCCTCAGGTATAATTTGGTCAAATATCTCAAGATTCATGGGGCGGAATCTTTGACTTCGACTTTAACACGCAGGTTTAGAAACGGGGAAATCTGGTTAGGGGCCATGAAAACTCTGTTGGACATAACGCTTTCATTAACTACCTTATATACCTCCGAAATGATCTGATGAAGGAGCTGAGAATTGGGATGATTAATCCACCAGAGGTTCATTTATTACATATCTTTTCGCAACTTCCCATATGATGCACAACACAAGTAAAATCTAGTGGAAATAGTTGTTATCAAAGAGGCTGAGATGATCGTGGAAAGAGTGAACAGAATTTATTAAGTTTAACCACAGTTTAGAAATGTTCCCAACCTTGAAAATCAAGTGGATCTATCTATCATTTGTCATCAGAAGGACATCATCTTCGCTATAAATGTTGCTAACATCCCTATTTAATACCCAAAATCGGAATTTCACATGTTTATTAGTTAGCTAGTTATCAAGTGACAATAATATCGTTCAGCATGCAGATCCATTATGAGCATTACGCAAGGAAAACAGAGAAAGAATGGTCCAGACAGTACTGTTAACTAGGGACAATAAAAACTTCCTCGTGTCCTGAACTGAGAATCTTGAATACATTGTTTGCATTTTACAATAAGCTACCTTTTGATGTCTCGTGATGTGATGCATTGTTATTAGCACCACCGCGTCAACCACAGCATCCACCGCCACCGCGACGACCACCACCGCCTTAGTCGTCGCCGTCATCATCGTCCTCACAATTTCTGACGTCCTCGACATTGCTGCTGCGCGTGTGCCGTTCATCAGGAACATCAATCTGCACGGTATCTCTCGGAATTTCCCTGTCACTGCCACCACCATCACTCCCATCGCTCCCACCGCTCGCACAATCCTCGCAGTCCGCACAATCTCCGCCGTCGTCGTCGCATTTGCGCCCAGCACAGAAATAGATGAGGATCAACATGACGATGACGATGACGACGATAGAAACAGCAACAATCAGGTTCATCTCCCTGGTCACCGGACCCTGAAGCCGTGGATCTTGTAGTGGGTTCTCCCAAGTATACGATATATATTATGCGCCACTAAAGAAAGGTCAACGGTCTCCCGAAAGCGCATTAAGTATACCATCTGCGCACCTTATCCCTTTGCCGGCACACAACATGTCGTTGCCTCCTCATTAGATTTTTTCTTTTCTTTTGCGATGTAGCGAGAATTGATTAATCAATAAATGAATCGATATCGTCATAACTGTCGCCAATAAATGAAAACGGGTACGTGGACGCATCGACAGTCTCCGCTTGATATGCCTAAAATGCTCCCCCCTGTGAGGCGACGTGAACGATTATCAATCTTCCTTTTTCTCCGGCAAAGTTACACCTGAAATATTGAATGAAAATGATTTACTGGGTTTTAGATTCTTATAAACCACCCGAATTAGGGTGTCTTCAAGCCGAACTGACTGAGCTGCTTTATCCAGAGTTGCAACAGTTCCACTCGCTACCATCACTGCTAGAGTTGCTAGACTTGAGCTAGCTACTACATATGCTAGGAGAGAAATAGTAGTATCATGACGAGGATAACGCTACCATCACCCAGAAGAGTAATAATAGTAGCATGATGAGGATAACATCTGGTGAGGATAATCAGGACAGCCTTTTATGGTATGCCACCCCTGATCTGAAGAGGTCAAATCAAGCCAACCCTCTCATTAGGTGGGGTCGAGTAGGCCCCACATCAGAAGTGGTCAACTGCGCAAGTCACGTTTTGATGAACTAGAGGATTTTATAACAAGTAGGCAACATTTTCCATAACTCAAATTTTATCTTGAATCAAATCGAGCCGATAAACCCATTTTGTCAATGGAATGGATCATATTTCATTATTCAACAATCGTAGAAAATATGTACGGAGTGCAAGGGGTCTGCCTTTGATAAATAGAAGATTGACACCTGCCTAGACCTTGAACTGCAATTAACAGAGTGTTATATTTTTCATAATTTTAATAATAATTCGAAATTATTTTTGTCGTGCTTCGGGCCCTCTACTCATCCACCACAGCAATGACAGCGTTATCCACGATGGCACCACCGCGGCTCCCGCTGCCACACACCAGCTGTATTACGTAGTCAACACGGCAATAAGAACGATCCTATAATAGGTATCCTATAATGTCAGCGACTTGCATTGACCATTCTACCTCAAGAACTTTCCTTCCAGCATCTTAGTCCATCGTCTTCTTCTCGTCATACGCTACTCGTTTTTGCTTCTTCGATGGAATTCGTTCGTACCTTCATATCTTGAAGTTTCACGTAGTCTGACGTATAGTCGAGTTGACAAATAGAAGTCACTTCGGTCAATCCTTCGTTAACTTTTCTCAGCAGAACCAACGTTGTTAACAATATTTGAAAACATTGTCTAGTATTCCTAACGATAATTCGACAGCCAAATTCTCTCTCTCTCTCTCTCTCTCTCTCTCTCTCTCTCTCTCTCTCTCAACATTTTAGGCTTTTCTTTTGGAACATCCTACTGTATAGGGAATCTAAGTCAAGATCTCTAATTTTCCCAATTGCTTGTGGTTTTGTTTTAGTGGCCAAAATGTTTAAAATGCTTCTAATTTTAAGAGTGGGCAGTGAGATTTGACGGTGTAACAACGTAAAATAACTGTCACATACATTATTTTGCTTAATTTCTTTAGCCACCTCGTGGAGAGAGATTTCTTTTTTCTATGCTTGAACAGATATATAGAGGCAATAGCTCCATACTTCCACGACAGTCGGTCACTTAGTGCCTGAAATTACCACTAGCCTCACGACACATCTTCGCTCCAAAAAATTCTCTACATTCCGCTGTGAATCACCTAGAAGTTGGAGAAAATTCAATTTATTTCGTCGTAAGAGTTTTCCTTCAAGGAACCATTTAAGAACTATAAGTAAAATTCTCTACATTCCTTCATCTGAGGAGACGAACTCATGCGAGACATAAAATTTGGTTTTCAGGGTAAACCGCATTTTGTGGTTTGCCATATAAGTCGCATCTTCGCGCGTTCTTCATATTCCGGATGATATGTTACTATCTTTATTCACCGAAAGTCCCATCTTCTATGGCTACACGTTTTATCTTGAATGAAGTTGGAGCAAAGTCTGTCGTGATGTTCACAAAAAGGATCTCAATTAAATGCTCGATCGTAATTTCCCCACCATAACGAATACATACGGAGTATAGCTGTCATGAAAATTAACAGACGCGACTATGGCCATCATTGTGATGGCTTTGACCCACTTAAACCGTCAACAACACCCACCCCCTCCCGCCACCGCCCCCGCCACCGCCACAACCTCACAGGACGACAACGACAACGGCAATGACAATCCAAACCGTCATAAACGCGTCCATTATCCTCTCCGATCCCTTGCCCCGTGCAGGAACCTGTCAGTAAGTGTAGCCGTTACAGGACGTAATTATCCAGACATCATGGGTTTCCCACGATGTCAGCGCTTGCGTTGACGATTCCGCCTAAAGGACTTTCCAGCCGGCTGTAGACGGATGCCATCTTCCTCCGGCCACATGCTACGGCTACGCGTTGCCGTTTTTTCCACGGAATTAGTAATGTGTCGTCCTTGCCCCACTTCTGACTTACTTTACGACATACTGACTTCACAACACCTGTCTTTCTCTTTCTCTCTCTCTCTATGTATGTATGTATGTATGTGTCCATCTATCTATCTATCCATCCATCCATCTATCTATCTCTCTACCGACCCATCAATCCATCTCAAAATGGAGCTGTGAAGGTAGCAACCTTCCGATCAAATGCAAGATACGAACCACCTTCATGTCTCTCACTTCTGACCTCAGTTGTTGATTGCGAGACTCGCTGGCTCGTATATTCTTACCCGTGCAACGTCATGCATCCTTCGAGCTGGGGTTTGCTTTGAGATTCCGTTTCTAGATAGCTAGCTCTCAGGTTGGAGAGAGGACTGGCTGATGATTTAATTATTTATGGGTTTTAAAAATATCTGAGTAGTTAGCATCCTTGTTTGGGAGGTAATAAAGGCGTTTGCAAATTAAAAAATACTGAAGAAGTTACGACCTATTGATTTCAGATCTCCCAATTTTCCCGCTGGTTCATCAGAGTTGCCCTTCAGTGGCCAAACAGTTTAACTTTTTTCTAATTTTTAGAGTGGTTAAGCAGATTTGATGGTGACTCAAACTAAAGTAACAGTCAGCTACAGCCGCTCACGATGGCTCTCATTCTATTCATTTTCTGGCATTTTCTTCGACCGTCCTGTTCATTTCTTTGAGCATCCTATTCATTTTCAAAAGAAGCTAAGAAGGAGCTAAAAAGTGAGGTGATGAACCCACCAGTGGTGGATTCATTAGCTTCCCAAAGTCAGTGGAACAGAAATAGCGGCCCTATAGAAGAAAAGTGGAGCAACGGGAAAACGGAAAGAAAAACATTTGCGAAATCTGGGAACTCCAGCAGCACTGTGGAGAAGAGAGACTGCTGTTCATTGTTGTATTTTCGGTTTATAAGACAGAAGAAAGTGGCAATTCGTTTTCATATTGTGGAATAAGTGTTCCTATTTCCTTCAAGAAGAGAGGAACTTCATCTCCCAAGTATCTGGAAGGAGATTCGGAAGAATCACTCTTCTTTGACTCCTTTGAAAAGATTTACTCTCTTAAGGGAATATAATAATTCAGAATAAGTTCCGGGATGTTGTGACGTCTAATGTATTTATGATGTGATGTGGTTATTTGCATACATACATATTTAATATCTAAAATCCAATTTCTAGCTTCTTATATTTTATTTGATTGCTTAATTTTTCAGACCCATTTGTTACGACGCAGGGGATCATGTTGTAATCATCTATTCATAACTTTCCATACTATGGACAAAGTAGAAATAAAAACAAAACCATCAGTGAGACCTCGAATGTATGTAAATGAATTCAATGAGTTATTTGTTTCTATTAGGTATCATTTTTAAAGAACCATCCAAAATTGGAGAAAATATGTATGAATTTAAGAAATGGTTTTTCTTAGTCAGTCTTTAATTGACTTTGAAAGGAGTAACTTACCCTATACCCTAAAATCTGAATTTACCCAACCAGCTTCTCTCCCCCTACAATATTTTTCAATCCACCCATCCTTCCCTCTCTCCTTCTCTTTGAAATAGTGCAACACTCTGGAAAATATGAAAAGTTAACGTCAAAATGTTAAAAGCATGGACCAAAAAGATTGGAAGTTTCAAAATGAGTTAGGGTCAAAATCCAAACGGGTTGGCCCAAACTATTTAGTTCAACGACATTTTGTATCATTATTGACAATTTTCCTATTAATCCACTTTTACTTTTTTCTAAACTTCAAGAGCTCTTAGAGTGTACAGAAAAAGAACTTTTGTGATTAAAGAAATAATAAATGTAACAGTTGAGGATAAAAAGTAAAAAAGTTCTATTAAGGATGACGAGGCATTATTAGCAACTTAATTTCAGAAAATATCAATTAATGATGATGTAATGCTCTCTGAATTTAAAGAAAATCTAGAAAAAGGAAACTCTTCCAAGGGAATGAAAATATGTCGAGTTATATAGTCAATAAAAATTTTGGGAATGTGAAGAAAGGAGTCTCAAGTAGATCTATAGTGAAAAATGCAGAAAATATAAGTGTGCTGATTTCTTGATTTCTTGATTTCTATTCTTCCCGGCCCTGTCACTTCCCTTTTGTTCATTCCTCTCTATCCACTCATGACCAACAAAAAGCTTTTCTTTCTGGCTCCTCCTTCTCTCTTTATGCGATGTTCCTGTCTCACTCCCCATCTGTCCATCTCTCTTACGTTATAAGAGATGCATGGACCTCCTACTTATATTTTACCCATCTGTTCCTTTCTCATTCCATCCAAGAGGTAACTAACTGGACCTAATTATTTTAAGCTAAGATGAAAACTTTGTAATGGTCATTTAATATTTTTGAGTATCGATAGTTTATGTTAAATGACCAAATGATAATTGAGATATCTAAAACGAGTTAGGTTTTTTAGCATAATTTCAGAACTCATTAGAAAGGTTGGTAAAGGATGTTCTCTAAAACGAGCCCCAAGGATACTTCGGAGAGCCCTCAGTCGTATTCTGCAGAATCACGATCCTGGTCTCATTTTTCCGTAATATCTTCTGGCTACGTACAACACGAGAACAGAACAAGACTGGAAAGGAGGGAGTCTCTCAGGAAGTTCTTGCTCATCTTCAGGCTGTGCTCTTCCTTCCAAAGCATGTTCCCGCCGTGGCCATGTAAGATTTGCATATCAGTGGCGGTCCTCACCATCTCAGCCGTCAGCAACTGCCCCACCACCGCCGCCGCCATCACCCATTCCCATCCCTCCCCCAACCGCATTCGAGGCCTGTGCCGGCGTCGCCTTGGTGCTGGTAACCTCATCCGTGTGCGAGGACCGTCTCCCCTGTCGGTCGCGTTCCCGCAGGCCCTCCACAGTTAAGGATACAGATGCCGTAAGGCTCTCCACAGTTACTTCAAAAGCCCAGCTTTGCTTCATCTTTCCAGTTTCCATCTCTCAGGTATATGGTGTTTTGCTATCGTGGGTAATTTATTTATCCCTTTCTCCTGTGTAACTCCCGCGCTTACGAGCGTGCCACAAATGATCTCAGGATGCTACATCAGTCTTCTTTGCGACAAGACGCGGATCGAAACCTGCGAATGGAATCCTTTTTTTCCACAGAACCGGAAACAGGTCTGAAAGGCGTCTCACTCCAGCATCTTAAAATATATATTGAATTGGTGAATTAATACGAGTGCATATATTTACCTGTTTCTTGAAGAATATGTTCTTGAATTAGGAATCTATCTTCTCTTCGCCTAATAAACAGATGAAAAGCTCCCTGTCCATCATCTTCTTTACGAGAGGAAGTGATAGTAATTACTATTGTACTGAAATAATTTATTTCACTACATTACTTTCAAGTTATGTCATTAAATAAAATTCATAATATCGTATGTGTGAGTGTATCAATTTTCTTTGTATTTACACCTACATTTTTAAAATTCATAAAATTTTAATTTCTATGAATAATTATGTTTAGGCAGCAATGTTTGTGAGTCATGTCTATGAAACACAAGATGTTCAAAGAGTGATAAGAAAGTAATTCCCACGTATACAATACAGGACCATGTCCTATATTCATGCAAGTCTATTTCGGTTTGGGTCTTCAAATTTGATTCGAAGGTAGACTAACTAAATCCAATCAATAGTTTCAGGATTCGTAATTGACTCATGTTCAATCTGATTTTACCCAAGACACTGCTGGCTGATCATATTGAATTGAAAATGACTGTGGAACCAGAGTGAAATCCATGGCAGGCACCCTTAGAAAGCACCCCAATAATACAAGTACAACTACAAGATTCAATATATAAATTATCACCAGGGCAACTACATACAGCCTTCGATATTGGGTTGACTATGATATGCCACGTGTCAACATTTCAGCAGAATAACTAGAGAAAAAAAATTCCTCCTAGTTTAATTATCTCATTAGTGCAGAGTGACGAATGCATCCTAAGGGAGGGGGAGAACTAACAAAACGTTGACTAGAGATCATGAGCCAATAAGCTCAAAAAGTGTTTGTGGTAGCCCTATTTTCAAACAAAGAGTACCATAGGTATCTGTCATTAGACTAGTTAAAGTTGAGAGGCCACTCATCTTACATAGTTCGA
Source organism: Spirodela intermedia (assembly GCA_902729315.2). NCBI lineage: Eukaryota > Viridiplantae > Streptophyta > Magnoliopsida > Alismatales > Araceae > Spirodela > Spirodela intermedia. The sequence continues at coordinate 2,925,313 of LR746269.1, read as the reverse complement.
GGTCCATTTTGTTCATTAAAAGATGTCTCCCAAGCCCTCACGTAAGTTAGAAGAATTCGTCGTATAAGTCTGATGGATCAGATGCAGAAGGTTTCCTTCTAAATTGAAAGAAAGTTTCTAATGAACCCAAGGCGGCAAAGAGCCAACTTGATGTGAGATGGGTTGAGAAAAGACTATACTCACCCTAGACAAAGTTGCTTAGTTGACTCTCACGTTGGAGTTGACTCTAAGAAGGTTGACTAAGGTAAGATCAAGTATTTTTCTGCAAGCTTTGGAATGAATCACATCAATGCAATTAAGAAAACACTGAGGATTAGGCTGCTCCACTATCTATAAACTAACAAGATCTAAATCAAGTCGGCTGTAATTATATTCTCAACATTAGTTATGAAAATAAATAGATCTATCTAAGGGTGGAGTCACACAAGGTAACAATAATATTATAAGATAATATATTAAATAAATAAAATACTCAAATATGGAAAGAAAGAGGATTTAGAACCTTGTTACTGGAATGGGCAACTGATCAATGGAAGAAGAGCCCACGTTGAAGCTGGACCCCAATTGTGAATAGTTGACCCGACCGTTCACCGTTGACTTAATTGTTTCCCGTTGACTTCGCTGACTAAAGTGACTGCCGGACTGGCTCGGACCAGGCAAGGCGGGCTGGAGCGGATCAAACGGTCCGAAATGGTTTGGACGGGCGAGGCTGTCTGGCTTGGACCAGGCGGCCAAACTGGTTTGGGCCGGGCTGAAATGGGCCGTTGGGGCCGGACGGATCCGGGTTTACGAATCGGTGGGGATTTAACCCTAACCGTTTGACGGTAACGGGAACTCATCAGGAAAGGCCGGATCGGGCGGAGGCGACGGTGGCGGACGGTGGCGGACGGTGGCGGACGGTGGTGGCGAGCGGCTGCGGCTGCGGCTGCGGCTGCGGCGGTGACGGAAGGTGGCAGCGGCGGATGATTGGCGGGCGACGGACGATGGCAGGGGTCGATTGCGACGGCGGAAGCGGCGGAGGTGGATTGTCGGCGAACGGTGGACGGCGGCGGTGGATGTGATGGTGGTGCTGGATAACTGACCTTCACGGCCTCTCCTAGCGGACCGATACGAGGTAAACCTCAAATGAGTTGACCTAGGAGGAGAACGATGGTTTTTGCGACGATGGTGAGGTGGGCGGCGAAGAAGCCGAAGCCGAAGATGAAGCCCATCGAGCTGAAGACCCCACCGGAGCAGACGCAGACCATCACCCGCACCCTCTTCGACATCGTCCGAGAGCACGGGCCTCTCACTATCGGCGAAACCTGGGATCGCGTCAAGGTCTCCCACTCCTCCTCCCCCCCCCCCATTATAACCTCCCGACTTCCACGCTGCTGTCGTCCGTCAATAACCTGCCGGTACATTTTCCCTGCTTTATATCTGTTCTCGTTGGGTGGCCGGTAGTAGGATTGGCATTTAGGTATGATAGTAGGATTGCCAAAATATTGATGTGATGATTTCCAGAGGATCAAACTCCGATCAACTGTCTGGGAAAATCCAGACGGCCTAAATTCTCCTATAGCGCATCTAAAATAGGATAAGTTACTAGCAATTCCAATAAAATGTTGGTCACTAATCTAGTCCAAGGGCTCCTTCATATTCAGTATGGAAGGGGAGATGAGAGAGTTTGGCCTCTAGTTCTGTTAGACATGCTGATTCTTCCTCTGACGATCTTTTAATGTCCATTCTTCGTTTTATTTCCTTTCCTCCCCTGAAATGAGATCATCAACCTAGAAAACTCTATGGCTTTTTTGGCATCAATTAGTGATCCCTTGATTACTGCTTTTCCGTAAATTTCTCCTCTCCTCCTCATTAAGCTCATCAGATAGATGGTTTAATTATATTTTTGGCATAAATTGTGTGGAGCTTTTTGGGGACAGTACATCCGATCTCATTCTCTTACCAGTAGGATCTCTTCTGGAGCAAAAGTGTAGTAATTGCCAACTTTTTGGGACTCACATTAATGGCTGGCTTTCATGATAAGCTGTTTCACCGTTAGGATTGAATGCTAGAGTTTCCCATTATTTCCCCTTTAAATATCATATTCTTCCTTCATAATTTGCTATTGTTAGCAATTTTCCCACAACTCTTCTTGGTTTTGTCATTTTCGCCCTCTATTATTTTCCCTATGGTAGATCAGCCAGCATCCTACGGTTATCAAAGAAATCCTGAAACTTTCAAATACGCCACTGGCAGTATTTTTATCTGAAAAGGGTAGGATCATTGGGAATTGAGGCATAAAGTTGAGGAGTTCAGGAGGAGTCTATGGATGACCTGCCCATGGCTGACAACCAAAGCTTGCTGTTTCTTATCGTAGAATGAAGTTATAGTGTATCCGGATTTCATACGACCAGAGCTGCTGATCTGGCTATTCTACCTAATTTTGGATTTTATATGATAAAAAAAGAATGATTATTACAGTCATGCATGTAAATATAATCAGAGTAACTGAAAAGGGTGCATTTGTACGATAAAGAGTCAACTTTGCCATTCCTCTTCTTCTGATTCGATTCTGACAGCTGGAGAGCAGAAGTTCTGGCAGCTGCACTGCTGAATAAAAAGTGGTCATTCCAAGTAAGATCAAATCAGACCAGACAGTAACTCACCCTACCTTCCTGGAATTATAAAGTTTCAGGCAGATTCTGCCGCATAAACTGGTCCTGCTCATCCCAGTTTTATGCTGTTATTACGTCCATTTCAGATATTAAAGCCTGGATTCAAGACTTTATGGTAAAAAAATACTCCACGAAGCCAATCTGTCAGCATTCCGAAAGGAGTTCAGGAGATAAAAAACCCTATTTCTTTATTATTTATAAGATTAAGACACTGTCTTCACAGAAATTGAAGAGGCATCAATGTTAAAATTTACTTTTTCCACCAACCTCCTGGGGATGTTATTGTCAACAGAAACTACATGAGAAGATAAGACCTCAACAATTTGGAGTGATTATGGTTGATATTTCGTTATTTAGTCTCTCTGCGAAAGGCTCTTTGAACTCCGTTCATATTGATATCTCATTTCATTATAGGCATATTTCGCCTCTATTTTTTTCATTCTGGGTCATTTTCTCATGGCATGCTATTTGTTTATGGTTTACTCGGTACTTCCACAAATCTCCCCATATTATTGGCTCCCAGGTTCTCTCCTTCATGCAATCTGCCAATCAGGGAAAAATGACTAGTATTCCATTACAGCTCTTTTCTTAACTATTATATCCCATTCATTATTTTCATACTTTTTGTCTTATCGTATGAATTTACTTAATGAATCAGAGCGCTTTCGACTTGATGCCCTCTATATTTTCTGAAACATATCGAGTAATCTTTCCGTGGTTAAACTTGTCCTGAAGTTTTTCTGGTTGCCAAAACTTTTCTGGGACGAAAATGGGTAAAAACTTTCCTTCGAGATATTGGGTCGTCCACATCAAAACCTATAATGACTTGAATCGCAGGTTTGTTTCTCTATTCTTAGTAAACACCGGGATTCAAGGTGCAATCATGCCATCATGCTATTCTCCAGAAAATCTCTACTTGGAAACAGTTAATCATCACCATTGGTGCCTCAGATGCTGTGCACATGTTCATATAATTAATAATGTAAAATCATTACTTCAACAGTACATTGGGATGATTATTACAGACCACATCTATTTTAAGTCGCCTCTTTCAGAGTTATTTCTGCAAGTCTATGTACTCCAGATCAGTTTTCTCCAGGGATATTTCCCAGAGAGGAGGGATTCGTACGCATTCTGACTTGCATGAAAAACTTGACGACCTTTTCTTCAACGAATAGCCTTTTAATTTCCATTTATAATTGATTAGAAAAGATATTAGCTTCCAGTTCCTGATAAAATTTGTTTTCTTCATATTTTAATTTTTTATTCGATTTGGCAAGTTGAAATCATCTGTGGCAAACTTTTTCTGGATAAATCCCAGGAGGTTGGCTTGACTGGCCTGACGAGCAAGAGGCATATGAAAATATTGCTGAGATGGATGAGGGAGAGGCAGAAACTACGGATGATCTGCAACCATTCTGGCGACCACAAGCAATTTCTGTACACCACGTGGTTTACACAGGCTAAGCTCAATCCGGAAAGGCCTGGTAAACAAGATGATCACTGACTCCTCAGCTGTTTTGTTCATAGGATCTGTGTTGATGTGCATAGGCCCTCGGTCATGTCTCAGACTCCTCAGCTGTTTTGTTCAAACCAACCTGAGCATGAAACAGGGAAAGAGAAAGGAAACGGAAAGGTTTCAGGAGGAATATGCTTTGTGAAAGGAACCGTTTGACTTCTCTTGAATCTAGCAGCTGTATGAACTTCCAGCTCTATTCCCAACTTGGGTTCTTTTTTTTCTTTCTTGGTTTCTTCTACCTTCTCTGCCTCCAATTCCCAATATGGGTGGGTTTCTCTTTTTATTCCTGGGTTTCTTTTAGCTGCTACCAGATTTGCCAAAATGATGTTGCAGCTGAACGACAAACTCATCATCTGTGTTTATGGTGTTATGATCATTTTAATCAAAAGGCCACTTTCTTCTCCTCCTTATCAGAGCAGGCGGTGGGAAGAACGAGTTCTAGTTTTTAAATTATCGAGCAAAAAGGTTTCTCCCACAAAATTACTGTGCTACTAGTGATTTTAATATCAACCTTGAATCTGGGCATGAGCTCAAGATGGAATATTTTATCAAATTTCATAGTTCTTTTTTCTGTCGTTAAATTTTAATGTATATCCCTGATCTGAGACGAAAGAGATTGTTGTTGGCCGGTCTACTACCTTGATGCCGCCTCGTGCACCGAAATCCTTCACGTTCACCGCCGTGATTGGGCTCCCCAAAGTGGACCGTCTCCGTTGGTTGGCCGTCCCCGGAGACAGTCCTCTCACCGCGGAGGAGTCGGTGATGCCCAGACCGGTACGGAAGGAAGGGCCACCGGAGAACGTCTGTTCCTGCAGAGAATCGCCCGGACGGAGGAGCACGAGGGCGAGGACGAGCAGATCCTTTTGCGCGCGCCCATCTGCGCCGACTACACTCAAGAGAGGTGTGCGTGTGTGGAAGTGGGATAGCGAGAGGGGGGATCGAGACGAGGGAGACACCGAGGTTGATCTTCAGAGTGATGGCTGGGTGTTTGAAGTTGTGGGAGATGGCTGATAGCTAGGCGCTGGTTTTATAGATGGACGAAGAGAGATGGAGCTGGGGCGTCCGAGGAAGACAGCTTCCACGTTGATTCTTCGGGTTTTCCAGCATGTCCCTGGGATAAGGATGTGGTTTAACAGCCAAGAAAGAATGGTGGGTTACCGAGAAGATCTCGATAATCTCATTCATCAGAGAATCACAATAATATTTCATCAATTTTGAGGTTCTTCCTCCCAGAGATTGTCAAGGATGAACCAGCTCAATCTATCTTGCATATTTATAAAAATTCATTGTGGTGGGTAGGATTTTACTTCATAACATGTTTCAGGGGCTGATTACCGATTCATTCATTTGATGGTAGAACTTGAGGAGGAAAAATATTAATAGATTAGGAGTGTTGATGTCCCTTGTTTTATTGAACGAATAACTTTAGTCTCTTGCATCATTCATCTCTCTTGTTGTTGAGAACGCAGAAATATTAATAGATTAGGCATTTTCGAGATGTAAACTTCAGAAAATAAGCAATAAGTTAATTAAAAAAATTAACAGATGCCGTTGAATTACGAAAATCAGAGAGAAAAGGGTCATTGATCAATGGACCTTACTCAGTGAAATACCTTGTAACCGTGGAACTTGATTTAGATACCAGCCAACCCGATTTTTTATTGGAAACCTTCGGGTGATTGTGGTGGAGGATGAAGATAAAAGAGAGCATAGACTAAAAGATCTTGCCTAAGTCTATGTCATGAGGTTCATCTCAATCAGCTTCTGCTCCCCAATCCCCACCCACATCCCCTTAGTTCTTCTCTTGCAGGTTAGCTGGAACGCTGTGGTTGATGCGTGTTTAGCGAGCAGCAGCAGCAGAGCAGGCAAATTGGACGACTACTGCCATCAAAGTGAGGTAGCAGCCACCTGAGATGAACTATGTAAGGTTTTCAGATGTTGTCTTCATCAAAACTGATGTAAGTCTCTAAATGTTGGCCCACTTAATCCTTTAGCAAGTATGTACATCAATTATTCATGAATAATAATATAAGGCATTCTCATGATATTTTATATAATTTATTTTTAATAAAGCATCGATCAATGTCAACATGTTTTGTCTGATCATATTGATTGGATTACATGCAATGCGTATACTTGATTTATTGTCAGAATATAGTTTGATCAGGTCCCACCATTTAATTTGTCGTCCTTTTAAAATACCTCTCACACACAATACTTTATATGTCTTTTGCCATTGCTCAAAATTCTGATTTGACACGATTTAGTCACCATTTGTCATTTATTACTCTATAGTTTGATATAGTTACCTTCAAAGAGTACAATATTTAGTGGTTGACTAAAATATACGTACTCAACTTCATTGTAAACCTCAATATCTATAATTAGATTTTTCTTAAATAAAGTTACTCTAATTGACATCCCCTTTAAATATTATAATATTCTATCAGGTGTTAGAAGATGAGTTTCTATCAAGCCATATATAAATTGATGAAATATTCCCACTAAATGTATGATCTTGTGTGGAAAGGTAAATGAATTTTTTTATGAGGCATTGATAATAAGGGTATATGTATGTACACACTAAACTTCTTACATTTTTTATTAGATCACATGATTTTGTTGAAATATAAATATGTTTTGTTTCAACTGTGCTATAATGCTGAAAAAGTATCTCAACTTTCTCAACATCTTAATATCAAACTCTAATAAATACTTATTTATATATTTATTTTCTCTTTCATCATTATTTTATCTACATAAACCAAAAGGGTTGTTGTTCTCATTGAGGACGAATGTTTGAAAAATAAAGTATGATACTCATTAATAAGTCTAAAGTTCTATTTCACACATCACTTTTGTGAACCTTCTAAACAAGGCTCCAGATGATTATTTAAGTCCATATAATGCTTTCTTCAACTGGCACATTATGTGACCTTTTGAACCTATCTTATATCCTTGTAGTAAATCAATATAAATTTCTTCATCTAACTCATCATGTCAAAATTTATTTTAGATATTTAATTATTAGATATCCCATGTATAATATTTCGCTAAAATAAGTAGGATTATAATTGTATTTATTTTTACCACATGAGCAAATATTTTTGAGTAATATATTATAAATTTTAAGTGTAATAATTAGGTACAATTGTGCTATACATTGTTATTTATCTCATGAGCCTTATACCTCATACTGTATACCATTTACATCCAATTATTTCATCTTCTTATTGTAAGTTGTCTAGTTCCTTAATTTGATTCTTCTCTAATGCCTTTATCTCTACATTCATAGTTTCCATTTATTCTCTCTAATAAGTAATTTAGACCAATGAATGGAATCAATAAAATATCAAAATTTGGTCTTTTTTATTTAAAAGCTTTTTTTTTGTGATGATTTTTGGATATTGCTTTCTGAATTTCCTAGCAAGTTACAGCAACCAAGATATTTATCAACACATGGCCTGAACCCTAAGTTGATCCTTTGGCAGATGCATGATCTGGGTGCTAAATTGAGAACATGAAAAAATTAATTTTATTGATCATTTATTTTTTTAACATCTTATTTAAACTTTTCTTGTAGTTTCCAAAGCTTAAAAGGCCTTAAGAAGGATTATCTATATTTCAAGACCAAAAAATTAGCTGAATCTCATGGATTCTTCTTCAACCCTCAAGAAGAAATATTAAATTCCAAGAAGGAAAGTTATTGAAAGCCCACAAGTTTCAAGAAGAATCAAAAGAGGGTGTCAAGAAAAAGAAGGAAGATCTGCTAAAATAGGAGGCAGTTATCCAGCCCCGACTTCTTGAAAGAAATCTCCTATAAATGACGAGAAAGAATATGGAAGGACATCAAAGGAAGAAAAATATAGCAAGGAATATGAAAGATGAAACATGAATTATGGAGAAACAGAGATTGAGATTAGTTTCGGGAGTGATTTACATCAATCATCAACTTTTCTCTAGATTGTTTTTTTAAAGATATGGTTTCCTTTCTCTCTTCTCTTCTAGTTTTAATTTAATTTGTGTTTTATTCTTCTCATTTTATTAAATGACAAACAATAAATAAATGGAGTGGACTTTTATTTTGTGTATCTACAAGCATGATTTCAATTCAATTTTTATTTATAATTTAGTGTGTTCTCTTATTTTTTGCTTGGGTGACAAACAAGAGAAGGGGAAAATTGTCATTCTAGCACTTATGATCTTTTTGCAATTTTACCTCTTGATTTAAAATTTTCTAAGGACTATTGCATGTGACGAACATGTGAGTTTAAGTCTTAAATCTAATATTTGCATTCAAAAGCACATGTCTTTTATTTCTCCCTAAGTGACAACTAGAGAAGTTTTGATTTTTATCAATTTTACATTTCATTTTAGAAACTGAAATACAATTACTTGCAGCATTCTCCAAATCAGTAGAGTTTACAATGTTGATAATCACACTTCTTACCATTCTACATCTTATTTTGTAATTTACTCATTTCCATATGTGAATTATTCTTTGTAAAATTAAATCCTCCTTTATCTTATCTGAAAACAAAAAGAGAGGCAAACATATGAAATCAAGTATCACATGAGGCTGGCAGTCAAAATATAGAAGAGTTCTTCACTATCTCAGCTCTTTCCTTTTTCTTTTGTTAGAAAATTAGAAAATTACTAAATATTAATCTCACCATCCCTAAGGACTGACCCGAACCTAGCTCTATTACTAAATTCTGTTTCAAAAGTTCAGTCATAGTGTTGCAAATTTGCATCTATTAAACACAATGACTAATGTGCATCCAAGAATTTTTTTCAGCATTAAAGTAGAAAACTTGAAAGAAAAGTATTTAGATTTCAGCAAATGTATTCCATTGATCTAATAAAGCATATTATAAATCTAGGTTATAAATCTAAAAGTACCCTCATAAATCCAAATCATAAACTCAAGAGTGCAGAATAAAGTAACCTTATAACAAAATTAATCTGTCAACATCTCATGGAAAAACTGATTTACCTTTTTCACAATAGACCAAATACCATTTAGTTGGAGTCCTTAATTTCTATATGACTAGACAAACGCTCATCTTCTTGCAGCTGATAGAATATTATAATATTTTAAATATATGTTTATAAGAAGAATATTATTTAAGAAAAACAAAATTTAGATACTGAGGTTTACATCAATGTTGATTATGTAAACTATCAATCAACCTCTAGTTATTGTACAATCTTTGAAGGTAACTTTGTCAAATGGTAAAGTAAGAAACAACAAGTGGTGACTAGACCAAGTATTGAATTAGAATTTCGAGTAATAACACAAGACATATATGAAGTATTTGGGTGAGAACCATTTTAAAAGACATATGAATTAAATGGTGGGATCTCATCAAACTATATTGCAATAACAAATCAGCTATAAGTATCTCACAAAATCTAGCACAATATGATCAAAAAATTTAATATTGATCAAATTTATTAAAAATAAATCAGATAATAGTATCATTTGCACTTCTTATATTCTAATTCATGAATAATTCACATACAAATCTACTAAAGGAGTATGTGGCAAACAATTTAGAGACTTATCTCAATTAAACTCACCAGCTTAAGACAAAATATAAGAATATTATGATAACTCTCAATAATTACATGATAACATGCTTAATATTTATAGAATTTATTCTATAAGTCCTTTGAAATATTATTAAATTATTTTAATTTGAAAAAAATAGGTTTAAACTTGTTTATGTGATTTTGATGTTAATTTCAAAGAACTAAATGTTGAAATTAATCATGAAACATGTTGAGATGTTTTATCAATTATTATTCTTATTTTTTAGAATGTTGCTGCATTAATTTCACTTTTTCTTGAATTTCTAATGAGCTCATTATAATAATAAAAAATAATAGAAATAGATATTTATGTGGACCACGTGATCAATGTATAGCCTCCACCATGGCCCAGCTTTCAATTATTTTTGGTGGAGGAATTCATCAGGCTTATTATCATATTTTTAATATACATATACATGTTTTCTAAACTTCCAATATTGTACTAAAATCAAACCATTTTCAAGTTTTTACAATAGCAATTGATGTGCCGACTATGGCGAGAAATGTGATGGATAATTTGATGTAATCAACAAAATTCATGCATAGGAAGGCTAAAAATGGCTTCAAAAGAAGAAAGGAGCATCACCGATCAATCTATCATGCTCCAAAAATAACTTATGTCTCTTCCAGCTACTGCAAACATTGAATTCGCTCAATTCATCAAATATGATACAAATGTTTGATTTTATCCTGTTTACTTCTTGATTCAACAATTACAAAAGCTAAATTTCATCCACAAATTCATCCCATTCTTCACTTGATACAAAAAGTGAAGAATTTCTTCCAAAGATCCTTCTTTAGTTACTACAATGTGCTCGAAGTCATGTCACCATCATCATTTGATTTCAACAAGTGACAATTATTGGATTTGTCAATCAATGATTAGAAAAGGCCTAAGAATCTAATAAGTTTATCACACCTACACAAATAGATTGACTTTGGGTGAAAATACAATCAACAACTACTGATCATGTATTTTTTTTGTCTTAATGTGTGAAAAATTAAAAGTATTTATAACTGAATATTCAAAATAAATTCTAGTGTTAGTACAAGTTTAGGGTGAAAAATAGTTTTAATTATTTATTATTATTATTAATGTAAAAACTAACTCAAAAGAAAGAACAAAATGAAATGGAATGAGAAAAGTAATAAAATCTTCTATTCAATACTTATCATTCTCTTTCTCTAATTAATCTCATATATTTAATTATCTTGTTACCTCTAGATAATAAGAAAGAGGGTTTTGATAATGAAACGATTAAATCACAATTAGAAGAAAATAGTTGAGAAATTTGGGAGTGGAAGGTGAGAAGGGAGATTGTAAGTAGAATGACTTCTATTGATCTTGAGATTACTTCGCAATATTTAAAATTAACATCTACAATAAAATTAAAATGATCACACAATAGAAATATCCTTAGTTGTCAACCAAGGATAAACTAAAATAATTAAATTCGTGACCAAAGAAAATTATAAATCTAAAATTAGATTCTATTGACACAAAAAAGTTCTACAAAACTAATAAATTTTTTATTTAAAATATAAAATATAAATTAAACCTTATAACATCAAATAAATAAAAAATTACTTCATTCTTGTCACCCAAGGACAAGAAACGAGATTGCAAGTAATTATAATTAAAATTTTAACTAAATTCATAATTATGAATACTAAGAACAAATATTAATGCTCTCTTCTTTCCTTGTTTATCACTGAAGAAAATGAAAAAGACAAAAAATAAAAAAAATAAAAAAATAAGGTTTTTCTGATCAATGTATGTCACCCAAAGAACATAAATAAATGAACTAAGACAGTAATAAATCTAAAAATATAAAGAACTTTGTTGATTCACAACTAGTTTTTTTCGATATCCTCCTCCCTTCTCCCTTACTTCTAGCCTCATTTCCTACCTTCTAGCATCCTGCCCTCCAGTCAAGTATTCATGAGATCCCTTAGAGGAGTGAGGAGCCTTTCTTCTCCTTTCTTAAATCCAAAAATTTTTCATTTTTGTTGTAATTCAACCATTTTTCTTTCTTTTCCATTTTCCACTCCAATTCTTGTCAAAAGTTACATTTTTAGTATATACACTCATTTATCAATAAGTAATAGAGCTTCATTTGAAATTTTAGATTAATTAGATAAATATTCACAAAAAATCATGATTTTTATTTCAACATTCATTTAGTTCTGATTATTTTGTATTTTTTTCTGATTTTCTGATCATTTTCTATCATTTCTAGGGTTTTTTGGGCTTTTTATTTATTTATAGGGATTTTCCAAACATTTACTGCATCTTCTATATGTTTTCCACTAGGTCAAAAATTAATAGTTTAGACTAGTGCTTGCGAAGTTGTAGTCCCACATTAGTTGTTTCCGAAATTTTTGTGGGTATACATGTTGAAAGTGCTTTATACATATTGAGCTCCCACCCCCTTAAACAAATGCTCAAGACCAATTGAGGGGAGAGATAAAGGTGGTCTAACCCCATGTGACATATGTGATGAAACCATACCTTGGCCTAGGCACCAGCTCTTGCTATTGACATGGAAGGGTTGTGACACACTATCTATGATGGGTGTTCAACTTAAGCTATCAGCTCATGGTTCCTCTTGACTAAGTTACCCACTCAAGTAATCCCCTCCCTTTAGAGGGTTAACTGCATAGTGCTAGTTGGCCAGTAGATCCCCCTTTTTCAGTTGTAAAAACCATTTTAACTTCGAAAAATGAACATAAAATTTATAATTTATTTTCTCAATTTAAGATTAAAAAAATTTATTTAACATGAGTTAATGCATCAAAAATATCATTAAGCTGATAACTCATGAAAATAAACATTTATTATGTTTAACTTTTTTTCAAAGAAATATCAATGAATCAATTTAAATACATAAAACTTTGTTTTTTCTGAAAATTATATCAATGTGTATTTTCATGAGAAAATAAAATGTAAACACAAACAAAAATTTACATCTTAATAATATAATTCAGATAATTATCAACTATGTCATCCATCTTCAGTAAACTTTAAAATTTCAGGATTTCTACTATTTTTCAATTTATAAAAAGCTATTTTCAATCCTACATTGTTATATGAATAATTACTCTTTTCAAATCTAAATTTAATTTGAAATATTTGGGTTATGATTTTGAGAAATTTAAGTCAACATACTTATGTTGACTTTAAATTTGGGGGTGTTTTTTGTGAGTGACCCCATCTAACATTGTTAACCCCGAATTAATATTTTTTACTTAATTTGCTTAATTTTCATAGTTTAAGAATTCCAAAAATTAATCTTTTAATTAAAAATCATAAATATAATTAATTAATTTTTTCTCTTCCCTATAATCAATGTGGAAACCTATATAAAATTAGGTATTTCTAAAATCGGCATACTTTCTAGAATGTATAAATTTTAAATTTGTTGAAGTTTCTTAACAACAATAGAAAATAGTCAAACAACAGGTCAACATTTTAGAGACATCTATTAATTTCACTCACAGCTTAAGAGAGAATGTACGAATATTGTTGACTATAAATCAGTTATTTTATATTATTTGTTAAAATAATATCCTTCTTCCTATTTTATTTTTTCTCTTTGTTGCTTACCACCATATTACATCAAGTTCTGTATAGCTGAGGCTTGATTAATTGGATGATCCACTTCCATAAGAAATCTTCAAATACTTAGATATGTTATTCAAACTGTGACAAGATAATTTTTTGTCTTCAATAATCATGCTCAAATAACTAGCTGGAAATACACTCTGTTTTGACCAAGCCAACATCTGAAAACCTAATGTAGTTCATGTTAGTTGGTTCCATCACATACTTGCAGAAGCACGGTGGCTGCTACCTCACTTTAATGGCATCAGTCGTCAGATGGTGCCAGCTCCGCAGCTGCTCTCACTAAGAAGGCACCAGCAGCAATACTCCCGTCTAACCTGCAAGAGAAGACCTAGGGGGATGTGTGTAGGGATTGGGGAGAAGCAAGCTGATGAAGATGAACATTGCGGCATAGATGTAGGGAAGATCTTTCAATCTACGCTCTCTTTTATCTTCATCCTCCACCACAATCGCCTGAAGGATTCCAATAATAAATCAGGTTGGCTGAGATTTAAATGAAGTTTCATGATTAAAAGGCATTTCATTAAGCTCCATTAATCAGCACGTTAATTATTTTGTGAAGTTTACTTCTAAAAACTGGCTATATAGCTTTCAAGTTTCTGGGTGCTCAACAACAAAAGGGATGCAGATGCCCCTAACTCGTCTTTCCTCCTTTAGTATTGTTCAATGAAACAAGGGATATCAACAATGCTAATCTATTAATATATTTTCTCCTCAAGTTCTACCGTCAAATGAATCAATCGTTAATCAGCCCTTGCATCATGTTATGGAGTAATAGCCTGCCCACCACAAACAAGTTTTATAAATATGCATGATAGATTGGGTTAGTTCATCCTTGCTGATCGGTGTGTGTAAGAACCTCAAAATTGATGACTTATTTCACCATTATCGAGATGAAATATTATTATCATTCTCTGATGAATCTGATTATCTAGATCTCCATAATGCCCCACCCTTTCTAGCTTGCTAAACCACTTCCCAGTGCATAGTAGAGGCCAATAATGAGCCCATAGTCTCAAGAGTTTACGTGGAGATCCAGAGAAGGGCGCTCATGGGAAAGAAAAAAGAGAAGACCATGAGAGGATGGCTGAGCAATGCCTGGTTACAAGCCCCAAATATGCGACCCCGACATACTTGAGAAATCTTCTCGTCCATGGACGATGTATTCTCATTTCTCTTCGTCCTGAATTTCCATAAAATATTATTCGATGAAAAACGAATATTATGCCCCGAGTCAGCGGTGACCGTGGAAATCTCTCATTTTCGGGAACAGAAAGTCTGACGAGTATGAATAAAATAGAATAAAGTATGATAAAATGGCACCCATTCCAGTCCGACCATGACTCCAATGACCTCAAAAGAAATCACGTGTATATTCCACACAATCTTCACACACATACACACACTGACTGACGAGCGAACGAGCGAGCGAGAGAGAGAGAGAGAGAGAGAGAGAGAGAGAGAGATAGGCATATCAAGACTGCCCTGTAGTAACAACAAGCTACATTGCGCCATCGGGATAATCATCAGCAGACACAGTGCTCCAGAGTTTCACTGGTGAAGACACACAGACAAGGGCGTCGGCAGACCGCAGATCAGCAACGGGTGTTGTGGACGCCGCACGTGCTGGCGACCCGGCGACCGTTCCGGGAGTTGGCGTAACTCATTAGGATGGGATCCCTCTTGTACTGGCAGAAGCACGGTTGCTGCTCCCTCAGCTGGGCACAGCACTTGCTCGACGGCGGCCGCGAATAGAAGATGGCACCGAAGCACGGGAGCAGGTGCAAGGGGTGGCACCTCACCGACTCCGCCGGTGGCGCCCGGACAGCCAGCAGTAGGAACAGCAGCATTACTGCAGCGGCACCGCCGGATGAGAAAAAGGCCTTCATTTGGAGGTACTCACAAGAAGAAGGCCAGAAAGATGGATTAGGCAGATGGGAAGAGGAGTCTGCCGAAGATTGAAGAGGTGTTGGGGGTTCTTGTAGGCGGATTCATCCTGTCCGTACTTCAGTCCGTGTTAAGATACTTCGGCCTGACTGCTACCGTCACATCCGATGAGTTGTTCCGCAAAAAATTTGACCTGTTAATAATTAAGCAATGTTCGGAGAAAAGTATATAAACTGTGCCAACCCATGTCATGATGCAATGTTTTGATACAATTCTACAATTTATGATTGAATGAAAGCAATTATACTGGTGTACATTTTTTTCTTAATAAAATTAGGGTTAATTAAGTACATTCTTTATCTAAGCTTCTGCCTGATTTTAAGTTTGACCCTGATCCACGGAAGTCATTTGTATGATTTTCTTCAAGACCAAGTAAACCCAGACCTTGTTCAGTACGATATGTGGCTAATTTCGCGCTTCAGAAAAAAACAAGGTCATTCACTTGCTAATATGATTCATTACATGAGATTTTATGACTAGGTTTTTTCCATCTTCCGTCGTGTAATGCCATCCACTATATCTTTTTTAATAGGCACAAAAAACATTCAATTAATGAACGAATCACTTCCTTACTTCTCTGTGCATGTTAAAGGACTAAGATTAATTTTTAGTTTTCCTAGATAACTATATGAGATGAAAAGTCAGGTGCAAGGTATTAGAACCATAGAAGCAGCTTTATATATTTTGAAATTTTAATTTAGATACAAAAAATATTTTTAGGGACGTATCTATCATCTATTTATTTTACAACAGATGCACTTCAAATACATTCTGTCGGCAGCCTTTCTATGTAGCTTGTCACGTACACAGTAGCATCAAAAGCCCATCTTGGAGTCATGAAGAAGAAACTATCTGGAGACAACCGGAAGATGATAAGGTAGTTGTGATCCAGTTCAATGAAGCACGGCGGCATTCCTTTGGATTACATCTATAAAAATAAAATTGTCACAATAACTTGCCATGGGGTTTTGTTTGTTATAAGGTGTATAGAATAAGCGGTGTAGAATAATAATGAAACCAACGATGAGTCATGACAAGTGTACACAGGAAGGCCCAAAGCAAGTTAAAAAAGGAATAAAATGAAAAAGCTAAGCTTTATCAAATGGATTTTATGATAAACTAGAAATATTGGATCAGGCAAGATCCTGATCGGCTGGCACAACATACCAAGATCATACTGGAAGATAGGGTGAGCCCGTATCAAGTAGGCAAGACAAATAAGCGATGTAGAAATTAAGTTTAGCCTAAAATGCTACATCCAGGCTCAAAATTGTCGCATATAAGGCGCGGGGGCGAGTTGCGCAGAGGATGAAGAGGCCGCAAAATTGTCCAAAAAACTCTGCTTGTGGCAGCCCAACAGCCTGGTACATGCGTCTTGGTCTGCTTAATGACTGCATACTTGCCTCACTCTCTTCAAAAGAGACATTATGTACCACGTCTTCTTTCTAGATTAAGTTGCTTTTAATTACTGTAAATAGAAATCAAGCATCCAGAGTTTCATCTTATTCTCTTATTTTTCAAAATACGACTTTGGATTCTCAATTCCGTAAAGAAGGTATTAGATAGTAAATAACAATGAGCGAGTTAACAAGTATTGAAGTGACTGACTTCACTTCAAGGCAATTAGCTTCAGGGACTGGACGGAAACCATAAACAGTAAAGCATCATTTAACCGCGACAATTCGTAACTTTTGATCTTTTTACAGCGGCGGCAGATAACGGCAGTTGTGGACAGCGGCGGCAGTGATGGCCGGTGCCAGCGGCGGATGACTGGCGGCGACGGACGATGGCAGCGGTCAATGCCGATGTTGGAAGCGGCGGAGGTGGATGAATGGCGAACGGTGGATATGATGCTGGTGCTGGATAACTGACCCTCAGGGCCATTCCGCCGTATATCCATAGACCGCTCCATCCCGCTGGGGAAGCGCCGGCTATGCCTTTCTCAGTATCTGAGGGATCCCAACTTGGGGAACTACGTCAAACCGTAGAAGCCCGTCCTGCTTGCTGGCTTCCCTCTCTCCGCTGCTGCTCGGCCCGGCGACCAGGCGAAGGTGCCCTTCGTCCGTCGTCATACCCTGACGTAGTTGCCGTCATTGGAAGAACCATCCTTGCCTCATCTCCGTGATGATCTCGACGCTGCTGCTCGCCATCGCTGGTACTTTCTTGGAAGTTTGGATACACCCGTTGAAGAACCCTATGGGAATAAGCATCGTCCCTACGACGTTCATATCTGTTCTCATCGGTCTCCCCAGTGTTTGCCCGTTCATAGTTTCTGCCTGAATGCCACTTTCAGGAGGTTCTTGCACTAAATTTCCGCAGCGAGAGAGAGAGAGAGAGAGAGGTTTCCCACAATTTCCGCAGTCTACGCTCTCTTCCATCTTCATCCTCCGCCACAATCATCTGAAGGTTTCCCATGATAAATCGTGCCGGCTGATATTTAAATCAAGCCTACGGTTTCTAGGTACCGACTGAGTGAGCTCCACTGATAAATGGCCGTTTTCTCTTCGACTCTTGTAATCCAACATCTTCCAATGATGTTTTTTAATCAGTTATTAATTTTTTTGTGAAGTCTACTGCTCAAAGATGGCTATACAGCTCTGAAGGTTCTGGGGTCCTCAACAGCAGCTGGGATGAATGATGCCCATAAATCGTCTTTCTTCCATGGGTTATTCGTTCAATAAAACTAGGGATATCAATAAGGGTAATCATCAATATTCCCCCCCACCCTCCCACCCAAGTTCTGCCCTTAAAATGAATGAATCGATAATCATCCCCTGAATCATGCTATGAAGTAAAATCCTACCCACAACAAGTTCCATAAATACGCAAGACAGACTGAATCGGTTGATCCTTACTAATGTTTGGGAGGACAAAGCTCAGAATTGATCAATGAGATAAGTGTTATCGAGATGAAAATTATTGTGATTCTCAAATGCATGAGACTACCCTTTCAGGCTGCTAAACCACCGCCCAATGTCATCTAGAAATCCAGAGTTTACAAGGATTGAGAAGTGGAGATTCAGAGAAGAAGGGCGCTCATGGGAGAGAGAAAAGAGAAGATGACAGGATGGTTGAGCATTGCCTGGTTACGAGCCCCAACTATGCCACCCCAACATACTCGAGAAGATCTTCTCGTCGATATGGACTCGGTAAATTCCCTTTGTTGTGCGGTTTGTATATCCTTAAAGTATTACTCTATGCAAAATTAAAATTAGCTCCGAAGTCGGCGGTAATCGTGGAAATTTCTCATTTTGGGGAACAGAAAGTTTAATTAATATTTAATAAAATATCATAAAACGGCCACGACTCCAATGATCTCAGAAGAAATCATGTACCTATTCCACACAATCTTCACATCCACACACAGACACACGTAGAGGGAGCGGGAGAGAGAGAGAGAGAGAGAGAGAGAGAGGCATATCCAGATTGCCCATCAGGAGCGATAAGCTACGTTAGGCCATCGGGATGACATGCAACCAGAAACGGTGCTCCGGCGCTTATTGATGAAGACACACAAACAAGAGCGGCGAAGGGGTGCAGATCAGCAACGGGGGCTGCGGACGCCGCACGTGGCGGCGACACGGCGACCGTTCCGGGAGCCGACGTAGCTCCTCAGGCTGGGATCGTTGAGGTACTGGCAGAAGCACGGCTGCTGCTCCCTCAGCCGGGCGCAGCAGTCGCTCCCCGGCGGCTCCAGCGAGAAGATGGCACCCGAGCACGGGATCAGCTCGAAGGGGTTGCAGTTCACCGACTCCGCCAGTGGCGCCTGGGCAGCCACCTCCAGCAGCAGCAGCAGGATTAGCGCGGCGGCACACCCGGGGGAGCTAAAGCGCTTCATTTCGAGGTGCTCACGAGGAGAAGGCCTGGAATGTGGATCGGGCAGATGGGATCAGGAGTTGGCCGACGATTGAAGAGGGGGCTCGGGGGTTCTTGTAGGTGGATTCATCCTGTCCGTACTTTCTTCTGTTCTAAGGTACTTCTGCTATCGTCACCGTCGGATAACAATGAGTTGTTCTGCAATAAATTCGGGCAGTTAAAATTGAAGTAATGGTTTGTGAGAAAGCGTATAAATTGCCAACCCCTCTCAGTATGCATTCAAAGGAAGGTTTTTGGTATAATTCCATCATTTGTGATTGGATCACAACGAACAGTACTCGAGAGCGCGACTGTGTACAATATGGTTTGAATAAGAGTAGATTTAATAAGTACCTAGTTTGTCTAGTCTTGAGCCAGATGTAAGTTCGATACAGATTCACAGAACCCATTTTCACGTTTTTCTTCAAGACCAAGTTAACTTCAGACCTTGTCCAGTATGATAATTGCCTGTTTTCATGCTCTTAAAAAAACCAGAGTGATATACTAGCTAATATGGTTAATTGTATGCCATTTTTTCTGTCATGCAATGCCATCCGCTATAACTTCTTGAACGATTAAATTAATCATAGACTGAGTTGCCTTTCTTCTCTGTGCATGTCAAACGGATGAGATTTATTTTTAGTATTCTTGGTTAACTATATTAGATGAAAAATCATGTGCAAGGTACTCGAACGATAGAAAAACTATTTATAGGGACCTATCCATCATTCATTTCTTTTAGAGCAAAAGGGCTTCAAATAAATTCTATCGGCAACCTTTCTAAGTAGCCTGTCACGTACGTAGTAGCATCAAGGTCCCATCTTGGAGTCACGAAGAAGAAACTATTTGCAGACAAGCGGAAGATGGTAAGGTAGATGTGATCCAATTCAGACAAGCATGGCCACATTCTATTGGATTGCATCTATGAAAATAAAACTGTTACAATATCTTGCCATGGGGCTGTGTTTGTTCTAGCTGTACTCATCGGGTGTAGAATAAGTTCGTGTAAGATAATAATGAGACCATCAATGAATCGTCAAAAAGGGTACATACATAGGAAGGCCCGACTCATCACTAGCATGAAGGGTTGAGCCCGAATCAAGTAAGCTAGACAACGAAGAAATGTAGAAATTAAGTTTTGCCTAGTATGATACATCCAGAGCTCAGAATTGTAGCCTATTAGGCGGTGAGGCAGGCACCCACATAGGACGAAGAGGCCGCAAAATTGTCCAAAGAAGTCTGCTTGCGGCAGCCCCACAGCCTGGTACTGCCTGTTGATCTGCTTAATGACTGCATACTTGCCTTATTCTC
The DNA here is from genome assembly GCA_902729315.2 of Spirodela intermedia. NCBI lineage: Eukaryota > Viridiplantae > Streptophyta > Magnoliopsida > Alismatales > Araceae > Spirodela > Spirodela intermedia. Next base: position 2,904,807 of record LR746269.1, on the reverse strand, counting down.
TTCAAAAGAGGAGTTTTTGGTAGTAAAATCCCAAAAGAAGGTATTTTGGAGTGATAACAAGTATTGAAACAACTGATATCACTTAAAAGGCAGTTGGTTTCAAGGACTAGACCTAATTCACCCCATTTAACCGCCACAAATTCGTAACTTTTTATAAACCGGATGTACCCCAAGATCCCTTGGTTCAACCTTTCCATTTAGGTTAACGTTAACCTTCTCCCTGTGGCACATAAGAAAATCACATCTTTTTATCTGATTCATGCAGCAGACCACGCTTTAGGGCCTGGTGCAGTCGTTCCTTGGGATTATGATTTAAATTATTAAGAACACAGGTAGGGCCTGGCCAACACGGTGGAATGACTTCTGGACATATATTATTGAAATGATTTACGATTCAGAAGTATGCTTTTTGATACTTTTTTCTGGCGGTTTTTTTGTTTACCAGGTCTGTGAAGAATGACTATGAATGAGAAGAATATTGGTATTGCACACAGGGGTTTGATTGGTCCATGGCAGCTAAAAATCCTGAAAAATAGAACACTAAGGTGAGCCTTGGGAAGGGCATAGCGGGCCCATGAGCTGGGGCCCTGGGCCCTCACTTACTCCCCTGATTAAACCTAAAGCCATGCTTCTGCCGGGCCCAAAGCCCGATTTCTGGCCTGGGTCCAGGTTTCCTCCTTTATAATGAGAATAATAAACAAGCCGCATTTATTTAATAAAGCCTCCGCTGAAGGCAACTCAACAAGAATTACCCGTACTGATAATCATCAGTGTATGCAGGTAACTTTTTGCAGCTTATTCACCTTGCAGCACTAACAAACAGACAGTGGGTAAGGTAATGACTTGTAGAGATGATTCACTGGTGACGACTGGCCCTCTCTGTACATACCCATTTCCCGCTTTCGAAGGAAACTGTTTGATTCAGTGAGTAGATGGAGATGAAAGCCTCCCTCTGTTCATCTGAATGGAAAAATTAAACCAACATAAAGGAGAAGAATTAATATCTATTTTGGCTGTTCTTCATGGCGTTTATCTTGGTATCTATGATCATGAAAAGCTTACCATAACCTGAATTAACAAAGTACCAGTTCATATAAAAAGAGTCATATAAAAAATTGTCAAGGATTAGAAGTTTTACCTCGACATTGCATACTAGGACATGTTTCAGTATCAATAGACTCAGACCACGATCCACCTATGGTAAGTCCTAGTAGTAATACCCTTTTGGCCCTTGCCTCATTCGTTTCATTCAGTATCTATGATATATAAAAATACACTATAATTGTAATACATAAAATCCCAGGTCAAGGAAAGAACCCAGAGAAAATAATTGTTTATTAAAGGTTTTTACCTTGACATGATCTACTTGGTAAGATTGCATTCATACGACTCAAACCTCGATCCATCACATTGTAGGTACTATTAGTAATATCTTTCTTTCTTTTTCTTCATTGCTTTCATTTAGGTATCTTAAACGATTCCTCTTATGATGTTGGACTCCTGAAAAAATATTCCACTTAATCATAATATATGTATGCACATAGAATTAGTAATTACATAGCTTACAATACACCACATACTGTAAGATGCCGCATACTTTCTGGTATCTTCTGATTCACTTCATTTCTATGTTTAATGCAATATTCACAGTGGATTCTATTATGGATCATATTACTCCTATAGAAAAACATAAGAGTATTAAAATGGGATTAAACATAAATGGATTCCCTCGAAAGAGGGATTTAGCTTGAAGCAGAGTCACAGAAGAACTATTATACAAAGATTAAGAAAAGATTTGAAAGGCATCACTGGGAAAAGTAGCTCACCAATGAATATTGTCCCAGTGAAGGAATCCACCGTGACCTCTTGGATTTCTGAACTTGTAGAGGGCACCAGAAACTAAAGGAGAAGAAAAAAAAAATCAAGAAATATGAAAATTGAATGGTAATAAAGCCATCCAAAAAGAAGAAAAAAATTGAAAAATTAAATACTTAATATTTAAATTAAAAAATTAGGATTTTGGAGGAGTCCCACCTTCATAGCCTCCAATAACTGGATCCTCTGACAACAGAAGAGGTGTGTCTAGATCGAAAGACCTGCATTAGATTTTAAACAGACCCAGGGTTTAGGCATTAGGCCAAAAACAAAATCTGAGAATTTTAGTCTGTGACTGAAACAATGTGACGGCGATTACAATAGAAACAAAAAACAAAACAAATAACTACCCGAAGCAACCAAGGCCTGCAGCCAGATGGCCGGCAAAACCCATGGCAAGCCTGGTTTCAACCATTCCGCCGATCATGAGACCCAGCCCAGCTCGTCTCACCACCTCAATCACCTCGAGAGAACCTACAACCCCCAATTTAGCTAATTTAATGTTGACCACATGGGCAAGCTTGCCCTTTACGATCCTGTATGCATCATCTAAGCTCCTGCAACTCTCATCTGCCGCAACAGAGATTCCATATTTGCTCTTAGCTAGATGACTGACGTGACCAAGGCCCTCCCAATCATCCTTCTCCACTGGCTGCTCGAACAAAGCTGGCACGACCCCCATTTCTGAAATAAAAAAAAATGAATTCAGATATCTTTCATAATTTATATTTACAAATCACTTCGATATAAGTTAGCACCATGCAATCTCTCGAGGACGCCAATTGCTTCAGAGACTGTATACCCTTCATTTGCATCCAATATCAATGAACAGTGAGGGTGAGAGGCCTGTACAGCCCTTAGAACCTCAATATCAGTGTCTACGTCCTTCCCCACCTTAAGCTTAATTGTACTAAATCCTTGTCCCCGGTAGCTTGATGCTAGCTCAGCAGCTTCATTTGGAGAAACCATTGGAATCTGCGGAAGAACAGAGAATGTTAGGAGAATTGTAGATGAGATATTTGTTTTCCTGTGGAATCAAAAGAAGAAAGAATAATGAGAGGATGTTAGAACATTTAAATAAGATTTTTTTCTGAGTATTGTTCATCGGAATCTGGATTAAAACAGAGAATAATATGGATCTATAAAATAATTTTTCTCTTCTATATTTAGTTCATCAGAATCTATAGAAGAACAGAAAACGTCATGAGATCAGAATCTAAGAGAATTTATTTTTTCTGTATATAGTTCATCGAGATATGCAGAATAAAAGAGAACATTAGGAGATCTATAAAACGTTTCGTTTCTCTAAATATAGCTTGCTGGGTCTTTTTAAGTTGGAACCGAGCTGTAATATCTGTTCTTATGGAGTTTGATACGCCGCCAAATAGTCTCCAAAGCGGAACAGAGATGCTGTTGGCGATTGCATCGATAAGCGCCATCTCCACTCCGGCCCTGACCTTCATTTGGCAGAAAAACAACAGAAATTAGTACAGATTTATATAAATAAATGGGGTTATAAATTATATACAAGAATGAATTCAAATAAAAAGGAGTTCTTAAAAAATTTGACGAGTCTTCAGTATTTCCATATCCGGTATACTCAAAACTATATCGATCCCTGATGATCATCAAACCCCAAGATTGCAACATCTTTACTCCTACTAATTCTAGAATATTGCAAAAATCAGACACAGGTACTGTCGACTAGCTGAAACCCGAAGCTGGAAGGTTTTACTATAATTAGTCTCTAGGAAGTACCCAGGCCCCCCGTGAAGTACTATCACTTCCTTAAATGAAAATTTTCATGAATGCTCAAGCCCTGAGTTTATTTTTTATTTTTTTCTCGAGGCAATAAGTCAAAAGAATGCTCTGAAATTGCAGTCTATGGATGGGCTACGGTCGAAGAATTCAGAGAAAAACCCAATAAATTCGCCCAGTTGACTCACTGACGCGAAGCGGTGGCCGGGAAGTATCCCGGCGATCTGCTCGAGCGCATGGTCGAGTGGCGCGGGCTGTGCCCCCATTAGGGCAGCGCAGGCTTCGGCGGCAGCGGCCAACGCCGCGGGCTGGTCCTCGGCGGTGACGGACGGCAGCACGGGGGCCTCCCCCCACCCCACGCAGCCGTTGCGGAGCTCCACGCGCACCGCCACGTTCCCCACCGCCTCCAGCCGCGAGGACGCGATAGTGAAGGGCGCCACCAGGGGGACGTTCAGGGGCCGCCCCTCGGCCCTGGCGACGTCCACCATGAAGGTCTCCTTCAGCCTCTCGAACCCCAAGCTCATCGCAGGCGCCGGCGCCGACGCTGCGACGGCAAGGGAGGCCTGGGCCACGGCGACGCGCGGCAGGGCGGAGGACCTGGGGAAGATGGCCGGGCGGAGCAGGATGGAGAAAGCCGGGCAAGCCATGTCAGGCGACCAAAGGGTGGATTGCCGGAGGGTTCAAAGGCGGCGAGATGAAATGGCCGACGGGATTATGACAATCTTCGCCGGTTGTTGGTGGTGGCGCCACCAATCTGCTCCAGGCGAAGACAAGGCGCGGCCTCTGTCAGCGGCCTACCTCATTGAAAATGTTAGTTTTTACTCTGCCAGCCTCACTAATGGAGTGACCGTGTCGGCTGCTGCTCTGTGGGACTTTGACTATTCTCATGCACAGTCAGCGATGGCTCGTTGGGGATAAGAATCTGGCTATATTTTTCTCGCGCGCGTCGAACTGGCGCCACTAAATATATTTTTCATTTACTAAATCAAGTAAAAACAAAACGGCGGAAGCCAAGTGGATGAGCCACGTCAGATATTTTTCTCACAGGATATCTCTATATCGGATAGGATTCGATTGGTATCTATATATTCTGAGGATGAAAATTACTTTTAAGAATATTAAAAATTGCCACAACACCAGATATTTCTAATATAACGTATTTAAATAAATTATTTTCAACAAATGATTCCAAACCTATTGATTTAACTCGATTTCACACATAATTTTTCTAGAGCATTGGTAATAAAAAGCTCTCAAAAAATGTGGAAAAATGAAGGGGTGGGTATAGCTAAACATTCCTACAAACTAAATTGTTTCTAGCTTCTCAGCCCTTTTCTTCCTCAATTGTTCATGAATAATATTAATTTTTTTGGGATGACTAAGTCAACGACAATTGAAAATTAAGATGTCACAATAGATAATGATAAGGAATTTGTCACGTTGGCTGCTTGTTAAATCACATTATACATGTCGAACACAAGATAAATATATTTGAAGACAAGATAATATCATTGTTGAACAAGATTTTGTGAACCAATAAGATTTGTATGATGCAATCCATTTTTTTGAACTTGCTTGATAATTTTGACGAATAAGATTCACATATCTCTTTGGCAAGATAACATCAAACTTATGATGTATGGGATAACATCACAATTAATATTCTTACATTTCTTGATTAATTATATTAAAACGTATTGGATGACTTAGTCAATGATGATTAAATATTGAAATGTCACATTGGATGATGATAAGGAATTTGTAACATTTGCCTCTTGTTAAATAAGGAATAATATTCTTACATTTGTCTCTTATAGTAATGTTACATGTATTTAATAGTCTAACTAAATATAATTTGAACACAAAGGATAATATCACTATTGAACAAGATTTTGTGAACCAATAAGACTTGTATGATGCAATCCATTTTTGAAACATACTTGATAATCTTGAAAACTAACATTCACATGCCACTAAGACAATAGAACATCAATTAAGGAGAAAAATGATACCACTCACAGCTTTGTTTAGCTCCCCTCTCTGGTCAACATTATTTATATCATGGGCCAAATTTCAAGGCTAGCTAATGTGAACCAACAATTATTATGATTTTAAGCTGACTTAAATTACTTGAAGTTATCGAAATTCTCTGAAGTTAAAGTTTACATTGAAAGGTAATTAAAACAACCCAAGTTTTCTTTAAAAGCAGCCTATTCATTGTGGTGTTCATGAAAAAATTTCTCTAAAGAAACAACCCTGATTCTTGTGCCCCTCCTTGGGCTTGGAAACTATTTCCTTTCAAATGGTACTACAAACCTAGTTGGCTCAATCTAAAAATTTAATGTCAAACTGACTTTGATATATAGCACAAAATATGATTTGAACTCCACGTTCATAGATTACTCATCCTTGCCAAGACTCATTGGGTAAATGTTGAGACTATGTTCAGATAATCATACCCAAGAAAACACATCAATGATCAAAATAAAGTTCCTAAAATCTTAAAGGATGTTGACTATGGTATCTTGGCTGAGCTCATGAAGACAATGCATACGACTTTCATATGGTCTAATTTTTATTTTTTTTAAAATTATATCATTTGGAGAGATTTTAATTTTGGAATCCATTATGAAAAATGAATGATAATTTGATGATCATAAAGAAAGGAGAATCATTTTCTAAACCATGGACAAACCTATAATGTGTCATAGATGACGTGACTCAGTCTTTGTATATTAAATCACGCAAATCTAAAATTTATAAAACTAAAAAATACGATTTCTCAGATATTTAGAAGTATTTCTAAACAAATATATCAATTATAATTCAATAAAACTTCCAAAAAATAGTGGTAATTTTCCAGTCGATCACAGGGATGTAATATAATATCTGGTAATTATTTAGAATTTTCCTCAAAGAATACTATTTTTTATGAATTTTATACTAAGAAATGAAAAGGAAATATATTTTAAATTCACAAAAAAAAGGAAATAAGGGTGCGGACGTCAGGATGACGTCAGTGCCCGGCGAACGCGAATCGGGCGGAAACAGAGTTCCGCCCGGTGATTCTTACGTAAGCGATTACAGACGATTTATTTAATCAAATTAAGAGCTATAAAAGTCGGAAGAATCGTAATAGAACAAAGTATATTTTGGTAAATTAAAATCACAAAAAGTATCACTAAATGAAGCGTAAAGTAAGTTGAAAGCAGGAAAACAGAGTTCCGGCGTCGCGACGGCGATGCGTCGACAATGCACCGAAATCCTGAGCGTTCAAGAGGATCGTCGTGTAGTGTCTACGGCCTCAAAGGCTCTCTTTAGACAAAGACGACGTGGGCAATCTCTAGATCTCCTTTCAAAGTCTAGAGATCAATGAAATAGGTCGTCGACTCGTCTCTAGCGGCTGTCACTCGGCGGAGCAGAAAAACGACAACTTTGCGGCTCTCCAGCGGCTGTCACCCGACAGAGAGGAGCTGGATGGAGGTGGGGCGCGTGTCAGGGAGCTTCATCCTCAGGTCCGCGCAGCAAGAGGAGGCTCTTCATCGCATCTGGTATGCTCTCAAGAGGTGGCGACTCGTCTCCCGACGGATCGTTCTCTTCCTGACGACGGCTTGTTCGTCGATCAATCGGAGATGATTTACTCAATGGATTCGCGATCCTTTTATCGCAAATCGTTCAGCAATTTTAGTAGCAATACTCTACGAATCGCGTTAACGAAATTTTTGCCGATGATCCAGCGATTCTTGTTGCTTGATCCTTCATCGGCAATCTGCAGGAAAGTCATGATAATCAGATAAAAATATATGACTTTTGACTCTAGGAGGATTCGAACCCGCGCCGGATGTCTGCCCCTTCTGAGGAAGGTGTGACGCGGGTTTAGTCCCACATCAGTTGTGCGCCGATTTTTCGGGCGAATATATAGTAATGTTACATTTCTAAGCAAAGTTTATTCTCTCGCGTGTACAACCATTCCTTGCCCCACAGCCGGCTGGCCACCGGCGACGTGGAAGGGGAGTGGCGCACATGTGCTCCTATCGGTCCAAGCCGCTCGAGCTCCTACTCGCGGCTACTCCCCGACTGAGCTTCCGACCCGCTTGCAAGCCCGACTGGCCGGCGGGTCCCCCTCATTGTCTTATTTTTATTTTTTATTTCTTTTTCTTCATTTATCTCAAAAGCAAGACTTTAAAAATCATATAAATTTATGTAAAATCACATAATTACCTAAAAATTCACATTAATCAACTGAAAACCACTTTTCACACTTTAAAACAAATATAAGTCTATTTATCATGAGTTAAGGCTAAAACTATATTATTTACTAATTATTAACTCATGATAATGAAGACTTATCAATAGATTACAATTATTGGCTTAAAGATCTTGACATCAACAAGTATTCCATCAAAAAAAAATTATTGTACTAAATATGTTCATAAATATATCATTATTTGAATGATTCTTAGATGATGATCTAAATCATTAGATAGAGCATTTTCCATTGTGTTTCTTTTTCCAATCCTTATATAGTGAAAAGAATCATCAAGGAAGTTATACATTAAAACAAAGTTAAAATTATAGCAATTTAGTATCTAAAAAGTAAAATTAAAGAGAGATAAAGTGCCTTGGAATAGCTAAAACAAAAAAGATAGAATTGTATTGACCTAGCAAAAAAGTAGAGGAGAGAGAAAGTTTGTCAATCTCATGTATTGACCAAGATAGTTAAATCCAATCTCAACAAAGAGAAATGAGATTTTCTTTGAGACAATTAATATGTCAAGCATGTCCAAATATCTAACATATCCTAGAAGATTTTTGACAAGGGAAATATGTATTGACATGTTAGAAGATTGAAATAAAATCAAAAAAATCTCACATTAATATGTTTGTAGAGCAACTTGGTCAAAGGTTGGTCACGCTAACAGTTCGATTATGAACTGTTGATGAGTTGACTTACATGTTGAATTTGGTCAATTTCTAACCAATTATATCTCATAGATTTAAATGCTAATGGTCGAGTTTTCTGGCTCTATAAAATTCATCTTGAGAGCTTTCAAAGTGCGCACCAATGATGTATCAAATCTTCCTATTCATTTTGTAATCTCTCATCAAATTTCTCTACAAGAGAAATATTTTTGAAGCTTCCTGAAGCATCCATCACCCTTAAACTCGAGTAATCTCAAGTAAGATCGTAAGAACATTTTGTAAGTCAATTACTATCATTGTTATGTGGAGACATTTTGAAAAGTGCTAGAAACAAGGGATAGAAAAGCAACTTAGTGCCCTAGTATCCAAATATTGGGAGATATACTTGTCAAATCTATTTTGAAAAAGTCTTATTGTGAACATCAGCTATACTTTCACTGGATTAGATCATGATAATGAAATAACTTCAATCATTTTGAACTTTTCATGTAACTTAGTTCAACATATCTTGTTAGTTATCTTTTATACATATTATTCATTGAACTATCAAACCCAACGACTGTGTTTGTCTTCACCAACTCTAGATTTAAGAGTTCTTGGAATTACTAGTCCATTTTTTTCAATGCTTAAATGTGTGATAAATTTTGATTTATAATGAGTCTACAAGATGGTGAACCTAATGCTATAAGATTCAGTAGACTACATTGTGTTAACTATGTTATCTTGAAATAGCTAGATTTTTTTGAAATTCAGAAAATATCACCTTATGTGTATTATTCCTGAGGAAATTTCTATCAATGGAAAAGAGTGACTTAATGGAGATGAAGTTAACCTACCTTTAGTAACAATTGCTTTGAGTACTTTTCAGGAAGTTTTACACTATCATTTTGACTTGTGCTCAAAAGCATTTCATGAAGTCTTCATGAAATCATATCTAATATCATAATAATTTGAAGGCCATATGGATGGGAAATTTATAAATTTTCAAGGAAGCGATTCCGAGGGATTTAGATTAATCCAAAACTCAACCTCGACGGGTTGAAAAAGGTTCCTTACTTGGTCCCCGACGAAGAGGACGCGTAAACATTCATGGCAGATGGAAGAAGGCGGGGAGAAAAGGGATTCCAATCCCCGAGAGAGGTGACGAGGGTCTGTTCCCCCAAGCCATCCCTTTCTTAAAGTCTGAGTCTAAGTTTCCCTTACTCTTTACGCCAGGCACAACCCTCCCTGCATACAGGATCTATATCATCCATTCCGTGCTCTTTTACCGTGTGGGGAGCTGAGTTCCTACCAGAGACAGGTCGATCGCAATGGCGTACTCATCAGATTCTGACTACAAACCGTCGTCTTCTAGGACCAAGCTCTTCGGCCAGCAAAGGCCTCTCCACGCGCTTCTGGGCGGTGGCCGCTGTCTGTTTTTTCATCACTGTCTTTTTCTTCTCCTTCTTCTTGTTCGTGAGCTTGCTCTTGCTCCTCTTCTAAAGGACGTTCGTTTGTCTGCCATGACCAGTCGCTGACGTGGTGCTTTGGAGGAACAAACGGCTATCGGGTGCGATCCTCGTCGGAGTGACCGTAGTCTGGCTGCTCTTCGAGGTCGTGGAGTACAACCTCCTCTCTCTACTCTCCCACCTCTCCATCGCCGCCATGCTCGTCGTCTTCATCTGGTGCAACGGCGCCGCCCTCGTCGGCTGGTATCATCCCCTTCCCTCTTCTCCTCTCCATCCACTTCATCGGTCTCCGTTTACCAATCTTCTTTGCAGGGAGCCGCCGGAGATTCCCCGGGAGATCTTGTCGAGGAATGGCATCAAAGAGGCAGCCGAAATCTTCCACTCCAAGCTCAGCCGGCTCCTCTCCTTCCTTCACCGCATCGCGCGCGGGGAAGATCTAAAGACGTTCCTCCTGGTGAGAGTGGCTGGCTCGGATTCCTTTCTACGTTTTTACCTTCTTTTTTTTTGAGAAAAAAATGCAGTAATGGATACTATGATTAAAAAAATAATCACTAAAATACACTCTTTAAACTTTTTATAACCTTTTGAATGATGTTATTGGCCCTCCCATTAGTTAATTCTGGTAGTTTGCAGGGATCTACATAAAAGATCAGTTAACACAAAGGCATTGATAATTTCAAGACTTTGTGGGCGTTCAAAACAAAAAGGCTTTCATTTTATCTGGGTGAATGGTGTTAGTTTTCATTAAAAATGACTACTTAAATAGTTATTTATGACTCCTCTCTCTCTCTAACCACACTCTTTCATTCTTCTCTCTCTCCCTCTCTCCCCCTCTACTTCCCTCAAAACTCTACCAAATGGGTAGTGTCTTCTTTTCGTGGTATTCACGTATTAATCTTCCTAGAAATATATCTTCGGTGAATTTTCCTCCAAGTAATCTCCATAACCCAAAACATGACTAATTCCCATATTATTGCTTCATACCATTATAAAGTTCATTTTTCCCAAGAAACCTTGAATTATTCTCAAGTGATTTGATGCTATCATCTCTTGCTAATGTTTGATCGTCCTTCACATGCGCCAAACGGGGATTAGACCATAGTGGCCCTCTGGTTTATCGCCGCCGTTGGAAGCTGCTGCAGCACCCTCAACCTCCTCTACTTGGGTAATTAATGAATAACCTCAGCTCATAAACTTCCTCTAGAATTCCTTCCTCGAATCGATATCTAATTACTTCATATTAGGGTTTTTGGGCGTCTCCACGCTGCCTTTCCTGTTTGAGAAGTACGAAGATGAGATTGACCACCTGGTTAACAAGGGAGGCAGCGACTTTAGGAAGGTGTACAGGAAGGTCGACTCGGAGATACTCAGCAGGATCCCCAGAGGTCCGGGCGCCCCTGCAAACGAGAAGAAGCTGAGCTAGGAGGCTTCTTCTCAGAGGAAGGATGGAACCCCAAGATACTTACAGTTCTCCTTCCGTTGAAGTGGCTGATTCCTAGTGAATCCAAAGCACCACATAAATTGGCTTATCACATGCAATCATAACCTTGGCTAAATTATGAAGATATGTCCATTGCCAGTATTCGAAGGACATTTACTCCCCCATACACGTTATATAATAATAATCAATTGAGAACTTGATATATTTTCTCAATGTCTGTCTAGAATGCAAGGAAAAATACGCCCCTCCATGTCAACCTTGTAAGACCCCCCAGGTTTCCTCTACGCCATGACAAAGTTTCTAGCCCTTGTAAGATTAATTGCATCACAGGCGAGCTTCAAAGGGCATTCAATCTCTTTTCATTTAATTTGTGCCATGAATATACCTAGTCAACCCAGTTACACTTGCTTGGATTTTGGCCTGCTAAGCCTTTCTAGGGGGGTTTATCTGTGAGCTTGAGTTCATTAGTCCCATTAGTTCTATACTTACTATATTTGGTATTCTTTGTTGGATATTCTATGGCAGCACAAGGGTTTTGACTATCTGGTCAATTAGTTGCAAGATAACCGTTCTTGAGTGCATTTGACTTTGCATGATCCATAAGATTTTCCTAATCTTTTCAGAAGATTTAGTTTGGTCTACTCCAGTCTCTAAGGACCACTAACGGTCCCGGATTTTTTATCTCATTTGAGGGTGGTGGGGCCCCGGAGGACGACTAACGGCCCAAAAACTCCGTTAAAGACAAACGGAAACTGTGCTGGGGCTCCCGTGCCGGAAAATGGGGAGAGAGAGTAAAAATTAAGGGCCAGCGAAAAATTAACGGCTACTTTCACTCCTGCCGCATCAACTCAATTTATCGCGACTTCTCGTGGACTTGTTGTCGGTATCCGCGATACCCCGATAAACCGTGTCCCAACTCCGTTAACGACTTCTCGTGAACCGTAATTTCTCTTGCTCCGAATTTCCTTTAATGCATCAATTATGCGACATTTGAAGGCATTTTGACTTGGAAGGATCCTGATTTGGACATTATTGCTCCCTCCGTTGACCCTGGGGTTGTAGAGGGCCTGAAGTGATCTTCAGAGAACTGTCTGATTGATATAATATTCGTGGGACTGTATCCGCAAGTGGTCGTTGACCCGCTGAGGTTCTAATTCCAGTCAGAAAGTCAGAGAGAAACCAAGATCGGATCCTTGGAAATCTGGCGCCGCAGTGGCGTGCTTACCTTGGAGGAGGAGACTTCGCCTTGTCCGAGACGGTCTTCCGCCTTCTTCTTGTCCGGAGCCGCACTCTGCCGCTATTCCCCGATGACTGCGGCCATGGGGAGAGATTTTGAGAGAGGATAGAGAGAGGGAGAAAGGGTGAGAAAAAAGAGAGAGAGGAGAGAGAGAGAGAGAGAGCGAGAGAGTGAGAGAGAGATAGAGAGGAAGAAAGAGAGAGAGTTATCCTTCTGATAATTCCACCCGTCCCGAGAACGTCATAATCTCGGAGTGACTGTCGGTAGATCCTCTCTCTCTCTCTCTCTCTCTCTCTCTCTCTCTCTCTCTCTCTTTCTGTCCGTGATCTCCACTCCGCGGCAATGGTCTCGCATGAATGAGTAAGCAAGGACCCTACCTCCTCTGACAGCACCTGTCTTGTTCCTGTACCCTTCTTCGCTCTACGGGGAAAATAGGTCTTTTAAGAGAGAGAGAGAGCACTGTTTTGCCCTAGGAACTGCTTTTCTCTCTCTCTCTAACCCCATCTCTGAATCCTTGCGGCAAAGCACTGGTTCGTCTCCTCCGACGGGCTCTCTTCGTCTTCCTCCTCCCCCCTTCCCCCGGTTCATCCTCCTCCGCCCACATCCATGGCGGTGCCGCCACCCTCGGGCATCTTCCTCTTTCTGGTTCTGTGCTGCGGGCTTCTGGTCCATCTCGACGGCGGCGCCGCCGTGAACGAGGAAGGCCAAGCTCTGCTCCGCTTCCGGAGCTCCATCGCCGGCGACAGCGCGGCGGCTCTGGCCAACTGGAACTCCTCCGACCCGACCCCCTGCTTCTGGAACGGGATCACTTGCAGAGACCAGACAGTGGTCGCCATTAACCTCCCCAGAGCGAAGCTCAGGGGCTCCCTCCACCCATCGCCATGGAACCTCTCCTTCCTCCGCCACCTCAACCTGCGGAGCAACCAGTTCGAGGGGCCCCTCCCGGCCGGCCTCCTCGCCGGCGCATTAGGGCTCCAGAGCCTCGTCCTCTCCGGGAACTCCCTCTCCGGCGAGCTCCCCGTCGGCGTCGGCGCCCTCTCCTACCTCCAGATCCTGGACCTCTCCCGGAACGCCATTAATGGCTCGGTGCCCACCTTGCTGACTCGCTGTCGGAGGCTGAGGATCCTCGACCTTGCCGGAAACCGCTTCTCCGGCGCCCTTCCGGCAGGGTTCGGCGGCGCCTTCCCTCTCCTGGAGAAGCTCAACCTCTCCCTCAATAGCTTCTCCGGCGCCGTCCCCGGCGACCTGGGCAACCTCTCCGCCCTCCAGGGGACGGCGGACCTCTCCCACAACCTCTTCTCCGGCGCCGTTCCGGCGACCCTAGGAAGCCTGCCGGAGAGGGTCTACATCGATCTCAGCTTCAACAATCTAAGCGGGGAGATCCCCCAGAGCGGAGCTCTGGTCAACAGAGGCCCCACGGCCTTCGCCGGAAACCCGGCCCTCTGCGGTCCGCCATTAAAGACCCCCTGCTCTTCGCCCTCCTCTTCCGGCGGCAACGCCGCCGCCACAGTAGGCCACGCGAGGCTGAGCGGAGGCCAGGTGGCCGCCGTAGTGGGGGGCGATCTCGCCGCCATCTGCCTCATAGCTCTGATCTTCCTCTACTGCTACCGGCAGGCGATCTCGGCGGCGGCGATGACCGGCGGCGGGATCGCCGCCAAGGCCCGCCGGAGGAGGGAGGAGGGCGACCATTCGGAGCTCGTCTTGCTGGACCGCCATTCGAGCTTCGACCTCGAGGAGCTCCTCAAGGCGTCGGCTTTCGTCCTGGGGAAGAGCAGCGTGGGAATCGTCTACAAGGTGGTGCTGGAGGGCGGCACCATCATGGCGGTGCGGCGGCTGGGGGAGGGCGGCTCCCAGAGGTTCGGAGAGTTTCAGGCGGAGGTGGAGGCCATCGGCAAGCTCCGCCACCGCAACGTCGTCCCCTTCAGAGCTTACTATTGGTCTCTCGACGAGAAGCTCCTCATCTACGACTACATTCCCGGCGGCAACCTCTCCGCCGCTGTCCACGGTGAGCGCCCCCTCCAGATTTTCCGGGTTTCTTTCTACATTTGGCTCACCGGCGAGGGTTTCCGGTGATATCAGTGAAGGCGACGGCGGCGCTGCAGTGGAGGGAGAGGATGAAGATCATGAAAGGGGTGGCAAGGGGGATGGCATTCCTGCATGAATTCAGTCCGAAGAGGTACGTCCATGGAGATCTGAAGCCCAGCAACGTTCTCCTCGGCGTTGACTTGGAGCCCTTCATCGCTGACTTCGGGCTCCGGCGGCTGGCCGACATCGCCGGAGGGTGGCGGAGAGAGCCGCCGGAGGGCGGCGCCGCCGCCTACTACCGGGCTCCGGAGACAGCGAGGGCCGTCAAGCCGTCGCAGAAGTGGGACGTCTACTCGTACGGTGTGATACTGCTGGAGCTGATAACGGGGAGGTCGCCGCCGGCGCTACTGAGCGCCGCCGGCGTTGACCTGGTGCGATGGGTGCAGCTCTGCGTGGAGGAGAAAAAGCCGCTCGCGGAGGTGCTGGACCCGACCCTCCTCCAGGAAGCGGAAGACGACAGCGGCACCGCCGCCGAGGCGGAGGAGGAGGAGGAGATCATCGGAGCTCTGAAGATCGCACTCGCCTGCGTTCAGACCAGCCCGGAGAGGAGACCTTCCATGCACCATGTACTGGACAGCCTCGATCGGCTCTCCCCCCGCCGCTGAAACGGGAGAAAAACCTAGCGAGAGAGAGAGAGAGAGAGAGAGGCCCACTGATCAGCTTCTGTCTCCTTCACGCGTATGTGGATGATCTTGCCCAGACGCTGTCAATGCATTTATGGTTATCTCCACTGGGCTGATCGTCCTCAGCCCCCGCGGAGAGGACAAGTCTTCGCAACAAAGTTGACTTTTTGTCAACTCTGGGTCATTGAAGAAGCCTTTTTTAAGCAAGGAAAATACCTAAGTTGGACCATACTCGGATGAGATCAAAACCCATATCTTCGGATCCCTACTTACCCCAGCCGTAACCCTAATACGATATATGCGATTTCATATCAAAGACTGAAAATTTTAGCTTATAAGACTATTTTCATGATATTATACCAATTAATTTTCTGCCTAAAATGAGAAGTTGACCCGTGAACCTTGCTCGTTGACTGCATTGTGCCACTAAGCTGGCAATCTACCAAATTTGGTCGAACGTGTAGTCAATGCAAGATCCTGGATTGTCAACATCATTTAGATCAAGAAGTCAACATTTTGTCCCCCTTTTCTCTTATCCATCATTCACACAAGGGGTTTCTTAGTAGGTATACCAGCCTAATTATCATTCCACATTGAGGCTCCACTAAAACCCTAAACTGCTAATATTCTAAATTATTTACAAGAAATACCAAGTTATTACTAAAATGGTTGCATTATCATTTTCTCATAAGATTTCACGTTCAAACTACAAATATTTTATGAAAAATCTCCATCTTTAATACCTTTGTGAAGGAATCCAAGGCTGCATGATCTGATATCTTTCTATTTTTAGGACAATCAACTTCCAAACAATGAATAGAAAAGCCCATGTTGACTTTAGGATACTTTTGAAGCTTGGTATGAGAGGGGAGACTTGTTCCCATTAAGTCAAACCTTTATGGGATGCGAGGAAGGCACACCCACTTGCGTCAATCATGTTATGATTATTCCCCATTTCATAGAAATTTTATTTAGAAAATTCGCCTTCAAAGTAAATAATATTTATTTGAAGATCTAAAGATAGATAAAAATGGAAATGAGACGGAAAATGTCATTAAAGTCCACTGCATCCCTATTGACTTCTAAAACCCACTTGAATGAGACATTTTTCCTAAATTGAAGGTACGTTTGTAAATGTTCAAAATTCTGGGTACTGATTTCTAATAAGAAGCCAACCAAATGTAGAGCGGAGAATCGGAGAATCTAAGCGTACTTATATATATATATATATCTAACCCCGTGCGACTCGGTCTACTAACCAGTCAGTGCCACGTGTAGCAAAACGAGCGGCTTGAAGCATGACGGCATCCTGGCCGTAGATGAAGTTCCGAAAGCATCTTTCCTCCTCCCCCCCCCCCTTCTTCCTCCTTCCAACCAACTGGACGGATAGTCTAAGGGAAGTCATGGAGAAGAGGCGGGATTGGGGGGGAGTAGCAGAGGAGAGCGGAGGAGAGCAGGGGAGAGGGAGGGAGACTTCGGGTTCTGCACCAGGTATGTATGGGGTTTTAGCTCTCCTCGCTGATCCCATGGATTTGGTTGGGAAGCTCTCTGCCTGTCTTCCCTTCTCTCGGTCTTATTTGGGTGGACTTGGGTCTTGCGCGGTGATTTTGATTTTTACCGGAAAAACGGCCGGAGGTTTTTCTTCTGATCTTTCTCCCTCTTGTTGTGTCCTACTTCTGAGTAGTCGAATTGTACCTTGGTGACTGTTTCTCACGTTTGTTTGTGCCGTCCGAATGATGGTCGAATTTCGCAGCGGTGGATGAGGGGAATCGAAGAGAGCTGTCCTTTTGTGAATTGTCCTTACGAACTGGAAAGAACTTCTCTGTCCCGATTTTCTGGCGAATTCTCGATTTTTTTTCTCTAGATCATCAGCTGCAATTTTTCCAAGCTGATCTCCTCTGTCCCGATTTCATAAAGAGGCTCATGTCGCCTTTTCCTCTCAGGCTCTTGTGACGGAAAATATCCTTCAATTTTATTAATTCTATTTTCATGTAGCTCTAAGAATCGAGATATCTAAATTTTGTGAGACTTTATTTATAGGATATCAAGATCATTTAACCAGATCCTTTATTCTCCAGTTGTTAGAACTTCTCTTTATTTATTCTCTGGAAAAGTGAACTAGGTTCCCGCGTGGATCACATATTTGGGTAGTCACTATATGATGTGACTAAGATGATACCAAAAACGAAAATTTCCCTTCCCTGGCCTGTTCTGGGAGGATGAGAGGCTTGTCTCCCCCGATGCAGCTTCTTCTTCGCTGAGCTCTCTATGCAACGGCCCTCTCGCTATCCCTTCCCCCTCACAACGTAGTTTTCACTGTTGATGTATGATAACGGAGATTATTGCTCGGACTGGAAACATTGAAGGAAGCTGTATAAATATTATACTCCATATAAATGTTATAGCCCTCGTCCTAAGATGGAAATTTCTTTCCTGGCTAGCTGATTTATTAATGCAACTTTTCAATTTAAAAATTAACCTGCTTCAATTTTATTTTTTTCTTTGATTAAAAATTCGCCGCTTAATATTCATTTTGACGGCATCTCGTACGCAGTGCATGACTAGGGGAGTCTTATTTTTTATGTGACTGGGCCTACCTTGAAGTAGACTGTTCTTGTTGTTTCTGTAGTGCCTTGATTCAGAATAGTCTCCTTTATTACATCATGTTACAATGGTGATAAAGTAATCTAAATTCTGAATTAGGGCCTCTGAACAGTGACCTATTTCTGTATATTATTTTTCCTGTTCACTTGGCTTTTGGAGGATGGGGATATTTATCTTAAATTTAGGTCTCTTGGGTTGTTGATGAAACTGAAGAATAATTTGAGTTCGTTTCCAGTTGATGGTGAACCGTGACATCTTTCTGAAGAGAAGTACACATGCCAGCGCGAAGCATGAAATCAAATGTAAGCAAAGACTGCATAAGAGAGAACAAACTCCATGTCTACCGCAAGTCAACAAAGGTGTCCCAAAGGTTGTACTCTGAGGACAAAGCATCTCATCTAACAGGTAATCCTACACAGGCTTCTCTGAACGGAATTTGATATAATTTTATGCCTTTTAAACGGTGTTAGAGAGCTTCATTTGTTTAGTTTGGGGTCGAGCTTTCGGGACTGTAGGAGAGGGTTGTATGCAAGTATAAGTTTTTAATGAAGAGGAATCATGTTCAACAAATGCAAAACTTCTGCCTTACAAGATTTTCTCATCGCCTTTTCATTTATTGTTACGTCATCTGTGCTCATTTATTTCATTTCTACATGTAAAAGGTCTTTTATTCTTGGTTTATCAAGTACTGCTCAAGTTAGAAATTCACATTTATGAAGTGGCTTCTTGCCTTGCTACTTTTCTGAAAAAGTTAACATGTTTCTGCAGCTTGTCCTGCTGTTGACGTTTCTGGTGAAATTATTATTCCAGCTAACGTCGTTGAGCAGGAGGGTTTGTTTTATCAGTCCAATGATCATGTGAATGTGCTTTTATCAGTGCCAGATTCAACGCCTACTGATGGAAAGGTGGTGCTTCTCTTTTGTTTTTTGATGTTCAAATAAAGTCGTTGTTGGCTGTAGTAGGTGCTGCTCTTAATGGTTTATCTGAAGGCGTGTATGACCATGCCGATTCATATTTTGCATGAACCGCAGTGATATCCTCTTCCCTGAATGATAGACTTTTGTTGAAGTTACACGGAGTGAATGTTTATGAATAAAATAAATTACCTGCCGCTCAACCTACATTGTTATCTACCCGCCTGCGAAATTTTTTCGGATCTACCTTCATCCCATTCGTTGTGAAAACCTGACTCTACAAGGTACTCCATTCTTCAATTCCTTTCCGCTATCTCTAGATTCTATTAAAGATACACGATGGTTCTGATTCACTTGAATTTACTTTTTGAAAGAAGACATATAATGGCATTTAGATTACGAAACCTAATGAATTCAGATTGCATGGGCCGTTGAAATATGACTGGAGCTAGAGTTCTTTGCCAGTGAGCCTACAGCTTCTGTTAGGATGATTTAATTATAATTAATATATGCAACAAATATATCGTGCAGAGGGAGCTTCAGGGATGGACTCAGGAATATAAGGTAGCACATGACATGTATGATTGTGTTGGTATGATCATTTTTATTGTTTACAATTATGGAAGATGTGATTGAATAATGTAAGCTTAACGTATGTTATGTAACCTGCACAGGTGATTTTTGGGGGCAGTAACAATGATATTCGATTTTAGTGCCGCGCAATCTTTGAATTGAAAGTGTTTATAGACAGAATCATCTAATTCTTTTTGTTCCTTGTAATCATACACACCTGGACGGAAA
Organism: Spirodela intermedia; assembly: GCA_902729315.2. Classification (NCBI taxonomy): domain Eukaryota; kingdom Viridiplantae; phylum Streptophyta; class Magnoliopsida; order Alismatales; family Araceae; genus Spirodela; species Spirodela intermedia. The sequence continues at coordinate 2,885,098 of LR746269.1, read as the reverse complement.
TAAACCGCCGCATTCAGTGATTGAGTAATTGTCCGTATGTTCTATGAGTCATTTGTGTTTTCACCCCCAGAAACTGTTGTACTAGACGCTTTGAACATGTGTTTCTCAGTATAACCTGGCTAATTTGATGCACTTTGTTGACCTGAAGGGTTCAATCTCAGCTGCATACCCTGTGATCAATGAAATGATCTTCTCACCTCATCTGGACCATGGTGAAGTGCAACACACAGTAATCGGCCATAGTATCAAAGGTATGATTTTGAGAGTATTCCTTTTTCTTCCATACGAATCGTCCTACTTATTTCACCATTACATGGCTAGGTTTTATCTTTACCAAACAAGGCAGCTTACCTACAGACATTCATAAGGCTTTCATTTCAAGAGAATAAGGATGAGGAACGAAAAAAATCGTACGGACATGCGCCATTTGATATCTATAAAGTTGTGCATGTTGGATAAAGAAATAGTTGAAGGATTATGCAGAAATATGTGAGATTATTTTGTATTGTTGCTTACTTTTTTTTTTTTTTTTTTTTTAAAAGTGTATGGTTCTCATGCGAATATATATACGTGAATTCATCTGCTTAGTGGAGATGAAAATTTTCTACTATTAATGTATACAGTCTGGATCCAATCATTATTGTTAGCCCCATACCACTTAAACTATATTAAATGAATTTTGACCTTCTCTCCCTCTATGCAACCTTGGTGATGCTTCTGCTTTTGTATTCTTCTTTAGTATATTTATAATATTAGTAAAGAAATATTTGTCTCCTTATTGTGCTCTAATTCGAAAAGGAAAAATAATGCTCAGAGAATCTCACTCATCTGCATCCCCACATATTTCGTTGTAGCCTTTGTCCAATCAACTGGACGTATGGGTCCCATAACTTCAGTCTTGTTCTACTAGATAAATTGTGGTTTGTTATTTTTTTAGGCTAGCTGATTTAAACACAGTCTAGTCTGATGCCAGAACTTTCACATCCACTTTGTTCATTTTTCCTGCTCTATTGACATTACCCAGTATACCCACGACTAGCTACTGAAACCTAATTTGTTCGAGTCATATTCATTTTGGTTCTACCGGTGTATTTTGCTTCACATCTCTCCATGCTTTGCGTTTTTTCCGATTGTTTCCCAGGGCATCAACGTCAAGTTAAACTCAATTTAATAATATTATAGGAAATTTGAATTAGGCATGGCACACCACTTATATTGGGTCATGGCTAGAGCAAGAATTAATCAGAGTGTAATTTCTGCCCCTGTATTGTAACAACCTTTTTTGATTGACCTAGGGATATTATGTTGGTTAAAGATCCTCCTTATCTGGTTCCGTTGCCCATCTCCATCTTTCATATTCTTAGTGGTAACCCAATTTTAATACCAATCGAAGAACCCTTTGTTGATTTCTTCTTTTAGAGGTGTGCTAGTTGGAGACTATGAGATGAATGGCACTGATGTCACTGATGGACCTTTCTATCAACTCTTTGTACAAGAGCATCCAATTAAGTAAAAGGCATTTGGGATCAGTATCCTCTTTATCCCAATGGTAAATATTGGAATAATACACTATTATTTCTTACTCCCTTCTTTCCATTTTTTTGTGTGAAAGCCTCTTTCCTTCTTTGGAGTAATCTCTGGACTTGTATACAATTCTGGCTGTGCATGGAATATATGTCTGCTAAAAATTATTCTTTCTTCGTAAATTGTTCCCTAGTTTAAGATCGACGTAGTTTGAGAATAATTATACAATGACAGTGAAAATATTTGATAGTGCTTTACAATTTATAAAAAAATCTTCAATTTTAATACTTCTTACTTGGTTATGACTAGTATACTTTATGATCTGATTCTATCCAGTCATTTGTTGAAAATGAAGCCCTTTTTTCTTGAATGGTCTATGTTTAACTATCTACTATCTGTTGTAGATAATGAAGGGGGTGATTTGCCTTACCTGGTGCCTGACAACAGTGATGATGGCTGTTGTACATCAAGTGATTATTACCGATCTTGCGATATCCCTGATCATTGCATTTCTGATTTAAATGCTCCTCTGTCATTTTATAGAAGCACTGAACTTTGTGATTCAGTAGAGGATCCTCGTTCTGATTCTGATTACCTCGACTATGATATAATGTTTGATGTGCCGGAAAGGTATATGATACTGCCCTTTGTTGAGAGAAACAGGGAAGAAAATAGTGGTTTCGATGAAGATCCTCCCGATGAAGTGGCACACCACTCACTTGATTCAAGTCTTTATCGGGCAATTCATCAGATGGAATCATCTGATGAGGATACCTCCCATTCTCAGGCTATTGAAGATTTGAGTTCTTTTGACCCACAGCTGTTTCTCAATAACTTGCCGGATGTATCAGAAGCAGTTTCATCCATTTGGGCTATGTTGTTGCCGAAAGAAACACGGAAAAGGAAAACTGTAACCTTGGTGCTTGATTTGGATGGTAAGGAAGAAATCTGAGATCTGTTGCATTTTTTTTTCTTCAAAACATGGTTTTAATCTGCAATGTTATGAAGATTTTCGTGCCCAGTTTAATGTTAGTATTTCCATGCAGATTTTCTCTAATATTGCCGGTGCTATTTTTTTATTTTATTTCACGTATTATTGTAACCTTTCGTTTTTAACTTCAGATGTGCGCGAATAGTCGGAATAGTTCTTTTCCCTGCTAATTTCTTATTTTATATCGAGGTTCTTGCATTTAATCTGGTTTTGGCTGAAACTAAGTGAATAGGATTTGAGATTAGATGGGCCAATGTTTAGAAGCTTGTTGCTATCCATGGACTAGCATATGAAAATGATCAACGAATGTGTCTTTTCTTCTAGTTGTCAGGTTGTGAATCTATGTTTGTTGGGGTCATTTCTTAAGCAGATTATTCATTACTAGATCGCTCTCAATGACAAGCTAGTGCCGTAATGCTGTTTTGTATGATCATTTTCTTTTGATTATTTCTCAACACAACTTTGCCTCTGTCTCCCTCGGTCCCTTTGTGACAAGGTCTCTGAATCTGGGGGTATTTCCTGGAGGTGTAAGTGGAGCTGTTAGGGGGTAGGGACGAGTTTACTGACTAGTGGGAAGTGCACAATGACACCAAATTCAAATTGTGCCTGGAATTTACAAAGCTTGAATTTGGAATGGAGCTTGAAGACAAAAGTTCTGCTGTTATTTTCAGCAGGTCCAAGAGTGAGGGCGAATAGGCTGGGAAATGTAATCTTCAAAACAGTTTTGATTGATATTGAACTCTAATGTAAAGAGGAAGTAAATAATTTGTTGCCTTGGCATTCTGCCTTTCTAGGTTATCTATTTTTTTAGTAAATCGTTGGAAAATATTCCCATATGGATCTTCTAATAAATCAATACAGATATTCATAACTGATTTAGTAAGCGATCTGAGATTAGCGTCTGATTTTTTTTGGAGGGTTTTTGTACTGGAATAAATCTTCTTGGAGCCTTAATCATTATCAATTTCCATGCAGAAACGCTCGTTCACTCCACCTTGGAGCATTGTGCTGATGCAGATTTCACATTTCCGGTATTTTTCAATATGAAAGAACACACTGTATATGTCAGACGGAGGCCTTACCTGCATGAATTTCTGGAGAGGGTAGCTCAGATGTTTAAAATTGTCATTTTCACGGCCAGTCAAAGCATTTATGCTGAACAATTGTTGGATATGCTGGATCCTGACAAAAGAATTATCTCTCAGCGTGTTTATCGTGAGTCATGTATATTCTCTGATGGTAGCTACACAAAAGACCTGACTATTCTAGGAGTTGACCTGGCGAAAGTTGTCATAATTGATAATTCTCCACAGGTAATTGTTTCCATGTTACAACTTGATTATCTTCTTCTATCCTTGAATTGCATGTTCAAAAAAATATTTGCCAATATTTTCTGGCATCACCTTCTATGAGATTGGTGTTCGAATGAAACATAAGATTCAGCATAAGATATTTACAAGCTTGCTGATAGTTTATTGCGGTTCCAATTCTACTGATCTTTAAGAGACTGAAATTCCAAATGAAAATATGCATTTAAAGTCTATAACAAGACCAGGAAGATGAGAACATGAGGATCGAAGTCCAAATGAGCATTCCGTGTTAAATCCCGTAACTATTTGAATTTATCATTTCCTTCATAAATTAGCACGAGAGAGACTGAAGAAAGTTGGAATTTTCTCCGCATCCGGGATTGGCCTTCCCAATATCCCTGTAAGCTTACTTGATCTGGTATGTTTTTTCCGTCTATGCTCTGGGCGATTTGTCAGGAAAGGTACAGAAGAAAATTTGGAAAGATATTTGCAGGCTCGCAGAACATCAGTAGGAGTGTTAATTCAGTGAAAGAATGGTCCAAGTGAGCACTGATTGGGAGTGGTCAGAAGTCCAGTTTCTTTAGTGGCTACAAACAATAGGAACAACACTGCATATCATATACCTTCTTTTTTTTTTCTTCACACCCTGGTCTAGAATCATGCTACACTAATTTTGCAGCAAGTGGGGGAGCTGCTCTGGTCATCATCTTCTGCTACTCTTTATAGATTATGCAGCCACGGGCTGATTATGATTTGGGTCAAAGTCAATGGGGATTAGAACTTTGCCAATTCTGCCCACCGTGCTGCCCTCCTCTTGATTCACTCAAGGAAAAACAAAACTTTTCCGAAGAACTTCAATCTGCCTCTTTCTTTTTTGATTCCATGTTGAATAATGATTGACAACCTATGCTTCACGGCAACTGATGATGGTCATCACGGGCATCCTCCTCACGCATTTTCCTTCCTTTTGTTCTCGATAATTTCAGGTTTTCCGGCTGCAAGTGAATAACGGAATACCGATCGAGAGCTGGTTTGACGATCCGTCAGACTGTGCATTGATTTCCCTGCTCCCATTCCTGGAGACACTGGTCGATGTAGACGATGTCCGTCCCATTATCTCGGAGAGATTCAACAAGGAATAACAACAGCCTAGGCTAAGTCCATCTCCTCGCTTGCCCATCATCCTAGGACCCACAATATAGAGCGTAGCTACAGTAAATCTATCAGCTTCCACTGATTCCTCACGGATTCAGCCATTGTACATTATTCTTCATTGAAATCTAGTAGCATGGTAATGGTTCTGAATGGTGAATGTAATCACCCATGGTAGTATCTTCAATTTTCCCTGTGCAGAGAGGCCTCGTGTCGGCTCTCCTCCAGTTGTGACATTACAGTGAAATATTATACTGAAATAAGATTGTTCCATTTCTCTCTGCATCAGCTTCTCATCTGTCCATCACCCAGCAGGACTTTCTTCACAGGGCCAAAATTCTTTGAACCAGCCAGAGAGAAGTCGTAAACTTAACAATCCAGGTATCCATAACGACATGTACTGAAGATCTTGGCTAGATGTTCATAATCATGTGATATTATTTTCCATCATATCTACTGATTCAGTGACGCAGATCGACAGAAACCCCACTCCGAAGACATCGATTATCCTGACGCTTCGTCACATCAGTTTATGATTCTTTGATATGAGTTTCATGAAACCTTTGCCTGCTGATGGATAAACAGTACAAGTCAAAGCTGTTCCACAGGTAATCACTCGTGAAAAGTGATAGAGTTGATGGAGCTGCTTCATATATCTGGGAATGGCACTTGTGGAAGAGCCAGTGCTTCGAAGACCAGCGTTGAATTGAAGCTCTCCGCTACGTTCCTTCCTGCAGCTGGAACGTCGGCGTCCACAGCGAATCCCCGACTCTGGGCTTCATCCTCTTTCTCGTGAGAGCCTCGCCATCTTTTGCTCCTCTACCTCCGCATTGCTGGGACTCGCCGGGGCAGCAGTAGATCCGGGCACTTCGCCCTGTCCTTCTTTCTTCTTCCACCGCCTCTCAGCAGACGGAGTTCTTCCTGGATTGAAGGGTACGTCTGTTTTTATTATATATATGCTTCCATGTCTGGTTTTTTTTTTGTCAATCTTCTCCTCGTCATCAAGCTGCTTCAAAGACTTTCTAATCAGTTTACACTAGTAGCCTTTATAGAATCTCTTGAAAGTTGGCGATGATTCAACACTTTTCTGAAAGATCTGTCATTTTGATGATTTATTAAAAACCATGATACACTGGGAGTCTACATTTATTTATATATTTGATTTAACCATAGCTTTTTTCATAAATATCTGTCAATTGTAATATGCTAAATGGTATAAAAAAAAAAAAAAAAAAAAAAGAATGAGAGGAGTACACAGCATTGAAGGCACAGAATAAGATATATCAAGTATGAGCTTCCACTGATTTTCTTACTTATTTGGTCAACACACCAATAACTGACGAAACATATGTTATCTCATGCCAAACGTATGTATTTTGATCACATAAAAACTCCAGGAGATTGCACTAACCGTCACACATTATGAGAGACAATTCTACATGCAATCAATTTCCAAGTCCTCACGAACTTTGTGAAGGGTTAATAAAATGTCTTGGTATGAGTGCCTAAATATTGTTTACATGCAATCAATTATGTTTATACCTCTTAAATAATATTCAATTTTTAATTATGAAGCGTTAATTTTAGTTCATTATTGGTATGAGTGCATAAATATTTTGGGATATCACTCGAAGTGAATATTAGGCACATATGAGAAGTTCTTAGCTGCTGTCAATGCACCCAGAAAAAAAAACATTTCAAGATGCTTAAAGGCGCCATTAACACATAAACTTGAGATTCCCACTAGCTTGAGAATCAGATGAAAAACTGAACAATTTTCAGATTTCTCCTCCATAGGCTCCATCTCTCCAGGTACATAAGATAAAATGTCCTTGGGGATGCTTGACTAGGTGAAAATGAATCCAAGAAGGGCACAATACATGGATATGGGTTCAATGGTACTGCAATATCAATTGTCTCATGGTTTTGCTTCTTATTACCTATAGTTTATTATTCTTCAAGGGCTTGTAAATCACAAGAGCTGTGCACTTTGCCTGATTGTATGTTTATATCATTCAAGAAAGACAATTGGTTGTATTAAATTTCTTTTTGTTTTAGCAGGTCAAAGAAGGCTGATATTGTTTCCTTATAAGATTGGAAGATGGACCTTTTTCGTGCGTACTAGAGGTAGTCAACTCATAACTTTTGACAAAAAGAATATTTTAGTTTATTTATTTTATCTTTTCTAGTTTAAGTTCATGGGCCATTATAATTCGTTGGCTTGAAATGGGAATTCAGTATTTGTTCCAACTCAACAATATCCCAAGGGTGCTAAATATCCACCTTATATTGCTTATGATTACAACAAGAATTTATGATTCCTTGTATCATCTTACTTAATTTTCATTCGTATTTTATGTTGTCACATTAATGGGGGAAATTTTCACCAACTTGTTCAGGGGCATTAAGAACACGAAGAAAAGTGTGCTCTCTCTTTAAATCCCATAATTCTTGTATCTTTGTGAGATGCACACAACAATATAATATAGAAATTCTATTTTAAAACCATATATACAATAAGGTTTTTAATCAATTGAGAAATTGGAAATAAATTATATTGGCCATTTTATTTTGTAATTATTCAAACATGTGACCTAGGAGAATTTATAGCTTGGTCCCTCTATTGCTAGGAATCATATAATTTCTTTAGGATGTCACAAAAAAATATTAGTTTTACAACTATAATTGACTTTGGTTTATCTTGTAATTTACATCAATGCTAATTGTGTTGTTGTTGTTCCTATGATTGATATCTCATCATTCCACTTGTTTTTAGATGCTCATTTCTAATAATTGATACTTTAAAAATTCTCAAAAACATCTCCCATTATAAGTTTAACAAGGTGGAGACCAAAGGGAAATGTATTTCAACTGCAACAAAATATATGGGTTTTCTCTTCAACGTTTTTGGTTATCTTGACTTCATTGAAATCCAAATGAGTTCGTTTTTCTTGTTTGAAATTTTATTAAAACTAATAATGAAATGAATTTTATTTTTATTCGTTTACTTTAAATGTGAGTTGACTTTTATAGAAAATGAGCAATAACATTGACAAAAGGTAATAAATGTATGACTCAAACGCTAGGAATTTATTACCCAATTACGATGTAAACTGGTATCTGATCAGATGAAGGAAAAGCATATCACCTTTCTTAAGTTAATGTTCAATGTGACCTTCACAATCTACATATTATAATGACCAGCAAAGGGTATGACTGAACTCAATGCTCCTCTATGTTGTTTAGGTTATTACCTCAAAAATTAATTGATTATGTGGAATAACCGCATGTCTTTTACTCACATGTTTATGTTTATAATAATCAATAGATAGCAGTGTTTGAAAATTCTCTCATGTACATCATAAAGATGATATGAGCATCCCAGTAATGACTGTTTAGATTGAAACTATGTTAAAATTAATTGATCTATCAGCTTGAAAAAAGGTTAAAATTATAAATTAAAAAGCCGAGATTTATAATAACAAAGTTCTTCTACAATAATAAACACGAAATTAGGTTAAACATAACCCTTTATGGAGAGGAAATCCTCCAAGCATCAGCGTCCATCCCAAACCCTCCACCTGATATCTTCCTCAGCGGGCGGCCGCCCATGGGACTCGGATTTCACATGTCTCTGAAGCTCTCCAAGCACCGTTGAGGTCTTTCTCTCTCCGCCTGCTGAAAGAGCCTCTTTCATGGCACCACGTTCAATCCGCTGGCGGCCGCATGGGTCTCGTAGAATCTTTCTAGAAAGAAGCCACGTGCCTCACCACCTTTCTAGAAGGCTCAAGTCGAGTTTATTGGACCGTCCTGACGTCAGCCGTGATGGAGGCAGCCCTGAAGGGCAGCTCGGGCACCCTGACGTAGTGGGTGACGACAGATAACACGTGTGATTGACCAAAACAACTTGAAAGTATCTGAACGTCCAGCACCCACATTTGAATCTAACCCGCGAGGTGGGTGAGGGACGTTTATGCATCTATACGATAATAAATTCATTCAATTAATATTCACCCTTACAAATTTGAAAATACTTAACGATTTGGACAGTAATGAATGGATGTTCAGAGGAAGTCAGCATTGCTTTAGTGGCTATTTTATCTGCTGAGATAGCCAAAAAGGAATAAATCAGATTTGGATTGACCTTCAATTCAAATCACATTGCTTCTGTGACAAATTTGAAGTAATAAGTGGGGAGAAAATGAGATGGAAATGCCTATCAGATTAAAATGGTGTGCATAATCCTTAATCGATCCAAGGATACGACGGTGGTTATATCCGTTTTGATTCATGCAAAGTGAATGATTAACTAAAATTAATTATCAAATGGGCATGATCATCATTATTAGATATTAAAAGATGAGTAAACGAAAGAGAGAGATTGAAAGAATGAGAAAAATGATTATATAATCATTAAATTATTGCATGCAAACGGCCTTGATGTCGTTATAAAAAGTGATCAAATGACGCTCATCTTTCATCAAAAAAATATGAAATAATGCGTTCTGAGAATGTCTCGGATAAACGTAGCTTGAAGAAGGCGCCGCGCAGCACACACGTGGCACATGCGGAAAGACGGAGCATTGCCGCGTCAGCTTTCTGGATTTGGGAGAGATGTCGGAGATGGAAACTAAGGCTACAAAACTTCTCATTAGGCACGCCCGCGGGCTAATTTGGAGAAGCTATGGAGAGCACCACATCCTCTGAGTAACTCGAATCACCGCAAGTATACTTCAAAGGGAGAAGAATGCACGCCTCTTGTGCCAAAGCGTGCTTTCACATGGGCAAAGGATGCTCGGCGTCGGAGTTATGGCCGAGGACGGCACATGATTTATAACAATCTAAATAAAGTATGGTTGAAGGACAAACGTTCATGGATAATTCTATGAACCTTAGCATGGAGAGTTTCTTAGTTAGGAAACTTAGCTTCAATGTCACGAAAAGTGCTCTTCCCTTCATTCCGACTCCACTTACAAGCTTAGTCGGAGGTCCAGGCTCGACCCTCCTCCTTCTTCCTTCGTCTCCTTTATTATTCGGCGCGTGCCCGCCGGCGTGCCTTTGAGAGGGCTCTTGTGACCGGGTGCCGCCGCGCCGGCGAAGTCTTCCCACTGGAAGGTCAGCTCCTTCCTCCTCTCGCTGCCGCCGGTGGAGCAAAGCTTTCTCATTTCCCTGACCCTCTCCAGAAGCTGGAAGAACTCCTCCATCTTCCCCTCCTCGTTCCCGTCCTGCTTCTCTTCCGGATCCCTTCGGCCTGCTGGGGGCGCGTTCTCGGGCGTCTTCCTCTTCCCCATCCCTCCTCCTTCGACCGCCTTCTCTCTCACCCCACGGAAACCTTCTCCCCTATTCCCATATATAAAGGGGGTAACTGCTGCAACCCACATGCGTACCCAGAGAGAGCCGGAGGGAAACGTGCCTTCCTCCCTTCACGTCCCCGAGAAGCTCCGCCTTCGGTCCGGTATTTAATGATATCCGGCGCCACCCGCAGCGGTTTCAGCTCCTTCTATTTCGAGAAACGAACGCGCATTCATGGTTGGAGGTCGTCCCGTTCTCAGTTTTAAAATCTGTGTACATATTTTCACGTCAAAGAATCCCACAATAGTTTTCTTTTACGGCATTAAGGCCCGTGGATATTGAACAAGTGGTAAAAAAAGTCAATAAACAAAGTGAAAAGTCATAATCCGCCGTACAAATTTTACAGGGCATTCCCATTATAAAGCTTCTAGCGTGAATCAAAATTTAGCCTTGAGGTGGTTACACACCGCTTTGACTGGCCTTAAAGTTTCCACTTGATGAAGATTTTGAATCAGGATCTCCCAATCAAATAGGAGGGAATCTACGATCTGGGAGACATTCTGCCCTCCAACGCATCTCCTCATTTCTTATGTCAGCGCCTCCCAATCAAAACCACTTCCATGATCGAAGTCGAAATTTTCTCGACCGTTGGTTCGCAGCACGGGTTTGAAGAAGAAGAACGCATACACTCTTCGCCACCATCAACACCCGTAGACTGTTATGAATTTCGGGAAGAGATGTTGAAATACGTCTTATCCTCTTAAAGCCATCATAAAATAAACTTAAAAATTGATGGACTTTGCAATATTATTTATGCATTTCCTCTTGTAAGAAGCTGAATTGAGTCTCTCCATGAATTGTCTCCTTTCGCAAACCTAACCCTACTTGCAACAGTCATGGATGTCATCCAAGGCCGGTATAATGTTAATTGAAACTCAAATGATAGAAAAGAACTGAATGGAGAAAGATAGAATTAGGAGAATTTAATCATTACATCCAGTTTTCTAATTTAATAGGGCATTTTCCTTTCTCGTGGGCATTTTAGTTTTAGAACTTTGAGCTGTACCATTAAGTTTCTATGGTAATCGTGATCATATTTTCAAATCATTATCATCAGACAGCTTTTATCTTTTATAATAACTGGGTCCAGTTTCAATATTGAAAGGGATCTCATTTTATTTTTCCTCATATTTACGCAACATTATCAACACGTAAATATTTACCCATCTTATTATGATATATATCTATCCCAATATTCATCTTCTCCCTATTCCACTTGCATGTCCAATCCATTTCTGATCCAAATTTGATCTATGCTATTAACCGATTCCTAGGAAGGCAAAACATTCAAAAAGGGTTACAAGCAAAATTTTATAAACCAGGGTACATACTTGAATATGGTAACTTGCTTTTAGCTTCCCATAAACGGAATAAATTATGGACGGACAGTTCATCTTTCCACTTATATCGATACGCTTTTAGAAATATACAAAATTCGACTATTTTATCTCCTCGTGTAAGCAACTAAATTTAAAATCTAAGCTTTTACAAAAAAGACTAAACTATCCTAATTATTTCTCCTCTTTCCCTTCGTTAGCCCAATGGCGGTGGTGGTGGACAGGTGACAGACAACATAGGTAATAGGTTCAGGGAGAGGGGCCACTTCTCTCTCTCTCTCTCTCTCTGTATCTCCCTCTCTCTCTCTCTCTCTCTAATCTTCTCGCTCACCCTCTAAACCTCTCTCCCCTTTCTCTCTGTGGCTTTCTCTCTATGAACCTATTTTTCTGTCTATGGTTCTCTGTGCCTCTCTCCTCATCGGGTCAATCAGTGCTATTTCCCCATCACCGTACCCTTGCCAGACAAGGGAAAAAGAGAGTGAAGAGAGATAAAGGGCTGACGGCCACCGCCGATTGGCAGGCTCAATGAAAGTAGAGAGATAATACTTTATCTTTACCGATGGACTACATCCCAAGGCATACAAGATTCTGGGGACATTCAAATTACAGTGATAAACGGCAAAGAACTTTGCTCATAATTCGAGCTATTCATGGAAATCTTAGACCTACTCTCCCCATTAAAATTACGTCGTCAGGTCAAGAACAAAATTAAGTTTTCCGAGGAAAAGTGATACAAGTAGAAGTCCTTCCATTTCTCTTATCTGTACGGGGTCGCAAGGACGACAACTGTTCGGCTGGAGTAAACTCTGCTATGACGACAACGACAGCTCCTATCGCGCGTACCATCCGGCAAGGATATCATCGACGTCAGCTCTGACGTTGATTTCTTGTATACGATCAGCTACATTGACGTCATCAAGAAATCATAGACCATGACGTACGAGGGATGGGGTAGACGCTGCACCCAAAAGAAAGCGTTGAAATGGTCTCTTGGTTCCATCTTTGAATCCTATCCCACACAGTTCACCAGTGGAGATATCTAATCTGACCCGCTAAAAATATATTAAACGACGTAAAATGGTGGCATCTCGAACACTCTAGACCCCCCACCCCCCCCCCCCGGTATAGACTGGCCAGGGCAGGCCCTCGCCTCGAGGAACAAGAAATCACGACATTTTCAGTAAAGATGTCCATCTAAAAGTGTAAAGAAGCGGTGTTTACCAATCGTTAAGAGAAAAAGGACGTATTTTATACCTTTTTAATCTTTATTTAAACCGAGGATTATCGCCAATAGTTGAGGATTTGTTCGAGATTATCCCTGATGTATCAAATATGGAGACTTTCCCTACGTTGGGCAAAAATCAAGCAACCCCAAAATTTTAATTTTCTTATCTTGACATTCATTCTCATTCAGAAGAAGTGATTTTCAAGAAATTATGCAGGCGGCCCTTCCTAGATGAAAGAGGCGGGCAATCAATCCTCTGCAGTGAAACTCTGGTAAATTCATAAAGTGTTACAGTTTTCCGGTCGCTGTGGTGTCATTTGATCACTCGAATTCGTCCGTATACTCTTCCGAAATTGAAGAGATACCATAAAAAAAGAGAAGTCCCTCTGCCCGAGGCTACCTTCTGCTTCCACTCGTTCCGAATGCTCGGAAAATGCAGGTAGCCGCAGATGACAAGCAGGAAGACCATTAGAGACCTACATGTCTAATACAGGAAACCTCAGCGTGGAGAAGGGGGGCCGGGCCTGGACAGCGATGCTACTTCTTCCGTTGGCCATGTTTTAGGCTGTTAATGCTCCTAGAGTTTAAGTACTACAGCGCGAGCCGGAGGTCCAGACCGGAGCCGTCGTCTTCCGCCCTGTTCTCCTCCTCTCGCTGGCCGCCGGCGGTGACGCCCGGCGACGCGGCGACGAGGTCCTTCCCCCCGCGGGAGGCCGGCTTGCCGGCGAAGTCCTCCCACTGGAACACTGGCGTCCACGCTGGAGCCTTCGCCTGGGGGCTCTTCCGTCGCTCGCAGCCGCCCAAGGAACTCCGCCTTCTAATTTCCCTGACGCTCTCCAGCAGCTCGCAGAACCTCTTCACCGTCTCCTCCTCCTCCCCCTCACCATGGCTTGGACAGATTGGCGGGGGTCCTTCTGGGCTCTTCCTCTTCCCCTCCCTCTCTCTCTCTCCCTCCATTTTCTCAGAGACCAGGCAACGGCGGCGAGCTGAACCGTTCTCCGGCCGCAACGGACGCCTCGCTATTTATCATTTCGTCGCTTCCTGGGGGGGGCCAGCGTATTGCCGACACGTCAATTAGTCGGCAGCTCGAGCCTCCGCCGGATGACGGGTGTCCGAGGACGGCAGCGCCGCCGTCAGCCAGGGTCGTACCGTGACGTCGGCGGGCGATCGTCACCGCCACGGACTCCTTGTCCGCTTCTCCCTCCCCCACAGTTTATGTTCCCAAGTTGGTTTCTAGAATCCATCCATCAGGGATAAAAATAAGACCCGAAAAATTCGATCGCAATAGGCAGGCGTCACTCATGACGCAGATGTTCGTCATTGATGACGTAGGATGATGTCATCACATCGATAGAGCATCACGATGTCACGTGATTTAGGCGCGTGCCGGCTATGACAAACGTGATTGTTATTATTATCGTCAAAGGCGATACTTTTCACAAACTTTACACGAGGCATTATTGTATTTGTACGGAAATAAGGGGAGGGAGGGGTAATCAACATGGATTCCAATCATCAGGTTTTATTTATAAAGAAATTAAAACTTTTGAAAACTATTGGCTATGAGAAATACTCTACAATCTCCCATTTACGGGATTTATGAATAAACCGACTAATTACACCCACCCGCCGTCAAGAGGATAACAAGTAGAACCTATCTTCTGATAATCATCACTTCACATAATTATGAAGCTATGAATCATACTAAAATATCCGGAAGGAGCTTGCGAACTGAAGAACGCCCCTTTTAAAAAATTTACCACCTCTAGCAGCCCCAATCTGGGCCTCAAGGATGCTTGAGGAGTCATCCTCTCTTACCCTAGATGGGTGTCATGGACAAGGGATGGCTAGGTTTATAGGGAACTTAGTCTACAGGGGTAGGCTAAGCAAGATGCCAAAGGGGAATTGAATATCAGGTGTAATGGGGGTGAGGAGGATAAAGCTGACCTCGCCCCAAAGCAAGATGCCAAAGGGGAATTGAATTTCTCGTGTGACACCCCACACTTGGAGAACAATGTTTCAAGTGTAGAACTACTACTGGTATGGAGACTGCACGACAATCCATGACAACGTGTGCGGTGGTCTTGCGAATAGAACGATGGTTAGTGTCCTTTTCCTTTGTGTCCACATCGTCAAGCTGTCAAATCAAACATCAAGGCATGTTAGCCTTAGAGGTTAAAAAGTCATGAGGGAGTTCTTCCCTATAAGTAGATGGGGCCTTCAACCTCATGGAGTAGACTGGCCCCCCCCTTGATCAAGTGTACTCTTCTTGAACAATTATGGGACTGCATTTCGAAATTGCTTCAAATAGTTTCCAAACCAAGTGGAATGTTGAAATTTGCGATATCAATGGAAATACCTTCATCCCATTATCTTATCATACCTTATCCAAATATGATCAAATATTTTTTGACTGTAAGAACATAAACAATTTGTCCTTTAGTTTATCACTGAAAAGCATTTAAAGTTGATGAAGAAATAGTAACCATCTCCTTTTCAGAGTCTGAAATTTACCAAAAAAAAATGTTTCATTTACTCGATATGGTTGTCTTGTCACTAACTCATAGTAGGATAAATTGATTGACTATAGTCGGTAACTGTAAAAATACTTAGGGCCTTAGGTTTTCTATGAAAAGGCAATAGATGTTATATGATGATAGGAAGACACTTTTTGAATGCATATTTAAACCAAAGATACGTCACTAGTGTCAAATATGTTCAAAAATCAACACCTTTGACCGTTCAAAATTTGGACCCAGATTTACATGGAATTTAACCAATAAATAACATGTATGGAAGTCACATGATATCATACAATTTTATCCCTCACATGAAATTATCAAAAATATGAAAAATTAACCATTACACAAATATTCTGCATTAATTTATTTTATAAATTAAAAAAAAGTTTCAAAATTTTGAAAGTACAAAGGCCCCTCCTTCCTAATAAGAAGACCTTAGCCGAAGGGTAATCAATTCCCTCTAAAACAGGCCCAATAACTCTATAACATGCAAGGATGGGAAGGCATCTTCTTTGCTCTCAACATAAGGATGACCCCTCCCACCCATCATCAGAAAGGATAAGAAAGCCCTCATTGTACCTAGACAATGATCTCATTATGATCATTGTACATCTACCTTTCTCTCTTTTCATCATACAACTTTTCATTTTTTCTTTGAACAACCACATCATATGCTTTACTTTTTTTCATTCAAATATCCATTATTTGTAATAGTCATTGCTCACCAACTCCTCAATAGGTAGTTAGTTTAGTCTTCAAGAAGTGTATTCATAGTAGTCTTTTTTCCCATTTATATGTATTATAAAAGTCTAAAAAAAATTCATTCAAAGTTAATCTTGAGGATTGCTGCCTTTGAGCAATTAAATTATTTCCTTGAAATGTTACCACTACAAAATTACAAAATGAAAGTAAAATGTTTCCAAAATGTAAGCTACAGTCATGTGTCCAGAAACACTGAAGACAAAGTATCATAGTTATCAACCATATCTCTCAACTTCACGTTTTGGGCAAAAGGATATAGCATACTAAAAATATATCTATATGGTTATTAGCTTGATTGTTGCAAGAGCCTCATTGTTTTATGAGGCTTGCCGGCATCGTTATCCTATGAGTTTTTATAATTATTTTGATAATGTAGTTATGTTTTTATATTTTTAACATGCATGATACTTGACTTCAAAATCTCAATAGCCAAGTAAAAATAACCAGTGTTAACATTTTTTCTGGTAAATCCGTACGTGGATTCTATGTCAGGCCAAGAAATTGTTTCCTCAGATACATCTTGCAAGGCGACATAATCGCATATCATGATATTGGAGCTCAAATGACTCGTAGCTACAAAGCGAGATCGGTAGAGAAATGTTACGGTCTCTCCAGCAAAGCTCATCATGGACAGGGCTCTGACTGTAGATTAATGATTCATTCTCACTCGTCAATACCCGCAGGAAAGTCCTTGCCCGACCCCCCCACCCCCATGGGCCTTCGTCTTCCTTCTCCTCCTTCCCCTGGCCGATGCCCACGGATGGATTGGAGCCCTTCCAATTTCCGGAATCCGCAGCGCTGGCGAAGTCCTCCCACTGGAAAGTCGGTGTCCACACCGAGCCCCCTACCTTGGCCTTCTTCCTCGGCTCGCCGCTTCCCACTGGACTCCGCTTTCTCATTTCCCTGATGCTCTCCAACAACGCGAAGAACGCCTCCATCTTTCTCCCCATATCCTTCTCCTCATCACTTGGAGTCGAGGGGGAGGAGCCCTTCACCGCTTCTCCTTTCATCGTCTTCTCCGGCTCCCCACAAATCGGCGCAAGAAATCTTGGTGAGAACAGCGCGCAAAAAGTCTCTGCGGAGAATCGACGGGAGACGTGCCCCTATTTGTTTCTCCGCCGCTGGTGTAGTCCTAGTCCGTCGCCAGTTGCACGGCGGCGGCCGCCTTGTGGTATTCAGTCTTTCCACACCTATTCGAACTAGATGTCGGCTTCTCGGGCTTTTGTGAGATCAGCTGTGAGAGAAGGGCGGTGATGTCAGACCGCCACACCGTTGCGTGCCCATCCCCGAGAGATGTGCGTTGACTCTGGACCTCGAGATCAACGCGTCGGATTATTCAGGTTTTATCCGACAGCGCTCGCGAAAACCAAATTTAGGAAGCGATCGAGGGGTGAAACGTGAAGCATCTCGAAGAGCTGTCCTGATAATCCTCATACTCACGTTAACATGGCGTTCCTTCCGCGGTTTGCAAATCTCGTCAATAATCAATCAGCATGCTATGTATTTTGCATGGCATATTACACTAGAGATAGAGCTGTTCATACGCTATTACCCCATTTAATCAGTTAAAAATTAGCTAATACATTTCCAATTTCCCGGGTATCAAAATAAGAAAATAATGGGATTTCCCACAATTAAACTATCACATTAATCTTTAGTGGACACAAAGCCATTTAATTACCAGTGATGCCTCATATGTGTTGACATTAGGCTTAAATCCCTATAGATTACCTTAGCTTAACATTCAGCTGCCCATCTAAACCATATAAATATCTACCCAGAGTATATAAACATTTAAATTTTATATTAACTCAATTAAATTTTCATAAAATACGACAGATTCAGTGGTGACGGGAATCGATATAAAATCACACCATCAGACAAATTAAAAAACTGTTCTTCAGAAATTCCAATCAGCTCTCCTCCTATCAGATAATGGAACATTGAGGGCTTCCTTGGGCCAACTTGGGCTTCCTTGGGGTCAGACCCAAAGCCTTCTCAGACGGGAATCATAGAATACTCTTGGGCTGAGGGGAGGGAGGGAGGGACAGGAGAGAGAGAGAGAGAGAGAGAGAGAGAGAGAGAGAGAGAGAGAGAGAGAGATAAATATATAGCATTTGTTTCACCTCAAAAATGGTCTACATGGGGAGGTCAACAGAATTCACTAGTGTAAATTCCCAAAGAGCTGGAGCCGTACTGCCCACCTACCTTTCCCCAAGTAGAGAATCGTCATATAATCTGTGAAAAAATCAAACAAAAGGTCAACGCTGATTGGGTGGAAAATAATGAATGAGAGGGCAGAATATTTAGATCAGAAAAGGTCAACCTCCGACATGGAGGACTGACCAAAACTGCAGGAAGGGAGGACTAACCTAAACTGCACCGCCGGGACAGGTTACTGCTGCTAGGACATGATTTTGACTGAAGCAGCTCGTCATAGGATGTTCCACCTCTGCTCCAGCACATTACAGATCCGGGCTATGCAGCATGCAGCACTCAGCGGGTAGTTTGAGACTGCAGCAGGGATGGAGATAGATGAGGCCAGGAACTCACTGGATCTAAGCCAAAAACGGTCTGAATATATATATATATTCCAAAAAACTATATGATCGTCAATATTTTCTTGCTAAAATGGGTCATGCTTGAATCTCAAAGAATCCAATCAAAATTGAGTCAAAAGGTGCTCTAAATGCTTTTTATAACAAAATAAATTACATGTTCATCAATATTTTCTCACAAGAAAGATACCAGATAAAAGAATTTATAAAGGATAGATTATCTCAGCATCTCACCAGATTCCATCAAAAACTGGAGCATCAAGTCAAAAGAAACATTAAATATTTTTTTCATAACAATATAAAATAGACTCCCATTGATTTTTTCTTGGTAAGAGTAAACGAACAAACTTTCATAGGAAGAAGGATTGGCTTGATCCTTTCAATATGCCAGCACGATTGATTTCTTATTCCACATGACCGAAAAATAGAGCTCGGAAAATTAGATAGAAAGTGAATTTTTTTTATATCAAGATAAATTAGAAACTTGCCGATTTTTTCACTAAAAGTAGCCAAAAAAAAAAAAAACTCTATAAGGAGGAGAACGTGGTAGCCCACGCCAGATTAACCAAGCATTCCATGTTAGGAAAATAAACCTCTATGCCAGAGGAAGTTCTTACATGAACATGGTTTTTTTTCCTGATAAACAGAATTTATCAAGAAAAAAAGAAGAACGTGGTGGGTTGACTTGGATGCAAATCACCTGATATACAGTCATCCGTGTAATCCGCATCAATTTTCCCATGGGCCATAGCTCCAACCTGGTGATGTATCATAGGACTCAGCCAAATCAGAGACCTAGCCCAATAATATACATATAAAATAACGATATATATATATGTATATATATACTGTAGCCAGAATCTCAACGTTGGCCGAATCAGAGATGCAGCCCGTTAATACCACATGAGTAGAGTCAGAAAGTTAACATGAACAAAATCAGAGATATCTTCGGATAATATCTTGTGGAACAAAGATATATAAACTGTAGTCAGAATCTCAAAATGAGCGGAATCAGACATACAACCAAATAAAACCAGATGGAATAAAGATAAACACTATAGTTCAAATCTCAACATACCACAAAGACAAGGGTAGCATCATCGCCCACTGCAGCGACATAGTCCCTTAGATGCACTAATTTGTCCGAGCTATAAGAAAAACCTGCATTGGCAACAGAGCACCTGGCATTAGCTATGTTTTCCGCGAGATTGCCGCAGGAGGCCAAGCCAAGAAGTCCAGCCCAAGTTTTCCAGGCACAGATGAGAAGAGCAAGCCCAGAAAGAGAAAACAGGCCCGACTCAGTCTGGCTCAGAGAGGGGATAGGTTGGTGGGTCTAGGCTTCTCAAGCCCCACCTGGCTTAGAACGGCGTTGACCACATCATCTCACCTATTTTCCTGGAATTGA
The DNA here is from genome assembly GCA_902729315.2 of Spirodela intermedia. Classification (NCBI taxonomy): domain Eukaryota; kingdom Viridiplantae; phylum Streptophyta; class Magnoliopsida; order Alismatales; family Araceae; genus Spirodela; species Spirodela intermedia. The sequence continues at coordinate 2,864,960 of LR746269.1, read as the reverse complement.
CGGGTAGATGCTGAGTGACCGGGTTCTTGATCATCCGAAAGAGTTTCTCCCGATTACCAGTTGCGTGTATGTTCTTCTTACACTTCAACTGATCTGCAACCACAGAATTCGGATGAGATTATTATGCACAGAAAGACTAGATGAATAAGAAAGAAGAAGATGCATCAATCTCTACAAGATATGATCCTGCCGGCTGTGGTTTGACTTACACATGAGGCCGCAAAACCGCTTGAATGTTCGTGGCAGGCGGACATGGGGCTTGACGTCGATGAGCTCCCCATCGTCAGACTTCACGTACAGGCCTTGCAACCTTCCGGCCTTGTTGAGAGGACTATCCAATATGGCAAGCATCGCCTGTAAAAAGGGTCGCATAGGCAACAAAAGTCAACGACCAAATCAAGCCCAGGAAGACAATCTAGTCACAACCTTGAAGCGACTGCGTCTGGAGACGTACTCGCCAAGCAAAATAATCAACAAACAAACCTGGTGCAATATATCAGGCCGAAATTCAGCGGGATCTCTGCACTGCTTCCTCAAGTAATTGGCGTGGTCATCCGCGTTCAGAATATTTTCTTTCTGCGACGAGCAAGAGACGCTCCGAATTCAGGGTTTATGAGCGATGTCACATAATCAAATTTCACCAGCGGAAGAACCATGCAGGAAAAAACCCCTAAATCCTGAGCATCAAGCAACGGCATCGCGGGGGGAAATCTGGCGAGTTTGACATCAATACAAATAGAGAGTCGAAATTGTGAGCACCTTTCCTACTTTCCCGACATTTAGGGAGGCCTTCTCCAGAATGAATATGACCCCTGGCTTCGCTTCCTCGTCGGGGGTCTTCTCAAGAGGAAGCCCGGGAAGGACATGAGCAGGGAGGGACCCATTAGGGCTCTCCTCCTCTCTCCCCTCGGCCACAACGCCCGCTCCTCGCTCTCCCTCCTGCTTCTTCTTCCTCTTCTTCTCTTCGACCTCCTCTTCCGTCTGGTCTTCGGCATCTTCTCCATTTCCACCCTTCCCGTCTTCAGCGTCGGACGCAGCGGCCGAGGGATCTCTCTTCCGCCTCTTCTTGAGCCATTTGGCGGCGTAGGGGCGAACCATCCTCCCCCGTTCTCTTCAGTCAAGAGCTCAAGGTCGTCGTCGGAGCAAGGAGGAAGAAGGCCCCGATACTCCTCTCCTCAATTTTTGCCCTAACAGTCAAATTCCGTGAACCGTTAATCCTGCTCCTAACAAAAGTAGACTTGAGGGACAAATTCCAAACTTCAAGGGTCTAAGATGAAAAATAAAAATATATTAGGATGCTAAACCTGATTTATAAAAAAAAATTAAACAATAAATAAATTATGTAGGATAGATGCCGAGTGTGAGATATGAGTCTGATAGTATGGTCTCCTAGACCGGCCCACCTACTTATTGGGCCATTATGGATATATTCAACTCTTGAATCCTTTTCCAGGCTAGCCCAGGGAAAAGAAACTCTATAATTATTTAATTTAAATAAAATAGATAACAGCCGAGCCTTTCAAAAATGGAAAAAATACAATATAACGATATATACTGCTGGCTCATATTCGTGGGGTGGACGAAAAAAGGCAGGGCCCTCTGGGCCTCTGGGCTCAGGTGAGTTCGGGCCCTGATCGATGTTTGGGCTTTGCCCACATTTCTCCATTGCTCATTAATCATGACTATCATCATCTCTTCTCTCTCTCTCTCTCTCTCTCTCTCTCTCTCTCTCTCTCTCTCTCTCTCTCTCTCTCTCTCTCTCTCTCTCTCTATCTCCCTCTCTCTCTCTCTCTCTCCCTCTCTCTGTCACTCTCTTCCTCTCTTCCTCTCTTTATCTTTCCCTCTCTCTCCCTCTCTCTCTCACACACTCTCTTCCTCTCTCTATCTTTCCCTCTCTCCCTCTCTCTCTCTCTCTCTCTCACACACACACTCTCTTCCTCTCTCTATCTTTCCCTCTCTCTCCCTCTCTCTCTCTCTCACACACACACTCTCTTCCTCTCTCTATCTTTCCCTCTCACTCACTCACTCTCTTCCTCTCTCTCTCTCCCCCTCTCTCTCCCCCTCTCTCTCTCTCCCCCCTCTCTCTCTCTTTCTCTCTCTCTCTCTGTATCTCTCTATCATATGAAGTACAGAGAGGACCTGGTCTGCCCATTTTCAAGATTTTCTCTGGACTGGAGCTAGATCCTGACGTCGTGGATGCTCCTCTGGGCTCGGGTTGATTCGCCATTCGTAGAGGGAAGGACACAAGTCTGAATCCCTCCCCACTCCCCTCCCCCAGCTAAACACTCAAGCGTAACCTTTTACACCTTCCGTTCAAACCTTGGTCAACGAGGCGACCAACAATTTGACCCACGTAGATTATCCCTGTTCAACGGTTTGACGTTCAGAGCGAAGACCAGTCGACGCAAGCAGAGTTTGATCATCGAAAAAGCTACGCGAGATTATGATTTAACTTCATATCCAATCAGGACGCCTAAATTTAGTATGGATTAAAATTGTCTCAATATTTTATTTAAAAATTCTATAAACTTTAAAACTTACATTTTAATATATATTTTTATTTCTTTCTGATGTATTAAAAAGTGTGCCACAATTTGAGAAAATCATTTTCAGGGTCAACTCATCCTCTGGCTGACTCTCTCTCTCAGCTCCCTACGGTATATTCTCCAATGAGGGCCCACCTTGGAAGAAGTCAACCTCCCGACACTTCCATTGACTGATGGCCAGGGCTCCCGGTCAACCTCGATAAAAAGCTTCTCTCTAGTCACGAAAAACATTATATATATATATACAGAAATCTTCTTCTATAATTTTTATGCAAAGGCCTTGTTCCAAAGGCCCGTTAAGAGAATCCGATCCGAGATTGACTTGACGGTATGCTGACGTGCCCCTGACTCAGACCGCTTCGCTGAAGCTTTCGCTACCGTCGATCCCAGTGTGGGTCGCCTGTCGCCGCAACGGCCCGCCCACGGGAATGGACAGTCTAGACGGCGGCGTCCCGTCAGAGCGGATTGATGGCAGCAAGGCAGTGGGGCCCACCCTCCAGTTGCCAAAAAGGACACGCCGACCACGTCACACCGTCGTCAATGGTCGCAACGAGTGGCTCCTCGCCCCCGTCCACGTCGGCAGGATAGGCTAAAAATTAAAATCCTTATTTATACCCTTTTTCAAAATTCTGTGTGAAAGTTTTTTCGAAGTAGATTCCTGGTGGAGGGTTTGACCTTTGTCCAAGATGGTCCACGAGTTTGACCTGACTTGGTCGGTTTCCTCTACCGTCAGATCGGATCTAACGGCTCGATTGGCTTAAATGGGCCCACCAGGAAGCCACCCATCTCTCTCTCTCTCTATCTCGCTTGAACACGACCCGACCCTATGAACACCCCAACCCACGTTCAAACATCTAGAAAAGAGCCGATGCTCGTTGACTCCTTCAAATCTCGGGAGCTAAAAGTCAGAGTCGGTCTGGAAATTTCCTCAACTATGCAATATCTGTTGATTTTCTTCTCAAAAAAATATAGCGTTATTACTCGAAAGGTCAACTGCCGATAATACCAACGCTCGGCGCCTTATAACTGAGAACGTCGCTTACCCTCTTCTCTCTCATCTTTCTCTCTCTCTCTCTTTCTCTCTCTTATTGACCTGTGGAATGTAAATATCTGTGGTCAAAGGGGGGAGAAATAAAGAATATTACGACGTGCACACAGGAACGAGGGGACGTAGTTCCTCCGGCTGCGCGGTTTCCGAAAGGCCGCCGGCCGGCCGCGTGGTCAAATCGGGCACCTCGCCGCTGCCGCCTCCGACGCCGAGCGGCGGGCGAGATAGAAGAACGAATACACAGAGGATGAATCCCATCGAAACAGAGCTTTCGATTGATCAGAAGTATTTACAGGAGACGGAAGTATGACAGATTACTCGGGTCACACCACGGCGGCGGGGGGTTCCATCCCGCCGCCGCCGTCGCGGCCCAAAACCTAACCGGACAAGAGGAAGAAGACCCAGAACAGGATGAGCTCCGCTCTTTCGGATGAGATTGTACAAAGGGGAGAGGGAAGGGTGGCAGATTCAGACACGCCGTCCCCGTTATTCCAAAATCCTACGCTTTCTTTACAGACCAATTCTTCTTCTGATCTGGAAGGGACCCTGCAAAATCCTATGCTACGAATGTACAGTAATCACCACCATCTCTCTTTCTCTCTCTCTCTCTCTCTCTCTCTCTCTCTCTCTGATCAGATTTCTCTTCCTTGAAGACGAATCGGTGAGTGCCCTGGATTGGTAATATGGAGGCACCGGCAACGGCGGCTAGGCGACGGCGGCGATGCCGCGGCTCCGGCGGTGGCCGTCGCTGTCGATGCAGTCGAAGCCCTCGATGCGGACGGCGGCGGGCACGGGGCCGAACTTAGCGCGGACGCAGCCTGCCGCCGTGCGGGCGGCGCCGCCCGAAACCGCGGTGGCGGCGGCCGGCGTGGGCAGCAGGGTTAATGGCGGCGCCGCCTCGGCCTCGCCGAAGCGGGCGTCGAGGGCGACGGGGTTAGTCGATCTGCTCGGCGGGGAGCCGCAGAAGTACGGCGGCGACGAACCCACCAGGGCCTCGCCGGCGTCGGAGAAGGCGCCCTGCGATGTTCCAAGGAGATCCATCAGATTCAAGCAAAACAGGGGAGAAGAAAAGGAAGAAGAGATCTATCTATCCATCAGAACCGATCGAGAAAATCTAGACCCATCTGGGGAATCATCAAAAGAAGAAAGAGATATCGCAAGGGAGAAATCTAACACCTTGGTTAGGATGATATCCAAGACTTCTGATCCGGGTTTCGAATCACAGGGCTCCGTCTGAGGCCTGCAAGATGCATCCGGCAGAGCGGTCAGAGATCTTTCTTGGGAAGAGAGAGAGAGAGAGAGAGAGAGAAGGGGGGGAGGCGGAGAAGGAGGATTCCGGCGGTTCTCACCCGAGATGCCACCGGAGAGGTCTAATGGCGTCGGCGGCGGCGACGAAGCGGCTCAGACGGCCGGGCTTAGGGCAGAAGATGGGGTCCCTCCGGTCGGAGACAATGGAGACGAAGGGTCTGCGCATCTCCTCGTAGGCTGCCATCGCGCTCTGCTGGACCGCGCAGTGGTTCATCTTCTCCGTCGCAGCTCCGAGAGAGAGAGAGAGAGAAGGGGGGGCGAGAAACAGGAGGCAGGGTTAGGGTTAGGGTTAGGGCAAGTTCCAGAGGAGGCCGAGAGAGGACCCAGAAGAGAGGAGGGCTGCCGGAGGGCATATATACGGACAGGAACCGACCAGATTAGACACCATTTCCTTACTATTTGAAGAAACAGGGAGGGAGGGGCAGGAGGAAGACGATGTGAGGGATGAGAGGTGGTAGGGCGGTGGGCGGTAGGCGGTAAGTCTACGCAGCCTCCACCACTCGTGCTTTCCCATTATTTAATGACCGGATGGCGGTGCCCCCCATCGAATCTCGTCTCACCGCCGCCTCCCAAATTCGATTCCCCCATCGGTCGAAAAGCGGAATCCGCTTCCGGGGAGGGTCACCTTGGCGGTCCACTCACCGCCTCCAGCCCCCCTTGTCGGGCAGTGGTCGTACGGATACCACATATTTTCCGGGTGATGTCTATATTACTTATTAAATGTTCGCGGGGGTAATTGTCAAATTATTTAATTAAATAAATCGCATGCGCGCTGGCGATGACGACGGGGCGGCTATTTCCTCGATTTCTTTAACGACGCAGGAAAGTGGCATTCTTAAAATATCATATAATTCATTATTTCCCATTTATGGGAAACAGAAATTACTATAAATGGGATGGTCTCTCTGGAGCGGGAAGCGGGGCGCGGCCTGTCCGAAGACGGGGCGAGTCTCATTTTTAACTACTTGTTCGCACGTGCGCCTCGAAAATATCTAACCTCCGGATTGTTACGTGCAAGATGCTTCACCACCAGCCCACCGCCACGTGATCGCGATCCTTCTGATAAGATCGGAGGCCGACGTCAACCGACCGATCGTACGGTGGAAATTGGTCAATCGGATGCATTGGTTATTTCGTAAGAAATGGCAGATTAAGGGGTGCGGGTGGTAATTGCTGCCGAGGTGACGTTTCGTAGACGTGCGTATTCGTGAGGAGAATATCCACACGTTTCTATGTCGGCCACAGATGGGGCCCTGCCGAAGTAACGGTGGAGATTGAATAGATTACAAATCTACGGTTCAGATTCCGGCCGACTCGGCAAGCCTCTATGGGCCGACATCGAAAGTGTGAACCAAAGTTATAACTGACTTTCCGGATCTTTATCGGGTCTGAGTATTACGTGGCGGGTATGGGTATACAAGCCGGAACCCCATAAGGTTGGGCCAGGCTTCAAGTTAGGCCTACCATAGCTCAAAACCCTTTTGGGGCCCATCTTTGAGGAAACGAAGTGGTCAGAATCCAGTGGTGGGGTCCACCAATGAAGAATCAAGAATTAATTTATATTATTTAATTGATGCCCATTTATGTTGATGGGATCCATCATAGCATGTAAATACTCACGGGGCCACATTGATGATTGTAGAGTAGTCAGCAATCAAGAAAAAAAAGGGTTATGAGATTCTAGGCCACAAGCTTTATATTTTTTTACAAAAAAAAAGGTTGTAAATAAGGAAATCTACATGGCATCTACATGGCATCTACATGGCATCTACATGGCATCTACATGGCATCTACATGGCAAGAAAAAATTGGTTTTTGACTCTTGGCATAGGCCCTATTTAGCCTTCCCAGCAAATTGGTTGTTGGTAATGCTCAGCCATTGCCCAACTCAATGATGAAATTAATAACCCTTAAAGCTGATTATCAACTCCACATATGAGCTCATTAAAACTTAATTTAATATCAAATAAGTGAACTTATTTGCCTATTAGTGTGGAAGAGGCCAATCTAAGTTGGACATTTGACCTCCTAGCTAATGGTTATGTCTTTAAATTTAGGTTGAAAATGATTCTCACATCTAACCGACAAATTTCACCAAATTTTGATTTGGGGACAAGTATGGAAAGATTATACCTAGAAGCTAAAAGAAACTCTAAATCACTTAGAGGTCCTAGTCCATTGAGATCCTTACTCTCTTTTGTGTCTAGCACCTTTAACTTCTAGTGTGTTGAAATAACAATCTCTTTTCTTGTACTCTCTCCTATCCAAAAATCCTAATTATTTTAGTCAACTCAAAAAATCCTAAATCTTATATGGTCTCATGAAATTGCCTTTGTTTATAACCCTACTAAATGTATTTTCTATTATATTTATTTTAGATGCTAGATGCTAATGGACAGATAATTAAACTATGTTAAAATGAAAAAAAATAAAAGTCTTTGTAGAATTTAGGACTAGGTCATCATTGACATAGTTGTATAGAGACAAGGTCATGTGGTTAAATTTGAATAAATTAGCTTAAATTGGGTCAAAATGACTCATTGTGGACATCGAATGAGTTATGACATGTCATGACTCTATCAAATGGCCTATTTTCCCTCTATATTACTAATTTCACATAATCAAATAACTTACCAAATGTAGTTTTTGTCAATAGCCTAGTTTCCCTCCTCTCTATTATGTACTCTCTTTATCTTATTACTTTTTCACCTTCCAAGTAGGAATATTCACAATTTGGGTAATAATGTTAATATTATTAAATATTGTGAGATAGTCTATTTGGTGATTAATGAGAACTTCATGGATTTTCAAAATGTATTAGATAATTATTTCAAAAAATTATGTGAGAAAAAATATATTAGAGAACATAAAGTTTGTGGAGGCTTGATTTTTCATAGGCTTGCACCTAAAAATCATAGAAATTTGAATTATATAATTCACACCAATGTATTATAGAAAATAAAGACATGGCTGAATTTGAACTTCATGTTAGAATTTCAATTCACAATGTAAAAATAAAGTTAGCCACATCAATTGATAACTACAAGCAGTCAATAGGTTGGACGCTACTAAATCTTATAGTGAAATTTTTAGTAACTTAGAATTTATCTAGAATATCATATTTAATATTTTTTGAAAGTTCCTAGAACATGAAGATTTATGTGACTTTCTTTATTGTCTTCACATTGAACTTGTCATTGTTAAAATAAATATTACTTTGAGTATTAATAAATTATTTGGTTAAAAGAAACATTATATTTTCTACAACATGGTGAATCATACAAATATGTTACATTTTTCTGCATAATTTTTATCGAGCTGACCTAATTCTCTAATAAAAAGCTTGTAATTCATTTTTAATCATTTCGACACCAATCCTAAAGTTGGTGCATAATGTTCACCATATATGTCAGATTATATGAATGGGAATCTATATAACTTAAAGATATTTAAAGAAATATTTATGTTGAATTACTCTAACTACTAAATTAAGCATGTAAAATTTACCCTATATTGAAACCTTAGTGCTGTCAAACAATCTAACATGCCACCAATTGACCTGAGTATTTACATGCTATAATAAATTGGCATCAACTAAATAATAAAATAAATTCTTAATTCTTTCAATGAGGGCTTCAATGGACCCCACTAATCAGGAAACTATGGATTTTGACACTTTGGTTTCCTCAAAGATGGGGCCAAAAAAGGTTGAGTTATCATGGGCTCAAATTGAAGCCCAACCCAACTTTGAAGGGTACCATCTTGTATACTCATATACCCACCACTTAAGATCTAGACCCATAGAGATCTAGAAAGTTACTCACAACATTCTTGTAAAATGTGATTTCCAACTTGGCATAAAAAGTGAGTATTTCTCATAAATTAAATATTTCGTACTTGACCAAGACACTAGTATAAATCATATAATAATAAATTAATAAGTAGTAAATATTTCATTAATCTTCGATCATATACAACAAATGACAAAAAAAAATAAAAATAAATTACTATTCTTGATAGTTACTTGATCTGTCCAAGATCTTTGATTACATACTAATTCATCAAATGTTATTTTTTTTCTTGATTCTTGCAAAGTTGTTTCAAGATATGAGGATAACTTGGACATAAATTATAAAAACACTATCTTTTGAGCTTATTGAGAAAAAAAAAGAAGATTAATCAACCTAAATCTTATGAAGTATAAAAAACTTGTTATTTGTGATCTCGATCACCTATTTAAAGCGACATCATTTGTGTTGATTCACTGCTCTTAAGTAATAAAACTTTGGGATTAAACTAGGACACTTCTTCATTGAAATTATAATTGACTAATTTAATGGAACATAAGAAAAATTATTTATAAGATAGAATCTATCAAAATAGTCACAAAATGTATCAAGATACAACTTTAACAACTATGAATTAATCTATCAAATCAGTTAATTTATATTCTAATGTAAATTCTTGTTTTCATGTAGAGGAGCAACCAACCCATTTGTCTTTGAAAGGAAAAAACATTCTTTCTCTAAACTTCTGCAAACAATTTGTATGTAGTTTCTTTACATATCATAAATGTGAATCGCAAGATTAGTAGACCACTACTAAAAATGGCTAGGATTAGTTGGGCATATTACAATCTTTTTTTTCCACTAACAATAAGAAATTCAAAGTACTTTGTGTTTAGGGAAATGGTCCTCCTTCATAAGCTTATATGTATATATATATCTATATATAATAGCTTCAAGGGAAACACAACATATAATTTATCAATATGACTACATTACTTCTTTTGGAGAAGAAAACCAATTTCTTTTTTATATATCTTAATTTCAAACCTTCTACTACTTGATCAAGATGTTGGCTTTAGCATCATAAATAATTTTGGTGATAAGAAAGTGGATACTAAGGTAAAATGGTAATCTTAGAATAATATAACTACACTATATGATGATTTAAATCCTTGTAGATGAAAATATGCCTTAAACCAAGAAACATACTCCCTAGGGCAAACTAATCTATATAAACCTTAAAATAGTCAAAAATAGTTTTTAAATACAATTAACTCTCACATGTATAACCATTTACTCTTCATGAAGATATTTTAATGACAAATGCAATGTAACAAACAACCTATCAAGATTCAATAATTTTACAATATTAACTTACATTTTAGAAGCTTAAATTTAGGCATTGATGTGACAGAAAATGGCACAACTTTTAACGGTTGAAACTCACCATTGGACCACCCAAAACATAGGATATAAGGAGTGGAATTCAGCCTACATTAAATAGAAGTGGAGAGGGAGAAAAGAAAAAAGTGAGAGCCATAATATCTACGTAGATACTCCAAAGAGTCAACATAAGATTAAAGGAAAAACTAACATAATAAAAGAAACATATAATTGATGCACCAACATTCCAATCTACTCCATACAAGAGTAGCTTTTATAACATCATGTAAAGCATTCCATGCCTATTGAAGCATTGAACTGCTGCATATAAGTAGGGCAACTCATTCTAATTCTGTATTTGACTATAATGATAAATCGTTCATATGAGTAGAACTATAGCTCATTCTACTTAGGCTAATGTGTAATAATGAATCTAGAAGGGATTAGCTATGTGCTAATCTGGTTATTATGATTGATCTAGATGATGTTGTAAATGCTAAGAAGTAACACTTGGGTAAAATAAGCCACTAAAATATTCAAAATAAGATAACTAATAAAATACTTTAAAAAAACATACAATATTAAAGATCACGAAAAGTAGAAAAAGTTTTGTGAAATGTATGGAAAACACACAAATAGGGATCAGAAGGATAATCACATAATGCACTACTGATTTAGTTCATTTAGCCTCTAGTCAACGACAATAAAGCTATACATCCAAATGGGCATGTCTTTCATGTAGCAACATACATGGATCTATGTTGCACTTCTTTAATTGATTTCTTCCTCAACAGGGAATTGGAATGCTAAGTTTTAGATACTCAATTCATTTTACATCAGCAAATTATAGTAAGTTTTTTTAGAGTTAGTTACCTAATCTTGAAGTAATATACATTCATTTTTCCAAGTCAATTGGTAGTAAAATATGCTGATGTATCAGATGTCTTTCATTTTCCAAAGAAAACATGTATTTATTGTTTACATACCATTCAAATGCCACTAATTGATGTCAAAAAAGGAACTGCCACTAAAAATCAGAGTTCTTGAAGTGATCACATGATATTTATAGTTTAAACCATTTTTTTTCTTAATACTTGAACTTGGGGACAAGGTCACAATTAGTAAAAAGACAAAATGTATATGGAACCAGCATGCACTGCTACCACCGACTAATTTCTACAGCCCCACATGTTGCTTCCAAATCACATTCTATTGCGGCTGTCTCCACGTCCTTTCATCATATTGATAAAGCTTGAGATTATTAAATATGCTGTTATATACATCAAATTAAATTAAGCTATATCCCCTGGTATAAGAAAAAATGACATTTTTTATCACTTCCAGTATGGTTTGAAGTCGCCCATGAACCAGAGAAAGAAACCTTAACCCATTTGAAGAGTTACTCAAGTCGTGAATATATGTACCTTGTATACTTTAACCCATTTGGTGTCAAGAAGAAAATGTCATGAGGGAGACTATGTTTACTTCCTGGACTAAATGTTATGAGAACCGAAACAGCACAGCATTTCTTAGACTAAAAATTTTCAGTGGATTTTTATTAGGGCAATTAATCTACAGTGCTGGCCATCAAAGGCCAGCTTGAACTCTGATGTCCTCTACACGATTATAATGGGAGCAGGTTCTTGGCAAAAGCCCTGAAATAAGCTTTGGAAAACAGGCGCCGACTGGATAGAATAGTCTCCGGGGAGAGAGGGAGGTAGGGGAGATAGGTACCATACGAGGGGAAGGTTAGATGGGAAACCAATGAGCTTCGAAGTTGACCCGAGCCCCATCGAAGATCAGAGCTTAGCCCACCCTAGGCTTCGGGCGTGCCGGGCCCACAGATTCTCGCTGATATCCCCCCTTGACACCGCCTCCTCCACAAATTCAATTGTTTTTAAAAACAAGATAACCATCTTCCAAAATTCTGAACTTGCATCAGAAATGGGGAAAACTTGAGGCAAGAGGCTAAATCCGTGAAATCCGTGTAGGTTGGATGTGTGGTCGCGAGTCTCACTAATCCGCTGCGGATGTTATCCACGGGCATGCAAGCGTCCGAAGGGAGAGGCCTGATGCTTCTAATGGAAGACGACGGGCGGGTTGGGGGGGGGACCCCGCAACCCTTTAGAGATTAGGGAGGGTATTGAAGACCACAAGGAGAGGCTAGGCCGCAAGAGGGAGCTTGTTAGGTGTGCACCACCGCGGTCACTCGCTTTCAGTGAGCGATGGCATCCGGGATAGCCCACAGTAGCGGCGGAGGGAAGAGGCAGGAAGGGGGCAGGCTGTCAACGGTAAAAGATAAGCGGGAGTCTCTCTGGTTCGGCCCTAATGGCTACTTACCTTCTTACCTTCACGAGGGGTGGTTGGGGGAGAGACTTGTGAGGTCCACCGCCATCACTGGTCTGGACAGTTACTGCTCCGTGGGGGGCTTACGTGCGGGAGCGGGGAGGAATTAGGAGGGTATTACCGGTAAAGGAAAAGGATGCATGATAAAGGATACTACGGTTAACATGGGTTTGCAGCCAGCCTCTTCCCCTCCTGAAAGTGGGAGAGGGAAGAGGAAAGACTGAAAGGATGGCGGCGCTTCCATGGCTTCACGGGGATGGAGGGAATAGGGTGTCACTGGTGAAGGAAGAGCAGATGATGGTTGAGTCCTTTTTACAACTTAAAACATACATTTCATCTTGCCGAGTTCACTCGAACAGACCAGCCTGAAGATGTTTTGACTGCAAATGAGAGCAAAGACAGTTCACCGTCGTCAAACCTTCATTAAAGGGCACTAAAAGGGTAATTTTATCAAATATTATAGGAAAACTCCCTTCTTTCAGGAAGTTTAATTGATGGGGAGGGTTTTCAAAGATTCACAAGGAGAGGGTCTGAGTATTTTAGTTTATTATTCATTTTGAGCCTGAAAAGAGCGCCGTCCATTGAGCCTGTGTGGTTCGTTCTTCCTTGGAGGATGAGAAAGAGGATAACTTGATTGCAGTAGGAGGAAGAGAAGAGCAGAAGAGGGAGGAAAAAGGGGGGGGGAGGGCAGAGATGGAAGGGTGGAGGCCGACGGCCAGACGAAGCAGCTTCACACATTCCCTTCGCCGTCGGATAAGATGAAGGAGAACGCGCCACGTGTCCAGAGGGGAGCAGGGCCTGGCGATAAGGATGGAATCTCTCTGGCGAGGCCGTGTGTGGTGGCGGGGATGTAGTCACCCCCCCGCTTGGCGTCTAACGGCGAAGGATTGCCTGACATCGTCTGGGGGCGACGGCAGCCGTTGGATTCCCAGAGCTCCTGGAGCCGGTGTTGGGGCCTATTTAAACGGGCGGAGGAAACATCCGATGACCTCTCAAGCTGAACAAGGATCCGGGCATCGACAGAAGAGGAAGAAGGAAGGAGGGGGATTGCCATGGCTTCCTCAATGATGGTGTCCACCGCCGCAGTGGCCCGCGCCAGCCCGGCCCAGACCAACATGGTGGCGCCCTTCAACGGGCTCCGGTCCTCCGCCGCCTTCCCGGTCACCCGCAAGGCCAACGCCGATTTGTCGACTCTCCCCAGCAACGGCGGCAGGGTCCGCTGCATGCAGGTGTGGCCCCCGGAGGGCTTGAAGAAGTTCGAGACCCTCTCTTACCTCCCAGATCTCAGCGTTGAGGCCCTCGCCAAGGAGGTCGAGTACCTCATCCGCAACGGCTGGATTCCCTGCATTGAAATCTCGAAAGCAAGTCACTCGCCCTCCCTCCCTTCCTCTCTCTCTGTGTCTCTGTCTCTGTCTCTGTCTCTCTCTCTAACTCTTTCCTCTACAAAATAATGGCTCTTATTCTGATCTCACTCTCTCTCTCTCTCTCTCCCCGTCGGGGGGCAACCACAGGAAGGATTCATCTACCGTGAGAACCACAGCTCGCCAGGGTACTATGACGGGCGCTACTGGACCATGTGGAAGCTGCCCATGTTCGGTTGCACCGACGCCTCCCAGGTCATCGCGGAGGTGGAGGAGGCCAAGAAGGCCTACCCCAACTACTTCAGCAGGATCATCGGCTTCGACAACAAGCGCCAAGTGCAGTGCATCAGCTTCATCGCCTACAAGCCCCCGGGCAACTAAGCCGCCGGTCCAGCTGGGGGCCATCGTACCCCCTTCTGAACTTTCCATAAGCTTTCTCTATGTTCCTCTGTCTTGTTCCTCTTTCTTTTCCCCACTCTGAGTCAACTTCAATTTCCCCTTCTTTCCGTCGTCGTTAGCCGATTCCCAACATGTGAGCTGTACAATGGCGTCATATATCTGGTTTTTGTTGGTGAGAATTGTCTCAGCTTCGGCTAAAATATAAATCCAGGAATTATCACCGCCACACCTCTCTCTCTCTCTCTCGCAGTACTTATAATAAACTTGTCTGTGAGTGTATGGCTTCTGCCTGGCTCGAGGTGTCCATGCTCTGTTCTCGGTCCTGCGATCTTCTTTCTTCCTTCGAGGCTTGCCACTTGTTTCAAGACGATGATGAAAGAACAACATGAGAACATGGGGCCTCATGAGAACAACATGAAATAACATACATTGAGCATCGACCTCATGTTCGCCCATCCAAACACAAGGAGCATCTACACAGTTGTCCATGATTTCGGAGCCCGTTCTTTGTTCTCTACACTCTTCACCCCCTCCATTGACAGTCACTAGGTCATGTTGGAGCCTAGAATTTCAAAGTCTGTTTTCTTTGTGTTGAATTGTAAGTACATTGCTGGATGACTTCACAATTGATGTACTGCCAATTGTGATGGATTTTTCCGATTGATATGATAAGGAAACAACTTAGTTAAGCCCATAATAATTACAGTAATCGAATTGATTGCCATAAAATGTTTGAAGAATAACGAGGATCTGGTCAAAGGTTTCAAATCTGAGTGAGGGTCGGTGTAACTAAACTAAAAGACGGTTTTGGGTGGTCTAGAGTGCAACATTTCGATTGGTGTGCAATCATGAGGTCATCCTCTATCCCAAGTGACGAGCTGAGCTCCTCCTCACAAGATTTTATGAAGGATATTGAGGTCGTATTGAGTGAAATTCTTCCTGATCTGCCCCGAAAATAGAGTTACTGCAACCATTTAACATGGCTTTGAAACATCTTACAAACTTGTATTCCCTGTTTCTAAGTTTTAGTTTTACTCAAAGATAATGAGTGAAGAATCAATTGGGCGCTACAATCTTGGACTCATTTTACTAATGCAGTTCGTGTCATCCAATCTCCCTCCGCATAAGAAGAGAATAGCACTCTTTTCTTCCTCGCAACGGAACCTTCTCCTACATCCCTTGACCCAGATATGTTTCATTCTCATACACTTCTGATAATCTACAAGAAACGACCTCATTGCATGAGGCAAGAAGAGAAAATAAAACATTTTTCTTCCGTTCTCTCTTGGTATTAAAAAGAGTCTAGGATTTCATGACTCAGTGGAGGGTGTTGAGGTAGCTGCCGCAGGAGCCCTGTGGAAGATAATGTTTCAAGTGGTGGAAAGATTCTCAGAGATCTCTCTCACACATTAATTATTGAAGCAGACAAGATTAAGTCAAATAGTGACTTAAATATATTGGATAGGATTCCTAATGGTATTGATACCATTGTAAGTGAGTACAAGATCATGATCATGTTGACATAGAGGCAAAATAGAGAAGAAGTGTTTTAGAATGCTTCGGGTGACCTAGAACCATTAATGTTATATAAGTTTTGTTTAGAGCATTTGAACCCACAAAGAGTCATAAATCTAGAAGATACTAGTAAAGTCTTAGAGTCTAGTAATAGTCTTAATAAAGAGCAAGTTGAACCAACTGATGAGGTGTCTAGCTAATGGAGTAAACTTAGTGTGTTTGAAACCTATAAATTTGATCTTCCACTATTTTTTAATCCTAGTTAACTCACTTGGTATGTGAAATGTAATATATAGCTATAATTTCATGAAAATATGAAGAGTTCCAAAACCACTGAACATGGTTATAAGTGTAAAGAGATG
This sequence comes from Spirodela intermedia, assembly GCA_902729315.2. Lineage (NCBI taxonomy): Eukaryota > Viridiplantae > Streptophyta > Magnoliopsida > Alismatales > Araceae > Spirodela > Spirodela intermedia. The sequence goes on along the minus strand of LR746269.1, from coordinate 2,848,904 downwards.
GGGAAGAAAGGATAATGGGGAAAGTTGAATCATGGGTGTCTCAGTTTTGGTCACCAATATTATAATACATTAATTAAAAATTGTGTTTATTTTTCATTAAGCTCTAAAAATAGTTCTTATGTTCAAAGAGGGTTGCCATAGCACTAGTAGAATTACAAACAAATGGAGTAGGTAGTAATGGATAACTTGGGATGACTAAGGGAAAATATTCATGAAATTCATTCATTAAATTCCCAAACTAAATGATGATAAAAACTTAATTGACTAGTTATATCAGACACTCAATATTCATGCAATGGTTCTTGGATGAAGGTGATACTATATAGCAAAATGATGTTGATGATTCCCCCTTATCTCTCCAATATTTTTTCTTAGTTTTGATAATCTTGAATTTTCATAAATGTCTTCTCTTTTAAAACAATACCTCATTGTATGAATGAGAGATTGAATGTATTTATATCATTTCATAAATAACTTGAAATCTAATCCTCATATTTTTTGTCCTTGCTCAAGGTAATAGAGTACACATTTTGAAGAGGACATTTCCTTTTTTTATTTCTCTTCTCACGCACAGCTTTCCTAGACTCCATGTGTACACACCTCCAATGAGCAAAAAATAATACAAATTTTATATTTGGATGTGCCTCATACTATTCTATATGTTATCTTTCTCCAAAAATATTTCAGTAGTTTTTTCTTGTATGTTACCTTATACACCATATGGTCGTAATCACATACTATGCATTTCCTATAAAGTCATTCAAATTTCTCTGAACCCTTATTTTTCTTTATTGTGTTTAATTAGTGTGTTTAGAATCATATAATGAAAACTTTATCACCACTAAAGTAAATATATTTTCCTTCTATACTTAAGAAATTGATAGTTTATTATTTTTGAAAAGAAGAACTCAAAGGCAAAATCACAGTGCTGAATTCATTGAATTTCGAGAACACACTATAGGTCTCTTTAAGCGGCTAGGATCTTATAGGTGATTTCTTCATTATTAGTCTTCTAGATGTACATGGGTCACCAACCAAGTAGCTCTTTCTCTCTCAATGTATGTTGTGCTCCTACAAGTACATTTTTGTATAAAGGAGAACAATTATATTGCACTATGACCAACTTTTATGTACAGTAATTAAAGAAAGATTGGCAATAGGATTGTAGAGAGAGAGAGAGAGAGAGAGAGAGAGAGAGAGAGAGAGGGGGGGGGAATATGGGCTCAGCCAGACCCTAGCCCATGCTGGTGTAAAGTGCAGCAACTTTGAAATATAAAGTTTAGTCCAGCCCATTCAGATCTCTATCAAAAATCTGGAAGATAAATGGACAGAGCTTGGGGTAAGGATGGGCCGAAGTCGGACCTGCTTCTTGAAATTGGGCCGGGCCCGGTCCGCTTTGGAATGAAGAGTCAACAGGAGGCGCCGACTGCGGCTGCTTGTCGGGAGCTGCAGCTGGGGGTGTGTGAAGGCACGTCCATTCGAGCGCACAGTTCAAAAAAGGAAAGAGTTTTTGGCCCCACTCCCTCCCCTTCCTCCAAACCTTTGGTTCTTGATTCCTGTCAGGCTGTCACGCGGGCGCTCGCCACTGACCCTCAGCTCCCACGGTGCAGAGATTCCGCCGCGCTACCCCCATTGCTTTCTTGATTACTGTTGCTTAGCCTGCTTCCAGGCCGTCTGTGTCCGTGGGTTGAGGGATGGGGGAAGGGAAGGGCTCCTCCTTGGTCTACCTTCTCGTTGTCGTCCTCAGCCTCGTCGCCTTCGGCTTCGCCATTGCCGCCGAGCGCCGTCGGAGCACTGTACGTCTCTCTCTCTCTCTCCCTCTCTCCTCCCGCCGTCCTCTCTCTCCCGGATCTCGTTTGCTGTGGCTAGGAATCGTTTTCTTGGGTAGAGAGCAGATGTCTGGAACGGGTGGGCCTCTCTTGTTGATGGGTTCCTCGCGGAATCTACGGGTTCATCTTGAGACTTGCCTGTGCGCCATTTTCATCATCTCCGGCATCTGCAAGGTTTTCCTTCAAACGACTGGCTGTTTCGGGGAATCTGTCGAGGGTTTTGACCGGGGTTCCCTGGGGTTTTAGGATTAATCCCCTAAAAGTTACTACGCCGCCGTCTAGCATCACGTCAGATCGTTCTTAGCTTCGGAGTGTTCTATTCCTCCTGCGTGGTTTGATGATGTTCCCTTTGAAAGGTGGGCACTTGGGGTGGAAGAGGTAGCGTTCAGTCCCTTCTCGACTGCATCTGCTCAGTCGGGGATGCCTCTGAGTGTTCGAAGACGTTGGGGGAATACATCATCTACCATCTTTTTGGAGGATCCCTGGTTGAGGGCGTCATTGGCCCCCATGAGTTTAAAGGCTGCAAGATTCTTTTCCTATTTTCCCCAGATTATATGTTCTTCGCAGACAGCACTCCCAAGCGCGTAAATTATATGTTCTCATGAAGATTTCTTCCCAAAATCTCCTTAGAACAGATTTCTCCCAAGCCCGCATTTTTCCCCTTATTTGCCCTTCCCTCGAACGCTTTTCCTCTCTATCTCTCTCTCTCCCTCTCTCTGGCGCTTACAAACACTTGCGGCGTTTAATTTTTCAAATTTTATGACCTGGTCTCACCTTAACATGCTAGAAGATCCGCCATTTTTATAATAATGGAGTGAATAAGAGGTTAACAGATAGGAAAGAGAAGCGGTTCCTTGTTTTCATCGGTCTCAAGGTCAACGTTCAAGGTTCTTGGCATGTAGCTATTTACATGAATCTCTTTTCATACCTAAATTTCTGGATATTAATACAATTTTATATGCGTATGTAAGTTTATATAAATCTTTATCTTCTACTTCTCCTTCTCCTCCGTCAATGTCTCTGCATCTTTCTCAGTACATAGTTGACTCTGGTTGCTCGGATTTTTTTAATAATGTACTTTCTTGAGTACCATTGACCATCCATGAACAGATGCAGCAAGTGGGGAAGAACAAGATCCCTGACTTGACCCTGCAGTTAGATGAGTCTGGGTTCATGCGTATTTTGTTCTTTTCTGTTTTTTTTCTTCTCCCCTTCTGAGATTGTAGTGAGAGAAATTGAGTCAGTGTGACCCACCCTCAACCCAGTGGCCACTTGCACTAAATCTGTCTTTGATGTTATATAGTTGACTTTTAGCCAGACAAAAAACCTTTCTTCATATATGTTCTTACTATATAATCTTTGATGTCATATAGTTGACTCTTAGTTCATTTAATTCTTTTGCGGACCTGTCGAATGCCCTAAAAAATTATTTCCGCTTTCCTTGTTACGATCCAATTCATTTATTTACTGGTGATTTGAGTGGTGGTTCCTGAATTTGTTGGTGCCAATTTCAATTTTGACTTTTTCCTGAGGTCGCATGCCACTGTGAGTGTATGACTCGGATGTGACTTTCATCTGCAGGGGCGGATAGAGATCGACCCCACCAATGGCAACTACACCTTCTGCGTGTACGACTCTGATGTGGCCACTGGCTATGGAGTCGGCGCATTCCTGTTCCTTTTCTCGAGTGAGAGTTTGCTCATGGCCGTCACCAAGTGCATGTGCTTCGGCCGCCCCCTGGCCCCTGGGGGCAGCCGTGCCTGGGCCATCATATACTTCTCCTCCTCACTGTATGGACTTCTCTCTCTCTCTCTCTCTCTCTCTCTCGCACTCTCTCTCTCTGTATCTATCTATATATATATGTACTTGGGGTTGACTTCGTGGTAGGTTGACCTTCTTGATCGCGGAGGCCTGCTTGGTTGCGGGGGCGGCGAAGAATGCATACCACACCAAGTACAGGGGCATGGTCTATGCTCAGAGCTGGACCTGCGAGTCACTGCGGAAGGGGGTGTTCATTGCAGGCGCGGTGTTCGTCGTCTTCACCATGATCCTCAACGTCTACTTCTACATGTACTTCACCAAGGCCACCAGGCAAGCTGCCGCCCGGAAGACAACAACCGGTCGCCCAAGCTCCTCAACTGTGGGAATGGCTGGCTATGCCTGATGGCTGATGATGGAGGTGCAGAGGCTGATACTGAGAACTGGGGAGCGCTTGAGCTCTGTGCTCAATTTTCTGGTTTTTGATCGTGGGATGGGGTTACCCTGTAAGTAACTTTCTCTCTCTCTCTCTCTCTCTCTCTCTCTCTCTCTCTCTCTCTCTCTCTTTCTCTCTCTTGCATCTCTTACTTGCTCTTCATGGCAGACGTCTTGATCCTATGGGTCTACTGGACTTTCTGGTAAAAAGTGGAAACTTTTGGCGGTCGTCTGAGTGTCTGAGAAGTCTATGTTCGTACTGATTTAGATCGTTTGGGTTGACCTGTGTCCCTGGATGAACCTGGTCTGCGTTGGGTTCCTAACGGACGGCGCATGAGTGAGAGAGAGAGGAAAGAGAGAGAGAGAGAGCACTAAACCGTTAGTTTTATGCCCCCCGAAGTGTACCAAGCACTTAATTTTTATCTTCATGAATGTAGGTCAACCAGAGCATAGTTAACATTCAATTTTAAATTTAATACTTTATGTTGAATGGACTGTGCCTAACTCTAGCTCTGAGCGAGTACACTCGAGTGCTTGCTATTAGTGGTAGTCTAATATCTTTAAGAGCCTCTTAAAATCAATAAATAATAAAAGAAATGTAGGTATTTGCTAATACGGAGAGGTAGTGTGGGTGCCAACAAACCTAAGTTTGTCATAGAGTTGCATTTTAAAACATTATAAAACACTCTAGGTTTCTATGGAAATGTTATTAATCAAGAAAAAAACTCAATATCTATGAAAGCATATAGTTGTATAACTTCTTCGCTCATCTAGGCAACGTGATCAAGAAGTTCAAGGTTGGAAAGTATGCGTCGCATGGTTGGGTAGAGGAGCGATGCCTTCCCAAAGGCAAAGGGCTAATTGCTTTCCGGATTGGTATAGTTAATTGTATTGCACGAAGTATACATGTTGAAGGCTTAGATCATTGTGGTGTAAAGTAAGGTTGAAATCGATAAGAAAATTAGTTGATACATTGGGAACTGATGTTGTACGCTTAACATCAGGCATTAGAAAACCCACAGCTAGATAGTATCAACTCTATCAAACGTATGATCTTTTTTCTATGTTGCATCTTGTAAGGACATCTTCACTAATCGAGATACTTCCCTCTTGGTCTCAAGTATGAATTTTTATTAATTGCTTATGATTTTTTATGTGTGCAATGATCATGCAGTGTTTGCACCTAACTTCACGTATATCATCATGACATATTTTTTATTTTCTTTGTTACATTATTTAACTTTTCCATTTAAAAAAGGGAGAGAAAACTCAAAAAATGAAGAAAGATTTTGTCTCATCAAGAGGAGGGAGATTTTAGAATCACAATAAATAATAAACACGAACAGGATTTGATTTTAAGATATTTTCGGTTAATTTTCATGATAAATATGCAAACATTTATTTATTTACTAAAAGTATGTTCAATCAACTATTTATGGAGTAATATGTCAACATTTTTTTTATGAAAAACAGTGGTAAGCTTCCAAACTCGACCAAATATTTACACGTCTGGAAGAAGATAAGGTCTGTCCACAACCCACACTAACATTGGTCTGTAACCAGGTCCCGAATTAGGAACAAAAAGACATTGTGGACACCTTGTAGTATACGCCATAACCCAGGAGAAATAAATAAACATACGGATTCATCAATTGTGTCCAAATATGAAGCTTCTTCGTCGCTAAGGAGCTTGGACAACCCACTAACATAGGCTCGTAACTAGACCCCGAATGATAAATAAAAAACCATATAGTGCACACCTTGTGGCATAAGCCATAAGCCAGAAGGATAAATAAATAAACATACATAAGGATTCAACAAATATGTCCATATATGTATCTTCTTCGCCCCTAAAAAATAGCCCATCAGAGAGATGAATGCATATAGACAATTATTTGGTACTACTGGTCAGTCAGGGAGTCTGCTCTTCATACACGGACCCCTCGGATCTGCCTACCATGTCTTTCTCCAGTTCCCACCGGCCCTCGTCCACCTTGGGCGGAGGATCAACGGGCTTCTCAAGCCCAGCAGCTCGGTGCAGTCAGCGAGGTACTCGCGGGTGCAACCAGCTTTCATCGGAGGTACTCGCCGGCGGCATCGCGTGCTGCGGCGGTGGGCATCCTACGCGGTGGAAGCTCGCAGTTGGTGATGATTATCTAGCCGCATGACGGCGGCAGCTTCGACAGCGAGAGAAGCGGTGCCGCCGCCGCCGCCTGCTCCGATGTGATGGGTCGCTGTTTCTTCCAGCACAAGCGTCAGGTAGATGCCACCTCTGGGTCAGCAGGTGACGCTTAGCCGGTGCAACCGGTTTTCATCGGAGGTACTCGCCGGCGGCATCATCGTAGGCTGCGGCGGAGTGACTCCTACGCGGTGGGGGCTCGCAGTTGGTGATGATTATCTGGTCGCAGGGGGGCGGCAGCATCGACAGAGGCAGAAGCGGTGGCGCCGCCGGCTCAGGAGTGATGGGTCACTGTTTCTTCGATCACAAACGCTACCGGCCAAAGAATCGCAGGCGGCCTGGCGACTGTCGTGGTGGTGACGACTCAGCAGGGGAGGGTCGGAGATCTTCAAGGAGGAAGGGGCCCGCCGGTTCGCCAGGAAGGAGAGGAAGATAGTGTGGGTAGGTTTGACAAGTAACGGATAACCGACAAGAAGGAAGGAGATGACCCCGCGGCTCCTCCAATCGCGTATTAACTCTGAGAATTTTATATCAAATCAGATTTTTTAAATCCTACTGAGAAGAAATGAGGAAAATACATAATGTACCAAAGAATAAAATTTAAATTATTGCTGGATGAAATTTATCGTTATTTTTTTAGCCACCTAATAGGTCTCTGAACATCACCATGCCATCCTTCTAAGCTTAAAGCCAAGTTATTATAGTTGAAAAACCTACAAATGGTCAACACTCGAGCACTTGAAGTTCAAAAAAAAATCTCTTCTTAAGTGCATTGTCGGAGATAAAGCTAACAAAGCTTAAATCATATCTCTAGATTTGGTAATCAGTTTTTCAGGTTTTTAAGTTTATTTTCCTTGTTCTTTTCATGTAAGAGTGCATTACTTAACAAGGCTTAGCTGTGATATGGAGGCTTCAGTAAGATGATTAACACCTTGGGTAAGCTAACAAATAGTTTAAGTAACGTCATAGATTTTCAAGAATGAGTGACTAGGTAGATTATGTATTAGATTGACCAAACCACTATTACATCATTTATATATCAAGTGATTACTATACTCTATTATATAGAAGTAATTAATATTTGAAGTTTAAACGCCCCCTCAAGTTATCTCCTACCATGATTTATACGTTAAATAATCTAGTTGCTTTAGATCAGCCTTTTAGCATATAGCGTGCGACAATCGTTACCTAGGTATGAATTTTCTAAATAATATATAAACGAAATATCTTAGTGAATACACCCCGAAAGATGTACAGAAACATGAATCATTTGACATATAGGGGAAAGGTACAAAGGTATGGTGCAGGACACATTTGAAAGTTAGTAATTGATGAATGAGATATGACTTACTATATCAGCCATTTAAAGATCAATATCAAGACATTAAACGTATCTAGCTATTTAAAGAGTGTAACATACGGTTCAAATACTTTTTTTAATTAAGACTAATGGTTACTAATCAAGGCATAGTTTGCATTGATCATTTAGTTCTAAACCCTATTTTCATATTTCTAGTAAGTATTATTTTGGGAAAACATTGTCTAATGTAATAAAAATCACAATATTTATTAAATCGAAAATAAAATTACATTGAAAACATTTTTCTCTTCTACATGAATATTCCTCCAAATTGCATCTAATGAACCCTATTCCAAAAAAAACATATCTAGCTATTTAAGGAGAAATTTGATTAATTTTTCATTTTAGTATATTTGAAAGGAATCGCACTTAAATCCCAACTTGACAAGTCTTATAACTTGAACTACTATATCTTGGATGAGTATAATTAAATTGTGTGATTAATAATGAGAATAATCAAATAAAAAATATAGTGCCTAAATAAATAGAATGAAATCAAACTTATGTTTGTCCTAATTATACTTAAAGAGTTTGAAAATTAAAGTAATTAATATTCCAATAAGGCCTAGTAGGATTGGATGATAAAGAGATTGAAAAAAGTTAAAATGAACTACTAAGTAAATATATATGATTAAGTACACATCGATCCTAAGAGAAGAGCATGTATAATGAAGATTATTATGAAAAAAATAAATTATTGACCTATTCTCATACTAAATAAAAAAATAGAAAATCAAGAAGTTATCTATCTCAAAAGTTTTACCATCAAAACCATTTTTTAATTGAAGCTCTTTTCATTTGGTCTTTCAATAATGTTATAAAATAGGAGATGTAGATATTTTGAAATCTGCCATAATTATAAGTATTTATTGTTTGGTATTTACTCTACACAAGCACATTCAATGTGAAGGAAATAATGCAGTGTAAAAGAAAATTGAATAACTAGCCCCACTTACATCAATGCTTCATGTATAAAATTCGTATCATGTTCACCTCTAGTTTCCTCATTTTACTACAGTGTGTACCTATCAAAGCATGGTATAAGGCCAAAGTATACCTATCACCTTATCATTATCACAACTATCTATACAATTTTTATTTTTATTTTATTCAATATGTTTCTAGAACTTGACCCTTAAAATATCCTCTAGAGATGGTAACCTAAGTTTTAAATAATAAAAAAAATCATAAATTATGCAAGTTTGTGTGACTCATTAGGAACGTATCGTATCATGATGGGATTCAATGATAGGTTTCCGTGTAAGAAAATAAAATAATCTCTCTTAAAAATTCTTAGAGAAACTAAATGACATCTTTTCTAATTTGGATGAGAATTATTTTTCACTTTATTTCAATCAACATATAGTTGTGACGACAACACAATGAACACATGTGTACATTGTATAGTCCCACTCCCCAATTTATGTATGGATACAACGTGATATTATTTTATTTTATTTTATTTTATTTTATTTTATTTATAAAAATTATGAGATTTGAAATTTGTACTGGATATTATCAAATTAAGTTGCTTGTTGAGGTGGTTAATATTGAGCACTAGTTCATAGATAAAATTTACACTATAGCCATCAATCTACCATCGAAATAAACTTGATTGTAGATACAACTTTATCATTATACAAAATACTTGAAGATTGACACTCTTGAGTCAAATTATCAAAAGAGTTTGTGATAACTAATACCATATCAGCCACCATATAATTTCCGTCATGATAGCAATATGACTGAGTACACACCTATATGTTTATGGTCACTCTAGATAAACAGGAGAGATGAATGAAGATGGGTAGGAAATAATAGCATTGGCTGAGGAGGTCATTGAGAAGGTAGGTAAGATTATCAATATCCAGCTAATACTATAATTATGGCGAAGAAGTGGAAGGAGTTCCGTATCAAATGGAGAAGAATATCAAGTAAACACAGGCCTCCCTTCCCAGTTCGGAGTTGGAGACCATCACAAGAACACATGACCGTAAGATGTAGTTCAGCCAAATCATAAAGATTCTAGTCACACAAAGCCCTTCTCTCTCATTAGAAAAACCTGATCTTCAGAGAGTAGTAGAACTTCCCGAGCTCCTCCCCTCAGATCTTCAGCGGTTGTGGAGGGGATTGGGACAGCTAGGCACCCGCCGCTTACTCTCACCGAGGTGCTTCGGCGCCGTCGGCGACCGCGGCGGCGGAGATTCTGATCCCCTCCCGGCACCGCGCAGGTCCAGCGGCGATGGCTGCTTCCCCGGAAACACTAATTTCTCCTTGTACAGCTGCCTCTCTGCCGCCTGCGTCAAGGCGTTTGCTTCAATTGCCACCGCCTGATGAGCCGAGAGTTGCACCCACAACAATAACTGGACTGCCCACATCGCCGCCACCATCACCACCCACCGGAGTGGAGTCCGCCTCCTTTCCGGCGACCTCATTGCCAACACTCCACCCCTACATTGACCACCAAAAGAGAGAGAGAGAGAGAGACCGAGAGCGAGAGAGGGTGCAGACTGCGAGGCCACCACCCGGATCGGAGTGAGCTAACGATAGTCACTCTCAGAATACCGCCGGTGGCGGAGTCCGTCGGAGAGGATCCGTTCACCGGCCACGAGTTACCTCCCAACCGAGTTGGGGCGTCCTTCGAGCAGACCAGCAACGGCAGGGCCGGGCCACGAAGCCGAGGCGGTGCTGCGACCCTCCAGACGTTGGCGACTGAGGGCACCGCAACGACGGAATTCTCTCTCCCATCTTGATGATCAACATGTCTGGCTGCTCACACGGTTATCAGGGGCCCACGCCGTCCAATCCGGGTGATTTGACGTCGCATTCCCCGTGGTCCCACTATACTAGCCGTTCAATGGGTGGATATCCAAGCCGGTATGACCGTCCGATCCTAAAACCTTCATACGGTGGCTTTTTTATCCCCACGAATGGGAATTTTACTTGCGCACCCCTGTCGGGTTTTCCGTCACGGCACAACGCAATTATCAGTTCTTGTGAGGTTACTTCCTTAAATATTTTCCAAAGGAGGGTTTATCAAAAAACGTATCTCGAATTCAATTTAAGAATAAGACGACTCCTTAAATCGGCACGCGGAGTCAGAAAGAAAAAAAAACTCGCAGCTAATATTCTAACCATTTTAAAACTAATTAAGAATATTGAAGCACGACGGTGGTCAATTTTAGGTGGCTGTTTAGTAATTTCCCTTGAGACTGGAGCGAGAGACAGACACAGAGAACAGAAGACAAGTCGCGCGCCTGGAGGGGGGAGATGGATAGAGAGAGAGAGTGTGTGTGAGAAGTGAGTGAGAGAGAGGAGAGAGGGAGAGAAAGGGGAGAGAGAGAGTGAGTGAGTGAGTGAGAGAGAGAGAGAGGGAGAGAGAGAGACTGAGTGAGTGAGTGAGTGAGTGAGTGAGAGAGAGAGGGAGAGTGAGTGAGAGGGGGAGAGAGAGAGAGAGAAAGGGAGAAAGAGAAAGAGAAAGAGAGAGAGAGAGAGAGAGGAGAGAGGGAGAGAAAGGGGAGAGAGAGAGTGAGTGAGTGAGTGAGAGAGAGAGAGAGGGAGAGAGAGAGACTGAGTGAGTGAGTGAGTGAGTGAGTGAGAGAGAGAGGGAGAGTGAGTGAGAGGGGGAGAGAGAGAGAGAGAAAGGGAGAAAGAGAAAGAGAAAGAGAGAGAGAGAGAGCTTCCTGGGTAAAGTGGGTCCTCTGTTCCAAGGAGGCCTGACCTGACCTGACCTTCCCTGGAAGAAAGCAATAATGTAAAACCCAGTCCCCTTCTTCTCCATCCCCAGGTGGGCGTATCCCCGCCCCGGAGGGAAGGAAGAATGGATCAACTTCTCCCCCGCAGGCAGCGGGCTCCTGGGGATTTATTGCCATTGAATGCCGGGTGGGGCAGCGAATTCACCATCAGCCAGCGCCTTCAATTCGGCCCCATCTACCCTAGCCGGTGGCGGCACCGCTTCCGCCGACGACTCCGGCGACGGGTATGAGGGAAGAGGGGGGGGTGTGTGCAGGACCCACCTACCAGTGGACGGCCGCCAAGGTGCCTGAGTAAATGCCGGAGAAGGAAGAAAAGGGCTCTTCTCTCTCCCACCCTCTGGGGGGCCTCTCTGCTTCTTCTTCTTCTTCTTCTTCTTCTTCTTCTTCTTCTTGTGGAAATGCCCGCCAAACTGAAATCCTACCTTCTCCTGCAGCTTCAAGTCAATCCCAGAAGCTCAGATTCAGGGATCTGAAGAACCATGTGAGATGTGCCATGAATACCATTTAAAGCCAGAAACACCCAAATGAATGACGATCCGATTTTACATTCAAGTTTGCAGAGACAAGTCTGATGGCTGTGGGACTCCCACACGAAGAACACCCACATGAGTTCGCAGCTGGATCTGCACTACAGCGAGAGGAATAACATCATTTCACCGGAAGGGCCGGCCAAAGGTTGCACAATCTGAGGGGAAAAGTGCAGCGCAACTTACAGGGAAAGAAGATGATGGCACCAGGCGCAATGGATCGATCTAGTGGGGATGCCCGCATTTGACGTCGATGCAGCGTGATAGAATATACATTTATGGCAAAAAAGGATCCTCACTGCAGAGAGTTGTAGAACAGGATGAGCACGACAGACGCGCCGATTATGACCGGCAGGGCCGTCACCAGGTAGAGCGCCCCATAGCCCTGCAAAGGATCGAGCAGGATGAAATGGGCTGAGAAGTTGCCGAGGTGACAGATCATCTCTGTTGAGAGGAGGTGGATCGTACCACAACAGGGGGTACAGGCGCATCTTCAGTGTCGTCGTCCTCGGACTCGATGTCGGCCGCTGAATCCCAGTCGATGTTCAGCCGCTTGGCGGCTTCCTTGGGATCAATTCCGGTGTCTGTGGCCTTCGCGTACAGCGATTTGCGAGACCCCTTCTTCGGAGCCTCCACCTGTTCTTGGCAAGAAGATCAAGGAGCAGTGATTATGAAACCTAGTGGGCCTGGCGGAGGAGCTTGAATGATTTCTACGGCTGCCTCTCATTACTAGATTTACAAGGGCCCGTCAAAAAAGCTCTTTTTTTTTAAAAGACCCTCGTGGGAAGTAGGAGAATCTGCAAGAAAATCTCTCTCATGGAACGCAATGTACTAAATCAGATGATGAACCAGAAGGTAAAAAAAAAAAAAGATGCAACATTTTCTACGTTCCTGCCTTTTCCCATAATGGAAACTGGAATTTGCAGTGGAATTTTGGGTGGCAATCTGATCCATAATGAGGACATGGAGAAGAAGATGAAAAATGAAACATGGAAGCCATAATGTATGTGAATTATTTAGTTAAAATGCTAGGAGCATAATTCGACCGTACTTTGTGGCTGCTAAAAATACCTCAAGATTGGGCCATTGTAGCATCTCCTCGGCAAGTAGTCTCAGAGCAAGACGATTCTCAGGAACTCGTCCCTCGTTCACCTAATAAAGAGCAGCATAGCATCAGGAGTTCTGCTATTTAGACAGACACATCCCAGAAATCACAGATGTAATTGCATCAAGATAGCAAACCAGGGTGAGGAAGCTTTATTGGGTTTCAATGGTTCCCAGATATCTTTAAACTTTTACATTTTTTTCCACACTTTTCAAAAAGATTGAAAGACTATAGAACTCTACTGCGACAGGTTTTCAGATAACACAACTCCACAGCATATCCATGTTCATTGATGGAGGAATCCTCATAGATTTTATACATCATTAGTACGATGGAAAGGTTAATAATTAGAGAAGGCTCCCAAATGTCCATATGAAACCATTTAACAAGGCTTGTCGTTTTCCTTCTGGGAGGTAACCCCCCCTGCACCGAATGTATATGAAAAAGATTGAAAATAAGGAGAGAAAAAAGGGGAAGACAAAAACACTAAAAATCAATAAATTTAACAAATGGATCTTGCAATGAAGGGCCTCGAATCCATGTAAGGAGACTCATAATCCTCCATCAACTTCAAGATCACATATCAGGTTTACAAGGGAAAAAATAATATTTGAATCCCATCATCGTACAATCTAGTGGCAGGCTAATGGCAGAAAAAAATTGAAGCCCAACATTGATTAGAAGCAAAATCACTGGATGGCAACAAGCTAGTGGCAGGCTCAACAAGCCCTGTTGAACTCTCTTGGATTGTTTTTCCTTTCCATCTGTTTCTTTTCACTGTATTTTCGTCCTTCTCTGTCATTCCCTATATTAAGTGGATCCATTAGACTGTTAATGGATCCACTTAAAGTCTAATGTAATGGGCTTGGCCCATTAACTCATGTAACCTGTATTTAAGCGGGAAACCAAGATAATTGATGCGAGATTTTGGGATTGTGGAAACTCTGCTCTAAGAAGTGGTGACTGATTCATCTTCCTGGAAGTGGAGGATCGTGAGGATCAACTCCTTTCATTCTCCAAGTTGCAAGAATCTCAATCAAGATCAATTCTCAACAAGCCCCTTATTTCCGGTCATAAAGTATCATTCTTCCTAGAAATGTCACCTTTCTGAGTGGGCTTTATGCAATTAAAAACCAACGCGACAAAACCATGTAAATTTTTAGCCAATGATAAATTTCATGGCATGGAATGAATGAGAGGCCAAAATAAATACATTAGCTAGTATTTATTTGATTTTTGCATTTGATATACTTTTCAGGCAAAGGGAGAATAAACCACTACTTACTATAAGATGCACTAATCTATATCCTGAAATTTTGAATTATTTTTTATTCAAAAAAATTTCAGACATTTGAATTGCACTTGTATAGATTATGTGCTTGCAATTTATTAGCTCGCATTTTAGTTCCTCACTTTCCCATGTTACTCAACTTTAGGCAAGTGTGACAAAAGTTGGTTTTCTGTGTACGCTAATGGCACTCGACATCTGGGTTTATAAGCGAATATGTGAACTGTGTGGAAGATGGCAATAGTAATCTTTGCTCATGATAAAATGGAATATTTTGGCGAAAATTAGGCTGCAAAATCTCAAACAGAGGACTGTATAAAGAAGTAATTTCATTGTAAATATGAAATACTTATACAAATACAAATGTGAGAGAGATCAAGAAGATGCAGAGTCATTATCTGCTTGGCTAGTCAAGCATAAGCTCGTTCATAGATCCTTGGGCTTCGATTACCAAGGAATAGAGACTATCGAATTAGTTTTGTTTTTCCATTCCTGGAAATGAAGTTGATTTTGTCTACTAGCCACAGTCGTGTCTGACATCATGTTTGGATGTCAGGGTAGAACAGAACATAGACACGTAGATTCATTTAGCAGAGAAAAAACAGATCCAAGTTTGCATGCTCTCATGAAGTGATTGAAGACAGTCAAATGACAAAGGAAGATTCTTGTAATGATAACTTGAGGAGAAAATCAGTTTCATTTCATGCTAGGTGTGAGATGTCCATATGTGTATGCCTTACTGAAACATGAGACTGAAGTAGTATATCACAAAAGATGAGGGGCATACATCTACCAAGGCAGAAACCAAGTCATCCCTGGTCACCTCGTCGGTATCTATTCCAAGCAATCTTTTACGTTCAAGTTCTCTAGGATCTTCAATCATCAATGTTAACTTTACCTGAAACCATCAAAAAAGGAACAGCGATCTAAGAGTACTCATCTTAGGCCCATCAATGACAGAAAAAATCAGAAATGTTGGAATTAAAACGAAACTGATATTCTGTTCCACCAGTGACGATGGAGACTTCAATGGGACGAACTAACATGATCTGAAGCAGCACATAATTTCAAATCAGTCTACCACGAACGTCCAAGATGGTGGAGCCCAGTTACTATGAATAATTTCCAAATGATACATTTGACGCTCGACCATGCTGCTTTCTCTTCACCTACTTTGTAGGTTGATGGACATCTGTTTATGATGAGTTATTCTCGTATTCTAACACCTTTTTAATTCATTTACCGGTCTCACATGTCATGGTTTGCTTTCTAGATATATTATTTCTTTCTTTGCTCGTAGGTCATTACATGCAAATATATCGCAACACTAAAGGAAGTCGCCATTACTGTGGGGGGAGACCACTGTCACCCAGACAAATTTTACTGCCTTGTGCTGTCTTGTAAGTCAAAATTTATATACGTTAGTGTTAGCTGTAAGGACTGTAGTTTGATAGATTAACATGATTTCATTAAAAAAATCCTACCAGTTATTGAAAAAATTAAAAAGTAGATAGAAAAATATTTCTCCCCTTAAAAGTTAGGGTTTGTTTGTTATTTGCAACCTCTCCAAAGTGTGCTCTTGTCTTTTGATTCAACAAGTGTGGTTTGGAATATCTCAGGGGAAAGCCATTGTTGTTCTGCTTTTCAAGCTTGTGTTTAGGCTTTCAGAATCGCTGTTTAGACTTGTGAAGCCTGATCTAGCTCCCTTCTCTTCTCTATCTGATTTCCTGTTTTCCTCTCCTTGTACACTATTGAAAAACTCTGTTGCCCCAACGAGATAGAATTCCTCAGATTCCATATTTACTTCAAGAGCTCGTTTCATTACAAAACCAGATAAATCGTCCAAGTTCATGCTGGACCCTTTATCTTAGTTTATCCCCGCTATTGTTAGACAGAACCAAGTGTAAGCTCAGTGCTCCAAATTTAAGCTAATAGTGACTCTAATATAAGCTTAAAGGGGGGTCTCCTGATCTGAAGTACAGGGAAAATATTACCTTATGGGGTGTGGCACTGCCCCGAGATAAGTTTACAGAAAGATAAGTTTACAGAGCAAGATATAAGCTTCGAGGGAAACTATAATCTTATGCAGACAAGAGATAAGTTTATGATAAAATAAAAGCTTACTTAAGGGATGAATCAGAAGATTCTGGGCAAATTATAATGTTAAAACTCCTAAATTAAGTTGATGTTAGTAGGTCTCTAGATTTAAACAAATGGGGGAAATTATTAATCAATAAGGTCCTGCCATGAAATAAATTTAAAAGATAAACATAAGCCTTCAGAATGAAATATAAGCTTATAATTACCAGAAATAGATTTACTAGATAAACCATACGCCCACATGTGAAAACAAAGGCTTAAGGCACTTACTCTAAGAATATGAAACAAACAGCAAAAGTTAAAGGGGTCTAGACATAAGCGTACGGGTAGAAGATGTAAGCATCAGAACATGAGGTGCCCGCTCTCTGGTCTGATTTTTCAATCCATCTTTTTTGGTCCAGTTTAGCTTTCTCTCCGTTTTAACTCATCTAAACCCTATTTGATGCGAAAGAAGGATCTGACTAATATCTGAAATACAAGGACAAAACAGGAAAAGGGATCCTCTTCGACCATTATTCCGTAATCAAGGCATAATCAGAGGATCATGTGAAGGATAGGTCACCATCCTACATGGCACCCTTTTAATACTTACTTCCATTCTCAAGCTGCTCCCAGCTCATTCATTCGACCAAGGAGAAGTCATTGTATGACAGGCATAAGGAATAAATAATTCCATATCAAATCTCGCACTAGAATAAGCACCAAAGATCAAGTGATCCAAGGATTCCTCCATCTTACATAGGGTGAAGGAGATCTAGCTGTAATCCATTATAAATATTAATCAACAGTATCTAAAAATCATCCATAGGAAACCATTCACATCGATATCTCCATCGTCAATATAATGGAGATATTCAGACACTAGATCCCATGTGGTGCCTAGTGTTCGTATCTACAACGATATGATCATCTCTCACTTGATCGTGAATATCCCTTTTTCCCTTCTTTTCCATTTCCATGAATCCGCATGAGATTGATTGATCTGCTGTAGGAAGAGTAGGCCGTCTACATGCCTAATCTCCTGCTTTCAAAAAGTTTCCTCGGAATCTCGGACACCAGCCCCCTCAATTGCGTTATAAAACTAGTGGTGTTGTGTTCCGAATAGCAAACAAAAAATTTCTTCATAAACTGAAGTCCCATAATAATCGTCATCCTGAAATAGGGTCATACTTTCATTTCTCAGTCTACTTTCAGTGCTAACGATCTGTATAGATTACCAACCTGCGGGAATCTAAAGCTTGATTCTTATCCTAGGAAAGAAATACTATCCCAGCTTTTATAATTCACTACAAAATTTTCAACGGCATTAGGCATCTAACAATAACTTTAGGACGTATGATCCCTTGATAGTTGAAACCCTGCACAATTTAAAGCAACGAGATTTAATTGGGGAGGGCAATAGATGTCTGTAGAAAGTTTTGGAATATATAGCCCCTTAATGATTCCAAGCATGGTGTTCTCCAACAAAGAGTTACAGGAATTCTATAACAAGCTATCTTTCTCAAGATCTGCAACGAGATTTAATTGGGGAGGGCAATAGATGTCTGTAGAAATTTTTGGAATATATAGCCCCTTAATGATCCCAAGCATGGTGTTCTACAACAAAGAGTTGCAGGAATTCTAAAACAAGCTATCTTTCTCAAGATCTGCAACGTGATTTAATTGGTGACGGCAATAGATGTCTGATGAAAATTTTGGAATTTATAGCCCCTTAATGATTCCAAGCATGGTGTTCTACAACAAAGAGTTATAGGAAGAAAGCATGGCAGCAGCAACTCTAGAGCTCATGTCTTCCTGGTTTGTTTGTTTGACCCCTTTCCAAAGCTCTGGGAGAATGGAATCCAACCGATCCATCGTATAGACTTATTTCCGCCAATGTATGAAGCTTCCATCGTACATCAGTACCCGACATGAAAATGGGCAGGGAGAGAACTCAAGCTCCACTGCACAGAGTACTACTTGACACCTTCCATGCATCTACGCTAGCGTCCATTGTTTTCACTGTCACTTGCAGAGTTCATTTCCGACGAAATCATATATTCGCACCTCTTCAGCACACGGGAGCAAACCAAATAACTCATGCGTCAAGCAGGAATCAACATATGGGAGGCCATTAGGGCAGAAAGACTGTGTTCACCTCGCCAAAGATCATGTCCCTGTTCTTCTTGAGAAGCTCCAGGACCTGAAATCAACCATTTCACGGGCAAAGTCGGAGAACGAAAGTCAGGAACTCGTCATCTAATGCCAACAGGAAGGAAACTGACGACATACGACAAAGGTAACCAACTGCTTTAAAGGCAAACACATGACGAGACAAATCAGGCGGATCGAGAGTGAGGGAGAGGAGCGCGCAGCACTTGCATTTTTAATCTGCCCAACGTACTCCAAATCTTCAGGGCTCGCATCCTGCTGCTGCACCCGCTCCTGTCCCTCTCCCTCGGAGGCCTGCACCTCCACAGTCCCCTCCTTCCCGACAGCCGCCGGGCCAGGCCAGCTCCGGCGTTGACGGATCCTAGCAGCGAAACGAAGAGGAGGAGAAGGGGATATGGAGGAGGCGGCTGCGGGGGGAATCGCGCTCCGAGAAGAGAGGAGGGGGACTCGCCGGCCGTCGACGGACGCCAGCGGCGTCAGCCGCAGAGCCGCCATCCCTCGCCGGCCGTCGGGAAGGGTCGCCGGAGGAGGAGAGTAGTGGAGAACGAGAGACTGGGAAGGCTCGCTCGCCGGTCTGCGTTATCCAAATCACCCACACCAAGAACCCTTTTTTTTCACCCCCTTATTTTCCAATTTTTTTATCTCCTAAAATTTAGTGTTAATAATTCATTTATGCCAAGTTACATACGAAGAACATTAAAAATCCCGAAATATTTTCACCTATTTCGAGATATCTCAATTAGGAAATGCACAACCAAGTCTGTTGACCTCACATATAATTATCCATGGTTTACTTTAAATATTCTTTGCGTTGACTTTAATGCCTATATCTATTGAGAGCCCACAAATATTTATTTATTTATTTATTTGTTAAAAAAATGTGGAAATATTTGAATCCCTGAGGTAGATTTTTTTCCCAAAAACGAAGGGATTTTTCATGATCAAAAATCTCATAAAAGGGTCCGATTTAAACCAAATAAAATAGATTATGTAAATTCCAAGATTATCACGAGTTCCTATTTAATTCAACAAATATTGCGCCCAAAAATTGTTTATTTATCGATTTTGATCGCAAAATTGGCCAAAAGTGGTAGGGTATTTAAGTTGATCTTTATTTTTTGTCCCTGATTTAATCGAATAAATCGGGCCAATTTGAATCGCCAAAAACTAATAATAACTCCAATATTCGTAAATTGCATGCGTAAATTATGATATTTTCCAAAAATAAAATCTGAATCGCTCTCAGTTAAATGCTTAAATATGGACGGCTGAGGGCCCTTGGGCGCTATGATGAACATGCTGGTTTCCCAATTAATTGGACCGCCATATAATTCGAAATTAATAGGTTTTATTTCGGCTTTTGCTTTAAAACCCCTCTTCTCTTTTTATATAATACCCCTAATCTCTCTCTCTCTCTCATCCGCCGCCGCCCCTTGATGGGTCGTCTTTGCGCGTTATCCGGGAAGGACCCGAAAATGGTACCCCGCTGACTGGAAATTGAGAAATAAACACCTAACTATTGTGAATATGAAATGGTACCCACAGAGGTCGTATTATGTGGAGTGGGAAGGGATATGAGAGAGATTTCTATCTGAGAGAGTGGGTTGGAGGAGAAGAGAGAGAACAGACTCCGGTGTGACAAAACTGCTTGCCCGACGGAAAGGCCTGAAAGGTGATGCCTGATATCTTCGGCGACAGCGGCGGCGCCGCCAGCTTCCCACCTTCCAAGGTCACCGGGGAAGAAGGCGACGCAGATCGACGCCCAAGCGGTCGGGGCTACTCGGCGGAGGAGCGGCGGTGCCGCCAGGTTTTCTCCCCTCCCAAGGTCACAGGGGAAGATGGAGGCCCAGATCGACGCCGCCCACACGGCAAGAGCTACTCGCCGGAGCCGCGGGGGCGCGGTGGCCGGAGCTCCGCCTTGGGCTGTGGCTGCTGCTGCTGCTGCTGCTGTTGTGGGGGCTGTGGTGCACCGGCTCGAAGCCGAGCGTCAGCTCTAGCTCCACCTCGCCGTCGTCGGCCTTGCCGGAATCGAGGCTGTGGCTCGTCACCATGGAGGTCGGCGCGGAGAAGGCGCTGTCGTGCTCTCGGCTCTCGCCGTCACCGGCGTGGTCCTCCGCCTCGTCGCCGGACGCGGAGGTTTGGCTGGCGAACGACTCCTCGCTCCGCATCCGCCGGAACTGAGAGTCGCCGGTGCGCGGCAGATCGAAATTCGGCTTCCCCGCCGCTGAGAAGACGGCGCCGCCGCCGTCCCGGTGGATCTGGGAGGGGTTCGCAGAGCGCTTGAAGCGCGGGCGGGTGGCCTTGTTCACCTTGTGGAGGTCGTAGCCGTGGCTGTTGTGGTCCTTGGCGACATGGCGGATGTCGAAGGAGGAGGCCTTGATGAACGGTGGAGCAGGAGCGCTGGTGGCGCTGTCGGACGAGATCTGCAAGATCGGAGCGCCTTTGAGCACCGCGTCGACGGCGGCCTGGCATAGATGCCAGCTTCCGGACCAGAGGAGCCCCACGGAACCGTAGATAGGATTCACAATCCTCCCGCAGGCCTCGTACAGAAGCGATCGGAAGATGGCTGGATCAGATCAGACCACGCATTCCACAGTGAGAAATCGAGATCCATTTCCCTCCTCTCTCAAACCCTAGCCGATCGGAACGATCAAAAAGGGGATCGATCGGCGATGGAAGATGATGTGGTTCGTACATACCAGGGCGAAGATTCTCAGGCCCCTCGTTGATGAGGTTCATGAGTCCGGCGCGGCCGTAGAACTTGGCGAGGAAGACGGTGGCGTTCCCCTGAGACTCGGGGCTGCTGATCCACTGCAGACATGGCCGGATGCTGCAGTTCTCGCTGCAACCCTTTCTCAGCACCCGGCAGCCATTGCAGCTCATCCTCATGGTGGCGAGCTCAAACCTGAGGCGCTGCGGCGGCGGCGTATAAGGCTCTGGAGCGGCGGAGAGAGAAAACTCCGACGATGAGAGGGAGAGCTCCGACGATGAGAGAGAATCGACCTTCGGCTGTACTGGAGACTTGCGGGGTGGGGTGGTATTTAACTAGTCGTCAAGTGCCCGGAAACCATCGAGGGCAACAGAGCAGATTTGCGGCCGGCGGTTTGGGAGAAGGTGGATTCTCAAACTAGGCCCCAATGTTTTTATATTGTAAATAAGTTCACAATGTTATCCCCAAGGGAGGAGGGTGGTGGGCGGAAACCAATAAATAAAGGTTGTAGGGATGAAAGAGCAACTTCGAAGGCCAACTTGTCCAGCTGGGCCGATTAGGGCCCGCCACCTCTACCGGGCGCGTGGCACCCACGTTCTCCCTGACCACGCGTCTTAGGAAAATAACCCTCTCACCCCTCTTTAGATATTATTTGCTCCTAAACTCCCGCTTCTGGGGAGTGTCCATCCATCCCCCCTTGACCAATGACTCCGCCAGTGGTTTTCTTCGACTTGAGGATTATTCCGAAAAATTTCAGAAAAGCCCCTCTCAGTCTGCCGCATCTAGAAGCCCCTACGACCGCCGCCCATCCACTATCCGTGGAAGTTTTACCAGTGGTATTCAGTCCACTGTTTTGTGATCCATGGCGGTTTTGCCTACGTGGTGCCGCCTGTCAGCAGACGTGTCAGATGTCCGGTCAACTGGGATCAGCCAGCCGCACACGGCTGAGGTTTGCTGCGACGCAGAGAGAGATAGAGAGAGAGAGCTCGACGGGGAGGTCTCCCGCGGTTTTGGAGGCCCGATTTTCCGGCGATGACGTGGAGAATGCACGTGGCAGCATGTCAGGCTCCGAATCTGGTTTATCTATTGTCTGTACCGCACTTGCAGTGGGCCCCATTGTACTACCCGGCCAGGGGGGCGGAACATCCCGCTGTCCAACGGGAAAGATATGGCAGGCGTGCAGGCCGTGTTTTTTTTTTAAAGCGGTTGATGACGTTCTGGCTTACGTGTCAGAAGCTTCTGGGCTGACGCAAGTGGCCATTCTCATAGGCACAGCTACGTGTCGTTCTCTGATGTGCGCTCAAACACACGACGATAGAAAGCTTCGGACCTAAGGTTATATCTTAGTAAAAATCAAGTATTATGTAGAACAGAGAAAATCTCGAAATATGAGCCACGAGTTGGGCATCCCACTTAGAATTGAATTTTTAGCTGTTTCCCTCTCTAGAATGAGAAGATGTGACCTTAAGAGGCTTCTTTTTTTTAGCCATGCAATCAAAGGTCCCAAATATAAACCAAAATCTTATGTCCTGACTTTAGCAATGGTTGACTTTAGGAGGCAAGCCTATGTTCAAAGCTTGAAACTAAATTGAACTTATTTGATGCCTACCCAATTTTGACTAGCCCGTTGACTCCTGATGGGGCCTCCTAACATTGACCTCCTTGGTCAACCCTTCATGGATCCTGATCTACCCAAGTAGAGGGAGACATTCCCCACAATTGCTTCTTCACTTTGAGCTGAAATGAGTTATTTTCATCAAGTTTGACCACATGCCAGGTCAAGCCTCTCAAATAATTAAGGTTGCAAAGTGTGGAAAGTCTCATGTCTTCATAGTTGACATTTTTTTTTTACAGTGTTTCCAACCTAATGGAGTGCCCAATTTCTTCTATGAATGATAGGAGTTCATACCTCACTTTTTATTAGCAAGCCCCATTAATATATGTTGATCAATCTTGAAAGGCTCACATGGATATGGCCACCTTTTCAACTACACCCACACCCCTTTCACTCCATGGCAAGATGTGGCCCTCCTTTGCCTTGTGAATACTATTATTCTATCCAAACACTGAATGGCTAACATATAGCATTCAGTAAGTCTCTCTTCAAATCAATTTTTAATCTCTCAAGTATCATAAATGAAGTGGGATAGAGGGCCTTCCTCATCATCTAAAAAATGTTGTGAATTTGTGATAAAGTTCTTGGTGTATTCATTTTAAAAAATCATTAGACATATGATAAAGTTCTTATTGTAATACTCATTGCCATACAATACATAGCTCATGCACTGCAATAAACCTAACACCCAGATTTGAATGAGGCTGAACTTTGAAAGACATATTCTTGCTATCGTAAGTCATTGAAGAACAAAAAGAATATTTTAGTGGAGATGAAACCCAAATAGATGCAAAATGAAAATTCAATCTTCACACTTGAGCCTAGGCCTAGCATAACCAAGATGGAATATGGAGGACCATATTTGACGTCATTACCTATCAAATTAAAATGATTTGAAATGTTGACTTTCATGTGTAAATCTGCCAACATATTGACCATAATAAGAATGGATATAATGGAGCTTGTATCTCCTTTCAAGTTGGAAATGTCACTATGAAACAAAAAGTGTAAATTGTCATCTCACGGTCAAACATCTTCTTTTAAGTCAATGGGGATCTTGAGATTCCAAAGAACAAGTGAGTAAGCTCAATTTGAGTTAATGATCTTAATCAACTCTTTGGATAAGATTGATGCCCAATTTAGAGTCTAAATTGAAAGAGAAAAATAAAAATTAAATTAATAAGTCTTTATAGAGCATACTAGAAGATGACACATAAGTTGAGCCATACTCAAGAATTTGGAGGACACAATGTTGTTCGTATCATATAGTGGTATTTTGATGCAAGACATCTCATGAATTGTATCTTGAGTTTATATTATTTCATATTATAAAGTTTCAAGCTGAGGGGGTGTAAGAGATGTTAAAATGTCAACTAATGGTTTGATTTCCTCTACTATAAATCACTTCATATGGATAATGTTTCTTTACATTCTTAGGAAGATACAGCTTGTCATAAAGGTAGAATCTCTATACCAAGAAAAACCACAATTCCATAGTTCTCAACCCAATTTTGTAAGAGAATAAATAATATTATGTTTCACATGCAGATTGAATTTTTGACAATGTGCACATGATTGAACCTTTACAACAAAAGGAAAAACATATGTGCTAATACTTGTCTTCCCTAAAAGCACAATTATATAACTATTTTCCTCTTGTCACTTAAAAATGCTTTAACTTGACTGTAGCTAATGTTGAGCATTATGATAGCCAACAATTGGACTTAGAAATTTGATGATGAGGTCTAGGCCTTTTATTCATTTTCGTTTTAGAGAACCTCTCAATATGGTCTTAACCCATACTATTTCATAAGGTCCTCAAATGCCTGAAACGTGTGTTGATGACTGGTACATATTAGCATACCACATTTTTACTTTTTATTCAGAAATTTATAAATTCATGTAGTCTTTTGTGAGTAAAAAGCAATTAAATATCAAGGATAAGCTAAAAATTATTATAAGAGGAATTCAGATTTTTTTCATAGAAGTGATTCACTAGAAAAAGTTGGTTATGGCACATCTTATGTGCCATCATCAAGAATATATGATAGCACAAACATGATTTCATACACATGTATTGTGATTCTTCAAAGTATGATGGTAAGATCTATGCTCCCATCTTATTTCAAGGAATGGTGAGACCTTGTTTCTATAAAGTAGCATGTAATAAAATAGAAAAGATATGTTCATTGTTTAAGAAAATATATGTCAATAATTACTTTATGTATTTTATTAATTTAAAAATATCTTCTTATGATGTCAAACCTATAAAATAACTTTTGTATTATAACTCACTTGACTAAGAAAAATTCAAAACATTAATATTGCCACTACTTAGTTGACCATCATGTAGTTGGATTGAGAAGTGCCATTTAAAGCAATGGCCCTAGGTAAACCTTTGAGCACAAAAATCTTATCTCAAGCTAGTACAAATCACACTATCAATGTTGAAAATGACTTTCATGTGATAGAAGTAATCATTTCATACTATAGCCTTAGGGATTCCATTTTAATCCAAATTTATCATCAATTAAAGATATTTCAAGGAAAATAATATATCATTTCATAGTGTATCCTGTATAATCATTAAAAGCTTATAGTTTTTACAAGGTCAAGATTTATCTATAAGATATCATGCAATTTTCAGAAATCTCATTGTGGAGGAGAGTCTATGCGGAAGTTGAGACTCTATTTCTATTCATCTTCAAACCCCTGACCATACTTGAAAATGTTTCTATTTTGTGTTGCACAAAGATTTTCAAGATGAGTTACAAAGTCAATAATGATTTAATTGGCTGAAAGATTTGTACTCAATTTTTGACCATAGGTTTCAAGGCAATCAAATCACAACTTGTGACTAAGAAAAAATACTTAGTTCTTTATGTCGGTCACTTAATGATTTGGGAATAATTTGTGGACACATGATTCTAATGTTGAATTCACCAAGTTCTACAAGTTTATGACATCTCCTTGAATCCTAGAAACCACCAATCTTAGATCTCACTCATTTCATGTACACTGCATGTGCTTTAATGTCCAAAGTGACTATGTTGTCAACACACTAAATATATCTCAACAATTTAAATGACTACTTTGCTGATACCCCACAAATATTTCAGCAAGTTCACAGATTATCACTAGTCACAACAATAACAAAAAAATAATTTGGAATGGGTCTTATATTTTCCTTCAATTATCATTTATTTTTTTGTGAGTTGTTAAAATGTTTGAAAAGAATCAAGCTAATAGAGGGATGGCTTGACATTTCTTTTTACATGCAAAACTCCATTCATTCATTCTTGACCATTCTAGAAGATTGTGGAAAGAGTTGATGGAAAGGAGAGAAGAGAGATCTTAAAGTAGTTGGCATTATCTAAAATGTTGACTTGAATTACATAATACATCTTTTTTAATCTACTTTTCATTGACCAAGACAATTGTTGGTAGATGTAAAGAAAAGATATGATTGTGGTTGATTGGCTGTTGTTATGAGTTTTTTCTCTTGCTTTGTGACCTTTTCTCTTTTTTTTAGTTTTCAAGTTGCCTTAGAATTGGGTGATATATTCCCTTATATTTGTGGTATTGTTGTGCCAAAATATTTGTCTAAAAGCCTTATACCCATCACACCTTGCATGTATATTTTGAACTCCTAAAATTCTTATTAATCTTATAAAATTAAATATTAATTCAACATCTTGAATTTTTTCTTTGCAATTTGTTTTATTTGCCTCCTCATTCAAGAGTTTTATACTTAGTCACATATCTATGCTAGTGATGCTAATTGATACAAAAAATTAAAACACTAAGACTTATGCTAAGATAAGTGATATTTTACTTTACATAAACTTTTTATTTGGTTCATACTCAAGTATTTTAATTTTTCTACTCTTAATAAGAACGAATAGAAAATAAAGACTTTTTTAATATCTAAAAATCAAAATAATTACTTCAATGATTCTATAATATATGAGGTGATGTGTACTTGTTATTGTGCTTAAATGTCCATTATCTAATGATATTTATAACTACGACTTAATAAAATATTAATATAGAAGTAAGTCTCAGGTTGAACACAAGGAGATCGATTAATCTATCATGAAAACTATTTTAATTTATATATAAAGTAATTTTAATATTTTATTATTATTTTAAATAAAAAATAAAATAGAAGAATGAGGTGAGAGCTGTGATAAAAGAGAGAGAAAAGATCTTTCGTGAAAGAAAGGAAGAGAGAGGAGGAGATAAATTTCCTATGAGATGGAAAAAGAGAAATGTCTCACAAGAAAGAGGGAGAGAGGGAGAGAGAGAGAGATACTGATCAATGGAGAGAAATAGAAGGAGATCAGTTGAGATATATATATATAGGTATAAAATAAAAATAAAGAGGGATTGAAATATAATCAACTCATTTTCACGATGACTATGATTTTCGAATGAATGTGTGCTTGACCATTCACACACATGACATGAGGTCAGCCGCGAATGTGTCCACTTAGTTTTAATAGTTCGACAATCATTAAGCAACCATTAATCTTGTTGATTTTGTATTCAAAAATAAAAAATTATCTATTATTCTCAGAACATCGAGAACATGAATACGTTGAGATTCAATTGTGAGAAAATTAATAGAAAATAAGTTGAAAATAATCTTAGCTTGATCTCAAAGGAGTTTTAGAGAATTTAGAAAAAGAACAAAGATCATTCATCAAATTTTGAATTAGTTTTACTCATTTCAAATCGAAACATTCATGAAACAAAAATAATTTTAGTATGAAATATAAATAAATATTGAAAGCACATAAATGAATGACAAAAGTAGGAAGAAAATTATTACCTAGGTTTAGTTTGGCTCCTAGGTTACTAGAGACATTGGTGTGGCAGTTTGGTTTCGTTTGGACGTACGACATTACACTGAAAGTTGTAGAAGTATTGTTTGAAAATATTACATCGTTTATCGAAGAGATCCACTGAAAAGAAGGGTTGACCACATGATAATAGGCTAAAAATATTTATTAATTACCTTAAAGTGAATATATTTTAGGATCAAGTATCTTATTTGAACATGTTATCATTTATAAAATAGACAAATAATAACTTTATAAGATTTCAAGATTTTTTTCCTATTTTAAAAAATATTTTAAATTTTTTATGGCTTTATTTTGAATTTATTTTGATATATTTAAGTCATGAGAATATTACGTGGAATGTGACAAGACATAGACTGTTGTATTACATAGAATGCGAGAATATGAGCTATCACATGTGAGCCTAAGGTGAGAAGATGTAAACTGCCAATTAACGACATCTTCCCACCGAAAGTAATGGTTAACAACATCTCTTTTCTTTAATCGATAATGTCTCTTCTTAATTGGCAATGTCTCTTCTCAATCGGCAATGGCTTAAAGACTTTCAGAGGATTCAGAAGAAGAATGAAGAACATTCATCAAGTTTTGAATTAATTATATTCATTTCAATCAAAACATGTATGAAACGAAAATAACTTATCGTGAAAAATATAAATAAATATTAAAACACATGAATGAATTACAAAAGTAGGAAGAAAATCATTGCCCAAGTTTAGACTAACTCCTAGACAACTAGAGACATTGGTGTGATGACTTGGTTTCATCTAAATGTACCACACTATGTCAGAAGTCATAGAAGTATTATCTAGAAGCATTGCACCACTTACTAGAGAGATCTGCCGAAAAGAAGGGTCGACCATACTGTTACCGTCATCTAGGGGAAGAAGAGAAGAGTTGACTACTTGTCAAAGGCCTTGAGTGTAATTGGGGGAGGAAGGAACAAGCTCGTCAATAATTGGAGACATTGATCATGTGAAAGAAGGGATGGATGAACTGTCATATTTGCAATTGTCATTAGGATTTTTAAGATAATAAATAATATTTATTTTACTAGACAATAATTAATTATTATCTTTATTTCCTAACGGTGATATGTGTAGGAACTTAAGTTCCCAATATCGTGGCACTTTGTGAGTTGTTGGATCAAATGTATTTGGTCATGTGGTGCATTGAGCAATGCCGGATTAAGTCACTATGAACCGTTGTCAATCGGAAACTTAAGTCTTTAGTACTATGTGACATTTTGCTAGTTGTCAGATCATCATTTATGGTCATGTGCGTGTTAAATGAGGTTAGATTTGCAAACCATCAATGAATTGCTTTACACTTCTAGGATTGTGACAATTTACCAATTGTAGGATATGACTTATCTGATGATGTGGCTCGCTGAATACTGCTAGAGCACACTACGCTTTAGATGATTGTCCTGAAACATACGAAAAAGTTTAGTTCCATATCAAAAATATTGTGACAATTGAGCTGAATATATATTAAAGTACACTCTCTCAATAAAGATCTCTTCTCTTGAAATAAAATAATGCCTAGGATCATTTTGGGAGAAGGTAAAAAGGTGGTTCACCCTCGTGCGGACGTGTGTAGCCACTCCTTGCTCCACAACTGATTGGTCATCGGTACGTGGTAGGGGAGTGACGCACACGTGTTCGAAGCGAGTCCTTCGCCACTTAAGCCCAGCTCATGACTCCCCTAGTTTGAGTCTATCCACTCGACCATAGCACCCCTCTAAGTCAATTGCAGAGTGTCAGCTTACCAATGGGTGGTAATATTTTTATATTTTTTATTATTTTTTCTAATAATAAAAAATTATGTTGTTAATAATAACTATTATAATTATTTAATAATATATTACTATAATTATTTTACAAGTTAACACATAAAAATAAAATAATAAAACTAATTAAAACACAAAAATCTAGCTTTGACATGAGGTTATATAACAATCTTTCATATATACAATCATGATTGAAACTCTTTAAGCATGTCAATGCCTTCAATATCCTTAAATCAAGTTTGAGTAAAATATTTATTCTTTGTCATCAATTTCAATTAGATTGACATGATCTTATCTAAATTTCCCTATAAATCACTAAAAAATTATTGAGTTAATCTTAACTTAATAATTTTCCTTCTTTTGATGATTACAACATCTTGAAATTGATTTTCATTTAAACCCCCCCCCCCCCACCTTAATAGTTGACATATTCTTCCCTTCATGATTCTCTTGCTCAATTTATCAATTTCAGAAAAAAAATTCTCCCCTTTGTAAAATATTAGAATCCACTTGATCATAATCCTCCTTTGGTAATTACATCAAAATAGTATGACCATTAGGTGAAGCACACAATCTAGTTTTTCATCCCTTTCTGACACATCAAGAAGGTTTTGTAATAAATACATGTAATCGGCTGTCAAATATGGATGTGCCTCTCCCATGAAATTATAGCTAAATATTTTTACCAATAGATGCTTGCTTTCATGCCTAGATATTAATCATTTTTTTGGTCACATTTCAACTTGGAGCTGACCACTCCATCTGCTCGCTGCATTATTGCCATAGTGTACAGCCTCACAACCATCCTTGGTGCCCACTTCAGGAAGATTTGAGTTTCAGAAACTATTTTCACAAAAAATAGATTTAGATTTTATAATGAGACAAAAAAAATTCATGTTTACTTCCCTTGAGAAGATATATAATTAATATAATTACTAATGTATTTTTTGACATTTTTCAATTGATTTTTGTAATATTTTATTCTTCCTCTTAATTTAGAGTCATCAAAACTTGGGAAAAAAATGAAAAAATTATAGATTAATATCAAGTGGCCATGATCTCAAGAGTGAGGAATACGAAATTAGAATGGGGGTATAGGCTTCATATGTTAGGTTGAAACATTAATCTTTAGTTTTCTACCATGTATTCAATAATCAATATCATTTTAAATCATCACTTCGTATCTATTTTGGAATTCTACAAACTAAGATAGAATCAACATTTTTTTCTTTTGGATATCTTAGAATTTTAGAGTGTAATCTCTTTCAAGACAGGAGACTATTTATCTAAATTTTTCTGAAACAAATATAGCTGCATCAATCAAAAAAATATTTATCTAAACAACAATAGTTTTGTGCAAGTGCTCCCCATGAATAGATGCATACATTTTTTCCTTTCACTATCTTTTGTACACATAAAAGAAGTTAGCCAAATGACTAGAGGATTAGATTAAGTTTCTAATGATGTTATCGCCTAAAATTCTGGTTGACCTGATAGTTGGAGTGAAAATTTTCTAAATTTATGAGCTGCATACGCCATAGATCTAAGTGATAACTTCATATTACTTTTATTTTTTTTCTAAGATTTTTTTTTCAAAGGTTTTAAGGCCAAATCTTAGTCAACAAGATATTTTTGATTTCATATTGATCCTTAGTCAATCTATAATTTCAGATGCCAATAGTATGTATTTCATTGAATCTATTAGAACTTTGAACACCATGATCAATTAATACATCATGAGTATGAAACTAGTTCTTAGATATTAGGTGATTTAAAATATTTAACGAGTAGGAATTTTCTAAAATCACTTTGGATTGTAAATCATTTTTATACGAGTTTGTAATATCTCTTGAGAAGGTTAGATTATTTGAAAAATGAGATATCTGTGAAAAAAATATCTTTTTTTATTCATTCAAAATAATTTGAAGAGTATTCTTATGTAAGATTTGATAATTTGAAATGATAAAGATACTTTTCACAAGAATTGACAATTGTGAAACATTTAACATAGTCATGACATGATCATTATCTAAAAGATGAAGAAATTCAAATCTGAAAACAAGTGATTTGAATTAGATTCAAGTGATCTAGATTTTATTTTTGCTTAGGAGAAATTCAATTTCAATTGATTTATTTGTTCCTCAAATAAGAAAAGGGTTTTTGTGAATTCTAGCTAACCATTCTGTAACATCTTTAAATTGACTATTAAATAATATCATGGTGGACTTTAGCTAGTAAATATTTTTTTCCAAAGAATTTTTTAATATGAATGTCTATTTTTTTTTGAAAATTCATTTCTGTAGCATGACATTTGAGTCTCAACTGTAGAACTAGATGTGGAGTTTGATTTATGGGAGAGTTAATTTTTTTTGGTATAGTTTAATCAAAGTACGATTTGAACTATTTCCAACCTCATTTTTACAAGAATAAGTCATGATTGACTTTGAAGTAGAAGTGGTCAAAAATTTTAATTTTAATAATCAAGTTCTAAATTTTGATCTTTGAGAATCACCCAAATGTTTAGATAACAAATATTTTCTAAAAAGGATGACTAATATGAAGTTAGTTGATTAATTAGCATAGGACATAGGCTTGAAGTAGTGAGATGTAATGAAAATTTTTCCTACAAAAATGAAGCTACTGATTTCATAAAGATTTTTTTTTGTCATTCAAAATTTTGTAAATATTGAATTAGAAATAGGCAATACTTGATTAGACCAACATCACTAACAAGAAAATGATTTTTCAGCATGTAATATAGATGAATGCAGTTTAAAAGTCTTTGGTCTAATGAGCTAAATTCAATGGCTTTATACTTCACAATTTGGTATAATCACATAATTATAGCTTTGGCTTGATTGGATTCACATCTCAAGAATGACCTAGTTAGGGGCTCGATCAGAGATTATCCATCATATAATCATATGTTTTTGAATTCTTGACTATATATATCCATTCAAAAAATAAATTCAAATAATTAAAATTTATCATGCAATCATAAACTGATGATTTCTTAGAAAAATAAATTATAGTAATCAAAATTTTGTTTGAACATTTAATTATCTAATCTTCATTTCATCATTCAATTATAGATTCTCCATTTTCAGTTCATGATTCTATCATTGCAAAACTGACTTTTTGATTTTTCTAACTCAAGAATTCACTATCCCTCACCTAGTGAGTTTTCTAATTTTCTATGTTTAGCTCATAATGCTATCCATTAATTTGGAAAGTAATATCTCTAATTCCATCCTTGATTCAAATTTTTTTCCCAAGATTTAGTTTATTTAACAATTATTATTTCCTACAATAAGCATCGTTTCTATCATGGTAGTTTTATGAATATTCATCACATGAGATAAAAATTGTTTCAATCAACTACTTCATTCATCAAATAAAATCATTTGATATACATTCTGAATTAAAAACTAGTTTCAATGGACATATGATACCTTTGTTGCACAGCATATATTAATGATAAGTTTCTTCAATTAATGACTTAGTAAAAATATTTCTAGCAAACTAATGGTTGTTATACTAAAAAATCAAAGATGGATAAAACAGCTAAACTATAAGACAACTAAGTGTATCTAGACAAGAAAAATTCATGACCAAGTCCATGCAAAAGGCTCACATGATATCATATCATTTTTCCAAATTGATCGTTTCATATATCATATATATATTTTATTGAGTATGACCATTTTTGAGTTAATGCAACAACATGCATCATTATTGCAATTTGTTGATATATAAATGATATGAATTGTGAATTGTCAAACATGCATAATCTGACTATATGCTCTATGACTTTAGATATTGTTATTGCAATTAAATGATGTTGTCAATTTTATTTGTAGTGTAACTAAAAATAATAATTATATCAAGTCATCTTTTCAAAAAGATTTAATTATAAATATGTCATGTATCTTGTAGATCACTATTTTTTATTTTTACTCTTATTATATTTATCAGTGAAATCAATCAGTGTATAAAACTGACTCCATTAATTAAGATAATTAATGGAGTTATTCTATCCTTTGGTCTAAGATAATTCTATTAGTACACCAGAGGTCCTATAGAAAGTAATAATTTTAATAATATGGCCTAAATGCCCAAATTTTTTTATGTCTAATTTTTCTAAATTTTTTGTCAATATTTTTAGTATAAGAATTATATTTATAGACAATACTATGCTCAATTTGTGGTAAACTTTCTCTTCATATGAACCATCTATTACATTTTTCATTAAATTCTTTATCTTGCTTAAAGCTACCATTATAACTTAACCCTTGACAATCACAATATTTGTATTGGGTTTCTATCAAAAATTCTAATTTATGTTGGCTATAAATAAATATATTTAGATAAACTTAAGTCTTCATGTTTAAGTCTTGAAATTCATCTTAATGATATTTAGAGCAGATCATAACCTCTTTTTAACTTCAAGACTTCTATCCTTATATTCTTACTAATCTTGATCAATAATTGTTCTTAAATTTATAATCTTTATTTCTACAATGTAGTCTCTCAAATAAATAATTCATTTTGCGTAATACTTCAATAGAATTTGAATAAAAGATGATATTTGCACCACTTATTATTTTCTCATCATAAAAAACTTTTAGCTGGTTAAGCTCATTTTATAATTTCATGATTTCCTGATTTTATTCATTATTTTGAATATTTTTTTAAATTCTTCCCTACTATTCTTATACGCACAAAAAATGTCTATTGGTTTTATTTCTTGAACATAAATTTCATCAAGAGCCCATGGGAGCAAGTTTATAACCTTGATATTTAATGAAAATAATGTCTCATTAGTTTTGTTCATGTTGTCCACATTAAACTACTCTCCAAGCATCAAGATCAAAATCTTAAATAAATACTATGACATGACTTTTTGATATGTATAATTTGTGTCATCAAATAAGATGTGTCAATTTCTAATAACCACCAAGCCATGAACTTTATGAAGTACTAGCCATCGAGATCTACTCCTCGAGGATAATTACTTCCTATAGTTTAAACTAGTCTTTGATAACAATTATTGGTCTCAAGACATTTGTATGAATCAAAAGAGAGGTCAATTGTTTCTTAATTTTAGTTCTAATTAAATATAATATATTTTATTTTAATTTTAATTTTATATATTAATATATAAAATATATTTTAAAGTTAATATATAAATACAAAACGTTTAAGGAACAATTTATGAACATATGATTTTAAAGTAGTTTGGCCAAACACTTTTAGCACATGTCTCCTTTTGAAAAATCTACCTCATGTCTATTATTTTAATACACAAAATACACTTGATTACCTTAAGATTAAGAGCCCCTTACATCATCAAGCTCCATGAGCCTATGATACCACTTAGAAATTCTAAAAGTCAGAACTTAGATCTCACTTGTTGCAACATACCACATGTCTCAATGACGTAAGTGATTATTTTGTCGACGCACCACAAGTGCCTTAAAAAGTCCACAGATTATCACTAGTCACAATAATAACAAGAAATCAATTTGAAACGAGCTTATTACTATCATTTGATTTTCTACTAATTGTTGAAGTTTTTTAAAGAAATCATATTAATGGAGATATTACTCATTATTTATTTTCATGTGCAAATATCTCTTTATTCATTGTTGATTTTGTTTATGATTCATTGAGAGGAGAGAGACCTTAGAGTAACCAACACTATCTAAAATACTGACTTGAATATCATTGTATGTCTTCTTCTTGAATCTGCTCTTAATCAACCAAGGTGCTAGTTGATAGAGGCAAAGGGAAGAGAAGATTGTGGTTGAGTTGTCACCGTTATGAGTTTTTTCCTTGCTTCATGACATTTCCATTTCTTTTGAGCTTTTACCAGGGTGCCTTAGAATTGGGCAAAATGTTCCCTAATATCCTTGATATTTTTGGGCCAAAATAGTTGGCAGAATATTCCCTTATAATCATCACCCACACGTGTATTTTGAACTTCTAAACTACATGTTAATCTTGTAAAATTAATATGAATTCAATGTCTTCATATTTTTCTGTGGTTTGTTGTATTTGACTCCTGATTCACGACCTTTATAATAATTAGTCACATGCCTATGTTAGTGTTGCTAATTAGTGCAGAAAATTAAAATATTTAGACCTATGCTGAGGATAATGAAAATTTTATCTTACATAAACTTATTATTTATTTCATACTCAAATAATTTAACTTAGGAGTCTTTTGTACAAACTGAATGATAAGTGAGACTTCCTTAATATCCAACAATTAAGATCATCAATTAAATCATTATATAACATGTGAGGTTATTAAAATAGCTTTTAGTACATATAGTCACAATTGAAGCTCTCTAAACATGCCAAGGCCTTCAATATCTTTTAATCGAATTTAGACAATATATAATAGAGTGATTTTAACTATTTTTCTCTATAAATCATTAAAAAAATTATTGAGTTAATCCATAACTCAACAACTTAGTGTAGATGATCACACATATGATAAATCAGTGAGTAAAATTTAACAATTTTGATCGTCATTTGACATTTCTAAGTTCTTTTCAATTCTTTAGCATTGTTCATGAACTAAATATCTTGACCTCCAAAAAATAATAGTAAAAGAGTGGTGGCTTTCACAATGAAGACTAATGCAAAATATTTCCTTTTATAGGTGAGAAGTTGTGATTGTACTAGAGTGTTATTCAATACTACTAAAGTCTCGAAAAACTATCATATATCTCTAATGGTTTTACAACCTTACTGTATTCATAGAAAGTAAATATGTGCAAAATTTCTTCCAAAAGCCAATGTGAGGGCAACTATGAGATAAGCAATGCCTATTCCTACTTTTCATAGAAGCCTCACTTTCCCCCCCTCATCTATACATATGTTTACAATTGACATAACAAAACTTTCTTATTATACTAAATATAGCATATATTTTTTTAATGTGATACTTAATATATTGATTTATAACATATTACACAAGTCTTAGCCATTTGTCAACTATATTGCATGAATCTACTCCTAACCTAGGATACCAAAATACATATCATGTACTGACCACCTTCATGAATTATTTAGTCTTTTTTTGTTTAAATTGACATTTTTTAGAAAAACATTGCACTACCTTACATATATTGAGAGAAGATCATGGATTCATGTAATATTTCAAATTAAAATTTTATAATAAACACATTCATCATGATGTTTTAGCTTGTTATATCTAAACCATTTGTTTGTGTGCAACAAGTATTAGGCAACCTAAGAGCTTTTCCACATGGTAAAAAGTGATATAGTTTGGAAATCGATCTTGGCAACCATAAGAGATGAGATCACTAGATGGGCTAAAATTCAGAGCTTTTGAAGCCACCAAGTACTTTGACATGACTAAAGGTAAAGAAGACAATTCACACTATCATATGAATTTTTTTTACTAATTTTTTTTATAATTTTTACATTAACATATAATAATTCTTAAGAAAATTTTAGACCAAACATTAGTATTTGGATAAATTTGAAGAAAAGGAGTTGACTCACTTGAGAATGAGGAGGGTAAATAAAAAAAGAGGATAAAAGTAAACATTTATACTTGTATGTGGTGTCTTGTGCTTGCACCACTTCTACCCATGCTCCAATATCACACCATAAGTGATAAGTTGAATGATGAACTAACATACAGAATTGATTGTTTAGCCTTAAAGTTGTGGATTTGGTACAAGTAGGGTGCTAAGATGTGCATTTAGTACTAGACTCTCAACAACCATGAATCTTATCGAGCTAAGATGGATACTTATCTAGTCCTCCCTCTAAAAGTCCTAGAGTTTTGTAAAAGAAATGTAGTCAACAAACTCTACACCAATTACTTGAGGTGGGTGAGCTACTACCTCTATGTTTAGCATTTGAAGCTATGATGAGAGAAGTGGAGTTTAGAGACAAGCACTTGAGAGAACATAGTAGCCATGGAGTGTTAAACTGCTACAATTTTTGTGATTCAACTTGGGAGTCAATTCAACTTAATTGAGAAAAAAAAGTGATTGTCATTTTTGTGCAGACCTTAAATCACCAATTTAACTCTCCCCTCTTGATTCCTATTGTGCTTCACTTGAGACCAATAGAACCCCGAGGTTTTTAAGGTATGGATTGGAAACTATTCATATAATCGTCAAACACCACATTTCTTATTGGCTTTGTTGTTTCTTATTCCTTGCATATCTTTCTTCATTGGAATAGCTCTTAATGAATTAAGACCTGTTCATAAGATATTTATTTATATACATTGAGGAAAAAAGTCTATCACAGGAAATTTTCACAAGAATGGGGTGGGGGGGGGGGGTAGTTTTTTATTTTAATTCTCTTGGGCGTGATTCATGTGCATACTTTGTGCAGTGGTTACTTTTTTTAATCCTTATATATCGAAAATATTCCAGATTATAAATTTGACCAAATTTTTGATTTTAGTGACTGATCACATTCTTGAGAGACCTCTTTATTGTATAGACCCAGTTATGCCCTTGTTTAATTTTGAGTATTAAACTTTTTATTCAATTTTTCCTCATAGGTGCCACCTTATTTTATGGATTTTTCCTTCCATGAAGAGATGAAGTGATGTTGGGCACATTGTCAATGGTTCCTAAATTGCTTTTTTACATGGTCCCTTGTGTTCAGGGATTTTGATTTCTATAAAAAAAGCATTAAAATCTTCCTGATCCTGAAGTACAGGAAGTATATTATTCAAGAGAATTCTTTTAAGGCTCCTGAAGTTCTGGCAATGGTTGCAGGCTGATTTACTCAGATAGTAGTAGTACTGGGATATCTTAAGGCTCTGAGTACTACATACCCGTCACCAGCTTCTTGGGGACTCCTCTCTGGCGACGGCAGCATATGGCGGTGGTAGAGGAGGTGCTGGGGATCGTGATAACGTCGGTGACGAGGCAAGTCCGAGGTTGACGGCAGGAACCGAGGCGGGGAGAACAGAAGAGCCTGCCCTTGCCGGCCCTGCTGACGTTGCCGACGGCAGAGGGACGGGGGGACGAAGGTACCAGTTGCTCTTCCCGGTGGCTGGCCCCGCGCTTTTCGTGCCGTTCTTCTCCTTTTGACGATTTCATTCTAGGGTTTTCCTTCTCTCCGCCCCCTCCTCCACTACACGATCCGCTGCCGAGGAATCACGCCTGTTCTTGTCTTGTTAGCTCATACACATGCCCCGAGCATTTGCCTCTGGGGACTGGGGAGTAGAGACTCACAGCCTTGATAACAGCGGGCCCGAAATCCTGTAAAAATCTTAATTTGATCGTGAGAACATCTATGGAGGGGATGCTGCTGCTGTGGGCAAGTTTGCTGGAGGTTGCAGGCGGCATCGCTGCGGCGATATATCCTGCTTAAGGAGTTGCCCTTTCCATCGATATGAACGCCTCTGGGATCAACTGATGCTCGGGAGATCATTCATTCAATCATTTTCTTTCTCAATGTCTCTGGCTATCTCGTTCGTCAGCATCTTACTCAAAGGCCATCCTCAGCAGGATGAAGTAGCGCCAGATGAAGTATGGCAATGAGCTTGGGGCTTGGGAGGTTGAATGCTCTCAGGAACAGATGAAGCGTTTGGACTGTATGTGAAAAGAAATGCTCTTTATCAGATGGAACCCCTCTGGTTTTAGGTGGTGTAATTACATCTATCTGTGATATGAGATGTATTCTACCGGATCATCTAGCCGCGCATATGAACTACGGCCCCTTGTTGAACTTGCCACCAGCCCCTTCTTAAATTTATCTCTTTAGGATGCTCTCCTGTCGTATGCTTTCCTCATTGTATGAATTTTTTTATTTACATGCAACTGTGTATTCGTGTCTGGATGAATAGAGTGGCTGTGATCATTTGGGAGCATAAGGGGCTTTTGGGTCATATATCTATGAGTTTCATTCAAATAATATTCTAAGAAAATTGTGGGGGGTATGGTGAGGAACTCGGGGAATCTGCACGAGAGAAAATATTTTTGATTGGCTGATATATAGCCCGCTTGAGAAAACCTTGACACTTCCTTTCCACAATGTCAATAATTCCGTGGGATACATGTTTGATCATTTTAGATAAAAAGATGACCTTTTCTTTTGCCCATTGAGAGAAGAAATAATGCCGAATGCAGCTGCTAATTTTGGAAACAATGAGATACACTTTACTGGTTGTATAATAATTACATGGCTTGCCATGTAGCTACTCAGTCCAGAGTTTGTCAGTTGGGTGTCATTGGAATTATTTCCAATTTTCCGTGGTTATCGCTGAACTTGTGGATGATATTTATGGGTCAGTGGTTTCTTGAGATTAAGTTCTAATGCAATAAGTTTCATTAGACTTTGTTTTTTATTTTTCAAGATGTTTCTCATGTGATTTTGCAGCACATTGTGAATCATTAAGAATTTTCTTGTACCCTTCCTGTTTCTCTTAGATTCACATTGCAGGATAATTGTATCATTGCATTCCTCATCTCCCTCAGAAACAACCATCTGATCTCCTTCCTCGGTGCATATCTCACTGACCATCTGCTGCCTCCTAGCCCTTTTCCTCTCTGTAGGGGCCTCATGAAATGCCCTCCCTCTTGCTTTGTTCTCTTCTATAAATGACAAAAGTCATGGAGTATTCTGAGCATTCTCGTTATCTTCAGATAGCAATGTTTCCTGAGGACGGAAAAGATAATAGTTGGGTGGTTTGAAAGAATTAATAGCTGCATGACAAAAAAAAAACCGAGAAATCCATTTTTTTATGCCCTGCCTTTTCTTTAATGCTCTTTTCTGAACATACTTTTTTTTTTTTTCCTCCGGTTTTCTGCCATTCCTAGAAACTGAAGTTCAGTTCTTCATCATGCAGAAGGCGGACTGAACTCTCTTGATGAGACACACCGAATGTCTTCCAACAAACGTTCTCTTTCACACTTTGATAATGTGCAACGCAAAAGGTTTAGCTATAACAATGAGCAACGCGAAGCAAGTTCTAAACCTGTTGACACCATCTATCGCATCCTCTGTCCAATCAAAAAGATTGGCAGTGTTCTTGGAAAAGGTGGCAGCATTATCAACGAACTTAGGGAGGAAACTCATGCAAAGATAAGGGTGGCTGATGCCATTCCTGGCGCAGAAGAGAGAGTCATCATCATTTATAGTTATCTATCCGAAGAAAGCAGGTCCTTTGAAAGTGATCAGGATCCTGAGAATGATCTTGCTGAAAATGATGAGCAGCTGAAGGCTCACTGTCCTGCTCAAGATGCTCTGTTGAAAGTACATGATAGGATTGCTGCGGATGAACTATTACATGGAAGCAGGGAGTACAATGATGTAGAGCTTGATGAAACTGTCACCTCCCGGATTTTAGTTCCAAATAATCAAGTTGGTTGTCTTCTTGGTAAAGGTGGAAATATAATTCAGAAATTGCGCAGTGAGACTGGTGCAAACATTCGCATACTGCCTGCAGAGCATCTCCCACCTTGTGCCATGGCCAATGATGAATTGGTCCAGGTATACACTATTGCCTGTAGTTATTATTCGCGTCTGTATTTCTAGAGCATGCATCATGTCTGGGAAGTTAGTCGTTGTAAAGGTGACGAAGCTACTTTCACGTACATACTTGTTTATTCATCCACTTAGTTGTTCTTCTTGAACACATCAATTAGCTCTTTAAAAATATTCCCCATATGCAGATCTCCCAGTATAAGTGGGTAATTTTTTCCTGGAGAAGTTTGAGGGATGGCACATCATTTTGTATTGATCTTTGGGTTGCAATTTCTTGAATTTTTTAAATTTCTAAACTATCTATCAGCAGC
The DNA here is from genome assembly GCA_902729315.2 of Spirodela intermedia. NCBI lineage: Eukaryota > Viridiplantae > Streptophyta > Magnoliopsida > Alismatales > Araceae > Spirodela > Spirodela intermedia. The sequence goes on along the minus strand of LR746269.1, from coordinate 2,807,631 downwards.
TGTCTTCTGTTCAATCTAATCAGTTTCCTTTGTCATTGTGACTTAGCTGAAACTTGTCAAATAGATTGGTGCTGCCTTGTTCGTTCTTATGAGATTTGCCATTTAGTAACAGATATACTTGGGGATATTGTGTTCTGTAAACAGTTGACACCGCATTCTGGATATCAGTTCACATAGGAGCATGATTTTGGTAGACAATGGACAGTGCAACTATTTATCCTCTCTTTACAGTTGTGCTGAATCGGTTTCAAAACACATCCTAAATGTGATTTTCGGAATGCTACACGGGGAATCACCCTGTTGATGATATAATAGTCTTTACATCTGGTGACCATGATTCTACTTGGGTTGAAAATTTTCATTTAATCCATGTTCTATAATGAAATTGATGGAGGAGGAAAGATTCAGATCCGTACCTTATGAAATTTATCGTCTCTTAGCTGAACTCAGATTTCTAAATGCCATTTGTCTAAGTGATATCATCACTTAGCTGGGAGAATACTCAAGCTTCTGGGATTTCTTTCTCTCTTTCTTCCTAAAGTACCTACGTTTATGTGATAAAGCTTGATAAGTGGGGAGGGGTCGATAACTATGCTACGAAAGCTTAACATATGGAGGTGAAAAATGATGCGTTGAAGTAAAGTCATATGTGGCGAGCTTAGTGTTGGTGTTAAGAAAGGAGGGAATGGATCTGCCATTTATTTGACAGTCACTTTGGAATTGACGTTCAAGTACAGAGATTGTTTATGCATCTTTGCAGGGGCGAGGTCTATGAAAAATAGGAATATTGGATTATATCTTAGATAAATGAAACTTGATTACGAATCTTGGAATTTTTTAATACTGTAATTGAATTGTAGTTTACATTGAGGTTTATATAACTGCCCATCCTAGGATTTGATAGGTTTGGACATTGACTTCGTCTTGCCCAATACATGTCAAATCCCCTCTTCTCTAAAGTCAAATCCTGCGTGCACCTCTAATAAAACGGACGTTAGTCTCAGATTGTGTGTCGTTTAACTCTTACTAATCTTAACTTTCTCTTCTTATCGATGTCAAAGTTGGATTCCAGTTCCAGCTCGTGTGTTGTGTTTACTTGTGCAAATCTTAACTTGTGTTTAATTGATGAAAAGCTTCCGAGATGTTCTGCATGCACTGTACAGAAGATTGTTCCCTCTTCCCTTGTCATTACTTTTTCATCCAGAGAATGATCTGAACTATGGAAGGAATTTCTCCAGATATCTGGAACCCCAGCTGTGGTTAGGAGAGCTCTGTATGATATTTCCACTATGCTACACAAGCATCCTCGTAAAGAAAATCCCTCCTTAAATGATGTCATATTGGCAAGTACGCAAGGCCTATATCATCCTGATGCTTCTATTCCTCCTGTGCCTCCTATGCCGTGGCACGGAGGATGGTATGGAGACGAGTCCTCTAATTATGCTCCTGGTGGCTATGGTGGTGACCCCATTAGAGAAGAGGCTGAGGAGTTTTCCATGAAAATCGTGTGCTCTGCTGCAAAGATTGGCGGTGTGATCGGGAAGGGTGGCGCAAATGTCAAACAGTTGCAGCAGCAAACAGGAGCGAACGTTCAAGTGGAGAACACCTCTGATCCAGAAGAGCGCGTTGTTCTCGTTTCTTCCAGAGAGGTTTGTTCATGTGGCAAGCCTTTTTCCTTTGTCGTGTCGCATCTTCAAGGGATGATAATTTGTTGCAAGGTCATTGTGCACTAATTAATATGAGATATCATGGTAAACGATTTCAGGTCTTGTGGGATTCAATCTCTCCTACGGTTGAGGCAATGCTTCAGCTACAGGGCCGAACTTCTGAAGCATCTGACAGGGGGATCACTACCAGGCTTCTTGTCCCATCAAGTAAGGTCGGCTGCCTTCTTGGACAGGGTGGCTATATAATAACTGAGATGAGAAGAAGAACAAAAGCTGACATTCGAGTTTATTCCAAGGATGATAAACCACAGTATGCCTCTGCAAATGAGGAGCTTGTTCAGGTGCTGCATGAGCATCAGCTTTTCTTCTTACTGCTACTAAATATTCTAGAATTGCGGATGAGTAAACAGTGTGCTAATTTGAGGCTCAACTTTACAGATCACTGGAAATCCGAATGTTGCGAGGGATGCCCTTCTGGAAGTCTTAGCTAGGCTCAGAGAAAGAACTCTCCAAGCTGGCAATCCTGCCGAGAATCATGCTCCACGACATTCATTTCATAGATATTCTTCATCAGAGGCGTTTTCTGGAAGAGGATTACCACCCGCTGGCATGGTGGGCACTGTGTACTCTGGTGGCTTGGAACATCTGAAGGTACATTTCTGTGTATTGATTAAGGTTCTGTTCAGCTATATGCTGGTCATGGATGAACATAGTCATCTAATTCTCCATCAATCATCCATAAATACTGTATGTTACTTTTACCATAGTTTTGTTGCCTAATTGTGTCACGTCTTCAAACATAGAGCTTTTATGATAACGGCTGATACAACAGATTTATTCAATGGCGGCGTTTCGTAAATAGCAAGGAATATTTGCACTGAGAGAAGTCTGACACTGCATCATTTTCTTAGGCCTATCTCCTTCCCTTCCCCTCATCCTCAGTCTTCATGGTATCATAGCATAGAGCTTATCTTCAGTGCACATATATGACATTCTATCAAAAAACTTCTTATGTATAATATGCTGAAACAATAAGGCTTTTCCTCTCAATTGAATGTTTTTGTTGCGAGAGTGTGTGTTGTGGGAGGGGGCCGGGGGGGGGGGGGGGGGGTACATTTACATCCGAATGCTCATGAATAATATGCTCTGTTTCCAGAAAAATATGTGCAACCTTTTCAAAGTATTCCTTTGCATTGTGATTATAAATCTTCTCGTTTTTAGGAAATTGATTTTTTATCATACTGTAGAACCCACCCTCGAATAGGCCTTACCACTTTGTTCCTGTAATTTATTTAAATGATTAAAATCATTAATGAAAGTAATATAATATCTATAGCCACCCACAAAGACAATGGAAAGGGACAAAGAGTTAAATATAATTACGGAAGGAGAAAAGTATTTGACCTTTTCTTGTCAATTGACGCAGCTGAGTTGGGGTGAGTTGGTCTTCTGTACTCGGACAATAGATGGTCTGTTCTGGGCTCCCTCAAGTTAGCCGTCTGGATCCTCTTCGCAGGGTCAGGCTTGAATAGAAGGGATGTAAGTAAAGGAGACAAAACCAAGTGGTCATTTAGCTTGATGGTTCCTTCCTCTGTAACGATGACTGGCGTTCATCTTCTATATTCACCTTTTTTTGACTTGAGACAAGAGTACGTGCCATGATGAATGTTAGAGTTTCAGTCATGTGATATAAGGCTCCTAGGTTAATGTTCAGACAGAAGAGCTTACTTAAGAAGCGGGAAGTAGCACTTGGGTTTTACAGGTTTTGCCTAAACTAAGGTGCGAGAGGCATTGAGGAGGTAGTTGGAAGCTGTTGTAGCATCTGTCATGAAGATTTGCTGTTACCAATGTGAAGAATTGAACGTCTTAACCCAAGAGTACTTAGCTTACTAATAGAGAAGTCCTCAACGAGTAATCCCTAAATAGTTAAGCGATCAGCATAACTGTGGGAAAGAATGAATAATTAGGAGTTCTGTTCTTAGTTGGACCGATTCCTGGTTTGTTAGTGTCCAGTTGCTGGGTGGTTTCCCTGTTTTGTGGCCCTGGTACTTATATATAACAGTCATCTGAGATGTGAATACGGGTTGAGTTTTTCCTCTGCATATCCTCCTAGGGTTTGCGCCACTGTTCACAACAATAACTATGAGGTGATTTTGCATGATGCTCTTGAATCTTCCCTTTTAGTGCTTTGGGCTCTCTTATTCAGCCTTGTATGAAATTTAAAGACTATGTCCTCCATTAAAACCTTTTTGTCATAATAAATTATCTGTAATATGTTCATAGCAGACTCTTAACGAAAAAAATGTAAAATAGAATACTAACCAATGAACTGGTTAGTCGTTTATAATTGAGGTGAAGAACTCTAAGATCTCCAAAGTAGCCAGTGATAGGCAGCAGCTCTTGGTTTAACTCATCAATACTCTATCTTGGTGACATGCTAGGAGTGCCTTTCCCATCTAACTAGCCATCTTCTTATGCCAGATCAGTTGTTGAGTACTCCCCTTGAGTAATATCATTTAGTGAAGAAATTACAAAGTTTTCAGGGTACTTATTCCAACAAGCTCCTGAGTTCTCCCGGTCAAATGCCTGTTTTTTTTTTCTTTTTTTTTTTCTGGCTAGATACAAAGCTATGCTCAGTCACTCTAGAGCATGAAACGGCCACCAATTGCTTGATTTAGTCGCTCTTGATGGGCTGTGATCAGATTCAGCTATGGACGAACCAGTGCTGTCTATGCTTCATTTGTCAGCTTGTCATCTACAGAATTTCCATGAGACGAAGAGTTGGGAATATAGTAACTGAAGAACAATATGACATGAAAGTTCAAAAATCAGAAGACCCACCTGGAAAATAATTCCGTGGTATTGAATTTGCATGATTCTAGTAGAGAATTTATATTTTTCCAAAGGAAGCACCTGTGGGAGTTGCTCAAGGGAATGCATAAATTATAGTGAAAGCTGGTTTAACTAGGAGTAGAGAAGAGGTATTTTTTTGCTTCATCCAATGGCACATATGAAGTCAGACTGAGCCATCCATGGGAAGACTTTTTGTTGTCCCCCTCCTTTTTCTTTCCATTTTTGGGAAGCTTACTAGGTTTTAGCTTCGAGTGTAGTCTCTGAAGCCAAGTCCATTGCGCAGGGTGCTGGCCAGCAGTTTGAAGCGATGGGCTTTCACCTGCCGCAGAGCAGCAGTACAGGGTAGGTGTGAGGAGGTCCTCCCATTATATATCATCTGCCTCATTATATATACTATTTGTTCTCTTCTTGATGGCGTTGTGCTTCTCCAGGCATCCAATTTATCGGAGCTCTCCTGAGGCCAAGCTCCCCGCCAGCAGAGCTGCTTCTCTCGCTGCAGATGGGACTCTCAATCAGGTACAACATGTGTTTTTTAACACGAGATAGATGAATAGAGAGAGAGAGAAAGAGAGAGAGAGAGAGAGAGGTAACTGAGGATTCGAGGTGATAGTTCATGATCCAATGATCTTCACCATTTATCTGATCGATTTCATCCAGACCAGGTAGAGAGAGAATTGGGTTCCTTCTCCCTCCTCTGATGATGATGCCCGTGTGATTGATTCTCTTTTGGCAGATGACCGGAGCAGGGATGAAGCTGCAGCAGGATCCCCTGTTCGCTTATGAGCTTGGTGGAGACCCATCTGCTTCTCAGAGCTTTCTCTCTCAAGCGTACGCCCCCCCTGCCTGGGACAACGCACCAGGTGAGCAGAGTTTCCAGCCTTCTCAGGGATACTACCCCTACTGACCTCCCCCTCAACCCCCTCCTGACTGACGTCCTCCGTCAGCATGCTTCTTTTTCTCATTCCTTTCGATCTCAAAATCTTTTTTTTTTCTTACTGGAAGAACAAGGGGTAGTGGATGTATGTGGGTTTTAGTGCCCCTGCATCTGTGGGCTTTTTTTTTTTCCTTTTAGTATGATTATATTATATTGCTCGGTCGATATTCCAGACTTGTGCTCACTAAGATAAAATAACCCTTTGATGAGCGTAAGTATGGCCATAACGTCTGCAGGTCACCGGGAAGAGAGAGAGAATAAACATGGGTCTAATTGGGTATCGAGAGAAGAGGCAGAGAGGATGGTAGAGAGAGAACGAGAGTAAACATCGGTGGGTATCGATTAGGCACCTAGAGGGAGAGAGAGGATGATTGGATTGGTGAATATAATAAAATATGGGCGTGAGGGGTAGCGGGTGATCAGTCGATGAGAATATAATCAGCGTGGGAGATCATATCGGCGGCGGTGGGGGGCAGATTGTGGCGGGAGAGGCCTTCCCTGAGCTTGGCGTGGCTCTCGGCGTCGTGCTGGAAGGAGGAGACGAGCTGCTGGAGCTCCAACTTCCTCACGCGGAGCTGCTGCTCCGTCACGGGCTTCTTGAGGCCGAGGTAGAGCATCCCCAGGCCCACCAGCGCCGCCCCCAGGAGGCTCAGCGCGGCCGCGAACACCGGGAAGGCGTACGGCGCCGCCGCCGCCCCCGGAATCCCGTCCACGTTTATCCCGAACAGGCCAGTGATGATCGACAGTACTAGCCCCACGCCGCCGAACACCGCCAGGTTGTGGGTCACTCGGAGGCTCTGATCCTGCAAACCACGTAAAAAAAAAGAAGAAAGAATAGAGGGCAGAGATCCAACCTCTAACAATCATAAACATCTTTTCCTCTTTGATTTTCAATATTTTCACTCATTATATTACATTATATCATATTATGGGGTCACCATCCGATGATGATTAAGTTTTTGGGTAAGAAGATGACTCATAGATCATGTGGGAAGAAAGAAAAAAATCCTGCAGTTGGGGGAGCGGGGAGCACTAAACCTCATGGATATCATTATAATCGTAATCTCTTTCGTGTTTCATTTTCTTAGAGTAACAAGTACCTGTGATTATGCGCGTTCATCTCGATTGAAACAAAGAACAAGTCCACAACTGCCAAAAATAGCAACCTTTGCACATGAAAGGAAGCTTAAAATTCTACCTCAAATCATAAACATCTTTTCCTCCTCCTTGATTTTTGTATTATATTATCATGGGTCTGCATCCGATGGTGATTAGGTTTTCTGGGTTAGAAAAAGATGAATTTGATCATGTGGGAAGAAAGAAAAAAATATTGCATGGCGGGGGTGCTTAAACCTCATTGATATCAGAATAATAATCCCTTTTGCGTTTCATTTTCTTGGTGTGATAAGTACCTGAGATTATGCATGTTCATCCCGATTGAAGCAAAGAACAAGTCCATAATTGCCAAAAAACAGCAACCTTTGCGCATGAAATGAAGCCTAGAATTCTACCCTTCTCGATTTATATCCACTTGATTGAATTTTTTTTCCCAAAACTGGTGAATACCCGTGACCATATTTCATTTTTTTAAGGAGGACTAAGGCTCCGGGAAAAAAAAAAAAGAAGAAAAGAGCTGGGAAACCAAGATCTAAAGAGTACCTGTAGCCACGCGCGGACGGTGCTCTGCATGACATCTTGGATTGTGAAAAGCCGGCCACGAACGGCCTCCTGCTCGTCCAGCATCTCTCTGGTGCTCTTTCTTATCCCCTCGATCATGTCCTTCGCATGGCTTCCCCTCAAGTGTTGCAGGAGCTCGAAGATGATCTCCTCTCTCGCATGCAACGACCACTTAACCCTAATGACCTGCCATAATTACACTAAGTTCGCTAAATTTGGCCCTTCCATGAGACTATGATTTAATACCTAACCTAGTAATTTTAGAATTATTACCGCCGCAAGTGGGTTCATACCTGCGTCGACAGCCTCCTGATTTCTTGGTTGAGAATCACACTAAACAAATTCATGTCTTCATAGTTTCTCCTGGATATCGCAACATGATGAGAAGGAAATATACGATCCTAACCCAAACCCTAATTGCCCGTTATGAATATCTTTAGAATCAAATGCACAACCAAAGGACCCATCAGCAATGTACCTGTTTACAAACTTGAGCTCGATCTCGTCTGCTGCTCCAAACACATGCTTGCGAAACAATCTGAGAGGAGGATGAGGAGAAGAGGCCTTCAAAATATACCCAGCCAGTTTTGGCAAAAGAAGATAGAATGGAGATGATATCGCCGATAAAAATTAAGTAAAGAAAAGAGAGTTCTGCGTTTCCATTTTTAATGCGCTTCTTGATGGATCCAGCTCTCTCCTGAGATAAGATTTAGCATAGTATTACCTCCCTTGATGCATATTTTTCCCAAGATTTCAGTACCTTGATCACTTACAGCACCATCAACCCTCAATGGGTGTATTAAGTTCGTCGAAAATAATGCCGGAAGCAGTATGGATAATCTATAGAGACTTTGAGTGAATGCCAAAGTTTCAACCAGGCATGGTCCAGCCTTGCAGAGAAAAAGTTCAACCAAAAAGAGAACGAAAATTCTAAGGGAAATGGAGCTTGCTTCTTTAGGAAACGCTGTACTTACTTGTAAGATAATGAAATTAGAATATTTAATTCAAGTTCATGCACCTTGAAACTTTATAATATAGGAAATGCCTGGATTTAATGCTCATGGAAAATAGAAGAGAAATCCATAGATACCAGTGAGCTCTGTAAAAGTTTTTCAAAACCCATTTATGTTCTTGGTGTGGGAATCAGATTTATTCTTGCGAATAAAGGAAGTGGGCCTCAATGCGTGAAATAATAAAAGTGAATCATACCCTAAAAGAAGAAAGAAAGATCACAGACATTCACTGTTTCACAAAGCAGATAGCTTTTGCCGAGTATCCATTCAATTCAGGCCACATGGGTCAGATAATCTTCAGAATTTTGCTTCGTAAGAAATCGAAATGAGACAAGAAAAAGCATCTACACTACCTATCATCCCAACGGGAGAGACGGCAAGCTAGATGTGCTATAACTTCGTGAACGGATTTCGGTGCTGTGGTTCCCCCTGCATAAAGAAGTTCCTGCGACGTTTTGTGATGTCAGAAACCCTGTTCGAGTAATGTTGAAGAAAGTATTGCAGGTGTGGACAATAATGCAGAAAAAAGGAAATAAAGAACCGAAATATATTAATAAAAGGCAGGCAAAAATTAGATAGGCTAGAAATAGCAGTTCGAGAAGGCTTGATCACAACCAAGAAGAGGTAAGCAAGCAATTTGAGCAAATGAAGAAAATCAAGGAATAATTGTGGAGCAAGATCATTGATGTCAGTCTTTAGCCTGCAGTCTAGCAGGGACCTGAAGAAAATTAACATTCGTTTCTCATAGTGAGACACCATGTCTAATAGAAGAAATCCAACACAATTTGCATTTCTTTGCAAAACCATATATGTGGAGCCTGAAGCCCATATAATTTCTTCAGCAGAAGCTAAATAACATTTTTCATAATTTATAATCAGGTAAATTGATGGTGCAGAGCATGCCACTTGTAGAGCCTGAGCATCAGGGTACCTGGACTTCAGTGATCCCCAAGACATTGGTCGTTTCGGCATGCCCTTTCACGTGCAATGCAGTCACTAAAAAATGCTGTGATTGCCAGGACCTGAGCACTATGGGTATGTCATCCTCATCACAGAAAGGATCACCCACAGACTGGCCCAGGAGCTCAAATAATATGCCTCCAGCAACCCGGACAGGAACCTGAACATGTGTTTTTATAGCAAGGGGTCAGCTATAACAGCTTAAAGTCAACAGAGAACTGAAGGTGGTCAGGAAGTAGCATGCCTGTAGGGGGTCCAATGGGAAATGACGACAATATAGAATGAACCCTCATATGAATTTAGATTGACACTTAACATGAGCCAGCTAGTTACTGCATCTTCTCAAAATCATGAGATGCTACTTAATGGGAATGGGATGGCAAGAAAGATGAAAAATCACCTCGTATAAAAGGTGCTTCATGCGTTCGCTGATCAATCGACTTTCATCCTTCAAGGCAACGCTGATTGCTGGATGAAGCCAGGTAGCATTACTTAACCATGCACCAACAAAGTGATGAACTGGGTCAACATGGCACCACCAGGTCGGGCCACCAGGTCTCTCCCAATATGGAGTAGCCAAGTCTGCCACAGTGATGCCATCTTCCTCATCCCCAAAGCTAATTGGCTGTGAAACCCAGCTTCCATCCACTTTTACAGTTTTGACAAGCTCCTTAATTCTGTTCCATCCAATGGGAATCCAGTGGCTGTCAGAAAGCTTCTGAAGACATCTGCCCTCATTCTCCTTATGATGATGAGCTGATGCAGGAACTTCATTCACTCCAAGAAGAAGTGAAGCATCATCAGGTTCTAAGAGAGATGGGGACTCCAATAAGCTCTTATCATCAATAAATTTCTCAGAGGGATCAAACAGGTCTAGACTTGATGCCTTGTTCTTTTGAATCAGACTTCCCTTCTGCATCCCGAGTTGGCTCCTTGGATCAATTTTCGATGAAGATGTGCACCTTTGGGCTCGAACAAATTCAAATGCACAGATCAATCCATCAGTCCAGAGCTCACTGCCGGGCAATGGGGATGGTTCTTTGCCTCCATATTGTTTATAGGTCACTTGCTTCTTACTCTCTCTACCTGAGGAAGAAGTAGGACCATCTTCCAAATTACATGCTGAATTTTCAGCCATGGATATTAAGGGTAATCTTCCACCGCAAAGAACCAGACCTGTGAGGAAATGAGAGATAATAAATTCATATTATAGCAGTGGATTTTCTGGAAAATATACACATATAAGCATAAACATTGGGGACAAATAAAATGACCAAATCTGTGATGAATGGCCAATATCCTCCCTGGTACGTCTTCAGGTGATCATTGCATGAGTGGCCAGTGAAATACAAAACATTAATGTGGGCTCCATGTCCATGGGTCAAAGCTTCTTTTCCTTAAAGGGGTTGAGACCACATGAATTCTAAGGAGAAATTTCTACTGAAAAATAGCATCCCCAGACTAAGTGCATAAGATCTGAGGCAAAATGTACTTTAACTAACATATATAATAATATATATATATATATGAAGAAGATCGTTAAATAAGAAAAAATGATTAAGAAATAAACATTGGAATCCTGCCTACTCCCAAGAGAATGGCAGATGCTTTAGAACGAATGAATTGTCAATTCTAGCCGTTGGTTCAGACCGTAGGATTATAGGAGATTACGTCAACTTTCCCCTCCCTCAAAGAAAAAATCATTTCTGAGGAAGGAAGACGAAGAGGAATCGACTCGGGACAAATATACGACACACAACCCAGTCGCCACCATGTCGGGCAGTCAGGACGGAATAAACAGGCTGATAAGTTGTAACACGGCGAGACGAATCAATACCACATCCTACAACGCCATCACGTTCGTCATCCTGCATCTCCTATCCGACGACTAAGCAGAAATCTCAAGCGAGAAATTCCAATGGTAAGAATACACTATACACGGCGGGAGAGGACAAAGATGAGATGGACACCGGAGAGAGAAGCAAAAGCTGAAGCAGTCCGCCCATCGGAGCACAGCGCAGTTTAGATTTCAACAGGAATCCCGTCGAACCAACTGTTCCACGGCCACGGCGGAAATGCCCGCGGCGAGGGAAACTTCCCGCGCCCCGGGGCACGGTCTTCCTCACCTGGGCCGCTGATATTCTCTCTCCCCCAAGCTCTGGATACTTCAAAGGTGCGGCCTTTTTTCCTGGTTGATTTTCACCGGTTCTAAATGAAGGAGAATCAGGGGTACTAAGGTATAAGGTGGTGGGTATCCTCGTATAATGGTTAGGAGCTGCTTAATCACGATTCAAGAAAAAATAATGAGTAATATGTTTTGAAAATTAAACACAATTAAGTGATTAATTTCAACAGATGATGAGTTTCTCAAATTCTTGAGCCATAGGTAGAAGAGCACAATAAGTTACAATGGACAAGAAGCACAATTGAGAAGCTCAACAAGGAGATCTCTCTTTATAGGCCTTACCAACCAAAAATTGGTGCATCCGAGTTGACTATCTGTTTACAATCTTTCTTTCAAGGTGCTAAAAGCTCAAACATTACACTATAAGAAAGCTTAAGAACCAATTGTTGCAAAATTTAAGTATGTTGTTTCTGTATTGTTTGATTCATGGTAGTAGAGGTCTCTCACTAGTATGAAGTGCTTCCAAGTACTTGGACAATTCTGGAGCCATGAACCTAGAACGGTGATTGAATACTAGATCTTCAATATTTCCTCTCTTGAGTCGTGAATCTAGAAAAAAAACACAAGTGTTGAAGACATTTTGACTAAGAGAATTAAAAATAATGGATGTGAGATGGCAATTGGTGTTCAACTAATTGTACTTAACTTGGAAATATTCTATAGAACGGAGCACACAAGGAGGGCCAAACCATTGTAAAGTAGTAAAGCTTTCTTGGTTGATCCTAACCCCTTACATCTAGTCATCTCACTTAAGTTTTAGTATCCCTCATCCACTGAACTATACTCCGTTCATCCTCAACCTATTCCAATACAGGATCAATACATCCTTCCACCTTGGTTCCCTCATGACCTTGTTGGATCCAAATATTTAGCTTGTGATAAGATGATACACTACCTACCCTTAGTGACAACCCAAGTGGAATATACTAAGGGAGGAGAACAATCAAGATATTACAAGATAAGTTGAAGATAAGAGGCTAGACAAGCTTGCACAAGCACAAGTAGAAGGGACAGTATGTGGAGAAGAGAGGAATGCGTTGACTTTAGATGATGAACTGTGGGCTAAAGATGGGACGTTTTAATAAAGGAGGCCACGAGTCTCCTTGAACATGATTGGCCTTGAAATATGCAAGTTATGAAAAGTGAGACGTGTTACTGCGTTGACATCTTTACAACGCCAAGGCCTATCTAAACTTAACCCCAACACCCCAGTTAACAAGTGATCAAGCCCCAAGAGCGCATGTAAAAGGATCAGTAAGTTTGAAGTCAAGGCTCATTACTGTGGCAATCCCTGCTCTCCCTCATCTCCAAGAGGTGTCTGGTCAGAGAGGTGGAAGGAAGATCTTATGTCGGATATAAGGTGATGATAGAGAGATCATAGAGGGAAAAGAGGTTATGAGGTCATAGGTAGAACCAGCATCCAGAATAGATGTAACATGTAGTGGTCGGAGACGTGGAGGATGAGAAATGAGCGAAGAACGATGAATTGATAGAATAATAGAGAGAGCGAGAGAGAGAGGGAGAGAGAGAGGAGATGCTATACCTCAGACTGGCAAGTAAACACTTTCTCTCTCCAGAAAAGCCTAATGAACCCCTGAAGCACAGACCTTTGCGTACGGCACTTTATGCTTTACCATAAAATCAGGAATCAATCTCAGCTATTGCTCGCGTTGACCCGTAGTTTGCAGGCAAGATTAACACTATTTTAAAGAGCTTCTGTGGAGATTTTCAATGGGTAGTTTCCAACGACCTCCCAACATCTTCTACGCCTCAAATCATGCTTCCTGATAGCTCTACACAGAGAGTCACACGCATACTGGGGGTGTGGACCTCTCTATATCTACGTATAGATTAGATGATATCTCATTCATAAAAGAGGGCTACGATCCAAATGGTCATGCCTCAAGATGGGGAAAATGATTTGAACTAAATTGACACTTAAATGTTGATACCCCAAAAATGATAGGTTGGATAAACGGGCTTGCCATTTGATATTTCCAGATTAGATATTAGTTCTATATTTCTCCACTGGCCAAAGGAAATACATATCTATAATTTTATTTTTAAATTGTAGGTTCCTGGAAATCAAAATCTTAGTCCCACATATTTGCAACACAAACATGGCTTTTAATTTATCACGATATTAAAAGATATACTAAGTAATCACTTCATTTAAACATTTACTCATTTAATAGGAATGAAAAAATAGTTATTTTGTCCAAATTTGAGTTCCATATCTTATTCTCTAGCATAGATAAACATTACTATGAAAGATAAAATAGTTGAGAGATTAACTAATGTAACTAAATTTAAATTACATATTAGATATGTCAAAATAATTAATCACAAAATATTGAAAAATTAGATACCTAATTTATGATGCCTGCATAATTTATGTATCAATTTATTTTTCATAAGATATATAATCATATAGTTGGTACTTTTATTTCAGTTGAAGCAAGAGAATTTGAAACCTCACTTATCAACATAAGATACTTGATGGTGATGACTATACGAACATGAATATACTTGCTCTATTTGATATTGAAGATGATGTAGAGGTTATATAAGTGAATATTACGAACATAGAAAGTATTACACAAGCATGAATTCATGCGCAATTCTCATTCCAAATAGTGGACACACCATAATAATATTATCAATCAAATGATCTCATCATTTTAACTCTTGTTATTAATGCAAAATTCTAACTCATGGTGAATCTTTAAAGGGTTATATTCTTTTATGAAACTAGAATTTCAATTGAACAAAATATGGTAACGATCTCATTTTTAAAGGATTTTGTTGCTACTCTAATTAGAAAATAGAGAACACAATAATCATCATATCATGTTGATTAAATTTTTTTGATAATGGAGGCTGATGTGGTTGCTATAAGATAATCAAGAAAGGCTCAACTCCTCAATAACAATAATGAAGGATTGATAATCATATCACTTATCAAAAAAATAATCTCATTACTTGCAAATCGAAAAAAAATCATGATTCCTAGTAAGACATAAAATTTCATTTTTAAATGGAATCTCAAGTAACAGACATAAATGGCTCTTAAATGTGCTTAATATGAAATCTAAAGAAATTTACTGAGTAGTCGATATTAATTTAGCTTGTATTAGGCCTATCACAATAATATTCAATAGGGGTAGGGGAGCCTAGCATCAAGGACTAAGCCTATATCAGCCTCAACCATGGCTAAATGTTCTTTTCACACTGGGCTAAAAGTTTCAGCCTCATGATCAAACACTAACCCAGTTCATTCTAAACCTAACTTAGCATGTCTAAACGGTGATTGAAGCCTTGCCCAATCTCCATGAGAATGCCTTTTGTCAACTCATGCCGAAGGAACTCCGGGCTTTGGTATCAAATTCTGGATCTTGTAAAATATCATATGCTTCTGAAATGGTCGTTTGTTTTCCAGCAAGTTTAACGCCATTTTTATTATCCTCTATGAAGTGTTCCAGCGAGCATTTTCTAGAGCCTATTATACGCTGAACATCTTGCTCGATAGATGGGGAGCCTCGAAATACTTAAAAATGATTGTTCAAGAGATAAATTCCAAGTAGGGTAGTTCAAAATACAAAGACGTTTCTAAATTCTGATATTATGACCGAATAAGAACGTAAAATTACGTATACATGTCAACTTTTGGGAGGAGATCAGCAGTGTCCGTCATGGAATAGCTGTGCAAATTTATCTCGTCCGCCTGACCCATAACCCGAACACAACCACGTCGCTCGGTACAGCCCCCGATGCTGAGGATCTGAGCGTGCCCAGAGACAGAGAAAGGGGCAGACTGAGCCAGAGATAAGGGTAGAGAGAGAGAGAGAGAGAGAGAGGCCAGCCACTCAGCGCCCGGGGTTGGGGGGGGGGGGGGCAGCTACAACCATGATGGAGACATTTCACGGCAAAACCTGTCCCACCGCCTCCGCTGGCCGGCGGCCTCGCCGGGACCTGCTGCCGCCAGAGGCCCGACGGGGACGCGGAGCCATTCGCTGCTCCCTGTTGCAAGATGGACCACAGCACCAGAAGGGAATTAGTAATCACAGACGATACCCTTCATCACCACTGCCCTCTCTCCACCTCTTCCCAATCTTGCAGGAGGGTAGCGAGAGAGAAAGAGAGAGAGAGAGAAGACTCGATGGCAAGAATTCTTGTTTCCTGTTCCTTCCCCTTCTCTGTCTCAAGCACCTCTCGAAGAAGACGATAACCGGAGCTGACCAGGGGAAGAACCTACCCATTGCATGTAGATAGACCAGGGAGGGGGACGGCTCCGTCCCATGCGCCAAGGACACGGGTGGAGAAAAATGAAGGGCTGCTCATGATTTCCACATGATTATTAAACTCACTAATAACTACTGTATACGAACTCAGACGTGACCCGACGGCCTAACGCTGGCGACTGAACCATCCCGTCATTGTCAATGCGTCCTGTCGGAAGATCTATTCTCGGGAGGCTGCCTCGTTGGCTTCCCTCTGAATTCCTCCAGTTGACGTGTTCTTTTGGCCAGCTTCCCATGGTTTCATCAAAGACCCCTGTTTCCCTTTGGAAATGGGTTAATTCTAATTTGCAGGAGGAGTTTGGAGGGGTGATCGAAAGCTCTAAACAACGATGATAAGGAATCCGAGTTGCATTCTTTGAAGAAAAATATTGCAGAACGCTTTAGCGTCGTTGATGGGAGAAGATCGAAACCAGAGACGGCCATGGCAGGAGATGGTCGATTAGTGTAAATGCTTGGGCATCGTGAAGTGATGGTTTCCGGCAGCGGCGGCGGAGGAGGCGCCCGCCACTTGCTCCGCCAGCCGGGCGAGCTTCGCATGCCTAGCGGTCCACGATTCTGCAATCTTTGCTTCTTTTCCTTCCGCTTCCCGCTGAATCGAGCTGACCTGATCACGGTACTCAGCTTCCAGTCGCTCCAAGAACGCCGTCTCTTCCTCACGGAGGCACCTGATCTTTGCCTCAACGTCGTCGAAGACCTCCTTCCGCTTCCTCGCTTTCTCCGACTCCAGCTGCTGCTCCAACCTGCTCAGACGCCATGTAGCCTCCTTCCTGTGCTGCGCCCACGCTTGCCTCCCCTCCTCCAGCTCCATGCACAGCTTCGCGAGCGCCGCCGCCTGGTGCACTGGCGGCAGGCGCGCCGCCGCCGCTTCCGGCGGGGAACGCGGGTCGGAAGAGGAAGGAGAGAGCGAGAGGTTGACGGAGGGGGAGCAGGAAACAGCTGCAGAACATGGCAGCGCGGGGCCGGGCACCGGCGACGACGACGACGCCTGGGGCATGGAAGTCGACATCCAGGGAGGTAGATGATGGCTGTGGAGGTGGCGAGATGGGGGAAGGACGGCGGTGGACATGGCGGAAGATGTCTCAGCACCTGGAGGGGCTTTGCGGCCGGTAAGGGAGAGCTTCTGCGTCGAACTACTGGTGCCGCCGCCGCCGCCCTCGCCCCCGGGGGAGAGGGACAGATCAGAGGAGACGATCCTCCTCGACATGAGGGAGAGAAAGCTTGGTAGCTGCAGCTTCCGTTGAAAGAGGAGGAGAGAACCTAGTGATACCCGTACGTGTGCAGCATATAATGGTACGGGCAAAGATGCCGCCTCTAAAGTTCGCTCCTCCACGCCGTCAGAGCTCGCCGGAAATGAGGTTATGGTGGTCGTCGGAAGGGAGAAGTTAGGTAGTTCACGGCAGCGCCTGAGGGGTGGTGATGAAGAGGACGGCGCCCACAATGACGAGCTTCATGAGAGAGCGTCCTCCTCAGGTTGTCATCGTCCGCTCTTCCCGTCTCTCACCTCCTTAACTCACCTTTCTCCTGCAATCTCCTCCCACAACTGCTGTAGACGAAGAACCATGACTGCTCTGCTGGTGGTGGCGACAGTAGCTGCCCCGACGATACTCGATGACCGGCGCCATCTAAGGCATTTGGACCTACGTGTAGAGAGAGAGAGAGAGAGAGAGAGAAAGCGGTGTGAACGGTGGTGGCTCTTCCATTCTGGTTTCTTTTCTAGTGATAAGTAGAGGAGGCAAGGAGAGCCCCGGAGGTAGCGTCTTTTGCAATGGAATGGCGAACTCACTGCACAAAGAGAGAGAAAGTGGGGGGGGGGGAGAGAGAGAGAGAGGACAGGGGGGGTGATGGGCATTGAACAGGCGAAAAGACAGGTCGAGCTCGAAGCAAATTAAAAAAAAAGGACTGGGCAGCACCGACGACAGTGTGTGGGATCGTGACGAACTTGTAGGGCCCGCAGATAGAGACGCGCACGGACCAGATTATCTGGGGCCCTCTTACTCAACGATATCAGCCGTCCGATCTGGAGCTCATTTATTCTCTCTCCTCCTCCACGGGACGGCAAAACAATCACAAGGGATCTTGGCGAGAGTTTTTACTTCGGATCGCGGGTCCCTTTTCGGCGCAGGCGGGGTTTCCGATACTCCGCCAGCTCTCCCGTAAGAAGACCTCTCACTGTCTAGCAGGCGGCGACAGGTAACTCATTCTGCTCTCTTTCTCTCTCTTTCCCTCTCTCACTCGTCTGGGCCACCGCACCGGCGACAGGCGGCTCATTCTCATCCTCTCTCTCTCTCCGGAGTGCTTTACGAAAGAGAGGTGCAACAGCTCTCGGCTACTGGCCGGCCGCCGGTGGCTGTAGGGCGTCACATGCTGCCGCCTACGGCTGCCGTTTTCGCTCCCATTTCGCCGGCGTTTAGCGGGGAAGAGTCCCGTGACGAAGAAACCTTCTTCTGTTTGTAGAAGACAAAGAAGCCCCGTTCCTTGCGGGACTTTAAAACGTGGGGAAAACTTAACTTGCAGCGCACAGAACGTCGCCTCCAGGGATCGAGCGCTGGTTTTGAGCCATGAGGGAGGGGGAGGACGCTGACAGTCCCCATTGTCAGCTGGATAATCTCATCTTCATGCTCTGCGCGTGGTTGTTAATGGGGCATGCCATTGGTAAATGAATAGTCATCTTCAACGCACTGAGTTTATTCCACAAGGGTTTCATGAGAATCCCTACCGCCCACCCATTGTAGAGTTGATCTTCTACCCACCGCTGGAAAACATATTTGGTCGTAGTCAACCAGTTCAATCACTTGTAGGACGTTCTCGGTAAGAGTCTATACTTTCTCATCATGCGCGTGGCATTATATATGCTCGCTTGACAAGCCTTGACGATTCTACACAGTATGCTAGTGCCCATGCTCTATTCGACATTTATTGAGAGAGAAAACCTTTCTTTCTTTAGTGTGGCACCTTAATTCATAGTTCTAATTCTTCGCTCCATGAGTTCAGGCGGATATAACTGTACAGATGTCAATAGCACGGTTATAGTTGAAGTGGACAAGTAGATTTCAGCGAACTCCAACTGCAATGGAGCCTAAACATTATAATGCTAAGTTGGTAGCTCTCCGTTTTTGTATCATCGTACCTGAATATGACATAAATAAAATCTCAAACCACGGTGATGAGGATCCCGACTTTGAGAAATTTAATAATTAGACAATATGAATGCAGTGTAATTTTCTACACACTGAACTCTCACGCTAATGGTAAATTTTTATACATAATATGAAGTATAAATCACATTCAATGGCATGTGCTTGTTCTTCAAGGAAAGAAGAGTCGAGATCATGATTTCTCTCTCATTCTAAGATAACAAGGAAAAATAAAAATAGACTTTCGTAGTTCTAAGAATAACATGTCCACTCTTTTTTTTATTATCATATCATTAATTCTGATTCTACGAAAGCTTCCTTATTTGAATATGCAGGAATCTTGGGGAAGAAACAGGTGTATAATCAACCCTATGTGGATGTGACAATCCATAAGAATACCTCAAAAACAAGGAATATTATTTTAATACGTCCAAGTTTCTATACTTGCAATGTCGGCACTAGAAGTCAAGAATAGTGTTCACTTTTAAAAACTTTTGGTCGTCGTCCAATTAAAAAGTATTGTCCATATTTTTGAGAAATTAATAAAAAACAATGACTGTGGTGTATTCACTTAAACTTAGACAAAATTCCTTAAGAGTCATGAAAGATTAATAACACCATGGATATCAAAATTAAGAATATTTAGAAAACATTATTGCTTCATGAAGTTGGTTATGCATATTTTCCATTTGAGATATTTCGAAGAAGCAAACAAGCAATCATGCAATCGGATCTAGCATGTGAGGTTAGTCTATTTTTGCGTCCTTTGAAACAAAGTACCTTTGGCCATATCAGTAGTAACGGGCCAACTGTTCATTGTGTTCATAAACACTTGGATATCTATATTTGTTGTTGTGGTGTTGTCAAAATCTAAAACCCCCAAGCAAGTTGGGCGTTCTTTCATTAAAAATCACAAGTGCTGAATGAAAAACTGTGGGGACTTCAAATACTGCATGGAACATGGTGTTGAAGCATCCCAATCCTTTATATTTGAAATTTATCTCTTTATTAAGTATAAATAAGCTTACATTTTTCCCTACAAAGTTTGATAAATTTCTTGCTGCTTCCATGCACCTCGATTCAACGGTACTTCATGGTTGGTGCACTCTTCATTATAGCCGGAATAACACATGGTTGGTGCACCCCGAAATTTTTCAAAACACGGAGATGAGAATCCAACCATAGTGAAATCGGTTTGCTGCACACTAGAGGAGAGATCTTTTCCCATCGACAGTTGTCGAACACTTCCTTTCGGGAAATCAGATTACGAAATCACCGATCCAGCAAATCAAAACACTTATCAAGATGTTCGGGTGACGATAACTTAAGTTTCTAGCCAAACCAGATTCAGAAAAGGGTTCGAATACTTTAGTTAATAAAATCCGAATCTTATTTATTACATCCATCAATTCATCTGGCCATGATATATAAACGCTCTCTCTCTCTCTCTCTCTCTCTCTCACACACACACACACACACACACACACACACACACACACTTACACCCACATACACTCAAACTTACAACTGCTTAAGTACCCTTAAAACTCTCTTTTCACTTCCAAGTCTAGTAGAATTTGATATTTAATGTCTTAACAGTGTATTTGAATAATATTTTTTATTAAATAAGGTCAGTGTTGCTGCGAAAGGCGTTGTTAGTACCATGGAGAAGTGACTTGTAAGACGTAGGTACGGGATTACACCGAATCACAATAGCGACAAGAGAGCTTGTGTTCTTGTTTCCTTCTGTAAGAATTTACTACAGCTCTGAATTTATAAAGGGAAACAACTCATTCTCACCATGTATAATCCATCTCCCAAGTAGTAAAATGCAGCATTGGTCTGCCAAATGGGCTTACTAGAGAAAAGGCACACTAAGTTAATATATAAGTTGGCTCCTCGTTTAACACTTCAAATCAAAGTTATTTATCACCCCAACCTACCAGTTTCTTAGAGTAAATCTAATTTCTATTTCCTCCTAGTCCCTCAAATCCCATCCTTTGTTGTTCAAGTCCGTCAAATCTAATTACCATTAAATTCCTTAATCGTAAAGTACCTTAATAATCTCTGACTTTTGGCTTATTGTCCAGAAATATCTTTATTAATATATCATTTTCAGTAAGATCATCACATGCTGAGATAATGCCATGCACATTTATAAAGTGTATTAAAAGGCAAGAGTGTGCTTAGAATACATTGCATGGTACACCTTACTCTATAAATGTTCATAACTCTTTTGTTTGAGACCTAAACAAGTTGAACCATGTTCTAAGAGTTTGTTTTAATTCATAGAGTGATCTCTTCGGTCTACAAACTTTGTTACAACCTAATGCTCTGATGTAGAACAAATTCACAGGCAATGGAAGGTGTCCAAAGAGTGCAAACCAAAAGGCCTTAATGTCGAAATATTATTTTAGCGGTCTCTCTCAATGTGGACTCAAGGGAACCCATTTTTATATTCGAAGATCATTCTTGTCCATCCTGATGGATTTGAGGATCCAAGATTTTATTCCACATGGATTCGAGACATGATTTTCTCCACTTTTACGATGGGTTGTAGATCTACAGGAACATTTTCTTTAATTTTATAGTAGAAATTCACTCTTCATATCTTACTGTTTAGAAGCGAGTCGCAAAACATAAAAGACAAGACATAATTCAAGAAATATTCATCTTTCTCATATAAAAGTCTCTTAATAAGTTATCTAAAACGTTTTTAATCTGTTTGCCACCTTTCAATATGCCTATTAACTTGAGTTTTAACAGTTAATAATCATTGACACCAAACTGTTGTTCTCTATCATTCAAGAAGATTCATTACTTTCAATGTCACTCTCTGATCCCACACTCTCCTCAAGTAGGATGTTTTTCACTCAAGATTAGTTGACCCCTTTAATATACAATTAGGAACTTGTGTTTGAGGCATTCCAACAACAGGAATTCATGGTAATGAAGAATGACTTATTGGATTAAAATATTACATCTACTTCCCTGGCCTTTCCAACTGAAAGACTCAACCTAACAAGGATATATAGGGGATTGTTGGCCAACGAAAGTCAGGGTCCAAAGAATCGACTAACAGAGTCCTATGCTTCATCTACCGAAACAGAGAATCTGTTTCTTTCTCCTGACCCACCTTCCTCCGTTTCAAGCACATCCGTATTAGCGGTCTTTTTACATGGAACTTTTTTTCATATAAACATTTTGAAAGATAAATAACACACTAAGGAATTTAAGATGTGATTAAAAATAGAAGAAGGAAAATGAAACATCAAGTGTGAAAGAAATGATTTATTGAAGGGAAAAAACGTCTCAACTTGGATTGGAACAGTTGAATGATAGTGGCAATGGAGGCGAGAATGGCTTAAAAAACTCATTGGATTGTAAATTCACTAGGAGGCTGTGAAAATGCACATATAATCTTATAGGCTTTCTAATATCTACACCAAATGAGTTTAATAAGACACGAGAATGCGATTCCACATATAGCTTTTCACAAATGATCATGCAAATGTGAAATGCAGATTAGTGGGTAGAAATGACAAGGTTAGAAATCTGCATCTAACAAGTTGGTGATAATGATGAGCAAACATCTAGAAAATTATCAAACCTAAAATTAGGTATAAGTACAAGGGCATCAATTAGTTGAGAAGTATCAGTATTCAACTAATTAAATTTATTTATGCTTTTTATTTTCGTAAGCTTCAATGCTGACTAAGTTTTCTTTAGGAAATCGATTGAGTTTCTTCAGTTTAGCGATAAAAGTGAAGTGAGAAAGCATAAAATGAATGAAGAAATGGAAGGAGAAGACTCATCTACAGTATTGATGACATGAACGTTGGCATTGTATTCAAGATCTAATGTACAATTCCATTCCATCTACTTCTTAAAAAACATCCACACTGGAAGTTGAGAATGTAGATGTTATTTAATTGTTCTCCAATTGTAAAAGACTGTCCATTTTTATTTAATTTACCAATTACTCTCCCCATGTTCAATTAAGTCCTGAACAGTACAACAAGCAGGAGGCAATATCATCTCACAATTTTCATCCATGAGCTGTCAACTAGATATCAGATTGGTAGAAAATTTGAGAACAAGATAGGCATTCATAAGTGTGGATTTTCCAATGTTAATTCCACCCATTCTATTGGCATGACTAATCTTCCAATAAAAATTACAGCCACCACAATTAAGATGATAAAAAACTAGGAGGACAAATTTCTTATGAGAAGGGTATGTATTTGAGGAGAGAAATCTTAAACACATGCGGTGCATTAGAAGTTTTATGTGAAATAGCCGTGGTGGATAAAGCAGATTATTTGAACGGTTAGTTCATTGTTTGTTTGGTGTTTGGATGTTTCCAATTGAGTTAAATGCTAAGGAAAAAAAAACGTGCAATGCCAACAATGGTGTATAATGCTTCAATATTTTTCTATAGAGAGCAACTATGATACTTTGTGATGGTGTTCCATTTCCTCTAGTAATAATGATATAATCTTGCTTTCTCAACCATAGCTATAACTTTTCATAATGTGCTCAAGGACAGCATCACACATTTTCATTAAATTTTATTATAATTTATCATTATAATTTATTGCTGCATCAATATAGTTTAGCACTTTCGATTGTATATGTCCCCATTATAATGTGATAATCTCATGAAAGGTGTCTATTAAAAAGTCCACTATATCAAGACCAGTTAATTCACCAAATTTTACTATGTTTGAATTTCTTGCTAAGCTTCATAATAAATAATGTTATTCTCTCATATTTTCTTCTTAAAATTATTCGCTTACAATATGTTTTTCCATTTCATTTGAAATATTATATACTAAAGTGGTAAATTCATGATACCAAAATCATATTCTTAGATTATATTTCCTTCGTTATTATCCTGATGGAAAATCTTTTCTAAGAAATTCAACATATGGTGTGGTCTGGTGAAATCTTCAATTCAATCTCGCAATTTTTCAATGTTAATGATCC
This sequence comes from Spirodela intermedia, assembly GCA_902729315.2. NCBI lineage: Eukaryota > Viridiplantae > Streptophyta > Magnoliopsida > Alismatales > Araceae > Spirodela > Spirodela intermedia. The sequence goes on along the minus strand of LR746269.1, from coordinate 2,783,918 downwards.
AACACATTATCTTAACACTATTTTCTTCAAAATTTAAATTTATCTTCGAGAGATTTCTTGAGTTAATCTTTATTCCCATCAACATATCCCACAATCTTTATAATGATTATTAAACAACACGAAGGAATGATCACAGAAACCTATTTTCCCCAATAAAATAGATAGGGCTGACTGATATTTTCATCTTATCCTGATTAGTATGGTTATGAAGGACGACGATGGTAGACAACATAAATGCTCACAAGAGGTTACTCTCCTGATTAGTATGACTCTTACTCACTAGGGACCTTAAACCCAAGGCTCAGATGCAATCACAAGAAGAGAGCTAACCAAGAAGAGATCCTAGACCCTCTTGGTGGACTTTGCAAGGATTCAATGGGCCGATAAATATATCTGAAAGCAGGTAATAGAGAAATATTATTGGGCCCTAGTTATGGAATACCAATCAAAACGTGTAAAAAAATTGAGACCAATATATGTTCATTGTTGAGCCTATTAGACTATATTTTATAGGAGACTACTAACATATGGTTAAGTCCACGTATTAGATTGAAATTTTGTGAAATATTCAAGTCATAGAGACTAGGTGTCAAGACATGGTGCTCAAGAATCATTACTTGAAAGAAAAATAATGAACAGATTCATCATGTTTTGGCACTTCAAATGTTCAAGCGTTGACACTTGTAAAGTAAAAAAAGAAAAAAAGAAAAGAAAAGATGTGAGCGCTCATGGAATAGCAATGAGCAAGAGAGTCATGCATCGGCATCTATTGAAGCAAAGATGCACTATTTCTACAAGGTTTGACATTAGAATGATATGATCAAGTCTATGATAACATTACAATCATGAAAACCCATACTTAAAACTTGTGAGACGTAGTTATGCCCATGTGATATCATTCCTTATACCCATGGGATAGATGCAACCATGCTTGTGTGTGATGCAACTTAATTTCAAATAGCTCATACATGTTTATCTGCTTATGCAACTTCATCAAGCTTGCTCAATTTTATGGGAAAATATATCACCTCATCAACCTGTGGAACATCATCAATTTCTGCCATCTTATTGAACTCATCCCACTTTACAAGCAACCAATTCTCTATTCCCACGCATTGAAGGGTACAAGAGAATAAACTATGACATTCAGTACTCCAATAGAGAGGCCTTCCACGCCATTCACATTTTACAGAAGAAGCATTTACTTGTCTGAGTGATTTCCAACACTATGTTTGAGTGGTAAATAAATGAAAGGAGATGATGCGAGCAGAAAAGCAACACTAAAACGGGCAGTGCATAGAATTTACCCAGATCTGTATAAGTCAACTCCCCTGGCCCCATTAGAACAGATGGAACAGATCACAGTAACTAGCTAGAATATGATTAGGAGAATGGACTTTCCTGGATTGATACAGAGAGTGATAGACAAATACTAAATGAATTCGTCCCTGAACAAAGTACCTGCAGAGTCTAAGATGTAGGTCTTTAAGATAGCAATCCTTATTTTCCACGGGAGAGGTATATAAGAATTTGAATGAAAGAATGCTGACAGATCCAACGGCAGGTTGCAGAACGCAAAAATGGAATCGAATCACCTCAAATGCATGTTCAGTAGGAAGCCTTCAAATACTTCAGCCTCTGAGGCGCATCCACAGTGCACTGCGATCTCCATCACATCTCATGAAATCACGCTAGTAGTTGAGTAATTGGGAAGATCCTCCAGCATGCACGTCACGAATCGTTCTCTCGGCTGGATTTCCGTGCTCTGGCGAGGGAGTTCTCGTATAGCTGTTCGTACTGTGCAGAAGAAGAATCCCAACTGAAATCTATTGCCATGTTCTTCTGGACAAGATCTCTCCAGGCATCAGGATTTCTCATATAAAGCTTGAATCCTCGTTTCATGGCACCGCTCAGCCCCTGTTCAATGGTGAAGAGTGTAGCATGTCAAGATCGTACTGGGTGAATAGGAGAATTAGTATCTGAAACGTGGATTCTACCTGCTCATCAGGTACAAGAAAGGTGAAACCATTGCGGACTTGTACTGGGATTGCGTCATCGTCCACATCGAAGACACTGGAAGAAGATGTGGGTAAGTCGTACTCGGGTACAGAAAGATGGGTGTCAGCTACAGATGGGTAAGAATGTTCGCTTGCCTATCATTTAGGCCTCCAGTTCTCCTCGCAATGGGCACAGAACCATATCTCATTGCGATCATCTGTCAAGATCAAAAGCCATTTCCAACAATAACTGTGTTAGAAATGACACCGAGTCCTACCATGTCAATTATTTTAGGCCTTAATATTGGCAGCATTCGTGCGATTTTACTCACCCACACAGTAATTTGAAGTTCAATGAACAAATCAATCACATCTCCGAAGAAATGCGACTAGTAGCAAGTTAACAAACCTTAGGCTTGGTAATAATAAGTTATTTATAACTTTTTCACATGCATCTTCCCGAGACAGACAAATATTTAAGGTTTTTTTAAAGTGGATTACGCCTTTAAGCTAAAAAGAAGCACACAAAAAGGAAAATCGTTCAAACTATCAACAATGTGTAAATTGATAACTAGGCACTCACCTAGCCATTTAGGTTGTTTCCCATGACATTAGGTGAGTGTCTTCTCACTATCCTTCAAATTATTAAAATTCTTTTAACTGTCCCGGTACTCTTCTAGACACCCAGGATCTAACTTCTACAGATTCATAAATGCTAAAATTAGTGGTTGAGATCTAAATTAAGTCTCAGGTTGTAATATCTACAAAAAAATATTCTGGGATATTAGAAACTGAGTATAGAACTTCAAGTTTATTGCCAACTATGATTCAGCTAATTCATTGAAGTCGTCACAATAAATACCTGGGTGAGGCCACAGGGCTCAAAAATGGATGGAATGACAAACATGTCTGATGCGGCAAAAATAGCATGGGAAAGCGCATCATCATAAGATAATATCAGCCGAACATGAGGATGGTTCTGGAAGTGATTTGAAATTTCTTCAAACTCCCTCTGTTGAAAATTTCAGAGAGAAAGATTAGTTGATGAAATAATAATATGCTCAAGGAGAACATATAAAAGTCCCTTCTACAATAACAAGGCGGGAAAGACAGAATCCAAATATTGATGATACTTAAAAGACACATTGCGTGCTGCAACTCAAATAATTATTTGCGAAGCACCAAAAGAGATGGTTACAAGATTACTTTCACATGAGAATTTTGTGATAAACTTACATTTTGATCCTAAAGATTACATGTAGAGATACATTTATTGAAATGTAACTCTTGTGTAACACTGAGTATATATTAAGAGTTTATGGCAATAATAAAATCCAGCATAGTGCAGCTCTCTTGAGGACAAAATGAAAGCCCAAAATAGATTCTTCAAATGGAAACTCCACTCAGATTCGTAAACTCAACTTTCAAAAGGTTGGTACTTTCTCACTTGATGGAACTGTGACAATATTATCATAAGGAAAATCGTATTCCTATGTCACTTTACAGAAAGCCCATAAAACACTACCAAAATAACAGCTTGAATTTGAAATTTTCCATCTTTCACAAAGAATAGAAGAGCATAAACACTGCAAATTGACGGCACAACTTTCTTTTTTACCATTAATACAAGTTTCAGTTTCAAAGTCTCGAAGCAAAGATGCCTCCACAATTCGACATCCACACTCCGATTATTCTACATGCTGATGAACTAGAGAGCATGCTTCAACTATGTACAACTGGAGAAAAGAAATGATCCAATATTAGCCTATTTCCGTCGCATTTGAAGCTGCTCACAAAATCAGTCTATAAGAATACGCCGGGAATATCCCTCTATCAGTCTATAGAGGGATTCCTCTATCACATTATCAAGCTCATCAAGTAAAAAAAAAATTCAGTCAAAAGTGCGTGAAAGAAACATATCTAGACTTTGAGCAAAATTAGTTCTTGCATAAGTGGTGTCAAGATACATTTCAGAACCAAAATAAGGCACAAAAAATGTAATGGAGTGTGGATATTTCAGCATTTTGGTAAAAGAAGTCACAGCGCTGATTTTTAATAAACAGTGCAGAAAGTGATATCCATCCTGTACCCATTTCTGCTCCATCACGTTCACCATAAACATTTCACACAGTTGTCCCTGGCCTATTTTTGGTCCCATCACTTTTATGCATACTCACTCACAAGTCCATACATATAATATGAAGCATTATACATAAATCTAAAGTTACCATCCACCTGCACCCTTCATCTTTGCTCAAAATAGTTGTTTGAGGTTCAGGTTGTCCCTACCCTCTAACAAACTCTCTCTCTCTCTCTCTCTCTCTTCCCCTCGCTCTCTCGCTCTCCACCCCCTCTTCGGAGCACAGTTACCACACCCAAAGTTATTTCTGACCAACCTACTTTTGCTGGACACCATCATCAAATCGTGAACTATCTGGTTTGGGGAGTCGTGCTTTCTATCTGGAGCAGTGCTTTCCATCATTTCATAAAGTCTACCAAACCGTGAGGAGTGAATTTGGGACATTCTCAGTTTATTCCGTTATCTAGCATTTCTGTAACTAGAGGCTTTGAAAAAAATACCAGTGGCTTCGGAGAAAAGGCTGGAGAAAAATGTAAGAGATTTTTCCACATTAGAGTGTTTGAATGAATTCAAAGTTGAAATTCGCAAATTTTTATCAAAAAAAAATAGTATCCTTTAATGATCACATCGTCTAATCTTCAAGAGATGACTAACAATCAATTGAGTTTGCAGGCGTGGAGTAAAACGTCTAATTTAAATTATTGAAGCTGCTAAAAAGCGAGAGCTAACAAGAGCCTGATCCATTCAGATGGGCATACTAATTGCATACAATCCCTGCACTATAAATTTCATAATATTATGGATTATGTTGGATAGTGGAACTTATGTTAAGTGAATCACTGCCTCATTAAACTTAGATCCGCGTGGGCATCTTAAAAACAATACAATATATCTGTACAGTTACTAAATAGTAGCTGAGCACAATTGTAAACATAGGGATCCCACAAAGTTGGCATCGTAACTTAAGTGATTAAATGCTAAACTTATCTATCTGAAATGACCGAAAGAATGAAATTCTGATATCAAGTATACGCCATTAGATGAATATTCAAGAAAAGATGACAGAATTCTAGATTTTCATGTCACTAGTTAATGTCAGTAATTCATTTTTGGACGCAATATAAATAGGAAATGAATATATGAAATCGGTAAATATTCACCCACATTGAAGACTTGATACTTGCTGAAAATACTATCAGTCGCAAAATTAAGAATGATTACAACAATGAGGATTAGAGAGCTACTTGAATGTGAGTAACTGGACTTGATCCTAGAAGTATAAATTGCCCCCCTAGCTCCAAAGTTTGATAGATTGCATGCCTGATAAGATGTACACCCTTCTGAGGAACCAATCTCGTAATGCAACAAACCTACTCCAGAATTCCAAAGAAAGTTACGAACATTAGTGAACATACAAAAGAACATGATAAATGCCATTAGTAAAAAAGTTGTGTCACTTGGAATTTAAATTAAAAAATCATTTCATGTAGTGAACAACTAAAACCATGCCAATAAGTGGCAGGTGGTCTATTAAAGGACTCCAAAAGCATTATACTAGTAAACAATAAGCTGCTGAGCATTAGTTCTCGAATGGATGCAATGATATTGAAAACATCATGCTGGGATTTCCATATTAGTTTAGACACGAACTAGCCATGCCATTTTCAGGAGTTGACAATAACAACATTTTACTAACTTTCTTGCAGATTGCAAATCTTTCTAATAAGACAAATTTAACATTCACGAGATTATCATAAAATGACCTAAAGTATCCGAGGCATCAAGTTACATGTTATTTTTTATTGAATAAATACTGGTTAAGTAACCAAGTCATCCAGAACTACAAGCTGCAGAACACACATATGCATTGATGTTTGCACATCAGGAAATTAAGGTTAACAAATGAAGAATTATATAAAACTAACATTTAACCATCCACCTTCCTGCATGCCATTATGACATGGAAATGAATAATCAGGGTAAATCCATTGAACTGGATTTATGACATGGTTATGACATGGAAAACTTCCAAGTCTGGGTTTCACTAAACTGGGCAATCCATTGAAAGCCAAAACAGGGTAAAACAGTCATGCTACCCAACTTTTCAGTAATCTGTTTCAGGCAGAAAAAGCATTTTAATTTTTTTCATGAGTTAGGAAAAATTATAGTTCTGTTGTCAGAGTACTTCAAGCCCCTTGACTCCATTGGAGAAATTTTCAATGACTAAATGAGCTATTTGAAGGTAAAATACATCTAAAGCACATCAAATCTGCAAAAAAACATTATTTAGATGTTAGCCACTTAAAATATTCAGCTCTAGAATAATTACTAAACACTCTTGTTGAGCATGGCTTATTAGGCTATGGTTCATTATGTGGACCGGTCCGTTTTAGTGGGTGGGACCATCCCCCTTGCTGCGGACAATATCCCTTTTCTCACCTTTTATTGGACTACGGCAGGTACTTCTTCAGAAGATGGGGGTAAACGGGGGCTAAATGTCTTTTCGATGTAACTCTAAGGCATGAGTAGAAAAACCGACGGTGGAAGCGGGAAGAGATGACCGACTCTCCAGTTCGTACCCCACCTTATAAGGGAATATTTCTTCCTTTTTCCTCTTTGTCTTCGTCTTCCTTCATCCTTTTTAGGTCTTTTGCTAGGCCTCATCAACTCTAAATGTCAATATCATCAACCCTTTGCCAATCAGAACCCTATGGCACAGTTCAAATATATAGATTATTCAACAGCACAAGAACTACAATACTGCATGGATAGTACCACATATTCATGGAATATTTAGAATAGATTATACATCGAGGATTCTGGGAAAAGCTTCCACAGAAAATCTTTGAAGTCTACAACAAGATAATGAAGAAGAACCTACTAAAACCTCAATCCTCAGAGGATCAAGGAATACCGTCCTTCCTCATTACAGATTGGCATAACCCACTCTCTCGCACTGAAACCCTCTTAGCAACTCTGTTTATGAAAAAGACTGATTAGCCATCTTATTTCAAATGGCATAAGGGATCACATTGAAGACAAGTCACATTATTTTCCAATCACCCTATTGTCAATGACAGTTTTTCACATCGTCCATGTGAAAAATTAATACATGAAAGAGAATTTTTTTAGTAGCTCTGTATTCTACCATAGTCCTGTATACTGTTGGAAAGAAGAAGCCATCAAAAGAGGGGAAAGTATCAAGCAGTGACCAATTAACAAGGCAACCCCAGCCCCCACCTCCACTTTCCATCCCCAATACGATCCTCCAATTATATCGACTAGATGAGGTGTACTATCCATTTATGTGAGGATGCTCAAAGAGCTCCATGAAACATCGACGGGTACATCATACTCAACTTTGCATATATGGTATATGTTGAATAAACCGTGGATTATACAGGAGATTTTAGATCAGAGATTGTAACATGTCTTTTGAATCAAGAGTTCAAATAAGATCTAATTCGATGACCCTGATGGACTTGTGGAGACGCATATATGATAGGCGCTTCCTCAATAGAAAAGGTAACCAATGACTTTTTTCTTACCATAATATCACTCGTGTTTAATGTGAAACTATCTTCTGCACCTAATCTATGCAGTGGCCTAAAAAATCTACGTACAGTTGAGGTCAGAACTGAAAGAATTTCGTCCTTTTAGAAGGATTATGACAGAAAGAAGGACAATCCTACCAACAGTTATCTAGTTATCATATGAAAATGACCAATCTCGAGACTTTAAGCAGACCATGTGTTCAATGGCATGTTAAAAAAGCACTCACACAAATAGATGCAGATAACTTGTTGCTTAGAGCAATTGCATTTCAAAAAGGTAAGAAAATATGTGGCTCAAGAATAAATGTACAATAACGGATCAGAAAACCAAATGTTACATACTAATCCAGGGTATAAGGCAACGCTTACCAGTGGTTGAGACGCATTTGCTGAAGAAAGGCCGAGGTGCTTTCTTACGGCTGCTTTATTCTCTTCCTTGGCTTGGAGATCATCAGCACTATATTGATATTTGAGAAAAGAATCGGTCGCCGGATTCCATGCATCTGTATCTATTCCATTTAGGATTCCAACAAACTTCCTAGAGTGAAAGTTCAAGGTTTCATGAAGTCCTCGTCCCCCCTGTGACGAACACCTGAACATTTTAAACCTAGTTCGAATTTGGGAGTACATCTTAAACGCTAATATAAAGTCGCTATAAGGTACAGCGCTAAATTTGATAGCAAAAACTTGTTATTTTTAGGCACTGTTTTTCGGGCACAAGTAATAATGAGCGTTACAAATAAAAAAAAACATTGATCTAACAAACTAAAAAGCATGATGAATCTTTCCATGATAGTAGCTTCATTTCCCTTGAAAGAGAAATCCATCGAAAAAGTGATCAGAATCTTATGACAACTCTATGGCACTTTCCTCCAGTAAACAGACTAAAATCAAGGATAGACGTGTCCACTAAAGTACATATCAGTTTGTTACAGGATAGACATCTCCAAAGCAGTAACTTCAATTCCCTTACTAATATCTTCAGATAAATTTCTACAAAAAACTTTTATTAACTTAAAATAGAATACAAAAAGCAAGAAAATGATGTCGTGGTGGATGCTAATATGAACTTTAGTGATTCATTTTTTTAAAAAAAAGATATTATCTAGTTCCAATTTCTAGTGATGAATGTTAAGAGCGATAATCAAGTTAAATTCGTGCCCCTTCCTCACCTATTTACATGTAGAGAACGAAGTGGCAAAACAGTAAGAGACCTAATATGGCCCTGCCGGACCCATACCCTATATGACCCAATGACACAATAACATTGGACAATGATATTCTATTAAGATACACAAATAAATAGGTGATGTCCAAATAGGCTCATCAATGATCATCAAACTAAGAAAATATATTTAGTTCGTTGGACTTAGCTAGATAAGTTGTAGAAAACTAAAAAATAGACAAAACAGTAAATAGTATACCAGAGCTAAAGCTAAAGTAATAGGCATCAAAGCTGAGCTTCGAGCAGTAGAGGCCAAAGTTGAAGTTGACAAAATAGATGCAGCAGAAGTAAGGATAGGGAAGGCCAAAGTAGTAAACTCCAAAGATGAAGCTAGAGAAGATGTTTGGAGTAATGCTGAAGCAGCAGAGATAGACTTGAAATTAGAGTAGCATGCAGCGGAGATAAAACTCTAAAGAAATGGGGGGCATCGATGGTGCTTATGTTGTGAGATAAGCCTAGACAGTTCAAAAGATCCTTAACAGTCAGCAGGAGCAAACATCCATCGTAGTCAACATAGCCTCACTACCACACCAAGATAGGTGGGAGTAGCAACAATTTTAAAAACAATCCCTCCATCCTCTCTCTCTCTCTCTCTCTCTCCTGCTGTGGTTGCAGCGGTCACTGGCAGAAGATAGATGGAGATGGAGAGAGAGGGAGAGATGAGTAAATGTTAGGAAGCAGTGATGATAATAGGAAGTTGGAGACCACCAGAATGCAAAGCGATGAAGTGGAGCCGCAGAGGAAGGATCAGGTAGTTCAAAATAAGTAGGAAGAGGGCTGAGAGGAAAGAGGACACAAAAGAACAACGAGGATGGAGATCAGTGCACTAAGGGTGCTAAAACCTATCCATTCACAAGGTACAGAGCAAACACTTTGCTGAGATAAGCAGATATCTATATCCATTCACAAGGTTATTAAAACCTATCTCAACCGTCAATGGAAGGAACAGCTCCATCTAAAATGGGGAAGGGTATATTTGTGGGGACGTGACCTAATGAGGTGCAGAAAGAGAGGAATCAGAGGAAGGGAACAAATACATGATTGAGGCACCACAGCTTCCTTTTTGGACCTCACAGTTGAAGAGGCTTGAGAGGGTATATAGGGCCATATTCTAAATGATTAAAAACTAATACATTAAAATGAAAAATAGTCCGACTGCTGGAACACCCAAGTAGACTCATAGATATATCGGCTTTTTGTGAAACCATTGTGACAGTATAGCAGAAAGAATCCAAATGGTGCAAGCTAAAAATCAAAAGAATCCCTAGAAGGCCAATTGCTTAAAAGAGACGGTAGAACAGAAACAAAATCTTCTCACGATAAAATAACAAAAAATAAAAATCACGAGGTAATATATGTGCCACTTCATGGTTACGCATCTATTTAAGCGTCAAAACATGTACCTCTGCAGTCCGAACCTCTTGAGCATAAGTTGGTGACACTGTCGTGACAATGTTAGAGTACACAACTGCACCCTGAAGAAGTAGGAAAGTTTAATACCCTGAAACAATGACCAAAAAAATAGCATACGCCATTTTCTTGAAGATTCATTTTGCCCACCTTTACAGGATTGATTCTTTCATGAGATGAATTGTCCTGCATTCTATCTGGTCTATGCAAGTGATGAACATCAAGACCGCAAGATGCCAACTCCGAAGCAGGGGATACACCCTGATATTCAAAATTATGGCATGTGAAACAAATTCTAGCAGAGTTGAAACCCTTGCTTGAATAAACATCCCAGTAAAGTGGTGGCTGAAAAGAAAAAATTATATAGAATTAAAAGAAAGGACTATGGGCCATACAAGAACAAAGATTCATATTGCGCATGAAGTGAAAATGATGAGCAGGCCATACAACAAAAGCTGTTTGCCAATCATGACAATGAATAATATCTGGTTTCTTTCCGGATTGAAAAAGTAATTCAAGCGCTGCACGGCTAAAGAAAGAGAAACGTTTAAAATCATCATGCTCTCCATAGTATTGCCCTCGCCAGAAAAATTTCCCTGGATGATGAGGTTCAATGAAATATACCGGAAGTCCTGCAACACAAGAAATGTAATCAGTGATCACTCATATGATATTTTGAAGAAAACGAAAATAAACAAAGCTGTATCTTAACCTGCAACAATCCCAACCCAGATTTTGTTTCCGAATTGCTGTCCATCAAAGTAAGAATGTACTGTCATATCCAGTTCCTGGAAAAATAGCCTTTACAAGTCAATGTAAATAATATTTATACAAAAAAAGCTTATTGTATTTCTTTGAAAAGGATTTGATATCCCCAAAAACCACACTAAACACGTACAGGCGCGAACCCCCTCGTTACTTACGTGTGACTCCTGGTAAGATCATTATGTCACAGGGATAACTACTTGAAAAACAGAAAAAGCTGAAATAAAAAATATAAACAGCTAAGAAACCCTTTAGTGATTGTTATCATACCTTCAGATCACTAATAAGATCGTGATTCATGCAATCATACTTTGGGAGAATAATCTCAACAAGGTGACCTCTTTTCTGAAGCGCCTTACTTAAACCAGAAACAACATCACCCAAACCTCCAACCTAAAAGGGAAAAAAAAGAATGAAGAAAGAAAAAAATGGAAAAATCACAGAACCAGAATATGGTAATAGTTGCAAATTTCCCACTTATCAGAAGTTATAAATTCGCACTTGAACTTTAAAGCATTGCCTGTTACAAGATGTTACAAAGAAACTGACGAAAATAAAAAAAAATGGTGTTCATAAGTTGTTCTACAATAGATGTGATGATTCAGAGCAGAATGGATATAGTATCTACAAGGTGCTTAGTTTTGGATATGAGATTTGGATCTGCATCTTATTTTGAGCGAAACGATCAAACATATTTTCTTGGTTCCTGGTTTTCTAGTTACCTCAGTTCTCTGACAGCTAGACCTCATTATAATAACAGAGCATGATCATCTTGGCCCAGCCTCAATAGCATGGTAGCATTAGTAAAGGCTTCAATCTTAACTAATCACACACATTGTCACATGAACAAAGAAGGAAAATTCTCTCATAAAATCCTGTACCAACAATTCTAAATAGAGTTTGAGGTCGGATCATAGCCCAAACCTAACTTACATTGGTTCGGATCAGCCAAATCAATCATCTGATACATAGGGAAAACGCTGATTAGGAAAAAAAAACGTAAAACGAAGACCTATTTTCGGAATTCCATGGAAATGGATAAATAACTTTCAATAAGAAAAGATGAAAAGACAAGGGTCTCAGATGACCTTTTGTTAAGAAATTTTACCCTTCATTAACCCAAATCACCGACAAATCATATCGCAATTTCACCAAAGCAGCTTCCAGTTTCTTTTTCTTTTATCATCATTCTTCCCCTCCCCGTTCAGTTGCAACAGAAAAATTCATTTTGGAAAACCCAATAACTTTAAATTTTCTTTTCATAATTTCAAGGGAGACAAATTTTCTACTTTAAATTGGAATTGCTGTAGATGATCCCAATCGAAGTCAGTAGATCAAGATAATAATCAAGAACTAGTGAGGGGCAAAGTTCTCAGCAAGGCTGTTGATCAACAGACCCTAAGTGTACAGCTGTTAGTCTGTGGCCTAATCTGCAAGGACGAAAACTTGCTCTAGTGCATCCATAACATTGTTTAACTTAAAATATAGCCAACTCTTACAGGGTATCACTTGCAAACAAAAAGCTACAGGATTGATGTATTAACGAAAGTTATTATTGACAAAAATAAAGTAAGTTACCAAAATGGACATCAGTTTTCAAGGGATAAGATATTATTGACATTCTTGGAAAAAGCAGATACCAACGAACGTAGAAAACATGGAAGTATAAATTAATATTTTGATTTCTGTATTAAAAGTAAATCAAAAACTTCTTGAATCTAAAGGAATGCACAAAGGCTGAGCAACTAGGAACTTCTATTAAGTCATTCTGTACGTAACAAGTCATGGAAAATAAACAGGGGGGAATCTAAGAGTTAATAACCTTCACCATTTAAAAGAGAGTTATCTTGATGCCTACAAAAATAAAAACCAATTTTAGGCTCAACATACCTTAGCAACTGGTGCCATCTCTGCGGCAATATGAACAATATGAAGTCCGGAACTGTGATTACAAAATATCACATGTCAAATCTATAAGAATGATAAACATCAAGAATCATATGAAAGGCTTGAATGGCATAGCACTTGGTAGATAAGCACATTTATGATGAAATAGAGGACAGACCTTTTTAGAGATTTTGTCAAATTGAGGAGAATAGTCACAGCTTCATTATCACTTTTATCTTTACATGCAATGTATGCATCACGAATTCGGACATCCCTCTTCCTTGCCATTTCCCTCAACAATTTTGCATCATCAATGGATATTTTCTTCTCAAGAAACCAGCCATCCAGGGTCAACAATAAATGACTCCAAAATTTCCATGGCATATCATCTGATGTTAATTGAACGGACCTTTTCTTACTTTCTTCTTTTAAGCTACTGAGTGTCTCCTGAAATTCCTTAACTGATGCCTGATACAATTCAATGTGAGAGTCAATTTCTTGATCAGAAATTTGAAGGCGTTCCTCCAGAATTTCTACTTTTTGTTGCAGAAGCTCATTATGTTTTTTAGTACTCTCCAGTGAAATTTTATATCCATTTTCTTCCTTTAAAAATGATTCTAATTTTTCAACTTTCCTCTGCAACTCTTCATTTTTCTGAAGGAGTTCAGCAACCTGATCAGCCTGCTTTGTTGTACTATCAAGCAACATCTGCAAATTTTCTACCTTTCGCCGTAGATTGCTGCATTCGTTTTCTAGAGTTGCAAGTTTTGAAACAGAATCTGTAGCATCCGATTCCTGTTCTTTAACAGCACTCTCCAAGAAAGAGTGTTTTTCCTCAATCAACAGTACACGTTCATCAGCTGACTTAATATCAGAGAGTTTTTTTTTTAGTATATTTATATCATCCTTCAAAGACATATTTTCTTCTCTTAAAGAACAGAGTTCCTCATTTAGAGAAAGAAAGTCAATATCAGTGAATGTCCCATCCGCATTGAAATGTTTGCTCCTTTCCATTTTCATGAAACTCTTCCCTGAAGAAATTTCTTCCTTTGCCTCGTCAACCTGACCTTCAAAACCATTCATGTCCATCTTCTCTTCCACTGACACTTTGTTTCGTGTACCTATCTCAGACAACTCAATTTCTAGTCTGTTAATTTCGGCATGCAGACCTTTCTTCTCAACGAGAATGTTGTCAAGATCTTCAAGAGCACTAATACGAGCTTGATTAAGAAGCAGGATGTCTAATAAAAAAAAGAAGTTATAAAATGGTTAGTGGAAAGAAAAGTAACAAAAATGATTATGTCAACAAAGATGAGACGTTTCCCACTTTTTTCGGCATTTTTGATCATGGCTGTCAAATCGTCAATAGCTATTCTTTGAACCGGCTCTTCCCCAGGAACTTCCTCAGCCTGTACAGATACTAAAAGCAGATGTAATTTATTTATATCATGAAATTCTAGCAGTGGAAATAAAAAAAGTAGCACTAGTCCCCGAAAAATGGAAAAAAGGGAGAAAAGAACACAACAGTCACAATGTACAAACATATCTTCAGATACCAAGCTCTTCCTAATCCAACAAATATTTTTTTAGAAAATCCTGCAGTTTTACATTGACAGTCCAATAACAGATCCAGAGTAGTGTAGAGCGCTTCCATTTCTAAAAGCTTATGTTTTTTGCAGTTGTTTCATGAAAAATATGGCAGTAGTGTTGGGGAAAGTGTATCAGCAGTTGAAAACCTTTTAACATGAAGATTATTATTGATACAAATGTCATGAGAATGATTAATCTCAGTAAATAATACCTCTTGAGCTATGAAACCAAATAGAAAGCAACATTTACACATTTGACTCAAAATATTACCACGATATGTCTCTCTCCAAGGGAGGAACTGTTATCAACTCCTTGAGCATCCACGTTGATGCCAGCACTTGAAGCAACAACGGAACTGAGCGAAGTTCCCAACTGAGAGCTAGAAACACAGTCATCAGGAGCATTTTGAACTTTCGACGTACTTGCATCACCATTAATTATGTCATCCCTCAATGGTGAGCGATCAGGACGACCCTTTCTAGTCTGTTGCCTCTTCGCCTTTGAACTGCACATGCCTCAATTCATGATCATATTCACAAACTTCGAAAATAAAAAGCACTAAAAAATATACAGTGCTCCAACTAAACCATTTATAAATTGGAATGCAAATGTACAAAAATGTTGATGGTACCACTGGACCCCATTCTGTTAAAACACACGTTCAACATAAAAATATTGGGAAAAAAAATATAAGTTCATACCACAGGAAAGCGAATTCATAATATACAATAATTTTCCATGGAATCACACAACTCCACTAAATTTTAGTAGAGAAATATTTTGAAAAGTGTATGAAAATTTTCACTGAAGAAAAAAGCAATCCGACTTAATTAAAAAACAGGATTACACGAGGAAAGCCCTGTTAATAAGCTTTCCTTCTCTGTTCACACACTAAGAACATAATCCTAAACAAAAAAGGCTCTATCATTGTGTCTCCAAACAGTACCGGAGTGCTTTGACAAAAATTAATTTGGGAAAAACTGAAAGTATTTGAGTTGGGGATGCAAAGGAGTACACGTTTTTCTGGGGAAACCCCTCTGTGGAACTGGTGACAAGTGACAGAATGATCACAATATTTTCGTGTACGAAAATCTTCTTGGCATGACGTTCAAAGAAGATGGACTGCAAACAAGTCCAATAGCCATCTATCACATATTTAAAAAATGGGTATGACTTCCACATATTAGAGAAGAATCAGAAATGCCATCTGTCACATGTCAAATAAACGGGTACGAGTTCCACCAATGGACAAACGGCCGGAAAGATAGAAAATTAATCTAGTATGCATAAAGAGAACGCCAATGGCCTTTCGCATTGACTAGGCAGAAGCAATATCAAAGAATAACCTCACGAGTCAAGAAAAGGAAAAAGAACACCGTGAAAGAGAAAAACATAAAGGAATACTTGAAGCGCCCATCAAATAAACCTGAGATTCCTCTGCCTCATCTTGCAGGACACAGGGAGCAAGAGTCGGGGAGGGTGAGCACTGTCAACGGCGGCCAAAGAAGAGGGCGTGCTCCGGCTGCCGATTCCGCTGAAAAGCGGGCCATGGCAGAGAAACATGCTGCAGGTCTCCGACGGGACCATGATCAAGAGACGCAGCAGGAGGCAGCAGAAGTCGAAGCTGCAGACCAGTTGAAGCCGACTGAGAAGAACAGCAGTAGTATGGAGGCCCTGCGCAGATCCTCCATTCCTCCCTCCCTCCCTCCCTTCCGACGATAACGACGGACCCCCGCTCACGAACAGAAACAGCCCACAAAAACCGGGGGATAATCCGGCCAAGCACTGCGGCGAGGAAAAGTAAACCATAAGTCTAATTAAAACAGCTAGAGGGGCTTTCAGTAAATCATGCAACTTTTCCGCCTCAATCCTGACGTGGCCTGAAGCGATTCTCCCCCTCTTCGGGCTTCGATCATCCACAAGCCCAGGCCGAGCCCGGTCTCTTGTAAGAATCTTGGATCCGGGCCGGCCCCGGAGAGAATACCGAAAAGTCCGTATGTTCAGGCTAGCAAGCAGCTGGGGGCACGGCCGGCCTCCGAGTTTCTGGGCCGCATAAACGGGCCGATTGGTTTCGTAGCAGCAGGCCCGGTCCTTCTCTTTTGAGGGCTAGGATGAGGAAAGATTTGTGGGCCCGGCCTGTTGTGGGTCCGAAAAGGCCCTCCCGACGGGGACCACCGGCGCAAGAGGTCGTCATTCGCTGGGAAGTGGGCCCCTTAGCGGACCCCATCGTTGAGCAGATAAGGTGGGGCCCGTCCAAACCGCCACGATCGACAAGTCGGCACACGACATCCTACCCTTTTTGCACGGCCGGCAGTTGATTGGAAAACACACTTTATCTCTCTCTAGCAGGACCATCCATTCTCCGCCACGTATACGTCTTCACTCAATTACTACGTGGCGCCTCGCACCAGAGAGTCAGTGCTAAGAGAGAGAAAGACAGAAAAGCTGAACCTATGAGTCATGATAGGAGAGAGGGTGAGGGTGGGTACGTGGCACACTTAGCTTGACTCTAGTGTGAGACGATATGAGGTCACTCTATTTTTAGATATAATAATATTTTATAAATTTGTCGCCTTCAAAAAACTGAATTACGGGATGCATTATAGATAATTTTAAAATAACAATTTTGGCACTTGGCCTCAGAGATGGATATGTCTGCAAAAGCGTTTCACGGCGTTTCCCTCTGCCATTAGAAGTGACGGAAGAGGGACGTTGCCCGTTAACCCACAGTCTCTGCGGTTGCGGAATTTCGGAAAAGCGAGGAGGCGGAAAGTGGAAGGACGAGGTGGTAGTGGTGGTGGTGGCGGCGACCATGCGGGGAACGGCTGCTTCCCCGATATGCTGCCGTTCGGCGGCGCCGCCACCGTCGACGCCGCAACGAGTATCTTGCCCGGCGGCGGGCGCGGCGGCGATGAGCTCTCGTTCTCATCCCCGCGCTCGCCATTTTAGCGTCTCCTGTTTTTGTCGCCGGCGCAGCGAAGACTTGAGGGACTCTTTGGGATGGTCGCCAATGGAAGCGGTGCTTCGGGTGTTGGCGGGGACTGCCGTCTCCTTGTCCCTCATTTCCTCTTCTCTTAGCTTGCCTCCCGTCGGAATGGCCGTGGCGGCGGTTCAGCTTCCTCTGGACTCTCCTCCGGCTGAGCGTTGCGCCTGGGAGGAAGAGCAGGACCCATCGTCCATAGAGAGGAACCCGCCGCCAGTGATCACCAATGAAGAGATTGTGAAAGAAGCGTGGGAAGTCGTCAATGAGAGTTTCTTGGACTCCGGGAACCGCGGGTGGTCTCCGGAGAAATGGCAGGTGAGTAATCCTCTCATTAGTGTTGAGTCAACTTTGCTCATACGCTAGATTCGACCGGTCTGCTCTTAATTGAACCCCCTCGAGGTTTCTCCAAGATTGTCATATTCTTTAAAGACGTTCCTTTGGTTGGGAGGACCAAAAATACAAGAGAAAAAAAATGATCTTTTCACTTTTATATATACATATCAAGTTTAAAATATGTTCATTCGAATTTGCAGAATAGCACAAGCTAGTAGCGATCATAGGGTGACAGAATTTATGTATATATAAATATTTAATTATCACTAAATTATGTAGTGAAAATTTCTTAATTGAGTCTATAATCATATTTGGCGTAATGTAGATTTATTTTTTGGATAATTAAGCCTTTAATCTTGAAATCGTAAAGGTATGGTAGCTTCCATAGCGAATGGTTAAATATATTAATTTCCTATGTTAAACTTTGGAATTGGAGAACCTGCAGAAAACTAGAAGCATATTTGCAAAATTAGGTCGACGATATTGACGATGGTATATATCTGGTTAGATTCAGTTCAACTAATGCAAAGGGAAAGGTTGAAAAAAGGCCTCAGAAATTCAGGAAAATTCGAGCAGCAAATTGAAATCGTGGAGTTCTCATTCACCTTCACCTTCCTTTTGATTTTATTTTTAGTCTCTGATAATACGGCTGTTCGTTACAAACTTTTATTGGCTTCTGAAGAAGGACATTGAAGCCCACTGGGGTCTCATTGTTATTGTCTGATGCAGCTTTCCACATAATCTCCAAGTGGAGTTCAAGATATACCTCCTGCACTTTATGACGAATTGATTATAGTTTATGACCAACGTTTTCACAGCTGCACTTAATGCAGATCAACTAGGCTGAAATGGTGCTTATAATATCTTCTTGATACACTGGTTCGTGCTCTGTTGAATGACGTCTTGCACCTAAGCTTATGAAAATATTCTGAAATGTATTTGCTTATTCATGTCAAATTGATGGAAACTAAAGAGTAACTGCGAATCTATGATGTGTAAACCAGAACCGAAAAATTGATGGAGTCCCAATTTCCAGTCAAAACAAATAGGAGAAAAGATTGACTTGTATTTTGTAGAAAACTGAATCATTACAGACCATCTGACAGAGTTGAAGACGAACATCCTCGCAAGAGAACAGGACTGACAAGAGGATAACAGGGAAGAATGGAAAGAAAGGATTTACAATGGCCAATTTGAGATGGTTGATCTCCTAAGACTCCGTCACATAACCCACAGGTCCCAGGATCGAAACCTAGCTCTGATACCAAATTAATGGAGGCCCAATTTTCAGTTGAAACAAATAGAAGAAAATATTGACTTGTATTTCATAGAAGATTGAATTATTATAGACCTTCCAACAGAATTGAAGACAATAAGGGGTAGTGGCTGATAACATTCCGCAAAATTTGTGTAGGAAAACTCAGCTTGCGGAATCGGTTGTTATTTTGTGTGAATTATATCAAGGTTCATACCTGACAACCTTCATAAAAACCTGCACAGTGATTAATCCCTCTAGAGAAAATTTGTGCCAACTGTTTTGTTCTATAAGGTTTAGAGTTATCTCCTTTTTCATTAGTATATATATATATGTGCACACGAAAGACTTCATACATTACCTCATTTTCATGACCATGTATCAGCAGTTTTAAGATGATCAAGCATAGCATCAAAAATGTATTTCAGGTGACAAACTTTGCCACGTTTTCCAGTTGTGGTCGTTTAACAATTGAAAGCTTTAGACATATTGGTTTTTCTCCTAGTATGACAAATTCTACTTGATGTAAATGATCATACGGTCTCAGGCATTTGTTTGATACCATGTAACACTTAAGCACAAGGTCATTTCTCGTTTAATCCCATGAATTTTAATTGTCTTCTATTTTGATGAATCCTGAGAGACGGCTGTAAGGGTATTTACTGTTCAGTTTCTATGGGCATTTCTCTTGTAGTCCTTTTCATTACTTTGTAATTTTCTTGTATCAGCAAAAGAGAAATGATGTCCTTAATAGCCCAATTCGAACAAGATCAAGTGCACACGACACTGTAAGGAAGATGTTGGCTAGCTTGGGTGATTCCTATACCCGGTTCCTTACTCCCACAGAGGTAATGATTCGAAGATAGTTCCTCCCAATGTATATAATTCTACCTTTGTATGAATGGAAAGAAGTATTGACACAAGGATTTCTGTTCCATTTATCTATCATGTGATTCTTGGGATACATAATCGGTTTTAGCCTTGTATTGAAGCTTTATTTTGGAATTAAAAGGCAGAATTTCTTATTACGAACTCAATCTGCATGTAAATAAACATACTGGCAAACTGGGTTCTCAAGGACCTGGATCCTTTGCACCTTTTCAGACACAAATATTTATATTTATCAAACTTGAAGTTTCACCGAAGTGATACCATATTTGTCAAATTGTCAGTTATGAATGATGTACGCGAATATTAAACATTTCTCAACGATTCAATTCATTTAACGAAATTTCAAAACAACTAGTAAATTATATTTCCTTGTCAAATACTCCTGTTTAAATATGCATTTTTGTGGACGGGTGATAATGATGAAAAAACGTCATGTTTTTGTATGGAAGACGTATATGTTTATGAAATGTGGGAATCGTGTTTGCCTTTTCCTTGAAAAAAGAAGAAACCCCTGTTCGAAAATTCTAGAAAGATAAAAGAGACCCTGGCTAACTATAGTTTTTAATCCCACAAGTTTAGATGTCCAAAATGCAAGAAATTTCTTACACAAACAGCAACAAAAAAACCTAACAGAAGTATAAAACTTATTCTACAGAGAAATATATCATATGATATAATGAAGGTCGAAAGGAGTTTAAATATTAGATTAGCACAGCTTCCTAGTTCTTAATTTTATACGGTAGTGCTATGCTCTTCAGTTTACCAGACAGGGGGGGGTCTCATTCACCATAAACAAAAGAGAATATATCTTTAAACTTAAAGACAATAATTGATAAACTGATTTTCAAATCTGTCCACCTTTCTTTCTCCCTCCAAGTGATTCAAAGCATATCGAAATGTGGCATTGTGGCTTTGAACCAATCGTGGAGCTGTTGTGTCATTAGGTGCGTGGTGGCTTAGAAAAAACTTTGAAATAGGTGTTTTTCCTTTTTCTGCATACCTTGAGGCCTATCAAAAAGAGAGTCATATGCTTACTCACGTGATCCCATGAAGTTAAAACAAGGTTTGCAGTACTTAGGTATACAACAGACATCTGCTTCATTCTTTCCATGGATTCAATGGAGACATCCATTTGCCCTTTAATGCTAGCTAAAATCAATTAAATATGTCATGATTTCATTTCGGAGATCTGAATTTTCCGGATTATAGAATACTATCTTGTTAGTATGGAATCGTATCTTTTATCATTGCTAGATTTCTTGAATTGATTAACAAGGAAGAGTGAGCATAATGCGAATGAAAAATTATATTTCTCTGATGAACTTGAGATGGCTATCCTCTGTTTGGGTTTGTGTACAATTATATTTTTTAATGATTTTTCAATTTTATCTTCTCTGTCATGTTATTTACTTGCTTAATAAACAATTCAGTTAACGATTCTCTGATTCATATACAAGTTATCAGCATTAATTAGAGTAATTGATGCTTTTACGAAGTTGTTAAAACTTGCTCAGAAAACTGTGTACAGGTTAGGTCTATAAATTAAACCATATTCTCCCCTTCACTTTTCATAACTATCTTTTGAAAGGTCTATCACGTTATTCTGGGATTGACATAGAATATCGAAAACCTATGTTTGATGTGTCGAAAGCTTCAATAGCTTTACTGTTCCCTTCCACAGCCAGAATATTTAACGTCTCCAAAAAGAGTTCTATACAATTATGATGAGTTTGAGCTGTCCCCTTGAGATTCACATGAAGCCAAAAAAATGTTAATACTTGAATGTATCTTTCAGAGTTTCTTTCATCATTCAGTTTGTTGTCTACTGACAATGATTTCAGTTTTTCTCTCATGTCTATGTCAATATATCTGTACTGAAAGTTCTCAAAGATGGCCAGATATGACTTGACTGGAATTGGTATAAATCTAAGGGAGATTCCTGATGACACTGGTGTTATCAGATTGAAGGTGCTGGGTATAATACTAGATGGTCCTGCCTATCTGGCCGGGGTTAGACAGGTATAATGCCTTTCCAAGTCTGTTCATTGTTTCAGCTTTTTTAGTCATTGACTAGAGATTTCAATTAATCTTCGTTTAAATTAGTGATTGCTCCTGGTAATCAATCATAAGTTAAGTCAATAATGGCAATGTATTTCTCAATAGTAACGTGTATGCCTATTTTTAAATGATGATTCAGTTTTACAATGTTCTTGTTTGTATTACTCAAAAGAACTTTGTATCTTGTTTTTCGCTAGTAAACATTTGGCCACTATTTTGAAGGAAGTTTTTATATTTTTGAAGTTAATGAACTGGGGGAAGTTATGAATAAAGGAAAATTCTACTATTGTAATGTGTTAGTAAATTGATGATTATCCTACTGAATTGTTATCCCCTCAACCTGTGTGAGCTTAGGGCTTCGAAGACAGAATCCAAAAGCGCGCAGCAGCATTTTCTTGCCTTTGCCAACTTGATGTCATCCCACTTTTAAGTTTTTATCCAAAAAAAGACTACCCTTGATACTGATCTTCATTGATTGACCTAACCCGGATAATGTCTATCCACGAAAGGTCTGAAAAACCTCTATACACGTGGATCTATTGATGTACGTGAGATGCCATATGTGGGCTGACTACCACTGAGAAGAGTTCTTGATAGTGCCCAAAGGATGCCAATGGCATCCATTATCCAGTTTAGATATTTGTAAGAAATGAACTCTTTCATGAAGATTTGCATAATTCAAATATATGTACACAGCTAGACTTTAGAAAAAAAATCATTTAGAAATCGCCATTCTGAGCTTCTGTACTTAATGAAAACTGCTTTCTTAGTTGAATAATACTGTTTTCAGTAAAATCATATCATTAATGCAAACTTTATTTTCATTTGAAATTGAAAAATTAAGAAAACTTATCTCGTAGAAATCGTGTTGTTTCTTGTTTCAGAGGCATTATTATCGAAAATATCTTGACCACCTCTTACTGTTCTTTTGATTTTGTAAGAATAGAAATAACCATGAAGCTCTTCGAGTCAACCTCAGATGGGTTGTCTAAGCTCTTACGACTCTATATTGAGTTCCCTGAAACGTGGTTTACTATTCTCTATGTGATTATTTTCTCGAAAATTATCCACATAAACAGAATCTATTCGGATATTCTGTTTGGTTGCATGATTGATGATTTTTCCTCTATTTAAGTTACGAGTAAAATATTTCACAGATCATGTTTTTAATAGTTAACTGTTTTGTATTTTTCACCTATTCAAGATCAAAAGTATTAGATATCAGGGAGAGGAGTCAAAACAGTTAACTGTTTTGGTTACATGATTTTTGTCAGATAAATTCTTTAGCCTCTTTGTTCATGGAATACTCAACCATAAAGTAGAAAATATACTTATCGTACCTAATGTTGTCTGTGATACAGCATGTTGGAGATTATAGTATGCAACTAAATGTGGACAAGTGGGGCCAATTTTCTCCTATTTTTCAGTAATAACTAAAGCAGTTATTAATGAACTGATTCTACAGTGGGATGCTTATTATTCAGTCATGGAACGGTTTAATTTTGTTGATTGTAAAACTATTGCGCTTTTTCGTTTTTCTGTCACTGTGAAGAGCTTGAGGCTGGTAAAAACAGAGTGCACTTGATTGGGATTTACTAGTTCTTAAAAGTATGGTCTATACGTGTTGTAAAGTTTTAAATTATTCACGGTAGATTTTCATGATGTTTCAGTCTGCTCAATGAGACAGATTTCATTCTTTTTTTTCCGATCGTGTGATGACTATAGTTCCTGAAAAAACTTCTATTTATGGTGAGATTCGAAAGGAAAATATATTAGAAATAGTTTGTTATTGTACGTGTTCTCACTTTCAATAAAAATGTAAAATCTTTCATCTCTTCTCCTTAGAGAATTTTTGTGTGAGGTTTATGATTTTCAGATATAATATTCTTGTCTTGTGGATTCTTGATAGGGAGATGAGATATTGTCCGTTAATGGAATGGATATTAGGGGAAAATCAAGTTTTGAAGTTTCATCACTGCTACAAGGGCCCAAGGAAACCTTTGTTAATCTTGAGGTTAGTATAATAGCCGTTTCATCTTGTCTTATGTGCATCATATTTAGTTATTTCAAGTACTGTAATTTTCGTATCCTCACAGGTTCAACACAGAGATTGTCGTCAAGTTCGTTCTATTAAAGTCAAAAGGCAATCAGTTGCTCAAACACCTGTGTTCTACAGATTAGAGAAAATGGAGAGTGGCGCAGCTTATATTGGATATGTTCAGTTGAAAGAATTCAATGCATTGGCAAAGAAGGATTTAGTTATTGGTATACATCTTTTTTCAATGTGGAGTAATAACGTTTTGTTATGTGACCTTATTTTTCATGAATGTTGAAAACAATGTTGACTGTGTGATGAGTTTTTCGTTTCAAAATTTTTGATTGGTTGATTTTTCGTTTCAATTTTGATCCCGTATTGGTTGGTCGTGTGGATTGCAACTCATTGGCAGCTTTTTTATTGTTTTATCGCTACTTAGTTAGACACCAGCTATGAATTTTGATCTTGGCGGAGTTTTTGTTGGTGAACACATTTCTGTTAGGTATTTTCCATATTAAACTTAGCTCAGCTATTGGCGTATGCATATTTTTGGTAAATGATTGTTGCATTCGATCCTTGCTTGTGCCCCTCTTCTGGGTATATTGCCTGTCCGTTTCCTTTCTAGCCCATCCATGTTGCTTTATTTGATGATCGTATCTTTTGTAATTTTGCAGCAATGAAGCGTCTTGAAGATGCTGGTGCCTCTTCCTTTGTCCTGGACTTGAGGGATAACCGTGGTGGACTAGTTCAGGTTCTTTCATTTTTTAGATATGCTATCCTTCAATTGCTCAGCATTGAAATTCTTAAAGCACAAATTTTGTGATATAGTTTAAAAAAGACCAGTTAACTGACCTAAATGTGGAAGTTTGATTGTTTTTCGATTCTTAGTTTCATTCAAAGTCAAGATGGGTGGAAAATAGTATTTGATGTTCTAGAGATTTGTCTAAAAAATGCTAGCATGGCATTATGAGATGAACTATGAATGATACATTAAGTCAGGTTTGTGGAGGCAGTCTCAATAGCTAGTCCAATAACCTGAAGAATCGAGCCAGGTCTACAAACATGATTCTCAGATTTTCATGGGTAGGACTGATATGGTTTAATATTTTAATCCTTGAGGGTACATTTTGTAATATTTCCAATGCCTTGTGTAAAATTAAAGAATGTACAGGCATATCACTAAAAGTGAATTGATAAGAGATAATGATGTGAAAAATATTTTAGTTCTTAAATTAATATTTCATGAACATAAAATTGACCTCATGGCGGAAATACCTGTGAATATAGAACAACTATAAGTACAAGAACAGATTATGTTACTCCTCGCTCATCAAAATCAAATTGGCCACTCTTTAGTATGTTGAATCATCTAGGGGTCTACATACGAAACGTCTGCATGCTATCTGCGAAAACTTTGACCTATGTAAATTCTACCTGTGAATATCAACTATTAATATAGATGTCCTGGATGATGGCATGTAATTTTGTGTTGCCTGTGCTTTTACATATGACAAGATGTATATAGGAAGGGAGTATATAATAATATGTTAATTTAATATCTGTACTTCGTCCCGTTCCATTGAGAAATCGTGATGATTCTTCGAACTCTATTATTTTGTCATTATACTTTTACCTGATCCATCCTTGTAAAAATGTTCTTGAATTATTTTGCCATTTGAGTTCAAGTATGATCATTTTTTTAATTCTTACTCTGTATCAATAGAAATTTTACGCCTTGGAACAAAAGCACCTGGATAAATTTTGTCTGGAAGTTATCATATGTTTTATTATTCAAATTTATTTATTTTTTCATTTCTCTGAATGGAAGTACCAAAGTATTTGTCAAGTACCAAGATTTATAGTGGCAAAGTATTTAAAAATAATTTACCCAATGCATATTTTACCGTCTTTAAGTACATAGGCTATTATATCTCTTGTTAATGATAACACTGCTTCTTTTTCAGGCGGGTATTGAGATTGCAAAGCTCTTCCTTGATAAAGGGCAGACGGTAATTTGGGTTTAATGTATATTAGATATCACTGTATGGCTGTTTTCTTATAATGACATCATAGAGTATATTCAGTTGTGCTTCTAATCCAAATGAATCGATCTTTAGGATGGAT
This sequence comes from Spirodela intermedia, assembly GCA_902729315.2. NCBI lineage: Eukaryota > Viridiplantae > Streptophyta > Magnoliopsida > Alismatales > Araceae > Spirodela > Spirodela intermedia. The sequence continues at coordinate 2,757,731 of LR746269.1, read as the reverse complement.
TAGGGCTTTGTTTAGCTTTTCAAGGTCTGATTTGAATCAGACTTTTTGGTTAGCAAATCCACAGATTTTTCTAGACCTATCTGCTGAACTCCAAAACCTCGTCTAGCTTTCTTTGAAGGGATTGGGGGTCATTTTATAAAGCCCCTTTGTGTACTTGAAAGAGCATGTTGGCCTTGAAGGGGCAATTGGTCTGATCAACTGCCTTCTTTCTGCCCCTTTTTTCTTTTCTATCTTTTGCAATTTGTCTTTCCATTAAGGAGAACACTTGCTTCCTCTAGTGTAAATGGACTTTCTCTGATGATCCCTTCATGAAAAGATGAGTCTTCTGTGCATGATAAGAGGGACAGCCTGATTCAGAACAGAATAAGGAATTGGTGCCAGGTGCATGCAGTGTATGGACATATCCACTGCGTGGCAAATATGCATTGGGTGCCTGGCACATTAGGCACTGGACATGTTCAAAGCAATTGTATAGTAATTTCAGAGTTGGCTCCCAATGGGTCTCAAGCATGGCAGGTGCCAACAAGATCTGACCTTTTGGAGTAGGCATGCATCCATTAAGAAGCAAGCGTAGCCATCATAAAGCAAGCATTTGTAGCAGTCATTGAATAGCCATGCACCAGATGCAAGTCAAAGAGCGTCATGCAAATGACAATTTCATACAGGCTTATACCACGATTCTGCATGTAGTTGCTTAAATGGTTTTCAAATCATTGACCAAAGATGCAGTTGTGGCCTACAGTATGTGTATAAGAGGGAACGTATGAGAGGAGAAGAAACCTTTCTGGTCCCAATGTATATATCACTCTTCAGTAATAAACTGAGTTTTTCTTTTCTTTTCTTTGTCCAAAATCACTTTTAGTGTTAGGAACCGCAAATGGCTTCTTGGTGTTCACATGTGAAGGTTTTGAAGGTTAAGTAATTTGTGAAAGAAATTACTTCTCTAGCTAACTCAAGAATGAGGTGTAGCCAAGATTAAGGCCTGAAAATAATTCATTAGGGAGTTAGGGAACCATAACTCCTTCAAGGCTCAACACACTAAGGTATTCTCAGATTGCATCTAGCTATTCAATTTCATTTTCTCGGCATGAAGAATATGTTTGAAGTGTACAAGCTCTTCAATTTGTGACAAACCATGGAATTAGGTACAAAGTGAATTTTGCTGCAAGGAGTAAAGAAACTCTAGGCAGTAACAACCTTGGTGGACGCAATGCTGAATTACAAGTCGACTACATTGTCTGACCCTAAACAAGAAAAAAGGTAAAGTGATGGGAAGAAGAGGTGGGACCACTATAAAGGCAAAGCGAAGGGAGCAGTGAGGAATTAAACCTTCACCCAGTCTAATTGGGTTAAAATGTGCCTACTTCGTTCTCTAAGAATCTCATTATGTCTTGGACTATTGAAAGCACCTTGAGGATCTAGAGTATGTTAGAATGAGAGTACCCCCAAGCTTCAATTTGGCATAAAAGGTCGCAAGGTAGACACTAAGGTTCTCTTAGGTGTATTCACTTGCGTAAGATTGAAGAAACCTTCCTCGTTACTTTGATGCTTGGTGATGTAGATGCAACCTTGGCCGGCATTGACATGCAAGCCGAAGAAGGAAATGGGCGGGTGAAAGGGCACTATGGTGCACACCATTACCATCCATTGGTAAGACGAGAAAATGCTATCTGTCACCACCATGAGTCACTTTGCATACTGATTCAGTATGTTGGTGAGGATCCCATGTTTTCCATGAGCGCACTTCCACGAATTTAAGATAGTAATGGCCCACACTGAGGAATAACCATATTTCTGGAACTTGCCCATTACAAGTTGTCCTCGTTCTAGTGCTGATGCCTGGCTTTGATTCATCTGGGACATAGCAGGGGATTTCAAGGCTGGTGTGCAGGGTCCTTTGGCTGGCGAATTCCTCCTCTTCTTTTGAATGTCAATTAGCAACAAAGCTCTCTTGTATGAAATGCTGGTAGGCCTTGGTGGAACCTCCAACCCTTCAACTATGTAGACTAGGTCTCTCTACTTATCCAAAGGGGAATTCATTGGGGGCTTGACTAGGGTCGGTCAACATTTGTCAAAAATTGTTTATGGCAAAAGGCTGATTCCATGGAATGAAATTTACTTCCTCTTATCCTTTGAACTCTCTAAGAGTCCTAACAAGAGACCTTACTTCGAACTTAATTGTTTATGTATTTAAAATGTGGATGAGGAGTTATGTTAATTTAGTAATTATGGTGATGAATTCATCATTCTATTGCTTTATAGTTCCATCCGTGCACATCAGGATAAATACGAATTTTACATAAGTACAGCAATGCCACTAACCACTAGAAATAGTGCTAAAGTTGTGAGTATCTTTGCAAAATTTCCAGGTTATTTACACAGTAGGCCGGGATCCTGAAGTTCAGAGAACTATTGTTGCAGAAAAAGCACCCGTTTTCACCTCACCTCTCATAGTATGTATTTTTTCTCACTTTAAACATATGTTAGGAATCTTTGTTTCACATGCCCTCCTTCCAGTCAATGAATAGAACACTCAGAATCATGAGTAGTGCTGTGTTCTCTGCCTTCTATGTGTCAGATTAGTTGGTGATACAGATTGGCATTGCACCCTATTGCCCCCTTATCTTGCATCTAATTTTATATTAATGGGCCAATGTGCAGTACTGTTATGTGTATCGTAATTCTTGATAGGGTTGAGCTTCTAACTGATATTTTTTTCTGGTACCATAAACTTCATTCCAATTGGGTTCCCTATGCAGTTGATTCAATCTCATTTCACAAGCCTATATGCTCTGGTTCATGTGAAGCTGGTTTCTTATAAGTCGAGTTATGCAAATTCACATGGTTTCCTTGACGTTGAAGACCACGGCTTTTAATGTGTACCATCAAAGCGTTTTTAAGAAAAAAAAAATCAATTGCTTCTGAGAATGTGTGCGTTTAATTTGTCACTAATGGAGGAGTATATTAAAAGCCGCTCCCATCAGAGGGTACAGAGAACCTGTTTTTCTTTGGAAATTGATGATTAAACCTTTCTGATGCAGATCCTAGTGAATGGCCAGACTGCAAGTGCTAGTGAAATTGTGAGCGACTAAGTTCCTTTACATGATCTTCTTACAAGAATATTTTTCTAGATAGGGTAATGAATGCTATAACCAGACTGGTTCACAGGTGGCTGCTGCGCTTCATGACAATTGCAAAGCTGTTCTCGTTGGTGACAAGACATACGGCAAAGTACGAACTAGAGACAGCCAAATATAACTTTTGATAGTATTTCAACCTGTTTATTTGATTGATATGGGTTATTTCACAACATTCTCATCATTTTCATTCATCTAGGGACTGATTCAATCGGTGTTCGAGCTTCACGATGGATCAGGGGTCGCTGTTACCATTGGAAAGTATGTCACACCCAATCATATGGACATAAACGGAAATGGAATTCGGCCAGATTTCTCACGGATTCCTGGTAATCTAACCATTTTTCTTTAGATCGCTTCTTGGTAGAATTTGGACAGAATAATATCTTCTTCTAAGGGTTAATCCAAAATTGCAGCCTTGAGCAGAGTTACCCAGTACATGTCACAATGCCGATTGTCAAGTAAAGCTTAATGGTATGCCTCTTTTTGTATTCTTTTGTTATTATTTCTTCTTCTCTTTGGCTGTTCCAAATGAATATATTCTTCTTCATATATATTTAGTGACGACAGCTGCTTATCTCAAGAGTGTATATCTATAGGGAGAGAAAGAATCTTGCAAAGACCCACGTCCATTTGAGCGATTTATTTTTTCCTCAACTATGCATCTTGTACATTCCTAGATAGTTAAATAATAGGTGTTAGTGTCAAAAGGAATGTGCTTTTTTCTATATCTTACATAATCTAATGAGCGTACATTCGTAATGACAGCTTTCCCTTGTGGGTCTGGCCATGTCACTGAATGAGTGGGGATTTGCTAAAAAAAGGCCCGCTAAGCTTTTATTGTTCTCAAAATAAATGCATGTCTTCATTCTACTACCGTTCATGTCAAGTCCCTCCTGGGAGTGGTCGTCTCCTAAAGACCCCAACATAGGTGAGAGCTCTCTTATGGCATGGCCATGGAGAGCAGCTCGTCCCCAGCTTGCCACATTCCCCTGCAATGGCTGTTGAGTGGAGAGCCACTTAGGGGTGTGAGGGATAGTGATGGGCAGGGTAGCAAGGGACCATTGCTGTAGAATCTATAAATTTCATTCAAGGTCAAACATAACTACCAGGTAGTCGCCAATAGAAAGCCCTTTCATTCCTTTCTTTTGTCTTAACTTGAAGAAAGACTGATAAAACAGATTTCAAAATTTCAATCGTTGTGTGTGAGGGGCCTTTCTTAGAGGGAGAGAGGTGTTTGGGGCTACCCACGTTGGGTCAAGAGATTGAGGTGTTGTAGCCTAGTCTCAATCCTAATAACTCCACAGAGGTGGTGAAGTCCCAATGTACATGCTTCAGTAGGAGGGGATTGTAATTTTTCATGGTAGCCAATGTGGATTTGAAGGTGCTGATGTTACAATTATTCTCACAAAAATGCCCAAGTGTGCAATGGTTCAGCTCCCCATGTCTACTTGATACCCAAGGAATTGCATTATGCACTACACAAGTTATCATCCAGCTTTCCTTATGTTATAATTAAGTATTCATACAAAGTAAAATGTTTCTCAATAGTAAACTTAACTTTTTGAAAAGTTACATGTCAACTTTGATAACCGCAAATAATATTGAGCAAAGTTATGAGCTTGTGTTCCAAATGAGCTTCTGAAAAATGAGCAACTTTGATAACCTTTTTATTCTTAGACTAATGAAATGGTTACCTATGGGTGGGGGAGAAAAATTTCAAAAGTATTGCCTCAAAAATGCTTAGAGCTTGCAACTTCTTCCATTTCCTTTTGACAATTGAGGCTATTTTACTAATAAAAGACATGTGTTGACAATTAAACAAGTCTTCATTCTTCACTAACAAAAGCACAAATACTTACTCATTTTCTTTTAAATTGGTAAAATCCTTGTCCTATTTCCTTCAGGTCTTATGCATATTAGTTAATAAATCATTTATTAAATCCTCAAAACTACTACCAAAGATGAACATGTTTTCTTGGCATAATTAATATTGTCATAAATTCAATTACTTAAGATCTGTTTTTAACAACTCTTAGGTCATGTCGTAAGGAATTTAGTTTGATCTGTTGATAAATAGACTTACTTTTAGTGTTACTACTTTTGCTTCATCATTCATTAATTTATTATGATTTTAACTCAAGATATAATACCTTGATAATATGCTCATTGGAATGCTAACAAAAAAAAATAAACATAGTCTCAAAATAGACATGTATATGTTAGTGGAAAGAGGGTTGACCTATGTTTTTAAGGCATTAATGACATGTGGCATTATGTAGGAAATGTCTAAGTGTTGTTTTTATCAATATCGTCATTAAAATGTGTTACTCAACTAGGTGAGCACACCAATATGATGTCCCTTCACATTTATCTTGCAGCATAGTGCTTGATTCAAATATGTAATTAACTATCACAAACATTTCATCCTATCTTTAGCTCGTCGACAAATAATGTTGTTTGTTGCATTCCTTGAACAAGTAATGGAATACAATGCTTCACCAAATCATTGCAAATATTACTATTAAAAGTTGTACAAAAATATTTATGTTAAATAACATATTTTATACATGTTATATTTCTTTTAATAATATGTTTTGATATAGCTTTTCATATATGTCTAATCCCTATGCCTTCTCCAGGCCCAAATCCCCACAAATATTTCACAATGTTTCTCACAAACTTGTGAATAATGGCTTTGTTAAAGCCTCAATACAACTAAGTTGACCTTCTCAAGCTTGGAGTAAACATTACAAACATTATTCACTAGCAAGTGTTAGGAAAGAAAAATAAGTGAAATATAATAGTTACGCTGCTTCCTACATAGATGAGGAAATTATGGAATGCTTAAAGCATTCACTTGAATCTTGTATGCTTTTAAAAGTTTGCAAGAAATCCTTCTCTATACAAGTTCTCGTATGAGGTTTTTGAACAGAACTTCGATAGGCGAGGCACAAAAGCCTTCTTCATCAATCTACGCTCATTGAGGAGACGGTCCCTAAATTGTGAAAGTATTCGAAAGGCTGTAGGGCTTGAGTCAACTACGAAATTTCGGAACAGCTTGGGAGAAGGAGAACTCTTTCTTTGAAGCAATGGCACAATCTACCAAATAATTTTCTGACTCGCATTTGAATGCACTCGTCAAATTTGTGTAAAAATTTATCACTGATTAGGTGTGATCAGTCTCATCCGAGCTTGAAGTTTAAGAATCTCCCTTTCTTCTTTGCCTTTGTTTTAGCTCCAAGCCATTTATTACTAAAGGTTGATCCTCCAATGACTAAAAAATGGTTTTGTTTCATAGATTTTTTGGCTTTCTATATCAGTCAAAATACTCATTACAAAACTATGTGCATTGATGCCAGAAAAATAAGTGTTGACCCTCTAATATATTAGAAATAATCGTCTCAACCCATTAGTATATTAACTATAACCAAGTGTTAGACCTTACTCCACTAAGGATCATCACACTTATCCTTTTTCTTCTCCACATGGGCAACATTAGTGACCTGTTTTTCTGTTTCTAGAAAAGAGTTGACACTTTTTGTGATGGCTGTACTTATGATAGATAGTAGAGCTTAAGGGAAATTTAATTAAATATAATTAAATAAGGATGTGCAAACACCTTACTGTTCAATGTTGTGCTTATGGAACATAGTATAACTAAAGGAAAGTACCATCAATACAGTAGGTGTCACACGTCTCAACCAACTAGTAGAAAAATAAAAGTTTTATAATCATTGAAATTATCTTGTTCAGTTCAATAAAAAAGATTTAGTCCTATAAACTATAAACCAAGGTTTGCAATAAATGAGCACTTGCATGTCAAACTTGCACCTTCAGCTATGTAAACCCCAGTGTTTGGCATGTTGAAAGTATCTTAAACTAATTGACATGGACCAACTCATTGAGTTCAAAGTTTAACAAGAATAGACAAAGTCAACACATAAGCCATTAGTATCACAAGATATAAAGAAGCATCAACAATCCATGAATATGAGTCAAAATTATGACACTTTAGAATATAATTTATATATATAATTAATACATTTGCTTAAAATCAAGAATATGTTGTACTATTTGTGAATCAATTATGGGTTTTCTCAAGAACTCCTCAAAACCCTTCATGTTGACTCATGAAAAAGTCATTGTTGTGAAAAAATCCCTAGAAGAATATCAAACCTAAAATCCAAAGGCCTGAACCCCTTCAAGTGCATGTATGTCAAGTAGAGGTACTAAATCCAAGGTTTGGGATTTGTTACACACATCCAAGCTCCAGTCAAGACTTGTAAAGCATCTAATAAACTAAATTCATTTTCTCAACAATATTTAGATGAAGTTTGAAACATATTGGAATATTAAGGTTGACTTGACGAGTTGAATATGTGGATGGACCTAAGGACATCGAATGTAGCATAGGGGGCGAGGGGATTAAATACTGATTATTATGTAACAAGTTGTAATCATGAGGATTAAAGTTTGTTATTCATGGGCACTAGTAATTAGTGATCTGATTTTAAACAATATGTGGTGAAACTAAAACAAAATTTACTTGTCCTTTTTAGAACATTTAGAATATAATTAAAATAGATGAGTTAGATTAATTCTTCTAATCCACAATAATGAAAAAACTGTTTAAGTAATTTAAGTAAAATAACAAACACACAAGATAGTTGCTAATCTTTCATAAAGATTACATCAAGGTACTAACAACCCCAAGAACCATATAGTCATTTAACCTATCAGTTACTCTTGTAATCATAGAACTAGCAATCAAATTTCTTCCAATGAAATAAATCCACTACTAAATTCACTAGCTTTGGCTCACCAAATATCAATCAAAGTCTTATCGCTCCTCAACTAGTTATACTTGATCTAGCCCACCAAAAGACAATCACAACACACTCAAGCATGGATCCAATGAGTCTAACCCACTAAATAGTTATCACTAGCTCTAACCACCACATATCTCAAGGTGTTGTGTAAGTAGAGTATTATTGCACTTCAAGTCTACAATACAAAAAATTGATGCAATTACTAAGTTACAAGGATGGCAATTAAAATTAACTAAAATACTAATAAGCTTAGTTTGGTTTGTCCATAAAATCATCACAAAGTTTTCATATGTTCAAAATTTTGAAAAATCAAGGAGTTTTAGCCTCTCAGCCTCTAGATCATTGATAAGCCTTTTACTATTATTTTTAGGTGAATATACTCTAGAGAGTTTTGGTAATAATGGAGAAAAAAGTAAGCTAATGCTTAACATCTAGTGTGGGGATATATTTGTGTAATCTTCTGCTTAAACGAATTTTTTAATTCCATCAACTTTAGAGTGTTCTAATAGAAAAAAGTAGAAATCAAGGGTGGATACCCTTGATACGTCAATGTAGAACTATTATAAAATTGTGTCAATTTTTCAGTCTAATTTTGTGTGACAACCTAATCTAATTAACTTAACTTCTATCAACCTAATTCAAACAATGTGGACCCATCTGTCAACCAATGTAATATAGGATAAAGAAAATTCTTAATTCTTACAACTATTGAATAGTGACATTTTTTAAAAAAGCTAATTCACCCCTCCCTCCCCCCTTGAGTACTCTATCTTGCTCACTTTGGAACCAACATGTCTACCGCTTGAAATATTATGTAACCTAAAAAATTTTAATGTTTGTCAATTAGTTCCATGGGCATCAAATGCATTCTCAATTTGAGATGAAGAAAAACATTACAATTAGTGTGTTACATGTTGGTTCTGAAGTATGCTATATATGGGGCTATGAGGGGGGTGGAATGATTATTTAAAAAATGCCCACACTTTCATTCAACTTTTAATGATTTTCCCCATGCTGCATTGATTGAGTCTACATAGAAGTCAACAGTATGTCAACTTAGGTCAACTCCCTAGATTGACACACTTTTCAGCAATCAGCAATAGACACTCTTTTGTAGTGGTCTGAACTTCCCTAGCCAACACTTTCTGATCGTGTTTATATCCTTGGTTTTCCACACCTCTCAAAGAAAATGATATCTTAAATTTTCCTTGAGATTCTATTCCCTTAAATCGTCCAAAATAGCATCCCATCCAGCAACGGCTCTTCAATGATTTGTGGTTTATAGGGTTGCATTCCAAAATTCAGGATGTGTGGTGGATCTCTTCCATATAAGCTCTAAAGGATGTTGTCTGTAAGGATTGATGGAACAAGGTGTAGTATCATAGTTGTACCCATATATCCATCAACTCTACTAGTTTGGCTTGCTAGATGAAAAACATTGAAAGTAAGTCTCTAAACACATGTTTACCCTTTTCATTTGATCAATAATTTCTAGATGGAAAGTAATACTCTATTTTAGTTTTGTGTCTTACAAGGAGTGGATCTCTTGCCAAAATGTCATGAGGAAAACCTTGTCACAATCAGAAATAATAGTCATGAGAATTCTATGCAATCAAATCACCTCTATGACAAAGATGTCGGCAATGTCTAATGATGAAAATTGATATCTCACCAGAATAAAATGAACATATTTCATTATTATGTCCATAAGATAACATTTTTTCTCAAAGAGTTTGGTAACCCTTTGACGAAATCTATGGTGATTTGTTCTCAAACCTTATATGGATAGGTAGGGGCTATAAAATGCCCACTATGCCTAATGAGTCTACCTTATGCTGTTGGAAAATAGGACACTTGGTGACTAATTCCTGAATTAATTTCTTCATTTATTGCCAAAACACCTCTTGGTCAATTTTCTTGAAGGCATAAAAAAAAATTCAATGACCTCTCACCACTTCAGCATGATATTCATCAGTGATTTTTGGAATGAATCTTGAGTTTAGTGTTGAGACGACCATCTACTTGTAGCATAACAGCTCATAGGCCAATGAATTATGGGGTGAAGTTTTATCCATATTGTTCAGATTTTTCATAATATAGGACAGTTTTAAGTCTAACTAAATTTCTTTCTTAATTTCTTGTAACTCAAGATAAGAAGGATGTATTACTGTCAATATGTGGAGACGGAGTGAGTGGTAGCCCTAAGAAGGCATCGATTGCCACATTAGTTGACCTTTCTTGTACTTAATTTCAAATTCATATAGAAGGAGCTTTAAAATCTATTTTTGATAATTGGGTTGTGTTTGTTTATATTTTACTAAGAATTTCAAACCATAGTGGTTAGTGTAGATGAGAAATTACTAACCAATCAAGTAATTGTGTTATTTTTGGACTACTAGTACAATCATCATTATCCTCTCTAATAAACTGACTGAACACAATTTTTAAGAGCTAACACGACAAAAATAAGTAATCAGACTCACGTACTAGTTTCTCCAAAATGTCATTTTGTGAGCGAGGATAACAAAATAGACATATACTGATGGGTTATGTACCTAGTCTAAAGTAGATGACATGATTGAAAACTTGTTGTGATGGTATTCCCAACAAGGGTTCGAAAATAGTCAAAATTTATCTTCTCAAAAATAACTTTAGTAATTGGTCCACTATGTCACTAATCAACTCTCTGAGCTCAAGTGTAGATATTCCCTTGACTTCCACATGTTTCCTTTTTATGGTTGCCATCTTTAATGAGATATATGTCCTTCACAACACCCTAGTTGTCTTCTAGAGTCATTGTTTAATCACCCACTTGAAAGTGCATGACTATCAACCCCCAATGAATTTTGGTGTACCTAAAAGTCCAAACTCATTAAATGACAAGTATGAGATCTTGGCTACACCCTTCAAACATGAAGAAGCTCTCCACTACCCTCAACCCTTATACCTCCACATTGATTCTAAGGCATATGCCACAACTGTGGACTAAATATTCATCTCCCAATGTAATAGTGTACTTCAAGGCTTCATCTATGAGTAAATTTAGTTCTCAATCCACCACTGTAAAAATAAAATTGTTAGCAGCTCTTGGGTCAACTAATACATCAATGAGTACTCTACCTCTCATCTTGAGCGTGCTAAGAATTCAGACGCCCAACTTAATTTTGTGGAGTGAGACTTTTGCTTGTGATATAAATATCATCTTAATGGTTCCTAGATGAGGTACTATTATTGTTAGTCCCTAGATGGCTAGATAATTCAAGAGGGGGTGAATTAAATTTTATTTTTTCTCTAATTAAATATAATAATTGTTCTTTTATTTTCTTCTATCTATAATATTTCATTTATATATCTATATTACTAATATATAATAACAAAATAAACCAACAAAATATGGTTCACACAAGATTTTAGAGTAGTTCAATCAACTTTTTTGACCTAAATCTACTTTCAAAGACTCCACCTTGATTCCATCATTCCACCCAAAATACAGCCTTATTTTTAAGAGAATTAAGCACTCTTTACACTCCCAAGCTCTACAAGCCTATGACCAAAAAAACTAGAACACTAACCCTATAAACCTTTTGTACTAATGTAATCTATATCTTTTAAAATAAAAAACATATATAGATGTGAGACTACTCAATGAAAAGTTAATTCAAAGAGGAATTCAAACTTGAAAACTATTTCTAGATATTCAGATTATTAAGAGAGTTATAAATATTTCATTCTTTATGGTTACCTTTTTTTGTAATTTTCAAGATTATTGTGCGGTCTGTTAAAGCCCATTTTAGTTCAACTATTTGTCCTGGTAAGGGGAAAAAAGGAGTGATCCAACCTACCAATAAATAAGATAGTTTGCCCAAAATTAGCATAATAGAGAGAAAACATGATTTTCAAATGACGGTTGTTACTTTAACAATATTTTTTTCTCTTTGATGACTCATTTCAACTCACGAAGAATCAAGGGTGAGATTGATTGCTTCAAAAGAGCTCTAGACATCTTTTCAACCCTCAAAAGCTTCCTTCTTCAACCCATCATTGTTGAACAACTTCAACAACTCTTGATGAATAGAAAAGAAGATTTGAAAGTTGTAGTAAACTCATTTCATTTTATTCATTATTTCTATCTCAATATGTGGTATGTGGATTGACTGAGACACATATGGTGGTGTCATCAATATAGTCACACTAATTATTCTATGTAGATTGATTGAGATACATGTGGTGTGTTGTCAATGTAGTCACATATTTTGTTGAGGCACTTGATAATTATAAAAATATCAAATCAACACCTTGATAATTATTTCTGAAATTTATTTCACTTCACTCTTTGTTCAAAAGACTTCTTATTTGTTATGTATTTATATTATTGAGCCCATTTGATACATAAAATTCAAACATTAAACTAACATATAAAATGATAACATATGTACCTCACACAGATTTCTTATTATCATTTATATCCATACGATCTAACATTCATATTCATGACAGTACTTGAAATAGAATATAATTCGTCATATAATCTAGACCTCAAATAATTATCTAAATAATTTAAATGTCAATATATTCACCACAATAATATTTAATTTAATTCACAGAAATATCAATGATTTCAAGATAATTAAATTAATATCAACATATATCATGAAAATCATCATAAATTAATCTTTAACTCATAATTTATGACTTCACCTAGTTATTCTACATTTTCATCATTGGAGTCACCTTCATGTTTGCAACAGTGCCCTTGGCCAAATTTCTCATCAAAATGAAAAAATAGCCCTTTTGCTCTATATTCTTGCAACTCTACTTCAATAAGCTTCAACCTCCTTTTGCCATTGTTGTCTATATTCTATCTGTCTATGTTGTCAAGTACAAGAAAGTAGTCTCAAGGTGAGTACCTATGCTAATTGGTGTCCACTAGATGTCTAAGTGGTTGGCCAATTGTTCAATTATCCCCCTTGAGAGAAATAGATTAGTCGTGAGAGGGTTTGATGGATTTTGTTGCCCATGCTAACCATAGGTGTATGAACTAACTTTCTACCAATTGTGTTAACTTCAGTGTCTCCTTCAAACATGTTACTTTTAACATTTTGATTTCCACCACTATCTTGGGCTTTAACTCATGGAGCACCATCCCCCTTAGCACTGCTAATGGTAGATATGGTAAGAAGGTCTCAATTGTCTCAAATGTTTTGTAAAATTCAGCCAATATGTCAAGTTTTTTAAAGTTAAACAATTACTGATAAAGATTTCTAGAGTGAAGGCCTTCAAAGTGATCTAATAATTATTTACAAAAATCTGATGTCATTGAAAAGACATTCTTTGACAATCCATATATACCATTTAAGAGCTTCAACTTACATCTTCATAATCGTAACCTGAATCTTCTCTCATTTTGGAATCTCATTCACCTTGAAGTAGAACTTCAACTAGTACAACCACCAGGTCAATTCCTCATCATAGAAAATGGATACTTCAATATGGCTAAATAGTGTGACCCTCTATTGTGGTTGCAGGGTGTATTGTCCCCAACTCAGAGTTGAAGGCATGGGATGTCAAGGCTGGGCTGACACATTCACTCCATGCCATGGTTGGTTCCTTGATTAGGGAGCAAAAAGAGTCCCCTACCTGAGGAGATGAGGGTCGTTGCTCAAGGTAATCTAGCCTCTTAAGCACTTGGGCAAATAGATGCTCAAAGTTATGCTCGATTTGACCTACACTTCGGTGGAGCATTCTCAAATCTTAGCAAACAAAAATGATGTCATACTCCAATTGTTCTAATCAGTCATCTGGTTTTGTAGATGCCATCCCTAGCTCTAATACCAATTATAAAGCACCAAATGCAAGAGATGGTAAATAGAGGGTAAATAATAGTAAACTTGAGGTTCAAAAGATTAATAAGAGGAGAGGGAGAGATAAAGACTGTTGTCTTGTATGAAAAATGGATGGAAGGAGAAGATGGGAAGGTGGCTGCTAGAGGGGATTAACCACAATAAGGGACTTTGAGATGCCCCAACCTCCTTTAGTCTTTGCTACCCCTTCTATTTCCTAATCATGACCTTATATATAACCTAACTCTTCGTGGGCCCAATATTGAGCTTCCTGCAAGTGTAACATATCAATAATTTTATTTGAATCATTTAATTATCAACCAACTAATAATACTTGATCCAAAAGTGTCAAACCTTAAATAAAATTCTGGCTTTTCAATGTGGGTCATCTCCTCAAAGTCAATGCAACCAAGATATTTGCATCAATCAAGTTTAAAATCTATTAAATTTCAAGTGTAATATCAATCACTTACAATAATATAATATTTCATTACTTTTTATTTTTTATTTTTCAGTCATTTTAAATATTAACCAAGATATGCTTTCATATTTTGATCAACTAAGGATAAAAAATAATGAACCATTTGCAAGCTGATTTACATCGATTGACGATTAAGGTTCTTCCTTGGTGTTTTGAAAAAGTTAATGTATGCCTTTGTTTAATTTTTTTATATTTATTCAGTCATAGTTGTTCTTAATTTGAATACTAAATGTGTAGAAATTTGGTGGTCAACATAAGGTTCATATATTAGTTTCATGCATATTTTAAGATAATTGGCCCATTAGGCATGGTGATATTCCCTCAATAAGTGTTACATAAGTGTACAACAAATAGACAAAAGAAATTACTATTATTTCATACTTATGTGATTTAAATATTGCATCCAACATGGTTTTTAATGAATATCATAAAGAATGGCTTTTGGCCAAAGATAATGGTCCTTAAATCCTTCAACATTTGGCTTTGGCAACTATTACATGGTTATGATATTATTTTCTCTTTAATGTGAAATATTAAAATATTTATTAATTGTATATTGGAAAGTCTCTAAAGAAATTAAATTGGGTTTTACATAATAACAAGTGCCTTGTTTCTCCTTGAGTTTAACATTTAGTGTTGAATGTATAACAATTCAGAACTAAAATATTGGTATATAAGTAGAAATAAGTGACAATACTAAAATATTTGAATTAAAATCTAGACACATAAAAAAGAAATTCCATATATGATTAGAAGAAGAGAAGTTGATAGTAAGAGTGTAATTAGTTAAAAAATATAGAAACAAAGAATTGAATAGGTATTCATATAATTAGGATGCTCAATAATTGCAATCTTTCATTTTCTTGACATTTAAAATTAAAAAATATTAAAAGAAATCATTGATTTTAACAATCAATCAAAAAACTCTTTCACTACCAACCTACATCTAGATTCCCTCTTTAGATTGTAATTACTTTCCTTCTAAGATAGTTTCATATGCTACTAATGTCTAAAATTTATCAACTTGTATCTCAACTCTCATCTTTAATTCTCTTGACATTACTAAGGAACACCTAAATGTCTTTTAAAAATCCACATCATCAAATTTTTCCTCTTCAGACTTTTCAAACATCACAACCAAGTAACATTTCCTCTTTAGACAACCTTCCTTGGTAAGGTTCTAACCCTAGTTGATGTTGAAGATGATGCCCACCTTGATTCAAGTGGCTGACCTCATCATCGGTAATGCTTGCCTTATAACAATGTTAATTATTAGCCCAGGGAAATCATGAATTGTATGTTTGATGAGGATTTCAAGCTGCTAGCTCATATGACAAAATAACTCTCATGAATTAATGCCACCAAATCTTAAATTAAATGATTGGACTCTAATATTTCTTGTGTACCCATAGGTGTTATATTATATTTGAATTATATTTGAATCCATCTATATTTATTGATTGTCTCTATGTGAAGCAGTGATAAAATGCTTCACAAAGGCATAAGAGACTATTTTCACATTCAACAAGAGTACAAACTTATTTTCAACCCAACTCATATAAACTAATGGCTCAAGAAATGTGAAGACACAATTTGACCTAAATTCAGCTTGAGATATCCTAATAAGAAATTTAGATGCATCTGAAATGTGTTAAAATCTCAATTCTAATTTTTATTTTTATTTTCTACTTCTTTATTTCAAATAATAAAATCTATCTCATATCTTAAGAGCATTGTAGCAAATCTTCATTTTCTCTTAAATCATTCTAACAAAAACAATCATCATAGGGGTGATGCGGGACAAGGAGCCAAGAAAAGATCCCTTTAAAGAAAACTTCACATTGAAATCTTATAGTTGACTTTGGTAAGAACTACAAGGGGCTTAATATCTAAGAAGATCTCATAATTTAGAGGAGAATTAGGATTGTTAATTATTAATTGCTCTAAAATGTTGTTGTAATTAAGGAGTGTCAAAAAAAAAAATTATGATGTCTGAATGTCTTCCTAATGATACTAATGAGTATAATTTAAGGAGTATTTGAGTCGAACCTCGAGAAGTTGTCTAATCTAAGGAGAGATTTAACTTCTAATCAAGATTGAATTTTTGATGAAGAATGCAATAAAAAGATAGAAGAGAGTTTACTTAGAGACACAAAAGAGGGAATAGATAAATCTTCTTTTCATAATTTTTCAGTTACCAAGAGAAGGAAAATCAAGAGATCCACATACATCAAGAGAAGCAAGAGAAGTGTAGAAGGTTTGGATTCTATTCTAGGATTAACCTAATCACTTTATGAATCAAAGAATTGAATCCCTACTTACTCTTCAGCCAGATCAACTCTTCATCACCAAGAGGGTCTCAAGAAGAAGAAAAGGTAATAAGAAAATAAACTCATTCATTCAAAATAAAATGTAATACATAATGAAAGAACAAAATTCATGAAAGATGCCTTATGTATGCCATTTTGAGAGCTCAAACAGATCCCTCCTTAGAGTTTCTAGATTGGCTCAAGGGTTGAAGTTCGTGGAGATTTCCTCTTCTCTCTCTTAGGTGCCCCTATCCTATGAGTGGAATGGCCTTCTCTCTCTTCTAGGTGTCTCTTTATTCTCCCCTTGATTTTGCCCATTCTCAACCCTTGGATTAGATTTCTCTCTCCAAGGACAACCTAAAGGAGGTGGGCAGCTCCTAGGATGTCTTCTCTCTTTCCCTCACCATATGACTTATCTCAACCCTTGGATTGGGTTGATTGAGGGGCTGAGATAGTTCCAAGGTGCTAGATTATGGCATCAGCCCACTTTGGACCTGGCCCATTAGGGCCACTATAAACTCTTGTACTCATCTTCCTCTTTGGATATCCCAATTTCAAAGGTTTACAAGGCTCTTCTCTCCACATGAATTAGAGCCATAGGGGTTCAATCTGCCCCACTCTACTGCTTGTGCCACCATTTCTCACCACCATTTCTCGCCACCATTTCTCACTTCCAATCCTCCAATGACATCTTCAATGCTGCCTCTATTCATGGTGGCCTCATCAAGGAGCTCTATTGCCATCAAGGTGTCCCCTCTAGGCATTGATCTCAAGGCATCAAGCCCCTTGCTGGTGACCTTAGCCACCGGTCTCTCCATGCTGTTGCCCACACAACATCTGCGCCCCCTCTCTCTCATGTGCAGCCCACCCTGCCCCACGCCACACGCCGGCCCTCTCTTGCCCTCCATGTTGGCACGTCTATACCAGCCCTCTCTCATGCCGGCCCATGATCTCTGGGCCTCCTATGTGTTCGCCTATATGTGCATCTTCTATCTCCTTACACACTATCCATCTGAGCCTCTCATCATCTTGGTGAGTCCAATTTCTTCCTTTGATAGTAGATACATCGGGGTCATCTCCACCTTGCCTCTTGGCTCCATTCTATCATCTCTTGGCCTCTAAGAGTGACATATGATGTCTTGTTCCCTCCCCAACATTCTATTACGGCTGTATTGATTTGTCCGACCTACATCTTTGATGACATCAATTATGGCTAATGGGCATCTATATTTGAAGATTTTCTTCATGCTCATTGACTTCTACATCACTTGTAGTCACCTCCACCTGATATCACATCTTCAGACTATCTTCATTGGGGGCATCTTGAATCCGTTGTCAATACCTAGTTTTGTTAGAACATTAAGCCTTCAATTATTTGACCTCTCAGTCGCCTAAAGTTAGTTTACTTACTATGACAAATTCTCAAGATGATGTATTCGAACAAAACTAACACCAGCTACATCATCCGTCTCTATGAATCACTATTCACTTGTAAGTAAGGCAATCGATCACTCTTAGAGTATTTCAGCAAATTACAAGATATCGTCACGAAGCTATTTGTCTATCCACCACCGACCACAGATCTATCCACCTGCACTCGCTATCATGATGAACTCTATGCAGGGGCCTTTCTTAGTGGTCTCCATCTGGAGCTCACCAATCAAATATATGGTCATGTTCTCTTTGGCACTCAGGTTCCTTTGATGATAGATATCTTATCAACGATTCTTCATGTGTACACTAAGATACCTCTTGCTCCTACTACTCCCACAACTCTTGACCCCTCTACACTTGCTGCCACATGTGTTATGGAGGTCATTTGTGGCTCCAAGCCTGCCAAGAAAGGGAAGGGATCGACTATGTAGAAAAATTCCTTCCTTCTGTGCTCATATTGTGGTAGGTAAAATCAACTAGCCGAGAATGTTAGAAGTTTGGCAAGCTAGCATAGGGTCAAGCCATGCTTGTTAGTAACTTGCCTTCTATGACTCCTCCACCTACATTGTCTGCTCCCATAGTCTAAATAACTGTAACTCCTAAAGAGTATGCAGAATGTAAGGTCTCTCGCACTCACCCTCATGGCTCCTCTACCAACCTTGCCTTCACTTCTATGTATGGTGCACCCACTTTAGGTACACACACTCTACTCACCTCTCATACTTCCTAGTTTATCGACTTAGAGGTCCCTCTACCCATATGATGGGGTCCCGTTCCCTTCTTCATTTTCTTACATCCACTTATTCTCTTTCATTTGTCTCCATCGCTGATGGTTGTTCTTGTCTTGTCAAAAGGTATGACACGACCACTCCCACTACCAATCTCTCACTCTAGGACATGCTTTATGTTCTCGATTTTTTTAAGAATCTTCCATTGATTAGTGCCATCACTCGTGCACTACATTGTGTTGCCATCTTCTTCCCTTACTATTGTGTCTTCTAGGACCTACATACTAGACAGAGGATTAGTTTGGACCGTGAGAACGACAATAGCATCTATGAGCTCATTCATTCTTAACTCTCCTTCTTCGGGTCTTTTAGCTTTGTTTGTTTCTTCCATGCAAAATTCATCTATTTTGTGGCATCGTCATTTGGGGCATCCATGTTTATCGAAACTTCAAAAATCCTTTTCATGGTTTACTCTTTCCAAATTTGCATGAAAGTCATCCCAACTAGAAAAGCATCATCATTGTACATATCTACCTCAAGATTTTATCCCCACTTCCTGACCATTCGGCCTTATTCATTATGACATGTGGGGGTCATCTCGAGTTGCTTCTTCGATAAGATTGTAATATTACATTATTTTTGTTGATGATTATACTCAAGTTATATAAGTATATATATGTTCTCAAAGACCACTCTCAAATTCACAACATAATCTGTCAATACATCATAGAGATCATCACATAGTACTCTACTACCCCCAAGATTCTTCGCATAGGCAATGTCCTAGAGTTTATCTAAAATGCCTTTTAAAACTTCTACAAGGATTGTGACATCAGTCATCAGATTACTTGCCCTTACATTTCTCAACAAAATAGTATCACTGAATAGAAGTATCAACATCTTCTTGACATTACTCACACACTCTTTGTAGTCATGCATGTCCCACACTATATCTGGTCCAATGCCTTCCTCACTGTCATCTTCCTCATCAATCGCCTACCATCATCTGCTCTTATTGGCATGATTCTATTATATCGGCTTTCTCCTCAAATCAACTTCTTTCATCTCCCTCTCTAGGTATTTGGTTACACTACATTTGTGCATGACCATACTCCCTCTCTCTCTAAGCTGGCACCTCGTGTCTTAAAAAGTGTCTTCATTGGCAACTCTTACATATATAAGAAATATTGAGTCTATCTTCTTGACACTTGTCGGTATCTTACGTCTGCAGATGTCACTTTCCATGAGGATGTCTTTACTTTTCTTCTTGTATTATTCCTTTTCTAACATCCTCACCACCTCCTAGTTTTCCTCTTTCATTAACATCCCCACCTATTCTGATGGTCTATGACTCTCATGCGTCTTCATTGCCCTCTCTATCCTTGTCATCTAACCCACTTGTCGAGTCCCCGCCCTCCTTCTCCAATTTGATACCACTCTTGTTAGTGTCTCCTACCTCTCATGCGGCCCCACCTAATGATCTTCATCTTCACATTGCCTTACACAAAGGCACTCGTTTCTACACTCAACATCCCATCTCTCATTTTGTTTCACCTTACCTTCTAAGCCTTTGCTCTTTCCTTCTCATCTAAGTCAATACTCAAAATGTATCATGAGGCTCTCTAAATACTTGAGTTGAAGTTGGAGATAGACATTCAGTACTATGTCTTAGTTTAGCGCACCACTTAATAGCTCGTTCCTTGTTCGACTGACATTAATGTCGTGACTTACAAATAGGTGTACTTCACCTGACTTAGTCGTTATATAGTAAATCACGTAAATTTAAAATTTATAAAACTAGAAAATACTAATTTTCAGATATTTAGAAATATTTCTAAAAATATATATCAATTATAATTCAATAAAATTTTCAAAAATAATGGTAATTTTCCAAGTTGATCATAGAGATGTAATATAATATTGGGTAATTTTTTAGAATTTTTCTCAAAGAATATAATTTTTTATTAATTTTATATTAAAAAATGAAAATAAAATATATTTAAAATTTATAAAAAAGTGAAATAAGGGTGAGGGTGTTAGGATGATGTCAATGCCCGACGAATGCGAACTGAGCGAAAATAGAGTTCCGCCCAATAATTCTTATGTAAGTGATTATAGATGATTTAATTAATTAAATTAAGATCTATAAAAGTTAAAAAAAATTGTAATTGAATAAAGTATAATTTGATAAATGTAAATCACATAAATTATCATTAAATGAAATAAAAATAAAGTTTTGACATCACGATGGTGATGCGTCGGTAATGTACCAGAATTCTGAGCATTTGAAAAGATCATCATGTAATGTTCACACCTTTGAAGGCTCTCCTTAGACAAGGATGACGTGAACAATTTCTAGATCTCCTTGTGAAGTCTAGAGATCAATGAAATAGGTCGTCAAATTATTTATACCGGCTGTCACCTGACAAAGTGAAAAAACGACGACTTTGCGACTCTCCAACAGGTGTCACCCGATGGATAAAAGTTAGATAAAGGAGGGGCACGTGTTAAAGAGCTTCATCCTCAGGTCTGCATAGTAAGAAGAGGTTCTTCATCACATCCGAATTTACAGATGTCAAAGCTGTGCGAACTCGAGCGGCGGTTCTGCACCGCTTTGACATCTATAAACGGCTTCATGGCAGCCCTTCTTCTACTGAGCAGCCATGGCGAACGGAGGGGTGAAGGCGCTGTCAGAAAGTGGTGCAGAACCGCCGCTCGAGTTCGTCCTTCAGGAAGCCGTTTATCCCTCCGGCGACGCCTCCCGCCGTCGGCCAGCTGACATCCCCATCGTCGATCTCCTCCGTCTTCCTCATTACGACGACGAGACGGCGAAGCTTCGGTCCGCCATCGCGACCTGGGGCGCGTTTCAGGTCGCGGAAGCCCTAAAAAAACCTCGTCCATTCCTTCCTTCTTCCGTGAGCTCGTCCCTGCACTGTGTTGAGATCTTATGGAGATCCTCTTTTTCCAGGCCGCCGGCCATGGGATTTCCTTTTCCCTGCTCGAGGACGTGCGCAGCGTCGGAAGGCGATTCTTCGAGCTGCCGCCGGAGGAAAAGCTGCGGTGTTCTTCCAAGAGTAAGGGTTTCGGCGAAGGTTACGGCCGCGACCAGGTGAAGGCGCAAACCCTAGACTGGTCCGACCGGATCCTCCTCAAGGTCTACCCCGAGGATCAGAGGAGCCTCGAGCTTTGGCCTCGCAACCCCACCTCCTTCAGGTAATCTTCATCGATTCCGTTCGTCCCTGGTAGAGAGCGTAGAAAGAGTTCCGCTCTCTGCGCGAAGTACAGATTGTTTGAGCCTCTTGAAAAACATTAAAAATTAGTATTTCTGTAACTTACTCGGATGATTGTATCTAGAATTGGGGGATTGCCGAATGATTTCCTTTGTTTCGTATGAATGTGGGATCTTGAGTTCTTCTCCACTTCTCCATCTCTAAACAAGAAAAAGTTTTCTCTTTTCGTTCTACGGGATCCAGTTGAGGTGATTTTCTTCTGTTGACTGTATCTGCATCTACAATTTATGCCATCTAAAAACCTTCATAAACACCCAAGGAAGAAAAAAAATGCACTGAAAAAAACTTTGAATCACTTAGATCTTAATTCAAGGATTATTTACAGATTTCGGCGGTCGTAGATATGAAAGAGATCAGATTGTTTCTACTGATATTCTCCTGATTTCCTTCTGCTGTCTGTGTCTTCACCCACCATTATGTCGTCTAAAAACCTTTTTTTCCCCGAAATAAAAAAGATTTATGGAAGCAAAAAATAGGTTTGAGGCACAAAAATGCACCGAAAAAAACTTTGGATCACTTTGAATCACTTAGAAATCTTAAATCAAGGATTATTTACTGATTTCGACGGTCGTAGATATGTAACAGATCACATTGTTTCCACTTATGTTCCCCTGATTTTCTTCTGGTGTCTGTGTCTTCATCTACGTTTATGTCGTCTAAAAGCCTTTTCTTTTCGAAATCAAAAAGATTTATGGAAGCAAAAGATGGGTTTGATACACAAAAATAAACTCTTGAATCACCGAACGATTTAGAAACCTTAAATCAAGGACTATGTATTGATTTCAACAGTCGTATACATCAAACAGATCACATATTATTTCCACTGATGATCATTGTACTGCATAATTGGCGAATTAATTATTTTCTTCTCTCTTCTCATGGATGCAGCCAGACGCTACATGAATACGTGGCGAAAGTAAACACGGTAGCGCAGCTGATCATCGAAGCCATGGCAAGGTCTATTGGCCTGGATGAAACCCACTTCATCGCCCAGCTTGGCGAGGAGCGAGAAATATACTGCAGATTCTCTTATTACCCACCTTGCCAGAGGCCTGATCTTGTTCTCGGGCTCAAACCCCATTCCGACAACAGTGCGATCACCATGATCTTACAGGACGGGGACGTCGAGGGCCTCGAGCTTCTCTCTGAAGATGGTGGCTGGGTCAGCGTCCCCTCCAATCCTGATGTACTCCTTGTTGTTGTCGGAGATCTCATGGAGGTGGGTTGCACCCCTCCCCAAAGTTACAAAGTATCTTCCCGCCATTTTCTTCACGCTAAAATAGAGAGAGAAAGAGATGGACCTCTCTCTCTCTCTCTCTCTCTCTCTCTCTCTCTCTCTCTCTCTCTCTCTCTCTCTCTCTCTCTCTCTCTCTCTCATCTCTAATTATGTTCCCCTGCATCAGATAATGAGCAATGGGTCGTTCAAGAGCCCGGTGCACAGAGTGGTCATCAACTCAAACAAGGACAGGATCTCCGCGTCCTTGTTCTTTGCCATGAAGCCCGAGAAGCTTATCGGACCAGCAGAAGGCCTTCTGAAGGAGGAGGGAAAGCAAAGGCTCTACAGAGATTTGATCGTCAAGGACTACCTCGACGCCCACCTCAACGCCTTCGAGGAGGGGAAGCAGGCAATCAACTGGGCCAGAGTTTGACTCTTCTTACCACCACTCTAGCTTTTACTTCTTCCTTCATCTGGCCCCTTTTTTTTGTGTTTTGTTTTATGCCTTGTAGAGATAAATGCAAAGCTCCGTAGATTTTGTTTTTCAAACGATGAATAATTTTCTCTTCAGGCATAAGGTTTTACCCATACGAGATTCAAGATTTCCATGATCTGTACGATGTATAGTCTGGATGCCAAATAAACTACAAGAAGAATATTATCGGGAATTTTGCAACGCTAATGAAGGCAATCCACTTTATTCATGAATTTTAACTTTTTCCGCCGTATTACTTTCATAATATATGTTTATAACCATGTAATGGCATGCTACCATTGATGAAAAATGGCCAGAGGTGGCGTCTATCAGCTCGTCTCCTAAGGTTTGAAAACAAGAAAACAAATTCATGTTTTCAGACGTATAGATTAAAAATAGCTACATGTCTATTAGGGGAGACTTGAACCTACTCTCCTTTATAGAAACGAGTCAGTTCGTCACAACCTGAAATATATCATGAAAACTAATCAATTTTAGTTTCGTACATGATTCTGCTCAAAGAGTTCTTCCTTAACTAGTTACATCAATACAACCTGAAGGTAATATGAAGCGGCTTCATGATTATAAATAAATAAATATATATATATAATTCTCCATTTTTATGAGATATATTTTACATCTACAAATTATTTACACTCATCATCATATATCATTATTGCTTAAGAAGAAATCAGATACTTATATGTGCTAATTGTTTAGAACAAGATTGGAGGCTAAAACGATTAAGTCAAAGGCCAAGAAAAAATAGAAGACATCATGTGCGATCTTCAAACTTTATAGAGGAACATTTTAGAAATTGAATAAGTATTGGTACTTCTGTTTTGAAGATTCTTTAAACTTTTATAGTTCTATAATCTCCTGGACAAAGACTAAAAAAAAGAAAAAATCTGGCGATGAAAAATATGTAACTCATAGTATAAACGGCAAACCAACTCCCTGTGAGTTTGATTGTGAACAGACCTACACGAATCATACTTAATGCCTGTGTTGAATGGAAACAGGTGAATTATACAGCACAAAAAGTTGACATCAAAATACTGATCAAGGATAAATGCATTTTCAGCAAATTCTACAATATATACTTATCAGTGTTTATCTTGACTTTTTAGTATGACTCGTATGATATAACCATAGTAAAATTCTTTTGTTTTCTACGGTTTTCTGAAGATTTCATCTGATTTTAGTCAGACCCCAAGTATGAGCCGAATGGAGTTTCCAGAACAGATACACAGCACTTGCACAGGGATTTCTCAAGAACTCCCACAAAGATCATGTCAATAAATTCGAAAAATATCAATTGTATTTTCTAAGTTCCATGTGTACATCAAATGAACCTTCGCAAGCCAGCCAAAGGCTTCGGTGGGTTAACAAATATGTTCTTCTGTTCAGACTACTAAGGAGAAGATATGACAATCTGGAAAGCTACCTCTGAGGCGATGGGTCACTATCTATCTCTTCCCAAGCTCCACATCATCAAGGGTGGAGGTTGGAGGACCCCTGTTGACTGGGGTTTCATGGCCTGTTGAGATATTCAAGGAATTGGTCTCAATTTGCCCATTGCCAGGGGTCACAACAGACAGAGAATGTGGGGGATTGCTCTGTGCATCCACCATGTTACTCAAATAAGCGTGAGTGCACCAACCTGTTCTCATATGAGGAGAAAAACCTGGATCAGATCCCAAACATCACGAGAGAGAAATAGTGATGATTAAAAATGATTACAAGACATCAAGTGAGAGAAGAGAATATTCCTGCAGAGCATTTGACCAAACTGTCTGAAAACCCTCCCTCAGACACATTTTCTCTTCTTCTCCCCGCATGTTTTATGACTAACTTTGACATTTTTGGTGACTCGAAACTGTTTATCTCATAGCTAAAAATACTCTATTTGAAAACATAGAATCATTTCAGGCCACATGGAAGCTCAAGATGGAAGCTCAAAGACTCTGCTCTACCATTTTTCTGGGTTTCTACTTATGGTTGCTTGGTGGGTCAAACTAATGAGAAAAGCCACAAAGTGCTCAGGTGGGACTCCGAATAGCCTGATAGGGGAGAAATAACAGGAGATGGAGTCCAAGAAAGGTAGGTCATGTGTGCAAAGACCAAAACGCGAAGCAGTTCTTCAAACGATAGTGTCAGATTTTTTGAAACTGGGCATTTATTATTTCAGACATTGCTGCATAAAATCATTCACAAAAAGCCTGATAGCAACGAACTGAGAAGAAATGTCAGACTTCATGAAAAAAATATGATGAGGAGGACGAAGAGCGCACCGTCTGGGTGATATGGGGGAGGAAAGAATTGCAGATAGCAGAAGGAAGCGACCACCAGGCCTGGGGAAGCATCGGCAAAAACAGTGTGAGATAGAATTCTCAGAGAATTCTTTATCCATGGTAACCTCGAACAGTACGAACCTAGGAGACCACCAGCAAAGACATCCTGCCAGTGGTGCCGGTAGTCATCCACCCTCGAGATTGCTACAAGAGCTGCAACAAGTAATGGGAAGAAAACAATGCAGAGCTTCGCAATATGTCCTTTGCGATCAAAAGCTCTGATTTTACCAGACAGATACAAGGCAAGGAAACCCAGGCCTGTAAAGGACCCTGCACCATCGGAAAACGCAGGTCAACATGCACGTAAATTGTCGTATTCCACCATAAATACTGCAATGTAAGTATCAGAATGATTGTCCTCCACGAAAAATATGCCAAAGGAGAATAACTAAATCAGCTGATTGTGTAACGATGATAAGAGGATATAGATAAAACTAAATAAAAAAGCGAGTGTTCATACTACAACAGGTAGTCTGAAAAATGGAGATCAATATATAAATCCTGATAAATCAACAGTGATTTTCCCTCTTTTATGACTTCTGGTAACGAAAATATTCGTTATTTATCTTTTTCATCTGCATACTGACAACATTCTTTCTAATTTTCCAATCTCTCTCTTGTTGTTGTGATGAAATCAGAATTGTTCTCCTTATGTTCATTACACAACAACTAATATGAATTTCTAGAGCTAAAATGCTTACTGATTTATTTTGTGCCAATTCACACATCACCAGGAGAATCATGATGTTCCATATCCCAATATAGTTGTAGCCCTTTTTTTGTGGTATTATTTGTGAAATAAAAACAATGTACCCCAATGATCAAATGCCTCAATCCTTCGTCTTTATCTCATCATATTACACATGTTGTAAACGAACCCCAATCTTTCAAAATTATTAAACTACTTTACAGACAACAGTGGACAAACAGCAGTAGGTTCGTAGAATAAATACAAAATAAACATATTAAACTTAAAAAAATAAGATGGAATAAATCATCTGAAACTATAGATATTACTAGCTGAAACTGATTAATTATTGAGAGGATTTGATTTTACTCTTCTTAGTAACTGGGATCCGTACTAGTCGTTGTATAATGAACATAAGGGGAACAATTGTAATGTCATCACAGAAACAAGAGGGAAATTTTTAAAATTAGAAAGAATGATGTCAGTATGTAGATGAAAAAGATAAATAACGAATTACCCAAGGTTCCTAACCCTAGAACCCAGATATTACTCTTTTCTTCTGTTCTTGGAAACTTCTATGATCTCAACCGTGTGAATGTTCATTGCATTTGGCATCCCACTTCAAAGACATTCACTTTCAACTTGAAAATGTTACAAGTCATTAAAACCATGTTTTTGTCGACCACAGTCTCAACTCTAGGTGTGTAGGACCTAAGACACCTTCCAAGTTTCATCTAGTGAACTGATCAAAGGAAAAACAAAGGACCACAGACCAAAAGGGAGATGGGAATGCTGTTGCACCGTAAACTGAGGCAAAGTATGAACAATGGGCATGTATTAACGGCCAGAAACAATGCATACACAGGTGGGAAAAGTTAGTATTCCTCTAATATTTCAAGATAGAGAAATTAATATTTCAGAAAAAAAGTATTTTACGTTTTTATCTAATGTTGATTCCCCATGCATTCTAATTTACAACACAAAAATCAAAAGGCATATGAACAGTGGAATGACTCAAAATCTATAAAAAAAATTGCGATATTATTGTTGTTGATAAATAAGAGTAGCAAGCAGGACTGAAGAAATATAAACTGATGTTTCCAAGGCGAATGCTTATTCTTACAAGGTTATTATACAAAATGGAGAAATGAGAAACTGGTTGAGACTGTCCACTATGAGTAACACAAAAAATAAAGGATACATTTTCCTTCGAAGGTTAAATTCCCAGTAGTGTAGATAAGTATATATGGAATAAATTGCCAGCAAGTAGGAGGCAAAGACGTTATATACATGGGTATTGAGTGTAAGGTGAAGAAGACACTAATTCAAGATTATGTTTGTTTGGTACAGTGCATAAATAATTCACAAACACTTAGAACATGCGCAAGATAGATAGATAGATCTATGTGAAACTGATGTAAAGTAACTAGGACAGGAACATATGTTGGGCTAGACAGAGGAAAGAAATTTATGAAACGATTACTTAGTGATCGTTGACAGGGCCCTACGTTAATCAACATGGAAGATGTCAGTCTTTGGCCCTGTTCAGATGTAGTTATGATAATTTTCTCAAGAAATGTATGTCTATGGAATAACAAAATATGGCAAATGAATGAACTGAGTCGCAATGGATCCGATCCATAAAGGAGAGAGTCTTGGAAGATTTTCTCCAAGAAATGAAGTATTATCAAAGAATAAAGATAAAGAGTGAAATATAATATATTAGAAGAGATAATAAAGATGAGGATGAAGAAATAAGATACTTCCAGAAGCATCGAGACAAAAACATTTCAGTAGGAAGAACAATCGAAGAAGTCAAAATTATAAGTTTTTCAGGTTCTTACAAGATGCGTGACCGCTGGGAAAACTTTTGTACCCTTCCTTAATAACTTTCTTCACCCCATTGCAAATTACGTCTCCAGTGGAATCAAAAGCCTGGACAACATACACCACAGATGTAATAAGAGCCAGCTTTGCTGAGCCACGTAGAAAGCTAACAATGACAAAAAAATCTAGTGAGAGAAAGATGAGAAAAAATATTCTGACTCACTGCCTTCCCATCTGGAAAACATCGCCAGAAGAAGTCGGGTCGAGGTCTACCAACAGCAGTCTTGATCACTTCTGTTATTAGTCCAGTTATAAGCACAGAGTATAGAATCCCTGCATGCAGGCAGTTGACTTAGTCATGAGCAGAAGTTCTACTCGAAAATTAGCGGTAAAGGAGACTTACCAATAATAGCATGATGCAAATCATATACGTCCTTTCTCCAACAGTAGATTACAATGTAGATTATGACAGGCAATAAAATTGCCACAACCTGTAATTAGATAACAAAGATGCTGTCAGAACCAAAGAGGAACATAAATATCTTCGTTGACATAACAGTTTTAACTAGCACCAGCAGCAAATTGTTCATAGAATATACTAATTTTGACACTTTAGTTTAGTGACAGACTCCAACTGCCCAAACGGGCACTGTGTCATCTTTGAGAGGGTATTTCAGGTCTGTCATCATGTCTTGGCCAACAAAGCGATGGAACGGTTCTATTTGGAGCACGCCAACAACCAGCCCCAGTAACAGTACGAGGATGAGCCAATCATGCATGTGGAACCTCGCCACTCTGATTCCATGAGATCGAACAGTGCAAGCTCCCAGCTGAACGACTGGCATCGTGCCCTGAAGAACGAATACAAATTCGATGTCAGGATACAAGTCAGGACATTAAGAGCAAGATGTTGAATTGAAACTCTAAAGCTTCTCATGGGTGGATCTTGTTCACGACTGAATGGTACCCATAAAATGATAATCACAGAAAAATAATCCCAGTGACTTCAAACCCGTGGTTTCTGGCCGAACCCAAATTGACTTTTCGAGCTGATATAAACAAACTCTATTCAGATAAGTTTCAGATTCACCTCCGTTGAATTCAACACTCGACCCTTTGTTTTCCTTAGAAAAGAAGATGGTATTCAACCCGACAAGTAACATTCAATGAAATCACTCCAATTGTGTTCCTAAAGAGTCAGGTGAAATTTGATAAGTGAACAGCCTAACAAGTGAAAATATTAGCCCCATTGAGCCAAAAGTGCCTTTGCTTAAGAAAAGGCTCATCTAGGAGAAATTTTTTGAATGTTTCTGTGGACATGGACGACTTTGCCAGAGGAACTTGGACAGGAGAAGCCATGGGATTACATATTATATGGATATTTAGGCCACAAGGAACTTCCACGGTGGAGAATAGGGCTTAGATAGTGAAATTTCTATCACTCTGTTTGCACTGGTGATGCAAGTGATGCTGTATATGGGGATTTATCTGGGTGCTTATACTGCATGTCAGACCAGGGGTACCTTGGTCTCACCAAGACGAATGTGGAAGATGTGATGCCAAGTTTATGGAGGATGAGTAGATTGTGGCCATTATATTTCCCGAATTGTTGCTTAATGATAAAATCTACCGCTGCTAAAGTGAAAAGCTCAAAATCCAAGCATTCGTTTAGAAGAGAACAAGTATGGGGAAGAAGCTGGATTCCTAGGGAGGAGAGAAGGACTTCCAGAGTGGGACGTCACAACCCAGAGATCCCAAGTTCATGAATCAGATGAAGCCAGGAGCGTATCCTGCGGAAGCATGAATCTATGCGCTGCAGAGGGAAGGAGTATCTTCTTCCCTCTTTCCCTGTTCAACCAATCTGAAGTAACCGGCGTGGGCAAATTTCCACAGAATTATGAGCCAAGTATCCACAGAAGCGAGAACGAGAAAGGTAACGGGAGAATGGAATGGCAGCATCTTCATCGGGTTTCCTTCTCTCCATTGCCCACTTCTTACCGGGGAGACTTCCTCACAGCGACGGGGAGAAAGGGAGGCGGGTGGAAGACGAAGCCTCCTTCTGCTCTAAACAGCTCTCCGCAGCACCGAGAAGGTTATCGGTGTGATTCGTCACAGCGGCAACTGATTGTGAGGAATCACACCGAGGAAGAAAGAAGATGAATAGACGGCGGACAGAGGAAGAAAAAGCGAGTAAGAAGATGAAGAGATGCGAAGCGAGGCCGGAACGCGAAGATGCCCTCGTCCCTTATGATATCTCTCTTGGTGACACCAGGCTGGGAAGAAAGTTTCCAACAGACCCGCTTGCATTGCTCCCCGCGGAGGAAGAGACGCTGCTTTTCAAAGGCTTCTGTGGTCATCTTGACCATTGCATCCTCCCTACGACTTCCATGGTCAGACCAAAGCAGTGATCTCCCTCTCAACTTCTGAGATCGTTTTCATTCTCAGTCCAAGTTGGAAATATCGTCTCTTTTGGGTGGCCAGGAACGCGGTTCCTGGACGGCCCTTCCTCCCTTCCTGTCTCGTTCCATGGTTGACCACCTGCTCCTCCACACAACGCCGTCGCCCAGTCAAACCAGACGCGTCGCAAAGATGTGATTTTGGGGAGGATTCCGGATAACCCATTTCTCCTGGCGGTTAAACGTGCCTCTTCGAAGGTAGGGTCGCAGAGAAGATGAAACGGTTCTACCATCCTCAACGAGGACAAGGTAGTCAGTCCCAGTGGCCCAAATCCGCATCTCGCCAGATCCTGTCGTCGTCATCCTAGAATAATGGCGACTGCCCGATGCTGATTTTTTTGCGGTCAGACCCAGTCCAAAGCCAAAAGCCGCAGCCCGGTCCTGAAGAGGCCGAATGTGTCGCCGGAATCATCCGAGAAGGAGGGATCCGTCGTCTCGGGTGGCCATATAAAAGGGGCGGGTGCGCAAAACGGGACAAAACACGGAAACCGGCGAGCGATTGAGGGGATCGACCCGCCATGTTCCAGGTCTCATACGCCGTCTCCGCTCCGATTCACAGCCCAGCGGCGGGCTCTCGGTCGTCGCGCTGCCCGCTGCTGGACTGCGCTTCTCCCCGGCGCGCAGCGCCGCCGTGGGCGGCGGCGACTGATCCTCAGGGAGGCCGTAGAGTCCACACAAGAGCGCATGCGAGGAATGCAGCGGTTAGGCGGCGCTGCAGGGACGCAGCGAGGAATAGTTCCGGCAGCCGGGAGGTCCTGCGGAGGGCGTTATCGCCGCCGGTTCATCGGCGAGGAGGTGGGTCGCCGCTTCAGCGGCGGTGGTGGAATTTCCAGCCGACGCCCAGCCGGCTGTCGAGTATGTCCACGGCGACCCTCGAAGAAGATGATGGAGGGGACACCTCCGTCTAGCGTAGCTTCGTTCAGAGGGTTGGAAAGGCGCAGCACGCTCGTGCTGTCTCTACCGAGAGACTCCTCCGTTCATCTTATTCTTTGAGGCTAAAGCTTGCATTTTCAAAGCTTGCCCGATTCTTTCAACTAATCAATTGGTATCCTATGGTTTACATTTTGAACCATCATAGAAATCAATTACTTACGTTTTATGTCGTCAGAATCACTCTGGATATAATGATCATAACGTGGGCGCACCAATCTTAGCGTCCTCCACGGATGAGAAGGATAGGAATGGTGGACGCGGCGGGGTGGGTGGAGGACCTTCTTAGCCTTCCCTTTTCCCTAATAGGGAGGAGAGGAGGAAGGGGATTACGATAGATACACGGTATTCTCGGTTTTTCCTCGTCAGATCGAGGGTTGGCGGATGGGGAAATCGGGTTGGAGAACCTGGGCCATCCGCTTACTACAGAGAGAGAGAGAGAGAGAGAGAGAGAGATGGAGGGAGGGAGGGTGAGAGCGAGAGAGAGAGAGAGATAGCGAGAGCGAGCGAGCGAGCGAGAGAGAGAGAGAGAGAGAGAGAGAGAGAGAGAGAGGGCAGCTTGCCAACCCGTGGGTTTCCTCAAACAAGGGAATCGATGCTCGCTACTAGCATCATTCCTTTCCGTGGTGTGAAGAACAACATCGAAACAATTGGCAGGAGGAGAATAGTCCATACACAAACCTTCACGCTGCGAGGGAGCTCGACTTGCAGTCAACTTCTATGTTCCAGCTCTAGATCTTTTTATGCACCATGCGAAGTTCTCTTGAAGGTAGGCTTTTCTCCCTAGAGAGAGTCGTGATAATCTTGTAGCTTCAATGTACTGCATAATTTTTGTTCTTCACCTTTATTTTCTGATCATAGGACCATGAAAGAACACCTTTCTCTATCTGATTTTCCATTCTAAATTTCCATGTCGACCGGGCTAATCTATAAAACTTGTGAAGCAAGATACCAACACTTTATCTCAAACCTTCAAACATTCAAACTTCTCTTGAGACTAAACTAGTTTATGATATCCACCACCAGCAGGTGAGTGCGGACAACAATGGTATGGATTTAATGGGAACATTAGTCAGGTATTTCTACTTCACTAGTTTTTATTTGATGTTATATGGTGCATCTCTCTAGATTGTAGCCAAGTTCACACAGCTCAACTATTCGTGATAAGTTAAAGCATTTACTATCAAATATAAAAAAATAAAAATAAAAATGTGATGATTGTCCCCAACATTTAAAGTTTTGCTAAAAATATTATTATACTAATTTTTATTTGTGATGTGTTTACTTTGGGGTTTATCAATAAAATTTAATGAACTTAACTGAAAGTATAGTCTAAATCTACTGAAATTTTTTTACTAGCTAGTGTTGATCTCTTAGACAACTGTGTAGGAGTTGAAATAATGTTGATATCGAAGTCCACATATAGAGATATATTATTTCCACACCTATATGTGTTACACATCACATGTGAATGTAAAAGCTTTCAATTTAGCTTGAGGTCAATACCCTTATGACGTGTTAGAAACATGTATGTAAGACACAACTCAACCTCTAAAGTGGAAACCAAAGTAAATAGAATTAACCTTGGTATTGATCCAAATTAGCCATTAAAAATACAAATCTACGGTTATTATAATCAATGTTAATATAGACAATGAAAAATGTTGAAACTAGAAATAAAATCAATTGAGATGGATGACTAATCATTGACTTAGTAAGGTTTTTCTCAACCAAGATCACATACGTTTTTTAAGAGTTATAAATGATATATTATGGTGAGAAATTTTCAGAAAATAAAAAATTAAAAACTCCAAGTACTTTAGTCCTACTCTCTCTCCCCCCCATATCTTTATCAAAATGTCTCTCATCTAAATTGCCTTTAATTTCCACAAGAAATTTGAATATAGGGTATTCAAACTCAAGCTCTGTTGCAATTGGAATATTGATTTTGTTGGAATATTGAATTTAACTCTCATCCTCAATTAAACATTTCTATCTAAATACTTTATCTATCATATATTAAATGCTTAAATTTATAGATTTTAAAATTTTTAATTCCAAATATAGATTATACATTTTAATTACCAAACTTTAAATTGACTAGTTTAGTATGCATCCCACTTATGGAATTTTAATTCTAATGTAAATATTGAATTTGAATGATTTTATTGACCATATATAAAATGTTTTAATTATTGGACCAATTGGTTGAATTAGATCAAAATGTATAATTGTTAGAATTTAAATAATTACTTCATTGCACATATTATTCTAGATACACTACAAGTATAAGTCCATAAGAAGTTGAATACCAAATTAATCATAATGCAGTAATAAGATATTTTTATGAAAAACCTAATAATTGTAGTTGTTGTAGATTAAGTTTTGAGAATTGAATTGTGTAATGGCCTCATACTTTGAAGAGTACATAAAAATCTAATAGCTAATTGTTTAACTAATTTTAGATTTGAATTTATATCATATATAGACATACACATACTAATTGGAAATATATTTGAAAGATAAAGATATAGAACAAATGGTATAAGAATTTAATTAAATATTAATTTTATAATATTTATGAGTATTTTATGAATAGAATTTTATGCATTTATTTGATAGTTATAACCTCATTTTCTACTATTATCCATTTTTTGAAAATGACTATTGGATGAGCCAAAGCTGACCTTATAAATAGTAGACTTCACCTAGTATATGAGACGACACAAAATGAGAAATACCCAAAATGACTCGGTTGGCTTAAGAACATATAAATGTGAACTACAAACATTTGATTACTTCAAACATAATATTTAGGTAGTTAGGACAAAAAATATTTGTATAATGTGATAGATTTTTAGGGTAGTAATTATTTCAGTTTTTATTTATTTTGATGTTCTTTTTTAAATTTTCTAACTTTAAGGGTAGTTAGACAAAATTGTAGGCAATGCTGAAATTTGGGTGAATTAATAATAAAACTTCTTTCTCTTTGCAAGGTTTATTTTTGCTTGTGAATTCAAACAATTGCTGTGAATTTAAAGGATTTTTTTTTTTTATCCTTGTGGATTCAATGATTGTCAAAAATTATTCCTTTTGGACTCAAAAGGACTAAAAAAATTTCATGTTGTGGATTCAAAACCTAGTTTCTTTCTTCCTTGGTTTACATTGCATCGTCACCTCAACCTACATATCATAGAAAAGAGTCTATATTTTCATTCACCTTTTTATACATTCATGCTAACACATGACTATTGAGGGCCATAAAGGAGAAGAACCATTGTTAACATGTTAAAGGAAATAACTTTCATGTAGAATCTGAAGCTGCCCAAGTAACAAAGGATTCTAGTCTACTAAACCCATCATAAACAAAAAAAGAAATTATATTACAGTGTAAGCTTTAAATTTCATATCATTGTATTACCTAACCAACATAAATCCGACTCTACCCAAACTTTTTTGGTTCACCCCAACATAACTTATTTGCCCATTTCAAATTCATAAGCTCAGGAAGCTAGCATCATTCAAATTGAGAACATCTAAGTGGCCCATAATCTCTACATTAAAAAAATTAGTTAAACACAATCTCAAAGTATTGTAGGCATCTTGATGTATGTTATGGTTTTAGATCAAACAACTCTATTCAATTTTGAACCAACTAATGGTGTTGTGGGTCAAAACAACAAACATCATTTTAGACTTAGGTTTGACAACAACACTTGGAACTGTTTTGTAGGTCAGAGCAAAAATGCTTTGGTGGACTAACAATATTGTGAAAGGTTGTGTGATGGGTTGAACATAATAAGTTAATGGTGGAGTGATAAGAACTTTGGTATGTTATTTGGCATGTCGAGGTCATTAAGTTAGTGGAGTGACAAATACCATAATAGGTTAGTGAAAAAGTGATTCATTTGAAGTAATCTAATTGTTAGTGTTGTGAGCACTAGTTTTAATCTTTGGGAAGATGAACAGAAACTTTTAGAGTGGAAACTATTAGAATGGTGAAAGTAGGGTGGGGCTAAACCACTCTAAAATCTATGCATATAGACTTCTCCTATCTTCATTGTATAATTCTGTGTATGACATACTCTATATCATAGTACTTTAGAAAGAATAATATAAATAACTTATTTATATTATATATTATAATGCTATATATAGTGGTTTGAAGAATCTTAAGTCTTAGTTTTGTTCCCTTTAATTATGGTTCACCTCTAAATACAATCCAAATATAGATTGGAATAGTCAACAGTTATTTTGATTAGGCAATCTATATCTAAAAGATTACAACTAATTCATTAGATTTTCATATGAAATTTTTATGAAAGGTATTCAACCATCATTAGTTGTGAAATTTCTAGTAAGACAACTTAGTAAAGGCAAGTCATGAATTTAATAAAGGCAATTCTATGACTTAATTTGGTTATTTGTGGTAGATATATATCATTTTGAGTGTTGGGCCACTTAAGCTCTTCTAAGAATCTTCAATTACAAAAGTAAGTGCACATTATAAGATTAATTGTCTTCCCCCCTAAATTCATAAATATAGTGATATTTGACTATTGTTATAATGTACTAGGGCAATTAGGTCTTTCTTGAGTTAGTGAGTCTAGAATGATGAGGCAGCACTACAAGGCTAGTGGTTTGACTTTCTAGAAGAATAATCTAATAGAGGTAAGTTGAGGACTTGTTTAGTCCCTTAGTGCTAGAGGAATACCACTAATAGTGAACGTTGGGGGCCTTTGAGATTTTGTATGGTGGTTACGTAAAATGGTCTGCTATAACTCTAGGGATAGTAAGTTTGCTCAGATTTGTGAGCCAAGAGGAGATAGGCTGATGCCCTTGTGTTCAATATTTACAAACTAACTAGAGGTTAGTGGAAACTAGACATGAGAATTTGAAATGATGTGGGAATAGAGTGTCAAACTGTTATAAATTGTGGAATATCCTAATTGTTCTAATGAGTTAACTTGAGAGTTGACCATCTTATTGGGGAAGAATAATTATTCTAAAGTATTTCTTAATTGTGGAGAAAGCCAAATCTACCTTCTTAATTTCCATTGTAGCCCATTTGAGACCATCAAATGGTAAATGAGGATAAAGAAGTTTACAAGGACTTCCAATCAATTGTTACGCTCTACTTTTGGCTGATCATATATCATAATGTTATTATACATAATATAATTATTTAGTCTAATGGTATGATTGTTAAATGATTTATATATTATATTATCATCATGCGTTATTATACATGATGCTACTTATATGTTAAGTTATTATAATGTAAATATATTAGTATTTGTACTTATGGCATATTGTGCTAATTACATTCATATGTTTTGTTATTTTTATTTGTATAACTCGCAATTTATTCATATATTGTGTTCTTTGCATTCACAATATATGCTATGTTATTCACATACATGCTATTCACATATTACATGATATTATTCACACATATTTCTATTTCTCCGTGTTTACAGTACATATTGCTTATGCACATGCTTTTATAAAGATGTTCACTTTTATGTCATACACTATGCTGTTTAAATCCACATATTGTTGCTTTTGTATTGGCAATATGGCATGCTATTCCCATACATATATTGTATTATTTACACCAACTTATTACGTTGATATACAATTATACATTGTGCTATGTGTTCACATATTATATTCACAAATTATATTGTGATATCTACAATTATATAGTGCGTTATTTACACTCATATATTGTATTCATGATATACATTAGTATCAACATGTATATAGGGTGATGTATTGTGCAATCCACTATTATACTATTTGTAACATACTATGTTACTGACGACCAATACTTTATTAACATGGGTTTCACAAGTCAACATAATTGACATGACTTTTCTAACAACTTTAGAACTAACTTTTATTATAGGTACGTGCTTTGAAAGCTATTTCAAAGATGAACATGATGCCCCAAAGCATGCAAATAAATTAGAATTATGAAAATTGATATTAAATTGACAAGATGAATAAATAATTTATTAACCTTTTTTTAGATATGTGGTGTAGTATTTAATGGTTGCATTAGAAGCTATTTGTAGCTATTAGATGATAATGTTGCTCATGTGGGTTGAAGTCAATAAATATGCAATATTTTCAGTGTTAAAAAGGAGGGAAGAGAGCTATATTTATTGATATATTTTTTATAAATTAATTAATGAACTTGAGTGCATGAATATATGATTAACTATTGTTGAACGTAATCAAGCCCTTGTGAATTGCTAAAGTTTTGAAGTTACTTAATAAGTCTTTATTATCATAAATTAATAATTAATTATTAATATATTTTAATTCTTAAGTCATGATAAATCAACATATTTATGTTAAATTGAGAAAAAAAAGGTTTTTATTTGATTAATGTAAATTTTTAACTAATTATGTGTTTTTATAATTTTATATAATTTTTATAATCATATTTTTGAGATAAAATGAAGAGAATAAAATAAAATAAAATATATAAAAAAGGGGGACCGTTGGTCAACTGAGTCTACATGCAAGTCGGAGGCATAGTCGGGTAAAACCACAAGCTAGGGGTTGGAGTGGTTAAAGATTAATTTGAGCATGTGTCACTCCCCTTCTATGTCACTAGTGGCCAGTCGTGGTGTAGGCAAAGAGTGATCATACACACATGTATACATGAGATAAAGTATATTATAGATGAAAATAAGTATTGATATATTTATCTTAAACATTAGAAAACAATTGATGGGAGGCTAAACCCACACCATCACTCGTTGGCAAGTTTTTAATCTTTTTATATCAAAAATACCCCTTATAAGAAATAAATGACTCCATGACGTCACTAGGTAATGGCATGTAGATAATTCACATTCTCCCTCTTTCTCATACAATTGAGAAACTAATGAGGGTTCAAACCCCACAAAAGTCAAATTTTATATTTTTAGTTGATTAAATCGTGATTTTTTTTACTGAAAGCTAGTCAATCTAGTTGATGGAATAGTTTGATCATCAATGAAAACTTTTTCCAAGCTATCTGTGAATCATCATTAGCAATTAACTAAAGATTCTAAATGCCAAAATTATAGATTTTTTGAAAAAATCATATATGATTGATCAACGGATGAGCTATCATTTAAAAGAGGACGATCCCTTGAGAGATGAGTTACCAACTCCTCAAAGTAAAACTAGATGCGATACGAGCCTCATCTCACTATGTGAACGTGAAGAAGAAGCTTGTAAAGACACACCTCACTTTTATACAACTTATCTCTATTGAGTGACATCTGCTGGAGATGATTGATTGACCTATTTTATTAATTTCTAAACTTTAAAAAATGAGCTAGAGATTGTCCATATTGTAAATATCCAAAGAGGGCCTTTGAGGCTTTGAACATCACATGAAAATTCACTTGAATGCTTAGAATTCCAATAATCGCTGCTGCAACACTAGAACTCTATCTTCACTCTTTTAAACTTAATTTTTATTTAAATTAGTGAGATTTTATATGATTTCAAGTTTAAAAAAAAAATTAGTTGATTACCATTCATTTGATTTTTACAAATATTAATTTGATCAATTAAATCATTTTCAATCATTTACATAAGAATCATTAGATGAAACTCTATTTCGCTTCAAATTATATTTGTCGTGGTGCTAACATCATCATGACATGTGCACCAAGATTAATTATGTTTTTCTATTTCTCTTCATTATTTAGTCTAAAAATAATAAAAAATCAAATTCTTTACATAAATTCTTAAATTTTACCTAATATTATCTTACATTCTTATGATCAACCTATACATTTTTTTACTATTCTTTGAATATTTTATCAAATTATAATTTATTTATTTATACTAAAATATTTCCAAAAATATAAAAATGAGTACTTTCTAATTTTATACAATGACTAAGTCACATCACTACTCAAGTTATTAATGAAGGATCAATAAATATTCTCAACAAAATATTTAGGTTTAGCAAAGATTTTCAGCTAGATTCAGTAGGTGTTAGTTAATGCATGATATTGAATTTCTCGAAATCACTATTGTGGTGTCGTTGCATTGTGCAAGTTGTTTACTACTTGGAGCCAAAAGGCTATTAGAGAATAGTATTGTGATATGCTATTTGATAGGCAAGAGCTAAAACATTGGGTGGACGAATAATTATTTGGAAGCAATAAAATTGTTAATTTCATAAAACAAAGATGATTGATATTACCTAAAGTCTAGTGGTCATGTATGCAAGAATCTAGTAGTTGCAATCATTGACGATCATCAATGAGATAAGTACAACTATTATAAAATTTGTGCACATATATTTTGTGTACAATTAGCTATGTCTTCTTGCTTCAACTTATTTATTGTGTACCAATTTGGCTGAAAGAAGGTGATTGGATAGTTACAATCAAATTATCATATATTTTAATATATGATAATTAATTTTTTTGTACTGAATGATGCGAGTCACCTTCATTGAGTTAACATTTATTAAAATGTGTGAATGAAGAGCACTTTTAAAGTATAAGGTCAATACTAAAAAGACACCAATGACTTGTGTAGCACTCACAAAGTCATGATGAAGGGTTGCTAAGGAAAGACATAATATATGGATGTGATACTTGCCATCTATGGTAAAGAATGTCCTTGATTTTAGTTGATGATTAATAAAGTTAATTGTGAAGGTAGAAAAAGTAGAATATTTGTAAATTGTTAATTAAAAAGTACCTACTAGATTTCGTGGGTCAATAATGATATAAAATTATGATTAGCTGGTTTTAGAGTAAATAATAATACTTTTGATTGATATAAGTGAATTATGGAAGAAGAAAAGTTAGAGGAAATAACATTAAACATTGTGGCAGATATTTATTAATTTTTCTTGGAATCAATTATTCTCGTACAATTCAAAGAACATGTAAACTAGTCAAGATAATGAAGAGTATACATGAAATCTGTTTACCTTGTTGAGATATTTTTTATAAAACTACATAGAATGTAAATCTATTTACTCAATGTTAAATATTTTATGCTTTTTTTTTAATGTTGTGTTAAAATAGCTAGTGTTCTAAGTAGATCCTTGATTGAAGTTTTAGTGGGCTTTTTTGCAATCATTGGATAGTGGTTGAGCTAATTAGTAATATGTACATAGTTTGTATAAATGAAAGTATATTTTGTTTAGTTTATAAATACTGTAATCAATGCAATATAATATAAAATAGTTATGAATGTGTATTACTATTAGTGCCCAAAAGATTCTTTGTGCATTTATAGTCTCACTTCTTTTGTTTACATCAAAATTTTATCGTAGTTCTTGACTCTCCTACCAATATCGTACAATAATAGTAATATCAATACACTGCCAAATCAAACCATACACATGAAAATTATTTATGATGATCGAGTCCACAGTGGCTCATCTTCCCTTTTTCATAGGCGTTGACCAAAAATGCCATGAAGCCTAGAGGGTTATACTCACTGAAAGTTCCCTCCTTGCCTCAAACACTTGAGAAGAAATTCCTTGCTTGGAGCACTCCATCTTGTCTATCATGTTTGTATACAAAAGGTTGTTCTTGGCCGAAAACATTGGTCAACGCCATGTAGTTGTATAAATAAATGCACCATGATCCAAGTATTTGAGGTAGGGCCCAAGTGTGTGATGAAAATGGCCCACTTGACCCTACCTATCTTTCCCAGTGGAACGAGCCGGAGTGTAACCGGGGAGCTGGCTGGGGAGCGAGCGGACGGGTTTGAACTCTCTCCCGCCAAATCGCTGGATGGCCGGTTCCCGCCCGCATTTTGTACCCGCCACCGGCTATCGCCGGTAAAAACAGGGACTGAAAAACCCCAAGCATCTTCCCCCCTTCACCTGGTTACCGTCACCGCCATCGCCGCCGCCGCCGCCGCCGCCGCCGCAGCCCCCGGCCGTTGCCCATTTCGTTTATAATTATAAACTGGGCAGTTGTACAGAGGTCGTCTTTCCTCTTCGGTTTTGTTGATTCCTCGTCTGATTAGGGCTTAGAGAGGTAATCCTGTGACGTGGGTCGGGGAGGATCTAGGTTTTTTCTTGCAGGAAGGATCCTCGGTTCCTATCATGAGCGCCGTTAACATCACCAACGTCACCGTCCTCGACAACCCGGCGGCTTTCCTCAATCCGTTCCAGTTTGAGATCTCCTACGAGTGCCTGACTCCCCTGAAGGACGGTGCGCTTCCTGGCTGCCCTTCTGTCCTCCCTCTAGATAGTCCTGGGAATCGCGCCGCTTTGTCGTTTATTTTAGTAGAGCTCGCGTTAGACATTTTAATCCTGTCTTTAATTTTCTTGGTGTTCATCGTAACTGTGTCCTAGGGTTTACATTTCTGCTTCAAGTTGGCTGGAAGCTTCATGTCGGGTGTGTTTATCTCAGGATCGCTTCTTTTGTCGCAAAATTCTGAAGGTTCTTATGTTTCTCCTTCGACAGTCGTCGGTGTTATCTAGGTTTCTGCTGTTGATCGTTCGATCTCTTTATTTTGCCAGACTATGTACTCTACCGATCGCTTTCCGACGGTCTCGTGACTGTCTTCTCAGTCAGCTATACGTCCTTTTTCATGTCCCAAGTAATTCTTAATAGGTTTCACTTGAATGAGCATAAGGTCAAAACTTCATTGAGTGCCAAGATCAGGTATTGGAAGACTTCTGGGGTGCGACAGTTATTCTTCTCGTGAAGAACATGACACGATTTAATTCGCAAAATCCCATGCCTCTTCGTTGACACT
Organism: Spirodela intermedia; assembly: GCA_902729315.2. NCBI lineage: Eukaryota > Viridiplantae > Streptophyta > Magnoliopsida > Alismatales > Araceae > Spirodela > Spirodela intermedia. The sequence continues at coordinate 2,714,982 of LR746269.1, read as the reverse complement.
GACTTGTCTTTGTTCTTTTCATAGAATAAAGATGAATTAATCTGTGTATTGTGAATTAGGACGGCCTTAATATCAATCTTTTCCAGTAGGTTGATCCACTAATTGTGTTTGTAATCATTTATTTTCCCATTCTGCTTTGTCATGACGTGGATCATGGAACAGCTTTAAAAAAATCGCAGCTGTGAGATTGTCCAAACTTTTATTTAAATGACTTTTAGGAGCTTTTTTGTAGTATATTGAGTTCAATCCTAAGTCAACTTGCTTTATTGGCTTGCTGATTTGTTTGGTTGCTAATATCAATTTCTTGCATGTGGCATTAGTCCATGCAAATACCATTGTTCATTCAATCAACTGAGGTCAGTCACGTGAATTGATGTAATTGTAGGGTGCATGATTCACGTTTGTTGTCTTAAATAAGTATCATTCAAGACAATATTTTCAAATGAATAACTATAAAATGAAACATTTTTTCTGACCCAAGTAGTTATTGACTTGTAGATGGATTCATTTCGAGTAAGCATTGATAATTAAGATTGGTTTATGAATATTTTAATGAGAAGAGAGTACTGTAATTTTGCTGACTGAAATGGTTCTGCTAGTCATGCAATTATCATTCTCATCTACACTAGGCTGGGTGTGTGTATTTAAATTAGAGGTGAAGTAAAGAGCTGGGAGAGGAGGGCAAGATTGACAAGGTAGTAAACTAGGATAGAATAAAGGAAGGAAACGACAAAAAGTCAAGGCTTTCAGGATATTTGCTTCATAGTAAAGATTGTCGTTTTCATTATTGAGTGCTTTGAAGCTTTCCTTTGTGCTTTATTCAGTGGTTTTTTTTTTACTTCGCAACTGATGGGGTTCTAGCTTTCTTTGAATTTTTGGTAACCATGTGTCTGTACTTTCAGCTTGTTGTCATATTCTACTTTGTTTGAATATGACCCTGACATGATGTTGTGTTTTGGTCTTAAGGCACACACATACCCATTTTCTGCTGAAGACTATTTGCGATGTTCATCTGTGAAATTTATCTTAAATAAAGTAATTTCGATTTTTATGTGAAACTTATACTTCAAATTAAATACCAGTTCAAAATAATATTTTTTTTTTCCAGTATGGCCACATTTAAATCTTGAAAGGTCTCTTTGAATTATGATTCTAATGTGCATACAGTTTCCTTATGAGGCTCGAATTTTATAATAAATATGCGGAAATGAATTTTATCTTTTTAATATAAATGAATTCCTAATTGGAGCACTTCTCATTTATGTTGTTCAGGGAACAAAGACCCGTGGAAACTTGTCACTTTAAGAGTTTTTATAACTTCAAACTTTTATTTTTCCTTTGGCAGAATTTATCTAGTGAAGTCTTAAGAGTTAGTTACCTCCAGAATGATTTTATTGTCCTGTATTATTTGTTGTAAAAGGATTATTGTAGGTACGAGTACAATGTATAAATAAAATCCGAAAATACTTGTAATCAACAAATTAAATGTTCACTCTTTCTTTTCGCCAGTAAGCTGCCTATGGCAAGACCATGGGACTTTCGTATTTACAGATATAATGAGAAACACCCACTTAGCGCCTTTATTGAATTGCTATGTCACGGTTAGAACTTTAAGAATGATAATTTGTCAAAGAGTGCCCTCAATATCAAAAAATTCAAATGAACTGATTACAGATCAAATATTTGTTGATGATAAATCTGTTCCCCATTGTGTCTATCAGTGGGCATTTTCTGTGTCTGTTACCATTCATTCACTGCATGCTTGATTATTCCGCGACAATTACTTTTGGGCAAATGGGTCTCCCGCTTTCTCTACAATGTTGGAGGTCTTAGTAAGGTTATCTTACGTCTACTGCTTTGCCTTTTTGCCTAGGCGCTGAGGCAGTGATCCAATACTTTGCTTGGCTTGGTTACGTTAAAAATCTTGTTGTCTTGTGGCATAAGTTTAAAGTCTTTGAAAAATTGTTATTACCAGTGCTTTCAACATGGAGCTGATATTGAGTTGGTGACCAATGTGTCCTTTTATTTCTGAGATCCGTAATCAACTTTTGTGTGTGTGTGTGTGCACGCGTGCAAGTATAAAACAGGTTATGTGAACATGTTTCATGTTAGTTCTTTGATTTTATGGACCTCGCTTCTTCTTTCTTGCAGTCCATTTTTCCTTGAGCGCATTCACTATTTCCAAAGGCACAACAGCTCGAGGCAGCATGCTATGCTTTGTCTTAACTTGAAAGTTGTCAGGGGAATTGAGACCTCAGAAGTTTTACTAGAAAACCTTTATAAGGGTACCCAAGGCTTCATTGACCTTCCTGTCTGTGATATCATTCTGTAAGGTGCATAGCTCACCAAAAACAAATTCACGAGCAGAAGGATTTTCTTCTAGCACTTGAATCTAGCTTACTTTTGTATCTCTAAGAGGAGATAAGTGGGTTTGGTTAAAGACTTCTATTTCTTTGGCCCTTTTTCTGATCCAGTTGCATAGGCGAAAAATGTCCTTTGGAAAGGTGGTGGAAGCGTTTCATCAGAACATCTTTTGCTTTGAAAAACTGTCTACTCAAAAAAATAGAAAATCAATTTTTCAGCAGACATGCATTGCGTCAATTGTATCTACGACATGCTTTAAGAAGATTTTATAGGACTCTAAATGAAATGAAAACCAGTCGCTTATAGGTAAGAACAAGTGAGAAAGGAGCAGGGCATGGATCCCTTGAGATCATTTACTTCTAACTCTTCCATCTGAAATTGCTGTCTACAAGAGTACACTGCAGCCACATTTTCTTCTTGTGTAGTTTTCTCATTGATGACTCCTCTACCAAATCCCTACGATTCTTCTTTCCAATCAAGACATCTGAGCGGAGAGACTAAAATGATGGTGGGGAAAAGGAAAACATGAATCTCTATTCATCATCGGAAAATGCACACATGCATAAGGATTGTGCTTGGGCTTATTATTCTTACTAAGGGAAGAAAAACATTTCAATACGTATATAAATATTATATACTTTTTCCTTTTTGGCAAATCGCTTGCTAGATCTTCAAACGTGTGCAGGCCTGTTATTTTTCTCTTGCTCCTATTCCCTCTGCCTTCTATCACTTCCTCTTCTCTGGGTGGCTCTCTTCCTTTTGCTTGATATATCTCAAAAACAGATCTGCCTGGCATTTGGCCAACAGATTGTCTGGCAGTTGACTAAGGGGCAGGAAGGAGCCCTTGGGTTATAGTCTGTGGTCCCCCCCGTCTACACATCCTCTCTCTTTCTTTCTGCAATGTCTTTTGTTTTTCTCTATTTGACACTCCTCCACTCTGAGGCCTGTGACATTTGCAGCTTATTGATGGAGAGAGAGAGATAAAGGTGGATCTGTTGGTTCCCAACAACAGTCTTATGTCTCCCTGGGACTGCTAGGTGTCAAATGACCATCACTTCGATTTGATGAGGCTTCTAGGGATGTCATTTGCATGTATGATTGGAGTTGTTTTGCTTTCACCATTAGATCATACAGCGATGCTTTTATTTATTTCTTAGAAATAATTTACTCGGATCATAGATGTCAGGTCCTGGATGGTGTATCAGTAGAAGGCCTGTTTTCTGATTCACCGTGATAATCCTTTAAGATTGCCCTTCTCAATCTGTTCCCTTTTGATGAACTCTCAGTGTTGTATTTGTTGCAGATCTGGAGTGGAAGCTCACCTACGTAGGGTCTGCTGAGGATGAGACTTATGACCAGTTACTGGAGAGTGTGCTTGTGGGTCCTGTCAATGTCGGTAACTACCGCTTTGTCTTACAGGTAACTCCAGGAATCCTGAATAAGTGTTAGAATTAATCGGCTAAAAAGCCCTTATAATTTCTGCCATTTTTATCCCTTTCAGGCAGATCCACCTGACCCTTCAAAGATTCCGGATGAAGACATCATTGGTGTAACAGTGCTGCTTCTCACTTGCTCTTATCTCGGGCAGGAATTTATCAGGGTTGGTTATTATGTGAACAATGACTATGATGATGAGCAGCTAAGGGAAGAACCTCCCCCAAGGGTTCTGATCGACAGAGTTCAGAGGAATATCTTGGCCGACAAACCCCGGGTCACCAAATTCCCCATCAATTTCCATCCTGATACCAGCGAGAACGGGGGGCAACCACCTCCACAACAGCCTTCGCCTGATGATAATCGTAGTGACGAACCGCCATCTGAACATATACCTGACCCGAGTCAAAATTTGTAGCCACAGACACCTGCTGTAGCCTTTGGAAGGAACCGACCCAAGAACAGATCGAGTCACATTGTTGTCAGTGAATGAGGCCTAGCTTGCAGGACATTGCCTCTGCGGGATTTCGGTTAGTCCGTTTGTACCTTTTCTGTCCTCTTCTATTGGATGTATGATAGCATCTCTTTAGTTGATGGTGCTGAGAATTTTAACTCCGGTGAGTTTGAGTGGTTCTCTTTCCACTCCACCTGTTGCCTTGAAATGAGGGTTTCAAGAAGTATGAAGCATCACTTCAGTCCAAATTTGATTCTTTTTTTCCATTTTTCTAGTTCAAGGATTTAAGCTTGTGAATACTATTTTCTCTGTTTTGATCGATTACATGAGCTACTCTTATGAGCTTCAAATGCTCAACAATCTATTACTCTGGGTCAGAACCACCTCAGTCTACACTATGCTGAACTTTTATGTTGCTAGAGTCATTTATCAGTAATCAATACCATTGATGTATCTTGTTTCTGACTGCATATTTTCATTCCTTCCCCCCCAAACGCCTGCCGTTAGGCTGCTGGGGTGAATTGGCGGCAAAGTGTGGGGGTACTGTCTCTATGTTGACCTTTCATGATTACCCACATGAGGACTTGCTTTACTTCATGATACCATGTTGAAGATGATATTATCTTCATTATCGTCATTGGTAGGGGATGTGGGTGGGCTACATCTCCATGTTGGCTGTTCATGTCGCTTGATAAATTATAGTATAATAATATATTTCGTTATTTGCATGCCTTATTGCGTCACATATTTGCTCATCTCAATTGTATGCTTAACTCAATCTAACTTTTTATTTCATTAATTTTCATGTCGTCTTTCATCAAATATGATTAAACTGGGTCTTCTGAGGAATGCTGCATTATATTTTCATTGCTTTTTATTTCATAATTCATTCATCTTGGTTCATATAGAGCTAATCACGTTAAATATTAGAAACAATGAGTTTCTAGAATATATGATTCGTGAACAGCCTTTTATTGCCACACTCAATCAACTGCAGGCGCTTCTTATTTCACGTTACAAAAGAGTTGGGAAGGTATAATGAGCTGCCACTAACGGTGATGCAACTACTGTTTTTCCCACAACTATTTGACTGTTTCTCTGTTGATATATTAATCTCCTCTTGAACCTGATTCATAAGAAAAATGTGAACAAATGCGTTTGAAAATTTTCAGTCGTCAAGAAACTCATCAGAGAACATGATAATATCGAAACATGAACTCAAGCCGTCGAGAAAATGATTTTTAAGCACCTCCGTGTTGAAAAACTTCCTCAACTCTAGTCACGAGTTTTGCCTCAATCTAATTAATCGTCCACATTCACTCCTTGCAGTTTGAGCTTTCCTCTCCTCTCTAAAATATGTGTTACTTTATGACGACGGAAATAATTTGTGAAACATTCAATAAATGTAATCTATCTTGACAATTTGTCAAAATGTTTGCATTGACAAGCTGCATTGTACCATAATATTGCATTGGATCTCTACTTGTGAAAGATCTCAAGTTTGACCAACACGTTTTGCTTGTTTGAAAGAAATTAAAGTTTCAGCTGTTACTTCCATCTGCTTGAAGCATTTCCAAACGAAGGTTGCATAGGGTTTTTGATGCCTGTTCTTGAAATCTTAAGATGGAGGAACCGATGGAAGGGATCTGCTAGAGAACTTGGAGAGTGTTTGGATTCCTTTGAGCTCGAGAGGTACAAACGGGCATCAATTCCTCATGTTTTTCTTTACACGGGCATTTTTTTTCGCAGATTATATCATTGCACTACTGGTTAAAATCAGGTTACATGCAAGATTGGCCAGCACATCCACATTGTAACCCCACATCGAAGAAAAAATTGGGGAATATGAAGAACCCACAATAACCTCCCTGGAAATGATCGGCTACAAAGCCTTCTAGTGGTGTAATGAAAACAACTAACATGGTGGATATTCCCGTTGAATGACAATTGCAGTAATTTCGAGGAAGAGATTATTATGAACCAAGAAATAATCGTCACTGTTGAGGAGCACAGATTAGAAGTGGAAATGATAAGTGCTTCAGTGAACAGATCCTTGAGACATCCCAGGAGCAGCAGATCCATTAGACTACAATTCCCAGACTTTTCAGAGGAAAGTAAATTATAAAAAAAAAAAAAAAAAAACAAGACCAAGCCCTGCAGACATCATGGAAAATTGAGCAACCATGATACACTTTAGCAAGCAAGATGCACAGAAAACGTAACCCCAAGAACCATACTAGATTGTAGAATGGAATCTATGATTCGAATCACCTGACCTTCCAGTGTGAAATAACAAGCGCAAATCATGTACAGGTCATGGCAATACAAGTAAAAGAGCACACATTTTATTCGCCAGGGTGTATGCAAATACATACCCAAAAACCCCACAGCACTGTGCAATGAAATCCATGATTAGAATTACCCAGCATAAATTATTTTTTTTAATAAAAACAGATACAGATCATGAAGAATTCATGGCAATGTACGTAACATAGCACACACATTAATCAGCCAGGCGTAAAAAACAAGTCATTTTATAATGGAATTCAACACAAAGTGTCCTCTCATGAGACCTTATTAATAAAAAATATGTCACAAAACAAAAACATCTGTTTCTCCACTTCGTGGAAGGACCAAGGGGAAGCAGCCTAGAAGAAATCCCAAGATGTCCTAGGTTCCAAGTGAGAAATGATATATTACACTAGTATTTGGCACGCATTGACTTCCAATTGAGGCTGTTAAGCCTTTAAAGTCAAAACCAAAAAGTCAAGAGATGTGAAGGATTCAGAAATTTTATGCATCCATCCAAAAACACCAAAGCCATTGCTTCATCCGGAGAAAATTTCCTGCAACTAAAGTTGACAATCATCCACAGTTACGAGACAGGAACAATGAAGGGTTTCCATCCACATTGTTAAATAGTCATAGGTAGCTCCAAATCGTCAGCGGCACAGGTTATACAATCACAACGCCAATAATCATACTCAGCCATAATGCTCCGTGTCTTCCTCATCAAGTAGTCTCATTAATCACGACCTGTTGTCTTGGTATCACAGCCATAATGTTCTGAGAATGCTCACAGGACTCGAAGGGATCGAAAAAAAGGGGGAAAAAAATATATAATCATAGGCATGAAAAGAATGGCCAGAGTCAGGAGACAGGTTTCGGTGTAAGCATCTGAGGGATATACGGTAGAACACTGAGAGAATCAATTGACTGCCATTGTCCTTGACTTACAATAAGGCGTGTAAAAAGTCTTCTCACAGAAGCAAGAAAAGAGACATAGAAGATGAAAAAGACAAAGCACAAGACAGTCATCACTGGATCGCATTGGCATTGGAAGAAAGAGAGTCCCATTCCCATCGATTACCTGAAGGCAAAATCATTGCTAGAGAACTTGTAAACGAAATAGAGAAATCACAGTGAAGCCTCCTGTTTAACATATAAAACGTTTAAAACGGAAACCAGACAATGTATTCCTAATTCTGAGCGGAAACCCGGAGATTGATCAATCCAGCTCGCCAATAGAAGAGGCCGCGCCCCCAGCGGACAAGGTGACGACCTCCTCAGCGGAGAATTTGCCCTTGGCCTTGTCGGTGGCACTCGCGCGGCCTCTAGCCTTGCGATCAAGCAAGGCCTTCCTGTCCTTGTCGAGCTTGAGTTTGGTGACGACGACCTTGGAGGGATTGATCCCGACGTTCACCGTGGAGCCGTTGACCTTCTCGCGAGTGATGCGCTCTACGTGGATAACCCACCGACGGCGATAAACCTGCACGACCTTGCCCTCCCGGCCCTTGTAGGTGCCTCGCACAACCTGCACCTCGTCGTCCTTGCGCACGGGCACGGATCTCACGTTGTACTTGCTTCGCAGGTCCGACGACAGCGGCGCGCTCATCAGCACCCGCCGCACCGACGACGGCGCCGTGAAGTGCGCCTTCCGGCTCTTCCTCCGGGAGCTCGATACCCGCGGATTGTACTTCATCTCTTCGCCGTGGTCTTCCTCTCAGAATAGGGTAGGGTTTAAATCTCTCCTCCCTCCCCTTCTGAACTCTGCAAAAAGGGAGGTCATTTATTGCGGCGCGACGTATAAATAGGGCTGAGAGGAAGCTGTGGGAGAGGGGGGAGACATTTTTATAGTGCTTGAAAAATGTCCACAAGGATTAGTCTCCCCAAGGAATCTAACGCAGCTTTGCCAAAAGTCAATGAATTCTTGCCTATTCTATGAATTCTTTTTTTTTTGTATTTCTGATAAACCGGACATTGACTTGTACACTACTTATCCGCCCCAATATTAGGCTCCCCAAGGAATCTAATGCATTTTTGCCAAAAGTCAATGAATTCTTGCCTATTCTATGAATCTTTTTTTTAGTATTTCTAATAAACCAGACGTTGACTTGTACACTACTTATCCGCCCCAATATTAGGCTCCCCAAGGAATCTAACGCATTTTTGCCAAAAGTCAATGAATTCTTGCCTATTCTATGAATCTTTTTTTCTTTAGTATTTATGATAAACTGGACGTTGACTTGTACACTACTTATTCAGCCTAGGATTAGGCTCCCCAATGATTCTAACGCATTTTTGCCAAAAGTCAATGAATTCTTGCCTAATATGTGAATCTTAATTTCCTTTAGTACTTCTCATACCCTACTTGTTGACTTTATCTACTCAGCCTAGGATTAAGCTCACCAAGGTATCTAATGCATTTTTGCCAAAAGTTAATGAATTCATGTTTAATATATGAATCTTTTTTTAGTACTCCTCAAACCCCAATCGTTGACTTGCACATTGCTTATTCAGCCCAAGATTAGGCTCCCCAAGGAATCCAATCTACTTTTTCTGAAAAGTTAGTGAATTATTACCTAATCTATGAATTTTATTTTTTAGTGGAAACTATTAGTGAAAAATGGTACTTTTTAATGCATGGCTACTAAAAACCTGGAGGCATAGTCTCTAGTTAGTGGAGTACACCTAGAAAGTCAAATGACTACAAATTTGGGGTTTTCAGCTTATCATTCTTGGTCAAGTAAAGTTTCTTAGAAAGGAAATTATTATTTCATGTCATTTTGCTAACTAGTTAGCCCTCGAATCTTGGTTTTGACTTTGACTCACTATATAATAAAATAATAATAAATATTATATATTTTTGTTAATAGTGTTGAAATTTATATATGAGTTGGAGTTTCTTGAGGATTAGTGATGAAAGACGTGAAAGTGGAATATTTCTGATGAGATTAGTCAACAGGAAATTATTATTGTAAATAAAAATAAGGATTATAAAAATGTATAAATTAATAGTCAACTGTGTTAGTCGTCTGTGGATTAGTTGAGTCAACTCCTAATGGTACCATTTAGTCCAGATGAGTTGACTTACTTTGAAAACAAGATAAGTCGCCCCTTTTAAGTTGACTTATCTCTCCATAGAGATCGAGAGAGCATCAACCAAAGAGGAAGAGGGACTTATTCTAATTTGAGAGATTTAGAGGGACCTAAACCTAAATAACTCGAAAATTTTCATAAGATGTTGAGTATGTCGGGCCCAGTCTCCGGCGAAATCCCTAACCAGAGGGCCGCCGGTGGACCATCGTGGCTGGGCCGTCGGAGCCCCGCCGCGACGGGAGGAGGAAGAAGATGAAGATGAAGATGAAGGTGATGGTAAAGAAGAAGAAGAAGAAGAAGCCACAGAAGAAATCTGCCTATTCCGACGATGACGCCACCGAAACCAGGCCGACGAAATCGCTCCTGGCCATCACCGGCGGCGGCGAGGCGCCGGACTCCGGTAACCGGAAGAATTGCCACCAGGTGAGTGAAGTTTTGCTCCGCTGCTTCCCCCTCCATCGCCATTTTTCTCTGATCTCTTCCTTCCGGAGGATCATCGCAGTGCCGGCAGAAGACCATGGCCTTCTCGGCCTCCTGCAAGGCCACCCGCCGCGGGAAGCCCTGCCCCCACCATTTCTGCCAAAGATGCTTGAGGAACAGGTACGGGGAGAACGCAGCGGCGGTGGCGGTCATGGCCGACTGGAGCTGCCCCAAGTGCCGGGGCATCTGCAATTGCAGCTTCTGCATGTGAGGATTCCAAACCCTAATTTCTCCCGCCATCTCGCCCTTCTGGACTTCTAATTCCCTTCCACCTCGTCCTCGCTGGCCGCCGTCCAGGAGGAAGAAGGGGCGGCCGCCGACCGGCATCCTTTTCCCCATCGCCAGATCCAGCGGATACTCCTCTGTGTCGGAGATGCTGCTTCATGGAGGAGGAGTAGGAGATGGGGAAGTGGAGGCGGCGGCGGCGCCACCGGGAGACGGCGGTGGGGTTCAGATCGGGGGATGCTCCGCCGCTGCGGGGTCTTCTCCGGAGGAACCTATCGACGTGGACGAGGAGCAGGAGCTTTTGAGACGGAGGAAGATGGAAAGGGACAGAGAGATCGAGGTGCTCAAGGAGGAGATCGCGGCGCTGGAGGCGGCGCTGGAGGCGGTGGAACCCGGCGGCGGGGCCGCCTAGCTGGTGGCTCTGCGAGGTGGAAGACGATGCCTTCCTTGATTCAATCCCACCTGATAGTGCGGTTCTTTCGAGTCTTCACGGACAACGGCTATAAAAAGCTGATAGAAATACATTCAACGAACGGCAGTGATGAATTAGCAACCCATGAAGACTTCAAATGTGTTGACTTTTCTTTAAACTTCAAAAAATTGACATAAAAAAGGGGTTGATAGGAAAATTCAAAGAGTTGACTTTCAAGTTGGTACAAAAATAAGGTGTCAGGAATATATTCAAATTGTTGACCATAAAAGAATTGAAATGAATAAGGTGAGAATAATAAATTCAAAGCATTGACTTTGTTTACATATAAATTCCTGTCGTTCTACCCATATTCTAAATTCAACGTTAAGCTAGGTGGCTGGCCAAGAGTCAACACGATTTCAAGCCCAGTCGAACGAAATCTCAGTTTGAAGTCAACCCATATAATGAAGCAATAAAAGTCAACACTTATTTACGTCGGATAATATTTCACGTTGAGGAGGGAAAATATATTATTTATAATTCAAATATGGAGGGAAATTTTCAAAATTAGTTGGCGGGATCGCCTTCACTTCCCTCCATCCTGCGAAAACTTAGGCGGGTACAAGAATGGCCACCTGATCTGACCGCAGTCGCCATCACTCGGCCGCCGTTACCGCCGCTTGAGGAGGAGAGGGAGCTGGGGGTTCGGATCGCCATGGCGGTGCCCACAGACTCGCCGGCGAAGAAGCAGATTGCAGCTGCCAGAGCCGGGACGAAGAGGAAGCAGCCGCCCTCGTGCACCTCGGAGGGGAAGGCGTTGGCCTTCCAGGCCCCTGCTGGCTCGGTTCACGCTCCAGCTCCCAAGCAGAACAAGTCTCCCGGTGTCCGCCTCGTGGGCGGCAGGATCTACGATTCGGAGCACGGGAAGACCTGCCATCAGGTTGGATCCCAGTTGTTCCTTGTAATCGACGTGCCTGGGATCTTTTTCTCGTATCTGATTCCTCGTGCATTTGGTTTTGTAGTGTCGCCAGAAGACCATGGATTTCGCGGCTGCCTGCAGTAATTCGAGGAGTCTGAAGCCGTGTCGGATCCATTTTTGTCACAAATGCCTCCTCAATAGGTAGATTTTTCTCTTAACCATTTCGTATGTCGTTCTCCTGCGTTTTCTTATACCCTGCGAGCTAAGATTGCTGAAGATATTTCTGAGGATAATATACCCTGCGTTTTCGTATAATCCAGGTACGGAGAGAAGGCGGAGGAGATGGCTGCTCGTGGCGACTGGATCTGCCCCAAGTGCAGAGGCATCTGTAATTGCAGCTTCTGCATGTGATTACTCATATTTACCCTGATGGCAAATTTTAGCATGAGACGAGATGGGCTTCTGTTCATTCGAAGCAATTTAACGTATCCGGTCGATTGGATGTGTAGGAAGAAGAGAGGACAACAGCCCACTGGAATCCTTATCCACGCTGCCAAGGCGATCGGATGTTCTTCAGTTTCGGAAATGCTGCGGTTGCATCACACGAGCTCTGAGTCGAAGAGGGTAAACAAGGATGAGAATGCTACGCCGGATAATCCACCATCTTCTGTCGAGGTCTGTCGAACACATCCTCTGATTCCGCCCCCATCTCATGTGCTCCTGTCTTAGCCTACGGGTTGTCTTTGTTGGTATGGCAGAAAACGGTGGCATCAGAAAGGAAGCGTGTCATGGGAAATTCTCGTGGATCAAAGGGGTCTCTGGAATTCGACCGTCGTGCTTCAGAATTAATGGAAGAGAAGACTGCGGTATTGGAATCCGTGAAAAGGAATGTGAAAGGGGAAAACGGCAGCGGACCAGCAAGTGATTTGAGATCAGGTAGGAAACACAGGAAAAGAGATTTTCTGGAACGGAGGATGCCGGATGAATGTTCGGGTAAACTTGGAAAATACCCAAAGAAGCACAATGTAACCGGTGAAAGACGATCGGTATGGTTAGAGAACAATGAGAAACTAATAGGTATCTTGGAAATGAATTCTGGGCGGGATGATGACAGAGGAGAAGCGCAGCTACTCCATGGAAGTAACGTCGATGACATAAAGGGTGATTTTCCCGAAAAAATCTACAAGAAATTAGGAAAGAAAGATGTAAAGAAAGAGGAAATGGCACGGATGGGGTACAATAGGAAACACGGATCTAAGCTTCGAAGAAAGATTCGACAGGATGATAACGACGAAGGTTCACATGGTCTGAACGGAAGAATTCACGACTGGAGAAAAGGGTATTTGGATGAGAAGATATCCAAGAAAGTCTCAAAGAAACATATGGATGTGAAAACAGGGGTGGTCTTGGATGGCAACGAGGAGAAAGAATTCGTGGACGGAGATGGAAATGGTGTAGAGATTGAAGGATTACCTAGAGCTTGCGAAGGGAAGAAACGTGTTTTGACGAGAACGAATGTTTCTCATTCAGCAGTAGCAATGCCCCAGGGTACAGAATTGATAAGGGACGCTGACATTAAATTGCGGGTTGAAACTGATGGTTTACTGAGGGATTGCAAGGAGATGAAACATGTTTTCACTAGTACATGTGCCCCTCCTGATTCCGTGTTAGTAATGCCTAAAGGCACAGCTCTGATAACAGTCGCAGGGATTGAATTTCAGGTTGAGGACGTTGGACCGGTACTGCAGTTTCTGGAATTCTGTTCTGCTTTTGGGAAGGTAAACACTGAAAGTATCTGTTTATTTGAATTCCTGTCATGTGCGGCTATTTGGATTTCCTCATATTACACATCTGAAAGGGAGCCTGACAGTGCAAATAGATACTTGTCGATTGCTTTGAGATTCATGGAATTTTCCGTAAGCTAAGAATGGCAATCTTACTTTAATAATTGTTTCTATTTATTTTTTTTATGCCACTCCACTCATCGATGAACCCTGTTATCGATGCAGCTACTTGACATAAAGGAAGGTCAGCCTGAGTCTATTCTTCGAGAGCTGGCAAGTGGGCGTGGTGTCCGTCGAGGATTAAATTCCAAGATAGTCCAGTTGTACATCAAATTGCTCTCTAGGATACGAGAAGAGCGAGGGGATAGGTATGCATTCTTGTTGTATGATATTATTAGTGTGTAACAAAAGGCCCAAAATACAATCAATCCGGCGTGGGCTACGTGAGCCCCAAGTAGTTTTACCGGACAAATTGATAAGTTTGGCATTCCCGGCCCACCAAGCAAAACCAGTGGTTTCTTGGTCACGACCAGCTAAAGCAAAAGTTCCATTAAAGAGCGTTTCCACGTGGTAGAACCTCCTCAGGGAATATAAGATTTTCATGAGGCTGATCCTGAGCCGCCATCCAAGCACGAATACTCGTTGTATGAGATTATAAGTGTGTAACAAACGATTCACCTTCTTTCCTTCATGTTTTTAGGTCTCTTTCATGTACAGAAAATGATGGAACGTGGCTAAAGGCCCTTCAGAAATGTGTTGCCGAGGCTCAGTTTGATTTAGACGACCTGGACTTGGACTCCGTTACTAAGTGCACCGCTGGGTATGCTACCCTAGATTCTTCAAAAAAATTAAGACTACTGAATTTCCTATGCGATGAACTCCTTGGCACAAAGTAAGTAACACTTCATAATTGTTTTTTTTCTTCTTGAAAGTATAAGAAAAATTAGACACTTCTGTGACTTTTTTGTCGTGTTTATTTTCAGAGAAGTAAGAAGTTTGATCAATACAGAAAATACAAATTTCGATGAAAAAAATAAAGAAGAGCGAGAAAAACTTCTTGCTGCAAATGAGGAGGTACCTGAATAATGGGATTTCGGAAAATTTGGAGGATACACATTTTCAATTTTTTTTTCCCAAGAGGTAAACAGTGTTGTTGTTACTGTCGTTTTCATAGAAGAAGATTCTGAAGAAGAAATTAAAGGACGAAGTGGCAGAAGCTATGCTCGAATTAAGAAACGGTGCTCCATTGACCGTGTCAGAACATGAGGATCTTATTTCAAAAATAAAGACTGAGCTGGAGAAAGCCCATGCCGAGGTGCTTGGTTCATTGGGTTCGTTATGTAAGAGTATTGCTACATTCCCATTACGTCTAATATCATTTCCTTTTGCTAGTGATCGGTCCAACATAGTGAATTGTTGTACATTGAAATCAACATTCGTCAAACATCTCATTAGGTGATTTTTACATAGTCTCGAATGTGTTGTTCGAGTATTGCCTAGGGAGGAAGCCATTTAGGAAGGCTAGGCATGGGGGTGGTCAGGTGGAAGGCACTAAAAGTGCTTGTATTGGTCACGATAATACCTTGGTGGTCTCGTTTGTTGCCTTCAACGCCTTGTTAGGAATCTTGCTCTTTCCATTTCAAAAACAGTGATTATAATAAATAGTCCACCAAATCTTATTGATCAAGTGCTTAGTTACCATTGAATCTCAGTTCATTTGTCTCATCCTTGAACTCGACACCTGAAGTGATCAACACTTAAAATTATATCGTTGGTGTTAAGGAGTTTATCAAGTAAGAAAGTATGAGCCATGATTATGAAGTTCTTAATCAATGCTGCACTGAAGGCATAATAACATGATCGCCTACTTTACGGTATTTTACTTGCTTTTGTCATCTTAGTAAACTATCCTGGCCTACATGATTCACACTGGACATCCCATGGTTATCAGGGTTGCATCATCAGACCTATGGATAATGCTGATGACATCACAGTAGAGCATTGGGCTTCCCTGTTTCCCATTTAGTATCACCTAAATCCCCAAACTAGTGTGATATGATGAATGAAGCTATCGTTATGTTGATGGTTTTGATGGTGGTGCTCAAACATCATGTTGGAAATATCTGCGGCTATTGATCTTATGAAAGTATTGTAAAAAAGACGAATGTATTGTGGGCTGTGCAATCCTTACTCGTTATATAGAACCATTTTAGTTATATGCGATTGAGATATATATTGTGGAGTCTCACAATTTCAGCAACGATTTTAGTTTTGTCCGATTACTACATGAGCGCCATCCCAACTTTCTTGGAAAGAAGTTTTGGGAAATGGCACATGCCATGAAGTAACGGTAATAAAGCAATTCCCAATATACTTATTTTGAATGAAAGCATGGCCTAAGATGATCAGCCAAAGAGCTGATCAGCCCTCTTTCATATCTGGGGTGTTGTTTGTCTTAATGTAAGCAATTATATTGTTGCATCTCCTATTTTTTTTCTTGGCAAAAATGAATTGAAATTTTTAGTAAATGATCAGCCAGCCCGTATATGTAAGGGAAACCTAGCGCGATTTTTCTGTTTTGTACCTTATTTCTTCTCTTAATTGAAATGACAACGTGATTATTGTCTTGACGAAATTGATTGACATTTTTAGTAAATGAGAAGTTCATAGGTGAAAAATGAAATGAAACCCTGAGTGTGATTGTTCAATTTTCTTGCCTTGGTTTTCCCATTATTGATACCTAACTTATTTATCTTTACTCTTACTCATCTCTCATGTGTCCTATTTCTTCCGAGTTTTTTATAATATTATTTTCTCTTTTTTGAACAAATATACCAGGTAAAAAGAGATCAGATGCTGTTCGGACTGAGCCTATCCGGTTAGAAGGAGATGGTCGAGCATACTGGAGACTAAAAGGTTATAATAATGCACGAATTTTGCTTCAAGGTTTGTAGTAATGTTTGCAAACTGTTTGCTATTTGCTCAAAGCGGAAGTCTAAAGTTCTTGAAAAAAAAAAAAATCGCTTTTTCAGATATTTCCGATTTGGGTTCAACTGTTTCTCGAGACCAGTGGTTTATTTATTCCAATGAGCAGGAAAAAATAGCTGAGAAACATCTGTCCTCTTCAAGGTGAGTGAACCCTTGTTTCTTTCCCATATTGGGCCTTTTCTTTTCTTTCTTTTTCCTGTTTATTTCTGCCCCCAAAATCATGTTTTTGTCACATAAATGTATATATTTTTTAAAGTTATCGCTTTTGGAAATTATTTCTTCACCATGTTGGTGGATTTTTTATAAAAAAACCCCTTGTTGTGATAGTTCGATTATCATTTATGGTTTTAGTTATTTATTTTAGCTCTCCACAAACTAGGGAAAATATCAATAAAAACCCCTCATTGACTTCCTTATTTTTTTCAAGTTAGTTTCGTGCTAAAAGTAGCAAATAAGGTGGGTTGAAAGCAAATGGGTCAACGGCCCACATATAGATAGAACGACAGAAAACAAAATGAAACTAGATAAATGTGACCCTACACATGTCTTGGATGTCTTAGATTGGATCGGTGTATATAGCACTTGAAAATCTGTTAAAGTCAACCTTGCTTCTGAGGGTGGAGAATTGAGGTTGACTTACCTTGATGGGTATAATCCTTTCTGAAAGGACCAGGTTTTGTTGAAGTGGGTCAACTGTTACGATCGCTCAAAGTTCTCTCTGCTCGAGGAACGTGCCAGATGATGACGAAAAAGTCAACGCCGATGAAGGTGACAGCCATGCAGAGCATCCGTCCTCTGAGGAAAACATGGCTTTCTACTGCTCGACGTTTTGATTGTAGATGAGCATTTTGGGTTCAGTTTAGTGTTTTTTTTTCCTTTTCTTGTGACCAATTAAGGCATCAGTGGATTTTTTTTACTATTTTTATTTGAATGAAAATGCATTTACATGTCTTTACATCGGCATTTACATTTTTAGTAAGTCTTTCAAAGTATAATTAAAAAAATAGGGCAACCCCTAAAAAGTCGATTTTTTACAAAGGGGAAAAGAGAGAGAGAGTGGGGGGGGGGGGGTAGAGAGAGATTCGACGGCAGCGGATAGAGAGGGTGGGGATGTGAGAGAGAGAGAGAGAGAGGGAGAGAACCAGAGGGAGGCGGAGATGGGAACGACAGTGCGGCTTGTGCAGGCCCGGGAAGTAGGGCTTCTTCTGGGTTCGCCCTTCCCCTCGTCCGGCGGCCCAGGCGGCGCCGCCACCACCGGACGGAGGACGGTGGCCTTCGCCGCCGGCGGGAACAACCAGAACGGCGGCGGCAGCATCAGCAGCGAACGTGGCCCTTCTTCCTCGCCCTCGACGGAGCAGCAGAAGGAGAAAAAAAAGGGAAAGCTGGGAGCGCAGCGGCCGCGGGGGCCGTCGGTTCTCGAAGTTCAGAGGGCCATCGGGATCGCCGACGGAGACGACGGCGGCGCCGCCCGGTAATGATCGATGCTTGATCGACTGTTCTTTACTCCCGCTCTAGGAGAAATCTCTGGAGAAGAGGAACGACTGTTCTTTCTTATTCTCTCTCTCTCTATCTTTTAGGGCGGAGGAGGGGAGGGGGAGCTCCGGAATGCTGGACTTCTGGGCGTCGACGCCCATCGGGCAGGCGGAGAGCCCCCCGGAGAAGAAGCTCCGCGAGGTCGGCGAGTGGCTCGTCGATCGCACCGAAGCTCGCGGCCTCCTCGGTCTCTCTCTCTCTCTCTCTCTCTCTCTCTCTCTCTCTCTCTCTCTCTCTTCATTCTCGTTCCGATCTTCTTCGCCATTATCGAACCGAAACCTCAGAATCAGATCAACCTGCTGCGAAAATTTGGAACTAAATTCCTTCCCATTTTATATATATATATATATTGGTGTGGTTTCTGGTGGTTCATCCGCTGAAATGCTTATGATGGTCTGGCAGGGCAGCGGATCCTGATGACGGTGAGCCTCTACGTGCTGCCGGTGTGGGTACTGCTCGTGCTGCTCGCTTCCGGTGTTGTCTCCCTTCCCTTCAATGTGCCCTTCCTGGACGATCTCTTATCGTGATCCAGCGGGTTTATTTCCCCTTTTTTATTGCCTTTTTTTTTTAACACCACAAGTCCAAAGTGGCTATTTTGAAGAAATAAAGGCCTGTAAATCCAGGGAATTTTTATTTATTAAAACTAATTATTAAAGCAAGGTCAATGGACGATTGTCAACCGCCGAGGATGAGGAGTCACGTGCCGGGGCGACATGTGTGGACTGCCCACCGGACCGGGTTTTTAGGGGCAGTTCGACTGGACCGGCCGGTCTATTTCCCTTTTTTACTGCTTTTTTTATATAACGTTTATCTGTGAGCCGGTTCGATTGGACCGGGGGTGGTCCATCCTGGTTTCTTCTTCTCCTCCATGGCCGTAGGGGGATTGCTGCTTTCTCGCGAGGGAAGGTGATAACGTGGTGAGTGAGCACGGAAGGGAGGGGCTGGGGGGTGGGGGGTGGGGCTGCTGCCATGTACGCCGCTGCGGCGGGCCTCTACCCCTCGTCCTCGTCCTCGTCCGTCTCCTTCGCCGTCGGAGTACTCCGGCGCAGTGCGCCGGCGCGGAAGATGATAGGCCTCGCCTTCTCTCCGCGCGCCTTCTTGCCGCTGGCCAGATCGTCGCTTTCGTGTTCTTCCGTTTGTGTTTCTTCCTCTGCCAGCTCAGGTGTGGATCAGGAGGGTGCCCGTCCGAAGCCTTGGCTTCTTGTCGGGCTTGGCAATCCCGGCAAATTGTACGACGGAACTCGGCACAACGTATGTATGCTACGGCCCTCCATTCGCTCAATCCTGGTCTGTAAAATGAATGAAATGCGTTTTTGATTCGATGAGGATTCGATGCTCGATTGGAATTGCATTGTGGTTAAAACATCCCCTTCGATTGGCGCGTTGGGTGCTCGGACGCATAGCCTTTCAAAGAAAGTTTCACGATGAGGTTCTTAGTCGTAGCATATATGGTTTTAATGCTCGTTCAGATGAACAGAGCGAGTGGACTGTTGAATTTATTTTATGATTTTCCTGGAATTTTCGTACATTACGTTAGTGAATCTCTTCGCAGTGTATCTGGTAAGCCAGGGTTCAGAACTTTGATCACGAAACTTCGTATTCCTTTTATTAGGAAATAAGAAAAGGCACTGATAGAAAGGTCGGAGCGCCGACGATAACCAAAAGGATTCCAGCTCACAAGACCCCAGTAAATAGTTCAGTATTTGATGTGGCACAGAGAACCGGCATGTTACCTGTGCTCATCATTGTACTTTGAAGCACCATGTGTGCCGAGTCTTCTGATTCTTCATCCTCCCTTTTGAATTAACCTCTGAGACGTCATCAAACCCAGAGATGCTTCCTGCGTTTGCCACACAAATGGGCGCACTTGGATGAAGCAACGGATTCGTCCATACCATTGGTAATGCACCCACACTAAGCTATTATTTCCCACGTCACTAGTTATTGTGTCCATATACATAGATTGCAATCAATCTTGAAAGTCGAGATAGAATGCCCAAGTCCGAGCTCAAATTTCTTCAGTGGTTCATTTTAAAAAGGCACACGTAGTATAGGATACACTGTGTTTTGTGGATAATGAAGATATGCAAAAGTTTTTGTATATTTTTCATGGTTGTAAGACGGTATCCGACCATATGCTGTGGAGATTTTTTTTGATTCCTTAGTTTTCGAGGGATTTTTTGTATCTAGCATTTTGTCCTCCTTTTCTCATTACAATTCTCTATCATCTACGTTCAAGAAAGAAGATTATAGCCTTGTTTGACCCAAAATGGTATCGACTTTCAGATCTTTAGCTTGACTAAAGTGTCACTAGTCAATGCGCTAAAGACTTACACTTGAATCGGTAATGAATGATATATTACTTCATTTAGCCTTGTACTTTTATTGATTAAGGCTGCCTCATTTAGCTGTAGGGGCTATTTCTTGAAACAGGTACGTATTGAAGAGTGCCAAAACTGTGATATTTTTATGAAAGAGAATATTCATCTTTGGTAGTTTTTCACTGTGTAAGCTATGTCATTTGCATACATCAAACGCTCAGGGAAACGCTAAATATTTTTTCCGACATTTTGACTGGTGAGATAGTAATGTTTAATGTGTTGAATGATTTTTCGAGGTATTAGGAAAAATGTAGTAGGCGCACTATTTTCATGTATAATCAGATCTTTCTGCCTCGCCCTCTCTTTCGTGAACTATTTCCATCTACTGGTCTTCTATTTTTATTTTTTCCAAGTCTAAATCCTGATTTAAATTTTTTCCCGGTGAAAACTTGGAGAGAAATTGAAAGGCACAGATTCTTACAGAGACCATAAGAACCCAACAATCACAATGGCCAGTAAACGGCAATCTGTGGGCTGTGTTGGACTGGTGCCTACAATAACCTCTTTTAGGGTATCAAGGAAGTCTACTGTCACGAGTACACCTTTTACATGGTGGGCGTCCTACGATCTTCACCTCACTATCTTAGCCCAACATTGCATTGAACACAACTGCTTCCTGGGGATGAGTACTGTTAGTAAACCTTGGGCATAGCCCAAGTTCTCTATTGTTGCAATGGCCCTCTATGACCTAGCTAATGTGAGGTCTTGGGTCAATAATCAGGTTAAATAATGTATGTTTGATTTAAATATTAAAAAAAGATAATATAACAACATCGTTGTACTAAGGTATTAAGCTATTCCTTTGGAGTATGATAGAGCATTTGTGAGAGAGAATTCAGAAAAGAGAATGGGATTTCATCAAATAACAAATACTGGGTAAGACTTCTGAAATATACAGCTGTGTGATGAAGTTGTAAAAAAAGAGGATATAAAATATTGTCGAATTACGATTCTAGCAGAGACTGTGGAAATACTTCAGCCTCTGTACAATGACGTGTTGTTTTATCGGTCATTCGAAATCTCTCTTGGGAAATCAACGCCATTTTTTGAGAAAGTTCTTGCTCTACCGAATCCACAATTAAAAGATCCTTCAATTTACCATGCATAATCTTTTACTCTAACAAGAACTCACCTCATGTTCATTAATTTCATTTCCTACTCTGCATTTTAGGTGGGTTTTGAGATGGTGGACTACATAGCGCATGCTGAAGGGATATCTATCAGCAATATTCGTTCTAAAGCTTTATTTGGCAAAGGTTTGTCCTTATTTTGGATAATGGTGTTGCTGCATCTCTGAAACACGTTTCGTTCCTCAAATGACCAGTTCAGCAAGTCTGGTTCTTCTTGGTATGGTCGGGAATTCGATATTTGCTGGTTTCTGAATAATATATTCAAACTTTTAATATTACTGAAGAAGTGACATTTCTCTTAAGAACTATCATTCATATTGGCTTTTGTAAAGGGATATTACAACTTTGGTTGACAAGTCTTGCTTTTTAGTCCTGTGCTAAAGAGAAGCATCTCTACTGGATGGAAAAGTAGACAACTGGTTGGCAAAACATAAGAATGGTGAATAAGCAGTCAAAACTGACAATAATTGATGACAAAACGGAAGATTTTAAATTAAGATTTTTTCCGTAGAAAACACAATCAAGATTAAAAGAAGTTCATCAGGTTTAGCTTAGAAGGGTAGTTTTGTGAAAGGCCCAAAATTACGAATAGAGATATTATAAAAATTCTATAATTTTTACAATGATAAATGAAATACGTAGAATATTTAATGTTCTTTCCGGATTGCAGGATGGGCTGAATTATCCCTAGTGAAAATAGGATATGCTGTCAAAGGTATACGTTACCAGCAAACAAGAGATACCAAATCACTTAGATTGGTGCAAAAAGACCATTTTAGTGTACTAAAGGTCCAAGTTGACGAACTAGGTAATCAGGGATACATCGTGACATATGATGTAAAAAGGTACAACTGTTTTAAGGTTCTAGATTTGGTAGCGAAGGAGAAGCAGCATAAATAAACCTATGGTTTATAAGATTATAATTTCTTGGTGAATGGAGATTAATTTCTATTATACACTGTAACAATCATATTGCCATCAAACTGAAGAGAAACTTTATCATGTGATGAAGAATCTAATTATATTCTGCACAGCAGATCGGTGGGCAACAGGGAACCCTTATTGACAATTTATTGTCTTTGTGGTTAGCTAAGAAGAGTTCTCTTCGTCAGCATCTTTATGCGTGGTGATTGGACTTATAGAAAGTCACTGAATGCCTCACCAAAGCTCCATTGGACCTTTCATGAATTATGGCTAGCCTAATGGGACCATGTAGAGACCATGTAGGATTAATATGAAAGGTAGCCTGCAGTGGCATGGTGAGAGAATGTAACTTGATATGAGGTTAGATGTTGCATTGGGATGAGGTTAGTGACCAGATATTGATCAGTTTGGAGGTTGTACAGCAGTGTACGGAGAAGATTGGCCTGATTTGAAGCCAAAGCCAAAAAGAACATTACTTTAAGGACTTGTAATGCATGTCAGCGAAAGTGATGAGGAGAGCTTTATTGGGCAAAGTGACAGTGATGAAGATCTCACCGCAGGAAACCCATCACATAATCTCTTTGAATGGAAGTGCTGTAACTTCCCACCTTATCTGCCAGTGAGAAGAATGAGAGCTCGCGAGGAACTGCAATGACTTTCCTGTTGAACTTGAACTTTTTGTTGCATTTTTTCCCAATCTGCCGTTTTTTCATGATAAGGTTGCTCTCAAATCAGTGCAGACATTTGCCGTGAAATTGGAGCTGATCTGAATTCCAACTATTGCTTATTTTTTTGATTCGGTGGTTATTTTATTCAATGAGAACTGATTCAGACTTAGCATGCAATGAGCACTTGGGAGGCCAAATCGCCTTTTCGAGTTTTCACAGAATTTACTGTTGTTTTAATCCCATGAGCTTGAGCATGTTTCTCCGTTCCCTACAGACCATGTTCCCCTTCTTTGTCTAAACGTGATTACACATACCGGCCATCATTTCCATGTTGCAATTGGTATTGCCTATAACATCATATTTTCTTACAGTTATGTTGTGGCGGTGATTTTATGTTCTGGAACAGTATACAGGCGGACACACGTCCAGTAGTCTTTACATGCAAATGTCCATAAGAAAGTGTGAATGTGCCATAAGTTCAATCTTCAATTTGATTTCTTTGTCTGGTTTCTGGTAATTCACTGGAAGGTAGGGATAGTGCAGGTCTCTGGGGCACTAGGTTTGGGTGTTGTTGTAAACCTTTATACTCTGGAATGTGCATCATCTTGACCAGCGCATGTATCAGTTACAAATTTTCAATACTATCTCATAGAAACTATGCTTCATGCTTTGTTGCGAGAGAGAACCTCATTGTATTTGTGAAAAGTATCATGCATAACGATAAACATCACTGCCACAACATGGACTCATACTCTTTGAATTGAATTCTTTCATGGACTCATACGTTATGAAAATATTGACTTCTGGTGCCCTAATCCAACTTTTTTAATTTGTTCAGGACAAATTGGAAATGTTCCAGTTATGTTTGCCAAACCACAAACTTTTATGAATGGGAGTGGTGAGTCTGTAAGTACTGTCGCATCAAAGGAACTTTATTAGCACCAATCAGTTTAGTTTTGTGTATTATACAATTGATTCTCGCTTCTCAGGTTGCATCACTTGTTGCGTATTTTAAAGTACCCTTGAATCAAGTCCTTCTGGTACAGTGTTCCCATCGGTCGACTCTGTGTTTCTTAGGTTGGTTCTCCTTTCTATCAGGATTGTGACTCTCATTTTGTATCTTCAGATTTATGATGACCTCGATTTACCTTTTGCATCGTTGAAGTTGCTTCCTAAAGGGGGACATGGTGGTCACAATGGGTATATTCTTCCTCGCTTAGTTCTTTTTCTATGATATATGGTCACAAACAACTGTATTCTTCGTCACTTATTTCACATATTATGTGTGCGTGATTATATATGCATACATATCCGGTTCTGGGATCAGGTCTTGTCACAGAAGTAATAATTTCTCTTTCCACGCCAATGAACTGAATTGAATATTGCATAGATGAGAAAGGTGACCAGATAACAGGGTTAAAAAGGATGAAAAGAAATGAAGACAACACATCTCTATTCAGAAGTGTCGTGTGAGCAACGATGTATTAGGAGCTCATTGTGCCAGTCAAAAGCATAGTGGAACACAGTGAAGTGAGAACACCCTCAGAATGCTTAGGTGGAAAATCTCCCTCACGAAGAAGGAGACGATCATAACCATCCACATGGACTCTGATCAAGATTCACTGTCGCTCATCCATCAGTGTAGTTGATTGACCTACTTGCCCTCTAATGATGCAACCCATTTGGTTGGTTTTCATAGTGGATACAATTTATGCAGAGAAAGTAGGCTTGGATCAAGTCTTGATATAGTTCTGACCCTGACCAGTCAGTGAAGTGAATCTGGTGGAAGAAAAATAAATTGAAGATCGGGCAAACAAAAATTCAAGGTAAAATAAGCAAAAGAATAAACCAGAGAAAACTAGGAGAAAGACATAAAAGCCTAAATTAGAAATTTAGTTTTATTATCCCTCTTCTCTCCTAGTTTTTCCTTTATTTTTCTGTTTCTACTTCTGGTGAGCAAGGATTTGGGTTTGGGGTTATTGACTTTGTTTGTCAATTCTAGGCATGGAGATTCTCTGTGTGAGAGGATCAGATGAAAATTAGATAAACGAGTCTTGGTTATCCATGTAGACTTATCTAATTGTGCTACTGGGGTTCTTGAAGGAATTGAGTGAGAATTTATATGCACGACATTTAATTTGATATAATATCCTTCTTCTGAATACAGGATGAGAAGTGTTATTCAGCGCTTCAAGGGAGTTAAAGATTTTCCACGTCTGAGGATAGGTACATCCGTGTAGCTCTTTTCCATCCTTTTATAGCATAACAAGGTTATGCTATGGTTCTTTTATAACATAAGATGTTATTCGGGATTGTATGTAGGTATTGGCCGACCACCTGGGAAGATGGATCCAGTGAACTTTGTTCTAAAGCCTTTTAGTAAGAAAGAACTCGAAGAGGTGCAATTTATCTCCCATTCCTGTGTTCCCTGCATGCCTTTTGACAGTCTCATCAACTGTTCCAATCCCATCGCCCCATGAAGGCCACAGGGAGAGGATGGCCTTCTAAACTGGATCTCTTCCAAGTCTGGCCTGGCCCCAGCAAAGTGATTTCACAGCCAGGCTGTAAGCCTGCCCACAGAGTAGATCCTTTGGAGACTGGTTGCTCTGATTCACGGATTGATTGATTATCTATTGCATGCCAATGTTGATGTATGAACCATTGAATGAACGTTTATTTGCCTATAAATAGTACCACTAAGAACTGATTCTTTATATCCTCTGTATTTCTTATGAACATGTTTTCTCCTGTTGTTCATTCATCCTCTCTCAGTGTTGAACTAATCTTGTAAATTGCCTGCATTTCAGCTCAGTCTCATGTACCAGATTGGGCTCGAGGCGGTGAGAATTCTTGTGCGTGATGGGTTTGACAAAAGTGCAACTTTCGTCAACAGTGGGAAGTCAACGAAGCTTCTGAGTTGATGACTGTTGGGGGCCCAGTTGCTCCCTCTGTCAGTGATTCCAGCTGCTCGTTGGTCTGAAAGGAACAAGGGGATGCCAAAATATTCATCAGGCTTGTCGCATAGAAAATGAACAATGGGATGGTAGATTATGCATTGACTTTTTTATGCAGGGCTCCCAGTTGCTCCCTCTGTCAGTGATTCCAGCTGCTCGTTGGTCTGAAAGGAACAAGGGGCTGCCAAAATATTCATCAGGCCTGTCGCATAGAAAATGAACAATGGGATGATAGATTATGCATTGACTTTTTTATGCAGGGCTTTTTTGAATAATGTACATTTTTGGAAAGTCTGAGGAATCATGACAAGCCAGATTCCTATCGATGATTATAATTTTTAGAAATCTTAGGTCTGCCCAATAACTAGGAGTCATTTTTCTAGTGGGCCATCCGCCATATGTATCCTAATATCTTAGTGTGGTTAAGCTATTATGATGAAATATACCTATCTATTTATAGATGTACCCATTTAGTTGTGCTTGCGTCATTGCATACCTCTTGACAACGTCATGGCCGGCAATCTCTCAATAACTGATGTGCAAGCTTCTAGTCAATGGGACCCTCATCGTCAAAGCTTTCCCAAAATTTAATTGACTTTGACTGATATTTTACGTTAGAGTCAGAAGATATTAGAGGGAAAGAAGAACTTGCCAAATGGAGAAGAAAAAAAAAAGGCAATAAAGGATACGATTATAATATATTTTATAAAGTTGACCTTAATGCGCCAAAAATAATAAAAATGAAAGGTGATAATAAGCCAAATTTCTTGAGCTGACTTTGGGAGTAAACCATGTGGAGTAGATCAGATCAAGAGAGGACTGTGATGGCCATTGATTAGTAGACAGCAGGGAGCGGTCAACTCTTTTTGAAAAAAAAAAACAGAATTGTCGAATAAATCAGAATTCACTAAATTGTTTTTTGATCTTGTAAGATAATATTTGAAGAAAGATAACCATAGAAAGCAAAAAGTAATGTCTTGGAAGACTGCTTAGGGACCTAGGGGAATGCTGATGGGAGAGCGGCAGCCGTTGCCACGTAGAGGGGGGAGGAACGGCGACATGTGGGACCCACCTTAACAGCCCAGGTCCTACGGCGGCAAAAAGGTCACAACTTTCGGCTCTTGGGTTGGAACTCCGAAGGGGTTCTCGCATTGACTCGGCCGGCTTCGGAGTAGATGGTAATAAGTCTGGTTTTGGAAACGGTGGGCGTTCTGGTGGCATCCCGCCTATCGAACCCACCCCTGTGAACGTCCCCAGTAGTCTCCCGCGAAGGCTTCTTCCAACCCCTGCTAGAAACCCGACGCCTGTAGGCGCCCGTCCCCCCGACCCACGCGGGGAATCCTGGAAGAGAGTGGATAGAGGGGACGGTCATGGCGGAGAAGCAGCTGATCCTCGTGGTGGAAGGGACGGCTGCCATGGGGCACTTTTGGCAGAGCATCGTTACGGACTATCTCGACAAGATCATCAGGCTAGCCTCCTACTCCTCTTCCCTCCTTTTCTTTTCCTTCCTATTTCCCTTGTCTTTGTCTTTTCTCCTCGTCGTCCTCCACATCTCTTATTACTATTATTGTTGCGACCCATTGCTGCTATATCCAGAAGAATTGTGAAATACGATTAAATATTACCCTCGTATGCGGAAACAGCATGCGGGGGTGACAAGTTGGGAGATTTTTTCCTCTCAAGATCCGATTTTTCAATACAATAGATCGACCATGTATCCTCCGAATGGCATCTATCCGGAGGATGTGCATCCACCCCCGCGAACAATGAAGAAGATGCCTGCCCCTCGATGGCCGCAGTGGAATCTTTTTGCCGCCGTGCGTTGTGGGGTGGGACTCACTGCGGATGGGTTGTCTGATGCTGTCGATGAGGTGCTTCCGGGATGGAACAGGCCTTGATCAGGGTATCATCCGATTGTTTCCCAGTTGGGTCTATGCCCTAACAACACCATAGTTTTCTTTGGCCCGCTAAATTGCCAAAGATGAGGACTTGATTAAAGACTATCAATCGTAGGCATGCATCATGATGGATAACGTTTGCTTGTTCCTTTACATACATAACCTTCGTCAAATTTGATCTACCTGGTTAGATTATAGTTTAGAATTCCTGTTGGTGTTTACACTGTGCATTTTCACTGTGCATGCCGTTCTTATGGATCTTCTCTGCTTGCAGATGCTTTTCTGGAACTGAATCAACTGGTCAGGTGTGTGCTTAGTAATTTGCTTGGATGTAGTTGTATCTTTATGATGGGCAAGAATGATGGGGCATGCATTGAGATTTTTTTGTTTACAGCTTATCCAGTGTTCTTTATTCTTGTTGACTGCTGTGATCTATTTTTGACAGAAACTGTCAAGTGCAAATGTTGAGCTTGCCTTGGTAACATACAATACTCATGGACCTTACAGTGGTACGACCTCCCTCCATATGTTGCAAATTTCTGTCAAAGATTTTTATTGAGATATAGCTTTCGAGAGCTAGTACAGCCCGCGGAGATGTCCAATTTGAAATGTGTTGAAATCAGTTGAAGGCGCATATGATAGAAAACACTTCAGCAATGTGTTCATTCTCTTATTACAGAATTTATAAGCATGTTTACCTCTACGGTTGCTGAATCATTGCTTATTAGGTTTGTATAAAGTTTCATCCTGAAAGTTGTTGTATAGTTATGTTAAAATTTCATTCTACAATGCAGCTTGTGTTGTGCAACGAAGTGGATGGACTAAAGATGTAGATTCCTTCTTGCAATGGATGACATCTATACCATTTTGTGGTGGTGGTTTCAATGACGCTGCAATTAGCGAAGGACTTGCAGAAGCATTGATGGTAAGCAGCATTGGTTCTTATTCTTGACAAACATCTCGTACTTGTGCACAGTTATGAGTTTTTTGGCATTTGTGAAAACATCACCCAGTATTTCCTTGCAACGTATGTGTGCCCATCACTTATGATAGCTCCTTGCTTTGATTGAGCAACTGAATAGACCAACACCAATGACATGACATCTGTGTCCTCTGGGACTTTATGTCATATCATAGAAGGTAGACAGAGATCATCTTGATCTGATATCTCGTCAGATTCCATTACTGGAGGCTGCTGTTGGTATGGTTTAATTTCAATCACTTCGTTGGTCTGCCAAGAATGTATTCTTTCGCATCCTTCGGCACATCGTGATTGAATTCGTTTATACCACTGATGTGGATGAAGCTTATTGAGTCACAGCAAAGTGTGTTAGTCAGACATGGAGAAAGGAGGAAAATATTTATAAGATTCTTTGGTTTGATCCTAATGCAATGCCCTGGATATTTAGTAGAGTTTTTTTCAGTAATCATAAGATTTTTATGTTCCTAAAGACTATTAGTGTACACATGTTTTCTCATAGATCCTGTGTGGTATACGAGCTTAATTGACTGATTAATTTATGATGTCGTATTTCTATTTCAAACATTTTTCTCTCTCATTTATGTACATTCTATAGCCTAATTTCTTGTTTTTGGCTCCGATACTCAGATGTTTTCAGGAATTTCAAATGCAAACCAAAGTCAACAAAATCTCGACACTCGAAAACATTGTATTCTTCTTGCTGCAAGTAATCCCCACCCTCTACCAACCCCCGTTTATAGGCCTTTAAGTAGGAGTATTGAACAGAATGAGAGCGCTGTAACCCAGCTGGAAGCCTGTCTTGCCGACGCAGAAACTGTTGCTAAGGCCTTTGCAGAGGTAGCGAGGAATATTCTTTCTTATTCTGTTTTCAATTTTCTTGATCATTTTAATGACTTTGTCATCTATTTCATCTGCATGCAGTGCTCTATTTCATTCTCAGTCATTTCTCCAAAACAACTTCCAAAGCTCAGATCAATATACAATGCGGTAGGTATTTTTAAATGCATAACATTTTAGCGGGTGAAAATGAATTTATCGGATGAATTTTATTGTATTTAAGAGTGCTGCTTGATTCAAAGTTTATTCTCTTGCATATTATTGACTCTGGTAATCAAGTTTTTCTTTTGATTATCTTTTATGAACATTGAACCATATTTCACATCACAGGGGAAGCAGAGTCCTCGTTCATCTGACCCAAGTATTGATAACGCAAAAAATCCTCAGTTCCTTGTTCTACTAGCTGAAAACTTTATGGAAGCACGGTCTGCTCTGAGCCGACCCGGAATCAGCAACTTACAGACTAATCAGGGTCTTGCAAAGCTGGATGGGGCCTCCATTCCTATATCTGGGTCACCTTTGACGTCGATCCCTGCAGGTGGACAAAAGTTTCTCACTAATTCTATCTTATGCTTTTCTTTAGTCTGGATTTGAGTTATTGCAGCTGGCTTCTCTAAATATTTTTTTTGAGATGCACCTATGAAATACTCTTCCATATGTCACCAGCCCTTTCGATGGGTTAATGTTTCTCTCTCTCTCTCTCTCTATTACTCTAGATACATTATGAAATTGACATTAACCTCGCTAAAATTTGATCTCTTAACCGTCAAGTTTGTCATGGACGTGCATGTCTATATTTCCTTTTCTGAATCTATATCTAGGTTATTACCAGATATACATTGATGCATAAGCCAGTTGTCCTCACAGAATTTCGGGTTATCACCTTAACCTGTTTGTTATGTTTTTATCCTTTTCTATCTCGCTTTTTGAGGAACATTGCAATTAAATGGCCTTTCGTCCCTAATATGACCCACTGCGTCCTATCTATTGACAAGAGCAGAACAGGCCTTTGCTTTCCTTCTATCTTTGTCATAGAAACAGATATCCTCGATATCTCTTTTTTTGAAACCACTGCTCTTCTAGTTAAAGATGATTGCCCATTTTCGATCAGAAAGCTGCTGCCATCACGTCTGTTTACTTTGATCGTTTAGGCAGCCACAACTACTAGCAATGATCTTCTAAACGTGGATCTGTTTGCTTTCATTCACCAATGTCAATGTGCCCCTCTCATTCGTTAGGCACTGTGCACATGATTAGCCATCTCTCATATTTGATTGAAGTGCTGTGTGATATCAAGTGACAAAAAGAACGGAATTCCAAATAATCATGGGTTGTCTGGCAAATGCGGTCTGTGAGTATTGTGAGAATACTGGTTTTTCTCATCTTCCTCTTTTTTCTCATTCAATGAACCTATATGTGAGGTGTTTCACCTGTTGTTAAACTGGTACATGAGTCAGTTTCTGTGCATGTACTCTATTTTTTTGTCATTTGTTTTCTTTTTGGAACATTGCTTTTTGGTTCTTATTATTGGGGTTGCCTTTCAAGGAGTCTGTGGGTTCCTTATTCTGTTGTAGTTGTCTTGCGCTTGGTCAATTCTAGCACTGTCGTACATGAATTGTGGTGCTGAGAACTTTTATGAGAGATAGAGTCATTCTCATCAGTTTCCTATTTGCAGTAAACTAGGAGAATCCAGGAAGGGTTCCTATGTGATAGTATTCTGTTAGACGCCCAATTCATGTTACATATCCAGGAGGGGTAATAGGGAAAAATCGCGCATTTCAGGGTTTGATCTGTGCATTCCCTGAGATAGGCCCCGCGGGGAGAAGTGGGGGGTTATATAAAGAGGAGTGGGAAGGGAAAAGGGGGGAGCTTGGGAGAGCAGCGAACCCTCTCAAACGGCTACTACATGTTCCTGGATACCACATGGGATCCGATTTCTTTACTTTCTTGATATACTTGTTCCTCGCTTGGTGTTGGATTCCTATCACATTCATAATTTGACATGGCTAATATTTTCCTCCCACGGCTAATTGAAAATTTCCCTGGCTGTTCCTGGGGCGATTCTATTTCTCTTAAGTATATAAGTTGCCTGTCTTGCGTTTTCACCTGTATTCTGATATTTGCAAAATGATGTTTTGTGTAGCTAATGTGCCGGGCCTAAACAGACAACCAGTTTCTGCCAATCCGCCCGCTGGAACTGTGAAAATGGTAAGGTTGAGTACCGTAACTTTTTATTTTCTTTAGCAAACTATCGTAAGGATCTTTGTTCTAATTTTCTTATTGAACTCTATGAAGAGTGCGTTCAAATTCCCGACATTATTTCTTTTCAGGAACCAACCACTGTTCCATCTGTTACAAGTGGACCAGCTTTTTCTCATGTGCCTTCTATTCCATTCAGTACCTCACAAGGAATTCCAACTTTGGTTACTTCTCCTGCATCTCAAGAGATAAATTCATCTGGTGACAGTGTTCAAGAGTTCAAACCTGTTGTGAATTCTCAGTCTTCACGGCCTCTAGGTCCTGCCCCAGCCAATGTGAACATTTTGAACACACTTTCTCAAGTGCGCTTGAATTCGGCCACTATAGCTGGAGGAAATTCTATAGGTCTTCAGAATATAGGTGCAACACCAATGGCTATGCATATGTCCAATATGATATCCAATGGAATGGGTTCATCTGCACTGACTGGAATTCCATCTGTAGCGGGATCAGGCCCATTGATGGCTACTGCACAAGTTTCACAGAGCTCAGGCCTTGGCTCATTTACCTCTGCTACCTCTGGTATTTCAGGCAACTCAAATATTGGGATGTCCTCGTCATTAGCAAATCTTCAAGGCCCACTTGGTATGACGCAACCAATATCTGCGGTGGGCCAAGGAAGTCTAACTTCAGGTTCGCAAATGAGTCAAAGTGGAATCACCATGAACCAGAATGTAATGAGCGGTCTTGGTCCTAATGTCTCCTCTGGATCTGGGACAATGATCCCCACACCTGGAATGATGCCGCAGCAAGTACAACCTGGTTTGCATTCCCTTGGTGCAACAAATAATTCGTCTGTGAACATGCCCTTGCCCCAGAACGTGTCTGGTGCTCAACAACAGCAGTCTAAATATGTCAAAATTTGGGAGGTAAGCTTCCCCTCTCACAGACACTTATTTTACACGACTGAGGTGCCATTATTTTTAAGTTTTTCTTGTCTGCATACTCTTTGAAGAGTCCACCGTATGTTATAGATGCAAACCAGCTCATGAGAAGTGCCCTGCTTTTGTTTTTTGTATATACCTCCCTTATCACCACTTAACTGTAATCGAATGACGCTTCAAGGAGAAGTTGGATGAGCTATAATCTTTTTTGGGTGGGGCCTGATATTGATTATAATTGTGAGAGTTCTGTATTTTTGATCTCTCTTTTTGGGATTTTCATCCGAAAAATTATCAATATTTCGAGTTGTCATAAATTTATCAAATTTCTGCTTGATGATGATTTGCTGTTAGAGTCTGTCTCCAGGTTTTTGTTTTATCTTTGAATTGGTGGATGAAATATGGAGAGAAGTGCTTGTGGCAGACTATCTTTTTATTAACTAGTTACTCATTTGCCAGACTTGGTTTTTTCTGTCACGCAAGTGCCATTCTTCCGGTGATGATTACTTTGGATCCTTATGGTACGCAATAAATTTTTGGGATAGTTTCAGACTCAATATTTTGCTCTAAGGTTTTAGATCTCTGTATGGATAAATTAGATACTACATCGGTTCTTTTAGGAGGGATGTTCTTTATGGATAAATAGACCCCACTGGATGGAAAAAATAGAGGGTAGAGTACGTCCCACATTTTCGTGAGCTGTTGAGTTTCAGCATTGCTCGCTCATGGTTGAGAGAGACTTGGCTGAATGCTCACTCTATCAAAGACAAACTCAGCTGGATATACTGTATATGTGGGGGGGCGGGGGGGCGCTTGTCCGATTGGATTAGCTTCATGCCACCAAAGAATGAGGTGTATGTAAACGACTTCGAGTCATACAGCATCTCGGTGAGGTTGCATGCCAGCTCTTCGTCAGACATGTTGGCTGGATGAGTAACGTGATGGCATTGTATAGAAAAGTCTGAAAATTATGCCTGAATGTTTAGGAGATGATTGTCATTGCAGAGCTTATAGGATTTAACATGATTGGCTATAGGAGAGGAGGTGTCAAATTACATGTCACAAAGTCTTCAATGACTTAAGAGGCTGCCGCCTGATAAACTATTTTTTATGCCATTCAAAATAAAATTTACGACTAAATAATGGAATTGTTAATTGAGGTTCCATAAATTTGAGAAAATAAGTTTAGAAGATATTCCTCAAGATTCCAGAAGCTTCTACGAGCAGTGAAGAATTTCTTCTTTATCTTTGTTGCTTTCTTAGACTCTCTAAAGAAAGGAATTTGCTGGAGAAGCGATGTTCTTTAACGTTTTCTCATAGTCGGCTTCTTGTCTGTTGTGTAATTAGAAGAGAGAAATTTAGAGTGAATTTATTATGATGAATGCATTTATGTTTTGTAATCTTTACTGCCAAGAAGCCTTTCCCGGTAAATAGGAAGTTGATGTGTATGGCATGAAGCCAAATGTATCCTAGGTCTATAGATGTTGTATGTTTTCGCATGGAAGATGTGTAGTTTGGTAATGGCTGTGCTGTTTATTCTTCGTAGAAAGTTTATTTTGTGTGGAAAAGGGTAATACCCCCTATCACCTATAATCAAGAATAGATAATTAGATTTTTTTCTAGAATTTTTAGCCTGATAGTTCGTAATCTGGATTGCTCTCTGATTTTGCCAAAGGAAGACTTAGATGTTAATTGAAGAGATATTTCATTTTAAATCTGTCCTTTATCTAATATCTTAGTTCAACAACTGTCCTCAAGCATTCGTTAGATTTAGCACTTTTCTGTTACAGCTGGTTATTGTTTTTATCCTTACAACTCCTATTGATCACTCTTCCATTTCACACTTACATATGTTCTATTTGACGTTTTGCCTATTGGTAAACCACATAAAAGTACCTTGTATATGTAAATTCCCTGTGGTCATATTGAGCTTTATTATTATTGCTATTATACGAGTAGTTTCCTTGTTTGCTTTATTCTTAAGTTTCTTAATCTGGATTGGCTTGTTTGAAATGCAGGGAGATTTATCCGGCCAGAGGCAGGGTCAGCCAATGTTAATCTGTAAACTTGAAGTATGCTCTCCCTTGATGATCAACTTTGGCAAGATGTTTTTTTTTATGTTTCTTCTTTGGGAAGAAAATTAATTGCTACCTATGTTTTAGACCAATTGGTTGTTGATTTTGATTTGCATAAGCTGGATGATTTTTTTCCCTTCATTCTAAATGCAGATGTGAAATGGATGACATTTTCTCTTTTCTATTTTAGTTTAGATATTTCTTTGTCAATACGGATGCATTACTTCTGCAAGTAATTAACATTATAATTTATAAAATTTTCATGTAACGATTTTCATTATGGAACTGTATGCAATGTGTTTTTAACTCTAACATAATGTTATAGGGATCGCATTATCATTTCCATTTTCTTTTTAAATAGATTGGATTATATTAGTCTAGACAGAGTAGAGAAAATTGCAAATTTGGAACCAGAATCGACAATCAGGGGAGCTGCACCACTGAGATATGATACTCTAGCTCATGTACAGGTTAGTTTATTTCCATTACTTTGGAGAGGGAATCAGTGGATTATCTCCATTGTTGCTACTCTATTCTTCATCTAGATTCATGAGCCTCCAAGTGTAGGGAAAGATTGAGATGAAACCTTATGGTAAAGTAGGTTCCCTGTTAGCAGTTGGAAGATTTATAATGAGTAATATATCTCAGGTCAGTAGAAAACATGTTTTATTTCTTAAATCCAGATGCGAGATTTGAAGCAATATCTAAGAAGTATGATTTTTTATAAATATTTACAGATTTTACAACTTTCGGATTAGTGAAGGAGCTTTTCACAATGATCTTTGATACTGACGAAGGAGATTGATGAGAGCAATGCAGCTGTCGAGGAAAATCCTCCTTATGCGGATGTAGAAGAAGATGCCATCGCTACAGGCTTACAGGCTGATGGGAATGATAAACGGTGAAGAGCCAAAGGTGTAGGGTTTGAATCGACAGAATCCATCATTAGCGAATCTGGAGAGGTTATGACAGTGAAAGGAGTGTCTTTATTGTCTATGAAGTCAGTGAGATGCAGGTTCTATGGATATGGTTGATAGCTTACGATTAGTAGATAGTGGACGTCTCAAGTTAGAGGAAGTCAGCTAAAATCAAAGGCTGGTTAATGATATGAAGGTTCATTCAGTGGAAGATGTGGATCAGTGGACTGAATGGATACGGTTCTACACAAGTTATTTACTGGAGCAGCCATCTTCTGATATTAAGGGGAGAGGCCCTCATCTAAATCATTGGTAGATAACAATAAATTATGGCTCTTTTGTAAAATGGTCATGCCTTAACAGCCTCTCTGGGTACTTCCTCCTGGGAAAAATATAGGACTTAACAGCAATTGAAGAACATAAAAGAACATAAAAGACTGATACTATTATGTAATATCGCATCAAAGAGAATTATCGTGAGAAAATGGCATTTCATTCCATGAGATATTATAACGAGCACACTTTCTGTCTAAATCTCCTTACCAGGTCTGAGCAACCAGTCCTGGCGCCTTTACTGGGACGTGTACAAACTCACTGTCTCAAATTTACGACATGATTACATAGCTGTCACGAACTTAGACTAGCTTCATTAATAGACCTGTCATCGTTTATTTGTGATGGCAGGCCTTACCTGTTAGATTCCAGGGTTCTAGTTGTTGTTGAATGGCGTGCTAGAAAGAAAAAGAAAGTGTAATGCTGGAGCTCAGCGCTGCAATCTATGTTTCCAATTAATTTATAGAATTGATGAGCGTACTACAGTTGTTCATGATCCTTCTGTAAAAATCTTTTTTGGGATTTTAATAATGTTCATATTTTGGGCTCCCCTGTTTCACAAGTAGTCGAATAGTTGAGTCGATTACGAGTTTCTGGGATGGAAATAGGTGTGGCTATGTTGATGCACTGAAAAGCAAGAGCTGACAAGCAGGGATCAGCGAATTTGTACAATCCATTATCCTTCCATACTTACGAAGATAGAAAGAAGAGCGCCAAATGATCCAATGGAAGTCAAAGAAAAGAGACATGGTTGTGAAAAGTTCGGCAGTGATTCATTAAGCACTTTTAGAAGTGCTACTATTCTTGGCAGTTGATTGCGGCAACATGATCAGTATTGGACCCAGCAGAGAAGCATTTTATTTTATTTTTGGTAGGCGGGAAACATAACAATGGGAAAGAGGACTTAATGGGGTTCTGACAATTGTAAAGAGTCAAAGGGTTCATCATAGTCTCTGACCAAGGGAGTGACTAATGATATAGTCAGCCTTTGGATATTGCATCATCTTCTTTCCCTGTCATAAGTGGCATGTGCTACAGCATGAGTTTGAAGGCAATGTTTAAGTAGAGAAGCATACAAAATTACTCCTTTTCCACCAAATTGCTTATACTTTTGTCCCAAGGAATTCTCTGACGTCGTTTCCCTCTCAATTGGCTTGATTAGAAAATTCAGTCGTTCTAATCTGCTTTCTTCTATGCTCTGCAGAACGGGGTTGGATAGATATTTATTAGAACTTTATCATTGGATATCCCCCCTGCGAATGCTAGATTGCCTCATGTTGTTCCTTTACCCATTCCAGATTGTGAAACATGAGTTTGTGGGCTGATGGCAGACAAAGGAATTGGAGTATCCCATGGTTATGAACATGATAAACAATAAAATAATGTGTAGCTAGATTGTGGGCTTTGATCATATTCCAAGGTCAACGTGGAATCGTGGTTAGATCATATTCAACTTAGTCCAACGTTGGATCATATCCCGTTGGATCATAATGAGCCCACAATCTAGCATTCGCAGGGGGGGCTTTGATCATATTCCATTGTTTAGATGAATCTAAGTTACAATCCCCAAAAGACATTAGTAGTCCAACGTGCTGTTCAGAATGAATACAAGACTCATTTCGAAAGAGGACTTGGAAGATGCAGTAATGGAATATTGGAGTCTTATTGGGAAAAGAAATTGTGGATCAGTCAGAAGAAAATGTATTTCGTTATCAATAAAGTTGGGCATTATGAAGATCAATGGCAGCTATTTAGTAGGCTAAGGGAAAATGTACTCTGCCAAAGTTATTTGGTTTTTCCTAATTTATTTGGAGATAGCCTGCTATTTTTTGTTTTTTCTTTATTTACAAAGAGATAGCCTTCTAATGTTCTTTGTTCTTTCTTAATTTACGGCAAGTGTGTTTCAGTCTTGCCTATTGTACATTTCTTCAATGCCTCTGGGTGTCATCTTATGTGGTTTTTTATTTTATGCAGGGCTATAGAAGTATTTCTGCATCAGAACGGTGAGTCTGAATGTCTGAGTATTCGTGTTTTTTGTTGTCTGGAGACCTCAGTCTCGTTCTTATGATATAAAAGATTCCCCCACAGTGCTCTAATGATTAGTTGTTGGTGAATTAGTAAATGTGGTATTTGCGTGCTTTTGTCAGATTATATTTGTCATGAGGTTGTGCTGCTTTTGTTTTCTTGATCTGTTGTTGACTAGTGCAAATCATGTTGCATAGATATTGTGCAAATAAGCCTCATATATCATAATTGTATGAATTCATTTTTTTCCTATTTATTGATTGAAAAGGATTTATTTATGTATTTCTCATTTGTATGTCTACTCATCGTCCATTGATGAAAATCGATGCTATCGACGTATCGAATTTACTTATCAAGATGGATGCGATGACTTGATGAAGCCACACGCCTCATATCCAGGATGCATGATGCTCTGTTGCTGCTGTTTCTCTTTCTTGGTTTAAGGGTTGTTTCAATAGGCCTGATTTTTCTTTTCTTGTCCCAAGATTTATTTTCCATAGCTGTTTATCTCTCTGATCTTTTCAAAGCTGTAATCCAACACAACATCCTGTCTCTATTCGGATTAATTTTCCCAAGAAGTAATACGAAGTTCCCTCTATTGAACTGTATTTGTCAGACCCTTGTCTATGCTTCAATACCGATTGTCAAGTTGCTTTGTGAGCTTTGATCATATTCCAAGGTCAAAACTGTGTACCAAAGGCCTCATATTTACATTTGTAATCATTCAAATTATATATTCTTTTACAATCTTAGCTGTTGAACAAATATAAGGATTGGTACGTAGATTCTTGATATGCAGGTTGGGGAGTTGCACATAATTAAAATAAAATAAACACTTTTGCAATGGGAATTCCCTTGATTTGATGAAAAGGAATTAATGGGCATATGGAGACTTTTTCTTCACTGCACGTATCTGTCAAAGTTCAAAGCATTATTTGCCATCTCGTGCAATCCAGCTAGGATTTAAGTTTATTGGATCATGATATTCATTCCAGCCTGAGGCTTCTACGTCAGTAGGTTGTCAGGGGAACCTGAGTATTTGTCCTATTTTTAAATTTGAGTCAAAATACAAAAATCATGATTAATGGTGAAAGTAACTCCATATTTAGACATTGTTCATATACGTTTGCTGATATTTTGACGTTTAAAATGCAGAAGTTAGTTTTAATATTGCTGTGACATAATAACAAAACTCAATTAATTTATTTTATTGATTCTTCTTCATGATAGTATATTTATTGGTTCGCATTTATATATTCTGTTACACATGAAGGCAATATTTGGTTTCAGATCTGTGTATATAGTGTGGTTGGAATGGGAGTTAATTTAGGACGACATTATATGGTTTTATTTCGGTAATTAGGAGCAATAATGGAAGAGACTTTGTAAAAAGAGAATAATGTTTTGTTCTTCAGAGTACTGCATTGTAATTTTGTGTAGAACTTGCTATTTTCTGTATGTTTGTGTAAACTTCATTCAATAATAAGGGCCCGGTTTGAGGTTGGCTTCATGTTTTCGGATCATGCTTATGCTCGCTATTTGCATCACGGCAATCTTCTTAAAATTTTGGCTCACCGTAGCTATCCTACAAAGGGCAACAATATCTGGATATATCCTTTAACAGCAGAGTGTAGGCATGTCCTATCCCAAAACAATCTTTAGTAGATGGATTATTTTTTAAGTCGAGGATTATGGTCACTTTTGGATTGTATGGCCTTAGACATGCGCTCGTGATCTATGAAGGCTTCTAAATCGGTGTAACTTATCATATTTGAATTAGAAACTTTTATCTCTTGAAGTTCCATCACCTTTCTGTTAGTTACAAACAGAAGGCTTATATATATCTTTGTAATCTCCTCTGGAGGGTACTTTGAAATTTTTCTGATGGATGCACTCCTGGTTGTGTTTTAGTTGAGCTTAAATTTATGCACTCTAATGCTACGATATAGTCATGAAGTCTATTTTATGCACAATATCATCCCATATCTGGTTGTGAATGGATGCTATTTCACATTCGTTACTTTATTGGTTGTGAAGTAAAAGGTAGACTAGGAATAGCCTTGTTCTTCTCGTGGGCCGATGACATTTTAGCATTATGTGATTATCCTCTAGTTCTTACCTTTCCCCATGATATGCCGTGTAGTCACTGTGTCCTGGCTCATCTGCTCTGTTTCAGGCTTGCCGAAGATTGGCCACCAACCATGCAAATTGTGCGCCTCATATCCCAGGATCACATGAACAACAAGTCTGGCTCCAACCTTTTGTTTTGTTTTGTTTTGCTCTATTATCAAAATTATTGCATTCAATGACATTACTCACCGATATGTTGCTCTTGCTGTACTGTAAATAGGCAATACATTGGTAAGGCAGACTTTCTGGTCTTTCGGACACTGAATCAACATGGATTTCTCGGTCAGCTACAAGAAAGGAAGCTGGTGAGTTATGCATGACATTATTCCTGCTTAACATTTGTTCTTGCCTACTGTATACGGAGACGGTTTTTTTTTTTTTTTGAATTTAAATGCAACCAATGAGTACAAGGAATTGTGGTGACTCGGGATATGATGACTAGTGTTTCCTGAAAGTGATGCACTCAAGTAGAGATTTATGATAAAAAATGTCTAGTCATTAGGTGCGTTCTTGAGGTAATTGGAGCATGTGCCCAGGAGTAGGAAAGCAGGTGCTTCAACCCATCTCCCTTCAGGACATCTTTGTTCTGGAAAAATAATTTTCACCCCTGAAATAGAAAAGTGGTCCTGTCTTTTTGACCATATGTTCTCTCCCACACGTTGCTGCAAAGAGAAGTTTTCATAGCCATTTAATGTTGTTTTTCACGCCACAGAAGCTATGAGCTGCTCAGTATAAGCATTTGATTGAGACAATTATGAATGCCATAGAAATTCGGGACTTCTATGAGAAGTAGATGGGTCTATTATTGACGGACTCCTGGTTTGAGCTGAAGATTGATTATCTGCATTATGAGCTTTAACTGAGTTTTATTGGAGGCATTCAATGATATTGCATAATTCATCCAATGTGTAGCGAATTAGATGATATATCAATAATTGCCCACAGAAGCTGGAACGAAAATTTTACCTATAGCACATTAGGTACAACAATCATGATGAGGGCATTATGCCCAAAAGTTGTTTGATAGGATTTACTACTTTGGGAATCTGTATGATACTTCTGAATGAGCTTCTTGCTTGATTCCGTTGCTGATGTTCTACATGTATGATGTTTGTTGCCTTGGCTCAGTGTGCTGTGATCCAGCTTCCATCTCAGACGCTGCTGCTCTCCATCACTGATAAAGCCAGTCGCTTAATTGGCATGCTCTTCCCTGGGGTGAGTCCTGGACAAGAACAGTCTTGCTTCTTTTTTTTTCTTTTCTTTTTCTGGGTCTTTCCTGTTTTCGCTCCC
This sequence comes from Spirodela intermedia, assembly GCA_902729315.2. Classification (NCBI taxonomy): domain Eukaryota; kingdom Viridiplantae; phylum Streptophyta; class Magnoliopsida; order Alismatales; family Araceae; genus Spirodela; species Spirodela intermedia. The sequence goes on along the minus strand of LR746269.1, from coordinate 2,673,326 downwards.
GGGTTGATCTGGGCTGTAGTCTAGTTCCAAGATGACCTGCTCTTTCAGGATCATCTTCAAAGCCTTTTCTGGTTGGGAACTTGGTTTTTTTTTTTCCTTTCTTTCTTTGGAACTGAGCAGATGCCTTTTCTGTGTGTGCCTAGGACATGGTGGTATTCAAGCCACAGATACCCAGCCAGCAGCAACAACAACAGTCCCAGCAGCAGCAGCAGCAGCAGCATCTCCAGCAACAGCAGCAGCAGCTCCAGCAACAGCAGCAGCAGCAGCAGCAGCAGCTGCAGCACCAGCAAATCCAGCAGCAGCAACAGCTGCAGCACCAGCAGCAACTCCAGCAGCAGCAGCTGCAGCAGCAGCTCCAGCACCAGCAACCACAGCAACAGCAGCAGATGGTTGGCTCTGCGATGGGGTCATTTGTTCAAGCGCCTGGCAGGTCCCAAATGTTGTCTCAAGGCAAAGTCCCCTCTCAAACGATGGGTAACATGTCAGGGGGTGGCTTCCAACCTTGATATATACGTTGTATACACATTTTGGGTAGAGAGAGAGAGAGAAGATGGGGGGGGGGGGAGCGCTTGGTCTATTTTCCTCTGGGAAGTGATAATTTCTGTCTGTGATTAATGTAAGCACGAATAAATCAAGATGTGGGTGTGCTATGTATGTGCATTAGTGAAACGAGAAGAGAGAGAGAGATTTCACAAGAAAAATTGCTTCATACCGGGAACTCTATCAAGTATAAGGGTCTCTCACACTGGAGAAATTCAAAAGTAAAAGCAACTTAGATTCATTCCACTTCTGAATGTTGGCTGATGACACCCGATCATCTCTTCAATCACACATGGAAGATTCAGCTACTGAGGTCTACTAACAGGCTCGAGGGCTTCAATCAGGACGACGCTGTTACCTCTGATGACCTGCGAAGGGAATAAATGCATCACTCGGATTGAAATGGGTGGAAACATGACGAGAGGAGGCGAATTGGGCAGATGAGACCGAAGAAAATGGTAGGAGAGAACTGAATTGAAACAGGTGTGGTTGCGAGTTTTGGGATATGGGGCATCCGAAACTTACCACCATTCCTATGTCGTTCCTCTCATTTCCGTTCATCTCCAAGGTGTTGTCCAGCACCAGATTCATGAACTGGTCAAACCCACGTAGGGTGCCCACAACAGTTCGGTTTGCGTTCAGCTTGACTGCAAGTCGCATCAAATATTATGATAAGTCTGCGGAAACATAAACAGGAACATTCTAGGAGATGACACAAATGAAAAATATGATGGCATGATTATATATGCTACAATTGGAGTTAGCATATATACTGCCATCTGGATGGAGTAGAGAAGCCAACAGTTGTTCATTTTCAGATTCTAGGTACGCCGAAATCTGTTCAGAAGGCAAGATCCATATAACTACAGCCCGGATTTTACAGGCCTCTAAATTCTAGAGAAGAAAGATCCTGGATTTATCTATAGCTCTTCAGACGAGCAAGGTGGTGGACTACTATCTCACTGGTTAGGCACTAAATTATGGCACCTAAGACTGATATCATTCAAACTTCTAATCGAGAATCAATTTCCTAAATCTTTTTGGATCTTCGTTTGCTTGGCAAATCATTCGTGAATATCAAACAACATTAATTGGAAAATAGTTTTCAAAATAAATTACATAACATACAATTTACTGGATTCCTCCAACGAAAAAACTGGCCTTGACGACCTATGTGTAAAATGATACCTCAAAGAAAAGCCAAGCGAAATGGTGGTACTTTGGTGTTTAGGTGACTACTTTCATGTGTTTATTATTATTATCAATTTAATATTTATTTCATCAAACTAATTATAAATTTTTTATTTAATCCGTACCTATTTTATATTGATTTATTTATAACATAAATGTATATTTCTTAGAATATATTCAGCATTTTTTATTTTATTCTTTCTAAAGATTGTGTATGGGCTTTCCTACTGTTTTAAATGCTTTGTATTTTTTAATCGTCTTTTTTTTCCAAATGTCATCAATATTATTGTTGAGATTTGATTCCTTCATATTTAGTCAATATTCTTATTACTGCATACTAATTAAAGATTTATACTTAAGCCCATTTGAGAGTTTATAAATGAAGTCCATATCGTAACTGATAGGAATGAAAACCGATTTAACATCCTGGGTCAGGTTATTTGGTCTACAAGATGAATGCAGGAGACAAAGGTCTCTATGATGATCTATTAATTGAATCCCATTAAATGGTTTACATAATGAAACACATGACTCAACACAAAAATAACCAATCAATAATCCATGGGATGAAATACATTTAGTGGGCTGATTTAGACCACATGGTTTAAACCCCTTTAGGATTGGAGTGATTTAGATCACCACACCCAATATATTGGTTCACGGGTTTTGAGGCCCATCTGAATTCAGTTAGACACCTAGACACAAGGTCCACGGAGGATCTCCAAAGTCCATTTGTATTGAACTTCACCATTAGATACAAGGTCCATATGAGACGTAACACAAGGCTCACATCAGTTCTTACTAGATTTGACCAATAGACATCAGGTGTCACACGACTCAAGGTTTACCAAAGATCTTCGCAACAAGACTTAGGATCATATAAGTGCTAACCAGATCTTTGATTGTCAGGCTGAAGGCCCATATTATGTCTTCTTGGATTTTAATCAATGGACTTAACTTCCCCAAATTTAGGCCTTTCATGACAGGCCTGGTCCTTGTAATGGGTCTGGTCATAGACTTGTAATAGCCTGGGCCTGGTCTTATGGGAATCAGCACAGGTACGTTTTTTGTAATGGGATTGAGCTTGGTCTCCTTTGGAATGGAGCCAAGCCTGTGATCGTTGAAGTAGGCCCAAGTCTAGGCTCCTTTGAATAAGACGGGGCGCTAGACTTCTTTGAATGCGTTAAAATTAGGGTTTCCCACGATGACCCTCAGATACAAGTCCAAAAATGTAACCTTTAACGTTTTTTTCTTTCTCCTTAAGGGGCTTTTATAGTTGTTCATCATCATTCCCCAATTTCTGTTGGAGGGAAATTGTTATTAATGACGAGAAGTACTAGAAAAAGACTGTGAATGTGACACGGATTATAGTACAATCAAGCATAAGGATACGCTGGATTAACACAAATCATTTCTAAAATAATTACACAGAAATCTGCATAATAAGACTCCATGAATGACACACGTTCCACCTGATTCTTTGAAAAACGCAAGGATCAAAGCATGACTCAACCCATGGCTGTGGACCATAACATACAAAAAATAAAAGCTTTACATGAGGGGATCTCAGCAAGTTCAGACGTTTCAAATTGAACCCAGACCCTTTTAACCAAAGTGACTTTATTATTTACCATGCAATGCTATGCTCATGGGATTACTCAATTTCACATCCAGAAGCATGGTCAACTAGCATGTAAGATCGACAAAAATAGCACAAAGTGAAGCCATTTCATCATCCTTTTAATAGATCACTTTTTTGGGAAAAGATTTAAAGTAATAGGAGTACGCAATGACAAAATCGTACCAAGGTACTGTCTAGAACCTTGTCATGTGTCCTCAATTTGATGAGGAAAAAAAAAACGATATTTCGTGAATGTTTTGATTCAGTCTTGCAAATGCTATGATCTAAATTCCTAGTATATGTGAGAAATAAACGGATCAATTACCGACTTCAAATAACAATACCGAGTTCAAGTGACAGAATGTTAGCCAAAGTTCATCAAAGAATGAAATTATAACCTGTACTCATGTTGAAGCCCCAATAACAGTCACACGTGGAAATACAAGGACAGTCAACCCCATCATAGCCAGTTGACTAGTCACATTAATTCATGCACACAGGCCATTTTCTGAGACAATGTTTTTTTTTGGTGCATTGAAAATTAATTAACAATCTTTCAAACATGAGACTCAAAACACCACTTGCCAACCATTCTATCAAGTCATGATATCGATGATTCAACTGTTTCATCAACTCAAGGAATACATTTGATTTTGATATCCAACATGCCGAATCATGAAATAACTACAACGATCATCTTAGACCCATTTCAGAAATTTCTTGTAGGACCTCTCCAATCTCTGATTATGCTGCCCACTTCCAGGATATACATGGGATAATCACCACATCCTCAGGCATAAATGCCATTCCTTCATTATTTTTTAATATCCTACTGAAAGCACATTATAAGTTAAGGTCCATAGACAACCACTGAAGCACAAATATGTCGATCCTCTTTCAACATTCGCTTATCTTGCAGTTAACAGTTCTTTAGAGACGTACTCATTATATCATCATTTTCACCTTTAAAATTATATTTTGCTCGACATTCGGTTCTGTAGAATGCTTTTGCGAGGTGATATCACACCACATGAAAAATTTAAAGAAACTACGAATGAGTGAGAATTTTTTTCTTTATTTATATTTGGCAGAATTTTATAGAATGCAACAAAAAGGCAAACTTTTAATTGATGGGAAACGATCATACACCTAACATATAATTGAATGCAGAGAGAGTGATTGGAGAGATACGCATGTCCAAATAATATCTGAGATCTGAACTGTGTTCTTGGCGGAAACATGTTTCAACAAGAAAAAAGTACCTAAATAGTGAAGAATGGGATAGCAAAGGAAACGATATATCTGATTCAATGAAATCCAACAAGTTATAAAAAGAAAACTCGTCACATAATGAAAGACGATGCACGCGTGGGAGTCAAGTCAATAAAATAAAGTAAATGGAAAAATTTCCCTGCAATGATATTTATATGAGATAGCCTAGAGCATATAAAACGGTGGAATCAAAAGTTGTCAGTAGAACTCGAGCAAACTGAAAATCACGAGGGAGCCAGGCAAATGAGACTTACTCTGGAGTTGCTTGTCCATATACCTGTTTACAACGCGAGACGAACAGAAGTGGCTTAGAAACAACGACAAGACAGGGAAAGAAACTGAAAAACGGAGCTACGAAGAAAAGAGAAAGGGCAGCGCAGGAGCTTACTTCTTCAGATCCGGTGGCTGACCTGACCGACTCATTGCGATTAAATCCGATGGGGGGTGCTCTCGCCGACACGAAAGGCCGCAGCTTGCACACACAAAGAAGAAGAATGAAACACGACGGGCGGAGGATAAGGGGTTTAAGTAAAGCAGCGGGGAGGGGAGAGAAATGGGGGACGAATAGAGGAAGGGTTCTTGACGAGTCAACTCTTTCCTTAAAAATCCTTCAAATTTTATATTATGAGAATCTTACGCAAATAGCATGGAACCCAGAGTAAATAGCATCTATGGTTAACTTTATGTAAACAAGCTCGAGTATTCATGGTTGACCCTATAATAACAAATACGCCTAGGATTCTTTTTTTTAACAATTTTTTTATTTCCATTTGATTTTAAGCTGTAACTAAAGTCAACAGGTGAGACTTTTTGTCTTAAGGTTTAAATTCCAAATATATTCTGAGGTTCACAAGATTTTTTTTTAGACTGTTCAAAAAATATTCCATATTTTTATTTCTCTTTATACTGCTCTCAAAATAAGTTTAATTCACCGATTATACTTCTTTCAAAATCATTTCGAATATCTTTCTAAACTTCATCACGTGAGTGACCATTAGATGAATCTAATGTAAGATCAGCTACAGATAAGTACAATAAAAAATCTGATTTTTGTGATGTTTAATAGAAAAGGGCTGATTCAAGTTTTCATTCAAATATATACTTGAATCCTTCATACCATGCATTCAAGAGTGTTTCAAACCACATAGAGCTATTTTTAGTTCACTAGATACTAATCTATGTAGTTGTTGAGAGACAATGCTTTTTATGTATAATACTTTTGTCTTTCTAAAGTTATGAACTGAACCAGCTCAATCTTACATTAGGGTTGGTATTCCAACCCTAATGTATGAGTCTTTTGGAATGAAGTTTTAGGGCTTTGGTCAATGTTTTCTTACTCTCTCCAATTTCTTTGTGCCACCACTATGGAAGACTATCTTATTAAAGAGAGAGGACGCGACTAGAGGTTAAGTGAAATCCTTCCACTGATAGACATGGTATTAGAACATCAGGTGTGATTTCTCTCATGATCTATTTATGCAGTTTTTTTTTTTCATCTATAGTGATATTTGGGGATCCACTCTCATATAAGGGCTGTAGTACAACTCTATGAGTAAAAAATGAAGATGATGATATTGAGACAATGAGATAAATTAGTAATTAAATATACATATAAAGTGAGAATATTATGATAACAATTTGATCAAACATGAATTAATGATATGAGAGATCTAATTCATGTTACATTATATATGGAGTAAATAGAAAATAGTGCAGTCGAGAGGTGGTGGTCAATCTCATGTTATATTACATAACAAGGAGAAACAAGCACACCATAACAAGGACAACAACCTGCCATAGAAGAAATATACAAGTCTAATAATCATTAGCCTCATGTCCTCTAGCATGTTCTGGTATTTTTTCAACTTTTATTTAATTAAGCACCTAAACAAATAGTAAATCATCTCTATAGATTGTTGATTCAAGAGCCACCAGACACATGATTCACTCCCCACACTTATTTTTTCTCATTGTTCAATAGTAGGGAAATTATTATAAATGTGGACTTCTTGGTCATGATTGTTGGAATATTAAATATTTATTTCTCACCTTTTATTATCCTAAGGAATGCACTTCATTCCTATGTTGACTACTGATCCAATTTCAATGAGCAAGCTTACATAATACTTGGGTAATATCTCATTTGATCTTAATATTTGTCTATTTTTTAACAAGATATCTAAGTGGACAATTGGACATATTGGACAATGGAGTGAACTCTACTAACTTGAACTACCCAAATAATTAAATATAATGAAAGAGAATAAATATCTGCCCAATGAACCTAGCATGTCTATTTTGGAGAAAATTTTACTTAATCATTGAAGATTAGGACACCCAACCTTTTCAATATAAACATAATATTCATATTATTATTTCACAACTTGAATGTATCTTACTTCAAGTGTGATGTGTGTGAATTTGTAAAACATCGATGGTTCTCATTTTTTAAAAGTAACACAAAATATTGTGCCTTTTTTGCATCCATAGTGATTTTTGGGGACACACTCCCACACAAGATATTATGTCAGTGGAGTTAGGTGGTTTATTGTCTTTATCGATGATTTTATTAGAATATCTTGAGGTTATTTACTTCAAAATAATTATGAAGTAAGCATTGCACTCTTACAATTTTACCCCTTTATTAAAAAGTAATTTGGGACAAATGTCAAGAGGTTTTGACTTGATAATATTATAAAATATTTTAACTAAACACTAAGATCCTATTTTTAGAAAGAAGAAATTCTACATGAATCATCGTGTATGTATACACATCAATAAAATGGGACGATTGAATGTAAGATTGATCCTTTATTAGAGGTGACTAGAGCACTTCTTATTTAAAATAAAGCACTATTTTTTTTTAAGGTAATAGACTCCCTATTGAAACCCATCTTATAAATCAATTACCATCTAAATATCTTAACTTTAAAAGTCCAATATATATGTTATCATCAATTTATCCTCATATTCTATTAAAAAAAAAGCTTCTACAAAAAATATTTAAGTGTATATAACCTTCCTTCATAGCCATGAACAACATAGAGATAAGCACAATTCTAGAGTACTAAAATACATCTTTATGGGATATTTTCAAACCCAAAAAAGATACTGATGCCATCATCTTCCATCTAAAAATTACTTCATTTCAAAAGATATTACCTTCAATGAAAAAGAAACATATTATATCACACGCTATGATAATAGAGTGAGTGAAGTCTTAGAAGGTCAAGAAATAAGTTTCTTATTTCCTACCCTATATTCTTTATCGACTATAACACCCACTGTTTCACCTACCCCTGAACCTATCTTTGATGAGGAACTTGAAAATACAAGATTTGGCAGCTGTATTTAAGGACAAATGCAAATGTCCTAGAATTTATGCATGTTTAAGAGTTCCCTCAAGATGATACAAATAATACACCACAAACCACAACTTCATGTGATAATAAAAACTTACCTATAACCCTTAGAAACGTTGTGAGAATGTGTACTAAAAAAACCCTTAAATCTCATTACACTTTTTTTGTCTTATACTCATTTATCACCTTTACATATGGTCTTTATTTATAAATTAAATTATAACACTATTCTTAATACTATTTTTTAGGCTTTGACCAATGAAAAATAGAAACAAGTTATGAATGAAGAGATGGAGGCTTTAGAAAAAAAATACTTTGAAGTTGGTGAGACTACTAATGAGAAAGAATTATAGATTACAAATGGGTCCACAATATAAAATATCAAGTAGATGGATCAATAGACAAGTACAAAACCCAATTGGCTGCTAAAGGGTATACATAGACTTATGGGCCATATTATCTCAAGACGTTTGGTCCTATAAAAAAATGAATATAATTAGGATTGTGCTATAATTTGTGACTAACTTTGGTTGGGATCATAATAATTTGATGTGAAAAACATATTGTTATTTATAGAGCTAGAAGAGGAAAGTTTTATTAAAGTTTCATTGGAACATGAAAATATTTTAGATATAAATATGGTACATAAATAAAAGAAGGTTTTTATAAACTAAAATGATCCCCATGAGCTTGGTTTGGTAGATTAATAAAATTCATGATCAAGGTGGGATATAAACAAAGTTAAGGTGATTTTACCTTGTTTATCAAGTATTCTTCTCTAGGGGAGTTACAACTATAATGATAATATAATTGTGACTATAAATTATTATGTTAGTTAATGTCTAGTCAAAGAATTTGAAATGAAAACCTTGGTTATAATATTTTTTAATAATTAAAGTGGTTCACTTTAAGAATGTTATTTTTATTCCGCAACATAAATAAAAATAACATAAATGTTATTTTTATTTCTTAAGATGTATTTATTACAAGAAACTAGTAATAACAAGGAAACTAGCTAATTCTTTCATAGATCCCAACTTCAAGCTTGGTGCAATTGAAGAAAATGTCACTGTTAATCAAGAGATGTATCAACGATTAATATAAAACTTGATTTAATTATCGCATGCATGCTCGAACATAGCTTATGCAGTTAGCTAAATCAACTATGTGATGCATAATCCAAAATAGATACATTTGCATGTGGCTCATCAGCTATTACACTACCTTAAATGGACGTCAGTGAAAATAATTGTATACAAAAGAACTAATGGATTGACACTTAAAGTTTATATCAATGTAGATTATACATAGTTAATTGTAGATAGAAGATTAACTTTTGAGTATTACACATTGTTTAGTGAAAATCTAATTACATGGAGAAACAAGAAACAAAGTGGTGTGATAAGATCGTGTAGATGCAGAGTTTCATACTATGGCACAAGGTATATGTGAGATATTATGGGTGAACATTTTCGTGGAAGATTTGAAGATTAAGAGAGATGGTTTGATGGGACTTTATCATGACAATAAATTTGTTATTAATATTGCACATAATTTAATTGAACATGGTATAATTAAACACATTGAAATTGATTGACATGTTATCAAATAAAAATCAGAAAGTAAATTGATTTATACTTCATATGTGCAAACAAATGATTAAATTACAAATGTATTTATCAAAGGTCTTCACAACATCTTCTATCACCTTTTGTTCAAGTTGAGAATAGATAACACACATTCACTAACTTGAGGAAGACTCTTAGAATATGACTCGATTGTTTTCTATTTTTTATTTGTAATTTTTCCTTTCTTTTTGCTATTTTTCTTACTATATTCATGGATTGTTCTCTTCCTCTTGTATTACCAAGTTGGTATAAATACCAACCCTAATGTAAGATGGTTTTTCAAGAATAAAGTTTTTGGGTTTCGACCAACATTTCCTTGCACTCTTTGTTTTTTCTGTCATCATTGTCAAAGACGATCAAACTAAAAAGATAGGATGCAATTTACTTTTTTCGTTATCAAATTAGTTTTTTTTAGCAGAGCTTTATAGGACTGCCCTTACTCTGCTTGCTAAATACTTTGGCATTATCATGCATTAACTCCCTACCACCTGATTTACTTATTTTAATTTAAAATCGATTTATATGTTTCATGCATGTGTTCATCCCAGATTTCATCTTCTACATCGTCATCACCATCATTTCATCAACGAAACTTGTCTTTATCTCTTCATTATTTTTTCCCCACGTCATGCTTTCTTGTGATGGCTTTAACTTACAGCTCTCAACAAATTCAACATGGTTGTAGCTTATTTCCAATTCTGGTAATTCTTGGTGTCATTGACTTCACCTTTAAAAAAGATTATAATTCCAAAGCATTGACGTCTGAATACACTGTATAAGGTTTAAGATTCAATAACATTTCTTCAAACAGATCAAATCACAATCTTTCCCTTCATCTTGGGTACCATCAACATGGCGCTTGCTTGCAGGTCCACAATCATGGCGAACAGCTGACAGACTCCAAAGTGACCAACAATGGGTCACCACCCTCTAGAAGCTCTCCGCTCTCACTGGATCTGGGTTTCCCCTTTCAAATAACATTTCCCTGCCTTCAGATAACTTCAGAGAGCAAAAAGCCAGCTCATAAGAAAATTTATCATAGTTGGAGCCCATTTTTTCTCCCCACAGGGTCCCCAGGAGAGGGAGAAGGGGAAGCTTGATGGCTTTAGTGCCAACAGGGAGTCATTTTTGGACAATGGACACCACTTACATAAGAAAATCAAGTTCAAAAAGGGCAGTAAGTAGCTTACTTGCTGCTGCTGCCATGGGAGAGCTGCCAGCCAGAGGCCGGCTCACAGGAAGTCCCTCTGGAAGGAGCTGGAGGAGAACCGGGAGGAGAGGCCCTCGGACATGTTCTTGGAATCCAAGTTGACTTTCTGGCGGCCGGCTGACAGGTCCTTCTCACGGTCCCAGGGCTTCCATGGGTGCTGCCCTGCCCACTCTTCCTTCTCCAGTGGCAGCCGCTTTGCCTTGCCTTTCGATCGGCCACTCTCCTCCCGGTGCTTCTGCACCAGGGACTTGGCCCGCTTGGCCTGGTTGTATTTGTCAACCAGGTCTGCGTCGGCAGTCGATCTCATTCTCTCCGAGTCCGCAGCACTGGTTGCCGTCACCTTGTTGTAGGCCTCCAAGTAACTGGGAATAATATACAACACCTGATGTTATGATGGGAGGAAGGGTCTTTTGCCATAATTAGGTGAATATCTCAAACAGAAGAGAATCCATGGAACTTGTTGAATTGAGAAAGATATGGTGGAACCTCTGTTTTGCCTTGTGAGCCTTGTCGAGGGGGTTGTCCGTCCAAACACTGGTGTCGCCGCGCCCTTCTTTGTTGGTCCTACTAAATGTCGTTGATTGCGTCGTGATGCCAGGCTGGGAATTAAAGACTGATGGTTAAAGATTCATCCTGGTGTAAAGATGAAGAAATCTGGGCGAGAAATTGATCCTGAACCGGATTTAGGTCTGTCTAAATCAGTCAGAAATGGTGGAATCGAGGCTAAGTTTCCCTGATTAAAATCAATAAACTAGCCAGAGTAGTCGGCTAATCTGCACCCCCCATAACAAGATAATTGGTTGGATGTGGCCAGATTCGGTCAACAATTCTCCTGATCTTTGACGGTTGTTCCCGAGCCGAATCGGCCAGTGGCTCAGAAAACATTGCGAGTTGCAGATCAGTCAGATGAGGACAGGATCCTTACTTTCCTTTCAGGAGGCAGCGTTGTCATCCACTCGTCCCTCTTTTTTGGCTGCTCTGCCTCTGCCTCTGTCTCCGCCAGAAGGATATCATCACCTTCCATTGATATCCCTGCCAAGAATTGAACATTTCCATTATTTTCTTCCAAAAAAGCACGCCTGTCTTTTCCCTTCATGTTTGGTCCATCACAGGAAGCTTTTATTCTAAAAATAAGGCTGTTGGGTACAAGAAAAATTCATGCGACAGGTTAGATGTCTCATTGGGCATCTTTATTTACAGAATATTATGGTGCCAAACCTCGTTACAGGGATAATTTCTTTTTCGAAATCATGCTAACTGAATCAAAACTAAATAAGAGGCATTAACAAACATCCACTAAAAAGCTACCAGACCTTGCAATTTTCTCCATTGTGCAGCTTCACGGAGTGATCGTAACTCAACCTAAAGGAGTGAAAAATATATTAAAAACGTTACATTAGGTTGATATCAAGCCATACATCATAAACGACAAGTTTATCAGAATGTGCAACCATAATAATCAAAACAATAAATTTTCATCCGAGCATAATGGACACCTCTTCAAGTCCTATTCCAACTGGAACCCTGTTTCTTGTGAACTGGATGGATGAGATATCACAAATTTATGATATGGATACACAAGTGGCAGAAAGGAGTAGGAAGATCAAATTCAGTGTCATTGAGTATGGCCAAAAAATCCCGAGGTGGAGGAGATCAAGTTCTTCATATAAGGGGTTAAATATCACCCTACCTGGAATTCGACAGTGGTTGGGAGTAGCTAAACTATATGGGCTCAATCATTGTTCATGCACAAACCTGATTATATAATATATGACCCACTTCAATCACTTCATTGCGCAGTCCTAAATTAATTACAACTAGCTAAATAAGGATTGGTCATAACCAGCGAAGTGGTCCAAGTAAAGAGTGGAATTTCTTAGGGGAATGGGACTTGCTGTACATATTTTCAAAAAATGAAGACATGCACGTCCCGAGGTAGCACAAAACTAGAGTTACCGAGCTGATACAAATGTGCCATAATTTTTGGTGAAAGCAAGATCACAGAATGTCACCATCTTCAACCTTAGACTTCTCTGATAGCTCAAAGCAGAAAAACATGATCCCACGCGTTTAACTATTTTTTAACTATTTGACATGGGCTATGAATCTGAATGTAATGTGGGAGACAAGATCAGCCTCTATGAATCTCCCACGCGTTTCACTAGAATAGCGAACTTGGTCCAACCAAACCATGTCAATTTTTCAAAACACTGCATGCGCACAGTAAAACCTATTTTCTAGCAACAAAATACTAACCTCCTTGGCCTTCATCGTGATCAGTTCTGTATTCATGGATTCGGAAACAAGGTGACCTCAGCAAAATTCATAGTGTGTCCCCTGGTTTCCTTATCTAACATCTCCAATGATTCCTTCCAGAAAAAATGCAATAAGTCATCCATCTTCTCCTCAAAGTTACAAGATCGTTCACCTTGGATGACACATTCTCCTCAAAGGCAGCTTAGAGTTTTTAAAGTCAAAGAATAACCTACTTAGGTTGAGGGACAAAGAACATAGTGTTTTTGTGAGGAAAAAATGGCAGAGAAGTTTTGTTCCTATAAAACTACGCAGAAATAAGTTGTTGAGATAACATTCTATCATCACTATGGATACTTTATAATAGTGACGGTCAAGACCTGTAGCATGTTCTTTCTTTGCCTAGTGTTACAAACTCTAAGATTTACCGCAGAAATCACCAAGGTCGGCATCATTACCAGGGAGTCCAGAAGATCAGGGGATTGACTAGGAAGAGACAGGATCAGGAGTCTCTTCTATTACATCCAGAAACGTCCCAAGATATGCGTAGGTCTTAAAAGCAAAGATCTAAACGTATAAACTAACCCAGTTCATAAAAGAAGAATATGACAGCACTTTCTGTTTACCTTAAACTGTTCCTGTTCTTCCTTGAGCTTAATTTTCTCATCCAACTCTTTCCTCTGAAAAAATTCGAAGATTAAAATGTACGTAAATCTTCAAGTTAAAAATTGAACAGTCACTATAAACTGGGTGAGCAGACTGAACAGAAAAAAATAAATTCAAGAGTGAAAATAGCAAGAAACAAGGGAGCTCTTTCAATCAACTTTTATATGAATTTGCATTTGAAGGAAAGGAGAAGAAAACTTATATGCCTACATATGATAGACCAAGAAAATTCTTAAAAGCCAACGAATTGAATACCGATACCATCATCATCTTAGTGTACATTATGTGGTGCAGATATACATGAATCATTCTCTAATGTCAGCCGAAAATAGGGAATTATCAGTAAGGTTCTGGACAGTCTTTCCAGCCTTGAATGTTATATTTTATCCATTTTCGGAATGCTTCTCTCTATAAGAACTGAGCAGAACAAGAAGAGCGCATGAAAAAGTAGATTAGGCTTCGCTTGCAGGAAAGGAAAAAAGAAAAACTCAAGATCGGCCTGAAATGGCGAAGTTTGACTCAAAAGAAAAACCATTGCTGAAGATAGGAGAGGATAGCAAGCAAGAACTATAAAAGATAAATGCAATAAATGAAGGGAGGTGGTCAGAACAGTTTAAAAATTCTAACAGGATTGTCGCTCATATCATCATTCTCATCTCAGTAATCTCTACGAGCAAGGTATCTACCATACTATGGAACATCCCCAAAGACAAAGATTAGCATATTCATAATATAAGAAAATTACGAACAATTGGAGGGGAATCATTAAGTCAGGCCAGGATGTAAAAAAGGACTATAAATTGGACATTTTAAGAGAAAATTGGACAGTCAACAAACGAATGTCCTTTGTAGGAAACTTTATGTTCTTTGTAGGAAATTTTTAGGATTATGTCGTGTTACATACCGGCATAGGTAGACTACTCCCATGAAAGTCAGAATTCTAAGAGAAAATTGTGCCAAAGGAGTCTGTATACTGTGATAAAGTTGTTTTGTTCAAAACTTACATTGAACACACCTTCAGTTTCTGTGGACTGGGGGAGAAACAATTTGACCGTATCTTTATAGAATATGATTGCATGGAAGTGTTGTAGAGATGCCTTTCCAAGGTCAAATGGAGTCCGTGAATGAAATGTCTAGGGCACATCGGCTAGTGTTACGGGTCACACAGATAAGAGAGACAGTACAGAATTCCAAGATGTGCAAAGAGGTACACACGAGCACCTTTGGTACCAACTCCATGCTGAAGAAGTACTCGTCATATTTGTTAGGATTGGAGAACTCAGAGATTACTGTTTTCCACATGGATTTCAGGGGGAAGAGGTTTTTAAGTATCCGACGAGTGGACTTTTTTTCTTGTTTTACATATGTTTCAAATTCGATATTTGATGGATGAGAAGATAAGACTTTTGTAATCGGATTCCTCAGGTAATGGACTTTTGCAGGAAGTTGATTGTAAAAAAACCAAATTGATTTGAATCAACATTGATAATCTTTAATTTTCTGCGTACAACTTCTTTAATCATTTCTTACACACACAATATTACAAAGCCATCTGGATGAGGACACCAGCATGCCTTCATCCTTAAAAGTGGTTTCCTTTCACTTGTAAGGACGACACTGATAAATTATTGAAATATCAAGCCAAGGAGGAGCCTTCCCAATCCGAATCTCCATGCTTTCTTTCTCTTCGAGTAACTTTTGAAAAGGTTACTAAACATCTCAAGCTTTTATTTCATAGACAATTTTTGTTTCCTTTTATTCCCAAGACTGTCTTTCTATACAAAGCATCACAGGAAAATTAAGCAGTCTCACTCATTTTAGATGTTGTTATCCACCATTTGTATCTTAGTTGCTCTCGAAGGAGCCGTTCTTTGTATCACTTTCTAAGGTTCTGAAAATTACCCATGGAGCGGTCAACCCTTTATTGTCTACTAGTTCAACTTTTTAACCTTTCTGTTGCAACTGTTGGCTGATCTAACCTGATCATTCATTCTTCTCTTAATCAAAAGGTAAGCTCCAAAAGAAGCTTCAATAAAGGTAGCTGTTAGTGGAAATGGGAGAATGAAAGAGGATTCGAATGACTGAATGACTAGACACAATTTTCATAGGGTAAACCTGGTTTTAGATGCACAAAAGCCAAAGAAAATGAATTTATCAGTCTTCATTTTTTTCTCCAAATCGAAAGGCTTGTGTATAACAACCCGTCAAAACCAAGAACCAGTTTTGAATGGATTAAGAAATTGATATCTAAATAAGCTTATAAGATTATAATTCTTGCACTTAACAGAACTAAATTTGTCATCCATAATATGGTCAAAAGCACAAAAAGTTCGGATATCAAAGACCATATATATGTATCATATACATCCAGCGCCCAATGAATTATCAAATCCAGTGAATGAGTATATTCGCAGTTAAATTAGATATTACACAAATATTTTAACAAAATAAATTACAAAAAACAGTAAATTGAGACAAGACCACCTTCTCTGTGTCCTGTAGTAGTTTAAAACATTTGTTCAATATCACAAATGCTTGATGTGCCTGAGGATGCGAACATTTGTCAGGATGAACCATGAGAGACAACTTCCAATACCTAACCAAAGATCAACACAACTACTTTAGATGTATGATCACAACAATTTTTAAATGAAAGCATGGAAATAAGAATTCTACAATGAAAAAATTGCAAAATGCCAAATAATACTTAGAAAGTTATGTACAATGCTACAATAAGGTAACAACAACAGATGGTCAAAGATCAACGCCTATAACACTCTTTCCTTTAGACTAAGCTAGAAAATTTTTATGAAATGAGCAGAAATCCGAGAAACGAATAGTCTTCAATGAGATTCTAAGTTGTCAATCTTCAAAGTAAACAATCTCAAATTCAACCTTGTAGGACCATTTATGTGCAAGTGTCTTTATATGCATCCAGCCACCTACAAAGATAAGGGAAAACTAGAATGTGCAGCGATTGTCCAAAAAAAATGTTTGGAATTCTTTAATGCATGGTAACCAAATCCTATCATCTAACTATAACTCCAACAGTTGAGTTTCATGCTTACGAGTGAGTTTAAGTTGGTTGATACAAACCACCTAACCTGTCTTACATGAATATGCAAAACATAGACAGCTTTACGTAACTAGTAAACCCAAACCGTTATTCTGATATGCATCAACACTTACAGAATGAGCGTCAATATCTGTAATTGACACAAAATTCAAGTTTTAACATATGAACACGTGGAGACAGAATCGAGAGGAACTGAAAAAGTGTAAAAACCATCCAGAAAAGTGCCAGCAACTGAAAAGCAGGCAGAATGTCAAAGAACTTGAATATTGAACTCCAACATACAAGCGTTTATGCCTGAAAAGGGCGATCAATGATAAAGTATAGACACTAATAAAGAAACATCAACGTCTGATATAGTTTTAGGTTTCACAGCCATTCAACAAGTTCAGACATCTAAAATCTTGGTAATGTCAAAAAAAATCTAAAAAAGTACTGACAAAACTGAAAAACAAGCCATTTTTTTCCAAATACGGGTAGGCCATTTGAAAATAGATAGATCTCTTTCAAGAGCTATAAATCCCTTGATTCAAGAATCACATCATGCTTCCGCTCCTAAAGTGGTCACCCAAGTTTCAAGTTTCTTGGGATGTATTTCTACTTCAAACTTGCTAGAAGCATAGTAAGTAAGATGTGGGTCGAAGTAGAAGTTTTATAGTAACTTAGGGTAAAGGGAACTTAAAATTTGTTCAAGAAATATAATTTTTTTCCCAATTATGGGTATTTGAAGAGGATTGTTAAGGGAATGAAACCACGATAATCATGGTGTCATAGGGCGACTTTTTCTATTTTCCACAATGTTTTAGTTCTGGACGTCAAACCTATAACTGAACAATTCATTCCTCTTTTTGTAGTGCCCTAGCTTGTTGGAACGTCACCATCTTCAGCATCAATTATTGATAAAAAATGAAGAATCAAAATTGTAATGGTGAGATGCCTCAGAACAATGCTGGCTCAATTGCTTGAATTTTCTGACAATCCATTGTTGTCTAGTACTAAATGTTCAGGTTCTACATACTACTTTTTAATAATAGGTTTTTAATTGTTTAAGAAGTGTAACATCACATGAACAAATTCCATGACATTCATATCAACAGTTGGAACCAGAATTGCTTTCTCAACGGGCAGCTAACTCAAGTGACTTTCACAGTGACATATCTTTCGTTGCATTATATGAAGTGTCAATTGAGGAGAGGATTGATTACTCTTAATTGCAGTTTGTATGATTGAATTTCAACGAATCGATGGACCACTGTCCTGCATTATCAATAACAGATTGGTTATAGTCGATGGGTGTCTATGTTATTCCTCCAGAGCAACGGAGGTCTTGCTAAATGAGATATTTGTTGCCTCTCTGTTGCTTGTAATACCAGGGTGTAGTGTAAAATGTCGTAGAGGGGAAAGATATTGGGATGGATCAAAGATAGAACAGAAGCGAACAATGGGGAAGATGGAGAAAAAAGAATAGAGGTAACTTTCTCTAAGAGGGAAATAAATACTTTTCGAATTATTGTCAAATACCAGCATTGACAAGCTTTTTATCTTTATAGAATATATTCTCCTACAGTTTTCTTTTTTATATCTTTAAAGATCACACTTTTCTTTCAACCATTATACATCAATCGCAAAGTACCAATGTTTATAAGATGCAAATATTCAAAATAGTAAATCATCTTGGTGTTGATTTTATTGCAGTGGAGAAAATTCACTACGCTAATGAGGAACAAAATGATAAAAAATAATCAAAAGTCAACGAATAAAGCTAACTTACTTTTTCTTGATGTTATCAGTTGACATTTTCCAATTCGCTCCAAGCACGTCATAAGGTTTATCAGGATCAGACCCAACAATTCGTGTAACCTACACCATATTGAAAAACGTAAAAACATCAAAGAGGGTCCAATGAGAGAGAAAATTCAGAGAAAAATGTGTGGCATGTCAAAAGTGACAACAGTAAAGGCTGAGGCAGCCATACGATAGTGCCATGTAAACTGTTCTGATTATTCTTTTCACAACATCAAGGAACACACTCTTCAAAGCAGATAGTATAGACAAAGAACACACATTTATTGCAGGTAATACCAAATAAATGTGGATTCTCGAGCATCTGACATTAAAACTATCAGTCATTATCACCCAAAAATATAAGTGAACCGTGCTTGCTACTACAGATGCTAAGAAAAAATCTGAAGATTCATGGATAAGAATTTTCCGCATGCCATCCTATTTCAACATAAACATCAGTTAAACATGACAGGTCTGCTTGGTTTCAGAGTGCAACAGGTATGGAGGTCATGTGTGCATTGTTGTAACAGGTAATGTTGGAAGTAATAAGGGAGATAGGGAATAGAGCCACCAGTTCATTTTCAATTTTTACTTCCTTTTCCCAGCATTAAGTAGTTAAGAAGTCCAAGGACAAAGCATCATTCCACATTTAGATCGTTGGCAAAGAGAAACTGCAAGGCACAAGTCTAACCCTAAATAATCTGGCAATCAAATATAAAAATGGATCAGCCAATATTATAAATGTGGTCTCCTAACACCACCTAGGAATATCTCCCGCCTCATTTTACATCTTAATGTTCAGCCCATGACATAAATACTACATTCACAGCTTGTTCTATGTCTAGCCCCTAAATCACCCCTTTTATTCTTGTTGGATCTATACTAAGAGTGACTTACTCTCAGTTTATGGAGCTTGTTACAGGGAGAACCTATTCTTATGGATGCTGAAATCTTTGGACGTGGAAATTTGTGCACAAAGTAAAGGTAGGACAACAAGTGATGTAGTACAGAACCTCTGTCCCAGTCAAATGCATCACATCATCAACCTCCTACCAGCTGGTTAGTATTCTTATCATGTAACTAAGCTACTTCAGTCAAACCCCAGCCCATATTTTGAGAAAAACAGGGAATAATCAGTTTTCTATCTCCTCCCTAGACTCCATGATCCCTGATCTGCACAGGGGTCACTGAAGTTGACCAGGCCATGACTGGAGAGGCCTATGCAGACGATTTAAGGTCTATTCAAAGAGGACCTCAAAATCATGATGAACCTTTTTCTTAAAGTTAATGATAGTCTCGTTATCAACATTTTTGAGGTAAACAGATCATTATTTTGTAAAAGTCACTAGAGTATTTGCACCTTCCCCCCCCCCCAGGAACACCTTGTTAGGAAACGTATGTGTAAACAAAGTGAGAGAAGATCCTCAAAAACAGCAGTTGTCTCATGACTTTTGCCCACTAATAAAGGATGGACCACCAACTTTTGTGCTCCTTCGAGACCATGTCTCTCCCCAATTTAACCATTCAAAGGCCATCCAAAGAGCTCAAGCTTCAACAACTACATTAGAAACATATCCAGGCCTTCTAGAAATCAATAATCCATTTCTGATGACAAAAATAGAAATAGCTATTACCTCTTCAAATCTTTCAGCCTCATTTGCTGATTCGACTTCAGAAACAACAGCAGGCGGTGGAGGACCTATAAGTAACTCTCCATCATCCTCCAGATCGGCATCCCTGATAATTTCAAAAGATTTAAAAGAGCTCACACATAAAAATGGGGTATGCCAAACTCTTTATGTAAACATTAAGCATTATACTAAATTTATTTGTTATATGTCGAGAGAATTTATTTTTAAATACTAAAACATCCAACTCAAACGAATTGGCAATGAGTGGACTAGGCCCATATATAGCAGACCACTGGATTTAATCCACCCATTCAATACAGCCTACTGTGACTAGGCCCAATATTCTATCACACGCGGATAGACTTGTTGATGGATAACATAAGTAGAATATCTAGACTTCTGAGACTATACTTAGGAGCCGAGTCATTTAATTAAAAATCAATTGGCAATGGATGAAATAAGTATGTATATCTAACGTCAACTTTATCAGTACAGTTTGACTAGAACTGTTCTAAAACTAATAACAGCTACCCGCCACAGACTGGGTTAGCTAAACAAAAGAATTGCAGACTTTGGACTTCAGCAAGCAACACAAAAGTTTAGACGTTCACATGACCAAGATCAGGGCATAAAACCTCCTGTAAGAAGACGTTTACTGGGAGGGACTATTGAAGGGACATAAGTGGAGTTTTGCTGCACTCCTCAAGAAACAGATTATTATTCTCTTCGTGGGGCCATGTAAGAATATAGTAGGAAAATGTATAGTTAAAGCCTGGTGAGTTTCAGCATTTAATAACCAACAAATTAGAATTTCACTTATGTACCTCATTGCCGTTGCAGCTTCAGTTAATGCAGCTGCTGCAGCCAATAACTCAGCAGATGGCATTGCAGGGCCAATGAACCTGCACATGCAGTTAGTCCTTGCGGTAAACTATGAAAATTGAAAAACTCCATTTAGTGCAAACACATGGACGTAACTGTATCTGCAATCGTTAGAAGCTATTTTAGCAGAGGCAGAAGTGGGATATTGTCAACAAGCTAGGGAACACAACAAATTGAATGTTATAATGAATAATGCTTGCACAAACAAATAAAATAAATTTGGACCTAAGAAGTTTAAGACATATCAAGAGAATACGTTGGCTCAGGCATCAATTATGCATCCCAGTAAAGCCACATGATTTGGTTAAAAGTTGCCACGGAAAACAATAAGGTAATCTACATTGTTACATGCGATAGAGATGCAACTAATTATGTAGCATCGTTAAAATTTAACATAGAGAATATTTTCTGGAAGTTTCAAGAAATGTGCAGCATCTCACCTTCTTTGGTGAGAAAGGGAGTCCAAATTCACACGTGGGTCTTCTAATGGACCAATACCGGCCTCATTTTTGTTTTGTACAGATTCTTTTTCAGGAGATGCTGCTTGCAGTTCACTCGCTGCTGTGGAGTGAGATACTGCACTGGGTTTGACCTTTATGGATAACAACGAGCCAACTACATCTAAAGTAGGAAGCCTATCGGGAGGCAATAGAAAAACTCCATCCTCATTTCGTTTGAGCTTTAATGAAAAAAATAGTTTCTTCAGAAGTTTCACCATGGACTTGTCAGAAATTCCTCTCACATCAACAGCTTGCCCACTATCAATAATTTGCAGAAGCTGCAAAAGAAAGAACACTAGATAATATAATTGATGGAATAACACAATTTAATCAATTACCACGAAATAAATAATGTAGGATGAAAAAGACTCCCTGAAAATGGTCGACAATGACCCAATCTTGAGCCATTTTATTTTTCAAAAAGTTGCTTTCATGGTCAGAAAATGTTATACGGATCAGCTGATCTTTTGGAGAGCAAATTAGGTAAATTAATTCGCTCGAACTTTCATTTAGAAAAGAACACTTACACTTTGAACTGGGAGGGTTTAGTTGGAACGGGCAGCATGCTCCTGGACAAAGTCATGCTCGTGAATGGAAAAGTCAAACAATCTACATGAATACGGAAAATCATTGGTAACATTTGAATCATATTAATCTATTAGTCAAGTTTCTCGTGCGATGACAGAATCTCGTGATCGGAGATGAATTGACTGTTACAAAGGAGATATGAACTTTTAGAAGGAAGTAATACTGGATATTGATTTAGCCACCTTGATTCTTGATATGACTAAGTGACACCACGAAAGTGCAAGTCCAGCAGGGATGGATGTGCTGTCAATTGATACCAGGATTGGCCAGCCCTCCAACTCTCGCTTGGCATGACACTAAGATCTGGACAGAGCGTAGGCCCTGCACCTCCTAAAAGGGCGGGCTAGTCTAGACAAGTCTAAAATCAGGCATAGTAATTCAATTTTGAGAGAACACAGACACAACTCTTTATTCTTTCAAAAATCCGTTCTGAGACAGATCAACTATTACTCCAGGGTCCAATGTAAACAAAAAAACCACAATTAAAATTTTACATATATGAACAATGAAACATCATCTGGCTGCCCATGAATTTTATTTTATGGTTTTAAAACTGATGACGTCGGAAACATCCATACCCTACGGATAACATCCAATTATTTGCTGCAAGCGTTCGACACTTACACATGATTCAGCTTCTCATTCCATAGTGCAACCGTAAGAACCAAGAACCAAGAACAAGAAATAGTTTGTCCCGGTATCTTTCAAGCAAAATGAAAAAGCAAAAATTCATCTCCAGGAATGGCCACTCGGTAGCTCTCTCTATTCGAAACTAGGATCCAGATTCTCAAGCGGACCTTCAAAATCACGAATATAGCTTTATTGTTACCTCAAAAATTCATAAGTTTCCTCTGATTCATGTATCACTAGCTTGGAAAGGAACTATTTTGTCTTCCATTTTTCCAGTAGATGAAATGAGTAATTACACATGGTGGAGATCCCAGATCCCAACATTCGATTGAAGGGCTAACAAGTGACATCTCCACATTACATATACTTCAAGAAATGTCAAAGCATTGAGCTTTCATCTGCTACTTTTCTTCCTTGGTCAAAAATTCCTTTGAAGTTAATTCTCATAATGAAACATTTCACAATTTCCTGTCAATTTTACAGTCTCCACTTTCATGTTTCAACAAGTTTTTTCATTTCAGGTAAGGTTACCCATATCTAACTGACAATAGGATGTATATATCAGGAATTTAAGATTTTCTTACCTATCGCTCACCAAAATCATTGTAATTTCATCAAAATACGTATCTTTCAGTTCTATTCTTGATCAACATCTTTAACCAACCATTTCCCAAAACCTCACTTTGAAGTTTATATAAAGCATGTTGCTAGTCCTAATCAGACAATTGGAACCTCTTTTTCCCTCAAATTTTTCTTCACTTGCATGAACATAAGAATGTCACAATATTGCTGAGGCTTAGTTCCCATTTTCCTTGTCAGGACCTCCAGGCTGTTCATTTTTGCTGACTTTGTTCAAGAAGAACTTTTTACGTAACAATGAATCAGTAGCTGAAATTCCTAGATAAAAGAGTCATCTAGACAATGATAATCAAATCTTCCATTGTCATTAGTGTACAAGACCTTAATGTTAAAAACAATGATGATATCAGTAGTAGCATAAATTCCTTATTTTTTTCATGCTAGTACAATGGTGGTAGCATGCGAGAGCAACAAAAGCTGGACGAATGCGGGCACATAAACAGAAAGAAAAAAATCCCAAATCAGCACCTGTCTCAAATCGCCGGCGGCATCCGGAAATTTCTTGAGAATGTGGCGCAGCACGGCTTCAGGCTTTGGAGGCTTCGTATGGGAGTCGTCACTGACGGAGGAAGAATCCACGCTCTCAGAGTCTTTCTTATCTGCCCCTTTGCTCCGCCGCTTCTGCCGGCGCCTCTCTCTCCTCTCCTTCTTATACACCTCTCTCTCCTTCTCCCTCTTCCTTTTCCTAGATGACGACATCTCCGTGCTCTTCTTCTCCCTCCTGGACTCCCGAAGACGCCTGCTTTTGTCCCTCTTCTGGCTGCCCTTACTCGACCGCTCATGGTCGGAACTCTCAGTCTCCGAGCCCGAGGAGGACACGGAGCGGGAGGAGCCCTCGTCGTCGCTGCTCTCGTCGCTCTCCGACCGGCGGCTGCGCTTCTTCTTGGTGATCCGACTGCCGCGTTTGCTACGTCCGTCTCCACCCATCGGCTTCCAATTATCCTTCCACGGGGGGTCGAAAGCCAGAAGACAACAGCTACGAGCTTCTTTATGTTTAGAAAGGCAGATACACTCGAACAGGAAGAACAAGAAGACTAAAAGAAGAGAGAGGTGGGGAAGAGAGAGAGAGAGAGACAGGCGGTTTCGGGTCGGTGGGCGGGATCGGTTTGCATAAAGTCAAGGCCCCTAATCCGAGGTCAGAGATATGAACTGAACTCCTTAACCACGACTCCATTTAGTAATCCGGCCATTTACGTCAAATCGGGTTTGACTTCAAATGCTGGATTAAAGAGTGAGTAAACACCTTGTCAACCTAAAGTTTTGACTTTTATTGACAAAATAATCCTCAAGTTTGGAGATAATTTTCGTAGGTCAAAATTCACATAGATTTTGGTTGGTTGAAGAATCTACAAACATTCTCCACAATTCCAGGGATGGCATTAATAATTACTAGTCAATATTGGCATAATTCTTTGGTCCAGTAGTATGGCTAGCATGGCTTTTTTTGGTATTGTTGTGAGTCAACCAAGGGGTGTTGCAGTTATAGCAACATGGATTAGTCAAACAAAGAACATGGCCCAAATAATGGGAAAGGAAAGAAAATGGACAGTCAAACTTATGAGTTATTGTTGAAAATTATCAAGATTTTTTTTAACAAAATAAATACCTATTATATTATCAAAGTTTGTACTTTAATCTACTTTGGACCAAGGTCAAATTTTCTTGAATGTCTAAATACCTTATTTTTTTCAAAATAGTCACTTGACATTCGAAATAATGGTCTTACAAACGAGATGTTGACCATCATAACAAGAGTGCTTCTTCATATGTCAAAGTGATTGAAGTTAAAAAGTCAAAGTGCTATCTCCTAAGAAAGCTGTGTCATCGCCTACATCATGAATATGACTAACAAAACTATGCTATCTACAATCAAAATGCAAAGGTATCAAGACTTGCAGAATATCATAGAAGACCCTGAGGTGAATAACCATGTACATATGCCTCTAATTATTATTTTTAATCATAGATGGGAGAATAACTCCTAAAATGGTAATGTAATGATGTTGATGTGTTGCATTGTTGCACAACATAAACTTAATATATTGAAATTATGTGTTATTTCAAATATTATTGTGGATCACTCTAAAAATTATTTCTAGAATTTCCCAAGTTAATTTTTATGCATTGAAATATTAAAATTGATATAATCCAATCTTCTATGATGCAAACTTCTCATATATTGAGTCACCATGACCAATGAATTATTCTCTTATGTGAGGTAAACATTCCATTAGTAGTAAAAAAAATTATAAAGCACTACATAGCTTAAAATAAACTTTTTCCTATTTTGTACTTCTTTAGAGCTGTAAAATTCCTATGAGGTTATGAAAACATTTAATATAATAATCCAAAATAAGGCACAGTTTTTTCCTAATTATAAATTGGCCACAAAGGTGTATGAATTATCCAGAAAGATATTACTTTACTTTAAGCATATCAAAGGTCTATTATTCCATTTAAATAATTTATTCAAAACCTAGTATGTGATACCTTTTCATATGTCTCAGCCCCACTAAGATATATATATCTATATATATAATGAGCCTCCTTACCTATTAATTAATGGTTTTGATGGACATCGACAAGTTATTTCCTAACAAATACATTTCACTTACTAATCTATATAATCTTGGTGGCTGATTTCAGGAACTCAAATAGAAAAACCATTTAAACTGCTCTAGATCATTGTTCAAATATATTAAATAAATTTACAAGGCATATAAAACACCATTTTTACAAAATTTAAAAATTTAAATATTCCAAATAGTTCCTAACAGCCTTCATCACTTTCTAGCTTCCTTCCTTTCATTTTTCTCACCATTTTTCTTTTCTCCATTTCACTTCCATCCCCTCTTGATTTTTTTTTGGCTTCTAAGTAATGTGTTATAAAAATAATCTAACCAAGGAGAAAACACTTGAAAGGTTAGTTCACTATAGATAATGACACATAAGGATGCATCAATTATTTCCCACCATATAATGGGAAATTTTATTTCCTAAAAATAGAAAAAATGAAACAAGAGCATTAGGTTGCAATCTTGACTACATGAGTAAGATTTATTTACTAGTCACTAAGGTTGATGTCTGTAAATATATCTTTATTGAGTGCTCTAAGCCAGCCATGGATTGGGCTAATATGGGATTAATCTATTTAATCACAAAAAATCAAAGAAGACGACTTGAATGTATTGGGATTAATCTATACCCTGAGAAAAGACATTTTTATCCATGTGGGTCTTGAGGAGACCTTGTGAAAACTGCACGAGGAGAAGGTATGGGATTGAGGGTAAACTTGGGATTTGACCAAATAATTTAGGGTGACATGAGTTTAATGAGTTTTTATCTAAGTGACCGGCTATTCTGGTTTTGACCGGCTATCAAACCGCCACCGGGTGGGGGTCTTTACGAGGAGGAAAATGAAGTCTGGTGAGCGGCATATCCGCCAACACTCCGAGCTCGTCCCCGCCACTTCTTCTCTCCCACCTCACTTCTACTCTCCCCCCTCCGCCGGCGTTCATGGCACCGCTGGCGGCGGCGCCTCCATTTTCGAACGCGATGTTCGCGCCCTGTCGCTTGTACCGCAGTGGCAGCTGCAGACTCGCGTCGGCGACGGGGGCGACGGGGAGGCGACCGTCTCGGTTGGCTGAGCGCGCTGGTCCTGTCCGAATAGCTCGTCGGCGGCGCCAGTCGGCGTCTGTCCCGCTGCTTTGCAAAGCGGCCAATGATTCCGGTGCATCCTCCTCTTACTCCCCAACTGGCCCTGATGACGCTGATGGTCCTCAAACAAGCTCTGTAGTTCCCCCAGTGAGTCTCCTATGTAGATTTTATGTGTCCTGGTACCGATGGATATCACTGGAAATTTTCTACATGATGATAGTTGAGACGTGGAATTTCTTCTCACTCTTGGCTTGCGTCAGCGTCTTCTTTTATCATATGGGTAAGGTGTACGAGAACGAGGCTCAGAAAGAGGTTTCTTGAACCGTGTGGCAAAGGCTGTGATAAAAGTTTTTCATTTTCGAAAATAATATGATATTCCATGGAATTTCGCGGTCCTACTATCTTAAATTTCTCAAAATAATATGAGTGCCTTGTTCATGGATGCTTACGTTATCCGTAAGGTGAGTTCGAGTTATCCGTGCCATTTCATATTTTATTTACCATCTTTTGCTTCTTTTCATGTTGTTCAGGGACACACCAATGATGAACTTTCCTCTGGAGAGAGTTATGTGGGCTTGTTTGTTCAGATGCTTGGACTTGACAAGGATCCTCTGGACAGAGAGCAGGCAGTAGTTACGTTATGGAAGTATTCTCAGGGAGGAAAGCATTGTATTGATGAGATCATGAAGTTCAGAGGCTCTATTATTCTCATCATCAACTTTCTTAAATCGGATTCTGATTTAATCCGTGAAGCTGCTGCGGGCCTGTTGCGGAATATATCCTCTGTAAAAGTTTATATGGAATCTGTTGTAGCAAGTGGAGTGATAGAAGAGATAGTTGGCCTCCTTCACCAGTCAGATCTGACGCCAGAGGTATACTACACTGTCATATCTGTTGTGGGCACAAGGAGGGTGCATAATTCTGGTGATGTTCTTGCAGGTGAAGGAGCATAGTCTATGTACCTTGTGGAACTTATCTATTGATGAGACATACAGGATGAAGATTGCAAGAAGTGATATTATGCCAATCCTGATTAAGTATCTTGATGACGAGGAGTTAAAAGTTAAGGAGGCTGCAGGTGGTGTGCTGTCAAATCTGGCTCTGAGTCCCTGTAATCACAGTACTATAGTAGAATCTGGTGTAATCCCAAAGTTGGTAAGGTTTTATATAAATTTATTCTTATCAGGAACGTGGTTTGAATATTTGTAGCTAAATCAATTTTCCTTAGTTCTAGATGGAACAGCAACATTGAAGATATTGTGGGAAAAACCAAGTCTTGGGCATTGATCTACAGTTTCAGGAAAAGGGACGATATTAAATCAGAAATTTCTAGTGCATAAATTGTTTTTAATCATTACCTAGCACCATAAATGCTTTACGCTTGAAAAAAATGTAAAATTGAAGTCTAATTTTTACTCTCTTAGATTGTTAATATTTGAAATTCTTATGAAAGGATGATAAATAGTTTACCGAGTGTATACTCCATTCTTAATAATGCAATGTGCCCTTGAGGAAGTTACGGCTTTTTTCTTTTTGTGGAGATGACGAGGAGAATATTATTGGCATACATCTTCTAAAATACGTCGATATCAAGTGATCTGGACATTTATCTTTTGCCAACAATTTTGTGGTAATGTAGATAAATATGTTAGAGAAATATTTTTTGTCAACACTTGTGTTGCCCAGCCAAAAGTACCTGAGCAATGAACTAAAAGAATTTTTCATGCCATGTAGTTCTTTATCTTTTGCTTGCTATTGATTTTGTGTCCTGACGTATGTTCCTTTCTGGAGTTGCTTAATATCTAGGTAATTTAATCTTTTGTCAGACGGAGTAGATAGAAGGTTGGAATGTTCAATTCCTACTTAAGCAGCCTTATCAGAACAACTCGGTTTGTTATGAAAACGTTTAGTGTCTCGATTAAGTCATATTTATTCTAAGGTATTGAACTACGGTGGAAGGGTAATCATATTATATAGTGACCATATTATGTCTTTTGCATTTTTTGGGCTAAAAGTAACACTTGCTCGAGTTATTTGTACTGTTGTTATGCTCGTTTGCATAGGAAGCGACTGCAAATTGATTAAAATGCATTCTGTGATCAAATATTATTTTTCTATTTAGATGAAACTAATCTAGTCCTGTTTACCTCATTGAACGATTTGTATGGCTGGCTTCTGCTATGTTTCTTTCATGACTTGATTTGTGTTTCCTTTAAAATGATTTTTTTACATGTATTGATACTACTGTTGATTACAGGCTGAATTCCTGATAGATAATACCGAAGGACATAAAATCCTTAGAAAGGAAGCAAAAAATGTTTTGCTGGAACTTTCTAAAGATGAATACTATAAGATCCTCATCATTGAAGAGGGTCTTGTATTTGTTCCCCTAGTTGGGGCTTCTGCATACAAATCCTTCAGGCCTGTCTCTCATTCATGGCCGTCATTACCTGATGGCACAGAAATTGAGAGGACTGCACGTTTTTCAAGATATGGTGCTTCTGAATTGCTTCTAGGTCTAAATTTTCGTGAGAAAAGTCTGAATTTAGAGGAAATGAAGATGCATGCAATCGTTGGACGTTCTCAGCAGCAATTTCTTGCACGTATTGGAGCTATAGAAACTGAGGACGATAACTCTGCACTAGGGTCCTTGCCAAATGATCGAGAGACCATTTTGCCATGGATGGATGGTGTAGCCCGTTTAGTGCTGATACTTGGACTTGAAGATGTTTCTGCTGTTAAAAGGGCTGCATGGGCAATAGCTGATTCATCAATTAGTGAGCACTTGAGGTTTGCATTTAAGGAAGCTGGAGCAGTAAGACTTCTAGTGCAGCTTCTGTGTCATAATAACGATGAAGTTAGAGAGGCTGCGATTTACGGTTTGGAGAGACTCTCTGTCAGGTTGCTTGCTTAGTCTACTCTCGTGTTATATTTTATTTAATTTATGTTTCGAGTCAATTTCATTAATCTTGATAAAATTTAATTAACCATCTAACAGTCATTTGTTGATGTAGTTGGGTTTTCTTTGTTGCCAATTCTCATTGAATGACCTAAACTGTAAAAAATGCCACCATGGAGCAAAATCCAGTGAAAGTGAACTAGATCATTTATATTGAATGTCTCTTGACAGATTTAAATATTTCCACTGTAGTTTTTTGATAATTCTGTTTCTACCCTTTTTCATTTTTGCTTTTGCACAGCTTCAAGGTTTCCCAGATGCTTGATGCGGAAAGGGTGCTAGATCCTCTTATTAATGTTCTTAAAAGTGGATGTTCGTCAGAAAATCTGAAAGAAAAGGTTCAATATGTTACACTTTACTTTTGTTCTTGATAGATTTCTTATTAATATTTACTGATATATTTCTTATTAATATTTTAAATTTCAGACTGTAAGCATACTTTCTCGGATACTTGATCCAGAAAATGACATGAAAGCAAAGGTGTGTGAGATGATACTTTTTGGTCATAGTAACTGTGCTTAAACGTTTATTTAATTATCGGACTCTGGTGTTTATGATTATGGCAGTTCTCCAATGATCTGGTTAGTGGACAAAATGAGACAAGCGATAATGTTAGTTCTACAGAAACGGAAGGTTTGAGAGAGACGCAAGATCTCTTATCGAAACCTCAAGTAATGGTGAGGTACGCCAGGCATGGCTTCTTTTGTCATACATATGTCTGTTACCTTAAGTAAGAACCATGAATCTTTGTGACATTAGCTGTAGTGAATGACAATGATTGATGTGGGACCCTTGTTACATGTAAATTCTTGGGATTGCTGCAGCTAGAAGTTCATTTGCTTATATAACCTTCTTCCATGGTTCTTTGATGAAATGCTGTGCGGGTATGCCCTATTGTGGATAAACCAAAGCATATTTATAAAGCTTGTTTATCCTTCAAGTCTGTCGACTGAAATCAGGGTTGAGCGCTCTCCTTGCTCAGGAAGTTGCACAAAAACTGGAATGAAGGGGGATGTGACTGAGATTGAAAAACTAGATAGAGAAGGACCTTTCTTGGAGGATTTATGCTCTGTCCCGGAAGGAATATTAGGCTAGTGTACCATTGCCATATGGTGAACATTAGGGACTGGTCTTAAGGAGCTGATCAAACTTGTTTTCAACAAACTAGTAATAGTCCATCCTTTTGTGACTTTGCACCAGTGATAACAGAGTATGGCTCATTATTTTATGGACAGAGTAATAGCCCATCCTTAAGGCAAATGGATTCTCCCACCTTAGGTGAGCCCCTTTCTTTCTCCGTCTAGGACATTTTGAAAACCGATGTCCCCCCACTCTATCAGTATAGATCTAACAAGCATTCAAGTTTTATAGCATCACTTTCTCCTTTTAGCTTAAGTGCGTCAACGAAAGTTGTAGAAGAAAATCATGGAAACTGGAAAAGGCCTCCTTCAGTTTTCGTCCATAAGGCATTAAAATGAAAGAGAAAGGAGAGTTTATCTACGCGGAGTTGTAGCAGTTGTATGCCACGAGGTCGCTCTCCAAAAGGGGATAAGTGAATCATTTCTTTTGGAGACATTCAGCCCTATAACATGAGTTCAACCCGCTAGTTGGCACGGTTGGTGAATCAATTGGTTGTTAACAACTTTCACTGCCAACAGATAAAAGTATGAAGAAAATGACCAAAAGCATGTTTTTTTGAAATGGTCAGAATATTTCTACCAGTTACACTGTGGGAAAACGTTTTGTTTTCTCATGGAAACATATAATTTTTTTACAAGGATATAGTCTAATACGTTGTCTAATTTTCAGGTATTTATGAACCTGTGGATAAGGTGATGTATAATTGATCTTCCTTTCACGTATATGAGAGAGTTATTGTGGAAAAATAAGCTGAATAGCTAATCGACATTATTCATTACGTTGGTATTCCAACATGCAATACCCGGCTCAACATATTTATTTTTTCTGCGCATATAACTGTTACTTCACTCATTATGGCTAATTTTTTTTATTGTCGTGTGCTCTCTCATTTCTTTGACCACGCTAATTTGAAACAACATTCAGGTCTCTCTTGAAGTGGTAGTATGAAGTAGATTGTTGCTGAATATAGTTACCACAAAACCTGATTATATTTCAGTGTGATGTAACTATTACTACAATTCTTTCTTTTTGATGTAAATGTGAAGTGATAGAGCATTATCTGGGATGTAAATTTATACACATTTAGTGATAACGAACATTAATTTTTATTTTTAGGGAGAAGATTATTAACTCGGACTTCATTTCCTGCGTTGTTGAACTTCTGAAGGCTCCATCACCAAACATACAGAAGATGGCTGCATCTATACTTGAATATGTTGCAAATCTCGAGGAGCATGTTAGTGTAATTATTGCTGCTGGAATTGAATCTGGACTTGCTGCTGTTTTCCAAAGAAGTATTTTGCCTGGTTTGTGAATTTCCGTTTACGTAAAGAGAGTTTTTACCCTTGTTTCCTGAGAAGTGGTATGCTTTCACATTGGGTCTTACAATCACATCATGTGGTATTGTTGATTTGGATTAATTTTCTGTTCATTTCTTATCATTGTAATTATTTCAGTTATAGGTAATTGCTTTGAGAATGTTACTGAGAATTCTGAGTCGAATATTTTGATGGTTACCTGACCTTGTTTCAGTCAACATAGAGATGAGCAGAAGCCAAAGAAGTCTTTATAAATCTTCAGAATTTCGTTGAACCAAAGAAGCCACGGAATTAGAAAGTTGCTTTTGAAACATGTTAAATCTGCCATGAGATCCATATAATGATTTCCGAACATGATGCAATGTATTTTGAACACTTTTTTCCATTGGTAAAGAGTCTCTGAGGAGTGCTGACTGAAAAGCCTAGTATTATCCCATACCGAACGTTTGGACTTGAGTGGATTGTTGCATTCCTGTTCGTCTCTGGTTTTATTGGGGAGGGAGCTTTGTCTGGAAGAATTTTTTGTTTGGCCACACGAGGAATGTGTGGCAACAGAGAATACTTTCAAGCCGTCCTGATTCAAGGGTACTTCTATCTAAAAATGTTTGAATTGCAACCGAAAAAATTAAAGGAATGGGAAGACTAGTTATGAGAAGGGGGATGAGTTGGAGAGATCAGGATGGTGGCCCGCTTCATTTCCATCTATTACTATAAAATAATGATCTTCCATAATTCATGTAGTCTTTATGGCCATAACATCTAGAACCACCTAATTGGATCTCGCTTCTTTCCTGCTTCTTCATATACCAAGGAAGATGATACCTATCGGCCTGAGTCTTGATATTTCTTTGGATTTTAAATGAGTTAGTAATGTCTTCTTTGATATAAATGGCTAAATATGGTAAACTGCTGTGAAATCTTCAATTCTCTTTGACAAAGTTGATGTGGAACAGACTTGTGGGAGATGGAGGAAACCCAAAAAGGTGAAACACAGAGCCCAGAAAGGATAACATGGAAAGCCATAGATGTCGTTGGAGGCTTTTCTAGATCCTTCATTTAAGTATCATCTTCATATTATTTTCCTATTTTTGAGGAAATCCTTTGTTTTATCAATAGTTATTGGTAGTTACGAGTGTCTAGCAAGATCCAGAATAAAGTGTCTGTACACCACATTACCACTAGGGAACAAGGGTTAGAGGGCAACTTATTTTAATTATTCCTTGGTTCCTGTGTTTTACATATTTTCTGCATTATTCTATTATATCATGGAGATGTTGCTCGTGTCTCCTCTTACTTATTTCCATTTTTATTTTTCTTTGATTTTACCATTTTTAGTATACTATATTGTTTACCACTCGTTCGATTTTTATTTTTTTAACTTCTTTGATATTATTGGTCAGGAGAAAAAATACCTGACTCAATAAGGTGGTGCAGGCAGGCACTTTGAAAAGCATGCTTTATATATGATGCTATTCAGCTATTTTTCATGAAACCTGAAATATATTGTTGGTTGAATTTACGTAGGGCTTTCTCTCTGAAATCTAATCACCCTGTTTATCTGTCCACAAGAACTGAAGAGCTTATCTACTCACTGATAATGTGCAAAAATGGGTAGTTTTAGGATTGGAAAGTATATGCGATGAACTGAACAGGCTAATATAAGAGGGATGGAATTACAAATCGCTTGATAGTTCTACTTAAAAATAAATCATTGATTGATTGGAGTAGGTAATGTTCCCTTAGAAACTATCTTTTCCCAAATTAGTGATTTCTCATTATTCCTAGAGGTTAAGCCTCCTTTTGACACGTTAAAGTTTTCACTCGCTCTACCTAGCTTTTTGCTTTTGGTGGTTCTGACAGCTTTTCCGCTGACCCCAGGAGAAGAGAACGCGGACTATCTACCAGAGATAAATGCCATTAGAACCGAAGAAAATGGTCTTGCGGTGGGTGCAGCTTCAAGGTTGCTGACAAAGTTGCTCAACTACGAACTCTTCCACCGCAGCATAGATCCTCAACGTTTCATCAACCTTCTCCGGGAGATTCTCAAGTCCGAGATCCCTCTCCATGCAAAAGACTGGGTCGCTGCGTGCCTTGTGAAAATCGAGTCATTGGTCAGCCAGGAGGAGGGTGTCAATTACCCGCTTGATGTGGAAGTGATCATCTATGAGACCATTCCAAGACTGGTGGAGCAAATGCGGGCATCAGTCGATGAGGAAGTGCAGGAGGCAGCCGGCCGTTGAACTGAACAGAATTGTATCCGAAGGGCTGCCGGAGTGCACTCAAGCAGTCATCGCCGCTGGCGGCATCCCTCTGCTGGTGCAGCTGATCGACCAAGGGAGTGCGCAGGCAGTGGAGGCCTGCCTAGCCGTCCTATACAATGTTTGCATGGATGATGAGAACCATTCGGCCGTGGTTGCTGCCGGCGCAGTTCCCGTGCTGAGGAGGGTTATTCTTTCGGAGAGGCCGCAGTGGACTAGAGCGCTTCATCTCCTTAGGACACTCCCCACTTCCTCCGATCTTTCTTGATATCCTTAGAGCTCTGCTCCACAGCCGATGTGTTGAATATGCCGGTGAGAGTAGAGAAGAAGAAGAACAACAGGTGATCCAGTTTTGATCTCTGGGTGATCTTCCATTTGTGGATAGATTTTCACCTGTGTCCGTTTTCACCGGAGATTTCATTCGCTTGTTAAACAAAGTAAAATTGGAAATTGTGGATGATTATGGGTAGGAGGATGGTTGGTGAGTCACACAATAGATTGAGCGGCTCCACGATTCCTTGTTTTCTGTTCTACTCATTACTATATTACTATGAAGTGAACCTTGTAAACATCTATGATTGTCTTACAATGAACAGGGAGAAGAACACTAAGCTGAGTACCTGAGGGGTTGGAGAGGCACTTAGTTTCCATGGCGATTGCTGTCATAGAGTTAGTTGTAGATGTTGAACCCATTCATGATGTTACATAGAGAACAAAACTAGTTTTGGGGAAGTGAAATTACAAGAGAATGTAAGAAGCCAGGGAATTAAAATATGCCGACAATTTCCTTTTCTATGGTGATTTTTTTTTGTTGTTATTTCAGTCCCAGGGATATTAGTCTTCCGTTTTTCTAGTCGAGAATTGTGAATTGAAAATGCAAATAAATATAGAATATAGAATATTAAGTTGCAGAATATATAATTGAAAATTAATGCAGTATATTATGAATAGTGGACTGAAATAACAATGCATACTGATGAAGATAGATGAAAGAAAAGAAAGCCTAAGGAAGGGATAGAACCTTGTAGCTTCTCCTCAGTGCATTCCTTAAGATGAGTTGGAATATCACTTCGGACCCCTATCAATGTAGAGAGAAGATATATATATATATATATGTATATATAGATAGATAGAGAGAGAGAGAGAGAGAGAGAGAGAGAGAGAGAGAGGATAACTTTTACTGGTCATGATGCATAGAAATAGTTGGATATAAGTAAAATCTCTTGGAAGCAACACATTTTTCTTTGAGACACAAGAAGATTATCCATATCACATTACTGTACAGCAAGATCTTTTCCTTACATACATAATAGCATGTGAGCGGATGGTCGGCTTTTTTTTTTACGAAGTTTTTTCAACTTATCTAACAAGACTTCCATCAATATCTAAATTATCCCTCATTTTTCAAAGTAAAATTTTCGAAAGTCCTTGATTAGTCGGATTTTTATCTTTTAAAAAAATCACAACAACATCTTTAAAAAACTAATCTCTAATTTTAATACGCATAGAAATTCCATTCTTTAACTTCTCCCTTGTTACAAGATCATCTCCAAAAGTATTTCAAAAAATTCCGTTTGTCAAACTCCCAACAAATTTATCATATTTTAAGATGATATAGTACATAAGATTGTGCCAAGTGGCAAAGACAATGTCCACTTTTATCTTTTGGGGATGTGTCATAAAACATTACTTTTAAGATGTATTTAACATTTTCATATGTTTTTCTTAGTAATAATGACGTAATGACTGAATTTTTGAAAGAAATTCTCAAAAAAGGATGTCAAAGATGATAAGAAATATTTTAATCATATTGCAAGAGCATCATGGTGAGTAAAAAATCTTGTAGTAAAGTCTATATTTAGTGAAGAAGGTACCCTTTTGAAGGATGAAAGAGAAAATTTTCACCTTATCAATTATTTACTCCTTTTTTAGCTGTGGTATACATTGAGTAAAATGCATAAATATAAGCTATATACTCATTCTAGATAGATATTGAACATTTGACAATAAATCTTGAATTTTGAAAATTTTAATAAACTTATGGTGAATAACTTTTAACAAGTTTGAACTTGGCATTCAAGGAGAAGACACTTCCCCTTGAATGATGACCTCATCCACTTTGATTGTGTTTGACAATGATTAATCATATTTTAATATGAAAGACAAAATTATGAGGAATTGAGTAGAAGGTGTTCAAGTAAAAGAAGAGTAACAAATCATGAGAGGCATAGCATCGATTTCCTTTATCTACAATCATGAAACTCAACGTTCCAATCTTTTTACAAAATTCAAAAAGGTAAATGTATCAATCTTTTTTGTATGATCTTTATTTTTGTCCCTCACCATAAGGAAATATTAAAACTAAAAGAGAATACTTATCCCATATGCAAAGATAAATGCATAGTCAACAGATATAAAGAGGCAACCAAATAGAATGGAGAGAGAGAGAGAGAGAGAGGTGACAATTTTTAGTGATCATAATGCAAATAAAATAGTTGGATATCAATAAAATCCCTTTGAAGCAACTCTTTTTTTTTTTTGAGATACAAAAAATATCCATCACATATAACTGCACAATGAGATCTTTTCCTTATACACATAATAGCACATGATTGGATGGTCGTCTCAATTTTTACAAAGTTTTTGGCACTATCTAACAAGAACATCCCATCAATTTCCAAACTATCCATTATTTTTAAAAGTAATTTTTTTGAAAGTCCTTGATTAGTGGGATTTTTTTTCTTTTAAACAATCACTTGTAACTTTGAAAAACTAGTCTATAATTTTAATACATGTAGAAATTTAATACTTTAACCTCTCCCTTGTTAAAATGTCATCTCCAAAAGTATTTCAAGCCTCTTCCTTTGTGAAACTCTCAATGAATTTTGGGTGCTCAAGATATTTTAAGATGATACAGTACACAAGATTGTGCCTATCAGGTGGCCAAGATGATGTTCACTTTTCTCTTTTGGGGATGTGTTGTAAAACATTACTTTTATTTTCTAATTTCAAGATTTATTTAGCATTTTCAAAAAAAATCTTAGTAAAAATGACATAATGACTGAAGTTTTGAAAGAAAATATCAAAAAACGATGCCAAAGATTGAAGAGAAATTCATGGAGTCATAACATAGATCTCTTTTGTCCATAATTGTGAAAAGCCAAGTTCCAATATTTTTACAAAATTCAAAAGTTAAATGCACCTTATTGAAAATTCTTGCACCTTATTTTTTTTGATCCAAATTTGAAAATTCCCACACTAGTATACTAGATTTATACAAATTTATTACCTGGAATGATTCCATGTTCCTCCTTTTGTTTGATTTAGAAGCCAATAAAATTTTCAATTCCTTGATTATAGACATGAAATCTGTTTTACATTAGTTTAGAAATACCTATCACTCAAAAAAATCATTGATGAGCCAAATACAATATTTGCAACAAAAACTTTGATAGTCTATTTATCTTGATTGATACTTTAAATAGAGAGGAATTTTCAATATTTTTCCTAAAAACTTAGCTATGCAAGTTTTTTAGTAGGCTTTATAGTCACGAGTTATGAAAAAAAAATTAACCTTTTTTTTATCTCAAGTTTAAAAGAGCTCACACACACAAGTATGTAGCTTAAAGAACTCTAGAAACTTCAAAGTTTAAGACCTACAATGGAATTCAAGAATTTTCATTATCTACTAGTCATAAGGTAAGATTTTGGGAGGATAATCAAGTGGTAGCATATTATCAAGAATATGTTTTCTTGAAGAATTTATGAAAGTTTTGATTTATAACTGATAAGTAATAACTAACTTATTCAATTATTGAAAATTTGGCAGGCTATGTTATATATTCATTGAGAGATAGGACTATTAGTTTGACATGTTTTCACATAGCTTAGGGTATATTGAACTTAGTTTTTAGATACCTTTTATCTCACGTGTTCTCCTTTAACAAAATTACATTCTCTAATTTTAGTATTTGAGCAGAAAAATGGCTATAATTTGTACATAGAGCACTTTAATTATTAGTTCTCATTATTATAGACACTACAAACAAAAGTCCTTTGAAGGCCTACATACCATGGTATATTACTAGTCACCTAAGTTTGCCTCACAGCTACCATCCATCATGCAAGGTTTTGTTGTTAAGTTCACCATTTCAAATTTAACTAGAAGTCAATATTGACCAAAGTTATGATGAACCTATACTTGAATAATCCAATCATCAACTTCAAAGTACATTAAACATAAGGAAAGTTTGCACAAAAAATGTGCACTTTTTCAATAAGTTAGTTCTAGACAACTTTTCCTATTGTGAGCTATAACAAAAATACCCTCATCACTCTATAATTTATTTAGTTAGATATTCATTATACACGATCATTAAATAAACTATAATGAGTATTATTAAAACTATATTAGTAGAATCAAAGCAAGTTTTTCATTAAATTCAACAAAAAGAGCAGTTTAAATGGTTCCTTAAAAAAAAAATGTTTATAAACAAGAGGATGCTCAATCTTTTACAAAAGGCAATAGGAGGCTCTTTTAAATTGTTAATATTTTTTAGTGTAAATGTATGATCATAATTTTTTTTAAAAATGATACTTAATGCAGTCTAAAACCATATTCTTTAAATTACATTGAATCAACTTCTTATTTGGGTATATCCACAGGTAATTAAAAAATAGTGGAAAAGTTTTGTCAAGAAACTCCAGCATATGCTTTAAGCACTGGCAATTGGCCTTGTGAAGCACAACTTTGTCACACTATTCTTCCTTATTTAGTTTAAAATATGATCGATAATTTGAACTACAACTTTAGTTAAAAATCCTTATTTAGATTAAAATATGATCAATATTTTGAAAAGTTGAAATTAAGTGATTGGCTAATATAAACTTATATTTAATAATAAAATCCATAACAATTTGATTGGCTAACATAAACTTATATTTAATAAGAAAAATCATAAAACTGTGATTTGGTAACATAAACATCTTCATATTCATTCGGCCTTATATATTGATGCCAATCTATGCACTCAAGTATCAGCATGCTGATATCAATTTGTTGTGCACATGAATGTTGTGCATACCCTTTCAGAACATCCAAAATGGGGCACAAATAACCTGAATATGCCTCTTCAAACCAATACCATATGAGCATATTTTTGAAGAATGGAGATCTCATTCATCCTCCATTATAACGATTGCCTTAGTCCGCTAGAGAACATTCTTGGCCACAATTTCCATATCCATGATATAACAAGAGGAATAAAGAACAGAAGACAAGGAGAATACTCCATGGATCAAATTGATTCTACCCTTTCTACACCCAAGATGAAGCAAGTCTTATGTTGATTTTATCCACAATTGGTTGATGATACAACTTTTCAAAGCCCTAGAGCAGAGAGATTGAGCAAGATATGAAGCAAGAAGAGAACCTTATTTGACTCACAAAAGATTTTTTATCTCATATTTATGCCAAAAAATTAATACTATTGGCAAAACTGATTTTTTTGAATGTTAATTAGCCACTGAAGATATCAAAGGTTTTGACTGATAGTAAAAAGATGTGAGATAGATGCACCTGCCTAGTAGGCAGACAAAAACCCTAATTATGCCTTAATATACAACATATTTTGTCAAGCAAGTGAAACCTCTTGCCACAATCATGAATAGGTAATGAGACAACAGCTCATTTCAAGTACTAAGTTAACAATACACATCTTTCACCAGAAGTATACCATATTGACTTTTTGTTATACGAACCTTCAAGTCTGTTAGAGAACAACTTCAACTGGCAAAGAGGAACACGTGAGAATCATCTACTACATTCTCCGTTTTAGGGATGAGTGAAATAATTGAGGAATTGATCTTTTCTATCATCAAGAACACCGCCAAAAACTTGGTTCCCAAAATTATGAGAACATTTTTTCTAGCAAAGTCTGTAGGAAAACGATTAGCACTTAGGAGAGAGCTTACATGACATCTGTAGATCACTTCACATGAGATGCTCCAGCATTAATTCAGAGCAAGTAGACTAAACTTGAAACAGTGACTTTTAAGGTTAAACAAGCTTCTAGAAGCCATATGACTCTGTTTAGTCCTTTGGGCCCTGTTTAGTCAGATTCCATCCTGATTAAACAGGTTTATAGCCTAACAGATGGCCAGATGGGTCTTCATCCATGTACACTAACTTCAATCATCATCTGCCAATGATCTGATGAAACAAGTCCGATGCTTGCTAAATGGGAACCATCTATATACATCAAATCCCTCTTGGACAAAACCAGCCCCGGAGGATTGACATTTTATTTTCATGATCAATGATCTGGCCCATCTGGGTAACCTGGGGATCCTATTCAGCCCAAGAAGCCCCTTCCAGTCCTCTATAAGATGAAATCAAAGAATAGAGTTTTATGTTGGCCGGCAAGAGATTTGGGTACAGACCATGTTAACAAGGTGGAAAGGAAATGATAACAAGAGGATAGAGCATACCCGGAGGAACACCACAAACCACCAAGAGCTACTGTTGAAGCAACGACCAGTCACCTGACGATAAATGATCTGGAATGGCTGAAACTAAAGTTATATATCATCATCGGAACATTCAGATAACTATATGCATGCATAACATAGATAATCTAGAAAAAGGGCTGAACCATAAATGTATGAGCACTGGCACTAGTAATGCACAATATCAAACGAGAAAGTGGCTGAAATAAGTTCCCAACAGCATGCTTATAGGTCATAACTACAT
This sequence comes from Spirodela intermedia, assembly GCA_902729315.2. Lineage (NCBI taxonomy): Eukaryota > Viridiplantae > Streptophyta > Magnoliopsida > Alismatales > Araceae > Spirodela > Spirodela intermedia. Next base: position 2,631,771 of record LR746269.1, on the reverse strand, counting down.
CTTCTCAGTCGCAGAAAGTGTGGACAAACAGCCAACACCCTACCACCAAAGTGTCTAATGTCCCTGCTAATATCGGCCAACAAGAATAAAGTCATCATCGTCAAGAACTTGGACACCCTTGTCCCCCACAAAATTCTTCCTTCCAAGCTTGTGCACTATGTTGACAAACTCTATCCTCCTCTCAACAGGGAGAGGCACATACGGCAGGCGGAACACTGGCCGCACCACCCCCAGCTGGGCCAGGGCGGTGTTGAGCCCAATGGGGTTTGGCTCCCGGAACAGCCACTCAATCAGCGGCATCAAGTTGCCATTCAAAGAAGGGTTCTTGCCTTGGAACATGAGCTCGCGGATCAAACCCGGGACAAGGTTACTCACGACTGAGATGACGCCAGTAGCCCCAAACGCCCATCTGGCGTCATGGCATTGATCATCATTGCCGCTCCACACCACAATCCCCTTGTCCACATAGTCCCTTATCCTGTCATTCCCGACACATTCCTTGACACCAGCCATGTTGCTATTCTGGGAGATGGCCTCAATCACAGAAGGGGGGATGTCTTGGCCGGTCCTAGATGGCACGTTGTAGATGATGGTGGGTCCCATGGAGAGGACGGCCTCAAAATGAGAGATCAAGCCTTGCAAGGATGTCTTGCCATAGTAAGGGTTGATGTGGAGGGCAGCATGCATGCCCACAGCAAAACCCTGCTCAGATGCATGGATGGCCTCCCTAGTCGAGTTGCTACCAGTGTTTCCAATCACTTTGATGGACATGCCAAAGCAGTTGACACAGTGCCCAATGAGCATGATGTGCTCGTCCCAGCTCATCAGGTGGCCTTCACCTGTCGTGCCCCCGACTATGATGCCCTCAGCGCCATTCAGAATCTGCATGTGCATCAAAGAATCAAAAGCTTCCAGGTCAAATCTCCCGTCGGGCAAATATGGGGTCTTGACAGCAGTGATTAATCTGAGCTTCTTTATGTCCTCTGCGGATGTTCTAAGACAAAAGAAATGATTCGAGTATCAATAGCAACGCAGAAACAGCAGCCAAAGAAAACTGCAGGACATCTAAACAGGAAACAAAAGCGCCATCTCATTTTGTTCCATTTGAAACTAGTGACAGCAGTCATTTGTACTACTGGAGGTGCCCTCATCATTATTGGAAATGAGAAAAGATGAAGCCCTCCAAATCATTGAAATCGCTCATACCTAATGGTGATGGAAGCAAGCATTATATGCCGCTCCGCATTTATGGGATAGGATCAAGAGATACCATACATGCTACCCATCATCACTAATTTCGAATGAAATGTTGACCCTCAAAGCACGGATAGTTGAGCAATAACATTACTTGGATCACATTATGTACCTTTCTCCTAGTTGGATAGTGTATAAAAGTAAAAACTTATGAATGCAGGTAGATACTGCATCGGTAACAAAAAATGTGAGGTCAAGATATAGCTTTTAGCATATAACATGAAGGTATTAAGCAGAGAGAAACGTTAAAGTAGAATAGTCTACAGAAGGGGAAAAAACAAGGAAAAGCAGGATAGCCACTATAATTAATGTTTTGGAGACTCAACTGAATGCAAAACTACTTAGCTTCTGATCCCGGATTTTCTTGTCTAAGAACTAAAAAGCAGATAACAATCAGGGGAAATGAATGATTAATCAGAAATCTCAATAGTTAGGTTTTATCAGGATCTCAGTACTATACAGATCAAAGATTGGACTCTAGACATCTCAATAGTTAGACATATTGCTTTTGTTCCTCATAAAACCTGTTTTTAACTTCAAAACTGCGCATTGGTAGATGAAAGTCATGAATAACAGCTGCCTCCGGAGATCTCCATCTTTGTGGCCTGTTTAATAATGATGAAATATGAAGAATTAGATAAGAAAGCAAAGCATAAGAATGTATGCTAAAAAGAAGCCATAAAAAGGAACTGCCATTCTAACACGTATGAAAACAAAAACTGCAACAAAATAAAAATTATACTATGCGAACTCAATTGTCTTGACACAACAAGTGAATTCATGGGAATGAATGATGCATGAGAGGCTATAAAAGAGAAGAATGAGGGAAATCAGTTTCGCTTTGTCAGAAGTTCACCTTTATTTCTTCAGACGAGAAGGAGATGAAGTTTTTTAATAAAGAGAAGTGTGACTCCCTCTTACAATGAGGAACACCAATTGTGACGAAGAGGTATGCAATATAGCAAGGTACCCAAAGAAACTTTCATAAATACAACTGAAAAGGTATGCATGGATATAACTGGTGTACGATGGTCCATGGAAAACAAAACATTTCCGCTTATAGTCGATTCACATCAAAATCCAGCTTTCATCCTACTGTTATAGATATCATTACTGATGAAATCAAAGGAAAATCTGGTTACATGTTAGTTTCAGAAGATGATAATCTGAAAGATATCGCAAATAGAAAATCAAATGAAATCAGCACTAAAAACTCTCTAACAAACTAGAAATTTTAAGATGGAGAATGAAATTTTTGTGCGTAAATAAACATAAATGAGGATATTATTTGTGTGATCATGCGATCAAGTGGAATGAAACAAGCATTTCAAACATCTGGACACAAGAACTGAACTGAAGCAGTGGTGGCATGTCAACAGAGTCATTTTCATAATATACAGCCAACATATTAAAACTAAATGATTGCCATACTGTATTCATCTTGAAACTATACAAGATGACATACATGCCATAAGAGAAATGTACCTGGCATAGAAAAAAAAACAAAAGTCTATGAAAGATAATGAAATACATTAGCTGAAAAAAGCTACCATTAAGAGGTAAATATATTCAAATAAGAAAAAAAAAATAATGGCATTAACAATTGGGTACAAAATCCATGTAAATTATGAAAACATTTGGAAGGATGCCCAGAATATCAAGAGAGACTAGAAATAGATAACCAAAATAGAAGATAAAGAAACCAGAAAACCTAGACAATAAAAGGATGCAGAAGAAGAAAAGAATGTAAAAGAAATCGAAAAAACATAGATGAAGAAACTAAAAAAATTACGCAATTAATGCACATCAAATAATCATGCAGTATTTAATAATTTAGAAAGATGAAAATCACTGATATTCTGAGTTGTGAACAGTAAAATAATAGCTATATAAAATATTTCCAGAAAGAACTTCTAGTACGCTCTCAAATTGTTCAATTTCAACATGAGGAATGATAACACATTTTCCTACATGGAAGCATGAGACAAAATTTCCTTTGTGAATCAAACTATCAGCTTCCTCTTTTTATAAAATTCTTGCAGGAAATGGACATGAACTGTATTATGCTTCTCCCTGGCTGGTAATCTGTACCTATGACCATAGTACATTATCTGGCAGCATAAGAAAAGGGAGGAAAGTATAATATCGATTCTAAAGCTATGGATATTTTGTTAAAGTTTAAGGGTCTTTTGGGAAAGTGTCTCTAAGGTTTTTTTAGAGGTCGTCCCTACTTTGTCAATGTTTTCAAAGGGATATGATTGATTACTAAACGTTCTAAAATTGAATGATGATTCGTTGGAAGAATAAACAACATCTATTAAAGGAAAGTAGAGACCAGGCATTTTACAAGCTAATCTCTTTGGCATAGCACTTCACATCCATACATACACTTCGTGGGGTAAAAATCTTACAAGAGGACGTATTTCAGCAACTCTACAATCCAACATTTATTTTAAGATATTTTTTTTTAAAATGAAAAGATTAAACCACTGATGTCTTGAAAAAACACAACGGCCACATAATATGGAAGAAGATCCGGCATCAACCCAGTAGCAGCATATGCAGAAAAAGAAATGCCTTATTACCCCCCTTCAAAAAAATTAGCAAGATGTTGTGCCAAATAAACACATGCAACTAAAGGCCTAGAAAACAGCAAGTTCATGCTTCGATCCAATTACTCCATGTACAGTGCCCATCATGAGTTCGGAAAACAACTGAAGAATTATCAATTCTTTCTCATGGGATTTCCCCGTCATGGCCAGAAAAAACAAAATCCCGCCAGATTTTTTTTTTAATATTGAACAATGTATCTTTTCCAAATATTCAAAAAATCATTCGGGCAGAAATTATGCAGCTAGATTGGTCGTTCATAATCCACTATCTACATGCACTTGGAACGTAGAGCATTGTTGAAACTCACTGCCCGCACTTCTCCTAATCCTTGACCATGTTCATCAAATCGAAGCGTTTTAAAATTTGGAACACCCTGCCCGAACAAATAAAAGTCTTGGTAGCTTCGGATCTTCTAGTGAAAGAGTTCGACACCTTGACAACTAAGTTACGGTAATTTCCCATGCTTCACGACATATTTTGACAGGAACTATAGTCCACCAGCTCTTAACTCCTAGCTTTCAATTTTGGCTTGAATATGACAATATACTTACAACTGAAAAGAAAGAACCTATGCAAGAGCACTAGGAATTAAACGGAGAATGTGGGAGGCCCAAGCTGTTAAAATTTATCGAATATTTCTCAACATTAACTTTCAGACCCAGGACCATCGAAAGAAACGTCTACACACTTTTTGGTACTTTCAAAAGTTGTCCGAATGGGCACTGATCAGCAACTTTAGTGCCATCCCAGTTTTCCAGAAAACCACAGCGAATACAAAGAGACTGAAAAAAGTTGTGAACCCACCTCTTAAATCCATTTCCTGCTGGGCGACGTGGCCTCACCCCCAAGGCGGTGACGGTTGCCTCTCCTGAGTAAATACTGCACTCCGTGAACAGCACCATCTGGTCCTCTCACCTCTGGTTTCCAATTTCCTCTCAAATTCTATGAACGGTCCACTTATAGTAGTACTCGAGGCCAAGAGGGAGACAGAGAGAGGAAGAGAGGTTCCTCTCACCAGGCTGGGCTAGCGGTGGCTGGCTGGGCGTGCGAGAGAGGGAAGAAGTGGGGGCAGTGGTTGGCGGGGGCAACGAGGGCGGCGAAAGATTAGGGTTTTAAGTGTCATTGGCCCAGATGACCTTAGCCCCTACCGGGTTTTAGACGGAAGATAGACTCGCCCACAAGTCCATCAGTTGCCACACCCACCATCTGTGTTGTCTATCCCTCTCCCCACATAGAGAGAAGGGTGATGCACCCTAGAGAGTTGAATCCTTCATTTTCTTATTTATATCAAATAAATATTAATATAATTTTATTAATAGTTATTTAACTGGTTGGGAGTCAAGTTACTTCCATTTGTTAGAAATCTAATCAAAGAAGGAATATTTTTCTCATAAGGTTTGTAGGGTAAAACCCTCATCACTTACTTCATTCTTTGGTTTCTCTAACTATGTCAACAAGTATAATATTTGAGGTGTATAAAAATGCTCTCTTTATTGTTTGTACCAAGTGTTATGTCTCCTATCTATAACAACCACCACACCAAGGGAGAATATCTGTTTGCATGCACACCTGCTTATTAAGAAATATCTATGTCTCTGGTACATGCCACATCAAAGGACTGAATGGGACAACCCTTGCCACAATCCTGGTAGGAAGAACATGTGCAAACACCATAGAATGTTTCAAGTCAACGTGGTAGTGTGTCATGAAATAAGTAAGCAAGAAGATATAATTCATCTATTTCACAATAATGGTCAAAGAATGACCAAAGATGAGAAAAATGTCAAACAATACATTCTTATATCTTAACTTTCACCAAATTATCTTCAATGATTAGTATTTTTTGTAACAAGGAACATTGCTTATAAACATGGTGTGAGCAAGTTAAATGACCAAGTTGTTTCAAATTATCTAGGTAGATTGCAACAATCAATCAAAGAAATATCTTAACATTATATCTAATGCAGACAATGTCAAAAGCCTACTAATGGGCTTTAATAGCAGGGAAGCAAATTAAAACTTAAGATCAAGACCTAGAGACATTGATCATGGTTCTACAAACTGAACATGGCCTAAACTAGAGAGCCATTGGGAGAGGTCAACACTACTTCAAAGTCTCAATTAAATACTAATTATTGACAATCTACAAGCAATGTCTCATATGTTGACTCACATGTTATTAGTCAAATGGTCAAGCATGAGGTTGTCTAGAAGAGGATTTACATCATGTGCAAAAGTACAAGGATCTTTTCATTGAGGAAGATAAAATGAAAATTTATGATAACCACAATGAGAGGAGGATGTTGGAGGGAATCTACTACAATGGTCCACCCTCTTTCCTCCATGTAAAAATAACATATTGAAGATGGGTTATGGAATGACCTCTTCTAGACCATTTTTTATTAGTGATACCAATTTTTTTGGCAAAAACTAGATGGTGGTGCCATAGAAGACTTCATCTCACAAGAGGCAAGCATGAAGTTACTATTGAAATATTAGTTTTGCTAATGACAAGTCTTCAGAATTTAATTGACTTAAATTAAAAATATATATAACTTCTTTACCAAGCATAGATTCAATACATTAATTAGTATGACTTGCTTGGGTTTAGAATACCATCCCAATGAAAATATTGTTTTTTATTAAATTCAAATTTATTTATTTTATATTAAGTATTTTAATCATTGAATTGTATGTTGAATTTGATTCAAATATTTAATTGGTGAATATTTAAAAGCTTCATTAAAAATTGGTTTACAATATGCACAAAACACCAAGTATTATAATCTACATAACATTGAGATTTGTAGGTTGGGCCTTTTTTGGCTTCCATCTATTTACCAAAGCTTCCTTCTCTTGGCTTTTACTAAGCTACCTTAGAAAAACATACTAAAATTTACAATATCAACTAATTTATTTACACAATAAATTTGTTAGGTTCAAATCTTTGTATTAATCAGTAAGGTACTAACTTACCTTTCTTAATGTTATTATTAGCAATCATTAGAGTGACTTTGCATAAACACGATATTCATGAATCATAGTGATGATCAGATGCATTTCCTTGAGTTTATTGGCAAAGTATATGATTTGAGAAGGTTTTGGTGATGTTTCTCATGATAAAACTTTGAATAGAGATATCAAAATGGTGGAATTTTTTTATTTATAGTTGAAATTCAAATCTTTGAGATTTAATCAATCAGATATTTCTTCAATCAACCCATTAGACAACTTATTAAAGGAGTTTATAGAGTTAGGTTGTAAGTTAGATTTGTTTTTGACTAAGTCACTCTATAAATGTGTCAATATGTGACTGTTTATAATTTTATTTGAGTTTCTACACGGCCACCTAGATACATCTACTACTTGTCAAATCTTGTCTTGAACAAGTCCATTGATATTTTCTTTCTCCCCAATTCTAGATGGCTGACACACTTTTTCTCTAACTATCTATAATCTTGATAAAAATGATATTTTTTTCTAAATCTCTTCTCATTTAGCAACTAAATTTGTATGAGTTAACAAATCTAAATTATTCTTGAGGTTCTTCTTCAATCTTAAGGGCGTTTGTAATAGGGGACAGCGCGGAAGGACAACTTCACAAGCTTGAGGTGTGTATGAGAGGGGCAATGGATGTGCATGGTGCATGGGACGGGATGCCCGACAGCGGATAGAGCGACGGGCTGCCATGGAACAGTAGGAAGTTGATTGGAGAGGGCGTTGCTGCCACAAGCATGGGGAGGGATTTGGAACTGGTGGCCAATTCTCACGAGAGTATTAGTTTCCCTCCCTTTGTCTCATAGAGGCCGATAATGTCCTGATTCTCTGCATCTTGCCTTTGGCATATCCGAGAGGGGACCCTTTCCGCCACCGGCAGCGGAACACAATCTGCTGAGCTTCTTCGTGCCAAAGAGAGTGGTCCATCCGCGTCGCCATTCATCGGACCCCGCGGCGTCGTTTGTGCGGCAGCACCTGTCGTACCGCGTTTGTATAAAGGTACTGGTTTACTATTAGCAGAATAATGAGAAGGGCCATCTTGGGTTCCCGCTTCCCATTGCCGCTCAAGTTACTCTCTACCCTGTCTTCTAGTTTCCCGTTTAATTGCATAATCTTCCACCTTGAATATACCTTCATTTCCCTCTAGTTTCCAGCCATACTGGGGATTGAACAGCGAATTTCCACTGGCAACAAATCGGTATCCATGCCAACATGAGATCACATGTGTCTAAAATTTATGCAGAGGTGGATAATGGATTAGGTTGTATGACAATGAGTCAAATACTGGAATGTGCAGAGATGATGAATGATGGCTTACAATTGAAAACGTCCCATGTATAAAAGATGAAAAATTCTTGGAATCAAGAGCTAGCATTGTCCTAAAAAATTACGATCTCCAGATATTTAAATGACAATATGACCATGGTTGTAGGTACTCATATAAGAACTGTTCTTGTTGAACTTTTGATGATAATGATTATCAAATATGTTTTATATGATTTTTTCAATATCATTGTAAATTTTATTACATAATGATTACTAGATCTGATAAATTTAAGGGATGATAGGGCATTGAAGGTAGAGGTTCATCACCTTATTACCTGAGCAACTAGATAAGAAGATGGCTTTGTCAATTTTTTCAGATTATGTTTAACTACCAAAAGAAGTATTAAAAATAAGATAAATATACAAAGTATTCAGAACCCAGTGAAAGTATTCACAGTGTTGTTTAACGATACTACTAGTCAGATATTGACTAGTTTATAACCATTAGATTGATGTAAAAAAATAATGAAGTAATAATTAAAAATATTTTCTCTGGTTGAACATGTTCCCATTCATGAGGAACTATTCATTGCCCAACCACAAAGAGCTGCTCACAAATGGCTGCCATGCATGTTGTTCACTAGAAATCATGTGATAAAGGGAATGTGTACAACTTTTGTCAATTTGTTATGCACAAGAAGCCCATCTCGTGTGGTTTCTTGCATTCAGCTTCTGATACATCTAAAACGTTTTATTATAGTCATCCATCTTTGAGGAATAAACCCAAAGTGGTGCAGCTGTTATATGAAAGTGTAGAAAAGTTCCTTTTGATGGCCTTTTATTTGTGTTTTGGTCATTGGATTTGTTTAAAATGAATTTTATGGTCTTGATGGGACCTAACAAAGTTGAAAGAGTTGGATATCTTCCTAGAGTATTTAACAAGATTCGAAACACAATATTATCTTTAATAAAGCTTTGTAAAGAATTCAGATTAAGATAATCCTAGCTATTAATGGAGGGACTAACAAGTGAATTGTTGCAATTAGAGGAAATGAATCCTTTTTCAGCAGCCCATGTGATTGCCCCACTGAGAACTTAGGGACATTTGAATCGCATTGACTGACTAAATGAGGCAAGAAATTGTGAGGTCTTATAGTTATCTACATTATTGGTGAAAAGTTCCCAGTTCTAACTACTGATGGATTGATTGATGTACTACAACATCGTTTAAGTATTCCTGTCAGATTGTCCATGGCTCCATATCTTTAAGGGATATGATGAATTTAATTTATAAATCTTGTACTTGAGTTTGAGAGTACAATATGAGGTCCATAATATTTACCATATTATAAACCAGCAAGAGTGGGAGTTGATATTAAGAAGTAGATGTCGTGCTTTTGTGCAAAAATACTAAGTAACAGAAATCATTGTGGGCTCTTGAATCAGATAGGCTATTAGCGGGAGTTTATTTAATACATTTATTTAATTCATGTTCCTTTGAATAAGCTACAAGTAACATCAAATTCAGCTGAATCAAATCGAATTAATGGAGTCATGAATCAAATCTTGTTAGGGTAAAGTTTGGTTATCTCCATGGTTCTGTTGGTCCTATCCTGTCTATTTCTGGAATGTGGATGGATGTGATGATCATTCTTGGATCTAGTGTAGTATTGTGATACATTAGATGCCAGTCCACCTTAAAGTTTCAACCTATTGGATTTTCATTCGCATTAAAAAGGAAAATCAGCCTATATGAATCTCTTGAATTGGCCACTTTGGTATTATTTGTTCATTAAGTTTTCGTTGTAATGGTGATTGCTTCCAAGAGTTTGTCATCTTCTCTGTAAACTGTCATCCATTGCTTCTGCGCTGTATAAAATCCGATTCATGAATTTGTCCATGATCTATGCTAGCTCACAATTGGCTTCTATTAAAAATTTAGTTCGAAATAATTTGATATCGACTTTGACTGTAATTTTTTTTATGCTTTGAAACCTCACCATTCCTTCTCTGGCATGAACATACCATAGGAGTCATCTTTCTACATAGACTGGAATGCAGCTTCCATATCTTGAAAATTGTAAGTTTTTCAATGAACAGAGGAAATCGTGATAGAACTGTAAAATATCGTTGAGGAAGAAGATGAATCAAATGTGGAAGAGAAGGGAGACAAAAATCTCAATATGAAGAATATAATTTGGCGTACACTTGATGATTCCCTTTTTCTTATATATCAAGCATTTAAAGGAATGGGAATAAACCTGAACCAAGCTTATTAACTAAGATGATGGTGTGATGTATTTCCCCAAGTAATTGTTGGTGTTTTTCTAGAACCCATGCCTTTTTTACTTATTATTTTTTGTGGTGTGATGTGGGTTCCCTCACTTTCCACGTCCGAAAATCTTCGTTACCTTTCCTTCAGGTTTGTGCCATTTCCTTGCCTCATAATCCTTTAGAAAGGTCAGGTGCTTCAGCATCTAGTTGAGAAGTTAGAAATTGAATGGACTGAGTCAGAAGCGTCCCATGATTCCGGTAACTTTCTTCTGTCAAAATGGCTGTCACTACGACTGCCACAAATTGTAGGGCGGCTGTTGCTTCGGGTAGTTCATGGTTTGGACTACCTTTACAAGAACATGAGAAATCTGGAAACTCTAGTGGAAAGAGGTGGGATCTTATAGTTGGTGTAGAGTGAAGGAGTGCCTGTATTCAGCTGCTGCAGAAAGGAGTCTTGTGGTGCCCATAACCTTTTAAAGTAGGGAAAACCTAGCATAAGACTTTCATTATCAATATTGTAGAAAAAGGTTGTAATCATCATAAACCTTGGTCTCTTCTTCAACCAAACTCCCCTCTATGAGATGTCTCAACCTTTTGATCTATTTCATAATTTGCAGTGCTGTGATAACCTGCAGGTGAACAGGTTTGATGGATGCTGGAGCAGAAGAGGAACAACATCATAATCCTTTTCTTGCTAGCTTTTATTCTACACCCAGGTTCCAATTTCGGTAAAAATCTGACTAGAGATTGAATCTTTTTTTCTTTAGTTATTACATATATATTTTTTGAATTTACTTCTTTTACAAAACACTTTAGGAGTGAGGTGTCAAAAGCTCGATGGGATGAGAGTATAGGGATGGGCGAAATCATAGAGAAGAAGGGTAGGATTTGGACCAGCACTGGAATGACCAGGAACGGTGGAAAGCTCTATTGCACCATCGAAGAAATCATGTGAGTATAAACAAGACTAGATCGCGTCTATCAATTCGTTCAGAATTTTACTTTAACATCAATACTTGCTTTCCCCTTGCGACAAAGTAATGTTAATTGCAATTTACCCCTCCCAGCTCTTTAAGTCTGTGACAAAGAAAGTTTAGTTACTTATTTTTGTTTGCCCTGTGAAGACATTATCAAGAAAGATTACTTTTTTTAGGCCAAGAGGTTCGCTATCTGAGGCGAGCAGATTACTCCTTTTATTTTTATTCCAAAATTTCAAAAATGCTATTTTCAATATGCCTATTTACGGCGACGAAGAATGAAACTATCACTATATATTTTCCATATAGATTTATCTAAAACTCTATCAAGGATAAGAACAAAAAGCGATATGGAATTCTGTTTATTCACTTTAAATTGAGTATCCGTTTCCCTCCTTTTCCTGCTAGGATTGGAAATCTTGTATTTTACATATCCATACCATCGAGTCCTTGGGTTGTTATGCTCATTACTAAACTTGTTGAAGAGATGAAATAGAACCAAGGTCTATCTTTTTGATCAGAGGTTGAATCGATACTGGCTCGGTGAGTCCTTTCTTCCGTGATGAACTGTTGGTACCAGTCCTATTTTTTTTCGCTGTGGACCGAAGAGAAAGTCAATCAAGTAATCAAATAATTGATCTTATTGATAAATCAATGTCTTACTCCATGGATTCGAGAGAACAAGAGAACAATAGCCTGACATGAGAAACGACCTCATTTTAACAGCCGGCACAGTAATAATGAAAATGGCTCCTTTAGTGAGATTATATACCTGATCTTGCACTCCATACACATTAAGGTAAATAGGAAATTGATGTGGATTGGAGATATGGGTCGATTCATAAACATCAAATATAAAGGTAATGATTTATTTTCCACATGTGGATAGGAAGACAATATTCCTGGTTTGTTTGATGAAGTAGTAACTTTCTAAGTTTTACTTTTGTAATAATACCAAAGAAGAGAATTTTCGCATGGCTTTACAATTCCTGACATCTAATAGTTAAGCCTTGGAATCCTATGGCTTTGTTTTGTTAGTAAAAATGTAAATAGAAAGCTGCCAAGATAAAAAACAGTTCTTTCCTTATAGTATCCGAACTCACCTTCCATGCAATCGATTTTACTCTTCAAGATCCCAGTCATTGATGCTAACAGCTTGGAGGTATATTTATAAAGTTGCTTTCAAAAAGTTTCTCATTAGAAAAGATTCCACTAAATATATCTTTGAAAAGACCAAACTCCATGGGGATAGGATTTATCCTTCTCTTTAAATGAATATGATCTTATTCGAAAATTATGCAGGACTATATGAACATTTTTTTGGTCCAAGGTAACTTTTATACTTCCAATTTTTCTCGTGAGTTACTACAACAGAAACAATATTATCATCATACGAATGTGATTTTCTCAAGGGTGGTGACATTGGAGGTGAACAAGATTCTGTAGTCACTGTTTTAGAATGCATCGGCATTGATGTCATATAGGTCTGCTAGATAATCAATAATTGTTTCTTGATTTCAGTGTCTAGTCAAGTGTTTTTATCCATATCATGTCAGTAAGTGGTGATGAGATCTTGATTATTCTTACAATTGTTGCTTCTATATTCAGATTTTTCACGCCCGATAACTATCTATTAGTCTTGTCAGCATGCATAATATTTATGAATTAGCTACCTCAGCGGTGAGGTATCTGCTTTCTGCCTAGGTAATCTATCTGGGATATACTTGGAGCCCCAAGGGACTACTTCCATGGCGTCTCTGTTCTCTATTAGGATTCCAAATGATGTGGGTCACCATACTAATTCTAGAGATTCCCTCCCCAAGAAATCTACTTAGACAATACAAATTTCTTTCTCTGCTGATGCCAATATTTCGTGCGGAGGCTGTTAGTGGACAGCATGCTTGGCTATCCCCCTTTCTCATCACTGTACAGTGAATGAGTCATCTAGTTTCTCCTTTCAAAGGGCCGTCATTTTCTTCAACCTCTTCAACTTCTCTCTTTTCTTTTTTTTCCTTTTTATGAGAGCAGCCTCAGTGGAATGCTTGTTTTCTTATTTTTGTATAGAAGATCTCCACAATATGCCTGATACTTGTTCATCTCAGTCCATAAAGGGGTATCCTGGATATTTCTTAAAAATACTCTGTGAACAGTTTAGTGCAAGGTAAATAGACCGGGGAACCAGGCATTGTGAGATAATGGGGAAGATGGATATTTGTGTCAAAAATTATTTGGGAGAACGTCGTTTTGATACATGTTTACATGGGAGCATCTGTTGAATCTTTTTTTTTATTTACCTATAGGGATTGTTATGGTCTTTCATTAATTTTTTGTTTGTCGACTTAACCCTGTGCTGGTGTTGCACGCGTTCCGCTCACTCCTTGACAATCTGCCCTATTTGTACCTTTTTTGCCCTTTATTGTTGTAGTCATCAGAAGATTACATTCAACTTGGATCAGACAATTGAACTTTTCAAATACTTTACCCTTGTCCTTTTTACGGTCGCAGTGACAAATATTCAATATACTCCCCTCTCCTCCTCGTGCTATATTTTTCATATCATACTGAATTCTATTCAAAAGTATAAAACGCTTCAACTAAAAACCTTCCTGTTTAAAACGTTATATAGCTTAATCCGAGGTGTGTTATAGATTTTATTTTATTCCACTCTTTCACTATTTTGTTTAAATTTTCTTTCATTGGATTATCTAGATGGTCATGAAAATTGTTCGTTTTCTCTATTACCACTGATTTCATGAATATGGAATTACTGCAGCTTTTTAGTGGAGAGAGGGGCTCTACTTCTCTTAGATACCAGTGACAGGGTCCTTGATTTGAAATACATATACATGAAGCTCGCAGAAGGAAAGTGTGGATGCACTTGGGAATCTCTTGAGGCATACAGGCACTTGAAGTCACTGGGTTACATCATCAGACGCCATGGCATCCCCTGGACTATGAAGAATGAGAAGAGCTGCTGCCCTGCAACTTCTCATTCTGCTTTTATGTCAGTCATTTCAGATAAAATGGGGAAATCAGACAAGGTGAAGGAAGAGGATGTATCTATTGTGCAGATGGTTAAACAAATAGCAATTGATGGGATGAAATTGGATTTTGATGTCTATCTTCCTGACAGCAAATTCAGAAAGACCTCTCCTGGTGACCCCAATTTCATCTTGTCTTTGCTCGGGTAAATCATTTCACATCCAATTGTCTTCAATCGACCAGCATTCCCTATTAACTTGCTTTAGCATTTTCATCTCCCATTTGAAGGAATTACTGTAGCAAACGATATCATTTGTACTTTAAGCAATAGGTTTCTGCCAGTACTAGGCTTTGATATTTACTGTATCAAACGCCCAATTACCGTTGTATGTTACCATTGGGGTTGTCTTTGGAGTAAGATGAATCATCTGTGGAAGATTAGAAAAGAAAATTGATTCACTTGTTTCCTTTCTAACGCTGTTTTAGTTTTGTGTTCATTTTAATATGTTACCTTCATGGATAATTTAATGGAGGTTTACTCTTGAGATTACTTTAATTAGTGTCTTGTGTGCATCTAAATTTTTATGTGCAGTAGCAAACCTCCATCAAGGGCAGATGTGGATGGTCTTGAGAAAAAGTGCAATGGTGTTCCTCTCAAGTTCTGCCACGTTGACCATGGAAGGGTCAGTATCTTCTCGTTCGAAAAATTAAATCTTCAAATATTACCATGAATTGGAGCCTGGCTGATCTTATGAACTGAGCGATAGGTCTCTATTCTACTCCCTTTTTTTTCTCAAAGATTATTTATTTTGTGAAACATTATTTTTGTGGGTAAATAATGATAATCGTGGACATTGGTTGCTTCTAATGTGGAGAGTTAGTTTTATCTATAGATTTGGGAACACCCAATTTTTTAAAATAGAATCGAAAAAAGTAATTTCCCCCAATCAGAATGGGATTTGGGTTCTGCATGCTACGTGAATGGAATCAGAATGCTTCCCTAATTGATTCATGAAGAGTTTTAGGGAGCTTCTCCAAATTTTTAAAAAATAATTATCAGACGAATAAAAGATTCTTAAGGATTCATCCCTAATTTTAGGTTATTTTGCGTGATTTTTTGACAAAATTTTCCAGTATTATTACTCAGAATGAATGTAATAATGTTCATTAGTAAAACCTTTTAAATCCTATTTCTACAAATTTCCTTCATTATTATACAAAACAATACTATTTTTGCAAATTATTACAAGCCATTCCTGCTACAAGATCTTACTTTTTAGAAAATATTAATTAATTTCATCCTATTTAGAACCTCAAAATCTCTCGTAGCATGTTTTTTAATTCTCTTTAAATATTTTTCTACTCATACAGCTAAAAAAACCATAAATAGTTTCAAAAGATATCGTTTTAACTGTTATAATTATACGATTCACTCAAGTCAATTATTGTAACTCAAAACATTGATCATGGATCACATACTTTATTGACTCAATGTAGGACTTTCTCTCTCCTTTGACTTTTACTGCACCAGCAGAGGACAATGCTGCTATTAGACACCCCCTTATGGGTTGTGTTACAAGAGTGTAATTTTTTGTCTCCTGTACACGAGTCTGCCTCGCAGGGAAAACTCAGATTGTAAGTGTCCCATCAGCAGGCCATTCCCCACCAGACCGACAAAAGCTCCGAATGTGGATTTCCATCAAGAGCACCCACCCACCCACCCACCCACCTTGGACAGGATAGAAGTCGGGCAGAACTGCAGAAATGCTACAGGGAAACAGTTTTCTGAGCCTTTTTTTGAATAAACGATTGCCTATGCCGAGAGAGCCCGTTGACCTTTTTAGAACCTGATTCCTCTGTCTTAGCCCGGAAAAAAGGCCTGGCCTGGTCCAGACTCCGAGACTACCAGCGGACAAAAGCCCCTACTTGTGATTACTGTCTCTTGTTGCTCATGAACAATGCTAGACAACTGAATATGGTATTCAAAAAGTTGAAAAAAAAAAAAAAAACCAAAGTCAACTCATACCAATGTGCCAGTGATTCAACAGCATCTTCAGACCAGTCCGCCTAATTTCTTGTGCATACAGATGTACAATAACAAGTCCCATAAAACAATGGTCCTCGTGGTGACTACAATGGGAATGTTTAGCTCATTTGCCGCACCTTCCTGAGAGAAGGAATCAAACAGGGATATATTCCAGGACATTTAAAGAGCCATTCAACAACTATTTGATCTGATTTAGACAGCGCCATCCGCTCTCAAAAGGCACGAGAAAGTACACCGTTTCTTAGCGTCTCTCGGCTTTTCTCCTTCTGGATTGAGCTTTCTGATACTTCTTTCTTGAAACTAGTTTCCGCTTTGGTCTCAGCTTCAACTCTGGTGAGAACTGGAAGTTGGGGTCTCTCATGCGGGCTTGTATGTCCTTAAAAAACTGCATGTTCAGCCTCTTTGGGCCCCCTTCCCTCAGCTCTTTGTACTCCGGCCCAGAAACAATGTTCTCAAAAGCACCAATTAAAATGTCTGTGTCACTCATGACCTCCCAAACATTTGTGTAGCGCCCGTCTGGTCCTTTCTTCAGCTTCTTCAGGGCGTTTTCTACAGCAAGCTTTCTTGCTTGCTTCCCCGGTGACAACTCTTCTCCTTCCTTCTCAGCTTTCAACAACTCTGAGATTGTTCTGTATTTGGGCATGTCCTCAAATTCGAATACCTTGTCGATGTATGGATCACTGCGTTCATTTGGGTGGGCCTCAGTAGGAATGTCATCGTCATCGTCACCTTCACTGCCCGTCCACAAAGACTTCTCCTCGTCACTTCCCGACCAAACACTCCTTAATTCGTCGCTATCATCAGCATCGATAAGGTTAGCATTTTCCTCTGCCTCCTTCCTCACCTTTCTCAGTTCCTTTCTTATATTGGTGTCATTCACTTGATTGGCATCATCTTCATCTTCATCACTTCCTGACCATAAGTGGGCCTTCTCATCCATCTGTGTCTCCCACGCCTTTCTAAATTGTTCATCACCAGGCTTTTTGTCACCAAAAAGGTCATAGTTTGTGCGTCCACGAGTGTACTGCTGTGATGCTGGGGAATAATAAAAAAAAAGTACAGAGATTTTAAGAGAAGCACGTATTTTCACTTTATTTCACTTCAACACGTTTGCCAATCAAGGAAAAACGCGATCAATTGTCAGGGAAAGGTCAAGCCAAATGGACCAAAGAATCAAACTATTGAAGAACTTAAAATCTAAAATACGTTCCACAGTCCTGCAAAGGCCGATCTTTCAGATTGTTAGCCATGTCACAGTGGCGCAAGTATGGGGTATAAGGTTGATCCAAATAATTCCAACTGAAGAAACAAAGGGTATGGAACAAACAAGATTTTAAGCTTCTAAGTCACATGGGACAACTGCATCAAAATGTTATCAACGTGACAGATCAAAGCAATCAATCACAATAACCTAGGCAGCAATGATGATGACGAACATTGGCTAATATTGCCTTTTAGTAATCGGAGAAGAGATGGTAAGATGCTCTACAGGCGCCCAAGCCAGGCAGAGGCACATTTTCTAGCTAGTTTTTAAAACCAAACTTTGGAAAAGTTTGTGATGGGCTGGGCCAAGGCTAACTTTTACTATTGAGACCCTGTGGCACTAAATATAACTTAGCCAGCTGCATACTACAAGGTTACTTTACAAGGACACACCGAAAAAACCATTTAAGACACAGTTCAAAGATTAACGATAAAGGGAAGGCAATATGGATGCATGCTAAAGAGAGAGCGAGTTGTCCAAATCAAGATTGAATCCAATTACAAGTGGGACGAGAAAACTTGAATGAAAACGTGGTCCCCCCTCCTCACTTATGATGTACAGAGCGAGATAGAGAGAGAGAGAGAGAGAGAGAGAGAGAGAGAGAGAGAGAAGAGGACACTACTCCATAAGACTCAGTATGGGCAAGGCCTAATAACCCATATTCTAAATTAGTCATTTACATGCTAACATTCTAATGGACACAATAACACTCCCCCTCAAGTTAGAACATATATATCCATTTACTACCAACTCATACATTGCATGGACAACTACAACTTAGTTATTTCAAGAGTTTTTCCTTCCTCTGATCCCACCACTAATGCAGGGGTCCATTAAAATGCACACCCTCTTCCCTATTTATCAAATTCCTTTGACATATCCACTGATTCCAGGTGCACCTTTTTTTGATAGAATATTGTTGCAGAGAGTGCAAGAGACGATAGGACACGACACACCAATACTTTTCTTTGTTCCATTCTCACCAGGATAGAGGAAGAAAAGCAGTGGTGGATGACAGAAAAGTTGGGAGGCGGGTGGCCAGGGGGGTTTTCAAATTTTTTGTTTTTCATAGCCTCCTATAGTCTTATTTTCCTTCTTTGATTGTGAGACGGAAGGCCAAACGGCTTAAGTCATTCATGGCAGGGTCGTGGGGCCTTCATAGAATCATTCAATTGAAAAGAGATCAGTCTATCTCGAGATGGCATTGTCATATTTTGAAAATTTGAAAACGTGTTCAACATTTCCCCTCCATTACCAGACCAAGAATAACAGAGTCTGATCCAATTAAACTGATTCTGTAAACTACAGAAGGGAGGTCCTGCTAAAATGGCTTCCTGTTAGAGTGAGACCAGTGCGCAATGACAGTTCTGGAATTGAGGAAAATCAAACAGTATATTGGTCAAAAAAATGAACCTCTTCAGAATAAAATTCAACAGTTATTATTCTAAGAAACATCATGGAGAACTCATAATATTTTCTCGACTAAACTTCCTTAAGAACCCTCATACGAAACCAGTTCAACCTTCATCAGTGATCAAAAATGAAATAATGTCTCAGTAAAAAAAGCCTGGTAAAGGTAGCACACCCCCCTCCCCCCCAAGTTGAAGGGGAATAAGTATACATAAATTCAATGCTCCTAACCACCATGCTTACCATAACATCCTTAACATGTATTATAGGTGTTTATATAAGCTTTAGCTAAATCCAATTCTAGACGATAGACTCCACAAAATATTCAATATTACCTGAATAAAACTTGGAAGCCACAAACGACAGAGCACACCAAAGTTAAAACAGACGTAAAGAATGATATTAGTATGCACAATTCCAGAAAGCTCAACTACTTTTTCCAACATTTTCCACCGCTATTCATTTCAAATCAATTCCCTAGCGCTATTAAAGGCATGCCACAGGAAGTAACAGAAAAACCAACCTGTGGTTCATAATAATGTTACAATTGAAAATTACGGCTACCATTGGTTCGTCAAGATTCACCCTTGCAAAAAGAGAAAAAAAGAGAAAAAAAGACCTGCAACAGCTTTATTTCACAAAAGAGAGAAAAAACAGAGCAGTATGCGGCATCTCAATTAGTATCAGGCACAGAACGGGCAGATATAATCATAATGCCATTCGCATAGGAACTCAAAACAAACCTTGTATGTTAAACCAGGACCTCTCAATCCTACATCTAGGAACAAGGCCACTTATTGAATCAACTGAAAGTGCTAGCCTGAAATGTCATTAGGCGAATTAAAGAAAGGAAATAAATTGATCAATTTTGAAATCTTGCCAAATGGCCCAATGAAATGGAAAGCCATGCTTAGAGCAAGAAAAAAAGGACCTATGCAGTCCAGATGGATCAAACGTGTTCTTAACAGCACGGATGGATGCAAAGACTGATGTGCGGAAAATTTGTCGAGCCATTTTCCCTCTTCTTAAGTATTGGTTACCGCTGGCACCATCCTATATCGTTGAATTTGATCTTTGAGCTAGCCTGATTGAGCTGAGAGTTCAGTGAACAGACGATATTTTCCTGCCGGATAAGCAAATACAACAATTTAGATGCCAAAAGGACCGTGAAACTGCGCAGATTAAAAACTTAAGAAAAGGAATAAAAATAGTATAAAAATAAGCAAACAACGTGTTTACAGCAGATGCCCCACGAAAGAAAAACTAGAAAGTGTCTACCGAAGAATCTTTCTTAGAATAGATATAGCAAAGCTTCTGAGAGGTGTCAACTTCAAAAAACAAGTAGAGGAGTTGGGTGATCCAGGAAAAATCCCTCGTCCTGTACTCCAAAGCCGTATTCCCTCACATTACCAGGTGAACTCACCTCTCCTTATAATTCTACAATCTCTCGGCCCGTCCTTCCTCCTCAAAGTAGAAAAAAACGGACAGTGGAAGTAAGCGACAGAGGTTGTTGCACCCCGACACCGGGAATCCACCGTGATTCTACCGCCTGTCACAGGAAGAAGGGTGGGAACAGGGAAAGCGTGGGAGGAACGAAGCTCAGATGGAGACGGAGATAGAATGGTGAAGGGGGAGCGGAGGTTGGACAGTCAGACGTAGATGATCGAATGGGAGAGTCTAAGAGCCCAGGCGTGGGAACGGGGAGGGGAGGGAAGGGGAGGGGAGGAGAGAGGAAGGAGCCTAGGCCGCCAACAATTTAAAGTGAATGAACGATCGATAGCCTGGAGAGCGTTCGAACATGTCACGCCCCCAGAATATCGGATCAAACTGGGTCGGATCCGAACCACCGGCACGAGGTCGGGCGGTGGTATGCGCGAGCGCACTCGGCGTAGGCGCATTTGAGCGGTGGTATGTGCGGCTCGCACGGAGAAATGTGAGAGTGCGCGGTGGCGCGTGACAGCTCAGTACGTCGATGCAGCGCGGCCCCCGGGAGCTACCCCCGGGTCGAGACCCCGGGTCGAGACCGGACAAAAAGGGAAATTGGCTGCTTCGAGATGGCTCGCTGCCCGTCCCATAACGCCCAAACAATTTGAGGGACTTCTTTCCACGTGGATGCTCTTGGGCCGTGAGAGCCTCAACAGTACTCCCCGCTAAAAAATCCACCTTGTCCTCAGTGTGAAATTCGAGGAACTACTGAGAGGCCCATATGACTTTCAAACTAGGCATACTGACCCATACGATGAGGACCTCTGGGCCTTGTTGGTCATGACGGACTGCACATACCTCTGCCGGCTGAACGAGCCATGTGAGATCCTCGTCAATATTGAGGGGTCTTAATGGCTTTATTCTTTGCGTCTACCTCAGCTTTCTTGAGTTGTGAGACATGGAAAATGGGATGTATTTCCACAAGACTAATAGGTCAAGCTTGTATATCACTGCTTTAATTCGCTCCATAACGGGATACAGCCTGAAGAATCACAGAGCAAGCTTCTCCTAGGGTCACTGTCTTAAGGATTGCTGCCAGTATGGTTAGAGTTTGAGGTAGACAGCATTCCCTAGTTGGAACTTGATGTTGCATCACTCGCAATCTATTTGTGACTTTATCTTGGCTTGAGTGCTCTGGAGGTGGAGTTTGAGTTGTGCAAGGGATTAGTCCTCTCATAGAAGTTGGTCGACGTCGGCCATCTTAGTAACACCTGATTCATACCTCAATAAAACTTGGGGGGGTCGCAGACTAAATAATCTTGAATGGGGTGAAACTTGAGGATAAGTTGTAGTTAGTGTTAAATCAAAACTTAACCCACAAGAGCAAACAGCTATATTGCCATGGTCAATCACCTATAATAGTGCAAATAAGTTTTCAAACAAGGATTAACCACTTCCAACTGTCTGTCAATTTGAGAGTGGTATGAACTAGTTCATCGAAGAGTTATGCCATGGAGCTTAAAGATCTCTTACCATATAAAAGCCATAAAAATATTGTCCCAATCTTTGAGGATAGACTCTGAAATCTAGGAAGTCACATGATGTCGTGGACAACGGTCAATGCCACATCCTTTGCTATGAAGGGATGTTGAAGAGTTTAAAAGTAAATATATTTCCTTAGTCAATCCACAATGACTAAGATTGAGTTATATATGTCTGATGTTGGCAATCCCTTAATAAAATATATACTAATATCTACCTAGATTTACATCAAAATCAGGAGGGCTGGAAGAGGTTGCTAGGAGCAAGAGATTTTGATTTATTCTATTGATAGATTCACAATTGGGAACTAATTTCCAGACACACATTTTGATACCTTCCTTAGGACATTTTGTATGACCTATTAGTATGTTCTTTGGAACTTAGAATGACCTCGCATGATTGAGCTATGAACTCCTACCAAATGTGAGAGATGAGTTGTGAGTTTTTAGAGATAACAAGTCACCCACGATCGAATAGTTGTCTTCATTGTATGGAGTAATGTTCATAGAAATTCAGCTATTTTAAGATCTTGGAGAGGAATGAGTCGGATCTGTTTGCTTTGATGATGATCTATCCATCGAGTAGTTCTGGTCAACTCAATTTGGTCACTTGTAAAAGACTAACAAAGGAGACCCGAGATAAGGCATCCATGGCTTTGCTTTCGCACTTTATTTTAAACCAAACCTCAACATCAAACAATACAATCTTGCATAGCCAATTTTGATATTCTATGAGTAGTTTATGTTGTTCTATAATAAATTTCAAGTTCTTTTGATCTATGTAAATTACAAATCTTTTCTCCAACAAATAGTGCTTCCACTTCAAGATTGCAAGCACTATGGCGAGCAATTCTTACTCATAAATAGACTTCAACTTCTTTATCATCGTCAAAGCTTTGCTAAAGTAGATGATTAGTTGTTGTCATTGTACTAGCACTATGCGGACTTCCTTGTTGGAGACGTATACTTCTCTTTTCCCATGATGCGTTGGAGAATGGATTGTTTGAATGTTGAATCAACACTTTTCCCAGCATTTCCCATATCAACCTCTTAATTTTGAATGTAGGGGGGGTACCTAAAAGGGTGGACACTAATAGGCATAGTACCTAGAGCAAGTAGTATTTTATGATCTACCTCTAAATGGTGGTAGGCCAATGGCTTCTAAGAAAGACCCCAAGATTAAGAGCCTCATGTTTTGCTCCAAGGTGTCTGAGCTCCCTAGATCTCTATTATTTGTTAGTTGATATATTTTGATAAGTATATCACCCCTCTTGACTCCTCATGTGAGCACCTTGAGTGTGTGGGCTCCTAGAACTTCTAAGAAATCTATGTTCAAGACCACCTACTTAGACCCTATTTGGAAGGATATCATCTAGCTCTCAAAGTCCAATTCAACTTTCTTTCAAGACTACATCTAACAAAGGCCAAGAATCACATCCATGGTTTCTAAGGATAAGATCATGAACTGGTTGCAAATCGTTGTGGCATGTATGTCAACTAAGATTCCATGACATGCCTACGTGCTGGTCACTCTTTCCCCATGCTTGTGATCACTTGAAAGTTTTGAGTGTTTTTAATCAACAAGTTGACTTCTCAAGACAAAGATTGATCAATAAAATTATGGGTGGCCCTACTATTCACCAAGATGATGATTGTTTGTCTATTAATAATTCCGTATAATTTAAGGGATCAGATGAGTTCCTCTCTAGACAAGGAATGTAGTGTTACCTCTAAGTGTGCCAAACTTCCTTCATTTGCCATGGTAGAGGCTCATCTTCACCTATCTCTTATGACTCTGGCAAATGATCAAAGGAAGAGAACATGATGTGCAGTTCTCTCTAATGGTGGCCTGATAAGAATTTCTCATTGCCATGATAGCACAGCCCCTTGAGGCATATGCTTGGATCTCGACTATTAAGAGATTCAATCTTCTCCTTCAGTCGGGTTGATCATCTTCTTGAGATGGGGTGGGGGCCCTATGAGATCCTCCTCCACTTTCTTAGACTTTGCTACATGTGGCCACTTGAGGTCGAGGTGAGATGCTCTTATTTGTATCATTTAAATGGTCAAGATTTTTCCTAGAGCTCTCATTTCAATCAATGTGCTGACCTTAGTTTTATGCATTGGGCAGTTTGCAACATCACCTCCAAACTTGTTGGATTTAAGGTGCAGACTTCTACTTAATATCATTATAGTTCCTTTGAGGAAAGATTATTCTAGTACCTCTTTAAGAATGTTTCTCATAGATAACTCTAGATAGCAACTCAAAGTCTTTGATATATTCATTTATGGTGCCTTCTTGATAAGCTCTAGAAACATTGATAGAGTGTTTATCTTCTTGGAGCTGAATCAGATCAATAACCACTATTTCAAGTCTTTCTAATTTCAAAAAGGCTTCCATTCTTTCACCCATTTGAACCAATGTAAGGTTCATCCCTCCATATTAAGGTAGGCTTTGACAAGTTTGTCATATGTATTTTAACGATGTATTGTAATAAATTTTCAGTATGGAACACCCATCCTTCCAAGTTGCAGCTAATAAAACCTATAAGTTTTTGCCATCATTTTTTGTTAGGGTTGCTGAGGGCCCATGAATAGGGTTCTCTTGATGCCTTACACATTGCAGCATAGTGCCCACACACAGTGGCAGAAAATATGTGTGCACTGGCATGTCATACACAAAAAGACACGGCAATGTTGTGCACAATTATGTTATGACAATTTAAGGCCACAAGAGTAGACAATGATGTCACAAACATGACATCAGCTGAAGGATGAACAAAGGGTGTCACTACCCTAACATCATCTACAGTGAGAATAGGGCCATAAATGATCTCCAAACTCACATTGGTAATCTTTAAAGACCTCCATATCAAGGTCTAGGACTTGGACCAACTCATATCAAAATCCCAAACCCAAGCTATATTTAGGAGAACGAGATGCAATATTAATTGAGAATTTTTGTAGGACCTATAATGGTACCTCAATACTAATACCTCTACAAAGGAAGAGAAAGTTATTTCTTGTAAGACATGTTAAGAATGGTGAAAGCTTTTGGATGGAAGACCCATCAAGACCACCGGTGACATGTTGGGATGAATTGACTTAGGAAATTTGAGAGTAGTTCAAGAATATGTGGAGAAATTCTTAATGCTCGTACTAAAGGTACTTAAGATAGATGAAGATGATAAATTCCACTACTTTATGGAAGATTTGTGGACATGAGCCTAAAAAGAGATCCAAAGATAAGGCAATCAAGACATCTAGAGAGCTATGACTATGATGGACGGGTCTGAGTGCAAAGTAGAAGAAGTGGTCATGCTTTTCTTAACACATTGTTAAATTATGGGGTATTCCATGAGATATTATCTTTGATTGTGACCCACACTTCACAAGACAATTCTAGTTAGGTCTCTTCCCTTGTATTAGTACTAAACTTAACTTCTCCATTGTTTTTCATTCACAAATAGATGACTAGATAGAGAGAGTAAGTAGGATGTTGAAAGATTACTTTATGTACTATGTCATTGTATGATAGGACAATTGGGTTGCTTAATTCACTCATAATATACAATAATGCACGTCCATGAGGCACTCAGCTTTTGAACTAACAGTAGTGATGCAACTTCTAACATTATTAGAGCTTGTCAAACAATGAGGTCCAAGGTATTTTGCTAGCTGCCTACTACTTTGTCAAGAATGAAGAATTATCTTGTGAATAAAGAGGGTTAAAAATTATTGACAAAGGCGGCCTGAAAAATGAAGAAAAAATATTGATCAACACAAATGAGAGGTTGAGTATGTAGTGGAAGATTGAGTACTACTATGTACCTATCACACCCACGAGAGCCTTTAAAGACATAAGCATCACAATGGATTGGTCCCTTGATTTGATGAATTTTTCCAAATGATGACTTGAGTGGGGTGGTTAGCCTATCGACTTCAACTCCTTCCACCTCTCCAAGTATACTTGATCTTTCACGTCTCTCTATTGAAAGTTTACCATACACAAAGAAAATCAGAACGAAACCAACCACATCAACCTCCATCGATGATATGGGCACACCACTCTACCTCAGCATTGACAATATTAGATCATCAAGTAGTTGACAAGGATGAACACAATCATGTTCACCATAACACTTTACCTCATTCAATGGACAAGACAACCACAAGAGGTGGCTACATGAAAGAAGGACATAGATCTTTGATAATTTGAACACCTCATTTGAGCCTATCACCACTAGCAACATCCAATGAGGACATCGAATCTCACAAGAGGGGGAGAATGCTACCAGGGTCCCTCCACAAGAATTACCCTTGACAACAACCCTACGTTGTGCCTGGCAGAAGGGCACAGCCCACATGGTAGAACAGAAGATGCGACACTGGCCTGCACTGGCACGACACCTGTGCCCGGCAGCAAGGTGCCTATGCACAGCGGTGCAGCACCCACACACGATAGCACAGAACATATGTGCATTGGCACGATGTCTATGCATATTGGCACGCCTCACTCACAAGAAGGTACAGAGATGTTGCAAACAATTATGACATGGCAACCCAAGGCCACAAGAGCAAATAATCATGTCACAAGCATGACATCATCCAAAAGAAAAGCAGATGATACACTACCTTGACATCACCTGTATTAGAAACACTTAGTCTCATACTTGAAATATAAGGAATAAGAACCATTTATAAAGAGGGACGTCTAATCCCATGTATGAGACATCTTTGGTTATCAGAAATATCTATTTTGATCATATGTGGGCGCCTTGAGGATTAAATCACCCAGCGCCCAACAAGGGATTTTATGCAAAGCAGCCGACTTCTTTGTTACAGATCTCCAGAGGCTCAGAGCGGGCGCATTCTGATTCTGCGTGAGGGCTCACGTGTGGGCAGATGCGGTTTGGAGCAGTGCCACACGGCACGGCAGCTCAACTATGTGCGTGTAGACATAGGCTGGCACAGTGCTTGACAAGGGAGCAATGGAGACTACATGCGGAGGTGTACTGCCATAGTGACACATGGTGGTCAGACCGGAGTGGTGCGGAGGGGCGCAAGAGGGCTCAGGCACATACAGGGGAGCGCGACATGGAGCAGCACTGTACAACACGGCGGCTCAGCGTAGATGCACGGAGACTTGCACCGGCGTAGCGAAGGACGAGAGAGTAATGGAGGCTCAGCGCCCGCTGGCGCGGTGCGGCCTCGGCGGCCGCACTGGAGCGGTGCTGTACAGACGACACTGAGGGCGCAACGGACGCGGCGATGGCACGAGGTTCGTCAGACGCACGGGGCGTGGCAAGCGTGCGTCGCACGACGCACGCGCGACAAGGAGAATGCGCACGCCATAGGCTGCGCGCACAGCGCGGCATGCGTGACACGCAAGAGGCCCGCGGCACGTCAGGCACGCGCGACAACCAGACGCAAGCAACACGCCAAACGTGCGCGGCACGGAGGACACGCGCGGCGCGGATGAAACGCACAGTGCGGCGATACTAAGCGCGACAGGTCCTGGAGCGCGAAGACACTCCGGCGCTCTGGCGGGAACGCAGAGCAGAGCGCCGCCCTGGCGCCATGGGGTGCACAATGTGATGCCGCCGGGTGGCATCAGCCCACGATGGGTGCACCAAGTGGCAAAGCGTGCATAAGCGTGCGCCCCCACACGCGAGCGCGTGCTTTTCGTCTCGTGTTCCCTTAAACATTGCCAGCATAGCAGCGCGTGCCTATAAACGTAGCAGTGTGTGCGCACCCGGTGGCGCGCGCGGCACGGCAAAGGATGGTGTGGGCGCGTGGGAAGGGACACAGCGGGCATCGCCAGTCGAAGGGGCACGTGTATGGCTACTGCCCACCTGGATGTACGCTTAGGAACACTGAATCAATGAGCACAATAAACACTGGCTCCAAAATCTGGTGACATTTTCTACGAGCTCTGGTCATCACAAGGACACTCATTTCTAATTTCCAAAGGGGCTGAAAGAAGCGAGAGGAATGTGAACATCTAATCTCTCATGAACTGCGGTAGGGGCAGCAACTCTCTTCCCTGCCGCCGGCCCGTCTTGGTCCTCTCACATCACGGAGCAGGCGTTCACATTCTCGTCGCTGAAGAGGGTTGAGTAGCGGTTGCCGTAGTCGTCAGGGGACGGCGGCGCCGCCTGAGGGACGTTGCGGACATAGCCGGAGGGAGCCTTATTGTCGTAAACCTGAGGCAAGTAGGGGTAGGAGACCAGGTTGTAGGCGACGTACGGCCAGAACTCGGCCGTCTTCCCGGTGCTCCTCACCTTGTTCAACACCATGTTGCGGTCAACGTACCCGGTCACCGTCACTCGGCTCTGCTTCCGGTTCACATCCACTGACATCACCCCTGCAATTCACAGAATTCATCTAAATAAGAACATTGGCAAACATGCTACCTTATTAGCCATCTCAAACCTATAATGGGCTCCAGACCAGAAAAAAAAAAAAGTTTGGAAAAAAGCTCAGACCTTGCCTCTCACCCAGTTCCTGGTGTAACATGGGAAAATAAATTATCAATATTTTTCTTCATTAATTTTTTGTTCGTTCATGCTTATTTTTCTAACGCAAGTTTGGATAAATATATCGGGTTTTCAAGCTTATCCACAATTTGGTGTGCTTTCGGAACAGTGGAAAGATAATAATCATTACCATGCAGTTCGATCGCCTGGGATTTTTGAGAAGCCAAAAGTGGCGTTACTGAAGAACATAATAATCTATCCAAGAACAAATTTAGAAAAATCAAAACCCTAAATTCAAAGGAATTTGGTGGTGAAAAATAAGCTTATACATTGAATCATACGGATCACCATTTGTTTGAAGCACGAGATCGTTCTCCAACCACGGTGGGCACAATGGATTCAGGATTTATCAATACTAAAAGCTTGGGTTAGGTTAGGATCTCTGAGAACAAGAAGTTTGGCATGTTCTTCAACTGCAGTTATCTGGAGTATAATCCCACAGTCTCTGATCTTCTCCTCGCCGAGTAGGGAATGTCATTGAAACAAGAATCAGATACGTGATATTTTGAGGGTTTTATCCAGATGACCATTGGCAAACATTTCCGCGTTTCATGGCAGTATGATGACGAAGTAGGCGCGCCGTCGATACCTCTCATTGAGCAGACAGCATTCTTCACCCTCCGCTCGCACCCTTCGCAGTCCATCTTCACATTCACCTCCACCGTCTGTTCAAACCACACTCGAAAAGACACTGAGGGCAATGATATATATAGAACTAGAGAGAGAGAGAGAGAGACCCCACCTGCAGAGGTTTCCTTCTTCTTCTTCCTCTTCCAATCCTCCTTGGACTGGCCACTGAGCAGAAGTTCGAGAGGTAGTACAGTGCACCCATTGCCCGCGGGATTTGGGGGGAAGGGGAAGGGGAGAGAGAGAGAGAGAGACAGAGCGATAGATATCGAGGAAAAGGCTGAGCAGCGGGCCGGGAATGGCACAAAAGTCTAAGGGGACTGAAATTTCCCTCCACAATTTAAATGCCCCCCATGGCGAGACGGGGTTTGAAACGACGTGCCCATCGAAAGCTCTGCCATTGCCGGCATGGAGATCTCCAGCAATTACGAGCACGATGCCCCGTCTGTCTTCTACTTCATTTTTTTCCGTTGCAACTAAAAGGAAGCCACCGGTTGGCAGCTTCTTCACCTCCGAAATGATTGGGAGCAGGAATTCCCAGACGACGCCCCACTGGTCATCGCACGCCGCTTACAGTATGGACCACTGTCTTCCTCCCTCCTCCGTCTCCCCACCGACGGGGAACGCCATTAATGATGGGCGGCAAGCATATGGAAGATGGATCCCTCTGCGCGTGCGCGGGTGGTCGCTAGATGAACGACGATATCTCACTAACATCATCATCATCATCATCATCATCATTATCACGGCCTAGTCGATGTGAGCATTCAAAGTTTCCTAGTAAATGGCGTCCAGTACGGGAAAGCTTCTTGATGATCGATCCACAATGAAGGCTCTCAATGACAGTCGGCCGTGGCAGGCCATCTCGATAACCCGTTTCTTTCCTACACGGTTCGATTGGCCCCCCAGCGGGCTACCACCTTCATCCTGCCGTCGTCATCCTCATCCTGAGGACTAGATTGCACAGAACGTCGTAATGTTCAGGGCTAGCAGAGCCAATTTGGTAGGTCAGCGGCATGGTGGAGGCGGAGCATACCCCACGAAGCAGAAATCGACATCAACCCAACACCAGTAGACGAACATCTATCCAATCAAATAACTAGGAAAATGTTTCCTACAAACATTGATTAATCGGTCCAACAGGACGTTTTTCCTTGTTTGACGTAAACCGAGCTGCGCTACGGATCTACTTCGACAGCTTGTTTCTAGACAGCCAAGTGCTCCACAGATTCCTACACCGAACAAGCAGATCGCGTTGAACAGGACCGTGAATAGAACCAAAGCAGTCGGATCAGTACTGTCATCAGCGTTAATCCCAGCAATTGAACTGCCAAATCTGTGAGGATTAAACTTACCGTTCAAACGCCGAAAACTACAAAAGGATTTTTGGCAGCATATTTTTCTCGCCTAGCATATCAACTTCTTCAGCTTCTGGCCTCTTAAGCCATTCCAAAAGTCATTCGCGGTCATTACTTTCTTTCCAGGTAGCTGTATCTCCAGAACCTGCATTGAAACAAGCTTAAGATCAATATATATATACACAGAGAGAGAGAGAGATGCTTTGTGCTTTTGGACGCAGCAAGTGATGGAAAACAAGCATACCTCAAGCACTGATGGCCCTGGGCATGGTATCATCAATGCCCCCTTGTTGAATCTTATTTCATTCTCGTCGTCTTCAGTGTTGCAAGAACTGATAAATCTGGTTGTGATGATCTTGAACTCTATGATTTTTGCAGAGCCATTACTGTCATGGACCTGAAGTTTGGCTCGAGTTCCTGGCCACCCTGAGAATGCCCGGACCTAAAGAAGTCGTTTTTGTGTATCAGTGGAAAAAAGATCTACATAGAAAATAAATATTACCTTATTGTGTAGAACACGAGCTTCTTCATCAAAGGATAGCCATGATTCCTCAGGTTTGAGCTGAACACAGAATTAGATCAGTCATTTAGACTAATGCGTGTCACTAGTAAGGAAAAAAAATGTTTCCAAGGTTTCTTAGACGAATCCTACGATAAGGGAAAGTGCTCTAATAGATTAATCATTTTAAAAATAATTCCCACATTTCTATGTTGTGAAGTTGTCAGTGAAAGACCAGTATCTATTATTTTAGCAAGCAAATGATTATTAGCCCAACCTCAGGACAATGAAACGTGTAACCCATTTCATTCCATTCTTCATCCAGGTTCGTACCATACAAATGGCCCAGAATTCAAATGCTTAACCCAATACAGTAAACACAGACAAAGAAAGTTTTCTCCCTTTTAGATCATGACATATAATCGAGGTAAAGTTTTCTCCCTTTTCTTCAAGTAAACAACTGTATATTCAAGGCAGCGTGGCCAAAAGCGAGGCGAAGTTAGAGTTAGAGCAATATAATCAATTGTATATATGTGCGGTACACAGTTAAGGAAAAAGACCTTGGGTGCCAAAGTAGCTTCAGAATCGTCTTGAACTTGTGCTTTTAGCTTAGCCGAACCATCAGAAATGGCGGGGATTTCACGTACCAAAATTTCCGATCCTGAAGTCCAATCGTGAGTTAAAAAACCATAAAAAATGTCATACGTGCCAGGATTCAGTGTATGATGTTTCAGGATAAAATTCGAAAGGAAGAGCAATTGGAAAATTGGGAATTAAAAGTTCTACAGGGACCAAATTAGAAGAATGAACTAATACATACAGAGGAGGCATCACTTCTTGAAGCAACAATCAAAATATGCAGTAAAACAACAAAAAAAAAATGATTGTTAGAAATTCCTCACAGAGATTAATATACATGTATTTGAGTCAGATGTTGTCAGTATATTTTTTTTAAAATGTAAAGTGAAGTAAGAAACGTCGCACCCCACAATATCTTAGATAGAGTTCAGCAAAAAATAGTAAGAAAGCATATAAACGAAAAAGTGATATAAATTTTCAGTTTGAGAAAAGACAGTCAGAAGTTTATGGTCGTGCAATGTCCAATTTGATTCGAATGGTTCAACCTCGCACAAAAAATGGGAAACTAAACATCATAATGTATGGTATTTGGGAAGCAAGTATAAGAAAAATAAAGAGAAATTGACGAACTTAATTCAGACGAAACTCTTCCTCATGTGAAGGAGAGAAGGAACAGTGGAATGGGCCAATTGGACCTACCAAAGACTGGGACTAGTGGGTGCTTTTAGCATGAATAATTGTTCAAACAGCGATGAAGAAGAAACCGTTTCCACAAAAGGAGAGCGGCCCTAAAAAAACACACTTGGGTTACTAATAAACTGAGAATATGCTGATCTCTTAATTCTTGATGTTTTACAATTTCTTTAGTCCTTTCAATAATTAAGAAAAAATAACTTGGAACTTTGGCAGAGAAAAAATTTAAGTAAAGATTAAGAAGAATAAGAGCAACTGACATCTCAAACTAATGGCTCATCTACCAAATTCCTCACTTTGATGGTAATATTCATCTTTCTGACAGTTTTCAAGGCATGACAGGAAACCGAGAAAGCCCCCCCAAAAGTCCAAAATAATGAAATGTTGACGATCTGAAAATAGCAGTCCAAAAGGCCCAATACAACGAAACGCGGTAAGACAAAAAGTCGCAAGCACGTGGACATCTGTTATTTTAGCAGCCCCAGTTACTATTTTTACGAGTTCCTTTCTTAACTTTTTCTTTATCATATCCTATTTTTTAGCTAATTTAGAACTATTTTTCGCCAACTTAAAAGGCCTTGCACTCTAGACGAGAAGGTTTTTCTCCATAGTACAAGTTTTATTTCATTCTCCTCAGTAGATTTAGGGAGATGTTCGTTTCTCAGTCATAGTGGATACAAGAATTCCCAAGTGTTTTACTTACATGTTCAAGATTCAATCTTTTCTTGGACTTTAAGGTCTATTTCACATTCTATTTAGTCTGATTTCAGGAGAAACTAGCTAATGTCAACCGATTACAGCTTTGTTTTACCAGTTCCAACGTTTCTATTAGAGGCCAACTAAGACCCAACCCCAGAACCGGTGAAAATGGGCTGGGACCAGCCATTCCAGAAAAATTAGTTCTTAAAATCATGATTCATCATCACCTTATAACGAACAGAAAATTCCTATCCCCAAGGAATGTTAATCAACATCATGCCTCTAACCAGAAATACAAAGCTAGGTTAAAAAATTCCACATAGTATTCTTAGTTGAACGTGTGGATCTGTCAGTTAAATTAATCTCTCAAAAACATCTTTTTCTAGACATTTCTATTCCTTGACTCGAATTCTACTGATTTAAGGTTCTTTAAACGCTGTTCAATGCAAAAAATCTTTGCAAAATCAATTAAGCGATTGGAACCTTGACCTCAAATAGCATCAAACCACAACAATTGGAAGAGAGAAAATTTACTACGATTTTTGGATTAAAGCTGATCCACAATGAGCAATAACCAATCACAGGCCCATGGCCAAAAAGCCAAAGCTTTGTATGTTTTATAGATAAATAAAACGAGACATCGATTCAAGCTCATGAAATTCAGCTGCAAGATATTTTAGAGTAAAGATGCGTACCCTTACTGAATAGAATTTCGAGTAACTCTGGTGCCTACAAATTGAGCAACAAATAGTGACCATTAAAATGCATCAAGTTATGAAGATCCTTGGACTACCCAGAAAAGCATATTTTCATTCTACTGATAACAGAATTTCAATTGGACTACCCAAACTTTATATTCATTTGCATATAAATTTTTTAAGCCATGTCCCTGATAAGGTTAACGCTTACCTTTATGTGATCATCAACTTCTACTTTTTCATAACCAATGATTGGTCCAGCATCTAGTGCACGAACTGTATATGCCAGTGATACCCCCGTTTCCTTCACTCCATCCTAATTCAACAAATTTAAAGAATCCATATTGGAATTTATAAGTGCAAGAACAAAAGTTGGGCGGTGAAAAGAATTTATAGGTGCAGGATAACATACCTGTAATGCTCTTTGCACAGGTGCTGCACCACGATAAAGGGGCAATAAGCTGGGATGTATATTGACGACACCTGAAGATAATTTCACTTTAAAATTTATCACAAAATAAAATTCCGAATATGAAGAGTATCAGATCAGCCTATATGATCTGTCAACATGCATCTATGATCACAGACCACATTTTAGGGAACAAAATGTTTGAATATTATAGTGTTGGAAAACACTATGTTATGTGAAGTTGCACTAAAACATTGCATACTTCGTGCCAATGTACAACAGGTCAGAACTTTTAAAAAGAAAATTTATAGCAACTTATGAGCTTAAATATTTCTAGCATAACCAATGGCAATTTTACTAACCACACTGTGGAATTTCAAGAAATTTGTTAGGTAAAATATTTCCATATGCTGCTGTAACACAAATTTCTGGTTTCAGAGCTTTGAAATCGGCCAAGAAACGTTCCTGCATAATAAGAAACATATAGAAAAGGATTTATCTCAACCCCAGACCATCTATACACTATAGAGAAAATTAATTAGAAAATAAATACTTCTCTCATATAGAAACGGTCCACTTCTAAGAACAGTGGAATTTACGACAGAAAATATTCCTGATTGAGTTCTACACATTGCAAAATTAAAGCAGAATGTTTTGACCACAGTTAGCTGATCAGTATTGCATTCAGACTCAGGATAGTTGAAAAAGAAACATGCCGAACTGACTGAGACGTGCAAGGAGTCAGCTCCAATTTATATGAGTCTATACTAAGAAGTTTTTTGCAATTTCCTAACCTGCTTCAATGTGACGCAAAAAAAAACAATATAATACATACTAGGGATTGGAGCAATGAAAAACTGCAATATTTAGATAAATTCATACCATCTCAACAAATCATGATTCCTACACACTTGAGATCCACATGACATACATTTAAAAGTTAGGTGAGCTACTGGTCATCAAGCAAAACGGAGAACACCTCAGTTAAACGGTACCATGCCATGGAAGATTAACTACCCTATGGATAATCGCTACAAAATTCAAGTGTCAAATGCAGACAAAAGCCATGGAAAACCATTTACGTTCACCACCCCAGTTCTGTATTGTAACATTGAGAATCACCTTCCACTGTCAAATAACTTTGTTTCCTTGCAAAACGTGTGGTCTTCCTTTCTCTTGCAAAAAACCAAGTTTGTCTGGAAGTTTATCTCTAGAAGTGGTTTTCTAATCATCAAATCACTAAGCCATCTCTAAGAACAGGCTTAAAAGTTGAATTTCACTTTTGCTCACAATGTTGCCTATGTAATCCATCAGCAAGGGCTTAATCAAACTTTGCTGAACCGTTGTTGTGTAAGCCAAACTAAAGAACTCCGATCAAGCATTCTAATTTCGGATGTTAAAAGACCTGATTGGTTGAGATACGAAGATAGATGTATTGATAGGAGAATCTAGTGTGAAATATTCGTCCATAAGCTTAGGAAGTGTACATCTTCATTAAAACATAGCTATGTTAAAATTTAAATTCTTCTGTTCAATTTATATCTCGCACAGCCCATTTTTATTATCCCTTCCCGTGAAAGTACGGTAGCATTTGAAAATTCATGCCATACGTGAGAAAAGATGCAAGAATAATGAAATGCATAACATGTGATGCCCAATAAGATGAGAACCTGGTGACATGTAAGCAGGGTATAGAAAGAGAAATTGAGATAAAAAAAACACATTCAAAAGGAAACAAAGATTATGAGGGCTAGAAGATGACACCAAAATAAAAGACATGCTATATTTAAAATAAAACTAAAAGAGCATTTTGACCTCACGGACTATTTTTTTACAAGCAGCTGTTGGTCTGACAAGAGAAGAGAACTTGGCTAAACCAACACCAAACATCTGTCAAATTCTCCTTTGGCAGAATTGTGAGAGTGGAGACATGATTTTTTATTATCCCATCGTTAGTATGAAAATCCTAGCATGATTCACTGAAACCATACATTGTAATTCTCACTGTGCCTGGCCAACAACCAGTTGCATCACCAAGTTTCTAAAATAACACACTTTAACCAATTATATCTTGCATGTATTTGGCATATACCATGACAAATACATGGAATAACAAATAAAACAGCAATGAAATACAATCTTACGTCACCAGCTCGCTCTGGTGCAAAGATTAGATCCTTTGGGAACCCACGGTCTAGAGCGTATTGTGCAACCGGTGATGGCAGAACCTTCCTTCCTCTGTTCCTTTCAGAAGGTGGCTGGGTAACAATAGCTGCAAGCTAAAAATATTATTTGATGTTTTAATTACTGTTAGGATGTAAAAACTATCTAACAAGAATGTAAGCAGCTGAGATAGAAAAAAAATGAAACCAATGATAAGAAGTGGCAGAGATGCACACGGATGTTTTATATGGATGAACACAAGCTCTCTTAAGCCCTCGCTGCTCTCTAACACCGCAGTTCTGACAAAAAATGGGGGGATGACAGAGACAAACTTCTAGAACATGTATTTGCCTTTATCTCTCCATAATCTGACCCCTTCTAATAGGTATAGAGTAGAGCTAATGTGACCCTGACCACATGTAAAGAGAGAATAAAAATAAACTCAAGCCACAATCCAAAATTACACAAATCAATATCATAGATACCGACCATCGTTCATAAAAGAATCTAACGACTTAAACCTAGACTTAACATGAATCACAATATCCGAAAACAGGTGAGATATTAAAAACAATTAAAATCATCAAGAATCGGATAGATATCTCTCCAATAGAATTAACTTCACGCCGAAGTACAAAGTTGGCAATTTTTTTCAAAAGGTCAACGACAACAAGACTAAAATCCCAGTATGATAAATCAAAGAAATGTACAAAAAGCGAATCAATTGGTATTCCAAGTGGCCCATTTCAGCAGAGAAGGAGAGGCTAGAAGATGCAGATTGATCGTCTAACAATATTCGTGGGTATTGGTGTACTTCTCCTCTCTAATGCGATTCAATGGAGCAAATAATCCCACTACGCGATTCGTCTAGTAAGCAAAAAATGTAAATGGTCACAGTTTTCCGGAGTCGGGGCGTAGCAAACACACCTCAAATGTGGAGTCTGGAGCCTCGGACACTTTGGAAAGCTTCTCGAGGACCAATGCAGAAACCTGCAGCACGTAATAAAAAAGTCAATGCCTGCGAGAAACGAAGTGAAGAGGCGATTAACTGACCTGTGGAGAACCCATGAAGACGAGGCGGGTCTTCTTACGGGTCGCATCAACAGAGACGGCCGCAGGAGCTACTCCCGCCGCGCTGCAGCAGCTGCTGCTGCTGCCACAGGAGATGAAGCGCCGGAGGAGGACAGCAGACGGGGCCATCTCCCCACTACCCCTCGCCTCTCGTTCCCCCTCTCCTTCACCACAACCATGGATCCATACACACATACATACTGTCCGAGGAGATTGATCATCTTTGGACCTTCCGATCGATGGGCTCCATCAACGACAAGTTCAGGACTGTAAATGAACTTCGCAAATTTTAGGTTTATATTTTTGTTAAAATCAAGATTCTCTCTACATCATCTTGATTTCTGAGTGAGAAAAAACCAGTCTTTTATGAGTCTGCGGGCGGCCGGCGGTGCCCAGCCCAGGCAAGGCCCAGCGGAGAGGTGAGAACTCGAAACCATGGTTTCTCTGGTTGTTCCGCCTCGCAGTTTCCCCCTCCCCTTTTCCTTGTACATCAGTTAATTTGATAATTCGGAACATGACTTCATATTTTGACGTCAACAAAAAAAAATTGCATTAATATAATATCATTTTTAATCTAATAATCAGGAGCACATCCCCTTTTATAGTAATGTAATGAATGGCACCTTGATTAGTACGATAAAAATGTCAACACTCGATGTTAACACATTATTGAAGCATCATAACAAGCAACTAAGTGACAAATGACTTGGAATCTACTTTGAATCGTTCCAGGAGCCCAAAGCTTGGTGTCCCTTGGTCAAACTCTATGAATCCTCCTCACCCACATGACCATATTTCATGGTATTCATGAATTCTGGTCTACCTGACAGAATTAGATCAGTGGATAGACGTTGGTTATGCCTGCCTAGATACAGTTGGAGGGCAGGTCACTGAAGGCCAAAACTCAAAAGAAGAAAGCTGCAGAAATAGGCAACTCTTGAAGTCCATGTAGATTTCAAAACAAAATCTATGATTAGATGATCATTGAGTCGTCTATATTATTGAATCTATTACCTAGAAAAGTATCAAGTACTCTCTCTCTCTCTCTCTCTCTCTCTCTCTCCCCCCCGCCCACATGCATCTAAGCCAAAAATCTACTGAAAAACTTCTAATTGGGATGAATCGACTAAAACTTGGCATATTTCCCGGCCTCTGCCTTTCAATGTTAAGGCAGAGAAATCCAAGCAAGGTTCCCATTACCTTCCCTCGCCAGGTGTAGATAACAAAAAAAATAACAAATCAAATATATAATGCAAGAAAAAAATGATTACAAACGGTTAAAAAATCTAAGAATGCTATTTCTGCCACTACCCATGGCCTGACACTTGTTCTTCGCACTCAATTTCTTCTCCACTTTGCTGACTCCCATCACTCCAGTGGGCTCTGCTTCAATATCCACCTCTGATGTTGTAACACACACAATTTCATCTACAAGGTCTACTTCAGTCAATATTGAGACTTGGTCAATGCCCACCTCCCGTGGATCGGCCAGTGCTGGGACTTTTTCTTCACCTATGCTCACAGCCTCCCCTGAATTGGCTGGTAACTTCCTCCTCTTGAAGGGATTATTCTTGGGGAGATCTCCTCGCTCTATTATCTTCTCTGATTTGCTGTGGTAGCAAGCTGTTGGTGCTGACAACTTTCGGAGCGCAAGAGCTTCATGAAAATACTTGTTGCTGTCCAAGCATGTCTCCCATGGAACTGTCCAAGTCAAAGATTATCATCAGGAGTGGAAGAATGGAAAGAGATCAATAAGCCATCCAGCAAATGGGTAGTTGCTGGTTTTAGAAAATACACATCTCTGCCACTTAACCAGTTTTTCCATACTTTTCTACCACATTTGGCCTTAGAAAAGAAAATCAGGTCAGGCTCATTGACAGCCTGACATCTGACAGAATTTCGATAATAAATTCCAAAAGTACTGGTAAGCAAGCTTGCCTGTAGTCTTCTTCTCTTCCGCCTCTTCCTTTGCTGAAAATATAGTGAAACAACTCTCCTTCGTGGGTGTTATCTCTAAGATAACCGGACTGTCGTTAAAATCTTGGTCAGCAGTTGAGCTTGACTGGATATCAGATGCCGGTAAGTGATCAAAAGGCTCCATCGTGATAGGATTCAAGAGACCTTCAGCAATAGCAATTGCTATGGATGGGGGAAGCTCTCTTGTGTAATTTACATGTTAAGACAACATCTACAACAGAAAGGTTTGGCTGTGATACTGACGGAATTGTTATCAATATTTAGGATAATATATTTGTTAAATGGTCTACTGGGCTGAAGTTTTTTATGAATTAAAAATAATTGTAATTAATATTGTCGCGAAAAAAGTTAAATAAATGCGGCTGCGATATCATTGGCATAAAAGCCTTATTACTAAATGATATGAATCACAGAGTTCACTTTAACTTGCAATTTATATTTCTCATAAAAGTCGAGGTTTAAATAAGAATGCATTCAGCTAGCGTATATGAAAAAGGATTGCCGAAGGATACGGTCCAAGAAAGTCCAGATCTCCATGTAAAGCTTGCAGAAGTGCATCTGGCAGAGGCTTCATCGGCTCGACCTTTTTACTTTTGATGTCATATCTGGAGAATAAAACTGTAAGTTATACATGTATGAGAGGAATATTCAAGAAAATGTACAAGCACATCGATCCAAACTTCTTTACATCCGAGCATGATGAAAGATTGCAATGGCTTTCTGGAAGGAACTGCAGTAGTCTCGAGGCATGATAGAAGCCTTTTCAGAGCTCAAGACTGACAAAGCCTACAGATGAAGTAGAAGGGTAAGGATCTGAATAAGTTGGTCCATACTTCAATTATTAATGGAAAAATTATCATATGATTTGATGGAAATATCATTTTCCTAGTATACTCCATCAAAATGTTACAGGAAAAGGACATACTTGCACTAAAAGAAAGCTACATTTTTCCTCAGACGAACATCAATCTGATGATAATTGTATATACAAAATACAATAAAAGTCTTACCCGATCGATGGTTCTATATTTTGAGACAAGGGAATAAGCCCGTTTAATGCCAATCCCTGGAACAGATGGGAGGAAGTCACAGCCAGCTAGTACACACATTCCTGCCGATAAAGTTGAAAGAAGAAATGCATATGGTTAATAGCTAATAGCAAAGAAAATTCATTTGGATAGAACAATAGAGTGTCCTTTTGAAGAAATCCAGCAACGCTCATTGATATCCGAGCAGGGAAGATATTAAATTGTACCAGACAAAAAGGCTTCATGGTTTTCGACAGGGATAAAAAGAACTTCAGAACCGCTTCACATTTCCATAGACAGAAAGGATAGTCTAAATGTTCAGAAATATTCACTCAAGCTAGTTAAATAATCCAAAATGAATAACTTAAAGCATTTAATTACCTGTAAATAATTCCTTATCGAAATGTTGGAAGGAAAGACCATTTCTTGAAGAATTGAGAACTTCATCCATTATAATCTCATCACCATTCCCATGACGGTCCATCTTAAATATAATCTATTTCAAAGCCAACATTTAAACAAGATAAGATTGAGAACCTCAGAAAATGTGAAGGTAAATATACAAACAGCTTTTCACATGTCTCTATTTGTAGAAAATCTTACTGCCGGGCAACCATAGGCCATTAAGTCACTGTCTTCTGTTATTACAGCTGCTATTCCTCCATCCTGGGCGTCAATGCTGGACAAGTATGCTAATTGTGCATCGGCCTCATAGGGAGCGACGACAAATTCTACATTCTCAACCCTCAAAACCTGGAAAAAAAAATTAGAGGAAAATTATTTAGATGCACGAAAACACTCAGTAACTTGATCAGTCATTTTGCTGGAAGTATTACCTGGATTAACTGATGTGCCATTTCTGGAGAGATGGAAACTGCTCTCTAAAATGAAAAGGATGGAATTGGAAATTAGTACGCATACATCAGAAATCAACTCGCTGGTCAAATAAGCGCAAACAGCAGGAATAAAGCACTGGTGCCCAGTATATGGTTATTGCACCAGTAATTATAAGCGAAAGAAACAGTAACAATGTTCAAATTTTCAAGCAAAAAAGGTGAATCAATAGCGCTCTGCCATTGTTACATAAAAACAACAGCATAAATCCAGCAGCGTTCTGCGAGATCCACTGACCATTTATTAGAATTATGATATCAACCTTGAACATAACCTCTCTATTTTGAATCAGCTAGCTACAGTTTATAAAAATTAGTAAATAAAGGCAGGGAAAGTGCAATATTTGACTCTTAAACTGCTGACACAAAAAGTGGGCATAAAATCACGAAAATCTGAGTATACTCAATTTTTTTCGTTATGCCAGGATGTAAAGGATATATTGGTGTGAAAAAAATTACAATAAGAGTGGCATTACTTTCAGGAAATTTTCAATTAGCACCCAAGATAAAACAAAGTAAACCATTAGACATCATTGGTTACAACCATTAGCACAGGTTTTTAAAGTGACCGCCGTTTTGTAAGCGAATATTTCCTACATAAATCGAAACTTTACATTGATGCTCGAGAAACTTTTTTTCTCATTCATGTCATGCATACGTTGGAAAACAAGTCGCAAAACATATTGCTAGCCTGTTCTTCATTGCAACTCTCTCTCTAAAGTCAAAATTGTGAAGACGCACCCCATGCCGTAAAATGTGGATGGACATAGACTGACATGGACGAGTGTAGTGTTCTGGCAGAGAGACATTACCTGAAAACAATCAATGGCAGCCTGGGCATTCCCTTCTTCAAGTTTTTCTTTCGCCAAAGCCAGATTCTCGTGCCTCTTCCTGATTAGACATATTTCAAATCCAGATATTAATATCAGGTGGCAATAATGGTCAGATCTCGCTGGATCGTCTCCTTCCAGAGAGTCCAATCCTTGGGATCCAAGGTAAACAATTAATCAGTCTCTTAGTGCTTGTTTGATCAGGAAACAAAATTCCACCTCCAATCCAGGCATTATGGCCTAAATAATGCATTCGGCTAAAATTGAAAGGGAGAAAATTAAGACAAATGATTGTGTAGCAGCTTACCTGCTGCGGGCATCCTCGGTGGAGGACTTGGAGGGAATGTCACCACCATCAAAGACTACAACTGGCTTAATGTCGTGGTGCCGGAGTAGGTTGATATGGTGCATGAAGTACCGGAGGTAGCGCCTGGCTGCCTCAGTTTGCTTATTGAGACAGAGCTCCATGCTGCAAGAGTAAGCTGCCGAAAGCCCCTCAAAAAAGAAAGACAGATTTCAACCCAAATAGACCCACCTGATAACGACATTCTCCTCAAGGTTCAGACCCGTCAGAGATATTTACTTAACCGGCAAAGTAGCACTCACCGCCTTTGTGGAGCCATGAGTAAGCATCAATGCCCACCTGATCATCAGAAAAAACCAAACAAAAAGTTCTTTAAACATGAATGCCGGAAGAGAGAGAGAGAGAGAAAGCAAATGCAGTAAGACACAACTGGGATTCGTCCATTACGCGCTTGCCGGAGTACTTCTTGATGTGGATGGGTTGGATGTACGGCTTCACGAATCGGAGAAGATTTGGGATGCCCATTTTTGTCTAGGATAAGGAAGATGTCTTTTACTCTAATACTTCTATAAAACAAAACGAATGTGAATCATCTTATTGGGATATCTTCCGCATTTACAACGAAGGATAGAGCTGAGACGAAGAGGGGCAGAGAAGGTAAGACCGGGGGAAGAGGAGGGAAGGAGAATGTAAGGTCAGACAGAGGTGGTGATGGCGATTGGCAAACGCGGGCCCCACAAGTCATAATTATTTATTTCTCAGGGTTTCCCGCGAGATGTCCAAAACTTTTGACTGGCGCGACGCGCGCTTCTCCACTTTTTTAATATTTCAGGGGTATTATTTGAAATAAGTTACTGGATTACCCAGCTTTAACAAAAA
The DNA here is from genome assembly GCA_902729315.2 of Spirodela intermedia. Taxonomy (NCBI): domain Eukaryota; kingdom Viridiplantae; phylum Streptophyta; class Magnoliopsida; order Alismatales; family Araceae; genus Spirodela; species Spirodela intermedia. The sequence continues at coordinate 2,588,475 of LR746269.1, read as the reverse complement.
AAGAACATTTACATTAAAATTTGGGAATCAACCCCAAACAGAAGATTTTTCATTTCGGTCAGTCAACTAAGGGGAAGTCCAGAACACCTTGACCTTGCCCAGCTTTGTTTATAGGTCAAAATCGCCAAAAGACCCATTGTTTATTCAAGCTACATTTGAAACTCAATGGGTTCCGTTAAAATGTATGTAACCTACTAGCAATCATGCTTAACCTATTTGTGTTTTGTAGGGTTATCCCACATGTCATTTTTAGATATACTCATGAGCTTAAAATGGGTTCATATCTTTGAAAAGACGTTGACTTGGGCATTGCATAGCTTACATGTTGGTACCCTTAGCCTATTGTGTCCATTTGTGAAAAATATGTAATACCTTCCTCCACCAGCTTGTGCAATAATGTCCAATCTTCCTCCACTAACTTATGAAATAATGGCATTGACATTGGCATGGACCCATTTTCTAACATATCTAATCTTCCTCCTTGAATCTGTCATGAGATACACTAACTATGATAGAAATCACTTTCCAAATAATTAAAAGATATATGATATTTTCTTAGTATTGTGTTGGATATAGACACAGCCCAAAAATTTAGGTTTCATCATCTTTTTTGTAAAAATAGAGCTTTAGTTAATTAATCATTGTATCTACATATATGTGAGATAGAAGTGGAGGAAAGAGAGGTTATAGCAAAACCATGTTGTGAGATAGTTTTCTATAGAATGTAAGAATCTACTCCATAAGTTCCACGTAAGTTAGTAGAATTGTTATGCATAAAGGCCTTAGCTAGCCTCCGCTACATTTTTTGCTCTAGTTGTGTTATTTAAAAAACACATCTTAAATATTCACATTCATATGGCAACCAAGGTTAGTACCCAAATAATATCTTCTAAATCCATGCCTCTTAGTATTCAAATACAAATTTAGAACAAATCAATGTTCCTGCAAGCTAGTTTGTGGTTTTGTCTCCTTGAGAAAAGGTTCAAGAATCCTTCAAAGAGAATATTGAATTACTCAAAATATTTTTTCCTTACTTGAGGTGTTGAGGAGGACATTTCTTATACATGTGATGTTAATAGAAAAAATGGCTGAAATCATGACCCAATAGTAAGTGTACATTCTAGCAGCTAGGTTTGTCGAAGTAGTATTTTTATCTTTTTCTTATTTTAAGAAGATTTCATGTCATATTAGAGGTCAAAAATATGATTAAGTATTATTTAATAATATGACATTGTAGTTTTATGTTTGTATATATTTTCTTCAAGTTCAAGATTCATCTTCCTCAACTTTGAGTCCATCAGAGGATGCAAACATCCTTTTTATTTAAATTTAAAGAAAAAATGTTTGACTAACGATCTTTTCTGCTCAAATGGGTTCAGTAAACCGGCTTTTAAAATGATCAAAGGCCATCGAAACAAGGCATACCAAAATAGAAATGGAACTCATCTAAAGTGGGCGATTCTCCCCTTTCTCAATAGGGAATGATGCAGCCTAACATCCATAAGTGTTTTGATGTTTGGACATTGGACTGAAGCCTTTGCATGTGGAATTTCCATATATTTAGATTCTAGAAGGGCTTATGGCATCTACTTCATAAGTAAACTTACACTTACATCTAGGTTATTTCTCTCATTGAGTAAACTCAATTCTTAGAAAAAGGAAGTGAATAATAAATCTTGGACGCCACCAAGTAAGCCATTTTGAAATACAACATTTATTTTATCACCCTCAAAAAATCTCTATTTAGTCTTTCTAAGGGTTATTAAAATCTATTATCAATATTTTCTTAACTCTTATTATAAATTTGTTAGAACAAAATTAATATTTTATGATTGTGTATATTTCTTATCATTAGATGATAATATGCTAATTATGAGATTAATAAGGACTAATATGTGTAATATCATTGGTGATGTGCATAATCATGTAAAAGACATGAGACAAAAATTACAATTAGATATTAGAAATGAGATCTAATGGCATGATCAAAGCAATGAGTCATCATGCAAGTCTTGCATGGGGTGGGGGTCATTGGCAACATGTGTTTATGCCCAAGTCCCATTGTCACATGGTCAGAGTGGTGTGGCCCCCACCATGTGGATGTGTGCCTTAAGAGACAGGTTTAACCACCAACTATAAGCAGTAGTTAAGACGTGTATCCCATTGTTTGAATGTCCCATCAAGGGTGAGGGTCATTAATGAAGGACAAAATGAGAAAGTCATAAGTGATTTTTCTTTAAAAATAGGAGGGCCCTCTGGTTGTATTAGAGGGACAAAACTGCTGTTCCCTCTACCAATGTAGGTTCTTGAGTAAGAGTGATTTCCCCTTTTGGTTAAAGAGCTCATGCAAGGTCTCTTGGAAGAAGGAGGCTGCTTGGTATTGCAAGGACGACCAAGGCAGCACATAGTTGACCACTTCAGAAGTATGTCCATCTTGTGTGATATTCATGGCCTGCAAGAGGTACATAAACATGGGAACCCCTACTTGTGTTTGGGGCCATTTTTTCTCATGTATTCTTGTGTATTGGTATACAGCTTTTTCGACAAGACTAAGGTTCCCTAGGCTACAAGAGAGTGTCAGTTAAGGTGGGCACAAGGCAAAAATGTCAAAGTGACTTCTTGACCTTATGATATAAACTTGCAATGTTAGTGTCCACTTCTCCAATAACCAAGGGGATAGAATTGAAGGCTCATGCATTATATGAGCTCAAGTTGAGTACTACTTGATTGAACGTTTGAAACTCCACAAATAGATTCAAACTATATATACCTTGGTGGTGGTATATGATCAAGACTAATTTTATATTTTAATTATTTTTATGGCATGCCCAAAAAACATCATTAGCAAGTCATTTGGACAGACTTGATCAACATCTAGATGAGCTCAAGTTGACAATGGGGATAGACTTGAGGACACCTGGGTTAGAGAAGCTTAAGAATTTGACAACACATTGAAAAGTCAACAAACATGTTCAAACAACATGATGTTATGCACGTATGATTGAGACTAGGTTTATATTTTAAAGAAGTTTCTAAGGCATGCCCAAAAAGAGGGGATTGAGAAGTTACTTGAAGTGGGTCAATGTATGTCTAAAAGAGCTCAAGTTGACTACTTGTTGTCACATTGGAAAGTCAACAAGTAGTCAACTTGAGCTCCTCTAGATATAGGTTCAGACAAGATGAGACTTACTTGGTGATTGCATGCACTCATGCCCACGATTAAAGTTACCTTTTAAAGAAGTTTCTAAGGCATGCCCAATAAGAGGACATTAACAAGTTACTTAAGTGGGTTGATTTATATCTAGAGGAGCTAAAGTTGACTGCAACTTGTTGGCATATTGAAAAGTCAACAAACAGGTTCAAATAAGATGAGACTTTAATGATGGCAGGCACTCAGCGACCGACGGAGACTAAGCTAATTTTTCTAAGTTTCTAAGGCGTGCGCAGAAAAGGGCATGGGCTACTCGTTTGAGGGGACTTGATAGATATATAGATGTTACTGGGAGGCTGGGAATTTGGGCCTCTCCAAATCTGGGCCGGCCCTAAAATTCTGCACGGGCCTCCTAATTTTGACATATATGCAAAAACATTTCGTCATCAATGATATTTCTTTCAAATTAAAATACTCCAGAAAAAGGAAACGGTTTCTGTCTGCACCCGCCCACCTCCCCTCCTTTCTCTTCCTCGTTCTTCCCCTCAAACCTCCCCTCTATCTCTCTTCTCTTTCTCCCTCCCAAGCCAAACCTCTCTTCCCTGTCCTCTCTCTCTTCTCTTTCTCCCTCTCTCCCAAGACCAACCTCCCTTCTCTGTTCTCTCTCTCTCTCTCTCTCTCTCTCTCGCTCTCTGTAGGCGTGCCTTTCCTGCAGAAACCCACCATCTCTCACTCCGGCCATCTCCACTACTCCGGGGGCCCTGCGGCGTCGGTATCGGCGTCTCTTGTTCATGGTGCCGTCTCTTTTTCCCCGGGAGGACGATGATGACGGCGACGGCGAATCTTCCGGCGCCAGCGAGTGGGACGACGCCCTGGACGACGACATGGAAACCCTCAGAAGGGCATGCGTGATAGCTGGGAGGAGGCCCACCGACATTGACCGCTATTCCGGCGGGGAGGGGTCTGACAGTGAAGACGACCTAGATCTCCTTCGGAGCATCCAGGAAAGATTCCCCTTGCCTTCAACGGCCGGAAGCCCGCCTATCTTGAAGGCTCTGAACAGTATTCCGTCGATAGAATCCGATGAGGAGGACGACTTTGAGACGCTTCGAGCGATCCAGAGGCGCTTCGTGCAGTATGAAGACGGTAAGCCTCATGGACGCGCGTCACCTCCTTCATTGTCGGGAATGTTGCCGTGACTTGCACTGTTAAGGGTTTTACGTACGCATATGGGAGAAGGATAAAAGATGGAACGGATCGAAATTTGGTTGGTTCATGATAATTATATGATAGAGGCTGAGAAAGCTGGTTTTGGTTTTGTTTTTTTTCCTTTATTGTATGAATTTAGGGAGACCACAGTCTTCTGGGCTAGGCTGGTGCTATTTGACTCGGCATTTCATTCTGCATGCCTCTTTGGCTTGCCTTTTTACTTACGCTGTGCAGAAAAGATTGGCTGGATTCTTCTTTTCCTTGAGGCTTTGACTTCCAAACCTTCTTGTTCTCATTTACGTCTAAAAAGCGTCAATTTCAGAAGAAGCTAGCTTATTAATATGTTTCTCAATCATAATTACTTATTTATTCATTAATCCACTTTTTTCATATAAGATTTCGTCCAACTTCTCCTCATGATATTTCTGGGTCCAATTCTTTATTAAAACAAGCATCAGAAAATGCAGAAAACTTCACAAATGAACCGATATGGCCTTCTGGCAGGCCTTCTGCAGGGGAGGGCCTGACATGTTTTTCGAGCTTGGATTACCTGGATACCACCTTTGCTGTTAACAAGGTTTTTTTGTGTTCAGTTAATGTGCCTTTTTTTTCCTTTTTGGTGGGAGATGCCGCCTATAATGGTGCATATTATTTTCTTTCCTACGAATATGGCGGCATAACGACCCTGGGAGACCCTCCCTTTATTTACTCTTAAACCTTCATATGCTTATCTTCTTTCATGCTCCTGTCAATGGCGAAAATGGGGAGGTTTTGGTCGCATTTGTGGTGCTCTGTTCTTTTCTGAACTTGTCCCAAGTTGGGTCATTGCCAACATTTAATGTGGTAGTTCACGTTTTGAAGGATGAAGGTTGGTGTCTATATGTTGTATTTAAGAGATTGCATGGCAGTGATTAAAATCACGTAGTCTATATTTACTTGGAGTTACGTGAACGTGATAATTGTGTTCTGCTATTATTCGTTACCGTTGGATCTGGGGTGCATCTTGTGAGTCGGATATTATTCTGTCTCGTGGTTTACAAACTTCAGAACTGAGTCGGCTTGGAAGTTTCTGGTGACCTCAGATTGATGATTGGATTACTAGTATAGTCCACATGCGTGTCCTTCTATTTTCAGTTGTCTACATTTTCCATTTCTCCCTTAAAATTAAAGGCATTTTCACAGAGAAACATAGGTAAACATTTTCCTTCAATTTTCATGCAGATTCCAGGAAAGAGAGAAATGTCAAGAATTCTTTTCAAGCTCTACAAGGTGTACCAAGTGCTATAGCCGAAAGGGAATTTTCTAATCATGTGTTAGAAAGTAGAAATGGCGAGTCCTTGTCCCAAGAAAATGGTGATTCTGTGGTGCCTAAGCCTTGTGAGCCAACTAGTCTTCAGCAGTCCGAGGATCGATCAGGTCACTTGTCCAGCAGGATATCTATGTATTCTCGATTTCCAGTTTGTGCGCAAACATTTGTGGATGCTCTTAAACGTAACAGGTCATGTCAGAGACTGATTAGGGCTAAGCTGATTGACATTGAAGCAAAGATTGAACGGAACAAAGAATTAAAGAGGCGGGCCAAATGCCTCATGGATTTTCAAGTCGTTTCTGGTAAAAGGATGAATCAAGTTTTTTGCCAGAAGAGGGATCCTCGTGTTAGGTTAATTTCCCTGCCTAAGCAAAGGCTTTCATTTTCATCAAAGGTATTCACCATCCTTGTAATGATCGGTTTGATGAAATCTTTGATTGTAGTTCATCTTGTAGAATTATTTCTTACTCTTTAGTAAATTCCTTGAATGACCATGCCTTCTTCCCATCAGATACATGAGACTAACCGTTTGCCAAATTTCTATTGTGGATTATTCAGTCTGTGTCACTTTCGGATTTATGGTTTGTCGGCAAAGCTCTTGAGGTTACTTGATTGAGCATCATACAGAATTCTGTCTTATGCATACCTGGATTTTTTTGTAGTTTTACCTATTTGATGAAATCATTGCTTGATCACCAAAGTCAACTACCTGTCAGTAATTGCTGCTTTCGTGTATTTTAAACTTATGCTATCAATTTTCTCTGGTAGCATATTTGCCTTCTAATGAATTTTGCATGGATATATGAAGGATAAGATCTTGTCATTTTATCTTTTTTGATCCGGAGACTACTGCATTTTGTAGTGTCCTCATTTTCATCTTATTCAAAATCTGCCCCCTCTAAAATCAGATCCTTATTTTAGATCTTTTTAATTTTTTTTAACTTTTTTCTGTTTTTTTCCTGGGGGAGAAATGGTGGTGCAACCTATCTGCCATGAGGTGAATGAGAAATTTATTTATAGACCACTAGAGTTGTCGCTTCATCATTTTCATCTTATTCAAAATCTGTTGCCTCAAATGTCGTCATCCTCCCCATTCCAAAATTTCAGTGACCGCTCCTTACGAATCATTCACAACAATCTCGTTATTTCAGCTCACATCCCATATCCCAGGAGGTGAATCACTGAACCCGATTTTTATGTGGGTAGGTGGGTGGGTTATGGGGGAAGACGAATGAAAAATTTCATGGTCACAGTAAATCTTATGCGATACAATTTGGACCTGTTGTGCTAACTGTATTTCCAATCGCTGTCCTACATCAGTCTGTTTCTGAAGCTGGCATATTTTTGGCTTTTTCGTATGAATCCGCTCTGTCCTGTTAACGCTGTCTTAAACCCAGTCTACAATGTATCCTCTTGCTACTTAATGCATACATTGTGCCGCCAATTCGTTCGAACAGATTTTTTCAGGAAACCAACATTTGATTTGGAGGTTTGAAGGCAGTCACCCACTGTGTTTGCTCTGAAATTCTCTGATACTATGGTCACACGCTTGCCCATTTCAATCCAATCTCCAAAATGCCTTATCGCAACAGTCTTTCTCTAGGATAGGGAGACCATCTGGTCCAGAAACAGCTGCTACTGACAGTTATTGCTACCATCGCCAATAGTAATATGTTGAAATATGCGTGACAGAGCAGATAGTAAAAGAATCAACTGTGCAGAAGCAGAAGTAGATATAACAGTCATTTTCGCTGTCCTCATTTTGACCCCACATCTGTCCTGTTTCCTTAGTGAAAACTAAAGATATAAGACATTGGGTTGGGGAGACATCACGGTTTTGGGAAAATGCTGTCTTTGAAACTTTGAAGCTATCTTTTAGTCGTACTGTCCATTTTAAAATACAGTACACTTTTATATAAAAACAAAATTCCTTTTATCATTTTGGTTCCACTCCTGGTTAAATTGTTGGGGAACTGCCATACTCGAGCACAAATGTTGAGCTCAGTGTATGGTATTCTCTGAGAGAATGAGCTCAGAGAATGAGCCCGGAGAATGAGCCTTAGGATATACTTGTAGGACGGACTTGAAGGATCGTTGTCTTTTGAATCGCGTGTTTTCTAGGAGGGTATTCCACTCCTAACAACTAGGGAGCCAAGTAAATTCTAGATTATAAAAAGTTCTTTCATGTATCCAGAAAATATTTACTGAAAAAACTTTTGATGTGAAATATAATAATATTGCGAGCACAATAGAGTCAATGGGACGGGTGAAAGAAGAACCACATATTATTTTTGGGATTTGAAGTATTTTGTGTTATAAATGGTTGTGTTCATAAATCTTTCTGTAAAACTACTCTTTAAAAACTTCTCTCAGTGCTCGTTTGTAATGAATCTTTTGTTCACCCAGGAGAGTGCAAGGAAGACTCTTCCCCTCCGTTATGGACCACGTGAGAACCCTCATGTTTCCGCATATAGGATGGTTTTGTCAAATTTTCCTTTTTCGTCGCACAAGCAACGATGGTTGAATACCGAAAAGGAAAATCTTGCGAAGGGCATAAAACAACAATATCAAGAGAGAGTGCTTTTGACTACAATGGAACTCTCTAGGTAGATAGCGAACTTTGTTCTTACAGTTGGATTATTGATTATTATGAAGCAATGATGTCTTCCTTTTTCTTGTTGCAGTGATCTAGCAGGAAGCCTTGAGGATTCTGCTGCTATAGTAAGGAAAAATTTTGAATTTTCACCCGAGAATATTAGATCTTTTCTACCAATGATCAATTGGGAACGGCTTGCTTCGATGTATCTTCCTGGCCGTTCTGGTGCAGAGTGTGAAGCACGGTATAAATTTTGAAGCTTCTTCTGAGACAATTACTTTTGATCAGTCCATGTCATATGCATCTGAGATTCTGCAACGCACAGCCCAACAATCCGTCCTTTATTATCTTCTAGGATATAGTGCATTAACTAACATTGTTTGGTTCGGAATTTCGTCGAAATTCTTTATTTTATCCCATGCTAGTAGCTTTGGAAGTACCGTTTTAGATAGGTATCAGATAATGCAGAGTGATGACATTGTAGCCTTGATTGCAAGATTGTATTTGTCTGAAATATGCCATTTCTTATAGGCTGCTTTACATAGTGGATGCTGAGTTTAAATTGAATTTATCTCTGGGATATATTTACTAGCACTCTCACAGTTTGAACTCGTGTCAATTTAATGATGGACAAAACATTTGATTTTTATGGTTTGCACAAATACCGGTTTTAGTTCGGTTCTTCAGGACTTGTGACAGATTATTTGGTCAATAATCTGGTTAATTTTCTGAATAGAATGATGAACATTTGTGTCAGTGGCCAAGCAGGTTCTTAGTGGTTTTGTTATTTGTTGGAAACTTGGTATTTCTTATTGGTATCCTTATTACTTTCTCCTTATGATTCACATTCTTTGGCAAGGATGAATGAGAAATGCATTAACATGTAGGTTGCTTTTTACTAGATGCTTCACAAGTTGCTGTTCTCGTTTCATAAGTCTTGTTTTTCTCAATTATTTTAGGTTGACGTTTAGAGAAATGCCTGCTGCACCTGTACTTGATGTCACATTACTGCCAGTTTTCAATATAGGTGAAGCATATTTGTTTTTTTCCGTTCCCTAGGCACAAGGATTGATAAAGTTCCAAAATCATTTCACACTGTGTTGATATATAATCTCTAATATTCTGTACAAAGTACACATTTCATCAATTTGGAAAACTAAATAGAATCGAGGGAATAACTGAATAAAACCGTGATAATGCAGTAAGTAAAAACTGAGAGATCCTTTTTCCGCGCTGCTATGATTACCAAGATGGTCATTGCTTCAGTCGGTTCTTATTCCCTTGGCGCTGTTTCTTTTCCCAGCAGCTGTTAGACTAAGCATATGGTTCTGATTATTTTAATTTTGGTCCGATTATGTCGGTTAAATTGTATTCTTTATTTTTTTTATTTCATTTCCACTCAATTTAGAGTCTAACATTGTTATGATTGTTTTCAACGTTGACTGCCAGACGTAGCATGATTCCATCAAACATAATTCACTTTTGTATGATATGCATATTTGAATTGCTGTCCGTAAAGCCCCAACCCTTTCTTCGAATTTATTGATATGCACAGCCATATGATAAGTATGCTGAATTCTTTATTTTTTTTACGATGATATCTGTTCCCTGTGGGACCAGAACATAAATGGGAATTCCTCCTTTTTATTTGATTATAAAATTAGCTTATCGGGATGGTTTTTTTTTTAAGGTCCTTGGATGACAACGGTGAAAGTACCGTTGTAATTCACATACATTTTGGTTCTGTTCACTAGAACTACCATGCTAATTTGCTGTTTTCTCATTTGCTCATCCTGTAGTCTTTTTGTTAGAAGATTTTAGGCTGTTCAGCTTTATCTGTTCTTTGGGTAATAAAACGGAATGGTTATAATTGGTTGAATGAAATATTCACTCAGTTTCTTCTTCAGGTGGTTGAACTGTGAGGATCCTTTAATCAATCACAACCCATGGACGACACATGAGGAAAAGAAACTTTTGCATATTGTTCAAACCAAAGGAATCTACAATTGGATTGACATTGCAATTTCTTTGGCAACACATAGAACTCCTTTTCAGTGTTTGGTACGTTATCAACGAAGCCTCAATCCGTGTATTTTGAAGAAGGATTGGACAGAAGGTGAAGATTCTCAACTTCGTGCAGCTGTAGAAACTTTTGGGGAGGATAACTGGCAGCTAGTAGCTTCCTATATGGAAGGAAGGACAGGTCCACAGTGTTCAAATAGGTAATTGATTTTGTTCTTTAAAGAGAAACCGCGAGTCCTACGTCACCTGTACTTGAACGCATATTATTACTCGGTTAGGTTGTGACAAAGAATCAAAATTTTAGCCCATCAAACCCTCAAGTTATTGATTTACTTTTGAACTCTGATGCCCCTCTATTGTATAGCTTTAGACATGTCAATCATACAATATTTTTCAATGAAGGTGGAGAAAATCTCTTCATCCTAGTAGGCGAAAGGTAGGGAGATGGTCTGTTGATGAAGACAAGCGTCTGAAAGTAGCGGTCATACTTTTTGGTGCAAAAAATTGGAATAAAATCGCTCAGTTTACTCCAGGCCGCACTCAAGTTCAATGCAGAGAAAGGTAATAGGGTCAAAAATTACACCTAAAATTGACAAAATATGGCAGTAAATTTGACAAAGTTTCGTTCATCTTCAAACTCAACAGGTGGGTAAATTGCTTGGATCCATCGTTAAATCTTGAAGAGTGGACTGAAGAAGAGGATACCAAGTTGAAAGAAGCAATTGCCACATATGGTTATTGCTGGTCCAAGGTTGCATCATCTGTGCCTCCGCGTACTGATAGTCAGTGCAGGAGGTAGACATGTTTTTCCATGTCTATAACGTCTTGTCTTAACTTACATTTTTATTATTCTTAGAACACCCTGGATCATGATTTATTATTGTTTTCGAGTGTACAGAAGATGGAAGGTTTTGTTTCCAGATGAAGTGCCTCTGCGCAAGGCTGCTTGGAAGGTGCAGAAAGCTGTTCTTGTATCAAACTTTGTGGATCGAGAGTCAGAGAGACCTTTGATCAGTCCCAGCGATTTCTGTATTGCTTCAAGTGCTGATGTAAATCTTAACAGCGATGGCACGAGGAGAAGAAGGTACTTAAAAACTATTATTATCATTTTTAATAACGTTTGCCTTGCTATATTAAATGCGCACCTTATGCCGACTTCTTCATCTATGCTGGAAACAATTTGCTTTGGAATATGTTCAGAAGGCGGTCAAAAACAGAAAATCTAATCGGTTCATCCCTTAGGTAAAGATAAGCTTTACCTTATCTGTTTGGGAATTTGTTTTCTTTCTGTTTGGGAGTGGATTCTGGTTTTCATTTCTACTTTGTGGTTCAGCAATGCTCCTAAACGAGTTAGCTCTCAAAGACACAAAGCTAAAGATGGAATCTCCAAGGAAACCATCAGTGGAGGCAATCAAGCTGGGCATCGTGGGCCAAGAACTGTCTCGAAGAAGAGTAAGAAAGCGTTAGGTCAACAGAATGAAAAGTCGGACAAAGTTACTGAGCCGGAAGGTATCAATGACAAGGATATGCTGAGTTCATGCGATGCCGGCCACTTGGGTGCTGCTGCTGCTGGAACAAGCTTGGAAGTGGCCTCTGCATCATTGTACTTAAATCTCACCCGTCCATTTGAGATTCCTGTACAGCTTTGACTTACGCCTGATGTATCACCTTATAAATTCTTGTATTTTATGATGCAGTGATGCTCCTCAAATATCTTCCTCCAGGGGGCAGAACGATGATGGCCTGTCTCTTCCTCCTAGGTATAGATTTAAGCTTTACCAGCCATATTGCTTTCTCTCCGTTGGGTGTGGCTTCTGTTTTTCATTTGTACTCTGTGGTACAGCAATGCTCCGAAGCGACTTAGATCTCAAAGATGCAAAGCTAAAGATGGAATCTCCAAGAAAATTGCTAATGGAGGCAATCCAGCTGGACATGTTGGGCCAAAAACTGTTCCAAAGAACAGAAGGAAAGGGTTAGGTAAACGGAATGCAAAGTCTGACAAAGTTACTGAGCCGGAAGGTAACAAGGGCAACCGTATACTGAGTTCAGGCGATGCCGGCCACTTGGGTGCTGCTGCTGGAACAAGTTTGGAAGTGGATGAGTCTACCAGAAGTATTTTGGAGGGACAAAATTGTGAAAATAGCAGCACTGCGAAGAAGAGGAAGAGAAAAGCTGTGGCAACACGACTTAAGGTGATGACTGTTCGCAGTAGAGAGTAGATTGTGTTCCCAAACCAGGTGCAGCAGATGCGAATGACCTGGGGGCACAACCTCCAGGTAGGTGGCAACTTCAGCCCATTGCTTCATTTTCTTCCCAAAAGCCTCTTTCTTTTTTTTAATGATGCATTCATTATAAACGTCGCACAGTGTTGCCCTCCTGAAGGATACCTCTGAGAAGAACACAGTTGTCCTTTTCTCCTGAGGAGAATCCAATTCAGGGCGATCTGACAAAGCTACCCATAGGAGTAAGCTTATCTAAGCTGCTTCCAGAGAGTTACAGATCAATCACCCATGGTGTCTAACGCCCAGGACCGCCAGTGAAAACATGAAGCTGGTGACCCACATTGTTTGACTTCGCTTCGTGAAAGAAGAAATGAATCGAGTTTTCCCAAGTCTTCAAGGTCAACTGAGAAATGACAATTCTGGTGGCAGTGATGTCCTGAGCAAAAACGGAGGAGAGATAGGAATGGGCTCTCTTTTGTCTGATATTTGATCCCTTGGAACATCTGTGTGCCACCTTAAATTTTGATACGACAATGCGGTACTTTGTAAATCATGCGACAACATTTGATTGGTATATACACAACAGACGATCATCATCTGGTTGCGGATGATGATAGAGGTGAAGAAAATAATAGTTCTTTGTACATTTAGAGATCAGAGATCGCTCAGCTAAAGCAGTGACAGTGTACGATCTTAAACATGCTACCCTGCTGTATTATTTAATTCGTTATAAATGTGATAGAAAATCATGTTGTCTTTGCCTTTTATGATTTAGGTTTTTTATTCCCCTTGTTTTCCCCCTGGATATGTTTGTCTGGTTATTGAGTTCTTCATCAGATAAGAATAGAATCTGATATCGAGGGCAAGGAAAATAAATATGAACAGTAAGTTTCGAATGAGCAGGGAGGCTTTTCCTGTAAATGTTGCATTTCTTCCTTATCACTGACAGCAGAAAAAATTGTCCTCTCTCTCTCTCTTTCTCTCTCTATCATCCAGACGATTAGAACCATTTAAAGATACACAAGTACACGGGGAGACATCAAGGACCAGGTACAAGACACAGAATGGTTGAGTGCTGATGAGATACCCAAAAGACTACAACATATCACAGAAATGATGTAACATTGAGTGTTAGTCCTCAAGAGGTGATACCAGATAAATGTGGATAATATGGGGATATTCTCATAGTGTAAGTTAGGGAAGAACGAAAGAAAAAAAGGCTATACATCCCAAAAGGAGATCAGATAAAAACTTGTTCACATTTTTTACTTGAGCCTTTTGGGTTTTACCCTTTGGGACTTGCGCACATTCTGAGGTCAGTATTATCATGAGCAATTCATCACTAACATACACACCCATTGAGAGTTCCAACCCAATAGCTTGAAGGTCGGCCAAGGCAGTCAACTGGGCCCAACAGTTCATGATACTGAATCGGGCCTCAACACCCAGTTTGCTACTGCTATCCACTCAAATCAGGCCAAGTTTCAAAGCTGGCTTCACAGATATAACATGAAAACAAATGGGCACATGGCCATCTCTCTCTTGAGATCAAGATGTCAACGGGCCAGTAAGGCTGACGCCAGTCAGGGCAGGCATTTTTCTTGAGCTTTGGGCCATAAATCAAACCAAAACCAAGGTAGATCCAGCCCATCCGAAAGCCTGGACTGGGCAGCTCCAGGCATTGAAGTTGCTGCCATTCAGCACTCCAGGCGGCATCAGTTAAACTTAATGGTATTGAAACAGTTAAAAAGGCTAGAAATAAGATACAACTCTAAAACCAAAGTTTTTTCAGATATCAAACTAGAAAGTTATCCAGATTAGCGTAGTATCTGATGTTCCTCAACAAAGAAAATGGTACCTACTGACCTCTAAATTTTTGGAACTTCCTGTAATTACATCTCTGAATGTTCTGATAGTACATGGCATTTTAGAACACATTAATAGGACATGGCTGTTTTTGTTTTTAAAAAAATACATTAATTTAGACGTTTACATCATGAAAAAATTAGTTGATAATGTCTAATAATTTAGAATTATACTCAAATAGTTACTAACTCCACACTAACCAAAATAATCCGATGTTCTACACATAGAACTACACGGCAATCTCTTTACGACAGCGAGAGAGATGAAATTGATTGATATTTAAGCATTGAACACAGAGAAATAATTGTTGTTCTCACCAGTTTTCGTCAATACTCTTCGCAGTCAGCAGAAAAATACAGAGATTGTGGTTTTTGAACCTTTATGATGCAGAGTTTCACTTTTTTCCTCTAGTCACCCACCAAGGCATTAGTTACATTACAATTTTATCTTTGATGAAGTACAATTGAATATAGGAAACGACTAAACAGTGAACATTTTCTCAAGCACCTGTCCCTGGGGCTCTAATTTGACTACGATAACTATTGACCTAACCCGTTAGTGGGGTTGTTCTCAACATCTCCAGCTTTGTTCCCATGTGCATAGCCAAATCCCCCTTACCCCCATCAAGGAGAGCCTGTTTCAAATCTCCATACAACCGCCCTGGTGGCCTGAGACCTCTGTCTATCATCTCTTGGAAGTACAAGCAAGCTTCCTCCAGTCTACCCTGATGCTGCAATCCATTGATAAGGACAGAGTACATGTGCATACAAGGAATGATCCCATTGTCACTCATCTGAGCCCATACTTTGAGGGCCATGTCCACTCTCTCCTCTGAACAGAACATTCGCACAATCATGGTGTAAGTATTGAGCTCAGGTTCGCAACCAGATTCATCACCCATCCTTAGGAAAACCTGGTACGCCTCTTCAATTCTCCCAGCCTTTATGAGATGATGAAGTATTACTTCGTAGGTGCGGGCATTTGGGCTAAGCCCGGAACTTTTCATCTCGGGCAAGATCCTGTATGCATTTTCAAACTGATGGGACCAACAGTAAGATCCAATCACTGCGTTATACATGGGAATATCAACTGGAGAGCCACTGGCTTTTGATAATGCAAAGTACTTTAAGGCCTCAGACAACCTCTTCTCTGAACCTAAGCCATTAATTAGAGTACAGTAAATATGAGGACTTGGTTTAATATTCCTTGCCACCATCTCCTTGAAGAGTCTGATTGCCTCATCTAGCTTTCTGCACTTGACGAAGCCTCGGATCAGAATTCCATATGAAACAATGTCTGGTTCGAAGCCACCATTCATCATCTCCTGGTAAACTTCTGTCATCTTCCCCAGATTCAACATGTTCCCCCAACCTTCCAGTAGAATTGTGTAGGTCTTAAGATCAGGAGAGAACCTGTTCCTCATGTCAACAAAGATTTCTTGAGCAGTCTTCACGTTTTTAGATTTGCCGAGGGTATCGAGGAAGGAGTTGAAATCTGAGATGTCTGGCCTCAGATCAAAGTTTCTCATCCGCTCAAAGGTTTCAATTGCTTCTTTGATGTTCTTGGCCCTTACATACCTTCGAGAGATCAATGCAAATGTTTCCTTAGTCAAAATTCTCTGTTCCTTCATGACAAAAACCAGATCCCATATCAGTCTAAATTGTTTGATCTTGCCGAGGGCATCGATCAGATTATGATAGCACTCGGTAGAATACTCGAAACCTTTCTGCTTCTCCGCCCAACGGAAGAAAGACAGTGCCAGTTTTCCAGCGTTGGTGAGCCTCCTCAAGACTTCAACCACTAATTCAGGCGAGACCTTTACTCCAGACTGATCAAGAGAAGAGCATACGCTCAAATGGGGCTCTCTAGTTAGTATTCTACAGACAACTTCAACATCTTCAGATATCTGTTTGATTTTGGGAATTGTTTCCTCATCTACACCTTCTACAAAAAAATCCGTTTTCCTTGAAACATATGAAGAACTACAGAAGCCCATTCTGGAAATGGTAAAAGGGCATAAAGCTTGGTTACTCAATAACAAAATATTCGCCATGCTTTCCCCATTGAGCACCCATCTTCTGATAAAACTTGAAGTACGACCTGCAACTCCAATGGACAAATCACAGAAAGAATATAAAGAACCCCGTGTTTCTGGACAGGGAAGAAAGAGCAAGTCTTGGCGAGGGATGAGGAAACCCAATGTACCAGGGTAACCGGTACTCCTGCTCACTGCTCTAGGAAGACAACAGCGGAACCGCCAGAAACCCATTTCCAGCGGAGAAGATGACGCTGAAGTATTCTCAGCGATCTATGTCATAGTGGGTTGCTGGAATAAACAAAGAGCACACTTCAGAGTGTTCCCTGATTATCGATCGAGAAAGCAGGGCGGGATCAACATCCTAACCATTGAAGGCAAACCTAAGAATGCGTGAATCCTTGTCACCTCTGAAATGTCTCTAATGAATACGGGAAGAACACCACATAAGACCCTCGGGAACTGGTAGAGCGTTGCCTCTTTTTTCCGCTTATGCCCTACGCCATTGTGCAGAGGGAAGTAGAGCAGAAGGCTGTTACGTTCCTGAATTCCTACGCTCCAGGAGCGGCCTGACCTAAGCGTTGGCGTCAAGCGGTGACCTGCACAAGCGAGGAGTGTCACAGATGGAGCGCTGGCTACTAAGTAAATGGGGGAAGTTAATATCTAACAATCGCTAACGAGAAAATGGGGGATAGACTGCCATCAGACACAATCAAGAACGCAAGAATTCAAGATATCAGACAGAAAGAATGAGAAATACAGGGCGTGATGAGAAATACAACACCAGTCAGTCGCTGTCCAAGATAAAAGGAGGAGAGTCGAACACTGTCCCAAGGTGAGAGTCCGGAAGCTACGCCCTTCCCACTGGTCTAAGGATCGTCGGGAATCCTAGTTGGCCAAAAGGAGGGAGGAGGAGAAACGCGAGGGAAAGATCAATACTTTATTTCTCCATCTCCCAAAGTAGCCGGATTTACTTCAGTACCTGAGACCCGTCAGGTAGATGTTCTTCATTTGGGCATGTGAGCCCCATTACATCTCCTAATTATTTGCAGGACCTGGATGGCTAATGTAGCTTAGATGAGGGATGAATGGCCTTAGTCGCTTAAATCTGCTAGACCATCCTCTATAATTTAGCTGAAAAAATGAAGATGGAGTAGAACAATGATCATAGTAGACTAGTAAGAGTGAATAGACTAATACAAATAATTATCATAATTAATTTAGTTAAATTGATCTGCTGAACTTTTCTAATTCGCCATAGTGCATAAAATACTAATTTAAATGATAAAAATTAGACCAATTGATACGGATATTGTTTTCGTGGTTTGTATTATAACCCATGTTCAATATCCCAAGAGCAACTACCTCTTTGGACTAATATTCCCCTAAGATTAGATGCTAGATACTATCATAGTATCAAATAAGTATTTGTTCTATCAGTCTACTCTAGTTTTATAGAACTATCCCCATATTATTTCTGAGGAACTCAATTCACTATTGACTTAATTGGCTCCATCCCAATAAATAATCCTTAAGGGTACTATCACTCTTAATGCTAACTTTAGTGGGACCAGCCCACTAAGTTTCACAGTGATATCACTCTTACACTAGTCTTATGACTCAATTGGACAGCTACAAATCCTGTTGTGCATGATTGGAAGGGTAGATGGGTTGTTGTGCCTCTCTTCTTCCTCAAGTGTAAGGACAAGTTCTCTTCTCATATGGTCCGATTCCAACTCTTCACTAGGTACAAGAGGCAAAAAAATGAACTATGCTGTCACATCATGCACCTCAAATGATTATAATAAATGTGTAAATTGAATATAAAATAAAATTATTTGAATTTATTTGGTATTATTATCACATCATCTTTTTTCTTCAAATATATTTCCATAGTGGATTGCATTATCTATGACAAGCATGTATGCTTAAATTATTTTTGAATGATCTAGTGTTATATTTAAACAACTTTTAGAGGGTGGCACCTTTACATAATTTGATTTTGAATTTACAGACACAACAAGCATGAAAACATTCTTTAGTGGTCATGAAAGCATCTCAATAATCATTAGTAGTCATTCCAAGTATACTTACATTGGGCTGGTCAGAACAATGTGCATGGTGGATGGATTGGGCAATCTTAAGTCCATCAATTAAATTGTCTAATCAAATTATATGAGTGCGATTTTGATGCATAGAGGGTCAACTTGATGTTTACAAAGTCTTAGCCAAGTGTGGGTGGTCAAGTATTTGATTGAGCTCTAGATTGGTTTATACTTCTGCAACATGGGATTTGATTGGTTTAATTCATTTGTTAAATCCTAAAAAAATGGTAATAGGGTCTATAATAAAAGGTTTAGGTGAAATAGCCACTAGAAAAAAATTCACAAAATTCAAATACCAAGAAATTTTTATTTGGAGCATTAGAAGTTAGTTTCGTGTAAAAAAGAAACAAAGTGTGTAGCAAATTTGGTGAAACTCAAAGGCGCATAGAACAATACAGAGAAAAACAAAAACACTGCAAGATAGAGCATGAGAAATGGTTTTGAGAATGTGAATGAAAAGAACAAGAGAGTACACTATACAATATATAGAGCTCAAAATCTCAAGAAGAAATTGATGTAATGATACAAGATCAACTCCAATGTATCATGAAAAGACAAATTCACCCCTCCTTTGGTTTTCCTTTTAGTCCATTTAAGACCAACACTAGTCTAAATGAGCACATCATGAGAAAAGACCAACGTTTTCAAGTACTAGGAAGCCTTTCTTTCACACGTTTTTTACCCAGGCTGAGAAAAGCCAGGATAAAATGTTAAATCTTTAAAAAATACCCTGTTTATTGATTAAAATATAATATATTATATTTTATGAAATGACATAACAACGTTTGTGAAGGGAGGCGGCGCACCAGTGGGGACCTCGGAGGGGGGGGGGGCATAATAGTTGTTTACATCGATAATATTTAGCAATATCAGAGTTAGACAGGTATAAAATAGTAAAATTATATGGATTAAATAATTAGGTTCGAATAGTTTCTATAATCTTTGGATAGGAAGTATAAAATGAAATAATGGGATCTTAGGGCTAATTTATTTTAGTGGGTAGATTTTGGGAGCTATGTATAAAGATTCGCCCTGCGAAAGCTTCCCCCGGTGGGCGGGCGTTCTTCCTGGAGAAACGCTTTCCGGCAGAGGAGAGGGACTATGCATCTGAGGAGCTTCTTCCACCTCCGTTCCAGGGTAGAACCCTCCATCTACATCCCTGCATGCGAATGCCTTCACAGGTTTCTCTGCGCTTCTCCTCTGCCAAACCCACTTCTGGGAAGCTCCGGGGACAACATCGGGGAGGAGGCTTCCACCTCCGCCGTCTTCGATATCGTAAACTCGTCCCCGAATAGAGAGGCCATGGTCAAGTCCCTGCGAGAGAGCGGGGTCTTCCTCTCCAACGACCTCATCGATCGGGTCCTGAAGAGGGTCAGATTCAGCCACAGCAACCCCGTACGAGCCCTCGAGTTCTTCTCCTACGCCGGCCAGAGAAAGGGCTTCTTCCACACCCAGCTCTCTCTCGACACCATGCTCTATATCCTCGGCAGGAGCCGCAGATTTGAAGACGTATGGAATATCCTGAAAGAGACGCGGAGAAAGGACCAGTCCTTGGTGACCACCCGCACTCTCCAGGTGGTCCTTGGGAGGATCGCCAAGGTGTGCTCCGTCAGGCAGACGGTGGAGGGCTTCTGGAAGTTCAAGAAGCTCGTCAAGAGCTTTGACACCCCGTGCTTCAACGCCCTGTTAAGGACCTTGACCCAGGAGAAGAGCATGGCCGATGCCAGGAATGTCTACCACAATTTGAAGCGAGATTTCCGGCCGGATCTACAGACCTTCAACATACTGTTGTCGGGCTGGAAGTCGTCTGAGGAGGCCGAGTCGTTCTTGGAGGAGATGAAGGAGATGGGAGTGAAACCTGATTTGGTCTCTTACAATTGCCTGGTTGATGTCCACTGCAAGAACCGGGAAATGGAAAAGGCATTCAGTACTGTCGAGAAGATGAGAGAGGAGGAGATCTATCCTGATGTCTTCACATATACGAGTCTTATCGGGGGTCTGGGGCTGATTGGGCAGCCTGACAAGGCCAAGAATATTCTCAAGGAGATGAAGGAGTCTGGATCTCATCCTGACGTAGCAGCTTATAATGCGGCTATAAGAAACTACTGCATTGCAAAGAGACTTCGTGATGCATTCTCTTTGTTGGATGAGATGGAGGAGAAAGGCCTGTCTCCTAATCCGACAAGTTATAATCTTTTCTTCAGGTCTTTCTATTGGTCAAATGATCTGAATAGTTCTTGGAGATTGTATGAGAGGATGAGAAGTCGCGGTTGTCTTGCCAACACGCAGTCTTGCATGTTTCTGGTTAGGCTGTGCCAACGACAAGAGAAGGTGGGGATGGCTCTTGAGCTGTGGAATGATATGATTCAGAAAGGTTTTGGTTCATATATCTTGGTTTCGGATGTACTATTTGATTTTCTCTGTGATATGGGGATGCTGACAGAAGCTGAGAAATGCTTC
Source organism: Spirodela intermedia (assembly GCA_902729315.2). Taxonomy (NCBI): domain Eukaryota; kingdom Viridiplantae; phylum Streptophyta; class Magnoliopsida; order Alismatales; family Araceae; genus Spirodela; species Spirodela intermedia. The sequence goes on along the minus strand of LR746269.1, from coordinate 2,567,500 downwards.
CTGCAGATGGTGGAAAAGGGTCAGAAACCCAGCATTGCCTCCTTTAAACGGATCAAAGTTCTGATGGAGCTGGCGAATCAACATGAGTCCCTCAACAATTTAACCCAAAAATTGGTTATCTTTGGGGATTCCTTCATACTGGGCAAACCAAGTGCGGATAGAAGTTCAGAAGCATTGTCCCCAGCAGCCTTGGATTCAGTTGGATGAGACCAATCGGAGAAATCATGGGTTCTTGTCTCGATGGCCATGGATGGGATCAGGAGACCAAGGTTTCTCCTCATCGCCATGCCTCCTGTAGCTGTTGGACAAAACGCCTGGTTTTGGGCTAGTTTTTGGTTTTCTGCAGTCGAGGGTTAGGGGCTGAACGCAAAACCCAGTTGCCCCTTGTGGCTTTTGGGCCGTCCGGGAAGCAGAAACTTGCCTGGACCATATTTTTGGCATCATTGAGGTAATTTTGTAACACCACAGGTGGGTGAGACAAGCTTCCTGCTGCCCCTGTGGGATGTCTGAGGGTTGGGAAACATAACAGTGGAAGATTAAATTGTTGGCGGAGTTTGAGTGGAAAATTATTTCATAATAATGGGTTTTTCTTTTTTGGTTGAACCTGGTGATCAGTTTATAGAGTTTTAATGAGAAGGTGGGTGGTTCATGTTGAAGTGGATAATGTATGATGTTCCCAGATTCTTATCTTGCAACCATTAATCCTTCTATCCATCTATTTGTTGTTGAACCTTCTGCTCATAATTTTTTACCTTGTGGTTACTACTAACTATGTCAAAACAACAGATCTTAGGAATTCACTGAGATTACTTAAACTGACTAACGTTTCTTAGTCTTCGGAATTATGAGCCATGTTGCAGTGAAATGATGAACTTGCTAGATGTTCTTCCACTTACGTTTTGAGAGAGAGAGAATCAATAATAACCAACAACAAAGGAGTTGCCATTGTCCCAACCGTCAGCTATTTTACTTTGTTTCAGAGATTGATGCAGGGTAAGCGGATCTGGGTCTGATTATGGTGGATAGAACTTGCCATACTGTACCAAGTTCTGTCTGATTATCAGTAACATACTCTTTGATGGTTAGATTGTTCACTTTTTGGCAGCTTCATATTAAAAAACAGCTCCCAGATTCGCAGTGGATTTGTCCTTTTTATTTTTTATTTGACTATATTTCACTTCGTTCTATTTGGAAGGAACAGATTCTACCAGTAGCTTTGGCTCAGTTGCTCTCTAAGCTTCCTTTTTTTTCATCTTATATAATCATGTGATGATCTGATCTGCAGCCTGTTCCAATGGGCTAGCGGTTTTTAATAGAGCTTTTCTGGTAAAAAAATTGGAACTTGTTCTCAGTATCTAAAATGGGCATGTATTAGATGTCGCCTTCATTTTGGTCAAACCCTCAAGTCAGACACCAGTTCATGTCGAGATACTGTAACGGATATATTGTTAGACCAGTTTTACATAGCTCAGGAAAGCTAGTTTTTCAATTAATCTTGTTGTATGGGTGAAAGAGATCAGTTCTGATTCAGAAAAAAAATAAAAAATAAAAATAATATTTTGATTAGCTAAATAAACTCCACTAAATGAAGTAACTAAATAATATTTTGAGTCAAAATCTTGGGGGAAAAAGAATAAAAAAATCTTGTATGGGTGAAAGAGATCAGTTCTAATCAGAAAAACATAAAAATATATGTATATATATAATACTAAATGAAGCAACTCCACTAATAAATTTAATATGAATTTATAAATTCGATTCTAGAGAGAAATTACTGTGGGCTTCTCACATACGAGTCAAAATCTTGGGGGTTAAATAATCAAAGAATCTTGATGGCTGGCTGCTTGTCCGATCTCTGCTGACGAGTGTCCGATTGCGATCCTACGGCGGGCTCGAGCTGAGCAATCTATCATGAGATACGTGGTAGTCCTTGTCTTCCCATATTTTGGGAGGTCCGCCGTCCCGGCGGCGATGCGCGAGATGGTCGTTCTCCGCTGTGTGTCTCCGGCGACCCCGCCGCTATCGCGTGGCTGTTCCCGCCGGCCACCACAGCTCCGGGGAGAAGGCCCTCGCCGGAGATGGGCTCCCATCGGCGGCGCCGTCCGCTGCGCCACCACCTCTCCGCCGTCGCCGGCGCTGAGGACTTGCCGCCACTGCAAGAAGCAGTTCGATCCCTCCCTCAACCACCCCGCCGCCTGCCGCTTCCACACAGCCCACTTCGGCGGTAAACTCTCTCTCTCTCTCTCTCTCTCTCTCTCTATCTATAACTTGCCCACCATCTCTGACGTTTTCTGTTCTGGGCCTGAATTTGGGTGGAAACAGGTGAGACGAAGAGGAAGTTCGAGAGCGTCTACACGGGGGGCACCTTGAACACGCCGGACTCCGGGAAGGTCCTCCAGTACTGGCACTGCTGCGGCTCTGAGGACCCGTCCGACCAGGGCTGCACGCTGGGCCCTCACTCCTCCTACGACGACGACTGATAGCCAGAGACGAGAAAAAAGCTCAAGCTATGGAACCCCCAAACAAGATCTGGTTCGACTAGATCATCGTGGATTCGCAAACAAGATCCAAAATTTGCCAATAATTTCTCAAAGTTGTCTGGCTGATTGACTGCGTTCTTTGCTCTCGTGGAGAACGCGGGAACCTTGCTTGCTCTGTGAATTGCTCGGCTTGGAGATAGGACAAGAAAGGAAGAGGGAGGAGGTGGTGTCCGCCGATTGAATGATGCTACGGATCCGTCAACCAGAAAAACCCTAGTTTCAGAGCTCTGGAGCAACCCCGATTGAATGTTTCAGGCCGAGGTCGACGGCTGGATAGATTGGATCATCGTGGGTTCTCCCATCTAAGACCCAAACTTTGCCTGAAATTCTCAACTTTTTTCCTCGCCAACCCATTACTTTCCGTTTCAGAGCCGAGGAATTTTTCTGTCCGATCGCCTGTGCTTTCCTTACGTTCTCCTTGAACACACTCTTGAAGAACGAGCGAACCTTCCTTCCTCTGTAGATTACTCGACTGGTAGATTGACGAGAAGCGGAGATGGAGGATGTAGTGTCTGCTGATGAAACTACGTATCCATCAACCAGAAAAATCTCAGTTTGATAGCTCTGGAACCTCGATTGAGTGTTGCAGGCCAAGGTCAACGTCTGGTTCGACTAGGTCATCGTGGGTTCACCCATCCCAGATCCAAATTTTGCCAAAAAGTTCGCAACTTTTTCCTCGTCAGGCCAACACCTTATCTGTTCTGTTTGAGTCACGGCTGTGAGGATCCTGTCTCCAACGTTCACTGGGACCAGCGCGTCAGCACCAGATTCCTCCCTCCTTGACATTTAGTCCACTGCGGCGATAAAATTATATAAATGCCCTCCTAAACGGCTATTGAGCAGCTTAAAATGATAGACATACCTTTGTAAGTGATTGGGTGGCGGTTTAGATTCTCTTGGGGCCCTAAGTTAACTTCGGGCTCTCTATCGTTATTTAGGTTAACTTATTTTTCAATTTGATGGCAATCAAGGATACTTATTATTCTTCTGGGTTTATTTTTAATTGGGTCTCACATGAGTTGTTCAGACACCCTAATCTTATCAGATTCTGATGACCGAGTTACCTTGGATAACTTCTAATATACCTCCCTTTTTCAGTTCTAATTGGCAATTAAAACATTATTTGGAATGGAGTAATCTGAATTTATGTGAGATAATCCAGCCATTTGAGTTTGATAAGCCCATAGGCCCAATTTGGAATGAATTAGATAATACCTCTTAACTTATTCAGTGAAAAAGGTTATTACAATGGCAAACCTAGTTGGCTATGAATTTCTATTCAGCTGCTTGACTGAAAATTAAAATGAGCATAAGGTCAACCCATCATTAAACCTAGGTTTTTCAAGTTTTCAGTCTTCTACAAAAATATTCATTACTTCCCTCTCTTAAATTTAATAAATTTATTTGTATTAAGATAGACAATAGTGAAGATTGAATAGTAAATATCTTGTTAAAGAGTAATTCTTCGTAAATAATACTGCATTATATTTTTTTAGGCATTTAGATCTCAATTATACCAAATGCTTGAAAAGTCATACTTTTGGGCACTAATAGCCTTTGCTAGAGGAATTATACATTAAAAATTATTTTTATAGCTACCTTTAGCAATCACATGGCACTTTTCTAAGTGACAACCGCATAGAAGAGTTCTACAAAATCATATGTGAATTAAAATTCACCCTCTATGCCACTAGAAGCAGCAAGTGAAACATATACATGCACTTAAAGTAATTTAAAAAACCTTTATTAATTTTAATTATTTAGGGTTAGCCAATTAAGCTTGTACAACACTTAGGAAGTCTTGCTTGTTTTCCTCATGATTTTGTTGCCTAGTTAATCTTGTTTACTTTACATATCTAAATGACTATGATAACCTTAGTGAAATGCCTACTTAAATATTTTAGTTAAAAAATTAAATTATTATTTCTTTTTGCCAACATGTGGACTTGGAGGTGTGATTGCTAATCTTTCGATCACTATTATCATGTTATTGATGAGAAGAGTTAAATCCTAAGACTAGATTAACTTCAAATGAAGAGATACATGTGTTTATATAGGTGAAAAAGGAAAGAGAGATAATAGGCCTAAGTAGACCACATAAAAGAGGATGTACGAACACTGCTCAAGTTAGAGCATATAAGTCAAACATGCCCAGATTAATACATATAGCATTATAGGACACTTATAAGGCTCTTGGTGAAGATGTGTGTTAGTTAGTTAGATGAAGTGACATGTGATGTAGAGATAACCTCCTATCAAAACTTTATCTTGGATGTAGTAACAATCAATCTCGATGTACTTGGTCTACTCGTGGAATGTAAATTTTCAGCGATGAAGATTGCTACTTAATTGTCATAGTGCATAGACATAGGTGTCTAGGGACTGACACCTAGACTCTTTAGAAGAGAGTGTGGTCTTACCATCTCACATGCCATCTCAACTATAGTATAATGTTCGACTTCTATACTAGAACAACACCTTTTACTTTCTAGAGCGCCAAGTGACTAGGTTGCCACCAACATATGTGCAGTAGTCAGTCGTTGACTTCTAATCTCCTTTGTCACAAGTATACCCAACATTTGAGTAGGCTTCAACATGTAGGTGACCATGATGTTTATAAATGAGCCCCTTCTCTAGAGCCCATTTGATATAAGTTAGGACACATAGTGCTCCTTCTTAATAGACCTGATGAGGTTTCTACATAAACTAATTGAGAACATTGATTGTATGCACAATATCAGACCAAGTAATAGTAAGATATATCAGTTTTTCTAATAATCACCGATAGCAATCAACATCCTTTATTAGAGGTAAAGTAATATCTGAGGACTTCAGATGCGCCTCCATAAGTGACTCTAGATTGTAGCCAAGAAGCCCTGTTTCTTGAAGAAGGTTGATGGCATATTTCCTTTGAGATAAAACTAACATGTATGACTAATAAACAAACTCCTTCTCAAGAAAGTAGTGTGGTGTCTTTAAGTCTCTTGTGATAAAGTGTTGCTGCAAGTAGACTTTGGTGGTAAAGATATTTGTCTCATTACTCTTGTCACAAGAATATCATCAACATACACGACTAGGATGACCATACCTTCATGTGTGGTCTTCATCAGGATAGTGGGGTCAACAATACATGGAGTGAAGCTGAAGATAGTAAGACGATCACTAAACTTCACAAATTAGGCTCAAGGACTCTACTTGAGTCTATAGATTAAAGTAAACAAACTTGAGAAGACTTCTCCTAAGTAACATATTATGGAGGTTTCTCTATAAAAAATTAATCATCTAAGTCACCATAAAGGAAGGCATTGAACACATCCAAGTAGTGAAGTGACTAGTCATGATGTACTACCAAAGAGAGAAGAATCGGAATAGAGTTCAGCTGATCCATAGGGGAGAAGGTCTTTGTGTAATCAATGTCATAGGCTTGAGTGAAGTCATGAGAAATCAAACGAGCTTAGTGATGAGTGATAGAGCCATCTATGTTGTACTTCAATGTGAAGACCTACTTATATGTCATAATATTGTCATCAATCGGGCGAGGGACAAATTTCTACGTGCCTTGAGAAACTAATGCTTCTATCTTCAAATTTATAGTTACTTTTCAAGTAGGGACCTAAAGTGTCTCCATATGCAATTGTGGAATTGACTCGGAGGCCACAAAGAGGGTAAGGATACGAAAGGTGGAGTGAAGGTGATTATAAGAGACAAAGTGAGACATAAGATATTGTGTGTAAGAGCGTGTACCTTTGTGCAACTCAATGGGAAGATGAAGATCATCCATAGGCAGTGAAGAGGATCAACCAATGGAGTAGTGGTGTCAAGTGAGGTGGATGAGGATGGAGCTACACTCAAAGTGGAGGCATTGATAGAGAACGTGAGCGATGGAAGTTCGACGAAGAAGAGAGAGATAAAGAAGGAATAGAAAGAGGAAGATATGCGAGAAAGATAGAGGGTGGAAACCAAGGGAGTGGAAACCTGAATAAATGAGAAGATGAAGGAGATGGAGTAAAAAAAGGGAAATCCTCATGAAAGGTAACATCATTAGAGGTCACATAGTGATGGGTGTCAGAAAAGTATACCTGATAACCCTTTTGGGTGCGCAAGTAAACCACAAAAATATCTTTTAGAGCATGATGAGCAAGTTTAGAAAGAGATGACGAGTGATCATGAACAAAAGCGGTGCAGCTAAAAACCTGAAGAAGTAAAAAAAAAAAAAACATCAAGTACCTGAACAAAAGCGGTGCAGCGGAAAGAAGATGGTTTTTAAAATAAGTTTCAGTCAGGAAGTAAATCAGACCATAGGTAATGTGGAACATACATTTCAATGAGTAGTATGCGAGTGATGCCAAGTAACTGACAATGTTTATGCACGGTAACTCTATTATGTTGGGAAGTGTATTGACATATGATCTAATAAATAATATCACGATCAGTATAAAAAGTGCAAATAATATCTTGAACAAGTTCAAGTGCATTATTCATGTGAAAAACTTTAGGTGTGGTGGAACATTGGGTAGTAATCTTAATGATAAATTAAGTAACAATAGAGAGAACTTAAGACTGATCACAAAGAAAATAAACTTAACTCACACAAGTATAATAATCAATGAAAACAATGTAATCTAGATGTCTAGTGATAGAGGCAACTTGGGAAGGTCCCCAAACATCGTAATGAATAAAGATCAAATAGAGCCGATGATGAAATACCTGTCATGACTAAAATAAGATGAACGATGATGTTTGCTTAGTTGACATGACTCACACACAAATTTATTAAAAGACAATAACGATAAGATTTTTTAAAGTTTTAAAAAATAAAGATGGCCTAAACGACAATGTCACAAAAGAGAAGAAGTAGTAGTGGAAACAACAAAAAGTGTTCGAATGTCGAAAGAAGGTGTATTCAAGATAAGTTTGTAAACACTTCAATCATTCTCACACCCCAAATTAATCCTTTGTCTAGTATGCAGATTCTGAAAGATATAGTGAAAGGGAAAAAAAATATAATGATACAAATTAGACATGAGTGATGGCATTGATAGATAATTTTTTTATAGAAAAATCAAAAACTTAAAAGACTTAGGTCAACGGTAGTGTAGAGGTCATAGTGATGATGCCATGACCTTTGACTAGATAAGTTTGATTATCGGCAATAATCAATGGGGGGTGAGTCGTGGTATGATGAAGTGAGAAAAGTATGGAAGGTGTGCCAATCATATGAGTGGAAGCCCCCAAGTCAAGAATCTAAGGCAATGAAGAGGCAAGTAGAGCATGTGTACCTAGTATTAAGGCTTTCGATAGATGCAAGATTGGTAGAGATAAAGGCATAGAAGAGAGAGTGATTGTGGACCACTTTCAAGCTTCATATTCTACCAACGTGAAAGTCATTTGAATAGTAAAAAGAGATGTCGTGATGTGAACTATGGATGAGGCTGATGTAAGAGAATCTGATTGAGTGCTAGAGATAATAACTTGAGCTCACTTAGACTTGCCAAACTTCTTTTAGCACTTGTTTGATAAGTGGCTCAGCTTATCACAATAAAGGTACGGTAGAAAAATATTAGGGCCTTTACCTTTGGGAGGACGACCATTGTCAAGCTTTTAGTTATGACCACCATCTTGGCCATAAGGAGTAGATGCAGCTAGAACTAATGAGGTCAGCATGACAATTGGTTGAGTGGTGCTCGATTGAGTGGTAGGAGTGCTTGTGCTCACACGAAGTGTTGTAGAAAAAATCGATAGAAGGTTTGGCACATGATCACTCGAGAGAATTTAGCTACGAATATGTGAGATAATGTCCGGATGTAGACTACTAAGATATATATTAATATATAACTTTTGATGATACCGTTCAAGGATCTGAAGGTCGGTGGTCAGAGGTCAATAAAGAGATAACTCTTAGATGATTGTTTGAAGTTGTCTAAAGTGTGTTTGGAGTGAGAGATCACTTTACTTATAGGTGAGAAGAGACTTGAATAACTACATAGTATGACTGATATTTATCTTATTGACATACATGGTCTCTACCATGAGCCAAAGTTACTTGACAGACTTGATACAAGTAAGGGGTTTGGCGATAGTCTACTCAATGCTTTGAAGCATACAAGTAATTAGAATAAAGTTAATTTGGGACCAAGAAGTATAAGTCAGGTCAACAATGACTAGCGGATTGTCTATTAGATGATGAAGTAGACAAACTTAGCAAGATTGTTTTTTGATGAATTAATGATCTTTGACTTATCTGAATATCTATAGATAATTTATAAAATCATATAGCTTGCAGTGTTAATTTTAACATATTAGTTTAATCATATTCCAAATTAGGTGGAAATGGACACATACCCTTGCACTGATTAGAGGGCCATAAAAATGTCAAGTTATTTCTCATGATTTTGTTTGACACAAAATTAAAGTATAGCTAATCTTTTGTTATACAACATAATGTAGAGCAATGTTTCCAACTTGATTTGAAAACTTGTTGCATAAATTCTAATTTTCATCATCTAAACTAAGAGTTACATACTAAAAATATTTTCCGAGTAGACAAAAAAGAGTAAACATACATCTCTACATGCAGTTCTTGAAGATCTGCACATGAGACATTGATGGGTTTTGTTTTTACTATTAAGAAAGTCAACCCAACCACTAAATTTCAAATAGATGTGCACGTAAATAACTTCCTAGTGCTCTTAAATTATATTATATTTATGTTTTATACTAAGTTGTAATAAAATTATTAGAATAAAAGTTTTGATGTTCATATTTTAAGATAATCATAGTGGAATGTAACTTGTATTCTTAAATTTTTCTAAATATTTACAAATAAAAGTACAAATATGCTTGACATAATCTAGAACTTGATATGAATTATTTAGGATTTCAATAAAATGATGAAAAATATTGATATCAACTATAAACCATCAATTACAACAAAAATTCATGTCACAACTTGCAATTTTGTTTCTCATATATAAATAGAAGACATACTCCATCTTAATAATTATATTAATATATGTTTGAGGGAAATATACTTCATTGTGCTATGATTACCCAATAATATTTGGCCAAATCAATATATTTTGTCTCATCCATTCATCTTTTAGAATATAAATTAAATACTTTGATTATTTATTAGAAACTAATCAATAATACTAAGAATACATTGATTCCACTAAGAGAAGGAGACTAAGATCTGATAGAAATTAATATAATGTAATAAGAATAAGATCAATAATGAGATTTTAGACAAAATCTCTAAGCACTATTGATAGTATTTCCTAAAGGTTATCAAAAACACACATAATTTGGAATTTGATGCTCAATCTCTCCTAATGTATGTATTATATGTTGGTAACCTATTAATACTCTTCCCTTCTAATTATACCTTGATTTTGAGGTGAAAGTCTACACATTATTACTAAGTTATCCCAGCTTGCTTCTGAGTGACTTTAAATGTGTGGAGGCCTTCCTAGTGATGATTATTAGTTTTCTATTTGAAAGACATACCTCCAATATGGCATGGGGCTTAATTAATTAGTTGAGCTTTGCATCTAATATGATTAGGAGTGGTTGGCTGCATTTCTTTTGATCAAGTGCCTTCATCAATTGAGACATACAAATATTGGATTAATTTTGTTGTCTTTAGAATATGTAATTGATAAGCCATTGCTCTAATACATTTTATCATTAAGTAGGGTTTGAAGTACTATGCTGTCAACTTCTTATTGAGTTTATAGGCTAAAAATCATAATTTATAATGTAATTTGAGGTATATTAAGTTGTGTCACTATGAGTTGAAACCCGCATCATTTGTTATCAATTTAAGCCTTCATCTATGATTGACTCATAGCATAATATTATTTCAATTGTTTGAGAGTTTCATTTCGGTTCTACAATTGACTCTTTACAATGTTAATATACATCTTTTAATAGTTGAATTAGATTAGTGAGGGTTTCACTTATAAATAATTTTAAAAAGAGGGATGTTGATTGAGAAATAGATTGTCATGCTATACAAATACTCTATCCATATCAACTATTTCCTACAAATTTTAAATTTATTTAAAATAATACATGTCAATTATCAAACATCAATTTAGAACCTCAATTTACTTGTTCGTTTGGGGATGGTAGAAAGCACTACACTTGATATGCGTCCATTATAATTTTAAAAGCTCAAAGTTTATGAGAAAGAGTTTATCTTGATCTAAACATATAGAGGTTGAAGAAGGTCGCATGTGAGAAGGTGATGTTTTAATATTACATTACACTTGCTGCTATATATTTATGAATGGCTCAATTCATCCTAGTCCAATAGCCATCATGTCCAATGCATTCATGTACTTGGAGAAATCTCAAGTGGTATAATACTCATATAAATTTCAAACAATTAAATTATAAGTTTCTGAGAATATCAACTTATATTAGTAAAACCACTATCCCGCTATTATATTAAATACTGTCACTATTTTGCATGTCCTTTTGTCCCATTGTTTGTTTAATCAAAACTAATTTCTCATCATTTTAAACTTATTTATTGATCTATTATATATCAATTTATTGAGAGACGATGAACATGATTAGTTATAGACCTTTATATTTAAATTTTGTGCGAGATTGTCAACAACTTTGCTCTCAAATCTTATTTTGTGCATGAAATTGAAAATATAACTAATGGTTATGACTACCCACTTATGGTAATCTAATTGAATCTGACATAGCTCTAACAAAAAGTTAAGACTCTTCTAGCCAATGTAGAAGATAAAATGTCACCCCAATAAGTAACTCCCTTTCTAAATTGACAAGACAATTGTTGATAGTTCTCTTTTCTATGTAGATTTAAGACGATCTCAAACTACTAACAATCATCAAAAAATATTAGCAACCTCTCAAATTGTGTGAACGAACACCACCTTGAGACCTAACTTGGAGGTATCTATCTTAACTTCCAAAATCTGTAAAAAATCAGGCAAAACTAGACCAAGGAATGTTATGACAACCTTCAGTTCCTAGAATAACTTCTCGACTTTCGCATTCTAATAAAATAGGTGATTCATGAGTAGTTGAGTTAGAGATCAAGGAATAAACCGATAACTTACAATAAATTGTTGATAATTACTGGTAAGTCACATAAATATGTTTAGCTCTCAAATATTTACTAGAAGCAACCATTTTTGCATAACGTTTAGGCTTCCACAGTAATTTCTAACACCTAATATCCTACATACTCAATCCTTAATTACCTAATCAATGATTTTTTGACATTGATGTGGACTTAATAATCTTTAAGGCCCAATAATACCTATTTCAAATGTTGGTTGTAGTTTTTTTAGCCACCGTTATAGATTACAATGCTATAAAAACTATGAGAAAAAATTAGAGAAAATTTAAGAGAGCCTGATTTATTAGGGATTGACAAGTAGTTAGGGCATTAGTGAAGCAAAAGTGTCACCAAAAATTCATAGTCTTCATGGGTTATGAAGGCCATCTTAAGAATGTTATCATCCTTTTATCTAGATCATATATTAGTCATATTTTAAGTTTAAATTAGAGAATATGGTGTCACCATGCAACTTGTTAACTCTTTTATGCACCACTTTTATCTATTGAGCATTTGATGATCCAAACAAGTGTCCACTTTCATTCATTTTCTTTATAAGTAAAATTAGGCCATAATAAAAACCAGTAAAATGTTGTATAATACACATTGTGCACATCTCTCATACTAAGCACTTGTTCTCGCTTTTTTAATAATATGGATCTGGTTAAGGTTAAACATTAATGAGCTTGGTTCTTGATGCTAACTATTTAATGTGTCTCATGTCGTGAGTAGGTGACATGCCAATAACATGACTAAATGTGATTGAAAATTTATCACATAGTTGATCTTCCAAAATTGAGATGCCTCAATGACCTTGACCTATTATTTTATTAATTGCTTAAAAAACTCTACCATCACTCCTTTATAGTGACCTTGAACCATTGCCTTTGAGTAAAGTCTACATCTATAAAAATGTGGGTCTCACTTTAAGATTTTCATCAAGTTTCATTGAGTGAATTTCATTGTTAATTAACCCTAATTTACCCCAATCATTTCGAACTTCTATGATTAATGTACATTGAGCATCATGTTTGTGGTGTTAATTAGAGGGCAAATAGGTTTTTGATCAAAAACAATATTTGCATCTCCATGATTAATCCCTGACACATTCATTTTCTTTTCATCACTAGTCTAATGTCTATAATTACACTATAATTACTAGTTGTCAATATGGACAATTGTCTCTTCCATCATATCTATTGAAATTAAATTGTGTGTGCCCCCAAAATCAACTAGAAGTGTGACCTCATGTGGTCCTAATGTTACTTTAAACTTCAGTGTCAATTTTTTTCATGCCCATGATTGAATTCAATAATAATTCAATATTATCGATCATTTATATTTCTTTCTTCACATTTTGTAGTTTAATGAAGTCTTTCAATTTTTGTTTCTCTATTTCTAACCCAGCTCAAATATTTTTTTATGAATTAATAAAAAAATTAATTCTCATTTTCTTATATGACCAAGGTTGTGAATCTTGCTAGAGTAGAGATCCATGAACAACAACAAAAAAGTTTGTATTTTTTTGTGACAAAAAAAGTTCAGCCTCAATTATAGATCAAGATGAATGTCCAACTTAAATGCATTCACCATCTTTGAGTCCTTAGTTGACCCTTTTAACCTACTATTGTATTGTTTGTAAGATTGAATGTTTCCATTACCCTTTGTACTCTACCAATATCTTCCTCTTGATTTCATCTCTTGTGGGGTTTTTGTCAATACTTTTTTTTTACCCTTATATTCCATGTGCTTGTTAGATGCCCATGTGCCTATTGCTCATTCCTTTGCTTTAAGAGTTAGGCTACACCTTGAGTTTTCTCCAGGTTCTACTCTATCATGAAGAATCTTTCTACTGAAAATCTCTATAGGTAGTCTTGTATCTCTAAAAGACTCAATATGTGGCTTTCCACATCAGGGAATCATGGTAGCCCTTCCCACATCTTGAGAAGTTGCCATAGCTATTCATACACTCTTCCATTTCTTTATTTAGATTTTTCAATTGTCCATTTGTGAGCTTAGGTGGCATCCATCTCCATGAAATCTCAACTTTGATGCCAATTTGATAAGACAACAATACCACTAAGAGAAGAAGAAAATGATATAATTGAAACTAATAGAACAAAATGAGAACAAGACAAACAAGAAGGAGATTGTAGATGGAATCCCTAAGTTGCATCAATAACCTTTTGAAAGGGTTATAATTCCCCCCCAAACCCTAATGTCTTGATATCCACTCTCCTTCTCTCATTTCCTCCTTTTTTTTTCCATCTCCTCAATAGTATTATAAAAAATCCCTTATGGTTTAAACTTTGTCTTCAGCCCCTCCATCATATGTAGTAGATGTTGGTAGCCTACTAGCTATCTTCATTTATAGATTTTATCAAATGATATAAAAATTTATTTATTACTTGTGTTGCTCTAATTTAATAAAATTAAATCAATATCTAATTATTAACATTATCTATAGTAGTTTTTTGTGGTTTTGTATGAAACAATTTATAATTTCTGTGTATTAGCTAATGGTGAGTGGTTATGTATCTAGATTTGATAAAATCATGGATCTCTATTGTAGGTTGGAACCATCAAGATAAGTATGAATGTAATCTTTATGTAAAACCCAATGAGTTTACTTTGACAATTACAAAGCTACAACCTTTGAAATGATGTGTTTGTTTTTTTATGATTTGAGATGAATAAATAATGACTTTTCGTGCCACAAAAGTCTAAATATGAAACAATACATTAAGTTCTAGTGTTATAAAGTTATAAATAATAGAAGACAACATAATTCATAGTACAACATGTAGAAATTTGATCCTAAAGTAAGGTGTTGACCTTAAGAGCAAGATAAAAATAAAGGCAAAATAAGTGTTGACATTAGAAAGCTAGAATGAGTATTTTTATACATGACCATGTTGTGCCTTGTAGAGAGTTGTTAATGTAGGACCATAATAAATGGAAAATGGCCCAAAAGATCGCTTCTGGCGACTAGCTTCTATCGCTTCAATCAATGGCTAAAGCTACCTTGAATGAATGAATGAATGAATGAATGATTTGGAACCTCCATGAGAGGACAAGTTGGTTCGAGGACCCGTTGGTCAAAGGAAAGGGGAGGTCCAAATTCCGGGGCAGAGCAAGTGTAATAATTAATGATTATTTCTTGAAAAAGTGCAAAAATTGTAGACTTAGATGTCAATTAAATTAACAAAGTTTTTCTACATGTGGTATTGTAGATGAAATGAGGAAGGGGGCAAAAGCACAAATAAGTGACTTTTTCCAAATAAACCAAGAAAAGCTCCATAATTTAAAAGGACCCAAAAGACTAGTTGCTGAAAGCAATGGCTTATGAGGGAGTATTTGGAGGGGGTTTAAATGACCATTAGAATTGTTGATGGCATTTAAGGTCTGAAACATTATTTTAAGGTTGTGATATATTATTTTCGTATAGTAAACTTTTACGGGGGACTTTAAAACAAATGTAAAAAAGATACTTGCGACCTCTTGGGCATATGATTAGATATGAAATCTTGCAAGGGTTCTTCTGTAAGAGCAAGGAGAAAGGGCAGCAAATCCTCGTGGAGCGTTCCTCTCCTCGGAAAAACTATAATGGAGCTCTGTTAACCTCCGAATCTGCCGTCTCCTCGGCCCTCTCCGTCTGCCTGCCCTCGTCGCATTCCTACGCCCAGTCAATCTCGGCAGTCAATTCCAGCCGTCGACTCAGCTGTATGCTCTGCGATTGCTCCCAGTTCATCCGGCGTATCCAGAGATGTTCTCCTTGAGGTGGGGTTTCTGGGGACTGTCTTCTATTGTCCGCGTATAGACGCTGTCTATTCACCTTTAGGTTCTTCTCTGTGGGATTGTGGTGGATCCTTGTGATTGTTTTGATCGTCGTATTGTGCCCTCTGTGCTCTGGTGACTGGTGGCCTTTTTCTTGTTGTGCTTTTGGTTGCCGTGGCGGCTACAGGGGCTTTTGGAGTAGACACAGGAAGAAAGTATTGGTCACCTTGGGCGCTCTGGGGACTGGCTATGCGGTGTACAGGTTCTATGCTTCTCATAGGCAGAGGGTCCTGGACTTGGGACGGCAGTATGAAGCGGAGCGCCGAACTGAGGAGATCGTTAAGGCCCAGTAAGACTCCTGATGTTGTGGTCGCATTCTTTCACGAGAGGGTGGTGGCTGTTTTCCACCGAATTCCTCTTTTAATTTGACTTTTCCTTTCACTTTGGTTGTCAGATTGCAAGCTCATTTCCAAAACATTCAAAGAATATCAGACACCACGACATTGCCTTACGCGATGCATTGTCTTCGGAATCGAATATCTGAGGAGCTGGACCTTTCATATTTGACCGACAAGTTAATGAAAGGGAAAGGGCAGCCCCATATTCTCACTCCTAATGAAAAAGTTGAGCTGTGGGAGAGGCTCAAGATATTAAGTACGCCTATCTTTATATTTTTTGCTTCAAATGTACTCGTTGTAAATGATAAGACTTTCGATATCTCGAGATTTTTTTCTCATGTTGCGATTTTTTTAATCCATATTGAGCCTTCTATTAGTCATATGTTTTTTTGAGAACAACATGCTTTTCCTTCGTAAATGAGAGCTATTGTCATTAATAGTGGTAATCTTGTTCTGTCTCTCATATAACTTTCTCAATGCCTTCTTGTGTAGGTTTTACAAGAACAGCATCGTCATTGTGGGCAATGACTATGCTCTGCTTGTTTGTAAGGGTTCAGGTTAACATTTTAGGAAGGCATTTGTACTTTGAGACCGCTCGTCTCTTTGGAAGTTCTCAATCATCAGTAAGAACGTTTGTAATCTCTGATGTTCTTTTTATTGAGCTTATCCATTGGTTATTAATTTCAAACTTGATGTGATCACATGCTCTGTCCTTGTTTATTTCTTAATGTAAAATGAAGTTTCCAATTGAAATAAGTTATTTTTTTTTAGTTTCCCTTTTATGTGACATGGTTTTCTGTTTAATTTAGCAATGGTTGCTACTATTACATTTTTAATTATGATTTCAGATTGTCATTGATCCAAAACAGTGTTTGCCCAGCTCTCAAGCTTCTTATGTAAAGGTGCCTCTCACAGTACCCAACATTGTCCGAAATTTTTACAATAGCGTATTCCCTTATAAAAATAATTTTGATCCCCAGTTGATTTGTAAAGTCAATAACATATTTAAGTGATAACTTGATTTAGTCGGTACCACTAAAGTGAAGCAGATTCAATATGTGAACTGTCAAGATTGTTGTCATTCAAACAAATTTGAAACTATTGGGTTACTGAAATATTAGCTTATGCTTTGAAAAGCCCTTACACATATTGTCCCATGTTTAAACTGCTCATTGACATAGAGGACCATAGGAGGTTATGAATATTTGACTTAAAAATGTTCAGAATGGATGTTGAAGATCGAGGGCATGCTACTGTATTGTTCAATGATGTAGGCCATGTCTAGTGGACACTAGTGTGGATGGAAGTTTCTAATTATGTATCTTTTTTAAAGAAAATAGCAAATGGGAGTACATCCAAGCTTGGTGTCTCTAAATATATTAGAAATGGCTCACTTCAATTTATTTTGCATGAAGTAATAGTACCGGGTGTGTGCTTTTTAAGGTCAGCATTTCCATCAACTGTGTTTCTGACTTAACTTAAACTTACCAATCGGACATGTATCCAAGTTATTAGTGCTGATGTCGACATTGGCAAAATTGTTGATGTTTCCCATTGTATGTACTCCCTTAAATAGCGTATGATTCAGATTCTTTTTGATATAGCAGGAGACCTTTGTGACAAGGAAAGAGGTCTAACTCCGATTTTAACTTCTCTTGCTTTAAAAGCTAAGCTTATCCTCTCCTTGGTTAAGAGGTTGATATTATCCATGGAAGATATTCTTGTTTTACCATCCTCATACAAAGATTGCCTACTATGTATGTTTTGGAACGATAGTTTCTAGTAGTCTATTTCTACTTGGTTGTTTTTCTTATCTGACTTGAGCTTGGTTGTTTTTCTAGGCTTCTTGTATGCTTTCTTTCTTGAAAGTCGTGACACCTCTGCATAGTTATCCATCTGTATGGTGACCGGTTGTTGGATTGGTTTTTCAAACATGTCTGTAATTGGTATCTCAATGTCAAAGAGAGTGGTTTTTCATCTGTCAGTTGCTTAAGTCATGCCTATTTCTCTTGTCACTCTGCTTGTTAATCTTAAGTAAATTTTGATGTCAATTGATTGATGTGTCCATTGGTATTGAAAAAAGAAAGTATGACTCGCAATGTGAATTTGTTATAAACTTCAACCTGCATTTGCTTTTGGAGTATAACTTAAGTGAACATACTCTTGTGCTGATAGTTTTGTGAGTATTTGTTGGCGGGTATGGTCAGTAGACTGTTGGATAGGTGGGTCTTGCTTTAATGGGGTTTGTACAAAATCCCAAGCTAAGCCTCCATTCTGTTTCAGGTATTTTTACATGACCAAAGAAGGATATTTTCAGTGAGATTGGGTTTCATACAATGATCTAAATGCTGGCAACAAATGCTACTCCATTGGTCCTTGGTGAAAAAAAGTGTTTGAAAGATAACATTGGAACATTCGTTTTCATTCAAATCTCAGTGACCACACTTCTTTAATGCTTAAAATGCTCTGTTTGAGAGGCATAAGTTAGGACTTGGAGCCCATTGGATCCACGACATAGTTTTTACCCTTATTACGCCTCAATTATTTCGTAAACCACACTTTAAGAGACAACTCTGACTTGACACTCGATTATCCCACGAGCATCAAGCTCCTTCATGAAGTAGCTTGCTCAACAGTGACCATTTTTTAAATCGCACAGAATATTGCTCAATAGTTGCAGTAGATTGATCATCAAACTTGTTGGCGTAAAAATCAGAGGGATGATTAATCACTTCAGGCATTCTCATGTGGTGGAAACGTGTCAATACACAGATTCTAAACCATGTGTGCATCTTGCATTTGGATGCTCTAGACATTAAGTGGTTACTCGTTTTGAATAGTGGATCACAAAAAGTGAGGATTATTATAGAGGATCTTGTATGAGAGAATAACTGTGTGATTGTCCAGTTATATTTATTTATGGATAATGTTCACGTTTTTATCAGCTTGGGGGAAGTGGCTAATTTATTTACATTCTAATGAGGCTCCTGCTATCGGACGAACTTGCATATTGTTTCAAGGTAGACCCCATCTGCTGAAAAGGTGATCAGTTTTGTTGATGAGATGGAGAGTGAGGTGGTGAGGCTTCTTTTTGATGAGAAGGACATGAATGTCCTTTTTGATTTTCGCCTATGGTCCTGATGTCAGTGAATTACTTTTTTTCCATCCTTGTCAAATAGAAAATAATCTTTGCCGGTTGGGTTCTATCTAGGCCATAATAATGCTTGGTTCAAATAGAATTCTAGCCCGGCTGGGCTTATTTTCTGTTTGGAAACATTAGTGTGGAGAAAATTGGCTCATTGTTACCTAGACCATATTGAGGTAGAAACCTGTGACCTGTTTGTCTTTATCCTCCCCGTCTTGGTTAGGTGGATGCAAAGTGCTTGGCCTGGGTATGTAGTAGTTTGGAAGGATACGGTTGGGGGTTTCTCCCTGGGCAGTGTCTGGGGCCTTGTTGTACATGCCTGTGCTCTCAGTTTGCACTAGGCACAATGTGGGCTCAGCCCAGACTGTAGACACCTCTCGTTTCAGGTCTGTGGCCCTTTTATTTTCTGTTTGCGCCCCTCTCTTATAAACAATGATGATATTTCCCGTTTTATTTTTTCACTGCTCTAGATTGCAGTTCAAAGTTAGTTTTTATGCAGATGACCTTCTTGTCCTTCACTTTTTGGCATTTCTTTTCTCATAAAATTTCTTATCTTCTTGAGGAGATTCTTTGCTCGTTTCTCC
Source organism: Spirodela intermedia (assembly GCA_902729315.2). Classification (NCBI taxonomy): domain Eukaryota; kingdom Viridiplantae; phylum Streptophyta; class Magnoliopsida; order Alismatales; family Araceae; genus Spirodela; species Spirodela intermedia. The sequence continues at coordinate 2,547,956 of LR746269.1, read as the reverse complement.
ACATATTACTTGAAATGCTAAATTATTGATATTTAGATATTCTGGTGACATATGTTTGAATCTTTGCTAATTTGTCTTTAATGTTCTTAGTTTACAGAGTTGTGGTTGAATCAGAACATTTTAATTTCTGTCTTGCAGGATCAAGGGAAGCCATTAGATAGACATGGTGAAGAAGAATTTCTGTCGGCAGCTGATTATCTATGTAATTGTGGCATTAGCGCATTGATAGTGAAAATGCAGAATGCGGTAACTGAAGTTATGAAAGAGTGAGTGAACTCATTTATGAAATTCGTATCCATTTTCACTGAGAATTCTAGGGGAACTGTTCTTGGTGTTTAGCAGGACCATTCCTCCCCATATTCATTTTCTGTTAATAATACGATTTTTTTAACTGCAGAAATAATATTTTTAATTTAAAATTTTTTAATCGATGTAATAAATTATTTCCTATTAATTTTCACTGGCAGTAAACAGCTGAGAAGTCCCTTCAACGTGGACCAATTACATGGAACGATGTTGCAGATATTAAATCTATTTATGAAATTGGAGGCACCAGATTCTTGGCTGGCATGCTTGATACCTGACAATGCCTCTCAGTATCAACAGCTGGCGGTCATTTCTTCCAATGGCTCTGATGATCCTCTAGTGTTCATGGATGTTTTGAAGCTTGAGCAGCTGATGAAAGAGACCCGTGATGTGATGTCAAGGTATGTAGTTTTTTCCTTACATCGGTAGCTCAAAGTTCCTTTGCTTGTGTGCAGTGTTTTTTTATATTGAGACGCTTGATGTTTCATACCTAATTATCGGATATTCTGTTTCTCGACCAATTAAGATTCTTTTCTCAAAATGAGTATACCTTTATGTATTGAGAAATTTTAGAGCCTAGTCTTTAATGCTGTTCAAGTCGTTTCCCTTTCAGTTTGAACATTTTTTTCTTTTTCTTTTGGTTATATGTTTCTTACCACTGGGCAATATTTTTTACAGTTCTGACTTTAGAGACATCATGGAAATATCACTGAGAAGGGTCCTGGATCACTTAGTTGAGGACATTGGTGTGCATGTTGGTGGTCCTGATACTGGAGTTCCGTTAGCAAAGCTATTGCCTCGTGTTGTTCACGTTAGTCCATCACTGCTGGAGGACCCAAGCACCAACAAGTTTGTTCAGATGATCAGAGCTTTGCCGGAGGTTGAATTGTTCTTCAAGCTCCTATATGCCAACACAGCTCAGGCTTAAAAAGTTGCAAAACCCAATGGCCCAGAAATGGGTTCAGCGGAGTACGAAGCATTGCCCAGGAGCCTGGACTGTGACAATAACAGAGATGGCCTCTTTGCGGTGGAGGTGGGAGTCATAGATACGCTACAGATTAATAGCCCATCTGCACAAGTACAGAAGCATGATGAAAAAAGGAAGAATCTGTTTGGTTTGAAACCCATCCCTCTTGCTTCTACGGGCTTCAATGTGAGATTTTTTCTTACTTCATAAAGGCGGACGTTGAGGTTCCAACTCTCTGGACAGGCAGTTCATAAGTTCGGTTTGAGCTTGCAATGGAAGAGAAATCCTCATGTAAAATGGCATCGAACCACATATCATGGCCCCTCTGTTTATGAAAGGAGGTGAAGCTTTACTGTTGTTTGATGTCTTTTTAAGTATTTCGGGCCAGTCTCTGTTTGATGTATTTTTATCGGTTGAAGAGTCTTTCCTGGTGTAAGATGTGTCTCATGTCAGCCCCTTCTCCCTTCTCGTCACAAAGTTCTCTAGACTACTGCCTCTGTTCAGATACGATGAGCCAGTTCGGTAATGCTTGTCACGAACAGGAGGATGAAGACCCCTGCTATCTTTGGATTGGTGTGTCCCTTAATTATACTTTGTTTTTCTTCCTTTTATTTTTTCGGCTTTTGAGCCCCCATATTCATGTGCACCTGTATGAAGTGTGATGCTACTGATGTTGGATGTGCAGCTCGCCCTCATCTTACTTTGTTGATTTAATGGGGCGGTGCCTAATGTTTCTGGGCGAGTTCTGTTCTGTGCTTTGACCTGTGAATTGACTTTTGCTTATTATGGTGGGTTTGACCAGAAGATAACAGGCACTTGTGTGGTGTGTTTCTTGACCATATGGAAGTGTCTGTTGATGAGGCATTGATCATTTGAACAAACAGATGTGAAGGGGGTCTTTTATGTGATGCGGGTTGTGAAATGGCTCTCTTGGAGTGGCCTATTTTTCATTTTGTTGCACAAATTCTTCTCGAGTAATTTATGCCATCTGATATACATTTTTTAATAATGTCTAGCTTCCTTGTTGCATATTTTGCTTTTGGATAGATATATGCTTGTGGTTGTGTGCTGTTTCAAGTAAAAATAAATAAATAGGCTTTGGGCTTAGAGCTTGTGTGCCAAAAACCTGACCTATTCTTCCTCTTCAAGCACTCGTCCAAGACTAGGCTCACATGTTGACTTTTGTGCGAATGGAGTCTGGGCTTAGATCTCTTCTGATTTCTATATTATTTTCAATTTATTACTAAAAATGGAAAAAACCATCCAAGATAGGCACCATGTTACAACGATCAATAAGTCTTACTGACATCCTTCTGATCCACAGTAAGTCTCCTCCAATTATGTCAAGATCATTCCTCAATGGTACTTTGACTTCAATGGCAGTAATGCAGGAACAAGTCTTCGTTCCAATAACGATCAATCTGATGGGGCAACCATGGTGGTCTCCGAAGAAGATAATTTAGGCTTTTAGTAAAACCACGGCGAGCAATATATGGAGATAAAGTGTTGTCATTTACCTTGTGAATAATAAATATTTCCGTACATAGAAAAATCGATTTTCATTTTTACTAGATAAAGAGTGGATTCCCTTTGATCATTTTTATTTTCATCGATTTTGGAATTATGTGGTGAGCCGGGGGGGGGGAGTTTGGGGTCATGATAATCATCAAGTTGTGCATCTATTGGCTTTCCTGGAAAGGAACCAGAAGAAAAATAAATTCTTTATCAGATAAGGAGAGGGGGTACGCTCTCGTCACGGCAGCTGGCGTGCCCACAAGATCTTGGCCTTGTGTGCGCAGAAGCAGCACGTTCCTATCTGGCCTGCCACGGATTCGCCGCCGCTATCGCCCTTTCCGACGCGATACGGTGTCTGCCCTTCTCCCTCTTTGTTCTTCTCCCTAGCGAAGGGATTGGGGAGTGAGTGATTGGTTCTTCTTCGGCGGCAGCGAAGTCAACTTCCAAAGGTTCTTGATGCTCGCCCGGGACGAATCGTAGCCTGGTCTAGGGTTTCCCCACCCAAATCTAGCGGAGCCCTTATCGCCATCTGCTCCGGCAATTTCCGCTATTGAAGATGATGGCGGCGGCGTTGGCGGGTGGGTTTCAGTCGCCGCCGCCGGAGACGATGAAGGGGAATGAGAACGTGGTGAGCGCGGTGGTTCCTTTGATGAAGCTCCTGAGCTTGACGGTGATCGGTCTCGTCCTCGCCCACCCGAAGACCCAGATCGTCCCCAGGGCGACCTTCCGGCTTCTGAGCAAGCTCATCTTCGCCCTCTTCCTCCCCTGCTTGATCTTCGTCCACCTCGGGGAGTCCATCACCCTGAGCAGCGCCCTCCTCTGGTGGTTCGTCCCCGTGAATGTGGTCCTCAGCACCGCCGTGGGCTGCGCCCTCGGCTACGCCGTCGCCCTGCTCTGCCGGCCCCCGCCGGAGTTCTTCCGCTTCACCGTCATCGTCACCGGCTTCGGCAACACCGGCAACCTCCCCATTGCCATCATCGGCTCCGTCTGCCACAGCTCCGACCACCCCTTCGGCCCCGACTGCCACCGCATCGGCATCGCCTACGTCTCCTTCGCCCAGTGGGTCGCCGTCATCCTCGTCTACACGCTTGTCTACCACATGATGGAGCCCCCCATGGAGCACTACGAGATCGTCTCCGTTGCAGAGGCGGGGCCGCCGGACGAGGAGGAGATTGCGCCGGCGGCGGTGGAGGAGGTCACCTGCAACATCAGCAGGCCGCTGCTGCATGAGGCTGAGTGGCCGGGGATGGAGGAGAAGGAGACGGTGCACTGCAAGACCCCCTTCATTGCCAGGGTCTTCGCCAGCCTTTCCGGGTCCTCCCAGAGCTACTTCCCCGACGTCGACCTCTCAGAGGAGGACGGCGGCGCCGGCGGCGGAAGCAGCAGCAGCCCGAAGTCGATCCGGTGCCTGGCGGAGCCGAGGGTGGTGAGGAGGATGAGGACAGTGGCGGAGCAGACGCCGATCAAGCACATCCTGCAGCCGCCCACCATCGCCTCACTTCTGGCCATCGCCGTCGGCATGACGCCGGCGCTGCGGAGCTTCGTCTTCGGCGACGACGCGCCGCTGGCTTTCGTTACGGACAGCTTGGACATCCTCGCCGCAGCGACGGTGCCGTCGGTGATGCTGATCCTCGGGGGGATGATGGCGGAGGGGCCGAGGACGTCGCGGCTGGGGGTGAGGACGACGGTGGGAATCCTGGTTGCGAGGTTGCTGGTGCTGCCGCTGGTGGGGATCGGGGTGGTAGCGGCGGCGGACAGGATGAACCTGCTCATCACCGGCGACCAGATGTACAGGTTCGTGCTGCTGCTGCAGTACACGACGCCCAGCGCCATCTTGCTGGGGGCCATCGCCAGCTTGAGGGGGTACGCCGTCAGCGAGGCCTCCGCGCTCCTCTTCTGGCAGCACGTCTCCGCCGTATTCTCCCTCTCTCTCTACATCGTCGTCTACTTCAAGCTGCTGTCCTACGTCTGAAGGAACCTCTCTCCAATCTCTCTCTCTCTCTCTCTCTCGCTATTGGATCATTAAGCCATCATCATTGCCAGTATCCGCATTTCAGAAAGTCAATCGTAATAGAGTCAAAGGATACGGACCCAGCTTCTCATCTTCTTCCGGCAGAGAGAGGTACGCAGCGGCCGGGCTCAGATCCTAAAAGGGGCTTCCTCCTCGGGCATTATTAAACTATCATCATTCTGGGGATCCGCATTAGGCAGAGAGTCAAACGCAACAGAGTAAGTCAACGGATAATAAGATCCTGAAAAAGGTTCGATTTTGATAGGATCACGCGGACATAAGGGAAGTCAACATCCGCAGTTGATTGCAAAAAAGGTTGTGGGATGACTCCCACGTGCCTGTGGCGCGCGTGCGGAGTGTTTCAGGGTTGTTTATTCAAATATAAATTTGAAAGGGTCTTTTTCTGTATATAAATGGTAGTTTTATGACTTGTCGGAAGAAAGTTTAACAGCAGCAAATATTAGAATTTTCCCTTCCCGGGTCGTAGGAGACGTTCGCCGGCGGAGGTGGCGAGATGAGGTCGGAGAAGCAGGCGGAGGAAGATCTCATGGCGAGAGCCGCAGTGGCGGCGGAGGAGCTTTACGACGTCCGCGACTCGTTCTTCCCTGCCGACCCCCTCGAGAAGGACTCGAGGCTCCGGGCACTTTCGGACGCGGCACTCCACCTCCTGGACGCCGTCCCCGAAGGTGGTCCTCCTCCTTAGTTCTACGACTCCAATCGAGGTTTTTTACTTCATTTAGCTGCTCCCGGTCATTGGTGGAGTTCTGTGACGAATACTCTTTCGAGCGATTGTATTGTATCCTTATTGTCGCATCGAGAGCACCCTTGGACCAATGCTAAGTCTGGAACTCCTTGGACGAATGATTCTATGCATTGGCGGGAAAGTGAAACCCTTGCAGTTGCATAAAATTTTTGATATATCTTTTTTTGGAAATAGATGTCTGTTGTCGGCATTTGGAATGTGTATTAACTTCTGCTGCATCATGTTTTACCATGATTACTGCATTAAATTTTACGTGATCTATTATAGTCTGGTAATATGTAAAATATTGATACATGTAAGCATTGCGTGGAGGGTGCTGTTGCAACTGTCAGAGTGCAGGGATGGTGCTGGTATTTTGTATTTTTGAATAAGTCTGCGTGATGGTTACACTTTAGTAGTGTCAATGAGCCGGAGCTAAAACATGTTGGCTAAGTAGTAAATCTGCCACGAAATAAGACTGTTAAGACATTCTGACACAAAGTTGAATGACTGCACTAAGACGGAAACAGATACTCCAAATTGTGAGCTTTCACTGCTGGCAGGCTTAGTGGGCTCTACTGATGAACGCCACTTCGAAGCTCATACAACGTAAATGATAGGAGCAGTGACGTGTTGCAACCTGGAGTGATGGCACACTCTTTTGGCAAACTGAACCACTGACACAGGCTAAAATTCTGTTTGGTGGACAACGTTCTCACTTTTCAGCAGCTAGCATCTCAAGCATTGCAGTAAGCAAATTGTGTCTAAAAACTCCATATTTTTTTATTTATCATTTGGAGTGTATTCTTTTTTTATACAAGTCTTTTTGAAGCTCATATTAACTTGATCCCCGTGATGATCCTTGAGAGTATTTGCTCCTCATAGTTTCTAAGTGAAAGCCTTTTAATGTAGGTGACGACAATTTCGCCAAAAAATTATGTCATAGTTCTGAATCGTACATAATTATTTGTTTGTATTGATAAACTTCACTTTTCTGGTTCTTATGTGAATTCATTGGCTACTTAGCTGTCCCAAATTTAATCTCCCAGCGTAATTGTTTCTCTTCCTTCCAATTGTCAGAAAAAAGGAAGTCACCACTGCAACGTGCATCTTTTGAATATCTCAGGGGAAAAATACTTGATGTGTTTCCTGATTACAGGAAAGAAGCAGAAGATCATCTGTCAAAAGCTGTATGTAATGATTAATAGTCTTCTGGAGTTTATTGCAAAAAATTTTACTCATAGAATTCATTTCAATTCAGAGTTGATTTTGATTCTCCAGGTAAAATTAAATCCATCTCTTGGTGATGCTTGGTTATGCCTTGGTAATTGCATTTGGAAGAAGGGAGACCTTCCTTCGGCAAAAAACTGCTTTTCTCTAGCCCTGAGCAAGGTAGAAATGCCCCAATAAAATCTTCATTGTACAAATTTATCATTTTTCTCTGAAATATTTGGCATGCCAGCATTTTTCTGAGGAAATAATAGAATAAGATTGATCTGATCAATGCATTTTGTATAATGCAGGGGCCAAACAAGAATATACTGTGTCAGTTGTCAATGCTTGAACGAAAACTGGCTCAAGGCAATAATCATATCCCTTAGATTAGTCCTTCTAAATCTTATGGGTCAATGATGCATTGATTTCATGTCCATGTTGTATCGACTGGTTGAGCATGGGAAGGCATATATATATATACACACACTCTTTACTTTCACCTTCAAGCTGAATGACTTTTGATGGTTAGGGGCCAATTCACGTTGACCAATGTAACCAGGTTGTTTATATCAAATTAAGTGATCTGATGCTAACAATGTCATTGGCAGTTTGTTCTGTTGTCCGGGGAGACGGCCATTCTGTTTCAGATGTTTTTAAGCTAGGCCCATAAATGTATTCTTAAGCTTCTCTTTTTAGATCCTGATCTTTTTGGATTTTTTATTTGTCCTTAATTCATAGACTCCGAAAGCCAGGCCGAAGGAGTTGAAGAAAGCGTCTGTCTTGCTAAGAAAGCTATAGTCTTGGATGTTAAGGATGGAAATTCTTGGTGTAAGTTATTTATTGTTCTACCACATGATTCAAAATTGTACCTCTATTTTTCCTGTAATACTATGTAATATCTCTTCTTCTGCTGAGCTTGTCTTTTAATGTTGAGGGTGGTGGTTTTGTCTCTTTTTGTCATCTATACCCATACTGGAAATCTGTTGACACTCGAAATTTATCATTTTCTATGCATTTATTTGAGTATATCAATAGATTGCCTAGGAAGTGCTTGTCTCACCAGCCTTTTCGTGTTTTATGCTTTTTTTTTTGCGACGTCAACAGATTGCTTGGGAAATGCTTGTCTTACTAGCTTCTTCGTGCATGGAGGATGGGATTACAACAAACTTTTGCAAGCATTGAAGGCATATCAGAACGCTGTAAGAGTGTGCTCAAAATTTTCACAATAACCTGGACATATTTAAGAATAAACCTAGTTTCTTGTGTGTATGAGTCATCTTAATGGTTACAAAGAAGATATCTACGTTTCACGTTGCTTGAGAAAAATATAAAAATCATCTGTTTCTTTCTAGTTGAGCTAATTTTCAGTGGTTAATTATTTCAGGAAAAGGATGACAAAATGAAGCATTGTCCAGATCTCTATTTCAACTGTGCCACTGTGAGTTTTTTATTTTCATAATATACATGAACTGTTATAGAAATAAGATCTGCTATGCAATTGGATGTGAAGTGCAGGTTCAAATGGCTGCAGGAGAATTAGAATAATTAACCACGTAATTAATTTCAGGCCAATAAATATCTAGAAAATTATCAAAGGGCTCTTACTGGATTTGAAGCTGCTGCTCTGAAGGATCCAGGGCTGAATGCTTATGAAGAAGTTCGAAAAATAGTTAATGTGCTCGACAAACTTGAAAGTTCCATGAAGGTAATACATGTGCGCCTTCTATACAAACATGTCAAACATTTTATTTTTTTAACCCTGTACGTTTTTAATTCTACTTTTCATCAAAAGAATACAGTTATTAGGAAAATAACGAGGGAAGCTCTTTCGTGAATTTCCTTAAGAATCTGGGACAGCATAAATGTCATGACCTCTAATGGAGTATCCATTAAAGAATGTAAACTCTCTTTTCGTTCTATTAAGAGTTATAATCCTTTTTTCATAGTACTTTAGCCGATTTTCTTCTCTGCTGATGTGTCATCTGATTTCTCTGAGCTAAAGTCGGTTGGATGCCTGGATTTCTTTCTAAACACCTTCTGAGATTCATGGTGAGGGTTGACCATGTCAACATAGTAGCTAGAGTCAGAAAGTTGAGAATGCTGTGTTGTCTGGCATAGCAATTTGAGTTGATATGTGAAAGTCTATGCTCCAACTCCCTTGAAACAATAGATTATCACTAAAATGCTTCAATTCTGCAAATTACCTGATCAGAACTATTAAGAAACTTATCCAACTCAAATGAGGAAACTGAGTTACCACTGCAGAAAATCATGTTTTGGTGAAAAGTGATGTTGAATTGTGTATGTGGTGGTGTCACATTTGATTTAAGGTACTGTATATTTTCTATTTGAATTGATAAATATCTATTTTTCAACAAATGTATGGCACTGTATGCTTATATATGTTCATGGACATTTCATCTTCACCAATTTGTTTGTAGGGTATAAAACTTTTGCTTCCAAGCTTTGGGCACATTCTCACTGAATGTGGGCATTTTGATACTTTTAAAACTGCACAATAGATCGGCCCATTTTGATCATTTTTCCTAGAACCCTTTGCTTATTCCCAATCAACTGGATGCAAATATTTTCCATAGGTCTGAAATTTACAAATGGTTAGGAATCATGTTTTCTCATACTTTTGTGTTGTTGCCTTGTCTTGATATGACTTGATCAATAGTTCGCCTAATTCATGGATGAAACAACTTCAACTGCACTATACTAGTATATCCAAGTTGACCCTTTTTAAGAAAACCATGCCAACCGAATCAACTATGTAGGTGTTCTAAGACCTTAAATGTGCACTAAATTACACCAAACCAAGCGTTGCATTATCTCCTATGCGATAGATCTTATAGATATTAAAGGTTTTAATTTACCATGGAAGTCAATTCAAGAATACCAAGGCAATAGAAGAAAGATCCCAATCGGGGAGTGGTAAATTATCTCACTTTCTAAGTTTAGTGTAGAAACAAAAAAATTATGTAAATAAGAAATCACACAAGTCACCAAGATTTTATATTAGTCCAGCCTGACCCAAGACTTGCTTTAGCCTCTTTTTTAGCGGAACAAAAAGATGTTTTAAAAATATTTGAATCAATTTATCAGGTTCAACTGATATAATGGGCATCTCTTGGCAAAGTCAAGGTTTAAACCATACAGAGAAAATAGATCCAACCAAGCCAGAATTTTTTTCTGACTAAGTTTTCTGAACTGTAATTTTGATTATTCTACTGTAATTGATTTCTCATAGTAAAACGTATGAGTGAAAAAAAAACTCAATCATCGAGAAAGATAAGAATCCATCATCAAGTCTTCTATAATGGTTGAACTGTTATGCCTCTAGGCTTACACGCCTGAATAATGTAGAAACAAAGAATCAAAAAAGCAAGAGCACCGGAATTGACTAATGAAAACTCAGGATTTTAGAAGAGTCAATTATGTCCAAATGAACTTGTTTTGTTTTGAGTACCTTTTTTATTTGGCTTTGAGGATTTGTGATATTTTAGTTGAACAGGATTAACCCAGCTGTTTGACGCCATCAGAAGGATTGCCTTTTACTTTTCTCTCTTGTAGTTCATGAAGATACTCGCTTTCATATTTTTTATGAGCACCCCCTTAATATCTCTATGGAGTTTTTGATGATTTAAACAGTTAGTCTTTTTCGAGGTTTCAGGGTAGACGTATAAGAGAAAATTTCAGTATTTGTGTTATATTTCATTTTTAGTTTTTATAATTAGGTTCATTGAAAAATAAAAATGTTACGAACACCATTTTTTAGGTCCAAGCCAAGACAAAACACATGGCTTCGCTGTCATCATCGTTTGGAGAGGTTTCTAGTATGGATCCAGACAAGCTTTCTACATTTTGTTGAGTGGGGAGGTGCCTTAGATTTTTTAAATAATGACTGCGTCTTCGTTCTTTACAGTGAATTCATCTCACAGGAGGGCCAATATAAAAGTCCTAGCAGAAGGTCGAAATAAAATGGTGGCAGTTGTGGGAAGGGTTTTACTCTTCTTGAAGCATGATGATATACCTCCATTGTAAGTCCTGTCTCTTGGTTTTACAACAATTTGTGATTCACAGATCACGATGATAATTAGTAATTCTGCCTGCATACAGCCAGTTGTGTTTTTGAAGCATATTGCTGTATTATACATCAGGGACAACCTGATCTAATAGAATTACGATTCACCATTTTAATTTGCCCTCGCACCTGCAGGTATTACATAATGTGTGATTCAGAGCAGACTCGTTTTGTCCTCTCAGTATATGGGCTACACAGTGACGCCGTAAGAATTGTTTTTAATGAAGCTCCAAGAGTGCTTTATTTTTTTTGTTCCACCGTATACATACTATTACTTACTTTTTCACTGGTTGAGAAAGTTTTTTGTTCTAGCCTTAGAATTTAAATAAAGAAGGGAATGTTTTCTGTTTCTTTTATGACTCTGGATATATGGGCTAGTGCTTAATTGTTTACGTCAAGGCCAAGCTCAATATAATAATGTATCTTGGAAAAGATAATTTCCTTGTGGCTTTGGTAGAGCCTTATTTGGCTCCTGTGCTGCTTTCATGAAAATAAAAAATATATGTATGTGTATGTATATTGGCTTCCATGTGTGACTTTCCGTTCCAATTTTTTTGTTACTTTATTAAATTTCTTTGGGATTATGTTAGAGAATTTTCCACGAGTCGAACATTGTCATGCATGCTGCATTATTATCATTGTTACTTCGTGATGTCTCTATTCTCATTGAACATCTTCCGAATTTCTTTTTGGCTTCTTTCTTACATGCATTTAGGATCATTGCATTAATTGTGCTGTGCTTTATACAGAAACGTTTTGTAGCTCAGTGCTGTTGCTAACAACTGAGGACTCCTTTTTCTTTGCCATTTAAGTGCATTTCATAGGATGATTTCGAAGAGTTTCCCTTATTGCAGTTGAAAGAAGGGGACTGTGTGACTTTGCTTGAACCATATCACCAGGCAGTCGATTTTTCTTGGAAGAACAAGGTACAATATCATTTGTTCTTGTGTTTTCTTCATGTTTTCCCTTCTAAAAAATTTTATAATCACACACGGGCTTGCATTTTTTCTTCTTATAGTATTTTGCATTGAAAACGAGCATGGTTCATATTTTTTCATCAGTAGCGTATTCTTTGTACGTTAATGAAAACAGCATTACAAATTCAATTCGATACGTGTGGACTTCATGGAGCAGCTACTTGTGAATGGCAAAGCTCCATCGGCTCATCATGCTGTCCAGTCTTTCATTCATGCTCAACATAAACCTTGACGAACCATCAAAATATTGGTTCTCCTATTGTCTTTAAACTTCGAACTGGTGCCATTTTCTTGGAGCACAAGTTATGTAAGCAGCAAAGCGTAGTAAAGATTTACTTTGAGTGGTGTTTTCTTCACTTTACTCGGTTTCCCATTGTAGAAAAGGCGCATATTATCCTTGTTTAATTGTCTCAGTTTCTGTAGCTTCAAGCCACAGATTTTTCTTGAAGTTGTGTGAATCTGAATCAGTTTTCTAACACCCGGGATTGACAGATCAATTAGGATCAATTAAAGGGGGACTTTTGATGCATCTCTATGGTTTGACTAGGAGCATATTTCTTATAATCTTTCTAGTCGCCTGCTACAAGTTATCACAATATTCCATAAATATGGATAATCTTTGAGTGGTGAATTAATACAGAGTCGTAAAAGCTGCTTTGCCACACTGAGGTGTTCCATCGTGCTTTGAAATAGCCGAATGTGTGAGCTGGGAGGAACCAAACGGCATTGAAGCTGTAAAACTAGCCCGGTTTGAGATCCTCTCTGTCACCCATTGACTTTTTCTTTGTCGAAACCCCCATACTGCTCGGGCAAGGCAAGAAAAGGCGAGAGGTATCAACAAATAATGAATATAATTATAACCATTGCTGGGTTTTATGTGATCTGGCCTTGTTTTCAATTGTCATGTAGAGTTCTGCCGTTGGCGATATAAGTCACAGTACAATTGTTAAAATTTGCTGAAGACTGCACATTCTGATTCTGCGTGTGTGAAATCCGCACTGAATGATTGCCCAGTTCTTCCATTTGATTGCAAGAACTGAACCCCGAAACCTAGCATTAGCCTTGTGCAGTCTTTAGGATCAGGTCATCAAAAGAGCTATCTGGTTGATCTGGAGATGCAGCTACAATCTCCATGTAACTCGTCAAACTGAATTATTAACTAGCAGATTTGATATATTTTTCAAGTGACATGTGTCGAGGAAATGTGTATAGCCTAATCAGAGCCTTAATAGCAAAGTGAGACTTTGTATCCTGATTCCCAAATTTCATGAAGTGTTTCTTTATTCAAAGTTTCAGGAAGTGGACAGATTTTATGGCAATGATATGTGTGGGTTGCTGTGAAGTTAGGCTACCAAAGTTTTATCGATTGTTTATTGTGAAGGCATCTTATCAAGGTCCTAGCTGCTACGACTCCAAATGTATCACTTGAGCTCTGTTACAAGTCCCAGAAAATGACGGCTTTTGATATTGTGAATTTGCACCATCTCCACAGATGGTAGAGGACTATGGGGACTAATATTTACCCCAAGAGAGTACTTCTAAGAGAACACAGTAGCATGTGAATGCACTATCTTTCATTGACATTAGTATGAGCTAAATCCAAGGTTCTCACTATTTATTTAAATATGAGATTTTGAGTAAATCCTTATGACATAACTTACATGGTTCGTTTAAGGTTAAATATAGTGTTGATCTTCTCATGATGGGAAACAAGAGATACTCTTACATAAATAGTCAAATAGTGGAATTATACAAAGTGATTGGGATCTATACTGATAACACTAGCTTTGAAGCTTCTTTGTTGTCGAGATGAGTCTCATATACTCTCTAGTATACCTTAAGTTTTTTTAGTGATATGTATGTGTGTCTTGAACCTTCTAGGGGTTTGATATAAATATCATACCCCATTTTTCAAGAGAGTTTTTTCCATTAACGAATAAGAGAATCTTTTTCTCCCCACGGGCATGATGGTTACTTGTTAGCCCACCGGATTACATTCAAAACTTTTACATTGTATCAGAGTGAATCTAAGTGTCATCGTTCCTTTTCTTCCTTCTGCAATAATCTATTCTCCTATAGTTACGGTTCTTGTACTTTTTTCTCCATCTCTATTGATATCTATTGACAGAATTCTAATTTGGTGAATGTGGTCGTTTTCTTGTACTATTTTCTTCGTCTCCATTGAGATTTGTTGACAGAATACTGGATTTGGCGAATTTGGTAGTTCTCTTGAAATGTCAAACGTGGGAGATATTTCTTCATCCTCTGTGGGAGATCTTCCTTCCACAAGAGTTTCTTACCTTGGTCTCAGTGCTCTGCAATTACTAGAACTCCTTGTGATGCATGAGAAGTTCAGATTAACTAGATATAATTTGATCCACCAGTCATAATATATTCAAGAGGTTCTGACTAGGAGAGCAATGTTACATCATTTGGTAAAAGGAAACCATATCCCTAGTTTGATAAATACTGTAAACGAAGAGAGGAGGATGTAATCAAGACTTGGATCTAGAGAATGATGATTCTCCAAATTAGTCAAGATTTTTTCTTCTTAGAGATTTGTGGGAAATAATTCAGACAAAATTTTCACAAAAGAATAATGAGGCTCATATATACAAACTAGAGACAAAATCTACATCTATAATGCAAAGAAATAAATTTTTGATGGAATATGCTGAGGAATTGAAAGCTTTATGACAAGAACTTGAATATTACATTAGCCTTGACACAGAAAAAGCCAAGGAGATTGCTATTCTACAAAATTTCATAGAATGAAGAAGAATCTTTAAATTTCTTACAAAACTCTATTTTTGATCATGTTAGACAATAGATGTTTAGGTATGAAAGAGAATATGATCTAAATGAGACTATTTTAATTGTTTTGAATGAGGAGAGGCATTGAAAATTAATGTTAATAGTGCCTAAAATTGATAAAGTTGCATTTATGATTAAATAGGGCAAAAATATAAAGAAAACCACAAATAAAATTTGACATCCTCAACTTAGTCAAAGAAAAAAAATAATTAATTTAATTTATAGGATAACTTGTGGCACACATATTATAGAAAACCTTGTCACATTAGAGATAGGTGTTAAAAATTTCATGATAGGCCACAAAGTTTCAACATTGAAAGGTATGGAAGTTAAGCACATAATATCTATAAAAAGCCTATCCTTTTTTTAAATTGATGAGATATAATGACTTTGAGGTGAAGTAAAAAAATTGAAGTCAATAGTGACACAACACTCATTTGTTCAGCTAAATAAATTTCATTACTCTCTTAGAATTGGGGTCCCTACTAGAGATATTTCTAATACTTGGGCAGTAAACTTAGGAGAAATGAACCATATGACAAATTCTTCTTATCCTTTTAATAAAGATAATCATTGTCATAGTGACCAAGAAATATATATTGTAAATGAATCCTTTCTTATGGATAGATCCTTAAACTTGTACCCCTTGGAATCCTTTCTAATATCCTCTGTCCCAAAATTATTTACAAATGTCATCTATGTCAAGAAACTTGTGAAAGGTTCATCATATTGTGCTTATTTTGATGAAGATATTTGTGTGATATTTGATGTGGTACAAAGTTAGAGGATTAGAGTTGTTAGAGAATGTGGAAGACTCTATCTTCTAAGTAGACTAAGCCAAACATACCTAGTGGAAGGAGATCAACAATTAGAGCCTTCAGATTTTTTCTTTAAAATTTGGCTATTCCAACAAAGAACAGCCCATTCTTCCTTCAATACTTTGAAAATATTTCTTCTTGCTTTCTTTTCAAAGGTGTCCTTATGCACCTTTAAGTGTGATATGTGTGAATTATCTAACACATTTATGCTTCCTTTCAAACTCAAGGAGAAAAGAGTGAAATTCTTTTCTTTTGTATTCATAATGCCATATGGGATCATGTCCCATTAATGACATTCGTGGAAATAAGTAATTTGTCATCTTTATAGATAATTGTACGTAGTATATGTGGGTGTTTCTTTTAAAATAGAAGTCTGATGTGTGTGAAAATTTATTTTTTTATATTATAATTAAAAATTATTTTTGCACCAATATAAAGAAATTCAAATCCAATAATGCTAAAGAATACTTTAACCAAAGTTTGAATTCTTATTTTCAATCAAAGGGTATTATGCATGAATCCTCTTGTGTATATACTTCACAATAAAATGACAGCTGAGATGAAAAATTGACCTCTTTTAGAGGTAACTCAATTGATTTTATTTTAGAATAATGTGCCAAAAATTTTCTAGGGTGAGGTTGTCTTAACAGCTACAATTCCCATTAATTGATTGCCCTCTAGAATATTAGGCTTCTATCCTCCTTTAAATATGTTGGTAGTTCACTTTCCACATTGTCAAATTAAAACCGTGTTAGAACCTAGGATATTTGGTTGCATTTCCTTTGTTCATCATCACAATCAAACCAAAGGAAAACTAGAACCATGATCACTTAAATGCATAGTCATTGAGTATGCTAATAATCAGAAAGGGTGCATATATTATCATCCTCTCACTCATAAATTCTTTATATTAATGGATGTGACATTTCATAGATCAGAAATTTATTTAAAAAATTCTTCATCCAATGATCAAAATTTATTTTTTACAAATCATATTGATCATCATGTAGATCATTCAATTTCGTCGTCCTTAGGTAATTTTTTTATTCTCATTTAAGTCCCTAAAATTTCTTATTCTATTCTAGATCTGCTTCTTGAGAAACTCAGATTTGACAAAGGCTACTCTAGAAGAGAAATTCAAGACTTGACAAAAATCCAAGATTATGATTCAGCCTTGGAAAATATCCAAAATTCTACATCTATTACATATGATGATTATGATATTTTAGATTGCAATTCACTTTCCATCTCCTTGAGAAAATCAATATAAGATTGCACCAAGAAACTTTTGTCCCTATCAGCCAATTTTTTATTCTAACAAAGACTCTCCACCCTATTGATCATTCCTTGTCTCTTTAGACACTATTATAATTCCAAAAAATGTCTCTGAGTTTCTATTTAATAAGGGAGTGTAAACAAGCTATGGATGATGAAATGAGAGGCCTAGAAAAAAATTAGACTTCAGATCCAATAGAATTACTAGTAGATACAAGTTACTATGATAAAGTTGAATTTATTGCACTTATTGAAAGTGTATGCAAGTTACTTTGGGTGAGGAAATTACTTAATAAGATAAAAATCTACCTAACTAATCCTATGAAGCTTTATTGTGGTAATAAGTTGTAATTAATTTTGTGCATAATCTAGTATAGTTTGATTGTACCAAACTTGTGGGGGTTGATCATCATTTATCAAAAAAGCCTTGAAACAAATTTGATTTATATGTCATACATCTCAACACATAATCAACTAGTAAGTATGTTTCCTAAAGACATCTTCAGCACACAACTATAGAAGATTGTTCCCAAGCTAGGAATGAATGACAGCCAATCACCAGCTTGAGGGGGGTGTTGTCATGATGTGTCTAATATACTATCTAGTATACCTTAAGTTTTTCGTTACATGTTGGTGTATAGAACCTCCCAAGGGTCTGATATAAATACCAGACCCCTACTTCCTCTAGAAAAGATTTCTTTTTCTTTTAACGAATAAAATATAATATTTTCTCCATAGGTGCTATGGTTACCTATTAATGCACTAGATTATATTCAAATCTTCTATACCTAAAAAAAGAAGATTGGTATATAAGCTACAGGTGAATGTGAGTAGTTGTATCATACTTATAGAAAAAAAAAGAGAAAGGTTAAATAGAATAATGATTGCGCCACTTCTAGTAAACTTCATGGAGATCAAGGCAGCATACATTGCAAGAACAAATTTCTTACCATAATTATAACAATTTATGGAACTCGGACGGATCAATGACCATCTACTTGTAATAAAACTTAAAATGCCTTTAGAACAATAGTCTCAAACTAAAAAAACCAGGTAAACAAAGTTAAATGATCAGGGATCGGAAGTGTACTTTTATAGGACACTTCTTTCATTTCAAAGATTATGCAATGACAGAAGAAGTTTGCAAATTCTTCTCTTTTACTCGTCCACTACATGAGAATCCTTTCATTTCAAAAATCTTGCATGAAAGGAACATCTTGCCCCTAAAAATGAAATTTACAACCTCTCGATTACATGGCTGTTATTCTCTCCGGTGCTTCAGCAGAGAAGACCAGCGCCAGGTACATCAGCAGAGAAGACCAAACCTCAGCTACAGGGTGATGATGTTCAAGAGTTCCTCAAACGCACAACTTGGAAAAAAAGAATCACATGGCTGCAAAGAGCCCAAGTGGCTAAAGGATTTCAGAAATTCTTCAGTATCTTATCTTTGGACACTCCATCTGCCACAAGCGCAGAGGTAACATCCTGCCACAACATGAAAGAGGACTAAAATTAGCAAGTACCTCCAAATGTAGGAATCTGAAAACCGTCAGAAAAAAGGTGGAAATGATTTAGGCTTCACAGACAGATGAAAGAAAGGCTTGCATCTTTTGCACGTGCAAGTGAATGCCATTATATTCTGATAGCAAGCAGGTGCTCTGATAAGAGACTGAATTTTACTTTATGTAAATGAGCTTTTTCTATGGTGATGCAATTTATTAATTTTAACATTGAAAGTTGCCCTCACATGACAGCCAAATAAATTGATCCATGCGGTACCAAAACCAAGGGAGAAAGCCCACAATATTATAAACAACCCAGGGAAAATTTAGTAAAATAAAGTCTTGTTCAGTCTGAGAGTGAACAAACCTCCATCATTTGATTATGCCCACAAAGAACTGCTCCAGTGAAAGAAGGATTCAGGATTTGTTTGACTCTGGAGAAAACTGCCTGTAAGAGAATTATTTTAGATGAGACCAAAAAGAAAAGGTGCATACGAAGTAAAAATATCAAAAAGAGCAAAAGGACAACCTGCACATAGCCCCGCTCACCACTCCATTTATCATCTGGCTGTGATAATACAGGTACAATTCTAACACCAGATGATTCCCAATCCCTGAATCTATCCTGGAGGAGGAAAGACAATTAAATGTGAATAAAATTCAGACCATGGTTTACACACCATTTTAATCATGAAAAAGAAAAAAAATTCAAACCTGATAAGCCATTCTCTGAAGGTTCCTTGCACCATAAAAGAGCTTCACATCTGATCTTTTATCAGCACTGAAGCCCGATTCGATGAGTGAACGAATTGGACTGTTCAAATAGAAACGAACAAGATTTGAGAAATATTTTTTAAAATGAAACCATCTTGTTTCTGAGATATATTGCTCAATGGGAAACTGGACAAGAATTTTCGTAAAAAAATCAGAAACGTAAGTTTGATATTGGGAATTCATTAAAAACTAAATTCTGCAGAAGAAGTATATTATTTAACCTGGAAACCGATACTTTTAGTGAAATACATACCTACCCGCCCAAGGAAAAGAAATAATGCTTATGCATATATCTAATCGTTCCTTCTTACTATGAAGAAGTGACCAGACAATAGTTAAGGGGTTTTCAATGACGGGAACTGTGTAAAACAAATGCATGATGATTAAGAAAACTTCTCTCCACTGCTAGACATGAATATTCGTATATTTGATCGGCAATAAGAATTTATCCCTAAACATTATGCACGGTTATAAAGCCCTTCTTGAGATATAATCAAACTTCTCAAAAGAATAATTATTAAGAGTGTATTCTTGTTATGCCTAATAGTGGAGATGATGATGATCATGATAGTGAAAGTTAGAGTGGACAATATTGAGCGGAGAAGTCATCACAAATTCTAACAAAATTGGCTCAAAATATATATTCATGTCAAGGTGAGATACAGAGTCACATAACAAACATGAAAGGTTTCTTTAGCACAATGCGGGTGGATAGTCATATTCTTTCAAAGATAAGAATGCAGCATTTCATCTTGAACACTATAGTTAAAATAAGAGCTTTATGAGAGTTTTCTCTTATCCAGAGGCTGCATATAGCTTGAACAAAAGGTCAAACAACGTGAACCCCAGTAGCAGACTCAGCCATATCATGCATGGTGACTGCTTGTATCATCCTTCATTGAATTTTCAAATGCTTTCTTTAAGACAGTTGGCTGATGTTCGGAGGAAATACACTGAAAGAGAATAGGGCAGACAGCTGTCACTCAGCAAGAGAAGGGTCACTGTCCATCAACCACAGGCGGTCAATTTTATTTCCAAAATCTCCACAGGTACGTTTTCCCCTTCATTCCTACTGCATATGGTCTTAATGCCATGTACCCAAATTTCCATGTATGTCACCATATGTATACATAATACAATAAATGAGTGAAGATTGCTTTATAAAATGTTATCATTCAATCTCTTGTCCTTGCATCTTGTCCTTAGAATCGATTTTGACGTTCATCTCCTTGGCAGAAGGCACGAACTGATTACATTAGAAGCATAAACAAGTGAGGAAGATGAAAACAAATAGATGAACGAATGATGGGAGAGAGGTCATTAAGATACCGGTGGTAATGGTAATGGAGGATTTCAAGCCCACAGTGGGAAAAGGTTTCACATCCGTGATGAAATTTAGAAGCACCATTGATCGCTGGCTAACATTTCGTATTCGAATAAGAAATTATCTAGTTTGGCACAGCTATTCCAGCCGATCGGTCGTCGCTAGACTCCGTCATTGTTTCTGATTAATTCTCAAGGACTACTTGGGAATTAAGTGGCTCCATGAAGTTTTGGAAAGCAAGAGTACGATCTCCTACCTGATCCCAGATCCGGTGGCGAAGATGAACACGGTGGAAACCGCCTCCGGCGGCGAGAACTGATCGACGTCGAAACCCTTGCCCATGACCGCGCTGAGCTCCACAACATCGCCGCTCCGCATCTCGCACAGCAGCTCGGCTGTAGAGCCCGGCACTTTCTTGATGAGAAATTCGAACACCCCCTTCGATGAAGCGGTCGACGGCGGCGATGCGATGGCCAGGAACGCCGGCTTCGGGGCCTCCGGCACCCGCAGCTGGAGGTACTGCCCGGGGACGGTGAAGGATCCCGCGAGGTCCGGGCTGTCGGAGACGTCGATGCTGACGTGGAACAGCGTGCCGTCGCCGGCGGCCGGGTGGACGACCGTCAGAGGAGCCTGCGTCCAGGTGATTGAGTCCTGGCGGACGGCGGCGACGACAGCGAGAGAAGAGAGGCTGCGGCGGAGACGGGGGACGGCGAGGCGGCGGAGGCTGGGGAACACGGACATGGGACGGGACAAGGAAGAAGAGAAGGAGAAGGAAGATGAAGGGCTAGGAAGAGGAGAAGCATGGAGAGGCCGGAGGAGAGGACTGGGGGAGGAAAGGGCTGCTGCTGCGGCGGCGGCGGCGGCGGCCATTTCTCCGCGTGTTCCGGTCAACTGGTTTAATGGCTTACGCTGTACCTGGAGCTCAGCGTAACGGACTTTCGGCGAAGGCCCGGGCTTGATAAACCCAAACTCTCAGACAAGGTGCGGCACAGATGAGGCACCAAGTCTGTGTGGCTCGTATGGGCTGCTGGTTAAAGCCTTTTACCTAATTTTTTTTAAGTAAACGAAATAATTTTAAATTTTATATATAATTTTTTTCTACTTTTTTTGCTAATGTTTTGAACGGCTAATTTTTATTTTACTTAAAAAAATATTCTTTTTAAAGTAAATCATGCATTTCCATAGTAAATGAACTAATAATAAAATAATTAAGTAATACAAAATAATTAACTCTAGTTGTCTTTATTTTTATAATAATAGTATGATTTAACTTCCCTTTCTACTAAAATCCTGCACATTTCTCCAATCCTATTATAAATTATATAGAACTAATATATGCATAGATATATACTAAAACTAATCAATTTATTCATATTATGATTACTACATATTTATTGTAAGGCTTCATGCATCAAATATTATAATTGATCTATAGTGGGTAGGGGCCATATTTGTATGCTGCTCCACAAGGAATTCTATTGAAATGTTTTTAAAAAGGGAATATAAGATGTAATGTAATCAAACATGTGCAGTTTTTATATTTAGCTAAGAAATTGACAATATGGTTCAATATTTTACATGTAAAAACTTTAATCACTCAAGATACAATCAGTATACTAGTTGATAGGGACCTAGTTGGATTTTGCTAAATTATATTCACTTTGTTTTATGCTTAGTAATGATGAATAGCTAGATGTAGAGAAGGCATGGTACCATAAGTACTAGATATGACAAAAGGAAATAGGGTCTTGGGTAGTTCAATTATCAGGATCATCACCATCCTATTAAGTGTCATCTTAGCTGAGGAGAGATACATTGTATTATGCAGTATCATGGCCTACTTGGCCCAATTATCACATTTAGATCAACAATATATGATACATTAACTCATTTTAATATAACCCAAAATACCAAAAAGTAGTAGAAGCCCAAAACTAGAGGCTTAGTCACTTCAAAATTGGGTTATAATAAGGATAATATTAAAAGAGGGCCCAAAACCTTATTGGGTCAAACTAAAGTACAAGAAAACTAAGTCATACCTAATTTGTTGGACAAAGTTTATTTCTATTTCTTTTTTTAGTCTCTTTCTTCTATCTCTAATATATCAAAATCTATGTTGATTCTATTTCAAAGTTTATTTACTTTTGGGGTTGCCCACTTCTTTTTTAGGCTTATAAAAAGGTTCCCACATGTAACCTCAAGGCTTCTATGAAGTATTATAAGTTTTTCTTATTTTGATGTTATTCTTTCTCTATTTGTCGATTCAAGCACCCTATGTAGATTCAAGGGTTGAAGTTACCAATTCACTTGGTTCAGATCTTGCTTTCTTTACCTAAGTTTGTG
This sequence comes from Spirodela intermedia, assembly GCA_902729315.2. Taxonomy (NCBI): domain Eukaryota; kingdom Viridiplantae; phylum Streptophyta; class Magnoliopsida; order Alismatales; family Araceae; genus Spirodela; species Spirodela intermedia. Next base: position 2,525,286 of record LR746269.1, on the reverse strand, counting down.
CTTTGTGAACTCAAGACTGAATGCTATTAACTCTTACGTTTGGTTAACTTTGTTATTGGTATCATTTAGGGTTGGTTTCACTACATATTAAGTTATGAGATCCGTCTCAGTTTATGGTATTAGATCAGACTGGTTCCCATCTCTTGAAACCTTTTCTTGGGTAAACTTGATTGTCAAACTCCGCCAATGTGGATGATCCTACATGTTGCCATTAGATTTGTCTCCTACATCTACATCAATCCCTTCACAAGTAACACTAGGTTTTCTGGAGGTTATTTTAATTTTACGAGGATCACTAAAAGATACTCTTTTATCTTTATCTCTAGTATTAAGGAGATCATCAACTATCATATTTAGGGCAGGTTGCCATTTAACATGAGAGTCTCTTGCCACTGTGCTCAAGGTTACCTTTCAAAAAGCATGAGAGCACTTGTTTTTTATCATGTTCAGCTTCATCAATCACCAAGCATTAGATCATGAAACACATGTTGCAAACAAGTGTGCTCAATATGTTTGTTGTGAAGTATGGTGTGTCTTGTTGCTATCCACTAGTAGAACCTTGTGGCTTGCTGAAATTCACTAGACAAGAAAAAATTAATAAGGGAAAGATAAGATAGATTAATACTTTTCATCTAATGCCTTCATCTATATTCCTATCCACCATCTACAAATAAATTTAATAGGAGGTGAATCTACATCTTCTAATTTGAACCTACAAATGACATCCACAAAATAGATAGAGCACAATTTTACAACATGGGCTGTGACAACTAAACTATATATTGGATCTTGAGACAAAATTGAATATATTTGCAGTTTTACCTAATTAATTAAATATTACAAATCCAAAGTATAAAGTTTGATTTCATAAAAATAACAGTCATGTTATGGATTTTGAATTTGATAAGGCCTTAAATTCTTTACATTATTTTGTACAAACATATAGCTAATGATACATGGAAAATGCTAGAAGAAATATATGACCATCAACTAGTCATTGTGAGATGCTATCAACGAAGCCAGAACATGAACTCAAATAGGGATAGTAACTATCATAAATTATTGGACAACATTAAAAAGTTGATTGATCAAAAATTGTTGTTATTAAGATCATCAATCTTACATTTATAAACTGATTTTTAGAGGTTAGTTTTATTAGAAAATTAGTGAAAAACTAAGTCGAACTCAGAGAGGATTTGAAATCATGACATCTGCTCCAGTACTTTGTTAATTCTAGTAGTGATGTTCACTATATGCTTCATCAAGGAGGACGAATTCAGCCAATGCTGATTTATGTTGCCCAATAATCTTCATGAATCACAAAAGCCACATATTAAATCAGATCCTTCAATGAATTGATAGAATCAATTCTTTGAACTGGAAAAAGGCGTAGGACTCATGAAAATAGAAATTACATTAAACTGAAATCAGAATTTTCTTACAACATGAGAAGTAAAATGAAAATAGAAATAAACTTCTAACTAAACTTCTAACTACTCCCTCTTAATCTGACATCCGTGGGGAGAAACAACGCCACACACAGGTGGAAAGCTTGATGGACCTTGGCCTGCTGTGCCAACAAGGGTGGTCTTCACAGCTTGGTTGCTCCATGGCTTCTTGTGCGAAGACCTTGAGCGACTTTCAACTTGAATCCACTAGTTGTGTCACTCATCAGTGAGAAGGGGGAGGAGATGATGGAGGTCCATCGAGCTTGTAGGTGGCACCAAAAAGGGAGGGATGAGATGGCCAGCTCAAGATAGGAACTGCACCTTGTGTTGAGAGGGGAGAGAAATCAAAAAGTCCCCACAAATGTCATGCCCTCTTTTGCTTAATACATCAATTCATTTCTACTTTCCATATTTGCCCCTGCAACCATGGATATTAACAACCAAGTATATAAGTATTAAAGAAAGAATTATGAAATTAAATTCATACCAGATTTTGAAAGATAAAAATAGAGGGCAACCACTGATCACCTAACATTGTATTGCACATAAGTATTAATGTATTTGTGTCATTTTCGTGCATACTTTATGCTCTATTATTGAATTTGCACTTGTGGTGATAATAATCTAGCAAGTTATCAAAAGCCTATGAAATGAGTTAAATTCTTCTCATACAGGGGACTGGTCATGTATAGAGATAAAAAATGACATATGAGATATCTCCAAAAATATAGAATCTTCAAGTTTCTTATAGGCCTAAACAATCAATTTGAAGTATTAAGAGGTTAAATTGTAAACTTGAACCCTATTCTGTCACTTGAACAAGTGTATTATAAGGTGTTGAGTGAACAAAGGAGAAGATTATTGTTGAATAATCCCAAGTCTATAAATTCTGAAGTGAGGGGCACTCAACTTTAATTAGCCTTGGAAGTAGAACGAAAACAATCAAAGGCTAAGGACAAGGTAAAAACTATTAAGCTAAATGCTCACTTAATCTTATCTCTAGCATTTCTTGTCCCTTCTATTCATATAAACCTTCCTTTTGTAAGGTTCATCACAATTTAATAACCTTCCATTTTGATTAGCATATTTTTAGAATTTAAAGTCAAAGCAAATGATTGTTAATGGTCATGAATAGATATTATGTTTCTTCTCGATCAGTCATATTACCTTGCTGGATGGATATCAATTTTTTTGTATTGATGATTTCACCCATTCAACATGGATATGCTTGAAAAAATTGAGACAAGTTCTCATAAAATATTTTGCAACATGATGAAAATCAAGTTCACAAATGTGTGAAAATGTTATGATTTGATAATGCCAAATAGTAATTTGAATGAAATCTACATAATTTTATGGAAGATGAAGATACCATCTATGAGTCATCTTAGACTTATACTTTACACCACAAATTGTGTGCAAACCAAAAAAAAAACATATCATAGAAACTGCTCACACATTACTCTTTCAATTCCATGTCCAAGGAAATGTTGAGCAAAAGTTGTACAAATGGGAAGAGTTCTCATGGTCATATAACTATCTCTAATTATTCCCTACCAACTTCTTCTTGACATCTTTTTCATAATCATCTCTCATTAGATTTTCTTCATATTGATACCTAATGCCAGTTCACACCTTGACAACCCTAATGCCATTTGTGATTCTAGTGAAAAGCTAACTAATTAAATTGAGCCAATGGAGGTTAGCAAGTTATCGAAAAGGTAGAGACAAAAATGAGGAAATACCAAATTTCAAACCACCATCTCATCAAATTTTTGTGCCTTCAAATTCTAAAGTTGCTTGTAGTTAGAACTCAAAAAATGATATCTTTATTTTAATAAAAAAAATCATTCATTCACAAAGATACTATATATATAAAGTTGTGAAAAACTCAAAAAAAATCCCTCAATACTTCTCATTCTTATCATCTATGGTTTCCACACCCCTACTAAATTTATTTATAATTACAACAAAGGACATTAAGTGAGTAAACAAAATGGAAGAAGAAATGAGAACCCTAGAGAAGAGTAGCACTTAAGAACTAATGGATTTACCAGTTGGAAAATATAAAATTAAATCAAAATAGAGATTTACTATCAAACAGAACTCTAATGGAAAGATTGAACAAGTATTACTAGTCATATTTTATGTGATTTTATGCAAATTATGTAATTTTATGTTTGGCTAATTATGTAATTTTATGTGAATTTATATAAATTTTATAATCATATTTTTGTGATAAAATCAAGAGAAATAAATAATAATAAATGAATAATATACATATAAGGGGGGACCCACTAGTCAACTAGGGCTGCAAAACAAGTCAGAAGCACAATTGAGGAACTCATTGGCCAATTGAACCAGCAAGTAGGTTGAAAAAATAGTCAAGTAGAGTCAATAGTAGGGGGCTCGAGTGGCTAAGGACTAATTTGGGGTATGTGCGTCACTCCCCTTCTACATCACTGATGACCAATCAAGTATGGGACATGAAGTGGTTGTACACACATGAGAAGACTATATTAACCATAGGAACAAGTATTACTATATATTTGTCTCTAAATTCAAAAAATAGCTGATGTGGAACTAGACCTATATTAATGCTCATTGGTAGGTGTTCAATGATTTTAATACCTAAAATACCTCTAGTTTATAAGAAGAAAATATTTCCATGACGTCACTAAATAAGGGTATGTGAGTAATTCACATTCTCTCTCACACACAGCCAAGCAACTAAAACAAGGATTTGAATCCCACCAAAGTCAAAATTTATGTTTTTATTTGATTAAATCACAATTTTCTAGAGAGTGTCAGTCAATGATTAAGTTACTAGAATTACTCAATCATCATGAAAAATGTCATCAACGTGATTCATAGAGCATCATTACCAATTGTCGAATGATTCTAAATAAAAAGATCATAAATCTATCAAGAAAATCATCTCTGATTGATTGATGAACGAGACATCATTAGAAAGAGGAGAATTTGTTGGGAGATAAGTCACCACCTCTTGAAGCTCCTCTTACTACATGAACTTGAGGATAAAACTCCCTAAGATGTGTCCCACCTCTATCTAACATATTTTTGTCAAGAGATAGTTGTTAAAAACCTCTAAGTTGCCATATTTCTATTCTATTAAGTGACAACTGCTAGAGATGATTCTTTGTGCCTACATTATTTATATTTAAAGAGAGTCTTTGAGGCCATAGATATTGCACAATAATCCTCTCGAACATATAAAATTTTGGCGATAGTCATTTTGAGGCCAAAACTCTATCTTTTCTATTTTAAACTTAATTTTACTTTAAATAAGTGATATTTTATGTGATTTTAAATTTTAAAAATTTTATTTATTCAATTATGATTATTTTGTCTTTTACACATCTTCATTTGATCAATTAAATTGTCTGTAATCATTTACATAAGAATTATTGGGTGGAACTCTATTTTTGCTCGATGTGTCATCAAGGTGTTGATGTCATTCTGATGTTCGCACCTAATTTTTTTCTTTTCGTAAATTTTTAAATATATTTTATCTTCATCATCTAGTCTAAAAATATATATAAAATTATAGTATGAAATCTTACGAAATATTAACTTACATCCTTATGATCAACCTAGAAATTTCTCACTATTTTTGGAATATTTTAGCAGATTATAATTTATTTGAGTTGAAATATTTTAATTTTTTTAAAAATTAGTATTTTATGGTTTTATAAATTTTAAATTTATGTGATTTATTATAAATGATTAGGTCATGTCAAGTACCAGAATCAATCTATTGCAAAAGGTTTCACCCAAACTTATGATGTTGATTATGATGAAATATATGTACCTATTGTAAAATATAAGTCAATGTATTATTGACACTAGTTGTAAAAAAAATTTAGAACTTAAGCTAAATGATAAAAAAATATTCTTAAATGGTGACTGAGATGAGGAAGTATACATGCACCCACCTCAATATATTGATATTAAAAGGAAGGTGCACTGTTTAAGAAAAGTACTACATGACCTAAAATAATCTCCCAAGACATTGTGTGGTAAACCCCAACAACTAGTGGTATGATTCTTTTATCAACAATTGATGTAGACCATACTCTTTTTGTTAAGGGAAGGCATAGTTGATGTGTGATTATAATTATTTATGTTAATGATATGATTATTACAAGTGATGATGTACATGAAATATAGACTAACATAAAATTTGACAAAGGAATTCAAAATTAATAAGTTGAGATATTTAACATATTTCAATAGTATTAAAGGTGCAAATGAAGGAAAGGCATGTATGTTTGCCAACTGAAATTCTTAAGTGAAGCATGAAAATTAAGATACAAACCCCAATTGCTGCACCTATAGAAATTAATCAGTATCTAAGTACAACTAATGGTAATGAGCTTTAAGCAAAAACTAAACACTTAGATCAATGAATAAATTGAAATTTATTATACTTCTCATTGGCTATATTAAATCTAACATATGTTATGAGTGTCATTGCCTAATATATATATATGCTCCTTGTATCATCACTTGTAGGTATTAAATCGAATATTATGATATTTAAAGAAATATATTGTTACTTACCAAGTCATAACATTTGTGAATTGATGGATATACTGATGTAGATTAAGTTGAATTGTATGTAGAAGAAGATCAATTACAAGTTATTCTATATTTTCAAGAAGCAAATTTTGATATCTGGAGGAGCAAGAAACAATTAAGTGTCCAAATCTGTTGTACATTGAACTATGTATAGTGTGTTTTGGAAAGACTATCCTTGCACCCATGGAGAAAACTCCAAGTTCAAACAAAAAGAATATTTTCTCTCTATCAAAAGATTGTTAACAACATGGAGGGGTCTGATATTTATACTAGACCCTAGAAGGTTCTAGACACTTACATCTAAAAATAGAATAAAAGGTTTTGTTGACATGACATGTTAGAAGGTGTAAGAGGAAGAAGAGAGTCTTTCAAAATATGTCGACATAATTACAAGTGATATTGATGCATTCCTCATCATATATCTATTATATTCATACCCTCTGGAATTCGTCAATAACTATGTACAGTTATATAGGAACTATTGTTAAATATAAAGGTTATTTCATGTGGGTTATTTCTTTGCAACAGATAGAGAGGTTAAGGTACCTATGTTGAATGGTGTAAACTGCTTAGAATGGAAGGAAGTCTTGATGTTTCAATTGGGCCTGATGGATTTTAATCTTTGTTTTCGAGTGTCTACTCCTACAGCACTTACTAATAAAAGCAATGCAGATGCAAAAATTCTTCATGAAAGATGAAATAGATCCAATAAATTGTCTTTATCATTCATGTTACAATATGTGCCTAGAGATATTAGAGGTCTTGTGACTTCTAACACTCTAGCGACTGTTTACATAGAAATGATTGAATAATAATTTGTTGGGTCTAATAAAGCCAAAGCAAGTGTCTTGATTCAAAAGTTTACTTTCATGTGCTATACAATGAAAAAAAACATATGGGAGTAGATCATGGCCATACGTGACATTAGAGGAAAACTAAATGATCTAAAGATTACTATTCCTGAGACCTTTTTGGTCCATTATATTTTATAAACACTACTAGCAAAATATGACCTTTTTAAGGTCTCCAATAACACACATAAAGATGAATGGTCAATAAATGATCTCATGATCAAGTGTGTTTAGGAGGAAGTAAAAATCTGCAAAATCAAATCTATGTTATCTATCATGTATCCAAGGAGTATTTCAACATTTCATGCTACTAAATCAATCTCTGAACTCAATAATAATCTTCTTAGTATCTTTTGGTATCATTCAATCTAATTGATTTAATTTTTCGTTCATGTAATATGATGTAAGAAATTTATAAGTTAGATAGTTCTAACAATTCTACTTTCTATTTTCAATTCTATTTTCAGCAACTATGAATTTGTCAAAAAGACATCACCTCAATCTCATTTTTAATTTTCTACTTCATCTTACACTCTTCTTCTTGTACTTTTTTGAAAAAAATAAATTGAGAAACAAATACTACAAGATTCTAAGAAAAACAAAACTTAAAAAAAATAGAATGAAATAAAAACCATGGGTTGACTCCCATGTAGCATTGAATTTAATGTCTTTAGCTGGATAGTTCTTAGATCATATAAGATGATCTATGGCCATCAAAATATATTTGTATCCCAAGATAAGTTTTATGATATTATATTTCAGATTTAGCATAAATTCATGTGCTTCATATATCTACCTTGACATACTTTCAGCCAAAAAAAAATCAAAATTGAAAAAAATATCATTAATAGTATTTTCATTTTGAAAAGAACCTTTTCTCATTTTTATCTCATTTTATAAGGCTCTCATTCATTAGTAAATACTTTTTATTAATAGACCATAAATGTGATTAGGTCATATAATTTTCAAATTAGTTCTTACTCAATCTAAATTTTTTTCATCTAAATTGATATCTCTAATTCTTCCACTTACTCATTTTTTAATGTATTCTTTTATCTACATAATCTTCCCCTACTCTATTTTATCTTCCCTACATATTTATTCAATTCGTGAGGAGTGAAATATTTCAAGCTTAGACTTAATTCTAATGAGTTGTGGATTTTGAAGGATGGAAGAATTGTCTACTTTAATCTCAAATCTAATGAATTCATTCAAATTTAATTTTTCTTCTCCAAAATTATCTCTATATTCATATTCATTATTTTCGTTTCTCCCCATTAGTTGAATCAACTTTTTTTCTAGCTTTTCATTTATGAACTCATCAAATTTCTCATCTTTGCAAGAGTTATCTTCTAATTTCGGTACATAATATGCATCATCATTATCACTATCAACCTTCATGGCTACAACATACTAATTATATTTATTAATTTCATCTTCTACATTTTTTAGATCAATTGATCTTTTCTCACCTAAAACCTATTTTCCTTCATTTCTATCCTTACTCCCTTCTACTAAAATTTGGATGATTTTTTCTTGATCAACTTCTATTTCTTGAGTTAAAGGTTCTTCCTCCTCATCATCTGCACTATATTCATTCATTTATCATAATAAATAAATAATTTTATTTAAATTTTCTGTTACTATATTTTAAGCCTTAATATTCTCATTTACTTCTAATAACTCATCAATTTCTCATCAATTTCCTCTAATAATTGAGGATAAGTATCAAGTAAAATATTCTCACTCAATATATTCATTGTCCTAACATGTTCATTTTGTGAATTTGTTTCTAAATTTGTCTAATGACTCTCTTTATTGAAATCCTACTGTTGGACAGTTTTTTGAATTTTCTATGAGCTAACTAGGTGATTGTCCCTCTTCTCTTTTATTTTCAAAAACTTCTATAAATTTTTTTTATTGCAACATCATTTAGTTCATTGTTTGCTGTATCATTTGACTCATTTTTTGCATCATATTCATAAAATCATGTTAAATTTGTGATGGCTGATTTTTCTGAAATCTATGTTTCTAATTTAGACGAAATTCAGAGTTTGAATTAAGTCTAAGTGCTTCTGAATTTTAAATATTATTTAGGTCTCTCTACAAAAAGTTATTCCCCCAATTAAGATTATAAGAATTAGAAAAAATCTCCCTATTTTTAATAGAATCATGGAGTATTTACACTTGCTCTTACCTAGACTGAAATGATTGATCTAAATTATAACATTGAAATTCAAAATGATTATTTTCATCATACATAGGATAGGTACTATAAACATTAAATTGAGGGTTAAGAGGCTTTCTAATATTGTCAATTAAGTCTTTCTAATATTTTATTAATCTGATTGACCTTATTTTTTAAATTAGAATCATTTTGATAATGCAATTCATAACTTTCTCTCTTCTTATCCCTGTCATGCAATTAAGACTTGATCTCTAGAATTTTTACTTAAATTCTCATAAAGGCTATAAATTTCATTAGAAATTTTCTCTAGAAAAGTTCATTCACATATAGAATCACTATATTTCTATGTTATTTTAAAAATTCATCATAAACAATTCTATTAAACTACCACTTAGGTATAAAATGATGAGTACACTTTCTAAGTAAATTTTTGAATTTTTTCCATGTCTCATGCAAAGTTTCTCTTAGCCTTTGAAAAAAACTCTATATATATTTTCTTATATTTTTAATCTTTCCTAAGAGAGAATTTTTTTGAAAGAAAACTTATTTTATGTCTTTCCAACTAGTTAATTCTCTATCTAATGTGGATAGCCAATAACTAGTATTGTCCCTAAACGTATGAGGGAATAACTTCAGCTTTAATTTCTGGAGTAACTTGAGGGAGATTAACTAAATCAAAAATCAAATGAAATTTTTTTAAATGCTGATAAGGTTCCTCTAAAGGTAATCTATGAAAATTAGGGAGCATTTGAAAATTTTATAAATTTATTTTGAATTTAATTGTAGGTGCTAATAAAATTCTAATATTGGATGCTCTTTGATATTAATCAAGAATATAATAATTTTTCATGGCCATGAGATTATTCTTAATTTGACTTGTACTACCTTCAGATTTATCAAAATTATTTTTTTTTTCGAAATTTTGGTTTTAGATAAGATAGTGTAAGAATTTTCTAACCTTGGGTGTAAAGATCTTCTATCATGTATAAAAATCAATAAATTTGAAGAAAAAGTTTAATAATTGTTACTCTCCTTCAAAATTTGACATGACTTTGTCGTTGTACAATAAATTTCATAAATTTAAAATTTATAAAACTAAAAAATACTAATTTTCAAATATTTAGAAGTATTTTTGAACAAATATATCAATTATAATTTAATAAAAGTTTAAAAAATAGTGAAATTTTTTCAGGTCAATCATTGTAATATAATATCATGTAATATTTCAGAATTTTTCTTAAAGAAAAAGATTTTTTATGAATTTTAGACTAAGAAATAAAAATAAAATATATTTAAAATTTGTGAAAAAATAAAATAAGAGTGTGGACTTTAGGATGAGTTGGGCAAAAATAAGTTCCGCCAAATGATTCTTTTGTAAATGGTTACAAATGACTTAATTGGTCAAATTAAGATTTATAAAAGTTAAAATAATCATAATTAAATGAAGAATAATTTAGAAAATTGACATCACACAATTTATCACTAAATGAAGTGAAAATTAAGTTGAAAGTAAGAAAAATAGAGTTCCGACGTCACGACAGCGATACGTCAACACTGCATTAGAATCTTGAGAGTTCAAAAAGATTATTGTATAGTATCCATAACCTCGAAAGCTCTCTTTGGATAAAGATGATGTAAGTAATCTCTAGATCTTCTTGCAAAGTCTAGAGATCAATGAAATGAGTTATTAAATCACCTTCAGTGGCTATCATCCGATGGAATAAAAAAATGACAACTTTGTGATTCTCCAATGACTATCACTCGACGGAGATTAATTAGATGAAAGTGAGATGTGTGTCAAAGAACTTTATCTTCAAATCCGCATAGTAAAAAGAGGTTCTTCATCACATTTAGTATGCTCTCAAAAGATGGTGACTTATCTTCTAGTAATGTGTGACTTCTCGACGACGGCTTATTTGTCAATCAATCAAAAATGATTTACTTAATAGATTCGCAATCCTTTTATCACAAATCATTTAGAAAATTTAGTAACGATGCTTCGAAAATCACATTGACAAGATTTTTGTTGATGATTGAGTAAATTTTGGCAGCTTAATCTTTTATTGATGATCTATAAGAAAATTATGATTTAATCAAATAAAAATATGAGTTTTGGCTTTAGTAAGATTTGAACCCTTATCAGTCGTCTACTTGTATGAAAGAGAATGAAACAAATACTCGAATATCCTTATATAGTGATGTCATCATGGTATATCATTGTTATAAATGTAGGATAATTTAGTTATTAAAATTATTAAAAATATTCCGAAAAAAGTGTGACTAAAGTTTAGTCTCACATCAATTATACATTAAATTTTGGGACAAATATATAATAATACGAGATTTAAGAATCAATATTTCTTTTTCGCATGTATATAACCATTTCTTACCCTATGTTCAATTAACCACCAGTGATGTGGAAGGAGAGTGACACGCATGTGCCCCCAATCAAAATACCCTTAGTGGTCAAGCCTCTATTCATGGCTCTGCCAAATTGCACTTCCAATTCACTTGTGGGCTTAATTGGCCAACAAATACTCTCCTTTTTCTATTTTTTTCTTTATTTATCTAAAAAAATAAGATTATAAAAATTATATAAATTCACATAAAATTACATAATTAGCCAAAAAAATCAAATTAACTAACTAAAGATCACTTTTCACAATTTAACACAAATATAAGTTTATTTATTATGATTGAAGATTAAAATTATATTATTTATTAATTATTAACTCATGATAATGAAGACTTATCAAATTCTTATCACAAAACCTTTTAATTTCATACCACATTTCATAATTGATTTATTTTCTTGAACTGTAAACATAAACTTTGTACTTAATTCTTATAGATGAACTTCATTATTCTTTTATGAAAATTTTGTATATTAATAGTTTCCCAAAATCCAAGTGTTGATTAGTCCATCCTCTTCTCTCTACCACTGAAATTCACTTGATGAGGGATTAGTTGTAAATTTACCAAGTGATTTAGTATCCTTCTCTTAGTCAAAATGTCTCTAATATACTGTAACCACTTAATGAAATTGTACCCAATGAATTTGAATTTTGAGGTCAACCAATAGTCATAGGGGACTGAGACTGAAATTAAAATCTATTGAGGAAGAAGAAAAACACCCACATTTGACATATGATAACAAGAAAAACAGCATGATTCATTAGATCTAGCATCATGTCAACAACATGTCAACTCAAAGGAAGCAAAATAGCTAAGGAACTGTTACTATGGAAGACTTAGATTGGCTCTAATGTCATGTTGTAGATCAAACAAAGTTTGATGCACTTGTGCTTATAGAGAAAACTCTAAGTTAAAACAAGTACGACATTTTCTCTCTTTAAAAGGATTTTTTATAATGTACAAGGGTTTGATATTTATATCAGACCTTGGAAGATTCTCAACACTTATAACTGAAAATATAATAAGAGGCTGTGTCAACATAACATGTGAAAAAGTGTAAAGGACTAAGAGGGTCATAAGAATGTGTTGACATAGTCATAAGTGGTATTGACACATTCCTCGACATATATTATGTACTGAAGGAAATCTTTGTGTATCTAATTTTTTGGTATTTTCCTTGTATTTGTTGTAATTGGGGATCATTTGACATATATGTTCTCAAGAATAGATGAATTTATTTTTCATTCTCCCACTCCCTCTCATCTTATTCCTCTTCTCTCAACCTCTCATCTCATTTCACATAGAATTGTATAATGTTAAGGATAAACATGTGAAAATATCCTCAATAACTGACAATATATGATGAAAAAAATCACATGCTCTTCAACTATCAAATACTTATGCAGCTTCCCCAAGTAAGCCTTTGCTGTAGACTCTATCCTTGCTTTTCTGAGCCTGAAACATAATAAGATAAAAAAGTAAAGTGTGAATACATAATTGTTCCATCCTCAAGGGAGAGTCATTGTTAGTTCACTCTCTTCACAAACAGTTTGATAAAAACTACTCAGAATTCTTCCACACTTCTAGTTGACTATATCACTCAAGCTAATGGGAAATTTCTTAAAAATACTCATTTCTACCGCCCACTCTTCCAACATCAACCATGCATCTAAAATCCTCAGAAGATAACTGAGGATAGGACTGTCTTTCTGCTAACCTCGTTCTTGCACATAAAAGTCCTTCATTACTCATTGGAAATTTCCAATCATGTCCCAGCTATTGTGTGATTCGTCATATAAGTTTCTGGAGACGAAGAAACAATGTGTTATGTATGGCATCAGTAGAGATCACTCACTTCTTTCTCCCAGTCAGTACGCATTGTGATCCCTATGAGCAGAAGGTTTTGTGCCAGGAGTCCACATATAGTTCCCATCCAAAGTCCCTGTTTAATACAACATCGATTGGAGTATAAATTAAGCCAGGACAACATCTGAGAGTATTATTAGGGCAGTTTATGGGTTCGTTTTTCAGCAAAGAAGATAAACAAGTTAAGATGAGTTCTCACCTTCCCCCCAATGTGGAAGACAAAAGCCAAGAGAACAGCAGAAGGAATCCCCACAATGTAATAAGCTCCCAGGTTGACGAGAGCACCAATTTTCTGCCGTCCAGATCCTCGAATAGTTCCTTCACGTACAAGCACATAAAGCAACAGCCACTCAGAAAGGGCTAGCTCTGCCCACTATCTCAGCCACAAGTTGAGGCGTACGACTTGTTCGCAATGTGGAGACCACCTAGAGACTCCTCATTTTCATGGGGTTGTCTCATCTTCTCATGTCTATTGAATAGCAGTCAAGATACACACACCATAAGGTTGTGCATTGACTCTGACAAATCCTGACGAACTTATATGAACTGGTTTGGCTTAAAAAGAAAAATTGAGATTCAGACTCTTAATATGTAATAAGATAGACTAAGCTACTAATGAATGGGTTTTAAAGGGAATTGTTTATTGTGCCAGATAACTACTCTGAGTCACAATGCGATACTGAGTTGCCTGGTGCTAATACACAGATTACAGTCAAACACATGAGAATCTCAGACTTCCTTTCCACTGTACTAACACTTAACAAAAACTTACCTGAAAGCACGCATTGGATACTGTCCATGAAGTTGGAAGCTGCAACAATAGGCAGCATGATGGCCAGGTATTGCACCACTTCTTCTTCACTGCTGTACATGTAACCCCAGATTCCACGGACTAGAACTGTGACCAGTGCCACCAAGAGTCCCTCCATCACAGCCAAAAATACGACTACATAGATGGCTAATTGCGCAGCTTGCGGATTCCCAGCACCCAACTCGTTTGAAACCCGAGTGCTGCAGAAGAAAGGAAGCGAAATGTTACGGAATTTAAGAAGATTCCTTGAAGTTTTTGTCTGAGAGAAGAAAAGCTCTTGCGTGATAATTGAGTTTATCTGACCTTATAACATTGCCAAGACCTAAGGGGATCATGAAAATCATTGAAGAGGTGTTCAAGCTGTGAAAGGAGAAATCATTGTATCAGAAGAAAAACTATCATCAACTGTATACTTGATGGATGTATTTTAAAGTCAATGCTCCCTGAGAAAGCTATTTAAATTTCTTCAAAGTGTGCAAGTAAATAAAGCCTTCATAAAATGAGCTTAAAATTATGGACCCAGTCTCTCATCTAGCATTGTCTTTCTCCAATGATCTGAACTTTTAGCATGTTGGAAGTTATTTAAGCGCCCAGGTACTCTTGAGACATGATTGGCAACCTGACACATGATCAATAAAATAACCGGAAATAGAGAGGAACTTCTCACCTGATTGATAGCACTGAGGTCTCTAGGGTTGGATTTGGAAGCAGTCCGGAGAGCAGAACCAAGCACTCAAATGACCAAAATTCCAAGCTGCCGCAATGATTAACATAAGTTAAATAGACTACTTGCAGAGAGACCACTTACAGTTTGGTAGAGGGATTACCAGACCATCACAGCTGAAGGAACAGCAAGCTTGACGTAGCAGAGAACGTCATTGAAGGCTTCCTTGGAGAATCCAGTCCAGGACTTCTTACAGGTTGGAGAAACCCTCATGTAAACAGCCAATATAGCCACGTTAATCCAGCAAGAAATGCAGTTGGCGACAGCGGCGCCTCTGTTGCCAAGGCCGGACTTGAAAACCAGAACCCAGCATATCAAGACATGAAGCAGAGCCGTGGCGCCAGATCCCGCCATCATCGGCGTGACAACGCTCTGCGTCTGAAGAAACCTAACGTGGCACTGGAGGAGAGCATACCCGAAGAGGTTTGGGATCATCCATCGAGCGTATGAACCGGCTTCCTTCGAGACGTCTGGATCTTGCCCAAGCGCCAATAGTATTTCCCCTGTGCACGCCCAGATGAAGGCCAGCGGGACGCTAACCACTGTAAGGACGAGCATGGCTCTCTGCATGTGGATGCCGAGCATGTGGTATTGTCCTGCACCGAATGCCTGCCCGCAGAACGTGTCCATTGCGCTTCCCATCCCTAACTGCAAGAGGGAAAATATGATGAGAAAACAGAGTATCGTGATTAGTAGATGATCCAATCGGAGTTACTGTTGCATGGTATGGACCAAAGATGCTGGAAAGACCGGGGGACTAGTTAGTTGGAAGAGCAAGGCCATGAAGGATGACCCGGAGGAGGGCTACATGAAATCTCAGATCAGACAGAGCCAGAAAGGAATCATGGAATGAGAAAAAGCGAGAGCGAGAGAGGGAGGGAGAGAAAGAGACAGCATACTATTAGGCTGAATCCGGTGACACCAGCGAAGGAGGTGGCCATGGAGGCGCCGGCGAGGGAGAGCTCCCCGAGGTGGCCGACGAACATGATGGAGATGACATTGAGGGAGAACTGCAGAAAGCAAGACACTATCAGAGGCCCACCTAGACGCAACTGCCTCTTCACCTCTACCAAGACCTCCGTCCTCCGCCCGCCTCCATCCCCTCCATGGCTCCTCCCCGAGAACGGGATAAGGGGGGCCTCCATAGCTGCTTTGCCTCCGTCAATTTCCCGCCTTTCTCTCTCCTTCCCCCGGAACGACCGGCCCGATAGCGAACCAAGGTGCAAACCTGACAGCTTTAGACGAGGGAGGGCATGAAAGATTCCGAACAGTTCACTTATTTAGTTGAGGATCTAAATTTAAACCCTTCTGCCCTGCTCCACAGAATTTTTAGAAAATTATTTAATATTTAATATTAAATATTAATGTCACTGTCACGCTCAACTTAGTCGGATATTGGCCATTGACTTGTCAAGTTATTTATATTTTACAAAGAACAAATTCACATGCATATGCCTATGACATCCTTAACTTATGGGCGTAGAACATCGCCATCATCATGATATTGTGAGTACACACACGTGCAAATATGCATGCATTGACAAAGGTCAAGAGTGCTAGATGCATAAATAATTGTATACTAGGGGCATTAATGTCATTTATCTTTAGAACTAGAACAATCCTTGACATATGAAGATTCATTGAACCACATAAAATGTAATGTCTCTTCCCTATCTTCCCCTCTGTTATCTTGTGTCTGCAATACTTTTGGGTGTACAAGGGGATGCTCGTCTCCTAACACAAGGTGCATGTGGGCAGGTAGTGTTCCCCAACATGGCTTTAAAATATCACATGACGAAGCAATGTTTAGAGAGATGTCTCATGAACTTTGGAGGGCAATAGCACAATGAGGCTTTCAAGCCTTGTTACACGACATCACTTGATGGTGTGTAAGCAAAGCTATGAGTGTGACTATTGGGAAATGGTTTACCCCAGCTTTAACAAGGAGAGAGACATTGAAAAGTTTACATGACGGGGTCCCTCGAAAGAGAGAGATAAATACTCTGAAGGAGATCATCTCTCTTTATACGTGTATTTTTAAGAGAGAGAATACATGCCCACTTGTGCTAAGTGCACTAGAGGTGTGCTCTGTACATAAAAAACTAGTGATCTATTTATTGCTAGTTAATGAGAAATTGAGTTAAAGCATAGTTTACTAAGCCTGTGTAAACCACCTAATGCATAATCAAAATTGAAAATATAGTTAAGAGAAGTATATTAACTATTCAAAGTTCTTTATGGTGCATAAAACTATTAATACAAATTTTAGGGTGCTTCTGTCCCCATCCTACATCCACCATCCTAAGTGTTGTCCTCTTCTATGTTTTAACTAATCTTTCAGATTAGATGTTGCTTTGGTACGTGTGTGTGTCACACTCATAGCTTTGCTTTCAAGACAATCATGCTACTACTATGACGTTTGTTAGCTCTATTTGTCCAAACAGCTCAAGGTGGATTGGGACTTTAGAGTGTAAATATATTTCAAAATTTAAGACTAATTTATGTGGTTTCTTAATTTCCACTAATTAACAAAGATATGGAATAAATGTAACTAATGTTGCCACTTTGATATCTTTGAACAAAGATTAGATTTGTTCGATTCCAACTTGAGTTCTTCATGATTCAACAAGCTAAAATTACTTCAAATTTATAATTAGTTGGGGTTGTCTTTCTTCTTGTTTCATGCTATCTAAGGTTGAAGAGCTTATCACTGCCATGATAGATCACTTTTCTTACCACATAATGCCCATGTCCCTGTGGCTGCATACATCTGTAGATGATGCAGTGCACCTCTTTTTGGGATAAAGGCAATTTTGGTCATCCATATTCTGAACAAAAATAGACATTTTTGAGGAATACTTCTGCCATGAATAACAACCTCTATCAAAACTTCATCACAAGCTAATCATCACAAGTTCATACATATCATTGACGCTCCATCTAAATCTAAGGCTCTATAAGAGCATAAAGTGCTGCCTAAGATACCATAGGCTGGTGCCATAATTCTGTAGGCCTATTGAGGTTTCCATGCAAGTAGATTACGACCTCAACCTAATCAAGATACCAGCTCTCTCTAGTCTCCCTCATCTTATTGTTTGAGCAGATACATGGTTGACGAAGATAATGCTGACTTGTTGGGAAAACTAAAGGGCAACAGAGATGAGTGATTCAAGTTGAACTGTTACATCTAGTTTTTTCTCAAAGTTGAGAGGAAGACCCGCAGTTGATCTACTGTAGCTCAAAGACTCTGGCCCACAACTATCTAGACGAAAATCCTTCAACAAGATGCGAAATTTACCATGTAAAGTAAGCTGTGACGCTCCTCAGACAAAATGAGGCTCTGAGTGCAAAACTTGCCATACCGTGGGATAAGAGGGTGCGCTTATGACACAAATGACATGCCGAAAGAGAGGCACATGAGATTGTGTGATGTGCTGTGATATGTTGTAATGTTATGTGAGGAAGCATGCACGAGGTTATTTCATGGATCTTTGTGCGAGTTTCACCAAGTATTGGCGACTTTAAATAGATCGTGAGATTTCTAGAATATGTACATGACATGTTAAGGAAGGCTTGTACCTTGAGGGGGTAGAACTTTGGAGAGAAGTTACTCTGCACATACTAGAGACAAAGATTATAAACAAACTAGAGATAAGAGACTACGAGGGTTGAAAGATGATGATCGCTGCAGACTCGGAGCCTCAATCCACTTCCTCCATCTTGCTGTCTTCCTGGTCTTTCTCCTCTAGTGGCGGCATCTCGATGTCGTCGCCAACGGTTTCTTCCTCCTCAATGCTCAGACCGAGCTTTAGCATTCTGTGGATTCTGCCTGCGAAAGTGTTAGGATCGTCCAGGCTGAATCCGGACGTCAGTAGAGCGGTCTCGTACAGCAGAAGCACCAGATCCTTCACGGACTTGTCGTTCTTGTCCGCCTCGGCCCTCTTCCGCAGCTCCTCCATTATGCCGTTGTCAGGGTTGATCTCCATTGTCTTCTTGCTCGACATGTAGGAGCTCATGCTGCTGTCCCTGAGGGCTTGCGCTTTCATAATCCTCTCCATGTTTGCCGTCCAGCCGTACTCTCCCGTCACCAGGCAGCAGGGGGAGTCGACTATCCTGTCGGAGACCACCACCTTCTCTACCTTGTCGCCCAAGATGTCCTTTATGACCTTGCATAGGCTCTCAAAGGCGGTTTTCTTCTCCTCTTTTCTCTTTTTCTCCTCCTCGGTGTCCTCGAGCTTCAGGCCTTCCTTCGTGGCCGAGACGAGCTTCTTCCCGTCGTACTCCTTCAGTTGTCCCACGGCGTACTCATCTATGGCGTCCACCATGAAGAGAACTTCGTAGCCCCTCTTCTTCAGCCTCTCGAGGAAGGGGGAGTTCTCAACGGCTTTCTTGCTCTCGCCGGTGATGTAATATATCTCCTTCTGGCCCTCCTTCATCCTGGTCACATAGTCCTTCAAACTTGTCAATTCGTCGCCGCTTCTGGTAGAGTGGTACCGGAGGAGATCTGCCAGCTTCGCCCTGTTCTGGCTGTCCTCGTGGATGCCCAGTTTGATGTTCTTGGAAAAGGCCTCGTAGAATTTGTTGTAGTCATCCTTATTCTCTGCGATCTCGAAAAACATCTCGATGCATTTCTTCACGAGATTCTTCCTAATCACCTTGAGGATCTTGTTCTGCTGGAGCATCTCGCGAGAAATGTTGAGCGGCAGATCATCTGAATCCACCACTCCCTTGACGAATCCAAGGTACTCTGGGATTAGCTCCTCGCAATTATCCATGATAAAGACTCTCCTGACGTAGAGTTTAATGTTGTTCATCTTCTTCCTCGTGTCGAAGAGATCAAACGGGGCCCTCCTGGGGACAAAAAGGATGGCCTTAAACTCCAATTGCCCTTCTACGGAAAAGTGCTTGACAGCAAGATGATCCTCCCAGTCATTAGTTAGGCTCTTATAGAAGGATGAGTACTCTTCCTTTGTGATCTCCTCCGGCTTGCGGAGCCAGATGGGCTTCTGCTTGTTTATCTGCACCCATTCATGGGAGATCTCCTTTACTTTCTTCGTCTTCGATTTCTTCTCTTTGTCCTCGTCGACATCTTCAATGTCTCCTTCCTCTTCCTTTTTAGAGTCCTCTTCCTCATCGTCACTAATCTCCTTCTCAGTAGTTTTTTCAGTCCAGAGGTAGATGGGATAGCTGATGAACTCTGAATGCTTCTTTACGAGATCCTTGATTCTTCTTTCCTCTAGATACTCGACCTGTACAGAAGCACGACCCATGGGAATCGGCAAGGTGTATAAGCAAACAGGTGAGTACTAGGGCAGAGGCCGTTAAAAACCAAAATTTAGATTATAATAGAAGTCTACCTGGTCATCCTTGAGGAACAAGGTAATTTTCGTCCCTCTGCCTAATGGCTCGCCACTAACATCCCGGGTCACAGTGAACGAACCCCCAGCCTGAGACTCCCAAATATACTGTTCATCGTCACTGTGCTTTGTGGCGACAATAACCTTCTCCGCTACCAAGTAGGCTGAATAGAAACCCACGCCAAACTGGCCGATCATACTAACATCAGCACCCGCCTGCAGGGCTTCCATGAATTCCTTGGTCCCAGATCTCGCAATAGTTCCCAAATTGTTCACCAAGTCTGAAAAGGAATGTTAACGAAAAGGGAATGTCAAATAAAGATGCATGAATTGACGGACGAAAACACAAATCAAGTTCACAGACACTGATAATACTCCCAGATCAAAAGAAGGTACAACTTCTCCAAAAAAAAAAAAGTTCTAATAATGCAAGATGAATATCACCAACCCCCCCTGTAACTAGCATCCCACAAAAGAGTACTCTACTTTGATAGAAAAGTTTCGGAATACCTGAGACTCTACGCAACTTTCGTGGCAAAACTTGACAGAGGAGAGTATACATTCTAGCGCACTTGACGAGAGATGCCCCATTCTTCGAAGAACCCAATGACTCAGACTGGATGAGAAAGTCTCAAGCTATGCAACCGGGTCTTTAACACAATCGCGCCACATCCAGGCATGCAAACCGGATGTAGACACATGACAGTGGAAAAACCAGAGTCCCTGTTCAAAGACGCAACCACAGTGCAGGATACACCCATCACTCACCAGCTTTAGTCATCCCGATGCCGCTGTCGATAACGGAGAGGGTCCTATTTGCCTTGTCTGGGACAAGGCGAATGAAGAGTTCCGGCTGCGCATCAAGCTTGCTCTTATCCGTCAAACTCTCGAACCTGATCTTGTCCAAGGCCTGTCATTAGAACCGAAAAGAACCACCATAAAAGAATTAGCAGACTCAATGTAATATCGAACGAAAACCAGAGGCGTTAAGACGAGGACGAATTACTGCAAGTAGAAGAACATAAGGAGGGACGTACATCCGACGAGTTGCTGATGAGTTCCCGCAGGAAGATCTCCTTGTTGGAGTAGAAAGTGTTGATGATGAGGCTAAGGAGCTGGTTAATCTCCGCCTGGAAGGCAAAGGTCTCCTTCTCCACTCCAGCCATCTGCACGTCCGCCATATCCGACGATGAGTCCAGCCCCGGCCGCGTCTCTACAGCACGAAAGAAGGGGAACCACCTGCTCGCACGCTGCTCTTCTCCCAAATGCCTTCCTTCAGCCTCCCCAAGGCAAACAAGCGTCTGTATAAATACCTAATGGCAGAAGGGCGACGGCGGTTCTAGGAGCTTCCGAGAGAAGAATTGGCGGCAACCTTCCAGAGTGTTCAGCCGCCTCTCTTTGCCACGTGGTGGAAGTGGAAAGCGCGGGAATGGGACATGCTCGAATGCACCGGTAGTTGGAACCGGTAATGGATCGGATCCTACTGGAAGAGCCCAGACATTTGAAATTTTTATTTAACATTAAAATCATATTATGTAAGACTATTTTGAACAATAAGTCGAGGAGTGGGGCCCACCGCTGTCAAATTTTCGGTCTACTTTTTTTCTCTTCGACAGTTTCTCCCGCCAATTTTCGGCCCGTCCTCCAGCAGCACGGGCGAGTGGAGTCGCCGACGATGGTCGAGAAGAAGGCGGCGGCGGCGGCGGAAGCCTCCGTCCTACTCCGGCGCAGGCTCTGCGACAGCGCATTTATCTTCGCCCCTCTTAGATCCTCTCCGGACGGTAACTACAGGTTTGTCATGTTTTCATCCGTTTTCGTGCTTGTATCTCGTATATTTTTATTTTTCCTTTCATGTCTCGGTGGTTTTCCCTAACAATCAACAAAAGGAAGAGCCATTTTGATGGCTTCTTATCTCTGTTGATCTCAGCAAGTTGAAGTTCCTGATTTCTAACTCCATCACTGAGGCCTGCAACAACTCCGTCCTAATACTTGGGCCCCGTGGATCCGGAAAGAATGCTGTACGGCGACCTTTCCTCAAGAGTTTCTTTAACTGATAATCCCTATTGTTTGGTCATTTGGTTGATGTCTCTCATTTTTGGATTGAAGGTGCTGGAGCTTGTTCTTGAAGATCTGAGGGGGGAATATCAGGATATGATCTCTGTGGTCTGGCTTCTGTACAAATCTCACTTTCTCCCTTGGCTTTGCTTGCTATCCTTCATTTTGTGCATTAGAAAGCTTTCAGTTCAACTTCTAACTATTTTATAATCGGGATGATCTTAGGTGAGACTGAATGGGTTATTGCACGGCGATGATAACTACGGCATGAAGGTTAGTTTCTTTGAAAAAAAAGTTCCCCTTTTTCTTCGGTTTAATTGTAAAATGAAAGGTGTCGCCTTCCCAGGACGTGTTATTGTAGAAGTACTGATTCATAGAGAGATGATGTTCCTTGCTTTTGTTTGACTCTGGGTTGATAATTTAGTTATGTTGTGCAGGAAATTGCACGACAATTATGTTTGGAGCATGGTTTGTTGTTCTCAAAAATCGTATGCTCTCATATGCTTGTTAGTTTGTTATTCAAGTTCGTTTAATTTTAGGATGAAATCTCATAAATGTTCAAGGTTTTGTGGTTCCAAATGCTTTTCATTTCTGTGTAGGCTTCGTCGGATGACAACTCTAGGTTCCTGATAGATATGTTACGGTATGTGAAAAATTGTAAATTAATGTATATTAGATCTTGATTTTTTTTTACATTTTCTCTCATTTGATTTGGGTAGAGAAATTTGCACTCAAATGACTAATTTTTTAATTCTAAACTCTTCTATTTCTTGAACTTTATCCTACAGAGAGTGCGGTTTAGCTCACAAAACGGTCATCTTTGTATTGGACGAATTTGACCTCTTTACACAGGTCCCTTTGTATGGAGAATGTTTTGTGTTACTATTTCTTATATAATTATTTTATTTTATTTACTGAAAGATATTTATTTTTTAAATAATTATAGGGAAAGCAGCGTCTTCTCTATGGCTTGCTTGATGCGATGCAATCTCTAGTTTCGCAGTCTGTTGTTATTGGTGTCAGCTGTCGCTTGGTATGGAGCTTCTCACCTGTACATTCTTGCTTCTCTTGAATTTTCCATGTGAAGAAGATGTTGCGATTGATTCTATTTAACGTGCTGTGGAAGGAATTTGGAATCTTCTGTTCACGCCGATCTGCTGAATGACAATGCCTACTTTTGGAACACTTGTCTTTGGAATGATAATGTATTGAGTTAGCTTGTTTGCAGGCCAGATAGCACTCGGGGAGTAAAAATCATAGAAAAGTTGTATTCATTGGAGTATTTGGGGATTCGTCTGGTTTACTGTGGCAGCTGATGCCTTATATGTGTCAGGGCTTTAAAAATTTATGACTGCTTCGTCTGTGTTTTCCCTTTTAAAACTGGAACGCTAGTCTCTTTATGCACCTTTCATTATATTCTTGTTTAATATTAGGAAGAGATTCTTTCTTTTTGATAGAAAATGAGTTTTTTACGTTTAGAGAACATCTGATCTTTTACTTAACTGCATTGGAGATAATGTTGTGATGTTGAAGTAGTTCCCACACGTCTCAAATCAGGGAAAGATGAGCACTAGGGTTGTTTGAGTGCCAAACGTACTGATATTATTTACCCTCTTTTGGCGTTAAACAGCATCTATTGCACTGGATCTGTTAGTCTATTATGTTTAAAAGGTTATCGAACTAATCATATTTATTTGTTAGCTCTTCATATTTATTTGCCTAACCTCTTCGAAATGTGCCTTATTAAGTCTGTTCGGGATGCTGGCACGATGGTTATTATCAGCCCAACCATCTGATCAGAAACTCCAGCCCAAACAAGTTTTAAACAGTTCACATGCCAATTTTGGGTGTTCATCAGTCAGGAAGGGGTGCTGCCTCACGTAGGTACCAGTATCTATCCTTGGATCCCAGATTAAATATCCCATAGTGTTTCTGAGGAGGGATGAAATATTCTTCTCTGCCGTTACCTGAAAGGGTTTACATGCATTTTCTGGGTAGTTTTCTAAGTCATTAGACCTTTACTAGGTTGATGAGTTCACAAGGTGAGGGAGAAACGTCCTGTTATCCTAGAGCAGAGAGTTTCTTAGGCATCAAAATGGGACTTACAGGTAACTAATGCTATACGTGACCTAGCCACATGTAGCCAGGAACAATTCTGCAGATGAATTTTCTGCTTCCTTGAGATACTTCTCTCAAAAACTAACGTATCATTTAGCAATCAAGTCCGAACTAGGTAAAAAAGTCCGTACACTGGATTATAATTCTTGGAAATGTAATGCTAATGGTAGTCGCTTACTTGAGTTTATGCTAAGACTTGTCATGAACTGTGTAAGAGGGATCAACAAATATGAGAGGGAGGGACTACGCACCTAAAGTCCTGGCATTCTAAAAACAATGAAGGAACCAATACAATCTGATGTGTAGAAGCTATCGGCCATACATATGAAGGGCAGATTTGGATTGCCAATACAATCTGGTGTGAAACCGAGAAGTTTCTGCCAAGATCATATCTGATTTTCGTCACAAATGGGAAAGGAAAGCTCCATTACGAGCTGTAGTACGTATGGTAAGTTTGACACCTATGCATGCTAGATGTCACCAGAACTGTTCCACAGCTAGTAACCTTAATTCATGCTGATAGGTGGACTGTGTTGTGTTTCTCTGATCATATTAATGATGTCGTTTTGACAATCATAAAAGGTTGACAGCATAAAAAATGAACAGATTTACCTGGAAGTTACTTCTTGGCTTCAACGCTCTTCAAAGTCTGCTGTGTCACGGTTTATTTTTTTCACCGTTGGCAGGCATATACGTGAACTTAAACCCACGTTTAAAGGAGAACCAATTATTACATATAAACAAATTTGACCATTTAGCTTGGAAATTCTGAAAACTCATAAATCTTACGTTTTCGTTTTGATGTTGTATGATTGATTACTCGTGGCTCTGTACCAGGTGTAGAACTGCCTGTACATGAAAGTATATCTATAGATATGTTGGCATGGTGAATGTTATTATTTTTTTTGAAGCTTTAATCCATACGCACGTGTCATGAATTCTGCTTGAAAATTGAGATATGAATATACTTTCTTTCTAGTCAGTATTTCATTTGTATCACTGTTATTCCTCTTACATGTAAAATGTTTTTTTAGGATGCTGACCAACTTTTAGAAAAAAGAGTAAGGTCGCGTTTCTCGCATAGGAAACTTTTGTTTGTTCCTCCCTCGGTGGAAGATCTACAGAGGTATGGTTTGTTCTCATCTGTAATGTTTTTCTAGTTGGTGATTCATACCACTATTACAAAGGAACAGAAAGTAGGGTTAACGAAAAACAAAACAAAGTGAGAAGAAAGATGCCGCAGAAAATAACAGAAAGATAGAAAAAACCACATTTTTTATCCCCTCATCTAAGAGGATCGTATCTGAAAAAGAGAAAGAATGATATTCCTATTTCTATCTTGGTTAATTTTAACGGGAATGCTTGAAGGTCATCTCCTGTATCTTTCACGCATCGCTATTGACTGTCTGAAAACATGCAATATTACCGTTTCGGCCGTGGCTTTCTCTTTTCTGAAACTCTAGTAGAATTATGCTTCTTCCCTCCATCAGTTCAGTAATATTTGGCTAAACACTGACTTGATTACGGACTTTTAGGAATAGATCTTTCAATGGAAAAAAGTGTCGGTGGTCTCACATCCCGCAGATAGATGTCGGTGGTCTCCTTTGTAACCCCAAAAAATGTTGTTTTGGATGCTATCTCGCTCCTACCTGCTATCTAAAACTGTATAAAATTTTCTTGAAGATGTAGTTGTTGAGGACTATGCATTTGATACTTATTGTGTGTTTCTGCCGTTGATTTCGCAGATTGGTAGAGCGTATATTATATTTACCTGCAGACTTCAGCTCCCCATGTGATTTCGTCACGGAATTCAATTCGAAACTTGGTGTATCCTTGTCGCTCTATATTTTTGTGCCTTTGAAAATTGAGACATTTTATGATCTTTTGAAGCAGGGGACGTAGTGATGTGTCCGACATTTGGTCAAGCTCCATTTCTTTTAGAAAGCTCGTGTCAAATATCCCTGTCACATGTTCTCAATTTCTTTCTTCAAGCTAGTGGGAGCATGCCATCGTTCTCGCTATCAAACTAATCTATTTAAATTATAGATTATGTTTTGGAAATTGTTAGATCATGACTGCCAAAATCGTCAATTGTCAATTTTTGTGTTTTTCTGTTGAAATGTGCTGAAAATAGTTTCCTTTGTCAGTTTAGCTTCTTTGAACATCCTCAGAGAATCACTTCTGATCATGAAATATGTGATTATGTTTGATACTGGGGACAAAAAAAGCTATCTTGAAAAGAAATGTCTTTTAACTGTTAAAATGTTTTGCTTTTCTTCGGCAATTGAGAGTTTGGATGATCATAATGGGAAATCCTGTCCAGTGTTTCATCATCCTCTGACAATTAAGATTAAATTCGGAAATGTTTGACAAGCATTTTACATTCTCTCTTCTAATATATTACGTGCTGATTGTGCTAGCTTCTTCAACTGTTCCCTTAGCATTCCACAGAAAATTTTCGTTGACAAAAAGTTCAAAGATGTACTTGGTTCAGTGTCTAATGTAGATGGCAGCATCAGCAATCTCCTGCGGTTTTTGTAAGCTTTAATTATGGGGATTTCAGACTCAAATACTAATTTAATCTTTTATCTTTTTGTATTGAAGCCTTGAAAATTAATCTATTATCATCAGATTTCGGGTTGTATCTTCATTGGATCTGGAATCAGGACTTTTGTCACTGGATAACTTCAAGACTGCGAGTTTGTCAATCCACAGGCATCCAAAGATGGAAAATATTCGAAGTAGGTCTCAGCTTGAATTTTCATATATGAGATTCTTTGTTAGGTTAGACTATTCCACTCCTGAATTTCAGGAAGATTTGTTTTCGTTGAAGTTATATTTAACTTGGTAAATACATTCTTCATCATGTTTTGTTTAATCTAGAGCATGAATAAATGTGGCAGTTGCACCATTAAGGTATAATATACCTGCTTGGAGAGCACGTATTTCTTCTGTCAGTTCATTACGCCGACCCATTTGACCAGGAAGATGATTCTTTTCTTTTTATCCATCCACCCAATCACATACTACATTTATGTTAAGGTTTGTAATATCTTTCTGGATTCTCGATGTTCATTAATGGTCTTCTTCCTTCCACCAATTGATAATCTTACCTTATAGTTGTTCATGTCATTTTCATTGCTTGTTATTTGGAAACTCTTTCTTGGAGTTTATTATATGCTGTTAATTTACTAGCAAGGTCGGCTGAGCAGCTGGCATTCTAGAACTTGTAGAGTTAGAAACCTAAGTCAGGACATGGTGAAAGGGATGTGACTCGACTTGTCTTGAACTGACAAAATTATTCTTGCAAATAAATTTATGTTAAATTACTATAATCTCTCCGAATTTTTTTTTTGACTTCGTCAATCCTAATTTTTTGTTCAGGAATCGAATCTCGGAAACAAGCCAAGTCAAGTTAACATGCCCTTTCCCTATAATCTCTCTTGACCAGTCATTTGATAAGATCATAATATGATCTTAATATTCTTATGTTTTTGTCACATGAGGAGAAACGCTTAAATTCGTACGCCTAATTTATCTAACTCTTCACCATGTTACCAACTTTTCTAATGATAAAGCATTTAGCTCATTTAATGTTCTGTTTCACTCATCTTTCAGTTTCCTTTTGATTCCATCTTTTACCTCATATGTGTGAAGGAGTGGTTTGTTATAGTTTAAAATTTATACTGTAGGAACCCGTGAAGGATTGAAATCATCACTTGAAAATTACTTCTGTATGTGGAATGTGAAGCTACTGAAACAGAATGATCGGCATGTTTCCGCTTTTGTGTTGAAAATGAATAGTCGACATCTTTGAGTCGCTTATAGATTGAGTTATAGAATCCTCTTTTGTTTTCTCTGACTTGAATTCAGCGAGAAAAAGAAAATAAACTGAATTAAGTAAATCATCCATCTCATTGAGCAGGTTTAAATGGTAAAATTGGTTTTGTTGGTGTTATTTACCCCGAAATGTTTTCTCCAGCCTGCTCCTATCGTCCTCATAACTGGCTTTTGTGTCATAGGTCGTCAGTTTATCAATGATCCCTTTAAGAGTATTTGCTTCCATATAGTGGCTCTGGTATTGTATCATCATTTAGTTAACCATATTAAACTGATTGCGGCAGATATACATGGGACTTTGGATGAAAATACATGCAAGTAAACATAAAAAATCTTGTACACTCACCAGTGTCCACCTTGGCCTGATGAGTATGGTAATCGAGAAAGTTTGGAATGAAGGATTTTTTTTAATATTTCTCTCTTAACAATAAGTGAGCTGATTGGCACAACAAGCTCCCTTTAATTAACTTGTCTGGGTCCAATCGGATAATGTCTCTATTTCTTTTAATCTTCTGGCTAAACTATTGTGTTACGACCAGATGCGTCCATTTTGGAGCTCTATCTTCTGGTGTGCATGCATAGACTTGAAGTCAAGGAACAGAACTCGTACAATTTCAATTCAATAATGAAAGGTGAGATAATTGCGATATTAATTCTTCATTCATATTTTATTTTTTTTACATAATCTTGGATAGCAGATATTGATTGGTTCACGTTTGTGACCAGAATATAAGGCTATACATGATGCCTACAAGTCTTCTGACTGCCGGGGGGGCAATGCCTGTTTAAGGGTGCGCATCTCTTTGAATCTTAAGAGAATTTTAAGTAATATTCCTAAAGCTTTCCAATGTTATGCTCGAATGTTATGCAGGCGTTTGAGCACCTACTGGAACGGGAATTAATTAGCTTTACTGACACCCGAAGAGGGGGGTTATCTATTGAATATCGACCTGTGAAACTTCTGGTCTCACCTCATGAACTCCATCAAGGGCTGAAATCGTATCCTTCATGTCCTGTAAGTTGGTTGGGTGTTGTCATATTATGTTATGCTCCATGGCACTCTCTGTGAACTCCACAAGGATCAAAGCTAGCGAAGTTGGCCCATGGGTTTTGGGGGGGGCCGGGAGTTGTTTGTTTGTTCATATTCTACGATGCTCATTTCGATTGCCCATGGCAGGTTATACTACAGAAATTGTTGAACCACGAGACGTATAAGTGAGGCCACAGTAATGGGCAGAGTGAACTGGATGATCATCCCCATTCTCCATTTGATCACTGGTAAGCCCAAAGCGGAATGTTTGATCCTCATTTCTGTGCCAAACATCTTTGATCTCTCCTCTCCGTCTATGAATTATTCTGGAAATGACAACTGCATTGAACAGCAAGCCTTTGTGCATTTCGTAGAGTTTTTTATTTTTATTTTTTAATCAGCATTCTCGCCAATGCAGGGGCTGCTGTGGTGCTTGCGATGACATGCCTTGAATGATTGGAAAGTTTTGCAGGTTACAGTTTTGTTCTTGTCATTTATTTATTTTTACTGTACTTGCCAAAACCTTTTTCACGGCACTTGCATGCATTATTAGCACTGTATTTTTAAAAACTTTGGAGAACATACACGTCATCATGTTGCCAGTGAGATAGGGGTTTTGACCAGGCAATGGTTTCTCATGTTGCCTGGTGATAACTCATGCATTTACAGAAAAAGCGAACCCTTGATGACCGTGTTAGTATCACCTTTTGAAGCTTGGTTTCTTTTGAGAAGGAAAGCCTCCAACATATGGAAATGGAAATTGCCTCGTGAAAATACTACCCATCTAAGCATGCATGCCGGTTTGACCTTTGCAGTCTCCTTTCATAGAAAACACCTCCTTGAAGGGCTGAAGAAGAGTTTTAGTTCGTGAACTGTAGAAATCAGTCTTGCCAATAACTTTCTGACCAGATGGGCAACCTGAGTCAGGAGTTCACAGCAGAAATCCCTCAATAATGCTAGACTGCATTCACTCAACAGACCATGAAAGAGTTTACGAGCATGGGTTGATACATAGTTCTGAAAATTTTCCTTATTTTGGTGAGACCCTTCTCGACGAACAAAAAGAAGCTCTCAGGTTTATTCTCCTTTATGGCAACCGAAACGCCGACAAAACTCCTTCAGTAGGTGTAGCCTTTGACGAACATCCCTTTCTGTGCGTCATCACTCTCACCCTCCGCTGAGTAGCGGCCAAGCTGAGCGAGAGAATTGGCCTTGGCCCGTGCCAGAAGAGCCTTCTGTGCCGCCTCAACGTTCTCTGGCCGTCCCTTCCACGTCTTCAAGACCGTGTTCTGGAGGGCCCGAGCGTAGGAGAATGAGACGTGCCATGGGTTGTGAGATTGATTCATCGCATTCAGGTTCAATGTCGCCTCCATCTCTGACTGCCCACCTGACAAGAACTGCACCCACCATGGGTCATTTATCCCCGTTATTTTCCATAGATCATACGGATAATGCTTCCATTATTATCCACCAGGGTCCGTCAGCTATGTCTAGCCAAAATCAAATCCATAGATCATAGAAAGAGTTAAGGTGAGATAGTTGGTAGGAGGTACCATGATCCCGGGGACGGCAGGGGGCACTCTCCTCTGCAGCATGGCGAGGGTGTGCTTGGCGATCGTCTCTGGGGTGGCCCTCTTCTCATGCTCGGCGCCGGGGGTGACCATGCTGGGCTTGAGAAGGATGCCCTCGAACATCACGTTGTTTTCGGCCAGGTAGTAGAACACCTCAGCCCACACAGCTTCAGCCACCTCCAGAGTCCTCTCGATGGGGTGGTCTCCGTCGAGAAGGATTTCTGGTTCCACTATCGGCACAAGGCCATTGTCCTTCAAATGCCATGACAATTTACTATCAGTAAGTTCGACTTGGATCATCTATGTCACAAGATTCTGAAGAAAACTTATTTGTGCGTGTCAATGTGCGTTATGCTCACAAAAAGCAACTACACTGAAGTTTGAGGAAATTTCTTAGTTTGTAGGATTTTGATGTCTGATAACAGCAGAGCAGGTCCAATTTAGTAGGATGACATCCTCGAATGACAAAAAAAATTGGAAGAAATTTATGGTGGGAAAGATAACTTCTACCTCTTCTTCATAGGGGGCAAGATGCGAAGGCACCATAGTAATTTCACTATTAGATGCTTACATGAAAGGAATGATAATTATTTATATTATACTTTCTTTCATAAACTCAATGCTGAGGAACAAAGAAAAAACAGCCATATCAAAATCTAAGCGGCATACATTGAGCATTTTCTCCTTAGCAGATCCTTTCGGATCAAAGGAAGGGCGATATGGAAACATATTTGGCAAAAAAACTAGAAAATAGCTTTGGAGCATGGTTATTTTCAGGTCTGGAGGGAAAATAACAAAAAAAATCACTGCTCAAGAGGCCATGAAAGAGTCCAACCAAGAAGCAAATATTGTCCTTGCCCAAAATCGCGCTATGTGACGAATATTAATTACATTTAGGTAATTGACCCTCCGGAAGTAAACTAAGGTGGGCAATAACCTGGATCCTTCAGGAATCCTAAGCTCTCACACTTGAAATATTTATGTGGTCCATTTCTCCAAAGTAGCAGCAGAAATATTTGAAAGAACTCCTGATAGAATTCTTACGACAGCAGAATGGCACAGAAAAGCAGAAGATCGTGGGAGGAGTGGACGAAGATGGATAGAAAGAAGGGACATTTGGCATGCAGCCATTGAGAGAGCTCCACGTTGAAGGCTCTAGGTTCCTTAAAATCGTATTGAAGAGGTCTTGGAAGTCTCACAAGGGATGGATCGCTGGCTATCTCCTCATCATACCTGAGGATTTAGACATAGAAAGCAATATTACCCACTAAGAGGCTAATACATAAACGTGTTCTTAAACCAGTTACCAGTGGCAACTGGGATACCAATAAGTGAAGATACCCCTCCCTTCGAAACCCAATAAGAACATTAGAGATTAAAGAAGTAATTAGCGCCCCAATGGCCATCTACATTGTTTGCGATCAGCTAAGCACCCACTTGCACATCCCCTCAAGTATGATGAACCAATATGAAGCAAATATCCAACAATACGGAAATTCAAAACACATCTACTTTGGAGAAACAGGTGCTAGTGATAAGAGTGATCTCCTAGTATATGGAGAGACAGGTTCCCTTCTATGAGGAGGCACCTCCTTCTCAAAATATGGGAATAATGTGAATGGGTATATGTCAAACCTCTCAGCTCTGAACTATAGCACTATTCACACAGCTTCCTGACCACGTCTGTCAGGCAAAAAACGTGGGGTTCAAACAGCAGGTCAGGGAAGCAACCCCACAGAGTCCACTAATAATTAACAATAAAAATCTGAGAAAAAGATGCTCTTGAGAAATCTACAACAACAAGTTAGAACATAAGAAAAAAATCCTAGTGTGCGTGTATTTATGAAGAAAATGCAAAAGCTGTAATTAAATATGTTTTTCAGATAAAAATCGCAAGACTTTTGGAAGGAATTCAACTGGGAAACAACTCTAAATTTGAATTATCTTCGGTGTAACTTGAACGCTTGGTGCCAGAATATGCAAATGATGAGATTATCAGTACCTGAGCAATAGCAGCATAACGAGCAAGGCCCCATGCAGCTTCCTTTACAGCCAGTGCAGATGGGCCACAAGGAATGCTAACAACTGTACGCCTGAAGGCTCGAAAAAGAAACAAGAATTAAAGAATACATAAATTCCACACAAAATGAACAAAAATTATAGATACCCACAAGTCCATAACAAAAGACATGCAATGAAAAAAGCTTGAAAATGATATGCACTCACCATTTTGCAAAGCGTGCACCTTGCTTGTAGTATTCAGCACATCTTGAAGCCAATCCATCCAATCCTTGACACCATGACTCATTGTTTGATCCTGGTAGAGGCACCAAACCCTTCAAAAGAAAGCCAGTTTGAAATATGTCATCTTTCCCAAATACTAAGTGAGTTTGTATGAGGGATTTTGCTAAACTGGTTAAATGACATAAATGACAAGAAGAATTACCTTATCGACTTTAATTCCAGGCATAATATTCCCTTCATACAGACAGTCCACAAATTTCTTTCCATCTACTGTGGACTGATAAAGTGTTTCCTCAAATAGAATAGCACCAGAAATGTATTCACCCAGTCCAGGGGTTGTCAACAGAAGTTGCCTATAAGCTTGACGATTTTCTTCTGTGTTATCCAGCCCAATTGAAGCAAGCCTCTTTCCACACGTGGCATTTGATTCGTCAATGGCAAGAATGCCACGCCCAGGAGATGCAATAGATTTCTATAATCATACATTCCATAGACAAATCAGAGAGCTATCCACCTTAACATTGTGAGGAAATAAACAATTTTTTTGCATTTTGCCAAAAAAATGAGAAACAAATCAATATAAAAGGGTAGCAATCGAAACGCAGACTAAGGGTCTCCTTGGACGTAACTAAGAGATAGCGACACGTAGTCAACCGTCAAAAAAAATAAATCTCATCGGCTATAGAATACTTTTAAACGTACAGCTGAAGGCGTACAACAAAGTGCGACAATGAGGACGACACACGAGATGTTATCACATCAAGACCAAACACAAATGTCCAGCCAAGACTCCGTTGAACCAAGGCAAGGCAACGTAGTTTAAACGTAATAATGTTCCAAGGAAAAGTCGACGCTAGATCAGAAGATAGAATTGAACTTCAGACTCAGGGAATTCATCTGAATGCTCCATGCAGAAGCAAACCCTTATAGACATGTTCGATCTTCGGTTTTCCATTAAAGGTTGGAGAAGGACAATCACTCGTTCTCGAAGCCAGAGCCAAAGGAACTCCCGATCTGGGGGTCCCCAATATTTTGACTGTTGTAAGCGGCAGATTAAGTAAAATCAACGCTACAAACAGAGCCTACCACATTGATCCAAACACAACGGGTAAACGGCGAACTTGATCTGCGACAAGCAGACATTTTGACTGATAAAACCATGAAACTACATGTGCGTTGAACGGCTGATGTAATATTTTCAGATCATGAAACTACATGTGCACTTCCGAGTTAAAATGCAAAAGGAGAAAAACGAAAACCTATTTAATTACGGTTTACATCGCAGGACAGAAATCCTGTTCTAAGAGATGCGATTAATACAAAAGGAAAACCGAGAAAAAATAGATCAAAATTCGGGCTGCAGTTTTCTCAGTAACAAAAGATGAAGAAGAAATATATATATATATATATATGGACAAGGAAAATTCAGGAATCCAGTTGGGGGAAGAAGACAACGAGCCACTCACGGCGGTTTGGACGAGCTCGTCGGAATAGGCCCCTGCCTTGACCTGCACGACCACCCGTCGCGGCACTGTCCGGAGGGAACTCACGCCGCGGTTCAACAGCTTCCGGCTGCCGATCCACCTCGTCGACGGCGGAGCAGTCGCTGTCGCCATCTCTCTCTCTCTCTCTCTCTGCTTCCTCGGCGATGTCGATTTCACTCTCTCTAACCTCTCCGGTTCTCCGCCGATGGGGTCGTTTTTAAAGCCGGAAAGAGACAAGCCACTTAAGGGCATATATGTAATTGTTCATGATAGAGAGGTGATGACGATTGCTGACATCCTCCGTACCAGTCTCTTATCCCTTCGGAACAAGATAAAGCGCATAAGGTCACTGCATATTCTCCGTCTATTTCCACCTCCTCATAGGCCTCGATGGCGTGGCTCTACGGAGAATGGATTCGGATATAATGTCCCCAGGAAACATCAAACCTTGTGGGGCTGCTCGATCCGGCCGGTAGGTGGCTATCAACACACGTGAGATCGGATTTCTCGTCGCCACCCACCACGGCAACGTGTCTCGTCTCACGTGATCTCGCCTTCCTCACGGCGCTAGTCAACTCTGCAATAGATACGTCCCGGTCAACGATTGGGCCCCCACGCTGACCACCGGAAGAGCAACGGGTCGGCCAGGCTTCCATTTATGAACCCCAGTCCAGATAGTTTTATATAGTACTTAAATGGAAGCAGACCAAAACAATGTGGCGGCCATTTCTGGCAAAGAGATCAAGATTCAATACCAAAGTCGAATCAGGGAACAGTTTGACTTCAACCAAAATCACGATCGGTTGACCGTTGTTTATGGAAGAATCCCTGTAGACCCTTATTTTTTTAGCACTAAGAAGCCCATATATATATCTTATTTTTCATCATACATACATACCTTTGATTGTTCAACTACATCCCTCAAAATTTTTACATCCTCGCACTTCAGTTTGACAATTGGCACAACTAACGACAGTTGACCTGTAATTATGTCAACTCTTGTTTCTCATGGCATTCATTCATGGAATGACCCTTTCTGTAAACGACTCTCTATTGTTGCACATGTTGTCAATTAAAGTAAATTAACACTCTCTATGAGAATCTTCTCTTGAGAGCTTATAGAGAATCTTCTCTCTATATGTTGCCATGCTTATCTCCAAGTATCATGTGTCTCACATTTTGTTATGCTTCACATAATACACAAAAAAAAAATCGTTTTTTTATTAAATTGAATTTTTATAATAATTTGACATAATTTCAAACCCAATTTGAGTACATTCATGGGGAATTTTCTTGATTAGATAATCAATTAGAATTTTATAGTTTGATTATTTAATTATAAAAATGTCTCATTAATTGGTACTCCCTTGCAGTATCTAAAAAATAGTTGAGTAGACGTTTTGCAAACCAATCCAAAAATATTATCAACATGTATCCAAAAAAAAGGAATCTCTTATCAAACAATTAAAGAACTAAATCCCTTATAAGTGCTACACTTCACTCATTGGAAGCTTAGACAAAATTGACCAAGGAATAGAGCTGGGGAAGAAGGTTAATTTTAAAATGCCTTATGTCATCATGACTATCTTAGCGTGACTTATATTAATTGACTTAGTAATGCTGATCTTTTCTCCATCAATAATGACAAAAATCTATCAAAAAGTGCAACAACAAATTATTTTCTAAATCATGTCCATTCTTCTAGTATGCTTAAAGAATGACAAAATCCAATTTCTTCAACTAATTCAGCATTCAAATTGGAGAGAACAATTTGAAACATGGATCAGGCAACTAGGATGTCATTTATTTAAATATTTTTTTAATATTATATAAGGCATACATGATAAATCCCTTCATCTTAGTTACCAAAGATCCTTCTAAGAGGTTAAAAACTTCTTTGAATGGCTCCAGCTGCCAACAATGGCATCACATGGCTATAGGCTTTACCCTCATTTGGTTTTCATGATATCAAAGCACTTGAGTAGAATTAGCTGATGTAATCTGTGCATATCATTTCTACAGAACTAAAGCTTAAGATTATGTTATCAATCTATTATGCTTGCATTTAGTAATGGGTAAATCTCATGCAATGATTGTCCGAGTTCTACAATATCTTTTGTATCTTTCTTCTTGAACAATACCAAGAACTTTTCTGGATTACAAATCTACCACTCACATTGAGCCACCTAGGTCTTGAAAGTAGATTCCATATTTTGGATAAACTTGAGTTGCTAATTTTAATATAGAAGCTTTGGCAATTGATTTACATAAATTCAATATTTCTAAAAAACAATATTTAAAGATAACCCATTGATTAAATTCATAACTTTGAATTGTATTATTCCAATGTGTGAGGCTGGCCTTTTAGAATAAATAGTTTAACCTATTTTAGCTTCTAGAAAAAATTGTGGACAACCAAATGAAATCAATAGTGAAAATTAGAGTGGTAGTGAAATAATATTATATTTTTTATTCTTACTATCACCACAACACAAAACGATTAAGCTCCAATTTTAGCATATAAAAAATCAAATAAAATTTAACAATATTTTCATCATTTAAATTCATTATAGTGATGTTTTAGAAAAAAATTCATCATCTGGTTGTCCATTATTTGAATTTTTTACCTATCGTAGTATTTCAATCAAACTCATTACCAATGACTTTATAATTAGTCAAACATTTTAAAAGTTACTAAAAGGTATGTGGCATATGTTTTCTAGAATAAATATCAAAGTGTATTAGTTTTGCAGTAAATAATAGTTTTTAGGAGAGTTCTAGAAGAACCAAGTGCAAAGTTGATTTGGATCTTTTTTAATTCAGATTATGAAATTTGGACTTGTAGTGGTCTAGTCTATTTGGCCTACTCAACTATCTTAAGACATTGTCCTTCATTGTTGAGCACAATGACTTCAATTATCTTTCACTAAATTCTAGCCAACCCAATTGTTTCTTAGAAACACTTCTTTCAAAGTCACCTCTATCAACACCTACTCAATTTCTTCTAAATCCACAACTCTAGGAGGGAAATCAAATAAGTGTTCATTTAATTTCTTCTTGACACACCTCCAGCTCAACTTGAGCATCAAAAATATTACATGGAAAATTAATAATAAATTAATAATTTATAGTATTGGCAAAGAGCTTTTGGTGGCATTAAATGCTCAGCTCAAAGTTGTAACAAAATCTTGGTGTGTGGATGCACTTGAATGTTTAATAGAGAAACATTGAAGTCAATCATTGAATGATTTTCCTCCACTTGGGATTTGGGGAGCACCTTTTTTTTTCATTTAAGGGCCAATTTTTTAATTTTTTTGAAAATTTTAATGACATTTTTTTTAACATAATTTTTTTGAAAATGATTAGAAAAGGTTTTCAATGACTATTGCTTCCAATTAGAGGGTCTTGTATTTTTTTGTCAATTTTTCTATTGTCTTATACTACAACACCCTTTAATTGCTCACTCTCTCTTGAGTTGACCCTTTCTATTGTGAAGAAAAACATAAATTATGATGGAAAAGTGGGGTTTAAAAATTCTTATTAAAATTTTACAAACTAATTTAGAGTAGTTGGAAGCAAACATTTTCAAGAGTTACATAGATGTTCAAATATTTTGGTAACTTAGAAATACTATTTTATCTTTGAGCAAAATTTCTTAAATTTTGATCCTTTTCCTTCTTGATGACTTACCTATTTAAAAGGTGAACTTTGCAAGCTGAGTGGGTAAGGTGTTTTGTTATATGAAATTACCATATTACCCTTTCATAATGTCTTCCTAACTTTTTAAAACTCATATAACTAGGTAAGTCTAACATTGAGACTCTTTTTTAGTGAAAAAAGAGAACTTTCCATCACATCATAAAAGAAATCAAGCCAATTCAATTAGGGATTTATAATAAATGATTTATTTTCAACAATCAAAAATAAATTTGGTGTGTCTGTTATGTCCACTCCCTTAATAAAATAGAAAAGGACCCTCTAGGCCATGCACCCAATCCCAAAATCACGTAGTACTGTTTTAAAGGATTGAAAAGTATTAATATTGTATTTCTCAAACATACATACACAATCATGATATTACATAATGACTACTCTACTAGTCTACCCATCTGTTATGATCAATTTTGTAAAGGCTTTCAAAGCCAATTGCAAACTGTTCTTATTTTTATAGTTTTCTTTGTGAAGCAAATTAGCTACTATTCCTTGAATGGTAAATATTGTATGTATTTCCCACATTAGTAAGCAACTAAAAACATCTCTAAACTAGAATATAAAGATTGGTCCCCTACATCTAAAAGTCATCTTAGTTCAGATATGCACATGCGAAAGGTATTAATCAATCTTGTAGAGCAAGCTTTCCTTTAATTTAGCTTTTTGATAATAATCAAGGGAAAATAAGAAGTCCACTCATTTTTGTGGCTATCGGAGGAAAATCTTTAACACTAATGGCATTTACAATATATAAAATCACCTACATATATTTGGTATATAACGCTTAAAAAAATCTAAAACCCAAGTCTCTCTCTCTCTCTCTCTCTCTCTCTCTCTCTCTCTCTCTCTCTCTCTCTCTCTCTTTCTCTCTCTCTCTCCCCCCACCCTGCCTCCCTCCCTCTATCGCTGCTCTCTCCATGGACTTGTTCCACCTCCAGCCACACGTTTTTGTTCTCCGGTATTCCCCATCGTCGCACACAGTTCGGACCTCGTTTCCAATAGACAAAGTGAGGTTTTTAAAGCTCTCCAAGTGATTCCTCGGCAACAGGGAGTGGTTCTCCGTTTCTCCATGCGACGGCAAGCAGCCCTGTAAATCCTCACACTGACCAATCTCGATACTGGTTGGTTTATTGACTGTTCTTCACATTCCACTGTTGCGACCGACATCTTCCGAGTCTAGGATGACCACGTCACCCTCTTCATGTCTAAACTTACGGTCAAATCGAGTGTGCTCAGATGAAAAAAACATCTCAAGTTTGGTCTAATCGACAGGCCAGCTCTGACTCCGTCTGTGAGCGTTCTTCATCATCCCGAACACAGCGTAGAGTCAAAGGAATCACGTGGAAGCAGCGCGGAGTAGCCTTGATGAATAACGATGGAAGTTTTATTACTTTGCCAGTCGTAGGAGGCGTTACAGATGAGAGCTCGTCTGTACACAACGAAAGAAAATCCTCCCGCTCAAGGAAACGGCGTGAGATGGAACGAAAGAATGAATAAACAAAGCAACGAATGGGTTAGGCGAAGGGAGATAAAGAAGAATGAGAACTCGACGGAGGAGAAAGAAACAGCCTCCTCCGCCGCCGCTTTCTCTCTCTCTCTCCCTCTCTCTCCTATTCACAAGGCGGCGAACTCTCGGGGGGCGAGCAGGGACTTGTAGACCTCGATGAGGATCCTGGTGTCGAAGTCGATGGGG
This sequence comes from Spirodela intermedia, assembly GCA_902729315.2. Lineage (NCBI taxonomy): Eukaryota > Viridiplantae > Streptophyta > Magnoliopsida > Alismatales > Araceae > Spirodela > Spirodela intermedia. The sequence continues at coordinate 2,485,278 of LR746269.1, read as the reverse complement.
GGCGGCGCCGCCGGGCGGCCCTTGGGAACCCTCTTGGACCAAAGTGCCCCCGAACCGGCGAAGCCCGACATGCGGCCGCCCTTCCCGGCCATCGCCAGCATGGCGCTGATGTACGAGTCCTTGGCCCGGACCAGCAGCCTCATGGGGGAGCAGAACCTCAAAATCCGTCGCATCCTCAGCCCCCCCCGGCCACCGGCGGCACCGCCGTTGCCCAGTTTCTTCTTGTTCCGGCCGCCACCGCCGCCGAGCTTCACTACCCTCCGACTCCTCCGGTCCCCCACCACCTCTCCGTCCTCCAGCCTCTGGTATCTCCTCCCCGACATCATTGTTATGTTCCTGCAGAACTGCACCGGAAAGATCTCCATCTCTCTCTCCCTCTCTCTATTTCTATCTGTCTATCTGCTCTCCAGATGGTGGTGCTGGGGGTGGCGTGCTATTTATCATGTGTCCTTCAAGCGAGAGAGAGGGGCTGAATTCATGGCTTCCTTCGTTCAAAGTCAATAATGGTGGTCGTCGGTCGTGGCCAATACATTGGTGCAGTGGGGTCCACATAAGAATATCGAGCTCTAGCTTCTTAGTCACGCTCGGATCCCGCCGCCCCCCCCCCCCCCCTCCCCCCAACGGTCCTCCCTGCAGGGTTGACTTATGCATAGAATTAGAATAGGTGTACAGCGTTGGTCAAACTTGTTGAACACTCGAATTTTATTTCATCATGACGCGTATTTTATTTCATCGTGAGACTTGTATTTTTTGTGGAAAATAAATGTGAAAAGACAATTGGACTTGATACGGAGCGGAATGAAGTCTACAACAAAGACATGCCAAGTCAATCAAATGATGTTGATGGAATGAACCTCCCTGGTGGACAGCTACATGCTGATGAGAGTAGATATTCTTCTTCATCCATCTTCACTAGATAACATGTGACTCCTTCACTATCCATCCATTCTTCAAAGTAATAATGACTGTTTTCATCTTTGTTTCAATACTTAAATATCACAAACTTCTCTTGTGATATATTTCAACTTGCATAGTGCAAATAAATACCTTTCCTTGAAAATAATTTTAACTATATCAATTATTTTCTTTGGATACGTATTTCGAGTCCCTCATCAACAAACATCACAGGTGCTTGATGGTTTGTCACCTTTTTAGATGATTACGGAAAATTTGCATAAATTTATTACATTATCACAATTTCATTCTTTAGTTAAAAAACAGTTTATTATCACAAACACAAAAGTATATTGGTTATTCACAAACACAAAAGTATAAATTCTGTCACCTTGAATCAAAAATAACATGGGTTATTCAAGTCTGCATCTAAGGATAAAATTTTCATTAAAAAAATTTATGTCAATATAACTTTTCATTAGAATAAATTATATTATTCAAGTCTGCTTCTAAGGAGATGGCCAAGTAATTGAAAATACTAAAGACAACACTTCACCTTCAAACTTATCCACCTATATATTATGGTATCATACTATTTTGCCAAATGCATCATCGCAATTTCATTCACATCCTAATACTACTAGACCTAATGCTCTTGAATTCACATTTCCAAAAACTACATCACAAATGTCAAAGTCTAAATTTAGTCAATTCATCTGGAAGATGATGAGAGAAATAACCTATTCATAGCTGATAATGATACTTTACCTATTGTTCCTAAGAAAGGAACATGGGTTTATAGTAGCATTTATATAAGACGTCATTATTTCATATAAGACGTCATTATAGAGCCTTTATTGCTAACTTAAATAAGATTATCACCCAACTTCTATTTCTGAATTATTTTGTAGTAAAGAATAGAAACATGCTATGAACAAGTAATTTAGATGCCTCAAAGAAAAATAAAACTTGAGAACTAACGACATTGCCAATAGGGAAAAAATCTATTAGTTACATATGGGTTTACATAATTAAATATACAGTTGATGGAAGTATAGAAAAATACAAGGTTTGTATGATTACAAAAGAATATATGAAAATTTATGCAATTAATTAATTAGGAAGTTTTCACTTGAAGCAAAAATGAATAAGATCAAGACTTTGTTAGCACTTGTTGCTAATTAAAACAAGGACATACAATATTTCAATGTAAAAAGTACCTTTTTGCATGGAGAAATAAGTAATAAAAGTTATATGCAAGTCTCATCAATATAAGGACTGAATTATCTACAAATATTATCTATAAGTTGAATAATGCATTGTATGGACAGAAGCAGTCACCTCAAACCTAGTTTGGGCACTTTTCTTAAGTTGTGTATGCATTGGGTATAAAAAAAATTTAAATCATACCCTTTTTATTAAACATCCATCTTTAAGAGGTGTTACCATATTATTAGTCTATGTCAATAATATCATCATGAAAAAAATGACAAAAGAGGAAAAGAGTATCAAAATTAGTGCCTGAAATAGAATTTGAAGTTAAAACACTATAAAAGTTAAAGCATTTTCTTGGAATTGAACTATGCCTAAATTAATGGTTTAAAAGTCACTAAAAGTTATTCCCTATTTAATATGTGAGATGTATTTTTGAGAATAGATACTAAAGTGTGCTAGCCTTGTGGTAGATAATAGTTTCTAGGAGAGAACTACAGGAACTAAGAGCAAGGTTGATTTTCATATTTTTTATGTATAATTCAGATTATGAAATTCGGATCTGTAGTGTTTAGTCCACTTGACATACTCAACACTCTTATGATATGATCATTAATCATTGAACACACAAACTTCAACTGCCTCCACTAAATTTCATAACTTTAGTCAATATAGTAGTTTCCTAGAAGCACTTTTTAAATTCGCACCTCTATGGGGCAAACCATATGAACATCTACTTAATCTCTTCTATATTTACAACCTAGCAGGCCAATCAAATTAGCACCAAAATAGTTTCTTCCTAACACAGTTCAAACCCAACTTAAGTACCAAAAATAGTTAACAAATCAAAAAAAATTAATCATAACATAGATTTGTATGTGACTTCCAATAGCATGAATTGCTTTGCTTGAAGTTGTAGAAACATCTTAAGGTGAGAAGGCACTTGAATGTTTCAAAGAGCCATGTTGAATTCAATCCTTGAATTATTTTTCATCCACTTTGTAATTGGGGAGAATGTTCCATTGAGGGACAATTTTTTTAATTTCTTGAATGTTCTAATGATCAAAAAGTGATTATAAAATGATCCCAAATGACTAGTTGTGGAGAGGTATTGTAACTTTTTGTCATTTTTCCTATTTTTTCGAATACCACAGCACCCTTTAATTGCTCACTCTCTCAAAGTAGATTCACTTCTAACTATGAAGAAAATTTTAAATTGTTGAAAGAAAGTGAACTCTAAAACTTATCATTAAATTTTAGAAACATAATAAATACAATTTTATCTTTTAGTATTTTTTCTCCAACTTTGATTTTTCTCCTTCTTGATGAGTTTACTTCCTATTTAGGACGTAAACTTTGAAAACTCAGTGAGATGTTTTGTTATATAAAATTACCATATTAACCTCCAATTGTGTCTTTTATGTATAAAACCACGCTACCCTTTCACAAGTATACACTTGAGACTCTTTTTTAGACAAAAAAGAAATTTTTGTCACATCATAAAAGGAATCAAGCCCATGTAAATTGGGGATTTATAATAGATGATTTATTTTTCAACAATACAAAAAATAAATTGGCTATGAGTCTGTGTCCAATCCCTTGCTAAAAATAGAAAAAGACACTCTGCACCATGCATTCAGTCCCAAAATCACATGGGACTAAAGGTTTGAAAAATATTTATCTAGTATTTCTCAAACCTAAAAATAAATTATGATATTACATAATGACTATTTGACCAGTACCATGTTGTCATCATCAACTTTATAAAGAGTTTCAAAGCCAATAGTAAACTGTTCTGATTTTTATAGTCTTTTTATGAAGAAGCAAATTAGTTACTATTCTTTGAATGGTAAAGAATGAATATATCTCCCACATTGGTAACAAACAAAACTAGAATATAAATATTGGTCCCTTACATCTAGAAATGATAGAAGTTTTAGTTTAGATATTCACAAGAGAGAGATATTAATTATGTAGAGAGAGTTTTCCTTTAATTTACATTTTTAATAATGATATGGGGAAAACATTAAATTTATTATGGCTATCGGGGGAAAACCTTGTGTACTAATGGCATTCACAGGTTATAAAATCACCTGAATACATTTCATATTTAACGCTTTATCAAAAGCCCAAGTTCCTCTCTCTCTCTCTCTCTCTCTCTCTCTCTCTCTCTCTCTCTCTCTCTCTCTCTCTCTCTCTCTCTCTCTCTCGCTCGCTCGCTCTCTTTCTATCTATCTATCTATCTTTTCATTTTTCTATCTCCCTCCGTCTCCATCAGTCCCTCTCTCTCTCTCTCTCTCTCTCTCTCGCTCGCTCTCTTTCTATCTATCTATCTATCCATCTTTTCATTTTTCTATCTCCCTCCGTCTCCATCAGTCCCTCTCTCTCTCTCTCTCTCGCTCTCTTTCTATCTATCTATCTATCTTTTCATTTTTCTATCTATCTCCCTCCGTCTCCATCAATCCCTCTCTCTCTCCCTCTCCATCTACTTCCTCCTCCGGCCATCCGTCTTTGTTCTGCAGTATTTCCCATCCTCGCGTAGTTGGGGGCTCGTTTCCGATTCAAAGCGAGGTCACTTTTGCGCTCTCCTAGTGCTTCTTCGACAAAAGTGAGTGGTTCTCCGAAGTTGGGAGGCCCTTGCTTGGTGGAAGATCCTTCCAGCCTGCAACAACAAACAGCAGACCATTTCCCTGCTTGACTGTCTGTTCTTCACATTCCACTATTGCGACCGACATCTTCCTAGTCTAGGATGGCTACGTCACCCTCTTCACGTCCAAGATTACGGTCAAATCTACGATGCCCAGATGAAAGAAAACAGCCCTGACTCCGTCTCGGTCAGCGTAGAACCGACGGAATCACGTGGAAGCAGCGTGGACTAGAAGTCTTGAAGAATAAGAATGGAAGTCTTATTGCTTACTTTGACAGTCGTAGGAGGCGTTACAGATGAGAGTTCGTCTGTACACAACGAAAGAAAATCCTCCCGCTCAAGGAAACGGCGTGAGATGGAACGAAAGAATAAGTGAACAATGCAACGAATGGGTTAGGCGAAGAAGGGAGATAAAGAAGAATGAGAGCTCAACGGAGGAGAGAGAAACAGCCTCCTCCGCCGCCGCTTTCTCTCTCTCTCTCCCTCTGTCTCCTATTCACAAGGCGGCGAACTCTCGGGGGGCGAGCAGGGACTTGTAGACCTCGATGAGGATCCTGGTGTCGAAGTCGATGCGGGGCGGCGCCGCCGGGCGGCCCTTGGGAACCCTCTTGGACCAGAGTCCCTCCCGCGCGGCGAAGCCCGACATGCGGCCGCCCTTCCCGGCCATCGCCAGCATGGCGCTGATGTACGAGTCCTTGGCTCGGACCAGCAGCCTCATGGGGGAGCAGAACCTCAAAATCCGTCGCATCCTCAGCCCCCGCCGGCCACCGGCGGCGCCGCCGTTGCCCAGTTTGTTCTTGCTCCGGCCGCCGCCGAGCTTCGCTACCCTCAGAATCCTCCGCCCCCCCGTCATCTCTCCGTCCTCCAGCCTCTGGTATCTCCTCCCCGACATCATTCTCACGTTCCTGAAGAACTGCACCGGAAAGATCTCCATCTCTCTCTCTCTCTCTCTCTTCCTCTCCTCTCTATCTGTCCACCCGCTCTCCAGAAGGCGGTGCTGGGGGTGGCATGCTATTTATCATGGCTGTCTTCGTTCAAAGTCAACAAGGGTGGTCGCCGGTCTTCGGCAGAACGTGTTGCTGTGGGGTCCACATAAGAATATCTAGCTCTGTCCTCTTAGTCCGGCTAGGATCTCCCCCCCCCCCCGCCCAACAGTCATCCCCGTAGGGTTGACTTATGCGTGGAATCGAAATAGGTGGGCACAGCTGGTCAAGCCCGCCGGAACCTGCCGCGCAATTACCCTTCGTCGCTGGTCAAAAGAGGGAGAAGTCAGCCGTCACGCTGTGGGCGGTGAAGGAATCGTGGCGTTGACGGAAATCCGCTGAGAGTCAGAATTGGCTCCACTCAAAGCTCGGGTCAATCGGTAAGAAGAAAAAGAACACCCCAAATACGAGCCGCCCCAAAGATTTCCAAAAATAGAAATAAAATAAACTTTTCTGAGGAAAGAGGGTGCGCGGTAGGCATAAAATATAAATCAAAAGAACGAGCGACCACCGAAGAATACGACCACTTCTCACAGAAAAGCCTTGCCCGCTCATTAAAATCTCTGAGAGAAAGTAACAAGTACAGCAACTAGCACTTAGCCACCAGCCCACGGGAGAGCTATGGAGATGACGATACATATAGTACAGCAACTCGGCCCAGCAGGCTTGGCAGATCAAGAGGGCACTGCAAGAGAGAGAAACTACCGAGTCAAGAAGATTACCGGGCTGAGTGAGCTCACTAATCTGAGGGACCAGGTTATGGCTTACTGTAAGTGGAGGTGTCTATTTGCTCGGGCAGTTCCTTGATGTCCACTTCGAACCTCTCTTGAACCTATCCGAATTCCATGTGGGGACGAAGATTTCAGCAGCAGTATAAGTGGAGGAGGAGCCAGTGGGGTTTGACTTGGTTGCAGACCTACCTGGTTCAGAACATCAGAGTCAGAGCCAGAGGACACGAATGTGATGGCCAAACCCTTGGTGCCGAATCGACCGGCCCTCCCGACCTGAGAAAGCCCACAGAAGAATGTCGATTAACGTTATTGAAGGGTGCCATTTTGTACAAAGAAAAAAAATAAATCAGATGATGATAGAAGGGAGAACTACTAATTACCCTGTGGAGGTATGTGTCGGCGGAATCTGGCATGTCGTAGTTGATGACAATATTGACGCGTTCAATGTCAATGCCTCTGCCAACCAAGTCAGTGGCGACGAGAATCCTCTTATGCCCTTCCTTGAAGCCCTTGTACTTTGTCAGCCTGCAACCACAGCCAAACCAAGAACAGCTTAGAATGCCGGGGAGCCGCAGGAATCCATTAAAACGGCGATTACAACGCGGTGGTTCCTTCACCTTTCTTCCTGCGACATTCCAGAGTGGATGCAGATCGAAGGAAAATTGCATTCGATGAGTAGCTTGTTGAGCTCCGCAGCTCTGCCGACGCTTTTGACAAAGATAACGACTTGGTTGAAGTCCAGAGCGTCCAGAAGATCATTCAGTTTGCGATTCTTCTCCGCTTCAGTAAGCTTGATGTAGTGCTGATGAGAAAAAGATGCAGTGATTAGTTGGTACTCAGAAGCTCTTAAGGCCCACAGAGGAGGGAAATTCATGGCGAAAGAGGTACCTGAACTAAGCCATGCAATGTCAGCTTTGCCTCATCGTCCACATATATTTCCATTGGCTGAAAGGGAACAATCGTCAGATAAAGAAGATAGGGACTCCCTGAGTTAGACGCTTCCCTGCGTACAGATTGAGGAAGCTACGGGATGACTCGACCCACAGATGGAATATCTATCACCCTCCTTGAACTCCTTTATCCTCTTCTGGGGGATGGGCTCGAGCTGAACATGTTAACCCAGTATAGAAATTGCACACCTATGCTACCCCTCTAGTAGATGACAAGAAGGGAATGGAAGAGCAACAGATGTGGCTTATCTACATCTATTAACCCCACAAAAGAAAGCCCGGGAGATCTTAACCCACTGGTACACACGAAGCTGGCACCGGCAACATCACCACCACCACCACCACCAGCACTGACACAGATGAGCATTGCCTGACAAAAGCACATCGCAGGATGAGTTCTAGGTTGGAGGGGAGATAGCCAAAGAACATTACATCTTGCATGAACTTCTTGCAAACAGGACGGATCTCTTTGCTGAGTGTGGCTGAAAACATCATGACTTGCTTATCATGGGGAGTCATCTTGAAAATTTCTTGTACATCCCTCCGCATGTCTAAAACAATGCCAAAAGAGCCAAATTCAGAAGGAAAAAAAAAAGGCTCACTCTGTATGAAATTTCACAGATGTTGATAAGGCCGAGAAGAAAATAAAAATAAAACATACCGAGCGACTCCAGCATTTTGTCGCATTCATCAAGGATAAAATGCCTCACATTCTTTAATTGAAGGTCCTTGTCTCTACCTAAGGCAAGAATTCGACCAGGAGTCCCCACAACGATATGTGGGCACTCATTCTTGAGTAAATCCTTGTGAGTCTTAATGTTCACTCCTCCGTAAAATACAGCAACTTTTACATCAGGTAAGTATGTGCTGAATCTCTGGAACTCATGACAGATCTGCAATTGAGAGATAGCCATGGTCAACAATGTAGAAAATATATTCAACCAGAAAAAAAATGAAGGATAATCATCAAAAGCTTCTGAAATGAATAGAAAGAAGGAGAGCTGGTGAGACAAGGCCAAGAAGATGAAAAAAATAACCTGGTAAGCCAATTCTCTAGTATGGCAAAGAACGAGTGCTGCTACTTGGCCAGTAACGGGCTCAATTTGCTGCAGAACTGAGAGAACGAAAACTGCAGTCTTCCCCATACCAGATTTTGCTTGGCAGATGACATCCATCCCCAAGATAGCTTGTGGGATGCATTCATGTTGTACTGATGAAGAATCAAACAAATTTTCGAGTGAAGCAACTCTCAGTAAGTAAAAGTACCCATCTGGATTGTCTAGTCCAAATGAAATTCAACTCGCCCTCCAATGTCAGAAATGCAGTAGTAGTAGTAGTAGTATTTTACCTGAACAACCAACTAATTAATTAAAATGACGGCCGTATAGAAGAAATCCAAATCCAAAGAGCAGAAAAAATATATATATATATACTCACAAAATAACTGAAGCTATACTCTCAAATAAGAATAATAAGGTTAAGGTGACAAAATACTTTCACCAGCATGCAACACACAGACTCTCATAATCACAATATTTCTACTATAAAAAACTAATAATAATTCTGGTCTGCAGATATTTTTTCAGTGTACATGAACTAAGTTATTGGAAATGCAATCCAGTAGGCAAAAGGGATGACTAAAAAGCATTCTAGTCAAACATGAAGGAAGCTCTACTTCAAAGACATGTAGTGTAATCAAAAGAAAAATTGTTGCAATATCAGCCGGACCAGACAATGTAACGGAAGGTAGAGCCTGAGTGCGAACCATAAAAGACAGAATTTAATGGACAAACCCATCAGTACCATGAAAATGGCTAAACATCGTACCAGTTTCAACATTATTAACCGCTGCAACACTTATTTTAATAGCGTGCAACTAGGCACTGACAGTTACAACAAGGATGACAAGAAAGTGAACCTTGACTGAGTTAAACCACTGGTAATATATATCATATCAGTTCACCATTATCAAATACATTAACTTGAACGCTAGATAACTTGCAGACAAGCAGCATATAACCATTAATCCACGGTGACAGGGGCATTGATGATAAAAACAGTTAGACTAGATATTGACAAATAAAATCAGAGTGACAAAATTAATTCTCTTTCACAATTTAGGATACATATATAAATAACTAGCTTAGTCTTGCCTTCGGAAGGATGCTCAAATCCAGAGTCTACAATTGCCCGCAGAAGTTCTGGCTTCAAAAGGAAATCTCTGAATCCGGAGCTATGAATGCCAACATAACCCCTGTTCCAAAAAGGAGATAAGATGCTTATGTATTCCAAAAGAAGACTTCGCTTTAACACAATTTAAAGGTACGTTGTAAAAACATGCAAACTAAACCATTTTGTGTACAACAACGAAATATCATACAAACCACATCTAATCATATGCATCATTAAGAAATGTAATATACAATAGAATAAAGTCCCAAGATGTACGGAACTTATCTCTCAAATTGTAAGCATGACAGAACAGATCGAATTGCTACTAAATTTCGAATTTACGATAAAATTATGCATGGAATAAAGATACGACCCACACTCGACACTTTAACGTGTTTCTTGCAAAGTAAATCCAGTTTTACCAGGGCAGAACAGCATGTCTTGACTTCATGGTCAATGAAATATAACAGAAAATACCAACATCATCAAACAGCAGTGATGAACAGTAGAAAAGAACTCAAAACAGATTAACGTAAAGAAAAATAAAGTAGTTCAACCATCATTCAAGTTCGAAAGTGTATCATATACATATTAAGCATTCTAAGATGGCAATAAGAAGCTTACAATAACAGATAAATAACAACATGCATCGAATATTGATGGTGACAATTAACAGGATAATATTCTTATCTGTACATCATTAATGTAAAAAACAAAACAATAAGTCATGGAGCAGAGCCTACACATATTCTTACAAAACTAACGAGAAAACTGGCTTTTCAACCAAGCACGATGACCAATCGTGGGAATCAACGGTTCTTCTCATAATAGGTCGAGGCATTTAAACAGATAGTTAAAGAGTCAAATAGAAACCACGGCTTACTTTTTTGCCACTTCACCGGCTCCCTTGGACGCAGCAGGATCAAGAATCTTCTCTTCATCCTCTTCATAGTCAAGCAGCTCCTCCTCGTAGGCATCGTTATCCCTGGCTTCTCCCATTTCACGTGGTACAGATATCACCAAAGTCTCCCCTACACATTAAAAAAAATTCAGAGAAACTGAAAACGCACTAGATGCAATTGTGGCATGAGCTTGCCATAATTTTCAATCTCAGATCTAGTTAATTTTTCAAGAGTTTTAGCCAGAATAAAAAAAGAATCAAGATGCGAAAAAAATGAATGCATGTAATTTTCCACTTAGAAGCAAAATCAATGGGACTATAATATCTAAACCTATAAATATTTATGACTATTTTTTTTTTTTGCAATGTCAAGGAGGGTCGTATTTTCTTCAAGGTATTAACAGAAAGGAAACCAAGAAGAAAGAACGGGCTCAGAAAAATAAATAGGGTTTCCTATAAAAAAGACAAATTAGAAACTCTACTGGACTTAATTGATTTTGCACCAGTATGCGCTCGAACAGTCAAAAAGATTAAAGCAAGATCAATAAGCAACAGATCAAGGGCGGACGTTCCAACCACCATCACCAACAACTTGATTTCGCAGCTGTGGCACTAATAGTAGGAGCTGATCCTTATCTAACATACACACCCCTCCCAACGGAAAAGAGAAGAGAGAACAGTGTGTGGGAAAAAAAAAAAACTAAGTTTGAGTCGTAAAGGGAGTGGAAGAAAGAGACGTGAGGGGAAGCACAGCGGAAGAGGAGAAAAGCTCGATGCAAGTTCCACAAAATAGATACCCCAGTTCCACAAAAGCTCGGGCACTCTTTACACGACGCAGTGCCTTCCCCCCGAATATTCCAGCCTTAAAAAGTGATTCAAGTACAGACCGGGTAAGGCTAACCTTTAAACTGAAAATAAAGGATTCACGGTTCTCCTCCAGTTATGACTGAACCCCTCGGAAGCTTCTTAAGGTCTTCATAACGAAAGGTAACACAGATAGATTGGATCTATCAGCCATTCTAGTAAGTAACGAGCAAAATTTAGGATAGATGCTGTGGTCGACTACGCAAGAAGGAAAAGTAGCCTAGCATTAAACGATCTCCCTGAACTTTCAGAGTAGATCTCCAACACGTCCACCAAACTTTCGACTGCGTACTCTGCCCTAGCATCTCGTATGATTCACTCAAAGCCTTCTACCGTCGCTAAAAAATTGTTAGAAGTCGAAAAAAAAAAGAAACGTTCGCAATACAAGAGAAGCGCATGGAAGCCCAAGTAGATCTGCCGAAAGAAACATCAACTCCCGACGAATTTGCAGCGGAAATAAAGTTCTTGACAGAAATAAAAGCTGCGAAACGAGACCGCGAGCGAGAGGGCTTACCGCTCACAAGATTGAGAAGCTCGGCAACTCGCTGCCGCGGGGAGAGTGAGAGCTGGTGCTTCGGAGACAAGCCCTGAACAACCGCAAAGAATCCCTAGCCACCTGCGAAGAAGAGAGAGAGAGAGAGAGAGAGAGAGAGAGAGAGAGAGGACCAAAACGGAGACTTTATTGAGGATTCTCGTAGAGCCACGACCTTGGTGGGTCACAGCCAACGGGATTTACCACGAAACCCAAATGTCCAGCCTGGCCGGATCATTAGTTCAAAACACATGATAATAGACAAAATATATTTTTAAATATAATAGGGTTAATATAATAGATGCTTTCCAATTTTTCCTTTCTGGTATGTGCAAATTCTTCACCTCGGCACCTTATAAGGGAAAATTAAGCATAATTCATTGGGAAAAGACCATATTGCCTTTCTGGTATTTGGTATAAAGCATAGTGTTACTTAGAGAAGATATGATTCTGATCTTTATAGTAATCAAAGGTATTCATCATGCTAATGGTAAGGGGTATTATTGTATTAAATGGAAGGAAAAAAAATCAATAGAATATGAATTTGGTCGATGAATATTCCTCCTAATTAATAGAAAATATGCAGTAAATACTAAAAAAAAAATTAAGCAATTTCCGCAGATGTAAGGTCAAATACCCTTAAATAATAATTGAATTTACCCCATAAAGGAAAAAACACCATAAATTAGAACTTGGTCCATTTTTTTTGTAAGAGAAAGCAAAAACTTTCTGATGAAAATGGTCGTACCTCAAATCCCCAAATATTCAACACTCATTTTTATTGTTTGACTTTTTCATTATTAAATAATATTTTTTATTGCCCATTATGACAATTTTTTTATATTTTAGTCCCCCACCTATCTATGCTGTGCACCTCGGTTTTTATCAAGAGCTGGTACCCCCTTTAACAGTGCTAATTATGTCCATGCCCTGTTTCTTTATTTGACATATATCCTAATCTTTAAATGCTATTTACTCCCTATCAATCATCCAATGGAATCTCGACATGTGGCATACTGGCCCAGCCTAATATATAAAGAATGAATTATTGAGCCTAGTAAATAATTTTTTATGTGGGATTTCTGGAAAAAGGTTGGGAAATAAAATCGTTCTCGCTGTACAGTCTTTAACGACGGCGGCAATTGCGGTTACTGTTTTGTAGTTCACCGCGAGTGACCGTACTTACCACGACGTCTCCTCTTCCAGTAGGAGGAGCAGCGTCTTCTTGCATTCTTCGTGGAGTCTCTTCTTCTTCTTGTTCTTCTTGTTCTTCGAGGGCCGTCCCAGCTTCCTCTGGCTTCTGCTGCCGGCCCTCGTCGTCTCTCCTTCCCTTGCGATTGACGACGGCTCCGCTTTTCCGAGCTCCGGTGGGTCGGCGTTCCCGGGGATCTCCGTCATCTTTTTCAGGAGGCGAGGTCGCTTTCAGCGCCGTCGGCTCAGTCATCTTCTTCTTCTTTTCTCAAAAAAAGAGGTAAACCCTTGTTCCTCTGCTGTCGCATCGCGGGTGTTCCTCAACTTGGACGTCGTGGTCCCTCCGTTGCTACCCGGACGGAGTTGCTGGGTCTCGATCATCTCGTCCATCTACGGAGAGGATCGGGACGGGGATGGGAGATCATCTGGAGAGGTTGGGATCCGACGGGATGGAAGCATGCTCGAAGGGGGGGACCGAGCTGCTCATGGAGATCGAAGCGCCGCCGTTCCGCGAAGGCGCGGCGACGGCAGAAGATTGGCGGAAGGCGCTGGCTAAGGTTGTTCCGGCGGTAGTCGTCCTGCGTACAGCGGCCACCCGGGCCTTTGATACCGAGGCTGCAGGCGCCGGCTACGCTACCGGGTTCATCGTGGACCGCACTCGTGGGATAATCCTGACAAATCGTCACGTTGTCAAGCCCGGTATTGTTCACGCTTTTCCCTGCCCGTCTTCCAAATTCTCAGACTAGGAATTCGTTTGGTACGCTTCCTGATTACCATGGCATTTTTTTCCGCGCCTCTGTAGGGCCTGTAGTTGCTGAGGCAATGTTTGTTAACCGAGAAGAGATTCCGGTGTATCCTGTGTATAGGGATCCGGTGAGTTGTTGGCCCCGCAAATTTCTCAATTTCGATTTCAATTTTTTTGTCATAGTTGAACGAATGTATTCTTTTCTAAGTAGAAGTCGGGTATTATTTCCATTATTTTATTTTTTAATTGACTATGCATTCCGTATTCTAGTGTTAAATATTGTATTTGGCTTTTATAAAGCATAAATTCAACTCATTTACTCAGTGACGAGGAAAAATGCCTGTTGACCTTCTGGTTAGCCTCTATTTGCTAAGTTCATCATCCCTTTCCCTTAAGGTGATGAACGAGAACATTCAATTATTTTAAGGCCACTTCCTGGTCAAAGTTTCCTGTGCGAATGTTTCTGGAATTGGCTCTGCTCTTAAGTTCTCCCAATAATTGATTAATAATTGAATTTATCCCTGTTGATATTTACACCTGTCGCTTGAATGAGTCTTTTCCTCTGATTTGCACCATCACCTGATTCTTTCAAAACATAAAACAATTCTCGGTTGGACTGCTTTAAGAGAGCCTTCTTAGTCATTATGGTAAACATAAGTCCAAGTCAATGTGTTAAATTTCATTGTTCTTCACCTTCTTGCATCATGCTTCCTATTTTAATTTTTTTTTGCACTCGATTGCAAATTCTCATTGCATGATCATGACCTTTGAAAGCATGCAAAAAGTCAATAAACATATAATGAGGCACGGTGTTTATGAAATTTTCTTATGTTGATCAGATTTAGTGATTGGTCATTCAAATCACTTTGTGTTAAATTTCATCGTTCTTCACCTTCTTTAATCATGTTTCATATTTTCATTTTTTTTCTGTGCGCTTGATTGCAAATTCTCATTGCATGATCATGACCTTTGAAATCATGCAAAAAGTCAATTAACATATACTGAGGCATGGTGTTTGTGAAATATTCTTATGTTGAACAGATTTAGTGGTTGGTTCTTCAAATCACTTTGGGTTAAATTTCATTGTTCTTTGCCTTCTTGCGTCGTGTTTCATATTTTTATTTTTTTCTGTCCACTCGATTGCAAATTCTCATTACATGAACATGACCTTTGAAATCATGCAAAAAGCCAATAGACATATAATGAGGCACGGTGTTTGTGAAATTTGGTAATCAGATTTAGTGATTGGTCCTTCAAATCACTTTATGTTAAATTTGGCTTGAGAGCCCTCTATGATCAAGAAAATAGCAACGCCCCAATCGCATGAAGATGTAGTATTGTTAGAAATGCATGGTTCATGACCTTTGGTTATCTCTGTGTCATCAAGCTATTTGGGATGCTGGCACATTCTGTAGAAAAGAGTTTCTCCTCACTTAGTCTCAGGTTCAACTTTTGGTAATTTTTGGGCGCAAAACGACTTAGTCTCAGGTTCTCAGATTCAGCTATAAACGAGTTTTAAAACTAATGATAATTCTTGGAATTTGTGTCTTTTAAGGATCCGTAGATTTTGGTAGGCCATGTTCTTTGAGCTTTAGTCTTTTGAACGATTAGATTGACATTGTTTCCACCTCTGACTTCATTCTCAACTTGCATATTCATTGATGTTTGCTTGTATATGTTTTACTCACCATTTTATGACGGATGTTCTTAATTTCTTGTGGTACTTTGTGGGGAAATACGTTTATCATATTTGCTTTTGGTATCACCTAAATCGAAATCCTCTGTATTTGGTTTCCTGATTGCTTCATTATTCCTTCATGTATGGATGCTCATATTTTACTCACCATTAGAAAATGTTTTTATTTTCCTCTGCTGCTTTGTGGTGTTATGCTTGTCACAATGTCCTTCCCTTGTCCCTTTTGGAAGCTAGTCTTCATTTTATTGATATCAGCGATACTTTATATGCACTATTAGGTTCATGATTTTGGCTTCTTTCGTTATGACCCGGAAGCAATCAAATTTCTGAGTTATGAGGAAATTCCACTTGCTCCTGAAGCTGCATGTGTTGGACTGGAAATTCGAGTAGTTGGCAATGATAGTGGTGAAAAGGTACATTCATCTCCACATGTAGTCCTATGTTCAATTTTCATGTGAAGTCTTCTTTGTGGATGGATTTTATTGTGATCAAATATGAGACAATTTTTGTTACTAGTTGTTCATGCAAAGATTAAACTTACTGAAGATTTTATGAAAAGTTACACTAGCTTTAGTGTTTGATTTGCACCTAGTTATTATGTTTCTTGATCTGTTGTACATATTGGGCTAACGTAAATTGCAAGAAGATTTAAAAATAAATTTCTGCTGGATTTTGAATGCCTGATATGTTATTGAGCAAGAGAACAACTATCGGTGAAACTTAATGGCTTATGTAATATCATACGTCAATATTAACAACATTTCCATGGATGACTTCTTATATGTATTTATGCTCAGAAATCAAGAGAATATGATATCTATGAAAAATTTGAGAAGATACGTCCTAAAAGGATCAACCCTCTTTACAACCTTTGTAATTTCTAGTGCTTGTAATAGAGTTAGAGAATGGGCTATGGCATGTTGTGTGTTGCTGGAGTAGAGATGCATTCCTTATATCAGGGGCTGAATGTCAAATCTAGGCCTTGTCACTTTGGTGCAGACTACATTATTCTTTATATGGAGGGTTTTTTCAGAGCTCATCTAAAATATGCATGTACCTGTTTTTCTATTCAGCTTCCTTTGCGAGAGTAGTAGTAGTGTTGATCGGTATGAATCATAGTGGTCACAGGATTCTTGGTTTTCTAGTCTCTATGATTGTATTCATCCCATGAAATACCATCATGGGAGAGGTTTGGTCCTAAGGCTGGATTTTGAGAATGCTAATAATCGAGTGAAAGATGGATATATGTTTTGAAATAGGTTTTTACATTCTCTCTTTGCTTATATATTGAAAATGTGGTGCCATACTCGTTCTAGAAAAGGATTTCAAATGAATGTGCCACATCATCTACTGTTAAAAACCTCTCTTTATAACATAATTGTAACAATGATCACTAAAGGCACATAAAGCATGTGCTCACATAAAGCATGTTTTAGCTTTGTTGTAACAGTTGTTATCCGTACCTGGTTGCTTGTATGACTTTTTTAGTGTAGTGACTTGCATTTTATGTATCTTTAAATTGCATCGCTGATAAAAGAGCAAGTAATTGGTATATCATAATGGAACTAAAGGAGCATCTCTCCTTGAATTTAATTGCACTCTTAATACAGCTGAATGATCTGAATAATCACCTAAGGACTATCACTTATTTACATTTATAGGCTGCCATATAAATTTGTCATGGTGTCTTAATAACCGTGTATGGTTTGCCATCAAAAGTGAGTGGACAGAAATTCGAAAGTAGTCATTGGTTAAAATCGAAGTCGACAATAATATGGGTCATCTGTCCTTCATTTGTTTTACAGCGTTTTTTGTTCACATTAATGACTTTTGAATCTTTGATCCTATATCAGAGTCTTAAGTTACAGTTGATTCTCGAGTCCTCTAAATTTTCATTGAGTCTTTATGTCATGAACGCTTTTAGTTTTATTGTTACAAACTCATTTGCTTTGATTTCATCTATTAGTTACTCAATTTTGGTCGAATGGATCTTTGTTGATTTCTGTAATTACGAATGTGCAGGTGTCAATATTAGCAGGCACCCTTGCTCGGTTGGACAGGGATGCTCCTCATTACAAAAAGTACATATTTTCTTCTTTACGCTTGTCTCTGCAAACATGAAATTTAGGTCTTAAGTCATGCTCGAGTTTGGAAAGTGACCAGTAATAACATGCGAAAATGTGTGAATACAACCGGTCATCTTGAATGGAAGCCTTTGTTTACTTTTAACATTACCAAGAGAACTAGTCTAAGAGCCTTCATATGAATATGGAATCAAGCCAGACTCAGTTGGATGGACAAAAAAAAAATCGGTTTGATTTGAAACTTTGTTTGGTGGTCACTGGACCAAAAGGTCTGATGTGAACCTTGAATAGAATTGTCAATCCCAATGCTATGGGTTCAAAAGACCACGGGTGGAATTTACTTTTTGCTGTGGAAGTCGAATGCTTATGAGGCTCAATGACCTTGTGTGGACTTGGTGTTTAGTACTCAAAGGTCAAGGCAGCCTGGTTGCTATCCTTGTAGATACTTTTCTTCACTTCCATCTTTCCTTTCCTTGGACACTAATGCAAAAGCTAGTCCCTCTTTCTGATGGAGGAATAATAGCACAAGCTGATTTATTTCGCCATGAACTTTGGTCGCCATCTCTGTTGGTTATGTTTCCACCTCTTGCGATTGTTGCTCACCATCTGATGGGAACCTAGTGTCAAATGCTGCACCTGTTTCTGTCAAGTAGGATGAGTATTGTATTGTCTTCTGAGCTACGTCATAGTAACAGGGAAAGCTCTATGATTTGGTCAGTTTTTTGGCTGGAAAATCAGTTCATAAATCCAGTTAATGACTGGTGACTGGCATGTTCTTAAGTCATCACAATAGCATCAAGAATGTTTTACCTTTTGTAGTATGAGGATGGAGTAAACCCGCAGGCCACTTGGGAAAATAGCCCCCTTAACTGAAAACCAATCAGTAATATGTGTAGAACTTGCCGGATTTTCTCTTCCTTGTGTAATACGATTTCCCCAAGTGCAAGAAAACTTTGAATTGGCATTTCATTAGCGTATGCAATGTTGTAGTCATTGAGAGCATCTTGTATGCCATGTTACCACCTGTTTTGAATTTATTGGCCTGCGGATAAGGTGCCCAATTATAGAATTAGAATAGATAGTCCGACAAATCACTTATCCATTACTTATTTTATCTGATAATGGTATCTGTAGTTGTAATCCTAAGATTGTAGCTAACTGAACTACTACCTGTGAGTTGAGATTGGACTCAAAAGACAAACCGTATACAGTCTTAAATATTATTTAAAGGTGCAAAATCCACCATTCATGAGTATTAATATATGGAAGATGTTGATGTAAGTTGCTTCTATTTTTATTTTTATCGAAATTTTTTTATACCATTATCTTTCACGCTTACCACATGTAAGGGGTCATCTGTAACCTTTTCACCATAAACTTTTTTATTTTTATCTACACTGCGGCTTACCCAGGAAGTGGTTAGTTTTTTTGGGTATTCCATCTAGACACCCCACAACAAAACCAATCCAAACATATGCATACCCAGCGACGAAAAAAGCCAAATGAATATTCACTGTATTTTCATTGGATTTATGGGTATATTATTTCCTAATTGCATGTTTGTCTTTATGATTTCACTGACATTCGTTTTCCATATTTACGATATAGGGATGGATACAATGACTTCAACACATTCTACATGCAGGTAATTCTTTCACCAATCCTTGTGGCTTTTAATCATGAGATTTATGGCTCTTGTGTATCTTGATTCTCTTTACATTCTTTACATTCCCTTGTGGTAGATAATATGACAGAAAGGATGTCACTACCACAAATTAGTCGGATAATATCACCTGATATTCCTTTACAGCACTGCTAAAGTACATTATTTTTAATGAAATTTTTTGATGGCCATCATAGATCAGTGTTTTTTCCAGCTAACGTTTACCAATATTTGATGATCTAGGACTGGGGCTAGTCAACTTATAATATTTAAAATCTGAAAGTACATTTGATTGCCTCTATTCTAAATTTGGAGCTTTGATGGAGTATATTAAGGATGGAGATAGTCAAAAGGAAAACCTTAAAGATGTCTCCAACAAACAGTGGGACACTGTAAAAGATTGTCTTCATTTTCGTTCTTCATATCTGATGCATCTTGAGATTACTGCAGAGCTGACTGGTTATTGGCTTTTTAACAACTGTTTGATGACGGGTTCCTAGTTTCTCCACTGATTGCTTAATTTAGAGGCTGACATGAGATCAGCTAGGGGATTCTGCCAAGTAAGACAGAATGGAGGTCCTGGATTATTCCATATCTGAGATGGTAGTATCGTCTTACTCATTAAGTGGATAGACATTGGAGACAAGAGGAAGGAAACTTATTGCTGGAAATTATTGAGCAAAAACTGTAGAAGAGAAAGGCCACGGGCCAAAGGAGAGTATCAAACGGTGATCGAGTTCTTAGCTTAATCATTATCGGGGACTTGAATATTTCATTATTCATTATCCGGGCTTAAAAAATTCCAGTTGTATATATTTTTTTTTTTCTACTGCGACAGTGATGCTGATATTTTCTGGAAATGCTAATGGGGGTATTGTTGAGGACCCATCCATTGCATAGGTGAATGACCTCACTTCTGAGGCAACTTCTATAGTTCTTTTTTTAAGTTGTTTATCAAAGGTGATTTTGTTTTTTAAAAAATTATTCGAGACCAACAGATTGTCTCATAAAAGGGTGCTTTCTGGTGATTCATGTACTATAATGCAAAAATTGTGGCTGTAGCACTTGATAATTAACATCTTACAGGATGATATTCGAAGTCAAGACTCAAAATAGTGTCCATTTTGTTTGTACAACAGACAGGAAATTTTCATCTGGGAAGGGTTATATTTCCATCTAATATCTTATCAACAAACGTTTCAAGATGCCTATGCGGACAAGTGCCGCTTTTGTACAACAGACAGGAAATTAATGTGTAGCCAAACTAATGAGGCTGAACAGTTTTTACTTTGAGTATGGCTCATTGTATATAAAGGCTTGGGATTTCTACCTAAACTGAGCACACAATAAACGGGGGCTTTCTCATCAATTTCAGCTACAATGTTTTTGATGAGCATTGTGCTGGTCTTTTCTTATTATGATGATTATCATTCTTGTTGCAGGCTGCTTCTGGAACAAAAGGTGGATCAAGCGGTTCTCCAGTTATTGATTGCCAAGGAAGGGCTGTTGCCTTGAATGCTGGGAGGAAATCTTCTAGTGCTTCTGCCTTTTTCCTTCCCTTGGAACGAGTTAGTCTATGTTCTGTTGTTGCAATTTAATCAAAGTTATATATATTTTTACAACTTGTCTGTTTCAAGTTTCATGTCACATATCTGGAATGTCCTTTGGCTGTCTGCAATCTATCGTCAAGTTAATTTTTACCTGTGTACTCTTTCAATAAGTGCCACAAACGTATTCTTATGCTTGACCTTGGATTTCTTTTTTTATCAACTTAGGATAATGATACTCCAAATACCAAGAATCGCAGTTCCTTTAATAGTTTTAAAACCAGGACTAGGATTCTTGTTTTCTTCTTTTTGTTTTCACAGCAGATTTTAACTTTTTCCTTTTCTTTTGTCTAGATTCTTGATTCTTGATTTTTTAAAATTTTCAATTACCTGCTAACTTTTGGTTCTGTTAGTCATTACAATCATCACCAATATTTCTTCTCTCTGCAAAGGCTGATAGTAATAACTTTACTTTATAAGGTCCATACTGCTACCTGAGTCAGGTATGCCTTTGACTTGATTTGAGTCCAACCAGTAGTACACAATAATTTTGTTTCATTAAATTAGCGATGCATTGTGCAAAAGCTTCTATGTCGATTTTCACCGATAAAGAGATCCAACTATTTTTACGGTATCCCTGGCCTTAATATCATTGTCTTTTCCTTCGTTTTTTGGTGCCGTATTTGGTTTCGCTGATAGAGTGCTGAATGTTTTTCGATTGATGGGAATATTGAAATTTTCAGAATATAATTTAAACTATTGAAATGTGTTTTTACTGGATGAGTTTCTCACTGGTTTTCAGTTTTCATGTAATTAGTAATTGAATTCAGTTGTTGACTTTACACATCCACTAACTTTGACTGTGTGGATGGTAGGTAGTAAGGGCTTTGAACTTCATACAAAAGAGTTGGGATTCATTTTCAAGTATCTGGGCTACTGCTAATATCCCTCGTGGTACGCTTCAGGTTTGTTGCTTCTTAATCATGTTGATTCCTATTTCTCTCGCTTCAACACTCATGAAGGTGTAACTTTTTGCAGGTATATGATGATATATGTTTCTATGAACTAGAGTAAAAGAAATTTTTAGATAGGAACTTTTTGATGAACTAATCTCCTTACACAGCCTGTCTCACAATTACTTGCCTAGTAGCTAGCTCAGAGAGAAGGTTTTGCCAGTGATAGGTCCTAGTGAGCTCTTTCTGCCTTTTTTACAATCTATTTGTTTCTTTTTCTGTCATTTGGCAGTGCTATCTATTATTTTGAAGGCATCGCCGGCACTATGTTTGACAATATTCATATTCGTGTAACCCCCTTCACACGCACCCCGAGGTCATGGAGTTCATACAATGGTTACAGGACATTATGACTGAACCAGATTAATGACGCTGTAGCCATCAAATAAATGATAAGCAAATCCGATGGACAATGGCTTATTTTGATACAGATGTCATTTTATTTTTGTTTTAATCTGGTAATCAGGATCTCTTTCCTGAATTTTCATTTGAAACGGTTAAATTCGTACTCAATTAACTGATTATGCATAGGACAATCAGTTGGTTGGTTTTATTGTTAACATCCATCTTCAGAGAGGAAAACATGCGAATGATAAGCCGTTTATGGGAGCAGTACCTTGAATTGACTTCTCATTTGTTATTTGTCTTGTTTTTGAGGTAGGTAAATTGCTGACTACCTTTTCTTTTACTAGTTATCGCTTGATTCCGGTTAGTCTTCTTGGACATACCGTCCTCATTGGTGACGCCCTTAGAAGTGATAATTTTTCCAGGCTCACCATCCTCTTTCTTTCAGTAATAATCCAAATACAATAAATGTTTATGCCAGCCATTTCGTTTCTAATGTTTGCTGTTGATTGTTTTTCATTCGCCCAGAACTAAAATTAAATTATTCTGTTCCCAAGTTCCTTTACCTAGTTTTTATTGTTATTTTTCTAAGATAAAGACATAATATTGTGCCGAAATGAAAGGATTTGGGAGCAAAGCTTGTTACATTATAGTGAGCATCTATAAGCTTGTTAGACTCAAATCTGTCTGTTAACCAATGGACGAACTATAAGTTCTAACAAAAGCAAATTGGCGGTCAATGGTGCTGTTAGCCAGTGACTGTTTGAGAATGAGCTAGAAGGTGTTGGGATATTATTGAGTGTTGATTGAATGAGTTATCATTCAGGAAGATATTTGTGCAAAGGTATTTGAAATTTCAATTCTAAATTTCGAGATTGGGAGTGGAATGGGGATGTTACATTCCATTCCCACTATTGATTCCTGGGTTTTTTTGGACTAAAATGAAATGACCTTTGGAGGAAGACATTTGGATGGAAAAACATACATCATAAAGGTCTGGTAGTATCTAATTCAATGAAGATGAGAAAAATGGTAAAATTGCAGTCTTTAATTTTTAGACTCTTTTTTTTTTGTTCCCTAAATGGTACATCATTTCATGTGTATCTGAGGTGCATGGTTTTGACCGGAATTGGGTGGTAGTTGTCGCTGGGGAAATGTCTGGGAATCCTTCTTAATGTAGGATTCGTAGGAGTGAGTCTTCCAGGTCAGGAGGCGCATTGAGGGGAATAATTATCATGATATTCACCCTCTCTTTCTCGATAGAAAGGCAGGGTTCCTCTATTAATTTTCGAATGGTGTTTTAAGCCTCGTGATTTTTATCGCTAGTACTACACTTTTGCTTATTTGGGGAGTTGAGGAGAACAAATCAGAACTGTTGGTTGGAAAAAGGTTTTCATTAATAATTTCAGGAATAACTTCTAGATTTTCTGTCATGTTTTCCTGAATTCGTTCTTTCACTGGTTGGTTTTACTAAATCTTGAAATTCCGTCCTGCTTTCCAAATGCCAGGTGACATTTCTGCATGAAGGATTTGATGAAACTCGTCGCCTTGGACTTAAATGTGAAACTGAACAGGTAGCACTCTCTCACAATCTTAGTCACATCCATGCTACATGTACTTCTGTTATGTTTGTGTGAACAGTGATTTTTTGTCAGTTGCATCAACTTTAATGATTTCTTTTCAATTATCCTCCTGGAGCCATGAATCTTTTTCTTTAATAGTTGGTAAGGAATGCTTGCCCTTCTGTCGAGACTGGAATGCTTGTTGTTGATTCTGTGGTGAGTTAATCTGCATTTTTGCCTGTTATTTATGACACTGTGCCGACCATCTATTCTCTGACAGCTTGCATCTTTTCCAGGTGCCCGGTGGTCCTGCACATAAGAATTTGGAGCCGGGTGATGTGCTTGTCCGTGTAAATAAGGACGTAAGTTTTATGTTTTTTCGATGTATCTTTCTTTACTTGGACGAAGGAAATGCTTGATTTTTTCCCCTTTTTGGATCCCATTTATTGCTTGTATTTAGGGCTTGTGAAATTAAATTAAGTGCATTGACCATCTGAGCCTGATCTAGATTTGAATTAGATGTAAAGGTTGATTGAGCCTAGAAATAAATAAAATAAGTATACTTTTATAAAGAAAATTGGTAGAAGGGGTTCAAGTATTTAATCTCGAACTCTTGATTTGATTAGGAACAAATTGTCTCGTCTCTCTCCTTATTACCTAAATCACTTTTGACAAAATGCAATATTTTCATGCTTGTTGCTAAATTTGATCAATAAACCGTCCTACATTTTATACTAGTCTTTTGTGTTTTTCCTTCCTAGTTCATTTGCGATATGATATGACCCTGCTTGTCTATTGCATATATATTGCCTATTTTTTGTTCTAGATTCGTTCTGGCACGTCTTTTTTCCTAATTTATTGCTTGTCAATTTTTTCTCTCCTGTCAACTCTGTACCTTGTAGATATTTCTAATATAGCTCTGTTCGGGTTTTCAGGATTATTGTATTTTTATCTTATTATTTGGGTTGTGATGGCGCTATTTTGTATCATTTGAGTAACTGGCGTAATAACCAAATATTGCACACCACCCCTTGAAGTGGAGTATGTTAGCGGCCACCGCATATGTCTATGGCATAGTCTGGTTGCTAACATGTCAATTGATCACGACTTTTCATTAGATATCTATGTCTCACTATCTGATATTTTTTTTCAGGTTGTAACACAATTCCTTAGACTGGAAACAATACTGGACGACAGCGTTCATGGGGAGGTAGAATTGGAGATTGAAAGAGGTGGAACTCCGATGAAAATAAAATTGATGGTAAAGTCGAGCCTTTTTATTCAGCTAATATTTCTTCTTTCTACTTATTTTTTTATGACACTTCTCTTTCGTGAGAAGGGCTTTGACTATATTCTGAAGTCAGAAAGCCTTGTTCTGACGAGCAGTAATGCATTTCCTTGTAGGTTCAAGATCTGCATTCAATAACCCCAGATTATTTTTTGGAAATGAGCGGTGCTGTAATCCATCCTCTTTCATATCAGCAGGTAAGTAGTTAAGTTTAATGTTCCAATTTATTTTTTTAAGCAAAATTTATTGTATTTCTTAAATATGCCTTAAATTATCACGAGTTTACTTAAATATGCACTCAACTGCAGTCGAAATCAATGATTATATTTCTAACTTTCTACTGGTTTGATTTCTGTGTATCGGGTTAAATGGTTAGAGAGGATGTCTAATGACTAGAAAAATCATTTTCATTGATACTCTTGGATCTATGGTTGTTTTTGATAGCATAAATCTTGCAGTACAATTATAGTGTTTTTTTACTTTTGGCTTACCACCGGTTCCATGGTTGGTACCAGTTTAATATTAGAGAGAATGGGGAGTATCCTTGCAACTATTAGATCAAGGCTAATCTAAACAGACCAATTCTTTCCTTCAGCTAAACAGATTTCCTTGTTGGAAAGGGAAATCATGTTTTCTGAAAGTGCCCCGAGCACTCCCTTGTGCTTCTGATATTCTTTGAGGATGGTACACGTATGACAGTTATATCACACTAGGATCTTCGTCATGCAATGCCATCAGCAGTACCTGAGACCCTCCATAGGGGTGTCCAGCTTCCATCTTGAACCCTGTTTGAAAGGTTACAATGCCTGAAGGGCCAGGTTTAGCCACGCCAGAGTCATCATATTGCTCTTGCCAAGCCACTTCCTCAGATTCCTTCATGTCTTCTCTCTGCAAGTTTGTTCCATTAGGCGCGTGCAGGAGCTCTGATGTTGAGGGATATGGACTGTAGAGCTAGTATAAGGTCTTCACCGTCATTGGGTTCTTTTTCAAGCTTAACAGTTTAACTGACCAGTTTTGGGTTTAGCTTACTGCCGCTTCCAAGTTTAGTGTCACCCAGATCACTCATGCCTTAACAGGTTAAGTAGATACGCAAGGGCCTGATTAACTGCTTTGAAGTTAATCATCTCCCTTTTTTTCTGAAGTTTCCACTTACCATTGCTTATGGGGAACTCTGTTGTCATGCAAACTGATGACTGATGGATTTTTTATTGATCGTCAATGCACTACTATTTTTTGATTTGGTCACCTGTCACTGTATTGTATTTGTGTGAAACTTTGGTTATTTTTTTCAGTAGTTTGTACATTTGTTACTATAGGCAATTTATTGAAGTATCAAATTAATTTTCAGGCAAGAAATTTTCGATTTACCTGTGGACTCGTGTACGTGACAGAACCAGGGTTAGTATCTTGTCATTAATTTGTTCTCTAGAATCCTGTGTTTTCCATTGGCCATCTTGGCTTATGCGTTTTTAATGTTTCATGTAAGTTTTCATTGCCTTTAATGTTTCATCTTGGCATTTTTCCGTGCATGGAGTTTTAACTGAACTGGGAATACGTCAGATGGTAGTAAATGGCATGCATTTTTTAAGACCTTTTTTAGGTAATGATGTTTACATCTATATTGACATTTTCTTAGCTGTATTTTATTAACGGAGTAAAATAATTGACACATAGAAAAGGAGGTGCAAGAAGATATGTGATGGTCCCAACTAGGAATCCTTGCGTAAAATTACAGCCAAAAGAGAGTGCAGGGGTTGATTCATCATAAATTTTGAGTTGTTATGCCATCTCCCTTAGAAAACTTTGTGTGTGACATCAGTTTAGTTGATACAGGACATTCGAATATGAGTTTCCTAGCATTGTTTGCTAACATGCTCTTACTTATTTTCCAAAATTACATAAGTATCGTATTATATTCTAACTGTCCTCGTCAGTCCAAGCGTATGTTCGGTATGTTTGGGTTGAGTATTTGACTCCTGCTGTCTCTCGTAGTTTTAGGTCAAGAAATGGTTTCATTTGCTTAGTATATGATTGTAGATCATCATATTTATTAACAACTGAAGTTAAACGGCTTTAGTGTTAAGGTCTTCTGGAGCGAGGATCATTCATAAAATCCCTCATGCTACGTTGTTTATTTTGGTTATTTAATCTGAAACGCTTTGTCCGTCATTCTGATGTGTTGTGAAAATCCGAGTCTACGTTAGGCAGGATGTGTTTATTACATATTTTCTTCTCCAGAGGACACTTTTTTGAACTTTTATTTTTATCACTTTAAAATGTGTTGTCTTTTCTAAAATTGGAGTTACTTGTAGGGTGAGGTGTTTTTAATACTATACAAAACGGTCTGTATTGCCGGTTCCAGGTATATGCTTTCCAGAGCTGGCGTCCCACGCCATGCAATAATAAAGAAATTTGCTGGAGAAAGCATATCGAAACTGGAGGATCTTCTTTCTGTCCTTGCAAAGCTCTCTAAAGGAGCTCGTGTTCCTTTAGAATATGTTAGCTACACGGATCGCCATCGTAACAAGGTCTTGAATGTTTTGATATGCATTCTACTTTTTCCATTGTTTGGTCTCGTCTTTATTTTGACTAAATTTCGTCAGTTCTTATTAACTAAGTTTTTCATGCGAACAGTATGTGTACAATGTACTTCTTCTGGATTTGAGATATTTTCTTCCATTATAATCTAACATATTGAAGCCCAGGTGGCATTTTCTTCTTTCTACTATTACATTTTGCTGATGGATAATAAAGGGAGGGTACTCATCTGGAGGGCAAGTTGGATTGGTCAAGTTTGAACATTTTAACGCGGTGATGAAGCCTTGTAGAGGATAGTGTTGTAGGCGAGAATTATAGGGTATGGTAATTTGGAAAAGCGCTGAGAGAGGAAGGTTTTGTACTCATATTTTCATTCTTTCATTTAGATAATGGTGGATCTTTGAGATTTTGTCTAGATCCATGTTGTCTATCTGTTAATTTTAGAAAAGCAATCTGCCCCAGTTTACCAGCTGTTTGAGGACCAGGAAAAAATTATCATGTGACATCATCTTCTTACAATCATGAAAACATTGTACTACATATTAGGAACAGACTCTAATCATTTATAGGGACACCTTCACAAAGAAAAGAATAACTAAGCTTTAATTATAGAAAATAAAACCTCGGTTTAGATTGGGAATGTTTAGTAGTTGAAATTAAAGGTAGCACATGGATAAAGACAATGCGTTTTATAATCTGTTTGTCTTACGAGAAGTTTGAAATAAACAATATGTGATGGACCATTTCGTTTTATTAAAAAGATAAATGCACGACCCTAACGGATAACTGAACCAGGAAAACAAAAACTAGAAATCGAAAGGCTAAGCATCAAATATTCGGGTAATATTTATTTACTTGTCTGACTCTGATTTGAGGGAATACTGGAAGACAAATAGGAAATTTTCTGAATGGATACTACAAAAGGACTTGGCTGACATTGTACCCCAACAGCCGTTTCATTTTCTTTCTTTAAGTCTGTACACACTCTCGTTAGCCTTTTTCAAACAAAAAAGGGATGTGCCATTAAAGTTGATGTGGTAAATTTTTTGAGAAAGAGGAAAATGTGATAAACAACTAGATACTCTGATCTTCTTTCATTGGAAAAAGCCTTTAATTGTTCCCACAGGGGAACCCGAAATTCACAGCATTTCTGTTAGTGCTTGTGTGGAAAAATAGTATTTTCAGAGACATAATACGGCTATAATTGCGGCCTAAAGTTTACCATGTTTTCGTAATCATAACAGTTTAATATTTCGTTATGTTTATGTGTCTTCCCTATTTTATTTTGAGTGACATTACTGATAAAAAAATGATGTACGGTGAGTTCCTTCTCAAACAGTTCATTTTTTCCTTTGATTGCAGTCAGTCCTTGTGACAATTGATCGGCATGAATGGTATGCGCCTCCCCTGATTTATACTCGTAACGACCGTACAGGTTCCTGGTCAGTTCAACCAGCACTTGCTTCAGAGGCCGTGCTGCTTAAATCAAGTGTTCACGGATCTGGAAACACCATACCATGTGGAGTAGTAACAAGTGGAAAGCCAGATTTATCACAAAATGCCCTTCAGAGTTCTGGAGAAGGTTGGGTGGATGGCTTTGCCAGGATGCAGGGTAATGATGATGGTTCGTTTGGGGATATGGATGTCAGTGAAGAACCTACCACCAGCAGGAAAAGGCGCCGAGCAGAAGAAGCCTCAGTAGCTGAAGGAGGTATTATAGCTAATGTTGGTTTGGACGAGGTTAAAGAAATCATGATGGTGCCACCTACTGTGGAAACCGTTGATCTTTCTGATGGTCGAGACATAGTGACTAATGCTTCCGTAGCTGAACAAGCCATCGAACCTACTCTAGTGATGTTTGAGGTAGAAAACACATTACTTTGTGAAATTTAAAATGGAGTTTTAGGCCAGGAATTACTCCAATTTCTTCTTTTTAGAATGTTTCCTTCTAGTTTTAAAATTTTTATTTGACCTGAAAGGTTGGACTGTTGTATTATGTTTGCCCGACCTCTTTACCTTAAAACTTCGTACCATGTATATTTTCTAGAAATTCTATAAGTTGGTGTTACGAAACTATAAAATTTTTATGCTTCTTTTCAGTTCACTAGTTGGGCCGTGCTATTGATAATTCTTAAACCATTTCGCCCTAGGAAAGCAGTCGAGAATGATATCAATTTTAATTTGTGGAGATGTTTAGATTTGAGAGTTCTGGAATGGATTGATTGATCGAATGAGGCTTAATCAGCTCTCTCCAACCCAACCAGACATCATTTATACCTGTGTTAGCAAGATCAATCTAGATATTACACGAGTTCAAATAACAGTGGCAAATGTGGCCTTAATTTTTTTTGTATGGATCTGTTTACTTTTTGTGCATTTCTGAGTTACATGATCTTTTACTTTGTAGGTTCATGTTCCAGCGTCCTGTATGCTGGATGGTGTTCATTCACAATATTTTTTTGGCACTGGAGTTATCATCTACCATTCCACTAGCATGGGACTAGCTGCTGTTGACAAGAATACTGTTGCTGTCTCTGTTTCTGATGTTATGCTTTCATTTGCTGCATTTCCTATTGAAATTCCTGGAGAGGTAATGCTATTTTCTATTTTTTTTGGACTAACATGAATGTAATGGACCATGATTGTATTGTTCTTTTGGGTAGGTTGTTTTTCTGCACCCTGTACACAACTATGCAATTGTGGCTTATAATCCTTCAGCGCTGGGGCCTGTTGGCACATCTAGTGTTCGTGCTGCAGAACTTCTTCCTGGTTAGTAATATCTATGTGTTTGTTCTAATTCAAACAATTTGTGAGATCATATGCTTGTGTCTGGATAAATTTTGAGATTCTCACGTGGATACTTCTAGTGTCAAAATAGGAACTAAAAAGTTGAACTTTCCAATTTATTTTTTTTCTGTAAGTTTTTTTTACTTTCAGTTAGTTATTTCTCTTGTTGGCATTTTTCCTTTTTTTATGTTACCAAAAATTGATCATAGAATTAGTTATTTTGTTCGTTTCTTTGTTTGATTTGTGAAATCACTATCTTAACTCCAATGATCTTGGAAGTTCTGCACTAACTTTTTTGGGGATGACGATAAGCTGAAGCTAATAGATTGGGCTTCACATGGTACTTCTCATTTAGTAGTGCTTACCACAATAATATATTAGTTTCTTGCACAACAAAATTTCTGTTTTTACAAATAGAAATTGATCCTTTTGTTTTTTTATTGGTAGAACCTGACCTGCGACGAGGTGATACTGTCTTTCTTGTGGGATTGAGTAGAAGCTTGCAGGCAACTTCAAGGAAATCTACCGTTACAAATCCCTGTGCTGCTCTCAACATTGGTTCTGCTGACTGCCCACGGTACAGAGCAACTAATATGGAGGTCATTGAGCTTGATACTGGTATAGTTTGGCTATAGTAACTCGAAAGTACTCTTTAATATATTTCCGCTTTAATGTACTTGTTAAGCCCTTTTCATAAGTTTTGTTTTTTTCGACCCAGATTTTGGCAGTACATTTTCGGGTGTACTAACGGATGAAAAAGGAAGAGTTCAAGCACTGTGGGGAAGCTTTTCTACTCAGGTTAGCATTGTCCCAACTCAGGTGGAGACTTTGGTGATAAGGTAGGATGTTCTAAAAGGAATATTGATGATTGCAGCTGAAATATGGGTGCAACTCACTAGAAGATCATCAGTTTGTTCGAGGAATACCAATCTATGCAATCAGTCAAGTTCTTGAAAAGATAATTGGTGGTGGTAATGGACCTCCTCTGCTAATAAATGGCATAAAAAGGCCAATGCCTCTTGTTAGAATTTTAGAGGCAGAGCTCTATCCAACTTTGTTGTCCAAGGCAAGAAGTTTTGGTCTTAGTGATAAGTGGGTCCAGGTATGGCCTTTATTTGATGTCTTACTTGCTGTATTTGATATTTCAGATTTTCCAGGTGGTGGATATTAAATTTTGTGGAAGTATATCCCCAGAAACGTTTGGGAGATTAAACTTGTCTTGAGCAGGTTAAATTCCGAGTATATGCATCGTTGAAGAAGGTAAACCGTAAAGGTTAAAAAACATAAACATAATGTAGCAAAAGGTACCTTGGAATAGGACTTATACATATCAAGCAAAAGCTTAAGAAAAATGGTTGATGTCTGGTGGAGATGTGTGTGGCTTTTGGATCTACTCGTATTATCGGAAGAAAGGATGATTTTGAAGTATGAAAAAAAGGCAGATCTGTGTTTTATAAAGTGTGAAAAGAGAGCCGGTTGCTTTCATAATCATTTCATGTGAGAAAACTGAATACTTGGGAAACTTATTATTGTACTCATGGAATATAAGAGTCATTTCATGTATTTGGGATCTAGAATTTTATGACAGGATATTTCTCTTTTGCTGATATTGAATTTTTTTCAGTTTATTTCTGATTCACATCGTTACTTAATCCACAAGGATCTATCTCCTTAAGTATGGACTTTGAAACTCTCGGAACCTTTTTGTTCTTGTTATGAGTTCTCTGTTTTTCCACCTGAGTTTCTTTCAGCCTTTATGATCCAAAATTTCTTTGGTCTGTCTACCATCATTTCCTGAAATCTCATGCATGGGTTGTGAAATCTGTGAGGCAATTATTGTGAAAAAAGGACTTCATCTAGGGCTCCAAGCATAGACTTTGAATCTCTAATCTCAGTCCTTGCTAGATATTATCTTCTGTGGCGATATATATATATATATATATATATATAGTTGCATTGTTTTTTCTTGCATTGCTACTATAATGGAGCTGCAATCAAAACACTTAAGTATTCTTTCAACAATAACTTCTAAACCCTGCTTCCCTTTCTGCTCTATATATATATATATATGAACCGTTTGGAACTTATCATTTTTCTCTCAGGCTCTCGCCAAGAAAGATCCAGTCAGACGTCAGGTCCTACGAGTCAAAGGCTGTTTAGCGGGATCCAGAGCCGAGCGTCTGTTAGAGCAAAATGACATGATCCTAGCGATCAATAAAGTGCCTGTGACATGCTTCCGTGATGTAGAAAACGCCTGTCAAGAACTTGATAACAGCGATGGGACACTTAATGTGACGATTTTCCGGCAGGTGATCGCCATCATCTGCTCACCAACTCTCCTTTTTCCAAATATGGTAGCAGATATTCATCAGTAATTCATCGTCTCGTTCTATCAGGGTCAAGAAATGGAGCTCAATGTGGGAACTGATGTCAGGGATGGTAACGGCACCACACGCATGGTCAACTGGTGCGGATGTATTATTCAGGATCCTCATCCTGCTGTTCGGGCTCTCGGATTTCTGCCGGAAGAAGGGCATGGCGTCTACGTTTCAAGGTACCCTTCTTCTAGCCTTCTATTTCTTGGTTTTGTTCTGAGAAGTGAAAAATGAGAGCTTTCGTCTGTATGATGTAGGTGGTGCCATGGGAGCCCGGTGCATAGATATGGCCTTTATGCCCTTCAGTGGATAGTCGAAGTCAACGGGAAGCTCACACCGGACCTCGAGACCTTTGTTAATGTCACCAAGGTACCATTTTTTCAAGAAGATGGTGCCTTTTCTCCAAGCTCACATCGACTGATCATGACGTTGACCTACCAAAACGTCGCAGGGGCTGGAGCACGGAGAATTCGTCCGGGTGAGGACGGTCCACCTAAACGGCAAGCCTCGTGTTCTGACATTGAAGCAGGATCTCCACTACTGGCCCACCTGGGAGCTGAGGTTCGACCCTGAGACTGCTACGTGGCGCAGGGGGATGATCAAGGCTCTGGACTGCAGTTCCCTGTGAGCGGCGTTGCCGGTGGTGTGTGGTCGGTCGGGGAGGGTTGGGCCGATATGCCTCTCTCCCCCTCAGTCATATTTCTGTTCAGATTCCACAGGAAAATGGATGCTGTGCTATTGTAACACTGCAGCTTTTTTCTTCTTCTTCTTCTTCTTTTTTCAATAGCTCAGACTATCATCTCTCTCTCTCTCTCTCTCTCTCTATCTCTTCTACAACTGAGGCTATTCATTCTTAGAAGCATTTGTGGGGACAGACAGGCACTAGTACTATTTGTATTGCTGTTGCTCAGGAAATAACAGAACTGCATCCTTGATGGAGTGATGCGGGGGCCTTGAGTTCGTGCTCTCTTCCTCTCTCTCTCTCTCTCTCTCTCTACCTTTCTTATGGCTTATTACTTTGCAGTGTGCAGCTTTCTGAAGGAGACTAATCCGAGGAATTGATTAGTGGGTCATTCCGTCATAGTTTGGGGTGCATTTGGGCCACTGAAAAAAGTCATGGGCTTCTATGGAACTTCCCATCGGTTGATTCTCCTGTTCTCTCTCTCTCTCTCTCTCTCTCTCTCTCTCTCTCTCTCTCTCTCTCTCTCTCTCTAGACTTTCGCCAAAAGTGCGGGACTGTGTTGGGTGACCTATTCCACAGTGGCCAGAGAGGATACAGAAACGAAAGGTAAGCCAAGCCACCTCCCCCAATCATATCGGAGGGGATCGACGTGGTCTTCACTCCTGTTTTGTAGCCCTCGTTCAACAGAAAAGAAAAAGTCATCAAATTTTATATATATATTCTCAAAAAAAGGAAAAAAAGATTTTTTTTATTAACTTAGTTAATGGGCCTCATGGGCAATAATGGCCTCAGATTTTCTCACACGAGGGGCCCCATTCTTATCCTTATCTCCGCCGGTGGCGTCGTGGGCCCCGAATTCAACAGCCCATTGACTTGCCAGTTGGGTCCAATATGCCGAGCCGTCCGATGGGGACCGCCAGCCCGCCCACCGAAGAATGGCTCGTGACTCGGCCTACAGCATTACACGTGTCCCCGCGTGACACGTAATTTCTCGAGTAGAGGATATTTATGGATTCATACCACTAACTGGTTGATACTGGGCCTTTAGTGGATATAAAGGGACTCTTAAAAAATTTTATTTTTTACGAATATTTATGTCTCGGTAATTTCCAATCAAGGAAATATCTTCTTTATTTCATTTCCTATACTTTTACTGATTAATTAAATGTCAAATAAATTTAATATATAACTAAAAATACAGTAAAGCGGTCAGTCTGCTCAAATGGCGAAGTAGCTGGATTAATACATATTCTCCACTTAGTAGCATTTTAGTGCGGGATGGGGCTTGAAGAAAATATGATGCACACCCTCAGTTTATTCCGTTAAACCAGGGAAAGATTGAAGAGAGGTACCCAAATCGAGAAAAAGCAGGCACCTTGATGATCATCCAGTCGAATCCAGTTCAGGTGAAATTTCCTGTATATATACCTTTAATTCTCAATAAATATGCTACAACTATTGTAATTTTCCCACCAAATAAATTTATTTAAACCTTCGCACAATCTAGAATAAAAAAAAAGAGTGAAGTATGATATTAGATCATGATCTTCCTCAAGGTAACTGCAGGCAGATTTATTGGGTAATTTTTGGGTTCGGAAGTGTTTAAAGTTTGCTTATTCGTTTTGGATGGTTTGGGTCTCTGATGAAAAAGATGCAATCAAATGTTCTCAGACCAATGAAACCTATGCCTGATGATGAACCTGAGGTAAAATAATAATAATAATAATAATAAAAGACTGAAAACGAAGAAGAAACACCATTAACGATGAATATCATGAGACGGTATTCAATGTGAATGGTCAACAGGCACTTCGTGTTGAAGCTGTTTAATCACTCTTGCAGTGCAATGCTACACAGTTAACAGCACTACGAAATCTGAAAACGTGGGAACGATGGGTGATGAGAAAAATCAATACTTCATATGATACTCTTGTAACTGAGAAACTTGCACATTCACTCGGGGTGAGATACTTTAGCTTTTAATGGCTGTTTTATTCCTCCCATTTCCTCGTAAAAAAAAAAAAACTGTCTTTTTTGGGAGCATACACAGTTTGAGTGGATTACGGAGAAAAAATCAGACCATTTCTGATTTGGGTCGGGAGGGGAACATGGTATGTGTTTGATTGCATATGATAAGATTTTCCTCCAGTTCCTGGTCCTTTCTGGAACCCAACTCTCGCTCCACTTGGAAACATTATATTCATTGTTGCAGCTGCTAAGCAGAAATACCACAGAGCAAAGTCAAAAGGAAAATCCAGCTCCACCGGACGAGAAAAGAAAGACTCCCGACTGAAAATAATCATGCTTCTTCCAGAGGGTGAATTGGGGAAACCTTTCAAGAAAATTGAGAAATCGAGACTTTCAGAGATGCAATCTCATTCATCAATCTCACCGCCGCCATGTTCTGGATCCAACAATATCAGATTTATTGTGTATAATTCATTAGTTTTTTAGATAATCTATTCAGGTTTATTGAGCTCATATCTTCTGAAATATGTGTGATCTTCTATGATCCCCAGCGTAGGACGTCCTAATGTGATTTCACAAGGATATCTTGGCAGAAACAAAGCAACCTCAATCATTCCATCACTGTTCATAATCACTTTACGCCTGGCATTTCTACTTCACACATATCATTAGAACAGTCTCATACTGGAGCAGGTTCATTTACTGCCAATTGGTTCGAAGCCGGATGACGTTTTAAATTTTACCCACCATCCGTTTGATCTCTATTTTTTCTTGATAGGATCTTGATAAGCTGAAGCTGTGCTTCAGCCCTGTATGAACTGCTATCTTATATCTGCTGCTCCTCACATACACTGATTACTCCTCTCTTGGATCAGTTCTATAAAGGCTTCATATCACCTCTGGACGCTTTCTCCAGAGGTTCAAGATGATGAACACAAAATTCCAGCGAGGTATTATTTGTCTTCATCCTTCAAAAATATTTCTGTCTCTGGGTTTCAATAATCATACTAGAAGCCACATGCTTGGGCCCTGTTCGAGTCAACTTCAATTATACTCGATTTTTTATTTCTATTCAAACAATAAAAATTAAATGGGAAATTAGTGGGCTGGGCCTTAAAGAAGGCCAGATGGATAAATAAATATATTTATATATTATGTGTACTTGTCATTTTTTTATCTCTAATAAAAATATAATATATATTTTTAGATCGAGATTTTTTTTTTTTTGGTCTGACCTGTAGTTTCCCAGTCGTGGGATTTTCTTGGCCCAAGCCCAAAAAAAAATGACAAATCAGAGTATGCTTCCTGATTTGGAGTTGTCCACTGATTTCCAAATTAGGACGAGAATCTAACCACTTGATTCTTTGAGGCGGTTAAGACTAGAAAGGATTTTTTCAAAAAATTATCTTCAGTAAACTCACCGTTCAGTCTGGGACGATAAGAGTAGGAGACAGATGCGGGCCCCCCGGAGACTTCCAATTGACGCGCCGCCTACCAGCGACAATGAGCCGTTGGCGAGAACTTCGAGGATCACCTGCTTGGAAGCTCACTTTGTCTGCTCCTTGACGACTTTTGTCATCTTCTGGGTGGAAAGGGATGCTTTCATTTAATGATTAAAAGTTTTACGGTAGCCTCATGGGCTTTTAAATCAGAATTATAATTTGGATGTACGAGGTCATCTCAGGCGAGAAGTCTACCCATTAGGGGTTGACCTTATTTTTCATAATGTTTTAGTATTAAAAAAACTAATTATGTATATGGTTCATAAATATGTCATCCCATGTGATAAATCTAGCCATTAGGGGTTGATCTTATTTTTCATAATTTTTCACTCTTACAGAAAACCAATTATGTATATGATCCATAAATATTTTATTTTCTAATTTAAAATTGATCCGACCAAACTAAATATTATCCTATGAATTTGAGTTCCACTTGTGGGTGGGTGCATATTTATTCCAATGATTGGTCATCTATTTTACATTTTTTATTATTTCATTTAATTTATTGATTTATATTTATCCAATCGAATTATGAGTTCGTTAAAGATGAAACATTCTAATTTTATGATTACATGCAAATCATATGGGGTATAAGTTTTGTTGACTAATATTCCATGGATAAATAAGAAAAATAAATCTCAACTTGGAGCATATTTTATTTTATGTATTTTGAAGTAAGAACTCCGTTCAACAAAAGATGCCACTGGCCAGTTTTGAAAACTAGAATTCACTATGGAAATATAAAATAATTAAATTTATTTTTTATTACTAAATGAAGTATTTAAAATCGTGACTAATTGTTAATTCTGAATCAATAACACCATCAGATTTGAGGATTAAGACAGACAATTATTCAGTAGTGCAAATGGGAGAGAGAGAGGGAGAGAGAGAGAGAGGGGGGGGAGGGACGGGGGAGCGACTGACCGAAAGAGAGAGGAAGGCAGGAAGAGAGAGAAAGAGGCAAAGAATATGGATGATCTTGGGTCGTCGGACTTTCTCCGCGTGATGACGTCATGAATGATCTTCAAAGAACATTTATTGTCTATTTCTTTTTTCATCAATGGTTCCTGAAGAATTGACCGCTTACTTAGGAACTAAGGGACTCTTATCATTACGGAATGGTCATTTCGTGAGAGAGATAGATAGATAGATAGAGAGAGAGAGAGAGAGAGAGAGAGAGAGTTTTTAAAGTTATAACTCTGATTTTGAGCTATGACGTAGATTTTAGCAAAGAAATATTGATTCTGTCAATATAATCATCAAACTTCTTGTCGAGAAAAAAGAGATCTCTAAATTAAGAAGTCTAGTTTTCAGCAATGGGGAAGAACAGGAAGCAGAACTAACATCGTTTCTGCGATTATAATCGTCAAGTTTAGCCAGAGGGAGAGAGAAAGAGAGAGAGAGAATTTGCAAAGCATAATTATTGGTCTAGGAATGAGGGAGATTACAAAACAGAATTATTGCTCTTGCGAGGACATTGTAATTAGCCAGGAATGTAGATGCACCACAAAAGGAGAAGAAAAAGGAGAAACCATACAGAGGCAAGACGAGCAGGCGATCGAACATTTTCGATCTTGCACCAGCTACACCATTCACAGACATAGGAGCCCCAACAGGAGCACGGCGGCGATTCCCGCCGGAGCCGCCAAGCTCCCCACCGGTCCACCGGCGGCGCCGCCGTAGGCGTAGACGGCGTCGATCGGGTACAAGGTTCCCGGAGGGCCCAGCGTTGACGGCGGCACGGGGGTCGCCGGGCAGTACGGCGGCAAGTGGCAGTGGGGCGGCGGCGGAGGCGGGTACTCCGGCTCGGGCGGCGGCGGGCACTCCGGCTCGGGCGGCGGCGGGCACTCCGGCTCGGGCGGCGGCGGCGGTGGCGGCAGCGGCTCGCAGGGGTCGCACTTGATCTGCACCGTCGCCGTCGCCGCCAGGGGGTAGAAGATCGCCACCAGAGCCACCAGGAGCGCCGCTGGCCTCATCTTCTCTCTCTCTCGCCCTCGCTCTTGTTCCGGTGGGGTGTAGAGGAGTTGATGGGGAGAGGGGGAGGTGCGGTTTGACTGGCTTGCGCAGCCCTCCAGCTGAGGTGCATGGAGAAATAAGAATACCAAAGGGGGAGATGACGTAAACTATCCGTCTCTCTCTCTGTGTGGCTGACCCTTCAAGAGTGAGTCACCGGAACCACCACCTCTTATGAGATTCTCTCTCTCTCTCTCTCTCTCTCTCTCTCTATCTATCTATCTCTCCACCCTCTCTCTCTCTGTCTGGCCTTTCCAGAGTGAGTCACAGTAACCACCACTTCTCATGAGATTTTCTCTCTCTCTCTCTCTCTCTCTATCTATCTATCTCTCCACCCTCTCTCTCTCTCTCTCTCTCTGTCTGGCCTTTCCAGAGTGAGTCACCGTAACCACCACCTCTTATGAGATTTTCTCTCTCTCTCTCTCTCTCTCTCTCTCTCTCTCTCTCTCTCTCTCTATCTATCTATCTCTCCACCCTCTCTCTCTCTCTCTGTCTGGTCTTTCCAGAGTGAGTCACCGTAACCACCACCTCTTAGGTGATTCTGACTCTCTCTCTCTCTCTCTCTCTGTGCAACTGACCCTTCAAGAGTGAGTCATCGTAACCACCACCTCCGCCTAGGTGATTCTCTCTCTTTCTTCCAGCGTTGACGTGGCTGTCTAGTCAATGAGAAGGGGCTGTCTCTCTCTCTCTCGCGCGCCCTCTAGAGAGAGTCGGTGTTGGGGGGTGGGCCCGGGTTCAATTCTGAAAGCGATGCGAACCGACAGAAGGCGGTAGCCGCCGAATACGTTTATCCTTTAATATCCTTTTTCAGCCTAAACTTTGCCACTACTGGCAAGTAATACTGACCTAAAACGCAATTATTAAGTCACCGTCGGATGTCGTCACCGTCGGACGTCGCCGCATAGTGCACGATGGTCAACTGATTGGTTAGGGACAGGGAGAGAGAGAGAGGGACGTGCCACCGGTCGTTAGGTCTACAGGGAGGGCGGGTGGAGGATGAGGGAGAGTGCGCACGTGTGAACCGTAAACACGTGTGAGCCTTCTGGGGCGTACGTGCCGAGATGGGAATGGAAAGCTCTTTGACTGATAGAGATGTCGTACGGAGGGGTCAATGGACCAGTAATCCTGAGCCCACCAGACCGGCCCAGTTTTCTCCTCTTGGGCCTCAAAATGAAGCCTAAAGAGGAAAAATACTCGTTTCTTATGGCCCAATCCCTCTTTGGGCTTCTATAATCTCTCTTTCTCTCTCTCTTTCTCTCTCTTCATATAAATGCTGTCCTTCACCCAAGAGACACGATGAAACCAAAGTTTCAGCACTAACTAAGGGAATCCAAAGCTATCTATGTCATATACTATCACTCTACTCATTGCCAATTGATTTCAACAAGCATAGTAATCCAATAAACAAAGCAAAATATACTTTTCCTTATCTATTAGCTTTTCTGAATGAATGTGAGATTATTTTAACAAAACCCATGGTCTTTGACTTTTTATATCGTAGAAAATTCAATTTACGCATTGATAATCAAGATTATTTTGACCATTAATTGTTTATCATACCATAAGCTCTTGCTACGTAAGGACAAAATCAATCAAGGTCATGAAAATTTTGAAGACCTGAAACGGCAATGGAAAAAACAAAAATGGGATCAATAATTAATGGGATGAGTTTATCAGGACCCAAAATTAATTGAACACTAAGTATAATGCATGTGTCAAATTTTTTGTGGATTCCATATCAGCACCAATTGGGAATAATAATGTAGGTCCATCTCAAATCGAAAGAGTTTATTTTTATATCTTAAAATGGTACTATTCTAAGTGCAGAACCATCTTCTGTGCTTTCTGATGTATATTGCCCTTTAGGTTAATACTTTTTTAATGTTAAAACAAAGAAAGTTAAAAAAAGGGTACATAATAATGTGAAAATCTATAACATATTGAAAATTTATTTTAATGGTTATCAAAATGAACTCCATAATTTAGGATAAAATTTATAATTGTTTATGTCAAGCAAAAATAAAGTTAGATACTTGTGTTTTATGGTGTAAATTATTAATAATCAAATGTTGTGTTTCGTATATTGTGTTATTTCACAATAGAATTCTCATAACTAAAAATTATAATACATATACCAACTTTTGTATATGCTCAACTCTTACACTACACAATATAATTTTCATACATTGAAATATCATACTTTATGTATTTTTTTACTTCAAATCAAATTTCCCATATATTGAAATATGAATTTTTTTACGTTATAATTTTTCATATAGTGAAATTTGATGATTGATGTACTCCACTATCTTGCAATATAGATCTCATGTAATTAAATATGATTATTGATTTACTGTATTATTATGAACCCTAACTTCACATATACTGAAAATATAAACTTTAATATATTTTTACTATTTTGTAATATTTTTTCATGTCTAAGAGTATGATGCTTGATGCACTACATTGTTTTGTAACATGAACTTCACATATCAAAATATTAGACTTTATCTACTAAAATATTTATCTACTACTCCTTTCTCATTTTCCATCGTACGCTTATGATTTTAAGTCATTGTATCTTTTTTTTACATGAGAGTGTATGATGCCCTAACTATTTTCAATTGACCTCAAATTTGTGTTGACTTTTTGGAGACCAATGGCCATGTATAGAAAATAAATAAATCGTCAAGGATAATTTATCTTAGGCTAAAAATCTCTACTTTTTCCATCCACATTTATGGACTTAATGTGGTTTTATTTTACAAAATATCTCCAATTTTTAGATTCCAATAATTGTCTCCACAAGTATATGTGGCAACTAATTTTGGTATGGTTTTACTTATTTGTTATTTTATTCTCAAAGGTTTCTTCTAGAGAGAACTTTGTATATCAAGCTATATATTTAAGTTCATAAGAATTAAATTGTATAATAACATAGCATACATAATTTGTGTTGCAAATGAAAAGAGTTAGACTTAAAGTTATTAATAAAAAATTCAGCATATTGTATCCATGACCTTTGTGATGTGATATAAGACAATTCATGAAGTCTTATGTCCTCATTACATAAAAAATCATTTCTCAGTGTATGAATTATGCATTGTAGTACAAGTTAGTACATCAAGTAAAGTATGTTTGTAAGTAGACTTTATGTTGAAAAACATAATACATTGATAATCTATTATATCAAACTCACATATTAGTAGTATATGACATGTTATATTATACATAACCAAAATAATAGCACATGCACCAACACTTTAGAATCATGTAAAAATCTAAGATCAACACTATCTAATACCAGTAGAAGAATTCACTACTAATATAGAACTTATGAAAGAACAACCACACTTTCATAATGAAAACAAAAGCCATACATTTAATGTTTAGATGTTACCACTAAAGTGACATTGACTATAGCCTTGCTTGACTATTGAAGAATGGATAATCAAAGTAACCTTCCCATACATAGGGGAAAAAGATATATTTTTTAAAAACAATGGCCCAAAAAAGTAACCATAAAAGAAAATTTTAATTTAGAAGCTCTGGAGAATATGTCTTTTAAAATAATTCTACACCTTGGTAATGACGAGTTAATGATTCCAAGTTGGATCTCTATTAATGACCTTTAAAAGTGTTAATGTTGTGAAAAAAAACTTCTATTTTTAGGCCAAAAAAATACATTTCAAGAAAGTTCCAAGAAAAGCTAATAAAAGGATAAATTTAGTTCTCTTTGATATTATTTGGTTAGTAGTGGTAAAATTCTACTACTACCAAGAAGTGCTTATGAACACTTCAAGAATTTTGAATAGTGAGTTAGTGTCAGATCTCTAGTGTTTGGTCATTTAAAATTGTGAACCTAAATGTGAATATTGGGGGCATTTGGGCTGCTATAATTGTGCATCTGGTGCAAGTGAGTTGTAATATAGTGTTCAATGTTGTACTATCCATGGATGTTAAAATTAATAAAAATTATATTTCAAAGGTGAAGTGTGTTGGCAGAGCCAAAGCATATTAAATTGTGTGGCTCTTTTTCTTGATCGTCTTAGCCACTCAAATGGAGGTTGACTCATCTAAATTAGGGTCTCCCTCTTCAACTGCATTAGATTTCTTTCATCTTAACAAATGAGAAAAAGGAAACCGATTCACATCTTACTATTCCCCATCTTGGTTCCTTTGTGATATTGAGTAGAATATCACATGAATTTTATTATTATCATATGAACATTAAGAAACATGTGCTACATTGTAGCATTAAAGATTGGAATGTGTATTGAAAAATCTTCAATCTAAAAAATATCAATATTATGGGTTCATAAGAAACTTTTCTAAAATTCAAACTTCACTCCTATAATTGAGCATTTTATCATGATGGTCTTTTGAATTTAGTTAAGTTAACCTTTGAATCATTCTCTTTTGTGCGATACTTGTTTTCCGTTTTCTTAGTTGTAATAGCATAAGAGATTGTTGGTTTTTGAGCACATTATATTTTAATGCTTGCATATTGTTGTAAATTGATAACTAAGCATTGCAACCCCATCACAGGTTGGAGAACGTATGGCCAGTCCACTGAAAAAATATGGTATACTTTTTATTTCGTGCCTAAGATGTTGACTTTGGTTGTTATCCCCATATAAAACTCCCATTGAAAAAAAAAAACTTAATGAAAATACTTTGTGGAAAAAAAGATCCAACATCATCTCGTCGTCTCATGCCTGCTGCTTCCTAGATGGCCCACTTAGGACCAAGAATGTGAATACAAAAATTAGAGTCTACATAGTCTATTCGTTTCTTGCCCTAAGATCAAATTAAAGTTATGGCTCATCAACCTCAATTTCAATGAAGAATGAATGAACTAGGCCCATCACTTAAATTGTATTGAATTATTCTTATACGTAGGTCATCAATAAAAAATCCAAGTCAAATTTGGAATCATTCAAATTTTTTGCTACATCACAAAAAAAATATGCAAATAAGATTTAGACAATATTTAGTCTCGACAAACCTACTGATCAAGAAATTAGTGAGAAAATTATACTATGATAAAATATTGAAAGGTCATGTATGAGGAGAGTAATTAATGGCTTTAATCATTTTCTTATAGAGCCCTGACCTGGCCAATACGTAAAGAAGATGAGGAAAGCGCTAGATACATACGAACGCAGGTGGGGACCTCACCACGTGGTGGGGAGGGGCGGAGGTATGATGGCGAGAAATCAGGCTGTGGGTACGTTGAGAACGGGGATAATGTTTACGTTGGGGATATTGATATGACATAATTACAAGTGCGATTATTAAGATTTTTTGTAAAGCAACATCGTAGGCTTGTAAGCGGCCATGCTGGGTCCGGGCCAGGCACCAATGAAGCTTATCTTGGGAGGAGGGAGGGAGGGAGAGAGGGAGAGAGAGAGAGAAATTGCTAGTAAGATAAGAAGAAGGAAAGGGAGGGAATCAAGATCAGAAAACAACAGCTTTACAGACTTCACCGTACACAAAGACGTTGGAGTAGGACCACGGACGGGAGATCTCCAACATCGTTCATATCTCTCTCTCTCTCTCTCTCTCTCTCTCGCTCTTCGCTCACGGAAACCCATCAAGCAAAGCAGAGATCTCGGCTTATGCGGAGCCATCAGCAGCCCACTCCACCTGGAACGAGATGGCCACGATGTGGGGACTTCGGCGGCAGCGTCGGCAGCCGCCGCCCCTCGCAATCGTAGAAGATGGCACCGGAGAACTCCAGCGGCTGGCACTTCTCTCCCATCATTATTCCCTTCTGCCACAGTCCTCCTTCTCTCTCCTCCCCCTCCTCGTCAGAGAGCTCGTTTTCTTCCT
The DNA here is from genome assembly GCA_902729315.2 of Spirodela intermedia. Classification (NCBI taxonomy): domain Eukaryota; kingdom Viridiplantae; phylum Streptophyta; class Magnoliopsida; order Alismatales; family Araceae; genus Spirodela; species Spirodela intermedia. The sequence goes on along the minus strand of LR746269.1, from coordinate 2,440,558 downwards.
CTCCCTCAGGAACCTTCCCCCCTATCTTCCTGTTCCTTCTTCCGCGGAAAGGTATCAAGCTGATACGCCGACTCAAGTAAGGTCCCCAGCTCGGCGCGATCTTGGAGGCGTCCACTCTCCGCCTCTCGCCGCTGCCTCTCACCTTCCTCGAGACGTGGGAAACCATGGCTGACACCGCCCGCAGAATCCCTACAGCCATGTTTCCTCTCCCTCTCTCTCTCTCTCTCTAGATATGTATACATAGACGTATATATATAAAGTGGGGATCGTTGGGTCTTCTGCCTCGCTTAACAAGATGGGTTACCGGTGCAACTTGGGAAAACATCCGAGGAAGGTCAAGCCGTGCGCGGCCAACTTCTAACTTGTTGATAGAAGCACGCCGACGGCGGATAATCTGCCGTGCTATTCTGGACTTCGACGATTGGCATATCCTGACTGGCCCACGTCGCCAAACCTACTCTGAGAGGGCCCCCCAACTCACTCGTCCAGCGCCGAGCTCAACGCGTATTGGTGACCCATGGAGTGGCCTCTTCCTCTTCCCGGTCCTTTGATTCTCTTGCCTCTTCAGACCCGGTCCAACCCCACTGGGTCAAACCTCTCTCTCTCTCTCTCACACACACACACACACACACACTATCACAGAAGAATTTGACTGTCGGGATTGTCGTTTAAAGCGGCGGGTGGCGGACCGGAGCGGGGTTGACCCAGTTTTGTTGGCTGGAGATGGGAAGACCGAGAGGACCAATCAGTGGAGGAGAAGATCAGGTCGGTGGCACGAAAGTCCATGAATGGATTAATAAGTCAAAAAGCATGGTCACGACACGGCGATTTGTCAACGTAGAGAAGGGATTTTTTTTTCAAATACAGGCGATTGGGGATGTCCGAAAACGATAATTTGCGCCGGGTGTGTGAAGGTGTCAACGGGCCTGGCCCTGCCAATTCCGATTGGGGATGCCCGAAAACGATAATTTGCGGCGGTTGTGTGAAGGTGTCAACGGGCCTGGCCTCGCCAATTCCGATTGAGGATCCCCGAAAACGATAATTTGCGGTGGATGTGTGAAGGGTGTCAACGGGCCTGGCCTTGCCAATTCCGAGCCGGTTCAAACGGGCCAGGGAAAAAGCCCGAAAGTAGGATGTGGGTCAAGTTCGTATGAAAGCTGAGCCCGACTTGGGAGGCAAGGAGGGAGGGAGAGAGAAGAGAGATCAGGTACTTGCGTTGAGGACGCAAACCATATGTAAACTAATAATTTTGTTACTGGGTAACAATTTTTGATTGAATAATAGTTCAATGATGTCATTATATATGCATGAGAAAATACTTCTGATCAGTATCCTGCATTATTTGCAACAAGAATAATTTTTTCTCTCTATAAGTTTTTTGTTCATATTTCGATAATTTTAATCAAACAGAGTCGCTGTATTCTTTTAGGTAAATCAAGTTTTCCATGTTCATAGCAAAGAAGAATCTGATGTCCTCAGGCCTCATTCGAGTCCACCGCATAATAATCGTCGAAAAGAGTTAACTCAAAATGAATTCTCTCTCAAGATGAGTTGGGACGTTTCTAGTTGGAAAATAGACGAGTTTCAAGAAAAAGATTACGTTTTATAGCAATTTTTCGTAGGTGAAGAAAAGTTTCGTGAATTTTTTTTGGCAGTTGATTAAAAAGTTCAGAAATTTGGATGCTTTACAATAGATTTCTGACCCAATTTGCGATCATCGCCTACGACAAAAAGCCCGCTCTTTTCCGCTTCTCCACTCATCTATCCCTTCTGCTTCCTCTGCCACGAAAATGGCTTCCGTGGGAGGTCCTCTATCTTGCTCTTCCGCCGCAACCCATCTCCACTCCCGCCAGCTGCTCTCGAATTCCCTCCCCCTCAGAAGGACGAGATGCCGGAGGAATTCAGCCCCTTCGGCGGCAATGTCGACAGATTCTCCAGGGGAATCCACCAAGCTGGTGACCTTCCTCGGCAAGGGAGGCTCCGGGAAGACCACTGCTGCCGTTCTCGCTGCACAGGTGGGGGCTTGCATTCCTCTTGCTCTAGAATTTGGTGGCCCTTTGAATTCGATTCACATAGAGAAAAGAAAATCTATCTCCCTTCTTCTAGCTCGTCTGCCGTTTCCTTCTCCTCTCCATGCTCTTCGACTGAAGGGGAACTGAATATAGCGAATGTTTTGGCTGAATTTTCCGTGCACCCATTCGCAGAAGGTAGGTTGCTCTCGACTATGCCACATTAAGCCACAACGGCAGCAAGGAAGATAAATGATCTGTTTTAAGAAGTGGCAAATGGCATTTTGTAATTTTTTTTATGTCGGCGTACTTTGATCCTATTACTTAATAACAGTTCAGCTGGTTTGGAGGATAGAAGAGACGAATCAGAATTCGTATTTCAGGAAGGAACATCGAGTATTTTTTAAAGAATTTGGGCATAATGAACTAGATAATGAAGCATAAGTATTACTAATTTGTATTTTTATTCCAGAAATATCATTACATTCCAGGTTTTGAAGCTCTAGGAGACATCTGCTAGGAAAAAAATGTGAAAATTGCTGATTTTTTCTTACTAAAATTGATTAAAAATGTATCATCTTGCTGAGAATCTCTAGCCGTTCTTAAAGCTATGATTTAATTTTTAAAAGCTTCCACACCAGAAAATTGAAACTAAACCATGTTTTCTTTCTTTCTGAAAATCGTACATCTTCTTCTGCAATTTCCTGTCAACAAGATTTCCTCTTCCTATGGTCATAATAACTTTATGTAGGCTAAGTGACTGAGTGATACCGACCACCAGGTCTAATGTTCTTGCTGTTATTGGACCTTAAGGCAAAGACAAATTGACACCACTTTGGGAGGCACGGGTTTTAGACCCTTTCATTGTATACGTTCTAAATGTGCAGTAACATTTCCTGTTTTGGGGCCCCTTTTGTTCACTGTAATTGTTCTTTATTCTGCCTCAATTGGAAGACCTTCTCAGGGTAAAAAACAAATTGATAAAAAATGTATTCAGAGATCGAATGGCAGTTGCTTGACCCCTTTGGTGTCCATTTTTCATAGTAAAAATCTAATGATTCACTCTCTGTTGCCATTTGATTGATACTATGAGATGTGTTGCCAGTGTTAAAGGCGGTAGCTTCTTATGTCTTCTCATTGGCTGACAGTACTATGCAAAGGAAGGGCTGCGCACATGCCTGGTCATACATTCTCAGGACCCAACTGCCAATCACTTGATGGGTTGTAAAATCGGTGCATCACCTGTTCTATGCAGTGAAAATCTGTTCGCCGTCAGGTTGGAAACAACCAAGGTAACCATTTCTCCAACCCACTTGATTCTCTCGAACATGACGTGAACATATCAGCCATTGAATGTATTTTGATCCTTGATGATTTTATAGATGCTTCTTGAACCCTTGGATCAAATGAAGAAAGCCGATACACGGGTCAATCTGTCTCAAGGGATTCTTGAAGGGGTGGGTATGTGAGAGCCATTCAATTTCGAAGATCAGCCAGTTCGCTTCATAGGAGCTGATTTTGTTTCTTTTAAAGGAAAGAGATGCTGAGAGGAGATTTTCCTCCTGAATCATGTGGAACAGGTTGTAGGGGAAGAACTTGGGGTTCTACCTGGCATGGACTCCATTTTCTCTGCCCTTGAGATCGAAAAGTTGGTCAATTTGCTCGGCAGGAAAAGAAAACACCCAGATCAAGATTACAATGTCGTCGTTTATGATGGCATCAGCACTGAGGAAACGCTTCGAATGATCGGTGCAGCTGAAAGAGCGAGGTAGATCTCATGTTTTCCTCGAAAACTGTACCGTTCATTGGAAGTTCTATAAAAAGGCCTATGCTAAAAACAGGTGGTATCTGAAACATCTTCGGAGCATGGCAGAGAAGACAGACATTGGCAGATTAACTGCCCCATCAGTTTTGAAGTTAATGCAAGAATCAATGGGTTCAAGTAGAATATCTGGTGATGGGAAAATAAGCTCAGAAATATGGGATGACATTGAGCTGAATCTACAGGTAGCTTTATGTCCACTTGCAACAAATGTTGATCTTGCCGCTTGCAGATGCTGACAATTTCTCTCTTTTTCTTGTCTTCTTTCTTCACAGAAAGCATCAGCCTCTTTCGCAGACCCTTCAAGGTTTAGATCCTTTCTTGTGCTTGATCCAAGCCGACCGATATCGATCAGCTCGGCATTACGGTATTGGGGTTGTGCGATCCAAGCTGGAACCCAGATATCTGGTGCTTTTGGGTTTGCTCCCCCGCTGTCTCCCATGTCATTGACAGAGGTTTCTGAGAAGATCTCTCCATTGTCATTTGCACTCGTGCCATATCTTTCCACAGAGTCGCCAGTGGACTGGGACTCAGTGCTCAATACTCTCAGTGACGAGGTGAAGGGCATTCTTGATTCATCACAGAGTGGTACCCAACCTTTGGTGAGATTTGACAGTGCTAAAAGAACAGTGACCCTCTTCATGCCAGGCTTCGACAAGTCTGAAATCAAGCTCTATCAAGTAAGTCATTGTCTCATCACTCTGGAAAAAAAGAAAAATTGAAAATAACACTGTGGCACGCACTTTACCAACTCTAATGCAACCGGGTCTGCCTTAGGTTATTTGAAAAGCTTTACAAGAGAATGAAGCTATGGATTTTGGATAGTTTCAGTGTTCAAAGTCCCAGTCTATTTTAATGTTTCTAAAATTTGCCTCTACTTATTTACCTCCTGGTGGTATATATTTCTTTGCTTTTAGCGTTGGCCTTCAATTTTTCCGGCAATAGCGGTGATCTGCAGTGCCTGGGACATACGATCTGGCTCTCTAGATCTCGATCGGTATACCTTGTTCTTCCCCAATTTGGGTGGGTTCCTGAAAGAGAAAGGCTCTGGGCTGGGTGTTGGATGTTCTCCAAGAGGGGGCCGAATTATCTTGATATAAATTATTGGCATCTGACTCGGATTGGCATTGCCCAACCTGGGCCGATGATCTGGCTCTCTCTGCTGTGGTTAAGGTGAAGATCTTAAGACGTATTTCTCACTTCCTTTGATTTGCAGTATAGAGGGGGAACGGAATTGCTTGTGGAGGCAGGTGACCAGAGGCGCGTCATAAACTTACCTTCTGGGCTCCAAGGTAAAGTCGGCGGCGCCAAGTTCGTCGATGGCAGCCTTCTAGTTACTCTAAGGTAACAATTTCTCTTCTTATACCAAAAAAACCCAAGTATCATGATTGCGGGCCAGGAAAATATAGAAGAAAAAAACCTGTAGAGAAAGAATGTCCATTTCAAGTAATTATCCTCCATTTTTTTAATTCTGGGTATGGCATTGAATGTTCCATCCTCAGAATTATGGGTTCCGAGATCAGATCGATCAGATGTATCTTGGATGATCTTTTCAAGCCAATCAGCCTTCTGGCACAGAACTTTTGGTCGCCCTTTTATTTGCTTTTGATGTGGGCAACTGATGTGAATCCTTCTTTCTATTTGCTGCTTTTTCCGTTTTTTTTGGCAACATTGGACTTTATTCATGATTTTAGTCAACGTTTCAGACAATCATTCAGAAAAATATATAGGATACGGAACCGTTCATCGGGTGTATGCTAGTGAGGAGGTTGCGCATTAAAAGGCGAAGACTTTGATGTTTTAACAAAATAACAACTACCAAATGATTCTTGATGATATTCCCTTCCCAACTACCCAGATAATTCCATTCCCAGTCTAAGTTTTTGTGTGGGTATCTACAGATGAATATGCTTAGATAAGAAAAGTTTCCATTTTTTCCTTGAGAAATCTCTGCCAGATAATCCCTCATGATCAGCGAGAATCATCAGAAGTAAGATTACCTCTTTCAGCTGTTCTTTAAGAACAGCATGAACTGGCAAGAAATCTGAGAACTGGTCACCATAAAACCAGCCATTCAAATATCCATGAATCATATGAAGATGAATGGTATACATGATGAGAGAGATACTCTAACTGAAGGGGGAAGCAACACCGTTGCATGGTCATCTTTGGAGAAACAACTGGAGAACGAGAACTCCCTAAAGGATATGTTAAATTCCTCATCGGGACTGTTTACACAAGAAATTACAGGGCCAAAGGGCCAGCAGATGTCCCCAACAGCTTAGCTGCGGCCATGACCTCTCCAGGAGGGAGGCACCGCAGAACTGACTCTTACGCTGAACCACTGTATGAGAGGAAGGAGTAGGGACTATAAACCCTAATCATGGAAAATGCCGATGAGGCCGGTTGCAGTCGGACGCCTGAGAACCAGAACCGACAGATGGGCGGCGATCAGATCTGACTGGGATTCTCTCTCTTGGGAAGACCATCCGCTGAACCCAGACTGTGGGCTTCTCCAATGGTGAATGAAAATTAGACGGCAGTCACAGAAGAAAGGCCATCATCTTTCTTTGTCCTCGTTTTGGCCACTATTGCTGTGTGAAAAGTGAGATCTTTACAAAGGAGAAATGGCTATGGACAGAAGGGGTGGCATCAAGTTGCAACTGCTGGCCCTGTTTGCGAGCCGACCCGGCTCCTCAGCTCTTCAAAGGCCCTCATACTCTCTGCATCGAAGCCCCCAGCAAACTGAAAAAGAAAGAGAGAAAAAAAACGGGGGGGGGGAGGCAAAAGCTCAGTAAGAACCCATATGATCTCCAGGAATGACTGAAACATTAAGCACATCTGTAGAAAGTCCAGTCACCCTGTAGGCCCTAATCACTTGCTTAACTGCTCTCACTCCATATGGGATTATTCAAACGTGCCTTGGACGGGCTTGCTGAGTGGAGTTTTGTACGCGTTCAAACACCCAGTCTAATATATTTATTTCAGTACGAAATTATTCTAGCAAGTTGCAGTACGCACCTGATGAACGCGGAAGGCGAATCGAACACCTTGCAGCAGTAGGAACTCCCTGTTCGGCTCCTTTTCTGGTCCACCCATAGCATCAAGCTCTGAGGTGACACGCTTCATGTACTTCCTGGATAACTGAACTGACGACAACTTTATCTGCGATGTATGAAGAACAAGCAATTGAGAAACCTTCAATGGCAACGAAAGGTGTTGATGGCCACGCTGGGTGGAAGATCTGCTTTTATGGGAGGACGCTCTGAAGGGCTGGATTCTTTTAAAGAGGATGAGGATTACATCTAAACATGTAGAATAGCTGAGTTTCTGCACATGGGCATGCTGATGAGTACAAAATTTGCAGCTTTCTTGAAGTGGGTAAAACCTTGGCATTCCTGAATTAGCAAGCTAATGAAGAAAATGAAAAGTGGTACAGAAGGTAGAAACAAACCTTGCCGACAACGCCCGTATCTGACAACCAATCTGTGGGGATTCCAAACTCCCTATAGCGTGAGGCTGCCATGTCTCGTGTCCGGAGCAGAGCATATACGCTCTGTTCCAACCTGTGGTTTAGGGGAAGTAAGAGTAAGATAATAGGAGATGTCGATGAGCATTTACTTGGTCGCATTGTATTCTTTACCCACCCATCACAACAAGAAAGAAAAAACAACAGAAAAGAAGAAAATAATTGGAATGCAGTCGATAAATAAATGCATGCCCTTCAAATTTAATAGAGAATTCGATTCAAGTTCATTTTTCTTCCTTCATGAGGATGCATGAGCCAACTGGAATTATTGAGGGCAGTAGGGCCACTAGCTAAGAACCCTAATGATGCAAGCAGCGGGTCAGAGATGCTCACTTCTCCAGCAATGAATACATCTTCTTCAGGGCAGGTTCACATGGAAGCTTTGAATCGTCAACAAAAGTCGTAACTTGCTTTTCCAGCTTCATGAGGTCCTGATACTCAAAAGCTGCCTCCCTCAATGCATCAGCCTTTCCCTCCGGCCAGTCAAAGTGTTTAAGAACAGCCCGTTCATCAACCTACAAAAGAGACACCAATAGATAAAGATAAAGAAAACAGGTAAAAGAGCTGTGGTCGCTAAAACTGAAAGAAAGAAACGGGGAACTGAACTACATTTGGATCGATCCTTAAAAGGAAAATCCCCATGACTTCACACTTATGAACAAGAAGAGGGCATACCAGAAATGAAAGCTCCTCATCCAACCAGTTTACAAAGGAAAGAAGATCTTCAATGCGGGTGAAAGAAGCTGCTCGGACTTCAGCTGCCAGAGATTGGACAAAATCACCTTGCGTCTCCACATCAGCTTTTACCTGAATTAGCAGAAATTATTTTGGAACCCCCATCAGAAAAAACAAAAAAAAAAAAAAACCAGGATCATCTGATTGAATTCACATGACATGAGAAGACAAGGTTGAGGATTGATGTGTACCGCTAACAGGAATGTTGATCTGTTCTCAATTTCTCCAATCATGCTGCTCCTGGCACTTGCCACATTGGATGTTGCAGAGCCCCCGGAGGATACTTCCTTCTTGGATTCACGCTTCATCAAAGACTGGTAAAATTCGACCAGCTCAGGAGCCCTGTGTACCTTGTCTGCACCTCCACTGCCTTTTGAGAGGCCTCCAGGCGGGGGAGGAGGAGGAGGGCGAGGTGGCCCACCAGGTGGTGGTGGAGGCGGAGGTGCACCTGGTGGCAATGGTGGGCGTGGTGGTGGAGGTGGTATGCCTCCTGGGGTAATGGGGGCTTTACCATCTGCACTTGGGGTCCCGCCCATTGGTTTGGGAGGCGGCCTAGCCACCCTCGGAGATCTCTTTTCAATGTGTGCAAGCTTAATCTGGCTAACGACTGGTGGTGAATCCACCTTGCCTTCAACAGGCTTATCAACTGAACCAGCAGAAATCAAAGGTTTTTCCTTTATTAGAGCCAGCCTGGGCGGCAGCGAAGTGGTCCTTTCTCTTTCTACTTTGGCTTTAGGTTCAAGAGGTCTAGTTGAAATCAACACGTCGCCGCCCCCAAATCTCTCTGCTCGTGCTTGATCGGCCTTCTCCTTGAGGGCCTTCTCTCTCTCCACAGCCAGCTTGTGCCGGTCTTTATATGCCGGATACTTATCGTCAGCCACACCTTCAACAGACTTTGACATCAGCTGGAAGGAGTCGGCCACACTGTTCAGGGAATCACTCGATGGCACCTGTATCCTTAGACGTGGAAGGTCTGGTTCATCCATGGGTTCATCAACCTCCTTCTTCCCAAAAGTGGTGATGGCCACCCCATCACCTGCATTGCGTATCATGAGCGCCTCCAATGGGCCCTTGGGCCGTTGGCTGATGCTGGACCTCATGGGGGAGTTTCCTCCAAAGGACCTGGTTGGGGACGCCAAGGCACTCATGTCATCCTTGCTCTTCCCCCATCTCTTGAGCTTCTGAATCAGAGTTGGCTTCTTGCTCACACTGCTCCATCGGCTAGAAGAGCTGTCAATGGAGGCGTTGTCAAAGTCGTCACTCCCAGGAGAGGAGGGAAGGGAGGAGATGCTCTCATTATCTGTATCTCCCTGCCCGCGTTCTGACCCAGCATACTCCATCAGCAACCTCTTGGCTTTCTCCTGGGATTTGGGGCTCATGCTCTTGTTGAGGTCACGAGCAGAGATCTTCCCAGAAGTTGTCTGGTAGTTCCTGAGCTCATACCTTAGGCAAGCATTGACCCAGCGGAGGTAGACCAGCTCCTCCACCTCGCTGAACCTGTTCATCTGCAGACCTTCCACCTGCTTAGAGAGGTCTTCGTTCACATGCTTCAGGGCATTGACCTCCTCTCTCACGTGGGCAACCATCTCACCCTTCAACAAAACATCCAGGAAGAACACTCAGTCTATTCAGTGGCGGCAAGAAGAGAGAGAAAGAGAGAGAGAGAGCAAAATAAGCATCCAAGGTGGTGCAAACAAGGAGAAAAAAGAAAGAAATTCAATACAAGGAACCACATGATGAGACTGGCCAGGAATTCAATGGAAAGAGCATCACAATTCCAATAAAATAGTGAGAAAAGAGTGGTGAACATCTTTGTCTTCAACCTGCGAGGTGTAGGCATATTCATTATCTGAATCGTAACATTCATCATGTTCTAGCATCATTTCTTAAAAACCCCTCGGTAAATAAAACTTAAAATCGGCCAAAACAAGCCCACCTAAAACTTTCATGCAGAAAACATTCCAGTTCCATCCTACCAGTAGAAACGGCAGAGATTGGTTGGGGGGATGAGATTGGGTATTGTTAGTAATGCATAAATTATGTGGTGCCTACATCAGCAGACCGCCAACCATGTAGCAGCCTTTCCCTCTTCAATCTACAAAAAGCTAGGATTTTGCAGCAGCCCTTTCAATTGACAGAATAAATCATTGGAGAGAATAATATAAAAGTCAATGATAAATGGGCCCTTCCTCAAAGGTCAACATGAACATGCATGGTCCACGTAAAAAGTCCCTGCCACATGAGGGGAAATGTGAAGAATCTATCATTAGTCTCACTGCTACCAGTTGTCCGAACATAGACCCCGAGTACATAGCATATCATCCCCATGATCTAATAAAAGGGAAAACATCCAACAACAAGACCACCAATTGTAGTTCATGATTTCAATGCCTTCTATTCGGAGAATCAAAAATCTGCATAAAAAAATTAAAAATGAGGGTAAAATAAGATTCATACCTCATCCATGTTGGACAAGGCAGCAACTTTGGCTTCTGCAGCATCCAACTTAACTACCAGCTCCCGCTTCTCATGCTGCAGCTCTTTGCTCTTCCTCCTCAACTCCACAACCTCCACCTCCAGGTCCTTGGCTGCTTTGAGCTTCTTCTCGATTTCGGCATCCCTCTTGGAAGCTTCAGCCTCCTTTGCCAGAAGCTCTGTGACTTGCTGCTTCAGAATCAATAAGTGCCCCTTTGTCTGGTTCCCCTCGAGTTGCATCTGCCTCTGGAATTCCTTGATCTTGTTTCTCGCTGCCTCCAGTTCCTTCTTAAGCAACACGCTCTGAGCAGCCTCATCTTGGAGCTTCTTCCTCTCTGCCTGTAACGAATTAATGGTGATGTTGAGCATGTCAATCTCCACCGTCTTTATTTTCAGTTGCTTCTGTAACTCTGCAACATCGGACTCTTGCTCCTTCAGGCCATAGTACTCGAGGAGCTCCCCTTCGAGCTTCACTTCTCTCTCTTCCAGCTCCTTCACCAGATTACGCAGCCGTTCCAACTCAGATTCATTGTTTGCAATCTCTGTTTCATAGTGGGTATCAACTTGAACATCAAATTTGTCAACAGGAAATAAAATATCGATTTCCTCAGAGAGAAAGTCCTCAAATTCAGGCAATATGTCTTCATCCTCTCCGATTTCCAGCATCGGAGGGGGATTGCTCTCGGTTGCACTTGTAATCACGCTGCTGATTCTCTTTTCTTCTTCCTCCTCTTCTTCCTCCTCGGCAATCTGCCACATCCACAGAAAAATAACTTCATATGTTACCAGATATGACTTGGAGCACACAAACTCAGAGACCAGCTCCAATCAGAGAGAGTACCAAAGAGAGAAAAAAATAATAAATAAAAAGAGCCCACGCACATGGATATTCTCCTGGCTAATTTCAGACTCTTCAAACAAAATCTCCTCTGGTTTTTCTTCTGCATGGTGTTGCTGGAGGCCTTCCTCGCCATTCTCTGCACCAAAGACTCACACTTGCATCGTCGGAAAACAGCTCTATCGACCAAAAGACCACCCTGAGGAACAGGAGAAAAATTGGAAGAATAATTAGGGATGAGCATACCTAAGCTCTTAGGTGGAGGCCTCTTTCCGGTTTTAGCTTGATTGACAGCATAGGCTGCAACAGAAGCAGCAACCAGGAAGCCTACTCTGACCAGCATGTATAAAATCTGATGACAGGCACTCCTCCTTGAGTCATCACTTTCTCAATAATCCCATAACCAGTCCAAGCGAGTGAGGCCGACGCAAGCACAGAATCTTGCCCAGAATCATCATTCCTCCACCAAGAAGAGAAGAAACTCGAGCCCGCCTAGACCCATCTCTGAACCGATCATCATCCGCTGTCAAGAACTCCCTCTCTGCGTCAAAGATAGAAGAAGCCCAAAGCGAGCGGGGGCTACCAGCGTGTCGTAGTATCACCACAAGCCCGTCACCAGAATTTGTGGCCGGCCTTCCCCGGGGCCAGTTTCACCGTCATGGTGGGACTCCTTATCTGGTTACCATCTTCGTCGTGACCATAAACGACCAGTGTCGAGGATTTTGCCTCGACAGAATCAACCGCCCGCAAGTCGACAAGAGGGCTGGGAGAGGGGAGAACGAGGGGCAAGCCTACAAGTTTTCAAGGAAAATGAGGCTGTTTTAGGGCAGAAGAACGGGAGAGCCAGGGAAAAAAAAAAAAAAAAACAGATTGTTGGCGTTAGATCCTGGACCATATGCCTGCTGGATTGGGGAGGAGAGGCCGAGACCCAACACCCCGCCATGAGGACCCCACTCCAAAGGGATAGAAGTCGCCGTGCTTCACCGTGGAAAGCTTGAAGAGGGCCCACCACCGGCTGTGAATTTGTCCCACTCTTCGTGACGATGATTTTGTCTGACCTGGGCGCCACTCGTTTCTGCACTGGCATAGGTTGGACGTGTTGCTGTCCATGCTTTAATAAATTATGTATTCCTTCAGCCAAAACTTCAATAAAGGGACGATATTTTTTATCTTAGTATTATAAAACCCAAAAAAATAGAATATTTGTGAAGATTTATCCACATGTTGGCAGCTCAAGTGGAACCACAAAAAAAGGAATGATCAGAAAGATTGCAAATATAGTTACTCTATATTGATTAGTACAGGTCTCTTGAATCTTCTTTTTCCCTATTTAGTATTTTAATTTGAGTTTTTTGTGTAATCAAAAAATTAACTATTGTTTTACTTCTGAATAGGGATTCTCTTGTTGAGACCCTATAAATCAATTGAAAGCTCAGATTCATACTAGAACCACGATGATTTATCAATAACTCCAAAAACAAAGCTCAAAAGTTCTTTGAGTAAGAACCATTTGATCATCATTTATTTAATAAAAAAGATGTAATGACTCAACAAAATCTAGAGAATATTGGTGGGTTTCAGCCATGTTTATCCACTTAACTCTATCCCTTTTCTTTGTCTTACCATTTTTTACCTTGTACCTATACCTTCATCTCAGTAAGAAATAGAACAATTTAATATGTAATATAAGTTCAATCTTATGTGGATCAAGGACATATCAATATGCATCTATGCCAATCTTGTTGCAAGCTCAAAAAATTTGAAATAATATGATTAATAATTTATGAAGCATAAAACTTCTTGTTATTTATTATGTATGAATAAAAGTATATCATAATATAATAAAAATGGCATATTTGAGTCAATATTCTATAAAGTAACAAAAGACTATCCATCTCACATGCCTAGGCACCAAGGTGAAACTACCACCCATTTCTTGCTTGTTAGCAATAATTGTACCTTGAGATCCTTTTCCTTAGTTTTTTTCCTTTGAATTATTACAACTTATCAATGGTATCATTTCAACAATGACTGATTATATGCCTACCCAACTAAGGCTGAGTAAAAGCTATAATTGAATTGGCCCTTAAATTTCCAAAAAGTCAACCCAAGTCCTAGCCCATTTATTTGGTTACCAACTTGACCCTATCTATAAACATGGTACTAAAAGCAAAGTATATTGAAACACAAAGGAACACATTAATAGCAAGATGATACATTGGCAAATGATCCCTCATGTCAACATAATCTAGCATGCTTACATTTGTATGTCATTAGATCTTGTTACTACACATTAATCAAATATGGCCTCACAAATCATTGAAGGATCTCCAAGCACCCATGTGGAAGAGACTAATTAATATGATTTATACATCTTTTGTTATCTTCGTAAGTTAGATTGGTAAGAGAAACCTTGGCTTTTAGAAAAATGATAGAGGAAATTGATAAGGCTTTGAAATTAAAACAAGATAGAAAATGAAGATTGAACATAAAGAATGAAAAGGACACACAATCCATTGAAGATTAACCATTTAATGTGGAATCCCAATGTTGGCCTTTCAAGATGACCAACTCTCTCCTTGTTAGCTACTTGAGAGGGCTAACACTCTTGTGATGCCATTGTTCAAAACCCAAAGACAATTCATTCTTCTTCCTTTCATAATTGAATCTCAATATCTCATTCCACCCCTCTTAGATAGTTACAAGAATACCATTAACATTATCCTCTTGTAACTCGCACAACCTCTAATTCTTCTTGGCATAAATACAACTTTTTAGGTTCTAACATTACTCTCCCTTATGAGATCCACCTTATTTTCAAGGTAGAATCTATAAAATTATTATTGTACTATGATTACAACTCTGATTGGTGTTATTCATTTCTTCCATTAGGTGTATTTTTCTTTATAATTATGTTTAGGCCATGTGGTTTAAGAATTGTGATTTGTACTTTAATCTCTAATCTCATAACCTTGTTAAATATGTTTTATATTAAAGTGGATATGATTTCAAAATTTCTCATATATTTTTCAATTGATCCCTATAATTTTATGTATAAGAACTATTCTCATAACCTTCTCACTTATGATGAGCCGAAATGGTATAGTAGTTAGTGTTTCAAATCCCTCTAATTTTATGAAAAAGTTTCTAACATCAGTCCACCTAAACAATGTCAACATTTCATCTTAAAAACCCTCTTATCATCGTCAACCTCTTTCAATCTATCATCGTATTCATGGAGAAGAATACTTTAGTGTGAAATATCCATTCATCATGATTCGCTTTGCTGAATAAGGACATCTGCAATGCCATCCTCTACTCTAAGGCTCGATACAACCTTGAATACTAGTCCTACATAATTTTATGTTCATATACATGGATACTTTTTATTATCAGTGCTTATTCATACCAAGTTATTCCTTGTATCATGATACTTGTTTCTTCATCTTCCATGTGTCTTTCCTTTTGTTTTGGATCCACTTCCAACCTTACCAAGTTTAGTAGGTTGTCCAACATATAGAGGATTTGAGCCATGCCCTAGTTTCACTTCTCTATATTCTTCTTGATTTTTTACAATAATTACAAATCATATTTCTCATCTCCCATCTCTCTCTCTCCAAGTTATTTAGTTTATCATCATGTAACTTGGGTGCCACTATGAACACAATGATATTAATTTATAAGACTCTAAAATCAAAAGAAGACAAAAAGTAAAGGTTGAACACAAAAATAAAATTGTCACAACATATCCACTGTAAGGATAAACTATAGAGTTAGGAATCCCCTTATTAGCCTTTCAAGAGGGCCAACTCAATCCTTGTTAACTGTTTGAGAGGGATAACACTCTCATACGATGTTGTCAAAAATCTAAAAAAATATTCATGGATCTAAACTCAAGTGGAACCACAAAAAGAGTAATAATCAAAAAGGTTGCAAATATATAGTTACTCTGTTGATGAGTCTCACCCATGTTTATCTATTTAATCTATCCCCATTCTTCTATTTCTCATACCATTTTTTACTTGCCTATACCTACATCTTCCAGTAGAAAGTATGTTTTATCTCATATGGATTGAAAATGGGTGAGTTTTATAAGTTTATGCAAGGTTCGTATATGTCATAGCTTGTTGTAGGTTATAAAAATAAATGATAAAATAAAAACAATATAAGTTAGATCTTATTTTCTTTTTATTATGTGTGATCAAAAGTACACTATAATGTAACAAAAATGACATATTGAAAATAAAAAATATTTATCCATCTCACATGCAAAGGAACCATGTTAAAACTACTGCCTATATCTCAAATGTTTGTACTTAGATCTTTTTCCTTCAAATTACTCAAGCTTACCAATGTTAGATTTTTAACAGTATTTGATAATAAGCCTGCCTAACTAAGACTTAAAAAAAGTTCTAAGTGAATTGAGCTTAAATCTCCAAAAAGTCAACCTAAGTCTCGCCCCATTTGTTTGGTTGCCAATATACTATTAAAAGCAATATATATTGATACAGTAACGAACACACTACTAGATAAATGATGTCTTGACAAATGATCCCACATGTCAACATATGACTACCACTAGCCACTCAAGTCTAGCATTCCTACATATTTATGTTATCTGATCATGTTACTACACATTAATCAATCTGGTCTTTGTCTCATATTTCACTGAAGGATCACCAAGCAACCATGTAAAGGAGATTGACTAAGATGATTTATACATAGTTTGTTTTACTTATTATAGGTCCACATCAAGAGGTTAGGTTGTCAACACCCTTGGTTTTAGGAAAAAATATATAAATGATCTTATAATAATGTTTTTGCATCATCTACTTTTCATTTAATACAAAGAAATTCTAATAATGCTTAAAATATTAGCCAAAAGTCTAATGTTGTTAATAACTATTGAAATATGAAAGTGTTTTGCAAATTAATTATAAAATATTAAATTATATATTTATATTTATCAATTTTATAATTTATTTTTTTAGCTTAGCATATAAATAAGTATGGTTAGATAATAATTCTTAGCTCTATAGTCCCAAAAATGTAAAATAAAAAAATCTGATCCAAATTATCAAATTTATTCCAAAAATTATTCTCTTTTTGCTCATGAAGGTACTTTTGATGATGAAATAGGCAATGCTTATAGATCTTTGATTTTTTACATTAAAATGACGGGATCACAACACTCTAAGATCATATTAGTGCCCAAATGCTTCTAGATCTCTGCCCTTTTACTATTTAAGTGGCAATGTCTTGAGATCATACTAGTACCCATGTAAGTCAAAAAGAAATTCTAATTAATAACTTTTTAGATGTCTAAATAATGATATTATTCTTATAATGGAAAAACAAAACTGATATTTGTAAATATCATTTTATAATTTGAACTAGATATAAAGAATCAATCTTAGCTGTGGCACTTGATTGTTGTTTCATTATTTGTACATTTGGCATAATTCCAATGGTTATAGTATAATACACATTAAAGTGTTTCAAACAGTAACCTGATTTTTTAATAGTTGAAGTATTCATTTATCATACATTCTATAGTGTTCTTTAAAAAAAAATCTTAAATTTATTTCAAAACAATATTTATCATAAATTCTATAGATCTTGACCATTTATTTTATGATAACTAACATTGAGTGGATACACAGATAAATTTGAAACCCTTTAATAAATTCTTCACATTTAAATCATGCCACCAATTATGCTCTTGGTTTTTGATGATTATAAATACAATTTTAATTATAAAGTTGTGTATTCATGTTTTATATCGAGAAAATATGAAACTGAGCTTTGATATGTAAATATTTTACTTAAAATTGACCTGAAGTTAACATCCCATATCTTCAATGATCTAAGCATATTAATCTATTGAAATATTAATATACTTTCATGATTTTGGTTCTAACATTTAATACAAGAGTTTCAACTTTGAGATTAAGTTGTTTTTATGTCAAATAAATACTTAAAAACAATTACTAATTGAAGAAAGATCTATAAATGAATAGCTAAGTATATGTCTTGCAAGCTTGTAGGACGTGTTAGCACACTTCATAATACATGATCTATGAGTTGATATATATGAAAGAAAAAAGATTTTCATCTGGATTATAATTATGATGCTTTAATTATTTTTCTGTAATATTAATCTATTTAAATTTTTTTTACATGATGTTATACAGATTCTTCAAATTTATTACAAGTATAAAATTAATAAGAAAATAAATAAATAATTCAAGCTTAGAATGTTTATCTCGATGATGACATGTTAGATAACTACATGAATAAACAAGTGAAATTAGATCCGAAGATTGAGAGATAATAAGGATGATGAGTTGTTGTCTATTAAGTTAGAAAATTTCAATTCAAATTTCAATTCAAATTTCAATTCAAATGATTATAAGAATGTAAAAATTTGATAATTGAAAGATTGACATATATGGAAATTGCATATTCTAATAAAAAAATAAGACTTTAACAAGTAACTTGAGTTGTAAGTCCAAGCAAATTAAAAAAAATAGTACACAGCAAAAGTCAACTTATAAGAGAACTTATGAGCCAATAAGTATTAAATACTCTCATAAATTTACTATTATTTATCAATATTTTTACATTGTATGTTTTAATGACGAATTATGTTCATCAACTTAATTCAACAATTAGACAATTATGTAATTATAATTGATATTTCCATCAGGTCCTCAAGGTAATAGGTTGTGAGAAGAGAATGTTGAAGAGTCTTGTTGTGCTAATAACTATATTTGGCTTGAGAGAGGCAGATTTATTAGAAAGTTTATGTAGTGACAAACTTGAGATTTGAGCTATTCATTCTATTAGTTCATGTGTATTCTTGAGATGAATATTTAAATTTGGATGACATATTTCTCTTAGACTGAAAGTAGTTGGATTAAGGATGTGCTAATATAACTATTGTGTTCTTGGTGAGAGAGAGTTTAGAGATCTTACTAATAAGAATTGTTCTTCACACATGTCGATATAAGCATCTTTTTATTAACACACAAATTACTTGTGTCGGCACATAGACCAACATATGTAGGAAAACACTCTAGGTTCAAAAAAATGACATAACTTCTAGAAATCTCAATTCATCTCCCCCCTTTCTCTTAGTATTTCAACTAGTTGTATAATCATAGTAGTCTTACAATGTAAGAAGATCAAGGCTTTAGTTATCATAAAATATCTGCTTTCTAAAACTTAAGTTGAATGAAGAAAGTCAATGAATAACTAAGTTGGGCTTAAAATAAATAAATACATATCGATAAAATTTAAACTTGGAAAATCACATCTAAGTTAAGTAAAGATATTTTTTCTAAGAACATCAACTAGGGAAGTTGTGGCCCCCAATTAGGGCAAGGACATGTTAAGAGAGAGGAGGGGGTGGGTGTAAAAAAGTCTAATCATGTCGAATGAGTTGACATTTAAAGAAAATTATCTACATGAGTATCTAGATTATAACCTAGCAAGACCCAATGCATTTTAATTGTCCAAGTGGCTTGATCTTGCTTGCATCCACTATTTCATGAGCTATCTTGTATTTGTGCATCAATAACCGTTAAAGATGACCTAAAAGAACAGATTTAGGGCATCCATGTGGTGCTTACAGTTCATATAACATCTATGCTAAGAAGAACAAGATCAATTAATAAAAAAAAATTAGATGCCCACACTAGTGTTTACAAGTTTTGAAATGCTCCTTTCTTTAGGAATGCATGTTGAGTGTTTATTAGATGCCCTCACTCATTTCAATGCATTCTATGATGCCCAAGCATGCTGATTGAGTTAGTGAAGTATTTATCATTGGGTCAATAGCTGTGTTCTGAATTTCTAAGGTTGGATTTTTTAAGATTTAAATTCAGCTCTACAAATGAAAACCTTTGTTCAATTTTTTTTATGATGCCATATATGGCTGTTCTATCAAATATGGGCATAATTTTTTGAAAAAATTATCTATAAAGTGATCTAAAAAAACATAATTTTTTTGCACACATATAAGGTTATTAAAAAGTTATGGCATTTTTTATTACCTAATTCCACTTAAATAAAAGCATAAAAAAACTATTGACATCCATTAACGATGTAGAACAACTAGTTCACCTATATTTGATAAAAAAATGGGGAATTTTTATTTTTTATCATAAAAATGGAGGTTTTTTAGGAGTACTTTTGAAAAAAAAATCATTTACAATGATAGTACTAATTATTTTAAAATATTATTTAAAAGGCAACAATTAGATACTATGGGACTCGAGAATAGAAATGATATAACTTTGGGTGGGTGAGTTTGCCATCTCACATTCATGATTAGGACCCTTGTTATGATATTTTTTTAATACATGATGTCAATTCACATGTCATTCTGTCTCCTTCTCCAAGTATACATATGTTTATGCATGTGTAGACTTGAAAGGTCATGTCACAAAAGCCCACTTGTCATGGAAACTATTAGTAGAGGCAGTGATCCTCATCAACAAAAGTCAGCTCTATAATTATAAGGTTTTAAATTTGATTTTATGCACTTTTTTCATTTCAAAATTTTGAGCCATGTTGTGTTTATTTATGGAGATATTAAATATCAATAGAAATTTATTTATATTAAAACTATTTTGACCCTTTTATAAAATTGTTCATCACTAGGTAGACTTCTTCAATAATATAATAATAGGAATAATATTTTATTAAGAATTAAAGTACCTACCTTTTTTAGTCGACCTAAATATTTCAATGGAATAATTATTTATTTTATTTTAGCAAAAGGAAATGAAATTATCGCTCACAAAAGTCGTGAAGTAAATGAAACATGAGTTGACCATTAAAATGGATTATACTTTCTTCCCACAAATGGACCAAATAAGCTTAGACAAGTAGAGAGAGAGAGGGGGGGGAGAGAGAAAGAGAGAGAAGGGGGGGAGAGAGAGAGAGAGAGAGAGAGAGAGAGAAGAGAGAGAAACAAAAACCGGGTTTTGAGACGTTGAGGCAGATCATGAACCAAAACTAGATAAAGACCCTTACTTTGGAATTGTGACGAGCCAAGATGAGGTTTCCAGGCCAAGCCCGCGATCACACCGGCGGGGCTCATCCACGCCATTGATTCATTGATTATTTTCGTATTTATTTATTTATTATCATTCTATTTTAATGCAGAGGAGATTAACGAGAATCGTCGAAATATATTTTATTCTAATTTTTTCTCACGTTTTCCTGGCAATTCGGTCCGGTCTGGCCGACTCGGTCGGGCGGTTATTCACCCGGTCGACCTTGACGGGCTGTCAGAAGCATCTGGATCCCCCACCGCCACCGTCCCTTCTTGCACGGGTCCACGAGCTTTCCCCTTCTGCTCCGTAGTTCGAAAGCCTCCCTCTCTCTCTCTCTCTACCTCTCCTCTCCTCTTTCTCTCTCTCCCTCGCTGGCGCTATAGAACGGGGCTGAAAGCCCTAAATTTGGACGCTTCCCCCCGGATTTCTCGTCATCGGCCACCACCTTGGTTGGAGCTGCGGCAGATTTCACGCGGTGAAAGGTGTCTCTGAAGGGACGCTCGCCCCCTTGTATCGCTGAAGGGGGGTTGATCTATTGGGGGTTGTTGGGGGGCGGGGGGAGGGGGGATTTCGGATCGCGGAGATGAGCTTCGCAGATCTAGAGTCCGGGCGGCCGCTGGTGGCGGGAGGGAGGAGGGAGCTGATCAACGGGAAGAATGACCCGGCGCGGGCCGTGGCTGCCGGCGTCTTCCAGATCAACACCGCTGTCTCCACCTTCCAGCGGCTCGTGAACACGCTCGGGACCCCCAAAGACACACCAGAGCTCCGGGAGAAATTGTGAGAGACGCGTCCTCATCTGTTGTTTTGCTCTTCCCATTTTTTCCGCGTTTTTATGTTTTTTGTCCGTTTTGTGTTTTTCTCGTCGAATTCCCGGTTCTGTCTTAACCTTACAATTCCCGGTTCTGGGTCTAAAAATCTTGAGTACTTCGTTAACTATTTTCCCCTAGGCTTGAAACCCTTTTTGTGATTCTCATCATTTGAAGACGGGAGATTAGTTTTCTGGCGTATTTAGCGTGGCAAATAGGACTGGGAAAGAAACGCCATTATGCTTTAATCCATTTGGCTCTTCACTACAGGTCTGACTTTTTATTGTTATTTTTATGCTCGTTAAGTACCTGGTGGATCTTCATCAATCACCTGGCTAACTACATATTCTCTTTGGAAGGATGGCTGCCCGATTAACATTAATTATGGCTGAACGTATCTGCTTATTTTCTCCATTAACTTCAGCTGAATTATCCTTGACCTTTGTAAGACAAGTCCCTTCAGGATAGAGCCAATGATTCCTATGAAAAAAAATCTTGGAGGAATATGCTAGAGCAAATATCAGTACATATATCAATGCCTTGTCATAATCCTGAAGCTCTGTTATGAAAGAATCTAATGCACATGGAAATCATCCTGGAATTTTTCTTTTTCGACCATCTACCAGTTTGCTACCGTCCATTCTGAATTAAGCTTTCTGTCTTTGGGAGAGTAGATTATTCCATTTCACCTAAGTTTTAATGCATATTTCTAATTTCCGGTAAAAAAAAGTATGGTATATTTTGCAAAAGTTCTTTTCAGCGATTTTTGTCAAGGAAATGATATTTGCTTAAAAAAATGAAGCTGATGAGTTGTCTTGATTGCAGGCATAAGACAAGATTACATATTGGACAATTGGTGAAGGATACATCGGCTAAACTTAAGCAAGCCAGTGAAACAGATCATAATGCTGAAGTTAGTGTAAGTGCACCATTATAGTTGTCCTCTTGGCTATCATATCAACTATCTGCCGTGGAAAATAATTTGAACTAAAAGAGTTACATGATAATGAATTTTAGTCGAATCGCTGGAACAATTGTACGCTTGTCAGAGAAAAAAACTTGGAAATCATTGTGTTATTGATTAGTTTAGGGATTAATCCCTAGGTTTAAATTATTCGTGTACAGAAATGACTGCTTTGTGGTAGTTTTTCTGTGGTAATGTAATTTAATGCAAGTTCGTTCAATGATGGTGAGAGCTAGAGGCATGCGACTGTTCCCATTTCTGCATAAAATATTATTAGGATCATGAGGATGATTCTCATACTTTCAGGGACATTTTGAATGTACTGCTTCCATTCTAACGCGTTTAAAAAAGCATTTTATATTGGAAATAACTAGTTTTCTGCTATGTTTTTCAACAGAAAATGCGTGTGAATATTTATTGTTAAATGAAAGTTCGATTGATGATTTTTGTCAATCGTAACATGTCCTGAAGGCCTTACATAGTGGATAATACATTCGTTTACTGTCTAACAGAGTTTAATGAATATGGACATGATATTGATAACCTTAGATGTTTTGTGTATCTGATAAAAATGGCAGCTCTTGGTCCTGCGGTGCTTTCAAGTTTTTGAGAATATGAACAGGATATTCATTGCATTTTAATGGTTGCATCACAATATCCCAAACCCCCTCTATTAACATAAGTCTTTTGAAAACTACAGTATATGCACTTAGATGACCTTACTGTATATCAGTTGTTTAGATGGCACAGTAAATTGAGCTGGCTTGGGCTAGTTTAGATGACTCTGCTTTTTGTTAACCATTCATTAGAGATATTTCATCTCTTTATGCTTCCTGGTGGGAAACATTTACCAAAAATCTGATTTTTGCTGCCCACCAAGGAATTCCTGTTCTTAATTAAACTTTGTATATATTCGTCAATTAGTCACAGCAGCCGATCGTCGGGAAAGACCATCAATCTCGTATTGTCTGCCTTTTAAGTGTTGACAAAGTGAGTGCACACGTGAAAAATGAGGGAAATTTATGAATATCGGAAGAGAGAAAAAAATAATCCCTGTGCAGATATATGTCCCCATGTTGAGTAAAATTGTATGCAATGGTTCTTGCAAGAAGCCTGTAAATCTTTGTATATTCTGTCTGTATGAATTTCTATAGCCTTGCTGCTCCACATTTGTACAGCTTTTTAATTATTGAGGGAATTACTCTGTCAGAAAAGTGAGGGCTGGTTTACTGGGTTTATAGCTTTAGCGCCCTCGTTTTTTACGACACTGCATGATGAATATGTCTACGATTGGCTTGTGTTCCATCATATATGGTGTTACTGAAGCTTGTTCAGATGTTGATCTTGGACTTCAGGCCAGCAAGAAGATTGCTGATGCGAAGCTCGCTAAAGATTTTCAAGCAGTTTTGAAAGAGTTTCAGAAGGCTCAACGACTTGCAGCTGAGAGGGAAACAGCATATGCGCCCTTTGTTCCCCAGACAGTGCTGCCATCGAGGTAGCTTTCTTTTGAGCAACTCTGATTTGCTTTGTCAGATCTGGAACTTCTGTCTACTGGATGTCGTTCATAGTTCCCCTTCAAAAAAAAATGTAAGATAAGGAAAAAAGTGATCTTTATATGCAGCTACACTGCCAGTGAGATCGATGTAGGTTCGGATAGAACACCTGAACAGCGTGCTCTCCTTGTGGAATCCAGAAGGTGAGGCGTGTTTTTTTATATATTTTATGTTCATATTTCGCTCTGAACTTGCATTGTTTCCATTACAACCCAAGAACATAATCAAATAGAGCGTAGGATTTGTATGTTTTTACGTTCATATGGTGTTCTGAACTCTGAAACCTCGCTCTCTTTTTCTTATTTTTTCCCATAATTTGGTTTGATTCTAGGCAAGAGCTGCTGCTGCTGGACAATGAGATCGTCTTCAACGAGGCCATAATCGAAGAGAGGGAGCAGGGGATTCAGGAGATCCAGCAGCAGATTGGTGAGGTTAATGAGATCTTCAAGGACCTTGCTGTTCTGGTCAACGACCAGGGAACCTTGATCGGTGAGCTTAAGACTTCCGTCCCCCCATGAAACTCCTCTCTGGCTTCCTGCTTTTCATGGCTGACTTTCTAAACTACTTGGGATCTCTCAGATGATATCGAGTCCAATATCGAGAGCACCAACGCCGCCACCACGCAGGCCAAGTCCCACCTGGCCAGAGCTTCCAAGACCCAGAGGTCCAATTCGTCTCTGGTAACTCTCTCTCTCTCTCTCTCTCTCTCTGTATATATATATATATATATATATATATATCTATCTTTGATAACCCACTGAATAATCAATTACCCCCCCTCTATTTTTTGAGAATTTAGAATCAAATTCGACAAGGAAAAAATAACCCCTTTTTAGGACTTGTTCACATTTTTCATCTCCTCTCTCTACCCACCTACCCACCTACCTCTCTCTCTAATATCTATGTATATATATTATTGTATCGGATCTAAAGTTGCCTGTTGATGTTGATTGAATCAGACGTGCATGCTGCTGGTGATCTTTGGAGTGATCCTGCTCATAGTGATAATAGTGATAGCTGCTTGAACTTCCCCGGCAAAAGCAAGAGCCCTCCCCCCACCACCACCTATGCACCGTGGGAGCAGGAAGAAGACGAAGGACGGCGGGGATCCCCAGCCAGAACCTCGGTGGCGGCGGGTGTTGGCGATGTGTTTGCGGTTGTCGGCTGTCTCTTTTGTTCCTTATTTGTTGTGTATAAATTAATTAATTCGAGAAGATGTCGTGTTCATTGTGTTCTTAGGGTTCATCCTCCACCCCACCCCCTCGCTGATCTGCTTCTGCTCTCGTCCTCTGCTCACCCACTGGTGCTTACCCACCAATAACGATGAGCTCGCTCGCTCGCGAGAGAGAGAGAGAGAGAGAGAGCGAGAGAGCGAAGATTCATTGATTTCTGCTGGCATTCCCTGGGTTTTTCTCTTTTTTCTGTCCGCAGAAATAATCGATAAAAATCGGTTATCCCTGCCTAGGATTTCGAGAGAATCACGACCGGATGGCGGCGCCCGCCGGGATGGGCCGTTTCTCTTCGTCGACACGCAGAGTCGGCCTCCAGACGGCGGTTCTCGCCGTTAAATTATTCATTTCTCTCTCCGCCTGTCTTTATCTCTTCCTCTCACAATCAATCGGATATCGACTGATGGAGATCCTTCTCTCCATGCATTTCCATGGAGGAGAATGAGCTCTGCCCAGGCGGTAATATATATAGAAAAATGCATTCTTTACGGCGTGGACTCGTTGTCAACGGAGGGGTTAGTTCGGGTTCTCTTCTACACTGCCGTAGCTCCGCCGTGGATCCCGGCTCCGCCGCCGCTCCCAAGTCGCCACCTGGCGGGACCCGCCCGGGAGCGGCTGCTCTGTCCGCCCCGCACGACGTGGGCTTCAACGACCGGTGGCGGCGGCGCGGGCCCGTTCTCCGAGGCCATCGGCCTTTCTAAATACAGCAAGGAGGGCATCCGAGGGACGATAGCTCGATCGGAGGGGGAAATGCCGACCGGGGAGAGAAAGTAGGAGGAGCGGAGCGGGGAGAGAGAGAGAGAGAGAGAGGAGGGGGGGAAGAAGGGGAATGCTGCGGTCGATCGGCGCTGTAGGATTGATCTCCACCTTTATATGGGGGGAGGAGCCCTCGTGGATGGCGTCCGTCGCTGGTTCCAACGTCGCAGCGCCAACAGCAACGTCACTGGCACGGCCGGCGGCGGGGAGTCGTCTCTGATCGCGGCGGCGGGGGAGGAGGCGGTGGGGGATTCCGGGGAGAGCAGCCCTTGCTGGCTCAGACCCATCAGGGTATCCAATTGGGCATTCAAGATGCCCGGTGGATTCGAGCACACAAGGAAGGTCAGGATCAGGATCATCGCCACCATCCAACTCTCCTGCTATCTGAGCTGTGATCATCTCTGGTTCTCTCCTCTTCCCCGACCTTTGGATTTCCCTCGTCAACGGGGCGATCCTCCATGCTGTCCCTACCTCGGCTTCTCTTTGACCTGGTTTTCTCGTGGGTATTCTCCTTTTCGTGCTCCAACTTGGCGGCGGGAATGATGGCCAGGCGTGGTCGTCGTTGCAGTCCTCAACCTGGGGCTTTTGCGCCCTTCCCAGGTTGCAGAGATAATATGAACGTCTGACTGATTCCCATACTAGAAGATCGGGGATTACCCTCAAGTCTACGGAAGCTGATTAGTTGGTTCCTCTTCTCCCCTGGCAGTACTCTCGCGCAGAAAGAGTCGCCGAGATACTCTCGCTTTCTCCCTTTCTCTTTCTCAAGTTCCTATTCATTCTTCTCCTTTGTCCTGTGCGTTTTTAGAGAATCCAAAGTTCTTTCTGGACGAGAATCAATCACGTCCCCTCCTAATTCTGTGCTGTTTCTCTCAGTTTTGACCGGCTCCTGTTCAGATTTCGTGCTTCTATTTCTGGGCAAAAACACAAGACGAGCTTGCTGGGTGATTTTTTCTCTCTATTTCAAGCTCTTGGCTGTGGTTTCCTGAGTTTCGTCAGTCGTTCTACAGAGCATGCTTGACGACGAGTTCTTCACGGAGTATGGCGAGGCGACCCAGTACCAGATCCAAGAGGTGGTCGGCAAAGGAAGCTATGGCGTGGTGGGGGCGGCGGTGGATATCCACACCGGGGAGAGGGTTGCCATCAAGAAGATAAATGATGTTTTTGAACATGTGTCAGACGCCACGCGCATTCTGAGGGAGATCAAGCTCCTCCGGTTGCTGCGTCATCCAGACATAGTGGAGATAAAGCATATCATGCTACCTCCATCTCGAAGGGAGTTTAGAGATATTTATGTTGTCTTTGAGCTGATGGAATCTGATCTCCATCAGGTCATCAAGGCTAATGATGATCTTACCCCCGAACATTATCAGTTCTTCCTCTATCAACTCTTGAGAGCTTTGAAGTATATCCATTCAGGTTGATTCATGTAGCTCATCTTCTATTGACTCTTGATCCATGTAGAGGGTATTTTGCTCGATGCTTTACTTTTTTTAATTGACTGCAGCCAATGTGTTCCATCGGGACTTGAAGCCGAAAAATATCCTCGCTAATGCAGATTGCAAACTGAAGATCTGTGATTTCGGGCTTGCCCGTGTGTCATTCAATGATGCTCCATCTGCTATCTTCTGGACTGTAAGTGACACTCCAATGCTATCTTCGCCCGTGTGTCATTCGTACAAGTGGTTGAGATATTTGGAGATTCTGGCATGGATTGTAACACTCTTTTCCCCTGAAGGATTACGTTGCGACAAGATGGTATCGTGCTCCAGAACTGTGCGGCTCTTTTTTCTCCAAGGTGAGCTACTTTCTCTTTTTTCTCTTGGCATTGAGTGATACATATAGATAATGAGATGGTGAAGAAAGCAATGAAGCCCTGATATAATAATTTTCCTTTTCTATCAGAATGAAAAAGTTGTTTTATGCAGTGAGATTTCTGACCATGGAGATGGCCATTCAGCTCTAGAGGGGTGGTTTCTTTCCCATGGCATGCATTGAGACGCAAGGGTCAATGCAAACATCATAATATTCTTGTTGTGTGTTATTTTTGTGAGCATTCACGCTGTTGTCAGGTCAAACAATGGTGGGAGCCTTCCCACTTTTGTGGGCGCTTTAAGCATCTATATCACCATAATTCTCGGGATCATTTCGTTGAATCTCGTTCTCTTCTTGCTATTATTAAAATCTGGGATCCGTTTTCTTGGCAGAGAAACTATTTTTGTGCTATTTACACCTCAGACTTCTGGCTGGAAAAGAAAAGAAGATGCTGTGACGATAATGACCTATGCTGGTGATAAAAGCATCGAGTAGAGCTTTACTACGGATTGAAAGGAGCTACCTGTTCTGATAGGACTGTCAACACGACCTTTGGGAAAAATTCGATCCATCATTACTTTAATGAACATTTCTTTGGGAGTAGTCACCATCCCTAGATGGGTGATCTTCATTCTCGTTGAATATTGTTCTTCCCCATTTATCAAGGTAAAGGGTGGACCAATAAAACATCTGGACTCTGTGTGGCCAAAGAAAGTGGATTCGGATGATCTGTTTCAAGATTTTTTTTTTCCCTGGACATACTGTAGTTTCGATGCTATATTTCACCAAGCGTCTTCATATAAAATACTTTTCAAAGATCAATGCCATGGAACAGTGCCTTGAGAAAAGTTCCAGATCAGTGCTAATTCGAATTAATGTCTTTTGTAGCAGTCTTAAATTCAGATATATATGTTGTCTTGTGATCAGATGAAAGAGTGGGTAAGGTGAGGGGGGATGAAAAAGAGAAGATTGTGTTGCTCGGGCTGTCTGGAGATTCTAAATTTTGGTTTAACAACCGTGTTGGTGCCTGAGCTGTGAGGGCTCTCAGTCACATAGGTAGTTCGGTGTGCTCATTGGTCCCTGACCTGGATATGTGGATCATCCAAGGCACATTAGTGAGATTGGTGTGATTGGGTTGGGAGAGAAGTCCAGTCTAATATGAAGCACTTTGGAATGAAAGAAAATTCCTGATTTTGAAATTGATGACGTGTAGGTAGGTGGTCTTTTTGAGATCTCATAGCATATTTATTTGTACGTGACCCCGTTTGTTAGATGATTTCCTGGTCTGTTCTTCTCGTGCCTAGTTTCATGAGCTCACTCAGAATGAACTGGTCTTCAGATCACCGACATTTCTTTTCAGAATTTATTGTAAGGTCCTCCTTTTCGTGGAAAATTGCTAATGAATGAATGCCTGGAAAACAGAATGGAAATTCATATCTTATGACGAGACTAAGTTTCTGTTTTGAACACAGTCTATTGAGTTGTCTCGCTCGTTGCCTTTCTATTAGAATTTTTTTATTGAATTGTTGCTAATTCGATTTTTGACCTTTCTGCAATACTTCAAGCTCGACTGCTATTGTTTTTGCTTTAGTCTTGTGCACAACAGAGTCGTGGTTCCACCTAACATGATGACATCTATAGCTCATTTTCTTTCATAGACCTTCTAGTTGTCCATTAGACGCCTGAAAGTCGTCTGGGTTCTTTTAATATCTCCTTTCGTATGTGATATTTCTATTTCCCAACTTCGTCGTATCTATGATCATAATAGAATCCATTGGCCCCTTTGGCGATATTTATTTTGTAATTCTTCGTTTACTCCTGGAAAAACTGTGTAATTATTGGGGGACTGTTTCCCATCTTGTTGAGTATTTTCCAAAGAAGAGAGACTTCGCATTGAAGCCTGTATTTTATTGCCATTTTTTCTTCATGAGAAAGAAATAAGACCAAGAAAGGGGCATAGTCTGGCCTCTTTGAAGCTATTTTAGTTGATTTACATGTTCTGGACGGTTGTAAACTGGACCAATCTGATTTCACTTGCTGTTTATGGAAATTTCATTGGTATGGATGACATATTTTATGTTTCTTATGTCGACCTCGCATCTTATTTGGCCATTTACCGGAATCTATTGAATTACTTTCTTGCACACTCTATCATCTGATACAGATCATCTGGGCTTAATCCCATAGTGTCAACATTCACACCGTAATCTAGTGTTGATTTAGGGAATGGGAATGTTAACTCTTACTCTCATGTCTCTAATGGTTTAAATTTTTTTATCTGCCACTGTTGTGAATGGGAATGTTATCTGCCATTTGTGAATGCCAATTGATGGGAAAAACGGCCACTTATGTCAAATGTTTGTTCTGGCAGTATACTCCTGCGATTGACATCTGGAGCATAGGATGCATATTCGCAGAATTGTTGACAGGAAGACCACTTTTTCCGGGAAAAAACGTGGTTCATCAGCTGGATCTCATGACAGATTTACTTGGCACGCCTTCAGCTGAATCCATTGGAAGGGTTCGTTCTTCCTTATATGAACATGATTTTTTTTATTTATTTCTTTTACGCTATAAGGTGATATTTTGAAATATCTACGAAGTTTTTTTTCTCAGAGGAAATTCTTAGTATGTTATTGTGTACTTTATCATCTGCTGCAAATTATTTGGATGATGTCAAACCTTTTCAACTGCTGCAGATTCGGAATGAAAAGGCTAGAAGATATTTAGGTGGGATGCGGCGAAAAAATCCTGTTCCTTTTACGCACAAGTTTCCAAACGTAGATCCTCTGGCACTGCGGTTACTTGAACGACTACTTGCATTTGATCCTAAGGATCGACCCTCTGCTGAGGAGGTAAGATGTGGGAATTGAAATTTTTCTGAACAAATTGCTATGTTGCAGAAATTTTTAGGCCATATAATTTTTGGGCAAACATGTTGCGGATTAATCAAATAATTTACTTGTGGCAATTATCTTTCTTCTCTGGTTGAGATTTTTCTTTTCTAATCGCGCTGGTGTTGTTAGGCTCTAGCTGATCCTTACTTCCATGGCCTTGCAAATCCGGAGCGTGAGCCAGAAACACAGCCAATTTCAAAGTTGGAGTTTGAGTTTGAGAGGAGGAAACTCACAAAAGATGATGTACGGGAGCTAATTTATCGAGAGGTACGATTAGGGACGTTCATTTTAATTTCTCTAACAGGTGACGCATTGTTTTTGTATTCTTTACTCATTATAAACATCCTGTTTAAGCAAAACAGATTTTAGAGTACCACCCACAGATGCTGAGTGAATATCTGCGTGGTGGAGACCAAACAAGCTTCATGTATCCAAGGTGAGGCATTAATTTATTGTATTTACTTAATCCCGCTGAAATTTTCTTTAGTTACCAAAACGGGTTGATTTTCTTCTGGCGCTAGATTAACGGTATTTACTACCTTAAGCATTTGGAACTCATTTCTGTGTGGATGGGGGGCTCTGACATGAAAGTAGAGATCATGGAATGCATTAAATATTGTGGCTTTCTTGGAGAATAGATTCAGGAAAAGGTAAAATGACGTTGGGACCTAACTTGAGAAAGGTGAGAAAGGTGACTTTGGGGATAAGACCCAATGGTTCCAGAGTTTTGACACCCATGGGTTTATTGAGAGTGTTTAGTGGATGATCAGCTGTCATCCATATCTATTTCGGCTTGGTTCTTCACTCTATTTTTCTGAGAGTTTCTGAGTCATAATTTATGAATAATGATCGTGACATGCCTGGTGGATTTTTCCCTTGAAAACGCTCCCTTGGCTTATTTGGTACATCATATGATGATCAGGGGATCCATGAGTGCTATGGAGGCACAATCCTAGTTGTACAGTCAGAAAGTCAAATCATAGGGAACCTAGAATAGCATTGTTTTTCCCTTTTAGATGTGGCCCTTGAGTTTTCAACTGCAAACTTGTGCATATGTTTTATTCCTATATATAGTTGGTATCCACTTGAAAAATACTGGAGATGTCCTCCACATGATCTTGCTCCTCATTCAATCAGTCCAACAACTGGTTGAATGAGCTCTTCCTTGTAAATCTTCTCTTCTTGAGCTTGATACCACCATTTCGTCTTATTTTATGAGACCTGCATTTTTCATTGCACAACATTTTTGGTGCGCATTATTGCTTCATTTCTTTATTCCATTGCTCTTAATTTGGCAAGATTTTTTTGCGCAAAGACTTACGATTGAACCATTGTTCACCCGGATTTCCTTCTCGTCATTCTCTTAGTCTGCCGAGAAGAACCACTTGTAAATAAATCCCCGTGTTATCTCCACTCAGTTCATATTTATTTAGCATGGAGAATATGCGAAAGAAAGAGAAAATTGCATATTTTTCCTGAATGTACGAAGAAGTGACCTGCTGCTGCTTCTGCTGCAGCTATTATTCAAAGACTAAGCCGTGAAAGATCATGAGTAGGCACCGCATGGCTCATTTGATTGCTTACTCAAAATTGGCATGGCTAGCCTTCTTTCAGTGCATCTTGTGTTTCAGGCTGACTCAATGCAGCCATACAATATTTTCTGCAATAAGCCTGCAGACGGCCACCGTCTCCACCCAGAGTACCCTGAATACTCTCCTGGATCCTCGGAGCTAAGTGAAGAAGAAAGATGTTGGCCTATGAATGTAGATTGACTTGACTGCAACTATTTCGTCTATCAAAGAGTTTAATTGCTTGCATGCTTCATAAAGTTGTTTCACTGTTTAAAATCCTGGTGGTAGATAGACTCGCCTGTTCTGTGTATATTTATTTATAGAAGTTTTTGTCTTTGATTTTCAGTGGGGTGGATCGATTCAAGAGACAGTTTGCTCATCTCGAAGAGCACTATAGCAAAGGGGAACGGAGCTCTCCTCTTCAGCGCCAGCATGCATCTTTGCCGAGGTAAATCCTGCATAAATATGGGAATTCATTGCTTTTCTGACTGATGAGATTTCTACTGGTAACTCCACGTGGTTGTTCTCTGGTCTTCTCACCAAGAGTTAAAGCCCCCATGGGGGGTTGACCATGGCCTGATTAATAGGAACCTCTGGCCTACCTAAGATGGCCTGATTATCTTAACCTTTGATCTCTCTCTCTCTCTCTCTCTCTCTCTTCAGGGAACGTGTCTGCGTACCAAAAGATGAGACTGCAGACCAAAACATTGACTTTGAGAAGAGGACGGCAGATTCTGTCGTCCGGTCAACTCTTCAGAGTCCTCCAAGGTCGCAGCAAGGCGAGCAAGACAGCTCACAGACGGCGGAAAATGGGCTGAACCCACCAAACTGCAGCGCTCGGAGTCTGTTGAAGAGTGCTAGCATTAGTGCTTCAAAGTGCGTGGTCATGAAACCCAAAAAGGACTCTGAAGTAAGTTCTCTCTTCTGCTCCTGATGAATCTCCATGCTTCATTGCCTAGTTGACCAAATGAAGCACCATTTGACCTGACAAGGTCAAACTGCTTCTAATTAGTACGATAATAACTCCTAAATCTGAAGTATCTTAACCTTGTGATTCTCTTCT
Organism: Spirodela intermedia; assembly: GCA_902729315.2. Lineage (NCBI taxonomy): Eukaryota > Viridiplantae > Streptophyta > Magnoliopsida > Alismatales > Araceae > Spirodela > Spirodela intermedia. The sequence continues at coordinate 2,407,434 of LR746269.1, read as the reverse complement.
ATTATTCATTTTACTTCTGTAATTATGAACTCGGATGAACAGAACTGGAGTTTCCATTTCTCATTAGAATCTCTGTCAAACAGGAGGAACAGATTAGAGAGCAATCAGAAGAGGTGGTTGATGGGTTAGCGCACGAATTTGCTGCTCTGTATTCGTGACGATGCCCCCGCAAAAATAATTTATGTGGGTTTTGTCCGATTCATCTTCTGACTGCAAGGTGTACTCATTGACCATCAGGTTTGACTTTCCTCTCCGTGTGACACCTCACGATAGAAACTTAGACTACTATGATTGAAAGCACCCTATCAACTCCATTGACTCCGTCAAGGTAGCAGCCCTGCTGAAAATGTTGTAAAACTAGAGGGGATCATCCTCTGATCCATGACTTGTTGGTAACTTTATTGCCAGCTCCTCATGAAGCTCTGGGATTTTGCCCACCTCTGTATACTGATTTTACCCAACCTATGATTTTATCACCAGGTTTCCATATTTGGTAATTAGCTACATATGGATGGGTGTTGGAGTTCCTCCAGTGGTGTTTGATTGGCTCAAAGAACTGGATGATATAACGCTTTCAGTACCAATGTTTTATGTTAAAATATTTGAAAAGGCGACATACCATTCATTTACTGATCTTTATCGTATTTGATGGCTCATGCAAATTATCCATGCTTAAAGAGGGCTGTTGTGGGTGGTGTTGTGGCATAGCTTGGGCTTCATATTTCTTAGGCTTTGCGTTTTGAATGTATATGAATTGAAGGCATGCCAGTTCTTTAAGCAAGATAATTAGGATATATATGATCTTTAAACAAGAAATCATTTATGAGATAATTGAGATATATAATATCTTTAATCAAGAAAACATGGATGCATATAACTAATATGCATGGATATTGGATGATAAGCGGATTAATTAACACAAGGGGCAAGATAAATGAGATATGTGTGATGTTTAAACAAGAAATCATTTATGTGATAATTGGGATATGTATTATCTTTAAGCAAGAGAACATGGATGTGCATGACTACTATCTATGGATATTAGACCATTAGTGGATTAATATCTACTATCTATGCATGACTAGGGTGGACCTCTTAACCAGTTTAGTTTTTTTCCTTTTTTGAGCAAATTAGAAATTTATGAAGTAAATTTAAGTTGTTGATCGTAGTAGTGAATGCTTAAGATTTAGATGGTTAAGGAAACCCACTTATGCATCATTGGCCACATTACACACTGCTATGTACTTAATTTTTGTTAAGCTGCTATATGAAAGGGCTGAGCTTCTGAGTGATCAAACCCTCTAAAACCAAAAAGATTGAATGTGACTCTATGTTGGAATATTTTATTGATATCTTTTGAAGCCATGTTGGTAGGATATACTTAGTAAATGAGATTAATACAATTTCACATACCACTAAGAGAAAGTGGGGCAATTAATTTTCTTGATTAACTACAATAAACCTTGAATCAACCATGATTTGTGATTATAATTAGGGACATATAGATGGTGTGAAATAGGGAGTGAATTTGGGTATGGTTGCAAAAACTTAATTAATTAATTACCATTTTTTTATCCTTTAAACTCAATTAATTCAATATACAACTCCTCTAAAATAACTTCAACTATTATCCTGTAAAACTCAATAAGGAAGGAGCTTATGTGGGTTACAAAACCTTGAATTTTTTTGAATAATTATGGATTAACATATCTATTTTCTGAATAATCATAGATTATAAACCTCTTTTTGTAGTTATGATCACCTAAAGGATAATGTTATCATATATCATATACTTTACCACATTAACTTAATTTTAGTTAATCCAATTTTAAACCTTATGTTGAAAAATCTTATAAATTAATTTAAATTAAAGGTACATTAAATAATCGTCAAGAGAGAGAGAGAGAGAGAGATTCTGGTGATGTACCACTTAAAAGGTAGTCATAAAAAATGTGAGTTTTTACTTTTAGATTGGACCGTTTTGATGAGTCCCGGCCCATTTCCATCCAACGTCGTGGCAGTTTATATCCTCATCCCGCCCACATCAAACGGGAGCTCAGGCCCCACTTTTCTCCCGGGCTACGCTCGCCGCCGAGCTCCACCGCCTCCTCATTCGCCGCTGCGGTATTAACGTCGCCATCACCGGTAAGCAACGTGCTTGTTGATTTATCTTCGTGGGATTGAAATCAGGAAGTCGCCGTTGGATATCATCGGCTGTTCGGCAACTGGATTCCACGAGGGAACGAGTCAGGAATGCTTGGGCTCGACGCCCGAGCGTCAGACATAGCCCCCGTCGATTACAACTCGTCACTTGGGAGTTGTTTTCGGCCTAAGGTTCACTAACTCTTCCGTAGACGCATCCTCCGAGAAGAACATCCCTTCCTTCACCGAATTTTCGGTGCTCGTGCTTGGAGAGGTGCTCCTCAATTCTCCGTTGTAACATCTTGGAATGAATTATTCATTTTAAGGATGAGAGTACCCTTTGGCTTTGCATTTTGACATACCAGCGGTGGCGTTCCATGAGCCATAGCGGGTTCGATGAGCCTTGTTTCTAAGTAGTTATTCGCATTTAGTATGAACCGAACATAAGTGCGACGTCTTGCCAACATTTTAATAAAGTAAACCACAAGAGCTACCAGAGCGAAGTTTTTTCATTGCTAACGCCCAAACGTGTGTTAGGCTAGATGCCCAGCAGTATAGAACTGTCACCTTTGAGGAGCTGGTTTACTGGAACCATTCGTTAATGACTATGGGTTGATACGTAGACGCCACCATCTGGCGAAGAAACAAAATTTTTATGAATTCCTCCGCTCTTAAAGGTGCGACTAGATAGAGAAGAAAGCGTTGGGGCAATAGGGCCAAGAAGGACACCAGACATCTTATGACATTCTTTGGTGGGAGGAAGGAGCCGCTTTTCCATGATCTGCCATTTGAACATGAGAAGCAGCCATGGTTGTCATTTCATTTTGGTCGGAATGTCTCTCTTCTTTTTTTGAGAAAATACCCCAAAGATAGCTATCGCCCTTGGTCTTTTGGAATTAATGCTAGCTGCTCGTCATTTTAAAAATCATTCTTTTAGGGATGAATTAAGTTACCATCAAAAGAATCTTGTGATCAGATAAAGAATGATGCTATAATTTCTTACGTAAGCTTCATTTTTTACACTTGAGATTCATATTTAGTTGATTCGAGACCTAAAGGGCCTCAGAGTGTTATGGCTTAGGCATGTTGTGCTCAGTCCAAAACCAATCTAGTAGCTGTCTAGACGGCTAGCAACGTGCCCATGAATGTTGGGGAGGTTTCGGAGTAGCTTTACAACCCGTCCTGACTAACGCCCGCCATGAAATGGAGATGAGGGGGTGAGGGATGAAGAAGGCAAATACATCACATGGGTCATTTTCAAAGATTGGTTCTTGTAAGCTGAGTGGTAACGTGAAGAAGATTCTATTTTTGTTTCTCCCATGTTGTATCAAACTCCTTCCCTCCATAGACATAGGTCCAAAATTCTTATATTATTTCTATTCTCTCCTCAACGGGATGTGAGCCCTTCTCCAGCTGTCAGCATTATTCCTCCCTAGTGTTGAGTTATGTAGGAGCCTAATTATTGCCTTGACACAGTTGAGCTATGTGTTCTAGTCTCTGGTTGTAGATTTTGGTTTGTTAAGTCACGAACAAATTAGTATGTGGATATGAACAACTTAGTTGTTGGTAAATATCTAGGGTTATCCATTATCATTAGATCTTTATATTGGTCACCAAATTTTATCGTTGGTTAGAAGTATGGAAAGCTAGAGTTCTAAAGGTAGCTTAATGCTATGTTCTATGTCTTTTATGTTCCACTTTTATCTCTGAAGGTCGTTTAAAAGAACTGGAAGCTTCAAGATGCCTTTTTCTTTCTGGCTTTTTTTCTTCTTTTTTTTTTTGGGGGTGGGGAGGGGCAGGGCCACATCAATGTGTATGATGTATCCAAAATCAAGGTTCAGAGTGGTATTCCTATTCTACTTGCTGAATGTGGGCTATTTTTTCAAATTATATAGATGTTGGGTTAGACTTGTCAAAGTAGGAATGAGGGTTTGTTGACTGTTAAACCAACATACCTCTCTCTTCATGATGGAGGAGTGCACCATATGACAAATCAGATTATGGCAGTCATAACTCATGTGAAAATAAGGATCATGATCTAATTTCACATGGTCTTATTTCTGATTGTGACGGATTAGGCCATCCTTTGGATGGTACAAAATGCTTCATGAAGGCATTGTGAGGGGGAAGAAGATATGAATCATATGGTCCTAAAGAGTTCCTTTTTTAATACAGATCTGGCATTAGCTCTTCCTGCGAATCGTTTAGCACATTCTTTTTTTCTACGGTGGGCACCAGAATCCCAAGGATATTTTACTTGTTGGAGTCAACTGGGCGCCTTCTGGCAGAAATGGATAAATTCAGTTCTCTAGTTATTACCATAAAATATGATGTGGTTCTTCCTTCATGCAAATCTGAGGACCATTTAGAATGAGCAAAATAACCGTGCATTTAGGCTTGTGCTGATCGGCTGATAGAATTCTCGTTTTTTTGTGAAAGGGTGTCACAGTGGGCAAGATTGTGATGTAATGAGGAAGGGGATATTTGGATTTCTAGAGTCTACATGATATTGCTGTAGATTATGGCATCTGTATATATATATATATATATATATATATATATATATATATATCTATTGAGATGACGTGAGCACCCTTGTATATCATTGGTTTTATTTTTCATGCTTAATAATGAATATGCGGAACTATATGCTAAAGAGACATGACTTTATTTGTTACAGTTTAGTTCTGTAAATTTTATGCACATGAGTATTTGTATTCTCCATTTTACGTCTCATTCTCCTTCATCTTATTTTCTATTTTCCCATTTCAGCTTTTCAACCCGCTTCATTTCCCTCTTCTTCTTTCATGTAAATGGAGACCTGTCATCATTCTACTTTTCCTTTAATTTTGATGTTATCATATATGTATGTTTATTTGTGTTACAAGTGCATCAATATATCCTTTTTTCAGATTCAGGATGAGCCATTTGATGAATGCTCTATCTTTGGAAGTTGAGAGAGGATGCCGAAATCTGCTTTATAGGAATATGAGGTAGTAAGCCTCAGTTTAATCTCTTCTTGCCATCTTTCTCAACTAATCATGATGAGAGGTTGGGTGCCATTCTAATATGAAATTACGTCACACCTTGCAGGCTCAGTAATTTTCTCTATTCTGAGCTTTCAAAACGGTGTTATGGATCCGACCGCTTGTCCCTTTCGAGATTATCACGAATTGTTCTGGCAAAAACAAGAATTCTGACTAAGGTAGCTGTCCTCATTAAAAATTAACGAATTCAATTTTCTTCCACCCATGGTGTATTTTAGTCTATTTAGTGTTATATGATTGTGCTCAGGACCCACAATTTCTATGGCGTGAAATTTTCTTGAAACCAGGCATCCTACAGCATTTGAAAAACTAATAGGCGAAAGTGACCTTTAGGAGGCCAAAGGAGATTCTGTTGCTTAAGCATTTTCTATAACGCATAATCTTATGCTTTTCTTAAGTTTTCTGTATAAAATGAATTAATCCTAATCAAGTCAGATCATCGGCAGAAACGTTCTCTGTCAGCTAATCATCCAAATACCTTGGTTAAATTCCATGTTTAGATGTGGTGCAATGATGCACTATATAGTGACGCTTTTATATCAACTTTACTGAGCAACAAAGTATTGATCACAGTAGGTTAAAATAAACTGAGAAAGAAATAACAACAATGGCCAACGATAAGGGGAATTGTAGCAAGTTAAAAATGAGAAGGAAAACTTGAAGAGCAGAAATGGGACACAACTAAGGGAAACAATGTAATAAAGATAAAAAATTGACATGGGAAAATAAGCATAATACGACATAGATGGCCATCTAGAGAAACTGCGATCAACAAATTTAAAAATTCTCAAGACTGTATTCCAAGTGAAAATTCTAGTAAGAAATGCAAATGCTTATCTCAATAGTTGCGTCTGTGATTGCCTTGTGTTCAGGCTCGTTATCTAAGTACCAACTCATAACTAACTCGTAACTATGCTTCTCAAAGGGATTATGTGGCATTTTCTTAGAAAAATAACTCTGAAAGCTGGGTATGCCAAAAAATTATCTGCAAATGTCAGCAGGATGTTTACATTTTAGAAAATAAATATGACAAATTTTCTCGATGGAAAAAATTCATGTGAAAGGAACCCCCCTTCAAGTAATATTTTTTAATACCCATCCCAATTAAGATGATGGATTGCTATGACCTTTTTCAAAGGATACCAAAATGTCGAGAGTAGCTCAGATTGTCTAGTCTTTGCACCATTTGGATTTGAACATCTTTTTCTCTCAAAGTGAAGGATTACGAACTTTAAAAAAAATAAGAGGTATGAGATCATAGAATCAGATTGTCTACATCAGTGACAAGGTGATAATGAGCAACCATTGTATGTAGAATCAGCCAATCTAGATTGGAATTGACTATCAGTGGGTGATTTCAAATGGGAATATCTGCTTACAATATCTTCCCATGAACTATGCACACCCGGAAAAATCAAAGGGCATCAGTATTTAGTTGGCATGTTTATGATATATTTTATGAATTTGCACAGTATCCTTGTATTATGTTTTTCATCTAGATATCTGTGCAGCCAGATCCATCAATTTAACGCTACAGTCTAAGTATCCAAGGTTCTTAGCTTTGTTTCCGGTTTTTCATGTCCCTCTAAGCTGAAAAATTGCTTAGTAATTTTGAGTTTCGATAATCGTCTCATTTGTGGCACTTTTTTTGTTATAGTTACCTCAATTTGAGTGGTTTTGCATGCAATATTAGTCTGTAATGCAATTGGCTATGCTTAATCAGCAATGGGCTGCCACACGTAACCTCTCTGACATATCTCCATGAGTAACCTCTACGTAGTTGAACTTGAAAAACTTTCGTACATCCATCAAGAAAAATTTCAGCAGTGTGGAAAATTATACAATTGTCTTTTTTTTGTTTGCCCATTAGGAGTTGCATTAGGATAGGTTTTCCTTGAGAGTCTAGAAAAAATCTCTTTAGTTCTAAACTGGCTCGGATTATTGTAAGAGGTTGATTCGGTTTTTGCGGCTTTTCTGTTTTCAAGCATATGCCATGTTGTCCTCATAAGTTATTTTTGTGTATCAATTTTGAGTTTCTATGACTGAATCATATTGCTGCATTTTTATGTGCTCCCAACTTGGAGTGTCTCATATGCATAGTCGGTTAATTTGGGTGACATTAAGGTATGGATAGTTCTGATCGTCCTTCATTTGCATGAAAATTACTGTTGCAACAAGGAAATCTCAGGTTAAACCCAATTTTTATGTTCGACTTTAAGTGAGAAATAGAACTACTATTGCATGCCTTCGCAGGACGTATGTGATGCACTTGGCTTTTTCAGGTTTCAGTTTTTATGGATAATGATGGTGTTGAAAAACTTGAGGAGTATCGAATGTCTCCAGGAAGACTTGTTCCTGATACCAAACACTTCGTGGATGAAATTGATATTGCATTATCGTGTACAAGATTTCCATGTATTACTTTGGGTAATTCACCACTAGTTGAATTATATGGTGGTGTCTTGTATGAAGAAGCTGAAATGAATCTTTTAGCATCCAAAACCGGTAGAGAATATCGATACTCTGGGAATGTGGTCTTTACTGAACATGAAAATTCTGAAGAAAGGCCTTTGCTAGAATCCACTCATTCAGATGCAACTTTTTCTGCATCTGATGAAATGAATTTGCATCTGCTGTCATATCCTTCTGTACCATTCTCCTCAGATTCTGGAGAGCCAAAGCCTTTCACAGAGAAATCAATCAGCAAACCAGCAGAAATTTCATCAGATTCGGAGTCCATTTTGGACAAGCCTATTAAATTTCTACCAGGATTATCCAGCAGATGCTGTCGACAGCTGGAAAACAGTGGTTTTCATACGGTACTCTGTGAGCTTATACGGAAAATGTTTGCAATATCTTTCTGATCAGAAGATAAATAGTTCATTGGTAAACGTGCAGGTACGCAAGTTGCTACATCATTTTCCTCGTACCTATGCTGATCTACAGAACTCTAGGGATGCTATTGATGATGGGCAGTACCTAATTTTTGTCGGAACTGTGCTAGCTTCCAGGTAAAGTTGCAACCAACAGTTGAAACAACTGAATGAATAGAACTTAGGCGAACTTAATCTTATTTGAAATAACAGAATACTATGATTCTAATTCTTTTGTTCTAGTTGCGGTTTTCATACTCTGGATAGAGTTCAGTCAATGAGAGACAGATTCTGATTTTTGTTTGGAATGTCCCATTTTTCATTTAAAAGTACACCTGTTAATCAAATTACCTGATTTCTTCTGAAAGCTGTTGACATAACGGTGGGTCAAATTGAACGAACTTTAGTATCAAAACAATGGGGTTTTATTTTTATCATTTCAAGGAGTGCATGTCACATGAAGCAGAAATATGCAAGCACAAGAATCGTTTAATGTTCATTTCAAACGTGCTAGCCCAATGATGGTTTTTACTCTCTAGTTACAAATTGAAATATTTTATGGAGTTTTACTATTCCAGTTGGGCAGATGATTACAGGTGTGATATGTTTGTATTACATAGTTGAGCCCTTGCTTGACTTAGAGCTTTAATTTATGAGCTATAATAGCCTTTCTGAAAAATTGCCTTGACAGTGAAAAGAAGGCAATTTAAATTATCCTGCTGGTTTAGATCTTAGGAGATAGTGTTTCATGCAAATATTTGAAAGGAAGTCTGTGGAATCTTAATAAATGCAAGGCTTCTAAATTGTGATTTTAAGAAGTAGCAAGCAGACATGCCGTCCCAATAATGAAAGTTCTCTCTCTGTGGTGTAACTCTAAGTTGAGTTTTTGTGGTTTTCTGATTGCTAGAGTTTAGATTCAAGTCTTAGAAAAATGCTGATAGTGCAATATCCTTTTGGAATCGTAGAATTGTAACATTTTTTGATATTTCTTCATCTTTGATTTTTCTCTTGATCTGCACCATCTCATTATTCTGAAGTCCTTTTCATGATTTTCCTTTGGTCATAATGGATTTATTTAAATGACAAGATTGCGTCAACTTTCAGAGAATGTATGGTTGACCAATAGGGTTGTGAAAAACGGTTTCAATATATTTCGACATTTCAACATGATAATATTAAACGGATAAGCATCTTGGATAATCATTATTTTATACAAATTTGTGATTGTATTTCTTAAATGTTTTAATGATCCGGCAAACTTTACATTTTTTGTGACATAAATTATTTTTGTGCTCTTAGGGGAATCAAAGCCAGCATTTCGTTCTCATTTGTTGAGGTTCTTGTGGGCTGTGAGTTTGCAGATGGTAACCACAATTTTGACGACAGTAATAAGGATCATAGCAGCAAACAAAACAGAATTGTTTATTTACACTTAAAGAAATATTTCCGAGGTACTCGATTCACAAACCAGTCCTTTCTTCGAAGCCTTCAGTCGAAATATAAAGAGGGCGATCATGTATGTGTTAGTGGCAAGGTGAGCAGGGCCCATGTTATTTTTTAACGTTATTGCTTACTTTCTGTATTGAAAGTCTAAATGTATTTCATCAAAATAAACCATTCTAGTTAAGATAAATTTATTAAACTCTTATCATTTCTTTTTATTCTCTTTCAAACAACTAACATAGCTTTTGAATAGTTTTTTGCTTTCAGTTATTTTTTGTTGCTTAGTTTTTTGTCTCTTTTCGTTTTTTACGTCCTTTATTGTAACTTACTTCAAATGGATGTGTACAGTCCATACATTTGACTGATGCAGTTTCTGATCTATCAGAAGTTATGTACGTGCATACACACTGTATGTCATTTTGAATTGGCATGCTTATAAATGGAAGTTTTTAAAATGTGAATCACATCGTGAAGGTATCTTTTGGAATATGATTTTTACCATCAAGGGTACTGGGAAAGTACAGTATTTTTCTGCCTACAAACGACTGGAATTTCATTTTTTTATTATTCCCGTTGAAGTTGGTTACTGCATCAGAATCTGACCTTGGTCCCAAATTAGTTTGACCTCGCTTGGCTTTCTCATTTGATGTATTTTCAGACTTTGGAATATCTGGGGACATGGGGATTGTGGTGGTTAAGGTGTGCTAGTATTATACCTTGTGAGGTCTGAGTGATACAGCTTAGTTCACTTTGACAGTGACCCGACTCATGCATGATCTATGATCAGCATGTGTTGACTCAGATTAACTTGCATGTTACTGGATTGGGGTTGGCTGAATTTTAGCATTTCAGATGATTGGGTTTTATCAATGCATCTCTTATGGGCTAGACATGTATGGTGTGGCCCATCCCAGATTTCCAAACGGGCAAAGATCTAAGTTCGCCGACGTTGAATCTGATGATTAAACTTTGGCGCTTTAGTTTATCAACTTAATCTTAAGATCAATACTTCATACCTTGTGTTGAATCGTTTATTTGTAGCCACTAACTGTACTTAAATCTGCTGTTTTGAATCCTCTATGCAAATTCTTCACGATGACTCTAGATTAGGGTTTTATTCTGGATAATTATATTGTGAAATTTATGAATGGATGGTTAAACATAAAAACAAAGAATACGTCAAATGCAGAGTAGATCGGAGGAAGGGCTGCATGTGACTGGAATGCACCATTCCCTATCGAATTGCAGGATGATGTCCTTAGCTATCATCTTGAAACTTTGGGGCAGATCGAGATCTGAAGGCAAAATATGGTGTTGAATTCGGAAGCGGGTTTTAAAATGATGAATGGAGATGAAGGTGTCATAACATCTAAGAGAGGGGTTTACCATTTTGAATCAATTTCTAGGAGATCAGATCAGGGTTTCAACTTGGTGGAAGTTTGATTGATATCCAAGTTGCTTCAAAGAGTATAGTCTGTTTTGTACACGCCAGTAAGATGAGTGCTCTCTCTGCTATGCACTCACTAAAATTATCTTTCTTCTTCATCTCCGGCATCACGCCTTCCTCTTCCTGATGATGGACATTTAAATATTTATGTGGCTTCTTCCTCACTTCCCTAATTTGATGATGATAAACACCAGAAAAGTTTCACAGAAAGCCATCATCAATGTTCATTGACTTGTGTAATTACATATCCCCATAGCACTCAGAATTACATTCCCATGATACCAGAGACAAGCTATATGCCGTATATCATCACTATGATTAAACTTCCCCTATCACACTTGCGATCTTCCCCTCATCCCTGCATTATGCTTCTTGTCAGTAAAGAATATCTTTAGTGCATCGTCATGCTAGTTCTGTCCTTTCTCTCCTCTTCACCTGCCCACATACTCCCATAATATTCGTTTCACCAGAATACAGCCCTATGCATCTTCTCATAGAGAGTTGCTTCATTTCAACACATGCAATGGTACGATGGTTAAGTCCATAACGTTGGTGGCAGATAGGTCCTCCCTTCTGCTATCCCTGTATCTCACTGGGTTTGTATAATCCCTCAGGAAAATCCCAAACTCAGTAGACTGAAGCATCGCTGCTCCATATCCCTTTTTCCACCGGCTTGCTGATCAGATTTCGCTTCTATTCCGTGACAGGAAAAACCGTCAGATTGGAGCTCAGATGGGGAAACTGGCTGGAGTATGCCTCATTACCATTACTATCATTCACTGATTGCCAGGTGGGATTCAATTGGACAGTCCTGGTTAGGGAAGTCCTTGAAGGTCCAAGTGGGACTCAAATGAGAGGAAAACCTGAGTTCCTCCCTTTCCTTGGCCTATTTGCCTCTCCCCTCTGCACTCTATACTTCTGAAAATTCTTGGAGCCATAAAAACATGGAAAACACTGTCCTGTGTCATGTGAAAACAGCTTTCCAACAGAATTCTTGAATATGAATTTAGGAATTGGAGTATATTCTATTTATACAAGTCAGAAATCTGGAGATTACCAAAGTAGATTCTGCTCTCAAATTCACTCTCTTTTAATAGTAGATCTATCTATTGTCCCTTCACTTATATTCAGACTTGTTGACCGTTTATAGTTGGGCAACAAAACCTGTTACTTCTGCCATGAAACCAACCAAGAGAAAAATGCACGCTCTTCAGATCAGGTTTCTGCATAGAATGTTTGTCCATGTTCATCTGCCAACCCGATTTCCGTGGGACAATTCCCTTCACCTAATCTTTGCTCTGCTGTCTCAAATCCTTTGGTTTTGGGATTCACAGATTCCTATGCTCAGTGTCCGCAGCTGAGTGTTTTCTTAATGAACTGCCATCTCCTTTTTCTCTCCAGTTCTCATATTTTCTTGTGAAGACTGTCAAAAGGAGCTCTCATTATGAATTACTGTTTAGTTTTTTAATAAAATTTTAACTGTACAATCATCAGAAAATGTTGAACGATAATGTTTACTGTAGTCATCAGAAAATGATAATGTTGAACGAATGACAAAGATAATTAATGTAAGGGTACAAGGATGGGAGGGTGGAGTTGGGGAATGACCAGGAGTCCAGAGTGTTAGATTAGGATGAAAGTGGTTGAACAGGGCTTTAGTGGCCATTTGAAACGCAAAATGGACGAAGATGAGAGGGAGGAGGACCTAGCCTGAGAGACAGGTGGAACCATCGAGAAAAGGATTGGGGGCATGTGAGTGACTGGTGAAAATTGGTACCTTGGGGGATCAAGTGATGGAAAGAGAGCAGTACAGAGTGAGTATTCGCTGTTGGCTATGGAAATCTTAGGGAGATGGAGCTTCTTCTCGAATCATATCGTAGGGAGATGGAGTGATGGAAAGAGAGCCCAAGCAACTTGGCTTTGTGGAGCCACTTCTTAACTTATATCAAGTTGGAAGATTTATTTATTACAAATGAAAGGAATTGTTGAATGCTTTATTTCTACGTATGTGATTCAACGTCATGGGATAATGCAGGTGAAGAAACTTCAAACTGAGGACCACTATGAGATGAGGGAATATAGTATTGACATTCTTGATGAAGATGGGGGAAGCAATCCTCACGCTGAGAGAAGGCCATATCCTCTGTACCCTGCTAAAGCAGGGCTGAAACCAGGATTCTTGAGGGATATCATATCAAGGTACTTGTTTATTGTTTTTCTTCTAACTCTAAGATGCTTACTCAATTTTTTGATCATCTTGTCTTCTCTAACTCTTGAAAATGAAACAAATTACTAGATATAATCTGGAAAGATCACTTGGATTTAATGATCATCTGAGGGACAGTATTCTTGAAGTAATTTACATAGATAAATTACTACCATATTTTGAGAATTCATAGATCCAATCTCAATCTCAATTTCGTTAAATTGGCATTTATCTTACACCTTTTAAGAGAGAATTTTTCTTGGTTTAAGTACAGGATCTGTTCTTTGACCTCCCCTCCAATGAATGTGCATTCATATGCAGTACTTGTCATTAGCTTGATGCAAAACCCAGAAAGAGGTTGGGGTTGCATGAGAGCTATTCCATCGCAGTCATGTTAATGTTGAGAGGGATTTTATATCTATTAAGCTTTTGATTCGGTGTCTATAGGTTTTCAATTAGCACAAAGGTTTTATTTGGCTTTTGTGAATGAGTTATCTCCTTGATGTAGCTTCTTTTCCTTCTTTATTTTCTTTGTTCCTTATCATATATTTGATGAACATTATATTGATCTTACTTGAGTAATCTTGATTCTTTTCAATATTTTTATTCCCTTGGACGAAACAGAGCCTTGAAAGTGGTGGAAAGAGATATTGATCCTATCCCTCGCATGGTTCTCAGTGAGTTCAATTTGGTGGATCTTCGAGATGTAAGTTAGATCTTGATGACGTTGCATGGTTTATTTTATGGCACGACTTATTTCTAATCTGATACTGACGGGCTAAAGAACTTCATTACCGGTGCAAAAGTATTTTTTTCGCCAAGCATTGGTTGATTGATCTCTATTTCTTTGAAGACCCATTCGCGTTATGGAAGTCTCGAATTTGGAGATTTGAAGAGCATAGCTTGTATATGGTATTGCAATGTGTATAAATACATATATCAAAGGTCATAGGCCAGAAAGCAAAAAAATATAAAATAGGGAAAGACTCTATAGGGAATAAACTATCCTCTTTCAACTCCAAGGTTTACTAAGGTTTACCTAAAAGCACTCTAAAGTGTGGAATCATTTGAGACTTGATGAAATAGCTCTTGAATGAGGAAATGAAAATTAGTCTTTATTTGTTTAGTCTACTTCTAGAAGGCAGGATTATTTACAACGTGTAGAGCACTTCAATTTTGAAATAGTGAAATCGGATTTAAAGAAGCTATGATTAGATCTCGAAAAAGAAAACAAAGCTAGACTCAGAAAATGTGTTAATACTCGGGTTCGGTGCTAGAACGCGAAGTAATAACCAACTTCTCGTTCCTCCAAGAGATGAGAGGCTTTTTACAATTATTTTTTTAATCCAGATAAACATTATAGATTCCCAGTTGAATTAACCATTGGTCACTCCAGTTGATTATTTAGCATAGTTACATCAGAAGTTTAATATCTCTATGTTTCCTGAGCTCATTTTTTTTCTTTCAACCATTCGCATTGCTAACTCGTATTCCTTGTATCAAAATAGGCTTATATTGGAATTCATCACCCAAGAGATTTGGATGAAGCTGATTCAGCTCGGAGAAGACTAATCTTTGATGATTTTTTTTACTTACAGGTATTTCTGTATACCAATCATGAGAGAATCGTTTGGGAATTCTTCATCATTTGTACTGTAGTTTGCAATAATACATTTTCTTTCACCTGAGGGAAAGCCCTTTATAGCATTGTATCATGTTGCATAGCTGGAAATTCTTTTTTTTTGTTTGCTTTTAAGCGTTCTCATGAAATTGGTTTGTAGTTTTATGGAGAATATGAACAGACGAAACAGCATTGCACTTAATATAGGATAGTCTTAGTCTTTTTCTTCAAACTCAATTTGATCGTTCTTAAATCCTGCACGAGGGTCAGTGGTCTATCAGGTATGTGCTTTAAGTATGCCACTCAGTGCTCTGGTTTCCGTATCTCATCTTTTTTTACTATGGAAGTTGAGTTTTAGATGAATCAATGTGATGGAGATGAAGAACCCGGACAGTGGTGTTCTAGACAGCTGTCAAGGTTCCTTTGTTGAATTTTTTCTGATGAATTTTCATATGTTCTTTGATATTCATTTTCCCAGTTGGGAAGACTATTTCAGATGCTTGAGGCCCTGGGAACACAAATTGAAAAGGAGGATCTTCTAGACAAATACCGAAGACAGGGTCTGAACACCATTTCAAACGATGACTGGTGCGCCCTTACAAGGAAATTTCTAGAGGCACTACCATATTCTCTTACCCCCAGTCAGCTTGATGCTGCTTCAGAAATTATTTGGGATCTCAAGAGGCCTGTGCCTATGAACCGACTTCTACAGGTGTGTACCACTATTTTGCAGTTCAGTTTTTTCTCTACTTTTTCGATAAAATTCAGCCAAATTTGTTATCAGGTCGTCTAGCAATTGCTGATGCTTTATAGAGTTTGTGGTATGGACCATGATTGTTGAATTTCTCAATCCTGTTGGGCTCCTTTAAAGACTTTAATTTCTGGACTGATATTTGATAATGTTGTAGGTGATTACTCTGTTGAGTTGATATTGATTAAAGAAATAGTATACCTGTAGAAGAAAGAAATAATGAACAGTGGGCACCTGGAAGTTTGTAAAATCTGAAAAGTCATGTGAGGTCATATGTGTACATAGCTCCGAAGCTAGAAAAGTTAGGCACGACAGTGTAAACATTGTTTGAATTTACAGATAAATGCTGCTAGAAACTTCTTGCCTGTCATTTGACTAGGTTTCTTAGCCTACTTCTTTGCTGGGTCTTTCTTGAAAAGGCTGGAGAAGGTTCTAGTGTTGGTTTTGAGGTCAGGACAGGAGAATCAGTAGAGCTTAATCTAGTTACTAAGATGAGCATCCACATCTAGGTCTCCTTTCTTATTATTAATTCTCATGTCCATATTCCTCTGGATGTGCACCAACAGGAGTTCATTTTTTTATTCAAAACAGTTCTTCCCGTCTTGATTCAGTAACCAGTATCCTACGTTTTCTTTTATTTTTGTGTTCTTCATGCTTCCTCTCTTTCTATTCAATTTGCCAAAGCATCTCATGTTACTGTCTAATTTTCGCTATATAGATGATCCTATAAGGTACCGTTGTCACCCATAAATGCTCGCAGAGGTCCTATTGGTATTCAGTGCTTATATTGTCACATCAAACTGAAATATCTTAATAGCTGTGCGTCCTTTAATTTTTTACATGATGTCTCTTCAGGGTGATGTTGGCTGCGGGAAAACAGTGGTAGCTTTTCTTGCATGTATGGAGGTCATTGGATCAGGCTTTCAGGTTCGTAAACATCATCTTTTTTTATTTCAGTATAACGAGCAAATATCATTTTTCAAGACCTTTGTATGTCTCTTTTATGCATGGATTTATATGAGCATGAGAATGGCTGTTGTTATTGATAGTGAAATGAGTGCTGAGTAAGCTATAAGGTTTTGTATTGAGTTTGTTTGGAAATTAGCCCACATCAACCCTGAAGGATTTTTGTGTTCTTTATCCTAAATGTTGGACATTCCATTTCATTTCAGGCAGCTTTCATGGTTCCAACTGAACTTCTTGCCACACAACACTACGAACATTTGCTATCTTTACTTGAAAATATAAAGGATGTGGACAAGCCTTCTATTGCTATACTCACTGGATCCACTGCTTCAAAGCAATCACGGATAATTCGCCAGGTATTCTACTTCGGCCTTGATTTCCATATTACTTCCAGTTACATGTTCAGTGAGTGAGATTTTTACCTGTTTTTGTGTTGATAGGGTCTTCAATCTGGAGAAATAGATATGGTCATTGGAACACACAGTTTAATAGCTGAAAAGGTAGAATTTTCTGCATTACGTATTGCTGTTGTCGATGAACAGCAACGATTTGGTGTAATCCAGAGAGGGAGATTCAATAGCAAGGTACTTCCTATTAAGAAATTTATTACCTAAATGGATTGGCATTAATTTCTTGATTTCTCTGGATTTGCTCAGGTGTTGGTCAAATGATCCCAATTTTATGCATAAAATTTTCTAAATTGATCATATGCATTTGCTATATCATATTAATAATTTCAGCTGTCAGATTCAATGTGTCACTGGGCTTTATCGTTTTGCTGTGTAGAATGGTACTTATCTCCTATGTCAGCACCTACTTTATTTTCATAAAGGTGGCTATGTTCCTAGTTGTATTGTGCTAATTCCATAAAGAAATACACAGCGCAGCATTTTTGAAAATGATACTGTTTGGGCACTAGTAAATTCCTGTTTCTCTTTAAAAACTCTGGCACACCCTAACAAACTTGTACGACTTTCGCCGTAGAAACAAAACCTTCTGTTTACAGAAATTATTAATGTCTGACTTTTTATTTCTCATCCGTGAATGCTGTTGTGATCATCAAAAGACAACAATAGACGATTAGGGACGCCTATTCAGTTTGGAAGAATAGTTGAACCTTTGCTGCTGTTTCATCCTCCTGTTTGTTTATATAACGGAACAGACGATACGATAAATATACAAAGAGGAAAATAAAGAAAATCAATACGAGAGAATAGATGTGGCTTAGGAAAAAAATCTTACATAACAGGTGGAGACGACGAGATTGTTTAATCGACAAAAATCGCAAGGGGAGGACCTTTCTCACCCCTTGGACCTTTGGTATTTTTTTCTAAAGGGGTTCTTTGAAAAGTAAGATGCACAGAGGCCCATACGGTTTAATTTGAAATCATCTCTGACTAGAGCTCACTAGCAATGCAAGTCCTAGATAGCCTTTAAATCGTCTCTCAATAAGAGTCCAAACGGAAATGCGGTTGTAGCCTTTAAATCGTCTCTTAATCAGAGTCCTAACGGAACTGTGCCTTGTTTCTTTCTTTTCTAAAACGAAGTTAATTTCTTGAGTTATTTGAAAATGGCTCGTTAATTTGTTTTCAGCTAGCATGATTTTGCGTACTCTCCAACTGCTTGGTCGCATATTAAAGACAGTTTTTCCACGTCTTTTTGTCTTCTAGTGCCATTTTAAACATTTTCTTTTCAAACATCCTTTTTTAGTTATTTTGAACGAATTTAAATTCTGACTTATCCTTCTGTGTATTTCTATCCTCAGAATAGTACATTACTTAATCTCGTGTTTTTGAAACCATTACTTAATACGTCTTTACGTTACTAATCATTCATTAAGGTTCATCTTTCTTTTACTATGTCTCTCCATTGTCGTTTCTTTTAGCCAGATTTGTTTGCTCTTCTTCATGTCATTTGAAATTTCAATGGCATATACTCAAATTCTCACTAAATTTATATCTGCGTAGACATTTCACATGCGTTCGTAATTAATTTCTCTCCATTTATTTTTTTATTTATTTTTATTTTTCTGTGCTCGTGTTCAATCCTAAACTAATAATAGTATTGGAACTAGTTACTTCTTATACCCGTCAAAGTTAATCCATTTCCTCGTCCAGCAGTTATATTATGCATCAGAAGCATCAAAAATAAATGCTAAAGAGTCAGACGAATCCGCCAATAGATTATACATGGCTCCTCATATTCTTGCTATGTCCGCTACTCCGATTCCGAGAACACTTGCTTTGGCATTGTATGGAGACATGACTCTTACTCAGGTATACCAAATGTCTCTGTAATTTTTCCATTGCCGTTGTGCTCACATTTTTCTCAGCTCCTAATGTCTGCATTTAAGGCATCTCATGATGGTGTGCATGAACTGGTACAAGAAGAGGCGTTAGATTTTCTTTTTCAATTATCCTCATGACTGCGACAGCTCATTCGTTTCTCTGAGATGATCTTTAAATTATACCACAACGTTTTTTTTACTCTCTAATTTGAAAGAAAAAAGAGAAGTAGAATGACAATTATAAATGATGTAGACAACTGTAAGTGATATGCTCAAAGGACAACAAATTCAATCATCTACTGGCAGTGGATTACATGCTCGAAGTTGGATTAGCAAAGAAGAGACTACTAAAGGTTATGTGCTTAACATCATCTATTGATGCATTTATGTGTTTATTAACGGTTTATGAGTAGCTAAAAATTAATGAATAGTTAAATATATCTACAGATCATGCCGAGGACGTAAACAGAGCATGAGAATAACCTTCTACATCAGATAATGATATAATAATAGTTTAATTAAGCAATAGGAAGTGCTAAAGACATAAATTGAGGATATGAATAAACTTGGCCTTCTGATCGTGGCATGTTATTGATGTCAATACTTTTGGCACCCTGCAGCATAGGGTTTTAGGAAACTCGTCCGTGTTTAGTGATCCCTCTTTCATGTCCAATGATGCCAGCCTTGCAAAAAACCTACATATGTTACTGGGACTCACGCCAAGTTGACATAATTAGTGAGATTTTTTGGGAGCTCATCGGCATTTCCGGACATAAAGAAATGCAGTGATGTTAACTAACAAGCTGCCATAATGTCCTATCTAAAAGAGGTTTTGAACTGATTGGGAAAATAGTTTTAGATCTCATTTAAGAAAGTTTTTTTATGAAACGCAATGTTCGATGGCCTGATATTCAAGATCTCACAAATTAAGGTTTTTGTGCTGATGCCACTATGGACTCAGAGTGGGGATGTGACAGGAAAGTCTAGCCCATTGTTGAAGGAGGTACCAGGGGGCTACGAGGCCCGTACTATACTGAGAAGGAAATAAGTGCATAGGGTTAAACTATCAGGCTAATTGGCCAGTATCTTTTGAAGATATTTTCTTTATTTAGGGAAAGTTGGAAAATATTTTTAAAAATTGTTTACGTAATAACATATAAAGGATATATTGCAATTTTATATTTTCTTTGGCACCTGGTTTACTTAAAGAAGGCAGTTTATGTAATTTCACATTCTTTTCATCTATGCCCTTCTCACCCTAAGCATTTTTGAGAGATCCCTCACTAAATGTTATGAATGTTAAAGCTACATAAAAGGTGTAGTTTTTATGTATATCCTGCTCGATTTTCATATGGGGTCATGAAAATATGGTGATTGATATCTTGACTGCTTAGAAGACCTTGCTACAGTCTCATCTAGATCTGGAATACTGCGATAATGCTTCTCGATGATGATCTTCACACGGTCCCTTTGAGTTATGTAGAACTCACTGAAACACATATGCCTACCATTCTTTTCGTCATCTGCACCTCAATTGAGTTGACTAAAATTTCCCTTCTAGCAGTCGTTAAATATTTATCTTTGTCGGCCCACTGTTCCATATTTGAGATCTGTCAGTCCTCCCTTTCTCTAATAGTCTATGTCCTTCATGCTCTTAGTAGTGGACCCCTTCTTGTGTTAGCACGCCGCATGTTTTTCTCCTTTTGCTTCATTGTTAAATCCTGTTCCCGGGTCAGATATCCTCATCTACATTTCACTGAAGTTTTCTTTGTCTAGTCGCAGATTTTGATCGTCATCACTTTGCAACTCTATGGATTCATTGTATTTTTACGTTTCTTGTTTTGAATACTTTTTTGGGGAAACTTTAACTCTGGGCATCAGTATTTCTAGTCTGATACATGATGTGGAGTCCTCCCTACTCAATTTCCACCATACCATACTGATATTATCTCTTCTCTGAAACAGATTACAGACTTGCCTCCTGGAAGATTGCCCATTGACACTCATGTTCTACAAAGTGATGAGGGTGGTTTGGAAAATGTTTACAAGGTGATTACGAATATTCATCCTGTTCTAGTTTGTTTGTGCAGGAGCTGTAGTTGGTGGACCTCTCCATCTTATGTCTGCCTTGTAGTAAATATAAGCTATCCATGCCTAAAAGTTACATTCCACCCTTTCTTTTGAGCATGTGAGCAGTGAATCTGGACCCAAAATGCCCATGGGATGGATGGCCAACTGATAAAAGCATACCACATTGTAAACCCATACCGATTGAATTTTTTTTTTTCTTTTTCGGGTAGCCTTGCAGAACTCTTGGTTTTTTGTGGTGTAGAGGTGATGTTCCCATGGACAGCCCACCCATATGTTACAGAGCTTTTCGAAATGAATGTATTCACTCCATCATTACATTCTGATAATAATGGAAATCTGGAGATTTGGAACGAGAGTTGATCAGATGGGAGACAGAAGGTTAGAACTTTGCTAATGCCAATGGGAGATCTGGTCCTTGAGAGATATTGAACTTCTTTGCCTCTTACCGAAACCAGTCTATTAGAATTAATTAACTTAAGCTTCTATATTGTTTTGAAAGGTTATCATATGATCTTTTCTTTTGCCCGAATGACATTTCTGGGAGTGTAGGGATCCCTTTCTTGGATTATTTCCTTATTCCTCACACAATCTTTCAAATCCATGTTGCTATACGACTAAAAAAGGAAATATTTTAATGTTAATTGTCCTTGCAGATGATGTTGGAAGAGTTGCATGACGGAGGAAAAGTTTACCTTGTGTATCCAATCATAGACGAATCCGAGCAGTTGCCTCAGCTTCGCGCTGCTGCTGCAGAATTCGAATCCATATCAGACAGGTTCAATGGCTACCAATGCGGCCTGCTGCACGGCCGAATGAAGAGCGATGAGAAGGACCATACGCTCCAGCAATTTAGATCTGGAGAAGTCCGGATCCTTCTCTCCACCCAAGTGATTGAGATTGGGGTCGATGTTCCCGACGCATCGATGATGGTCGTCATGAATGCAGAGAGATTTGGAATCTCCCAGCTCCATCAGCTAAGAGGAAGAGTTGGGAGAGGAGAGAGGAAGTCCAGATGTGTGCTCCTCTCATCTACTGCCAGCTCCGTTGCCCGTCTGAAAGTCCTCGAGAAGTCGTGTGATGGGTTTTATCTGGCAAATGCCGATCTTATTCTCCGTGGCCCGGGGAATTTGCTTGGCAAGAAGCAATCGGGCCATCTTCCCGAGTTCCCAATCGCTAGATTGGAGATCGATGGAAGCATTCTGCAGGAAGCCCACCTCGCTGCCTTGGTAAGCTCCTCGATCTAACTTAGAACATAGATCCCAGCTTTTATGATCCTTCTTTGCTTGATTATCGCTGTTTATTTGGGATTGAGGACTTCTGAGTGGTCGGATTATCTTAAACCGGTTCTCTGATGCTACGCAGAGTGTCCTGGGAACTTCAAATGACCTTCAGAGCTTTCCAAGACTTAGAGCCGAACTCAGCATGAGGCAGCCTCTGTGTCTACTGGGCGACTGAGCTAGAAGTCTCCGGCGGTTGAGGCAAGTTTTGGGCTCCATTCCCCAGAAAATGGGAGCCGATTTTTTGGATCCTCTCATTGGCATACGGAGGATGAAGAGATCCCTTTCTTAGATGTAGCCTGGTCAACCCCATTCCTAAAACTCCAATTGGCCCAGTTGCTGCCATCTGGGGAGATTGAGAGAATGAAGGCCCCATCAAGCAGGTGGAGGAAACTAGTTTTTTTAGCAATTTATGGAGGGTCTCTGGGGCTTACTCGTTTTTTCTCTTTTTTTCCTTTTTTGTTCCCTTGTCTGCGCGTTGACTGAAAATCAGGGGGAGAAAACTTCATGCGAATGGTAGGAGTCAACGGGCCTCATCAAGTCTGATTTTAAGCTTTCAGAGCTGATTTTTTTGAGTAGATTTTATTCCTGAATACAAGTCGATTTCAACTAAGTCCTTTGAATATCTTGACCCATCCTTTCATAGGGAGAAACTCTTCTGGTCTTCCCCAATTGGGGGATGTGCCTTGAAGTTCAATTCTGGAGCAGTTTGGAGTGGGTGACTCACGGGTGTGGGTCAAACCACACAAGTTTTAGTGCTAGGTTTCATCCGATAATGTCATGTAAGTCGCCTGCATGCTAAGCCCTTTGACTTTTGGCTTTCTACAGAAGGAAACTGGATGCAGGCAGTGGGCAAGAGAAAGCTTCTCCTTTTGCAGCCCCCAACTTCCTTCCTCCCCGGGGGAGAATCAAGAAAAAATGCTACGGCATGACCCAACCAGAAGAGATCATGCCTCAAATTCTGACCATCACTGACAATTCCATCCATTCAGCTCCCTCCACACAGACATTTGAACAAACAGATATAGTGATATATATATATATATATATATATATATATATATATATATATATATAGAGAGAGAGAGAGAGAGAGAGAGAGAGAGAGAGAGAACACTATCAATAGAAGAGCAATCAATAGCTCCGAGGGGCAACAACCAGCATCATTGTTCGAACTCGAGAAACTTAATCACTACAATGTGACATCAAGTTGCCTTCTCACTCTTGGCCACCTCGGGGGTGACCAGAGGGTGGGGATCCACCAGTCTCTCAAAGTCAACCTCCATTGGCCGGGACTTGAACTTGTACCCGCTCTGAAACCAGGACTGGATGCACAGGACGGCCTGCATGCTGCCGTGTGGTAAGCAGAACCGCTGCCTCTGCAAGTCGTCCCCTTTGCCAGAGAAGAGATTCTCAGGCTCCACTGAGGTCCCCTGGACGGCCAAGTAGTCCCTCGCCATGACAGAGAGCCGTGGGTAGCGAGTGCTGTTGACTTTCCACCACTCCAGCACATCGGTCGCAATCGGCACTGGTGGTTCCGACAAGTACTGGGTCAACTCATCGGCCACCGGCACGATGCTCAGCCGCCGCCTCTTCCGGGCGATCTCTTCGGCAAAGGAAACACTGCTGATGGCTTCACTGTCCTGCGCCGTCGCCGCCGCCGCCACGTACCCATTTGCCACAGAGGGGAATTGCCCGGCAGAGTAATTCCTCGAGAAGTAGCTCCTTGCTTCCTCCAAGTTCTTGTCAGAATTCAGATTCTCTGGTATGAGGTCCTTCTTTATCCTCGGATCCAAAACCGCGGCCATGTAAGTGAAGGGGCTGTAGACTGTGCCGCTGAAGCTTCGGGCCCTCTCGGCCATGCTGTCGGCCGCCGTCTTGAGCCATTCCTGCCGGCAGCTGTCTCTGAAGGCGCTGATGATCTCGAAGACGTGGTCCATGAAGAAGAGGACCAGGCCAACAGTGGGTACCTTGCAGGAGCACAGGTTGGTGGTGATCTTATAAAAAGGCTCGAAATTTGAGTGCAGAAAATTGATCAGGGATTTCTCCGTGGCGCTCAGCAGCTGCCCCTTCCCGCCCAGTACTTCTTCATGCTTCCTGATGAGGACGTCCATCGAATTGGGCGCCTGCGCCGTAGACAAGAACGGATCAAAATCGGCAAACCCAGGTAGATATATATGGAAGGTTTATATTCTATCCATTCACTCAATCTGGTGTATGGGCAGGAAGCTTTGAAGGATGGGAAGCAGAGGGTACCTTTCTCACAATATCCAGCATCGCGTAATCACCAGTCCAGTGGGGTGAAGAATCGAGGGGAAGCTGCCAGGTGCCCTCCTGATAAGCAGCTGTCAGCTGTCGGAAATCTTGAGCAATCTCAGGAGACCCGTTCATTTCCCGGACAAATTCTCTGATCTTTATCAGCGTGGGCCGAAGGGTCTTCAACCCATCTTCTATGATCAGATTTAAGGTCTGCGCAGCACAAGGTATGTAGCAGAAGGTCGCCTTCCGGGCATCGAGCTCCTCTCTGAGTGCAAGGCAGGCGTGGATGGCCGGCTGGCTTGCATCCCTACTGTTATCAAGAGTGCAGGCCAAGATGTTCTTCTCAATATTGAACATCTTGAGGACCTTCAAGAGGGCATGAAATATCTCGCCCCCCCCGCAAGGGTAAGGAATGCAAGAGACGTCGAGCAGGACCTTGTGGAGAGACCAATTCTCATCGACCCAGTAGCCCTTGACGCTCATGTAGAAGATCTGCTCGGAGGATGTCCAGAACTCCAGAGCTATGGACACCTTGGAGTTCAGATTTTCCAAAGACGCCCTCACATCGTCCCTCATGCTTCTGAAGACGTCGGATGTCATCAACTGAATTCGTTCTCTGGACCAGAGCTTGACACCTGGGTTTAAGAACCTCAATGAGGTAAGCAGTGCTTTGTCTTCCATGGTGGAGGGAGGAAACGAAGCTCCTATCAGCCATCGGAGCAGCAGCCAGTTGAGATGGTCGAGATCCACAGTGGTGGCCTTCACTTGAGATTGGATCTTCTTCATTACAACAACACCAGGCTGTGGAGTCTGCTGAGCAGCAGCCTCACCCTGTCGATCATACCCAGGATGGTGGTGATTGAGATGCCTCCTCAGATTCCCTTCATATGGCATCAGAAGTGGAATGGGATGAGATAAACTTTAACAATCAAGCTTTAATATTCCCACAAACTCAACTTACAGTGGAAATCAACTTACAGTCCTATGAAAGTTCTAACGCGTGTCAAATTGAGCAATCACAAGAACTAATATGGGTTTGACAGCAAACATAGGTGTGAACCCAAAATACTCCCAACCACAAACGTATCACATTGCTTAGAAAAAAATGTTTTCGTCATATTATTCCCTGTTTTAGAGTACAAGGATTCATAAATGGCAAATATCAAAGTTATGACCTGTCTGACATATTTGATGCAACACAAAGCTACTGATAAACCATGATAAATTTTGAGAGGGCAGAACCCAAAGTCGTCAAGGAAGATGGAAAGGATACCAGTGGCAGTTGATATAGAATAACTTTGCTTGCAAAATTTGCATTTTCGGCTTTTCCCATCAGTTGCTGTTTCAAAGAATTTGAGATAGAGCGATGTCATTGATTTTTTCCTCGGCTTCATTTGAGCAGTGCTTTCCTTATCAGAGGACCCAACCCCGTATTCTATTTGATCCATATTTGGTGTAAGCGTCATGTCCATCATGGCTTTAGCCTCCACCTCTGCCCCACAGCATATGAGAATTAATTAAGCATCATTGTTGGGCTTGAAGAGACAGAAAACTGGGAGAACACACTTCCAATCAAAGAAGTAATTTCAACATCACCAGTACACTTTGTAGAAATGTTGAGTCAAACCGTAGAACTCTTTAATAATGACAGGGCAGTTGTGTTCATAAGCTTAGTTACAGCCTTATATATGTATTCTCTCTCTCTCTCTCTCTCTCTCTCTCTCTCTCTCTCTCTCATCACTTCATCCTCACGAGAACAAGTAATGTTGGAAATAAATTGTTCATGGAGTAAACTGTACAATTGCTTTATTTAGAATGAAGTAGTAGCTCAGGCACTAAATACTAATCATCAGGATGTTTTGGGGCCTAAAAACCAGTGCAAGAAAAAGAGGTCTTGTTAATAGTAGACAAAGTTTACAAGGAATTAAAAGTAATTAACCCAAAGGATTTATACACTGTTTCTTTTCTCCCAGTCATTTTCATATAAGCAATAGATGAGAAAAAAAAAATCTGTGTACAAGTCAATTTAAGTCATTTGAACAGAGACGATGATTGGGGAAAAATCAACATTCAGAGATCTAAATTATGTAATAGCCAACACTTTGGAGTATTTAATAAGCCAAGTGACATAAAAACTTCTAACCTAGCAGTGTAAAGCTGAAAGAAAATATTGCCCTGCAAACCTAAAAATCATATGAAAAATAAATACACTTGGAGCATTAATAACTTCACAGCGCAACAGATGCCATCAACACTATTTCATCGGCCATGGCATTTCTATTCACAGAACGGGGTCAAAAGACACGTCAAACCTGGTCTCCCTACCAGCCTAAGCTGCCACATGGACCGTCTGCGATGGAATTAAGGCTACCTTCTGCACAGTCAGATTGCCATGCCCAGCCAGTTTCAAAGGCAAATATGATGTGGGCACAGCGTGGATATAGTCATGGGAGGTAGTGAAGAGAAAATGAAACATGAGGTAGGAGGAGGCAAGCTAGGCCTGAGCCTAAGATGGGGATGCAGCAAACAACAGCCTTCATTTTAACAGCAAAAGCAAATTGCATTTTTTTATCAGTGCAGATTATTTGATGAATATTCACTTTTCTGAATTTTCTGTAAACCAAAGACAAGAAAATTATGGATGTGGAAATTTACGGCTAGAAGGGTCAGTTTTGACATTTCATGTTTACTAGACGAGCAGTGATCCCTGCTTTTGACTTTCTGTTACAAATGTCAAAGCTAAAAAACGGAATGCCAAGAGTTTTGATAAGAGAGTTTCTAAGAGAAACATAAGAAGATCTCAATTACCTTTTATGATTTTATAAGGGTTATTCCACTCCATTATATTCCTGGATCGAACACCAACATTACCTGCATGACAGAAATTGTGAATTAATTATTTGTAACAGTTCTGCACGTTGACTATTATCAGATGAGGAATTCCCATAGTAATGTCCACATGATTACAGACATAGATAAATAATGGGCCACGAGAAGAGCAAAACGCATTCACAGCCTAATTTTAAGAGATTCAGCCGTTCAGATTCCTTTCTATGATTCAT
Organism: Spirodela intermedia; assembly: GCA_902729315.2. Classification (NCBI taxonomy): domain Eukaryota; kingdom Viridiplantae; phylum Streptophyta; class Magnoliopsida; order Alismatales; family Araceae; genus Spirodela; species Spirodela intermedia. The sequence goes on along the minus strand of LR746269.1, from coordinate 2,379,962 downwards.
AGAAAATAAATAATTAATCTCTAGAATTAGTCTGTCACAAATAAGATTATTTTGGATTTCAGACCCCGGAAAAATCTAGGCTGACAGAAAAACTCCCCTAGCTTTCTCATTCGACAGCTAATCCTCTTGAAACCATTCAACTCTAAATAAACAACGAAAATGCTCAAAATAGTCCACGAAATCCGAGCTAACGATGCCATTGAAGCATCATTATGTTCTATCCATATTAACGATCATTACAAGAATCTCTAAAGGATGTATTGAACATTCTCATCATCCACAATGTTCTGAACAGACCCCAGAAATAAGTCAATGAGATGAGTACACTAACCTTTGGCAAATCAGAGTTTCAGTTCCTTAGCTTTTCACCATGAGCATCCATCATGATGCATTCTCAATTCTCTCTGCTCTACATCTCACTATCTCCCCAAAATAAAGCATCCCCTTAATCTCTAGGCTCTCCATCAACCTCTCTGAAATACAATAAAGGTCCAAAAAAAAAAATTCTTATCGCCCAAAATTTGCAACTTCTGAACGCTCCCCCTTTAAAATCTCGTGGATCATATATCCAAGAGTTATTTTATTCCCATTTTGAGAACATTCTAACAGCTCCTTCCAAGCACAGGTTGACTTATTGGGGTTTATCTCGTAGACAACATAACTCAGAGTAACCATATTAAAAAACCATTATACTTATGCCCCAAAGTTTTATGCTTTCTAATGCGGGAGATCATTCTAACAATTGATTTCTCAGGACCCACCCCATAAAATAAAATTGATTTCTCTACCAACCGGAAGATAAAGAAATCAGCGAAAATAATTTCCAATGAAAGTAAAATTGTGACTCTCAAAAGAAATTAGCAGTACTATGCTTATCATCATCAAGTTCAAAACAGAAATATATAATTTTTTATATGGTTGCCAAGACTTGAGGTTCCATATCTAACGAATTTGGCATGAACTCCATGAAGGAAATTCTGTGGACTAGCCATCTATCTGGTCTCTCACGCCCTGTTCAATCATCATACAGGAGAACAGGGAGGCCCAAAATAATAGGAAATCATACAATCAAATGCAGGATCCTCTCCACTCGAATCAAAAGATTCCATTTACCATTCAACTACTCCCATGAGTTGTGCAAGCCTCGGCTTCTGCATCGTCTAACCATCTTCTACAGACGTGAATACTAAGAACAGTAAAAAGATGGTCATCAAAATTTACATGAAAAACCAATATACGCTTATATTGAAATAGTAGTGGAATCAATCATGAGAAAACCACAGAAGACTCAACGCGAAAACTAAAAACTCCATGGTTTCCCAGCTCATTTTGACCAAGAACCGGAAAAGAGAAGCGGTTTTTCCCAGAGCTTGCTCATAGTGCGGGTCCCACCGGTATCTCGTATTTGGCCGAAGAAGCATCAGACAGGTCGGAGTTTCTACCTTCTTGGGACTCCATGGACCAAGATCTACTTTCATTATATGGGCAATACCAATCCACTTTAGTAGATCATATGGATGTAGAAAAAGCTTCTTCTTTTGAGGAATTCGAAACATCTCTTTTCCATTTCCATTTACCCAGTTCATATCTTCGTTTCGTGTGTTCCCGGGAGGAATTCGATCTCTTCAATCTCGGGATACTAAATTAAGGTCAGAGAGTAAAATAGGTCGGGAAGAAATAGTCTGAGGTCGGGTCAGACGAAACGTCGGTTGGTGATGGCATACTGAGTAAGATAAACCGGCAGATATGTGATCAAATAACCAAGATCTTAACTTTGGTAGTAGAGAAATTATTTTTTTAAAAGTGCTGATTAAAATGAGGTCAAGATGGTCAAAGTGGTATGTTATGATCGTCGCTCATCAATTGTGCCTCTTGATCGAAAAGAGGTAATCTAGCTTCCAATAAATAATCCTGACATTTGGAGAGAGAAAAATAGTGAAATGAAACTCTGATTTGAGATGTATGAAAATATCACGACCATGCTTTCTTCGGTTTAAGTCTCTTTTCCTTGTATGGTTAGATACTAAGAATCTTCGATAAACCAAGAAAAGTCTTCCTCTGTCAAGATGGACAACCGTTTCTCTTTCGTCTGAAAGGCATAGTGGGACCTATACATCCACCACGAAGATACACATGGAGAGAGAGAGAGAGAGAGAGAGAGAGAGAGAGAGAGAGAGAGCGAGAGAGAGAGAGAGAGAGAGAGAGAGAGCGAGAGAGAGAGAGAGAGAGAGAGAGAGAGAGAGAGAGCGAGAGAGAGAGAGAGAGAGAGAGAGAGAGAGAGAGAGAGAGAGAGAGAAGAGTTGATACTGGAACAGGTAGCAGACCCAAACCGATCTCAAGTCCACAAGAATAGTAGCAGGAGGGTTCACCAGCTACCCTCAAAGCACCCACTCCATTTCGTCAGGAATCAAGAGGCGTGAGGAAACGAATATAAGTTGGAGCGGCAAGAGCAACCAGTGTGCGACGCAGAGAATTGAGAGTGAGAGCATGAACATAAGCATGGGCGAGAATCTCTTCTCTCACCTCTGATTGCAGCTTCAGAAGGTCAAGTCCACGCCCTCCGGCCGCCATCTGAGGAACGACTTAGCCACTTTCAGGCTCTTCAAAGAGGGGAAATTGTTGAAAGCAGAGCTCTTCATCCCATGGCAGAGGAGGAAGAGGAGGTAAGAGGATCTGGAGCTCACCGGCGGGGGCACCTCTCCGCCATCCCACTTTGGACCGTACCTGTTTCAACCGTCACGCTCCTCCAAGATCCCCGGCCACAGACAGGATCAGACAAAAAAACCCTTTTCTTCCCTGTAGCTAGAGAGAGAGAAATGGAGCTGGCGAGCCGAGCGAAGCCGATTGGAGCCGAGCGCGACACAGAACAAGCTAGAGAGAGAGAGGGACAGAGAAGGACAGAGAAGGAGAGGGATGGAGAGAGATGGGCTGCTGAGAAGTGGCCAGAAAGGCGGCGGGTAGCCGGCGGCGCGGTCAGCTCCTTCTTCTGTATATGGCGGCTCTGGTTCTCGGCGGCGCTGCCGACTTCCAGCTGATGGCGATCAACCCCCCTCGGCCGTCTTTTCAACCCCCTTCCTTCTCCGACTATTAATTACTTGCTTGCCCTACCCCGCGGCTTTGACTCCAACACGATCTGACGAGCCGCCATGAAAGCGCCGCCAGGGCTCGCCGCCACCGCGCCGACACGGTCCTCCGCTTTATACCGAGGTATGCCGGCACGTGAGCCACGTGATCACATGGTCAACCTCAAAAAATGTTTCTTCCAAGACCATCAAACCTTAACATTTTCTTCAATCAACATTTTTCCGAGTTGAAGACTATTTAATTAATCATCGGCATTTAATGCTCACTACCCCCCAATCATTTGATATTGCACCAAAACCTAGTTCCAGTATTTGACTTTTTTATAAAAATTATTGTGAAGTCCAACAGAGTTCCGAGACAAATTTCCGGCAACATCATTCATTTTACGTAATAAAAACAATGCATTAATAATACTCACCATATTTGACCCACTTTCCTGCACCATTTAAATTAGTATGGACGTACGTACGTACGCACCACGTACTCGTCTCATAATCATTGCCGTTGGAAGTACACGCACAAATAGGTTCATGTGGGCCTCAATTTTGTAATTACTCCACTTCTTTGGGTTTTTCTCTAATTGTCCCCTTTGACTCATCCACACTCTTTAAATGGAGTCAAATACTTGACCAAGAAATAAAAAAAGTAGCCTTCCTGCAAGAAGGCCAATTTCTTTTTACCGATTATCGATAAGATAACGAACATTAAATTACACATAAATTATGGATTAAAAAAAAGAGAAAGAAACCAATGAATCTCCTCCTCTTTAGAGAATCTTAGTGGGCAGTTTTGTTTTTTTCCTAAAATGAGTGTGCTCTAAGAAGAAAGTGCCTACCCAGAAATAGAAAACTGTAGAAAACAGAATTCCCATCGTTGCTGGAGGGAAGAATGTATGATCCAGGAGCTCTCTCGTCCATGTTATCATTTCCTTTTCTTTTCTTTTCTTTTCTTTTTTTCTCTTTCTTTTTTGGGGGGTGTTCTTCCCTTCTCTCAATACTCACCTGAAATGAATGCATTCTCTCAGTATGCTTCCCAGTTAGGGGGGTTGTGGCTACCATGACCCCTCCCAACATACCCATACCCCCTGCCATAGAAGAAGCCCCTTCCCCGACCGCCACTGCCACCACTGCCGCCACCGCCACCACGGTAGCCACGCCTGCCGCCGCCACGGGCCAGGCGGTGCTGCGAAAATTCACCAAATGTCTGGGAGAGGGAAATCACAGGAGGATGGATCCATATATCTGAGAGCCAGCTTCATCCGGTTTAAGAGGGGAGAGAGAGAGCGAGAATGAAGGAGGAGGTTTCGTACCTCAGTGTCCGTCCTCATCTTCTCAGAGAACCTGGCTCTCTCGTTCCGTCCGGCGTGATCGAATGCGTTGCAGGAGAGCGAGTCAAAGAAGTCGTCCTTCACGTACACCGGCTTCAGGAGGAGGAAATATCACGTCAAAATTCTCCAAAATTATAGCAACAATAATAATGATTATCATTATTATTAGTTTCAGGCATATCTCGCCTTAGTTTTGGGCTCTGATGATTCAGGTTGATCGTCATTGGGATAGTGCTCGTTGTTGTCCCTGGTCTGAAGATGGCTCTTGCCGAGGTGGCCCCACACTTCATCCTTGTTGAATTTCTCATTCATTGCCGTGAAGTCAAAGTCTTCCGTGAAGTGGGTCGCACTAGAAGCAAACTGCGGGGAGAAACACGGATCAGCAGGAAGTGAGAGAGAGTAGAGGAAATGATTTCTAGCGTGTTCAAGGCTGATCATTGAAGAGCAGAAAACTAAGGCTCTGTCATAGGTCAACGGGGATGATAATCGTTTTTAACTGTACGAAACACCCCCAGAAGCAAGCATATGAGGGGAACTTAAGTCAACGGCCGGGATGTAAGACAGAGAGAGTGGGACGAGGAATAAATGGTACCGTGCTCCCTCTGCCTCCCCCACGTCGCCTATGGCCGGGATGGACATGCGAAGTAAATTCAGCCTGCTGAAAGAGAGAGAGAGAGAGACGCGTCAGAAAATCAAAAGGTAATTCAACTCCAAATCAAATTACAAAAATCGCATAATCATCTACTTGAATGAATGGAGAACTTTGAAGAACACTTCTGGGTAATATATTATGCTTTCATGCTGGCGGATCGAAACTGACTAAATTGAAACAAAAATATTGCAGATCACTGCACCAGTAATGAAATTTAATGGAAGAGAAAAATGTAAAGAAAACAAAATTGCATTCTCAGCGTTCTGAGCATTACACGTACCCTATAATCAAATGGCGTAGGCAAGGGCAATATCGCGTGGTTGTTTTCAGGCGGAGCCTGCCTTTGCGGCTCTGCTGATGCTGCATTAACGTCCGTAAACTGTTGCCGAATCTGCAATGGCTGCCTTGAAGAAACAGCTGCTGGCCCAGGTTGCAATGGCTGACCAGATGGCAATAGAGAGGCCCCTGACGTCTCAGTTGGGAACGAACTGGATGATCCAGAGGTCAATGAGACAGACAGAGATGTTGCTTGCTGAGCCAAATCAACACGTGGAGTACTATTGGGCTCGGATGTGGGTCCTACTATGGAGGACAGAGGAGAGGTTAAAGATGATGGAAAGGGGGGCAAACTAGCAACAGGCGCTGCAGCTGAAGGCAAAGAGGTGAAAGGGGGCGTACTTAGCAACATGCCTGCTGACGGAGCAAGAGCTAAACTAGAAGCCTCAGCGAAACTTGGAAACTTAGAAGAGGTTAAACTTTGGCCGGAGCCCACAGGTGGCCATAGAGGAAACTCGGGTAAGTTAGTAGAAACAGATGGCAAAGCCGTGTTTGATCCAGACGATTGTGGTGCGCCAGTTCCGGGCAGATTTGGATGAGACGAAGGTGTGGGACTGATCCTTGGCAAAGCACTTGAGAATGATGGAGATGCACTCACTCCAGGTAAATATGGGGAACCAGAAGGTACTGATGGATTCATAGCAGGATACTGCAAAGGCTGCTGCATGGAAGGAGGCAAGGGTAGGCCAGGTGGTTGGCCCAGCGGACGAAGCAATGGTGGCTGCTGCAAATGAGGCAAGCCACCTGAGGGGGTGCTGGATGCATAGAATCCCTGCAAGTACGTTGGCACAGCAAGCCCTGGACCATATGCAGTAGGTTGATATAGAGGGGGAACACTCTGAGTAGATGGTGGAGCACCAGTCCGCGCTGTGTGAGAAGAACTAAGCTCCGGGACAACTCCACTTCCAACTGAAGGGAGCACAGCAGATGTAGAAAGTGGAGCAACTGGGCGAGAATAGTTAGTCTGCGGAAGAAATTTAGAGGGATTAACATGGAAGGCCTTCATGATCTGCGTAGGTGAGAATTGAACCATACTGTACCTGAATGTGGACTCCATCCAGTGCCGTATGCGAACTAAGTTCGGCAACAGTTTCCCTTCCTGCTGAAGGTGCAGATATGGAAGCTGGAGCAACTGGACGAGGATGGTGTGACTGAAGAAGATAAAAGTTAGAGACATTGGCACGATAGACCATATCAGGGTCAGCAAATGTGAGAGTGGACTGCACTCTACCTGAATGACAGCCGGATCATTGTGTACTGAAGGTGCCGTTTGAGATGGCGAGGATTTAACCTGCAAATCCTGCAATCAACAATGACAAAAAGAAAGGTTAGGATTATCTCTCAAGGTACCAGTGTTATGTTACCAAGACGCGAGTCTACACATCACAAGATCTGAGAATCAAATCGTATGATAAGAACACATTAATTATGTGAGTCCTCACTTTATGCACGAAGATTAAGCTGTAAGCATCTCCTGAAACTTTAAATACAACTGGAAAGCATTTGAATATGTCCAGAACTACTTACAGAGAACAATGAACCTATATAAATCCTCTTATGTCCTCTATAATATCCACCAGTAATCCTCAATAAAGAATGATGGGACCCAAACTAAGCTCCCAAAACAAGATCAACTAATAACGGTGTACCATCACATGCTGATGGGCTTCCCGTTTGTCGATTGAAACAAAACTTACACCTTTTATTATAATAAACTGTGGCCCCCTCAAACTCGGGGTATTGGATCTGATAAAGCTTAAAAACTAAGTCAGCTTTGATCAAATTAATTCAAAATAAGAATCGAACATTTCCGCATAATATGAGCCCTTTGATGACAGTTTTTGCCACTTGTGCAATGGAATTCAACCGTATTTGAAACCACAGAAAAAAGAAGAGGACAGGATAATAAAGAAAATAGGGAAGAAAAAAGGCATGCATTCAAACTGCAAAAGCCATGGTTGCTAAGGTAACAGCTCACTACACTACTCCCTAGGCAACAAGGTACGGGACCAAGGTTAGCCTAGTTTAAGCTATGCTCCCATTGAAGATAACGATGTGATCAAGCTACTCAACCAATAATGATGTTTTCACTTATTGAGATATTTTGAGGTATACCTGAGAGCTGATATCTATTTTTAAATACAAGTATTAATCATTTATATTATTTGGGGGATGGAAATTTATTTCGAAGAAGAATGGCCGCACGAATGATAAATTCATTTTTTGTATCTGATTATTATTAAAATTATCATTTATTTTTCTAACTGTTTGTTAAAACCTGAGTTAAACATTTAGTAAATTACATAACGTAAATAGTAACTTCAAAACATCTTAGATGGGAATGCATTCACAACAAATTCTTTGAAAGTTCAACTACCAGTATTGATGAGCAAGAATTAATACCAGAAAGTTTTTCGTGGGTAACCAATTCAGAAAAAATAGCTTATCAATGGTATTCGTAATCAAACATAAAGCATGGGTATCTAAAAGCTAAAAAATCAGTTGGAAGTTATTAATCATATATTTTCTATCCGAATGAGCAACAGCATAGAATCTAATAGCATGTTTGAAATAAATACCATATAACATAATGGGACAATCGGACTCTATAATAACAGATTTCATCATAAAGTATTTACCGAGAAGTGCATCGTCAAAAATAAGAAAAGTAGCATCTTTCTCTATGAAAGAAAAGCCATCCTGTGTGGGAAAAATGCATGGAGCATTCTTGCCATCTTAACGCATATTCTCGATATCTTTGAGAAATGATTCAAATAAATATTTATATAATGAGATAATAAATATTGACTTGCGTTCTTAATCTCCTGGCAAGGTAATAATAATCAAGATGTGCGCAATTTCCAAAGATAACTATATTATGTAAGAATGGCATGCCACTAAGAGCATAAACTGCGTTATTCCCCCACCTTGATATCACTTCCGCGAAAGAGTATGTACTCATAGATTCTGTCACTTGGAGGAACTTGTTTTCTATCCTTTCTTCTACCTTCGGTTCCAAAAGACGACACTGCCAGATCAATGCAAAAACATAAAAATTCAATCACTCTTTGTTGCATACGATAACATAAATAACAAAGCAACGTAACAAGATGCGGTTACACTGTCTTGCGTGCAGCAATCAGTTTTCCCGAGGTAAATAGAACCCTCTTCCAGCACATAGTGTGCTAACATGTTTATAAATGCAGGAAGATGCGGTACTACATTGACATTGTAGTCAGTTTACCTATTGCCTCGCAGCAACAGAAGAGACTTTAAGCGATGCATACCGTAGTACTAGCACACAAATCGGACCTATTTTTTTCGGCTGTCTGATCTCCACAATTATAATAATGATATGAGCAGTACATAATACGACCCTTTCTATCGGCTCTGCACGCCCCAGGCATGGCCAAGAAACAACGAAATTTTAATAATCGACAACCGACCAAAACAGAAAGAAGACTTAGAAACCAAAAATCATGAAAAAGAAGCCAGGATCTTAATGAAAACTACAAGAACAGCCTCAAACATCAGAAGAATGAAAAAGTAAAAAATAGACGGAAAGATAGAAAGGCGGGGGGGGGGGGGGGGGGGGCGAACTCGGGGAAAATCCGGTACCATTTTGCAGTCCGATGCTGGATTCCTCGGTGTTGATATTGAACAACACCCCCTCGTACCGGATTTCGCTCTTGGAGGTCAAGCTTATTAGACTCCCGATGTACGAGTCAGCCGATGGCGCGGATTTCGATGCCTCCTGTGCCGCCGCCACCTCCATGACGCTCTCTCCAACTCTTCCAACAAGGGTTCCCTAAACCTTGCGAGAGATATACAGCCTTGCATACAGAGGGATGGCGTCAGCCAGAGAGAGAGATAACGGGCTGCATAATCCGTATCGATCTATATATAGAGAAGGAGAGGGGATATGCCGGCAGGATGTCGGACCGTTGTCCCCTGGAACTGAACTCGTACGTTACGTTTTGATCCGAAACCCAAACAGCACCGATATCATTTCAAATAAAATTGTAACGGGCTCAAATGACCCTGTGAAGCCAGACGTACCCACAAAGTAATGTCGATGACCGGGGCCAAAGACTAGTGCCCAAATGGGCTTAGGAAGTGGCCACGTGGAGGTAACAGGGAGTTGACGTGGCTGTGGGACCATCTCCAGACGCGGGCATTGCTAAAAGAGCAGGTCGAAGATCCTGTGAAATTCGTTGCTAGTATATTATTATTTTTATACGCTTAAAAAACAAATTTAATGGTTATATTCAAACGCGACGATCGCGTTTCCGCGGCGGACGCAGCGGAGCCGGCGGCGGGAATTCCTGGGAGAGCGTTCCTCGGGACGAGGGTGAGATTTCCACAGACCATGATCATTTATGAGCATAGGCCGTCCAATCGAAAAATTGCCGTGATTATCATGATGAGTATGATTGGATGAATACCTTAGGCCAGTGCACGTCTCGTCCAATCGGTGCAGGATTGCAAGTCTTTTTTCCGAATTCAGGAAGAGATTGAGATCTTCGGACCTAGAATTGCTGTTGAGAGCAGAATCAATAACCGCCACGATTCACATTCTCGCCAATTGACTGTGGAGCCGTGGTTGCTGGAATGGCTCCTCTCCTCTAGGGCGGTGAAGGTCAGTGAAGACGAAGACGAGTGATCGGGAGATGGATACTGTTACGTCGATCTTTGCCGTGCTTCACAATTCTTCGATCGATCCTTCCGGTGGCTGGATGTCTCGGCTTTGTTCTCATGCGGAGGATATTCCGTTTCCGCTGGTAAAGAGAAATGGAAACTCCGCCGCGGTTGCATCTCATGAACATCGCAGCTTACCGCCATCCGAGGTTGAGCCCGACGCAGTTCTGTGTGCTGGTATTGCAGAGATTCCGATGGTTAAACCTGCAATCTGAAAATGGAAAACACAGGCGAGACGGGAGAAGAACCAAGATCTGGAGCTGCGGATCCGTCCGCTAAGTGCTCTGTTGATGGAATTCTTCAGCGCCGTCGGGGAGACGAAGAGGTAGCGAGCGAGTTGGAGGCAAAGGACTTGGAAGTCCTTCCTGCAGAGCAGCATTGTAACTACCACGTTAGCCGCAAGTTGCAGCATATATATATATCTATATATATATATATGCCTGTTTTTTAGAATAATAATAATAATAATAATTTTATTTCTTTATTAACACAGTGATTTAAAATTATACGCGAAATTATACCATTTCGTCTGACCCAGAAGAGAATGGGAAGAACCATCGAACAACAAGGGACCATTTAAAAAATACCCCTATCACGCTCCCTCTTGCAATCTTACCCTTCTCGTCAGAGAAACATCAGGTCATCTTGCTTATTTTCAGAATCTCGGGGCATATTTGAAAATTAATTCGCCGCCGCGTCCTGCCCGTACTCTCTCCTCGGGGCGCCTCCCCATTGGCTCTCCTGGCGACTCCGCCCCTTTTGTCCTGTCTACAGTGTCCCTAGAGAGAGAAAGAGAAAGAGAGAGAGAGAGAGAAGGGGGGGGGGATGAATGCCGGCCTACCCCTGGAGGTGAAGTTATGGAGCAGTAGTGGAGCATATTACTGCGCATCAGAGCGGCTCTCTCTCTCTCCCTTTCCCATGCAGCCCCGAAAGGGACTCCTCCATGCGCACCCCCTTTTCCGTTGCCTCCTTTCGGCGGAGCTTCTTCCTTCTGGCGAACCGCCGGCGGCGCCGCCTCCGCCGCCGGCGGCGAAGTGGTAGCGGTGGGGAAAGAGAGGGAGGGGTGAGTTTGAAGTGAGGGGAATTAATTAAGTAGCTGGTGGCGCGTCAGCAGAGGCTCTGCGGCGGCAGGGCGCGCCCATCATCGCAGCGGCGGCACCATTAAACGCCACACAGCCCCGCGGAGATGCCTAAAGCGGGCTGGATCAGGCCCCCCCGGTAGCCCCACCGTTGGTGTTACGGACCCCCCCCCCCCCCCCTCACCCCGCTGTCAGAGAGAGAAACGAGAGAGAGAGAGAGAGAGAGAGATCCATCATTTGAGAGGATGGGGGGCGTCCCCCGGATCACCGTCGGTGGCGTCCCTCCATCTGTACCCCAGCCACCCGTTGCCGCGGTGGAGGACACACTCTCTCTCTCTCTCTCTCTTTCTTCTTTCTCTCTTGTTTTTCTCTCTACGGGTGGGAAGAGGAGGTGGAAATCACGGGAAGTGGGGGTCCCCAGGAAATCTTCATTTGACAAAATTACCACGGGAATTGCGAGAACTGCGCTGGCAGCCCCGGTCGATGGTCCCCACAGGGGCGATTTTGAAAATAGTAGGGGTATTTTAGTAAATAAAATATTTACCGTGGTGTGACGCCTAAGCTGGTATGAATTCGGACACTTGGGGGGCCGCTGTATGATCTAACATTCCACTCTGCATGCTGCCGCATGCAATCACATGGGAGGGTTTTAATGGTCCCCCACCTCACTGTAACCCTAACTAATTTCCACTCCTCACAGTAGAGAGAGAAAGTCCCCACAGTAGAGGGAGAGGCGAGATCCTAACCATCGGCCAACCTCAGATTTCCCCGCCCTCTCTCTCTCTCTCTCTCTCTCTCTCTCTTCTCTCTCTACTGTCTTTCACAAGGCCTTTTCTATAAACAGGATTGTCGCCGGCGATTCTCAACACTCTGCCTATTTCACTCTCGGGTGGGTAGCATCTGCTATTCCGATCCCCTGACACTTCCGGCGGTGGAGATCATCACCTCGTCGTCCTCGTCGATCTTCTCCCTCGCCTAAGAATTCTTTCTTGTTCCGTGGTGTCTCCTAGCCGAAGAAAACGAGAGAAGACAACGAGGACGGCTCCGATCTGCTTTCCCTCCGATGGCGCGCTCCGAGGATTTCTTCTCCGGTACTGTCGCAGGAGCATGAGGGCGGTCCTTGCGGCTCCTCCTACAGCCATGGGAAACCTCCTCCGTCTGTTGCAGGCTCTTCTTGTGCTGGTGCCGCCGCTGCTGTTGCTGCTCTCCGAGGGCGCGGTTAGGGCAGACGATGCCGCCGCTCCCATGGAGGAGGGGGAGCGACGAGCTCTCTACTCTGCGATCCAAGGTTTCGTCGGCAGGAACTGGAATGGCTCCGAGCTCTTCCCGGACCCCTGCGGATGGACTCCCATTCAGGTTCCCGAAGCTCTCCATCTCCGCTCTCCGCTCAGATCTTCGCCTTCGAAGGCTGTTTCAAAAACCTCCGATCCCCGATCTTCGTTTCAGTTTTTCCGACGCGCGTTTAAATAATTACCGCTCTGCAGACCTGCGATCCGGTAAATTTCTGAAATAATTTGTGATTTTCTAGAATAATCTCCTGAAGAAAAAAGTTCTCACGAGTTGCTTGTCTTCAAATCGCTCTCAGTTTCCTGCCGCGGATTGTGTTCTATGTTGGAGCTTCTATTATTTCCGAGATTCCTCCTCTTCTAGAAGTCAACCTCAGTGGATACGCTCTTTGAATATTAGAACCTTCCCACGAGTCAACGTTATGAACAGTGAGGATTCGCGACGAATTCGACAGAATTCCTTTTCGCTTCCATCTCATGTTTCTCTGGAACCGGTTCAACTTCCAAAGGCAGAGAGATCTGAGTCTTCTTCTTCCTCGCCAGGGAGTCTCCTGCGACCTCTTCGATGGCCGGTGGTACGTGACGACGATGAGCATCGGGCCGATCTTGGAGAACTCCCTGCAATGCGCCGCCGATGCAGATTTCTCGCCGCCATTGTTCGACCTCAAGTACCTCAAGAGCCTCACCTTCTTCAAGTGCTTCTCCCGCCGCAGCGCCGCCATCGTCGTCCCCTCCACGAACTGGGAGAACCTCGCCGGCACCCTGGAAACCCTGGAGTTCCGCTCCAACCCGGGGCTCTCTGGAGATCTTCCTTCCAATCTCTGCAGCCTCCGCCGCCTTCGGTTGCTGGTCCTGGTGGAGAACGGGCTCTCCGGCGAGCTCCCGGAGGAGCTCGCTGGCCTCAACAAGTTGCAGCGGCTGGTCATCTCCGGCAACCACTTCTCCGGCGAGATCCCACCTTCCATCGGCTCCGCCATGCCTGACCTCCTGATTCTCGACCTCAGCAGGAACGCTCTGGTTGGTCCTCTCCCGTCGTCGATGAGCGGGCTCGGCGCTCTCCTAAAGCTTGACCTGAGCTATAATCTCCTCTCCGGGAAGATCCCGCCGGAGCTGGGGAAGATGAAGAGCCTGACTTTGCTGGACCTGAGGAAGAACGGATTCTCCGGCGGGCTGCCATCTTCCCTCCACACCATGACCTCGCTCCAGGAGATGTTCCTCTCCGACAACCCTCTGGGCGGGAAGATGGCGGATTTCCCATGGGAGACGATGAAGAAGCTCGCCACTCTGGACCTCTCCGGCACAGGTCTGAGGGGGAGCGTCCCGGAAACGATGGCGGAGCTCCCGGAGCTCAGATTTCTGCATCTTAACGGCAACAACTTGACCGGGCCGGTGAGACTCCCCGGAGAGTTCTTACAGAGGATGGGGAGAGGCTTCTCCGCCTGGGGAAACCCTAATCTCTGCTACTCTGCGGCGACGTTTCCTAAGCCCAGCCACGCTCCAACAGGCCTGAAGCAGTGCAAGGAGGAGGAGGTTGCCGCCGCCGCCGCCAAACCTGCCGTAAAAAGCAATTCCAGCGGCGGAGACGGAGATCGATACTCGAGCGAGGCTGCTGGGTCCGCCGCCATCAGCCTACTTCTGTGGGGGATGACGATCCTGCTCAACCAGGCGGTCATCTTCTCCCTCCCGGGTCTGCCGTCCTAGTGGCGGACCGGAATCCACCCAGGTACGTCCAAATTTATTCACCGCCGTCGATCCCTGTAAATGCTAAAAAGTCAAACCCGGTAAAATCCGAACGAGAAAGAAGAAGCTTCTTCCTCCCCGCCCCCCCCTCCTCCCGTCGTTCGTACAGCTACTGGTACTACAGTTCCTTCCCCATGTCGGGCTCTCCGACCTAGGTCTGCGGCTCAGAGCCACCACCACCCCACTCGCCTTGGAAAGCAAAAAGGCTCGTCTTCCTCATGCAAGACTGACAGAGACGAGCATTAACTGAAGAAGAGGCTCCTCCTCCCCCCGCTGACATTCCCTAATACACATGCCGGGTTGTTGTCAAATCGAGTGGACCCCACAACTTACTATTCTTAGAAAGTAGCTCATGAATGAGCCAGGTTAGTCAGCATTAGACGGGGGCGGGGGGGAGAGGGGGTGGGCCGAAGGGGTCGAGCCCGGCCCCGAGGACGGCGTCGAGCGGCCCGAAGAGGGGGCGGGGGAGGCCGGTGGGCCAGGGGAACCAGTCCCAGCCGGCGCACTTGTGGGGCTCGAGGTTGGTGGGCTCCTGGCTCGGGTCGGCGGGGACGGCTCGGACCAGGACCGTGACGAAGTGGGCGGGGCTCGGACCGGTGGGCTCCACGAAGTTGATCACCTGCAGGACCTCGATTCTCTCGATGTCCATCCCCGTCTCCTCCTTCACTTCCCTCCTCGCGCAGGCCTCGAAGCTCTCCCCTGCACTAGATTCTCCCGGTTAGGGTTGCAGAAATGGAGCATTGAGGAGACGGTAAAGATGGTGTGTGGCAAGCTAGCGATAAATGGTTGTACGGAGAGATTCAATGATGAACAGATTTCAGTTTCACCCGTCATTCAATGATGTACCTGGAGATGGGTTCTGGGAGGTCGGATGTGGCGGGGAGACGGCGGGAAAGGAACGACGGAGATGGTGGTTGAAGAGGGTTCTTCATTCGTCGTCCCCCAGGCATCATGCGCCCTACTGCTGCTGTTTCAAGACATGGCAGACGGAAGCGGCGACGAGGATCGAATCGGATCGGAGCGATTAAGGTTTTAGGAAAAAGGTTTATCAAAATGATGTCGAGTTGGCTAGCTAACTAGGATTGTAGTTGTCTGTTACTCGATCTGTGTTCTCACAGGGAAGAGCAGGTGATCCGAGCGAGCGGGGGAGGAATCTGAGCTCGCGAGGAAGAGATCGGAGAGGATCCGATCTCACCTGCGAGGTTGGCTACCTAGCCAGGACTGTAGTAGTCTGGTACTCAATCTGAGTTCTCGCAGGTGATTCTCGCGGGGAAGTGAAAGCAAATGACCTATCTAGGGTTGTTTCCACGAATGTTCATCTCTGTCGTTCCAGGTATTCCCCGGCAGGACCGGGACGGCGATGAATCAGAAGAGTGTGCAGGCAGAAGAAGCTCAGAGAGACCAAGGAAAAAGAGAGCAGACCGAACTCGAGCCGGCCGCCGGGTAGCGCGAAGGTGTCCCTGCCGATCTCGGAGAGGCGCCGCCCGAGCAGCACCGACGACTCTCCCTTGAGCACGAACACCGCCACCGCCACTGCCACCGCCGGCGCCGGCGCCACCATCGCTCCCGCGGCTGCAAAAGCTTATACTTCTCCCGGATCCTTCCACGGCTCTCAGCAGAGAGCTTCCACGACCATCGCTGGAAATCTCGCGGTCTCTCTCTCTCTTTCTCCCTCTAACTTTAGTCTCGAGGACCGGGCATTTTAAATCGGTATATTCCTTTACTTTTCTATATTTAAAACTATATGTTTCCGAATTTAATTATTTAAAAGTGTGGGCGACTTGCTCTTACTCCTGGTCTCCCCTCAACCTTTTCTTTTTCCTTCAGCTTTCTTGACGATTATATAATAAATTATTCACGAAATTACAGACTAGAGGGATTAATTTTTTATTTAATCTCAGACCATTACCCAAAATAGCACTCTCTCTCTCTCTCTTCTCTCTCTATCTCTTATTGGTCCTGCTGAGTATCCACCGCGAAGCATGTTTTTGGGACTATGGAGATCGGCGGCCCATTCGCTTCCGTTATTAAGTGAAAGTTTATGTCAAATATAGTATGTAAAATTCAAATAAATAAAATTCATTGTAATGGCAACTTGGTAATATAAAAATAGAAGATACTAATTTTTGTAATTTGAAACCCTTTTTTTTTTTCCATGAATACGTCGATGGCCTCATCGAGCTTCGTTCAAGAGAAACTTCCCCTTCTACCGCTACTGGGCTTTTGCTGTTCCGGCGAGGCGGGGTCTCCGAGTGCAGGGGAAGCTGTTGGAGGAGGAGACCTCCAGAAGGAAAGGGAGGCCCCTTGGACTTCGAGCGCCCCTCCCCTTTGTTCGAAAGTACTTGTCTGGTTGATTGATACCCTGCAAGGGATCCGCGGGAGCTCCGCAATCGCTGGAATCGCGTTCTTCAAGTGATTGATCACCCCCCGCCTACGACCTTGACAGCAAGTGACTCCAGAGGTAATCTCTCTCTCCCCCCCCTCTATCTGTGTCTCTGTAGCTTGGCATAACATCTGTTCACTCATTTTCATTGCCATCTATAAGTCAGTGCTGATAGTAGCCCGATGGTACCAGCAGTAAGGCTTTGCTTTTAATGATTATCATCATGGAGCTTCGTCTCAAAGTAGTTCTCCAATCAGGGTTTCTCGAAAGGGAGATGGATATGGGTGCACTAAGGATTGTAGACTCCTATGCAGGCATAAACTTTTGTGATGGCACTGGTTGTGATCTGCGGGCAGCCATGCAGCGGGAAATCAAAGGCTGCAGCCTGCCTTGCCGGTGCTCTTAAGGAGTCTGAAGCGAGACAAACCGTGAGAATCGTTGACGAATCCTCCCTTCATCGTGGGCTGAATGAAAGTTACTCAGGCATGATTCGTTTTAATCTCTTTTTCTTATCAGTGGTGATAATCTTCTTGTTGTTGTCAATCGTTTCTTTCCATTCCAGTCACCAAACTGACAGGACATTATTTTCCAAAATGGGATGCTTATTGATATGATAGCGTCACATTATATGTCAATTTATTCAAATCATGAGTGTAAGTGATGGTGATCAATATAGCAATTTTGCGCAGACTGAATAACTGATGCTTGACTAATATTATTTCTGGAGGGATTTCACGGAAAAAAATCAGCTTAATTTTTGAAAATGTTTGTACCGTACAACAATCTACTGATACATTATGGAAAAAAGTCAAGCCGAAGTACAACAAATTACTTCATATATCTCTCACTCTCTAGAGATACCCATGCCATGCGAGAAACGTGATATTGGCCCAAAGTCCGTGAGAAGACAACCCAATCCTTGCATTACTATAATCACACGAGGATAGAGGATCCATTCATATGTAGTCTGTGAACAATGATTCTCAACATTTTAATGATTCTTAGTTCGACAAACATTCGTTCTAGGATAGCTGGACGTCATCGTAACCATCCAATCATTCCATCTCCAGAACAACGTTGGTGCCCTAGGAGGATCTACCACATGCACATGTTGCTGCCAGGAAACTAATATTGGAATAATTAGATGGAAAGCAATCTCTCACGTCATTTTTCTTACAGCATTTCCAACCTAAGAGTAATGAGGAAAACTATTTTGGTACATGGACTGTGCTCTCTTTATTTAATGTTTTCAGCTTTGTGCTGAAGCATGAAGATGGTATAACGAGGATAGGCGTTTAAATGCCTGAAAAACCTGGCCGCTAACGGTGCCCTATGTATGGGCGTGTAATCATTTTCCTTCAGGTGGGAAAAGAGAAACGACAATCACCTCATTAGCTTCCTCAATATCCTGAAGGTTCACTACTTATCTTTGAGGGAAGCTTTAGTCATTTTTTCACAACTAAGCTTTATTCTCCTTAGTATATTTGATAAATGGTAATTTTAAGATCCACGTTGGTGGATGTAGAAGAGATTGAATTCCACTTGCTGAAATATGTCTGAAACTATGCTGTTGTTCCATTTTTCACCTTCTTTCTTCTTGCTTATGTGGTGAAGTTCGTCTGTGAGGCGAGTGAAGTGCCTTTCAGTGATGTTGTCATCTAACATGAATTTCCCATGCCACACATTGCGCATGCCTTTTGATCCGTATATTTTCCAAAAGCCATAAAGCTAAGTGGACAGGCCTTCTTCATAGTGGGAAAAAAAATTTCATGTTATAGATTACTTCTCATGTTTCGTAATGTTGATTGTATACATACTTTGTACTAGTGTATATATTTTCTGGCATTCAATTAATCCATGATTCACTTATATTTTAGAATTATCTAGTGTTTGTTATGTCTAATTCAACCATACGCTGGACATTTTATCGTAGATAAGGATATCTCTGTTATTTTTCGCTGCATTCTTAACTTTTGGGTAATAATCAAGCATCATTCTTCATTCTAAAGATTCAGCTAACTCTGTATAAAGAGAACTACAGGTAATGGATTTATGGTATTTTGAAATGAAGATGAAATATGGCGTGCACAAGTTTTTGTGAAAGAAAATCATTCCTTCCATGTTCTTTCAAAACATTTCCTCAGAGATTCGGCATAGAAGTTGGTTGTAGAAAAGAATTTTATCCAAGATAATAGGACTGAACGGACGTCTTATAAGGACAGTCATTGTTTCCAACCATGTGAAGAGTTCGAGATATTTTCTCTGCCCTTATAGTTGATAAGTTAGCTTGACGTTTCAGCCCTGAGTTAACGTTCATGTTAAATTTTTCATTTATCTAACAGATATGACGGCAGAGAAGAATTTAAGAGGGGTGCTGAGATCTGAAGTTGATAGATCCGTCTCAAAAGACAGCATTATCATCGTGGATTCGTTGAACAACATCAAGGTGAGAATGCTTAAAGGATTCACACATATTGACTTGTGTTCAGTCAAATTTTTTTTAAGCTCATTGGCTCATATTGCCTTGTTTTATTTGGATGCACTATACTCCCCCCTTGCTGATCCTGTATCAGTCAGTTCACTTTACACTCATTCTTTATTAACCAGGAATTCAAGAAACAATAAATGTTTATTTTAAGAGCCGAAATTTTTTTCTGGGCTTTTTATTCAGGTAGACGGTTTGCAAACCATGCTTCTGTCACGGCATTGATTGTCCTGAATTCATTCCTGTGCTTGTTAAAATGCTGATGCATATTTTATTTTTTACAAAAGTTTTGAAAACTTTGAATCAGAAGAGTGGCTCTGTGAACAGACTTGAGATAGATGTAGAATGGTAAATCGATTATGTATTGTCAGACAAATTTTTAAGGAATAGAATTATCTTTGATGGTCATAACTGAATTCCATTACAATATCCCCATGTATGTAATCAATTTTTTTGTCTCTTTGAATTCTTTTTAATATAAAAATTTGCACACATGATTTGTTATCTATCTATATATATGTTCTCTTTTTATTTTTGCCGCAAAGTTATGGATAATGTGGAACTTTTTTCTATTTATTTAGTTTACAAATATTCTTTGGTCAATGAAGTATTTATCTTCTTATTCTTTTTTACTCCCATTTTTACCTGATCCTTTTGATTGCCTCTCTTATTTTTATTCTTCATGGAAAAAATATTTCTTACTAGCTTTTTCTCTTATACATGAAGGGTTATAGATACGAGTTATGGTGCCTTGCCCGAGCTGCTGGCATAAGATACTGTGTGGTAATATATTCCGTTAATCATCTGTGTACACTGCATTACTGTGTTTTTGTGATTCACATTATTTCCGTCCATGAGTTTTGTCCATCCAACCTGATAGAGTTGCTTTTTTTCCCCCAGTAATATTTTTTTTGTGAACCTTTCATGAAGAAAATTTCTGACCTGAGTTTCATTAAACATTCAAAATATCTCAGGATACATATTGAAGTTAAACATTTTGGTACACTTTCCTGTACTTGACCATCTACCATAAATCAAATACCAAATACGAATAAAAATTTGATAGAATATCTATCTATGATAGGTACCGAAATATGAGGACAATGTAATGGAATTAATTATAGCTATTCATCTAAGTTTCTAATGAAATATCAAATATGATATTGAATACTCTCTTTCAGTTAAGGGTAAAAAGTTACTCTGAGGTAAATACATGAATGCTGTCAATTCCTCACGGTCAATTTCTAATGAGGATTCAGACAATTTTTCTGCTCTTTGAAGGGACATTAATTATATTGTCGATAATTACATGATATACTGTCGCTACCAAAGAAAGGTAGATGTAATTTGGAGTCATAATCGTATGTAAATGCCAATCAGAAACAAGCATTGCAGACTCCTCCTCACTTTGCATGTAGATGACTATTGTCACTGTTTCCCTTGGTGATCACTTCTAACTTAATTTTTCTGTATTCTTTTGTCCTGTCTATTGCGTACTTGAATGAAAATAAGGAGAATGTGAAGCAGGAAAAATGCGAAACTATATTCCGTTGTTCTCATCATACAGATTTTACGATCAGATATCCTTTTTCTTTGTCGGCAATTTTTTTATCAGTTTCTTCCTAATGCTCAGGTCATTATTGAACTAAATATTTATTAGATGATTGATATTTAGCTTGGGAAAAAATATATTTTGTGGTACTTACCGATCTCATTAAATTGAAGTTCCAGACCGACCCTAGTTTCTAGAACTCCAAGTTCAAATGAGATATTTATTGTCTGTATGGTTATAGGGATTATAGAGTTGGTTCATATTTTGTATCTTATCAGTTTTGGTTGAGTGGTCAAGTTGTTGGTTGTTGTTGTTACTGATAATTGCATATTTCATCTAACTATCGACAGACATTCCAAATCCTTTTACATATGTCTTCATCTTTCAGCTATTTTGTGACGTGGAAGAAAACATTTGTAGGCAATGGAACAGGGAAAGAGGGGAACGAGGAGAGTCCACATATGATGAAAAAATGTGAGTAAATGCTCTTTTGCACTCTTTCACCTCTGAATTTGAACCTTATTGAGTATACAAGTCATTTCTTACCTATACATAACTAGCTATAGGACAGATCTGTGTATATCACTGACTCCAGGAAGTATGAAATTGATGTATTCATCCAATAGATTTTCAGACTTGGTGGGAAGATTTGAGAGGCCAGATAGGCGCAATCGCTGGGATTCGCCACTGTTTGAGCTTCTGCCATTCAGAGGTAATATTTCGTATGACAACGATTTATGTCTTGTTTTATATTTATCATATATCATTTTATGATTTCTTTATCTGTGCTTTACATTAAAAAGAGGATCTTTTTATATCAATCATCTGTGCTTTACATATATCATTTTATGATTTCTTTAGCTGTGCCCTGACAAATAGGATCTTGATCGGTGCTTTACATTAAAAAGAGAATCAATCGCCTAAAGAATTCTCCTTATAAGATAATCTGAAATTACAGAGGCGACTGTCATTTTTTTTATAACTCCACCTCTTCTATTTTCTATTTCCTACTTCCACCTCTAACAGATGAGATTGAGGAGTCGTCTCCAGCAATTGTTGAAGCTGTCTCATACTTGACGAAGAAGATTGATTCAAAATCAAGGGATGTCAGAATTCTCCAACCTACCATTGCAACTCAAAACGTAAGCCCTGAATCATTCCTTTTGCTATAAACAGGGTATTTGCAGTAACAAAATGGAGATGAGACAATTATGCCATCAGTTGGATAAGTGAATTGTGTTCTTTGGTTATAGACCTCTAGAATTCGTATACATATGCCTCACGGAAGATTTATGTGGTATCACCAGTTTTCATATTATTAGATTATCTTCTCACTCACTTTGTGTAAGCATTCCCCTGCGGATCTCACCAGGGTCAACTGATTTTACGGAAGAGCCCTATTTCCGTTAAAAAGGCAGAAAGTGCTATATGTAAAATAGTGTTAATCATAAATGATGAAATTTACTGAAATCGGTAATTTTACAATAAAATATTAAGGATACATATACAAAATCAACTTGTAAAAGGCCTCTGCCTGATTCTGATTCTTGTTATTATGCGTGGGTGGAAAGCAAGAGGGTTGCATGGGGCAGAGACATAGCCACCTACTGAGGCATAGATGTTCTCTAGTTGGTCGTTTAGCTATCTCACTTGTCTCAGACGATTTTGGATTATTTCATGCTGAGGCCCAAAACTTACAGTACCCGAAACAACAACGCTTGGAGCCAGCCAGCAAATTAGCATTGCTTGAGGAATGCGTAGAATTTTGCTTTGGTCTGCTAATTTATTTTCTCAGGTTCGTTGACTCTGAGAAACACATTTGTCAAATGAAGTTTTTGGCTAATATTCTCGATTGTGTGTGTGAGTGTGTGTCATCCATTTCATACGCAAAGAAGTGTGCACTTATCTTTCATTGCTCTTCTTATTTCCTTTTCACTTATCATTTCTTTTTATTCCTGCTAATGGGATGCAAGTTTCTTTGTTAGAAACTTTCTGACTTGTTGAAAACTTGGTTTAGGTGCGGACTACGGAGGCAAATTCTTTGTACGAAATGGATCGGGCGACACAAGTAATAACCAAAACACTTGTTAGGTCGCCCTGTTATTAGATGTACTAACTATTTTTTCATCTACAGGAGGTGATCTCGGTCATTGTAGAAACACAGTCACAGGGTTTTGGGGGAACGGCTAGCAGGATCTCATTTGGCCAGCATCTGCCCACTATATCCTTTCTTCATCTGTCGCAGGAACTTCCCCTTCTTAATTTAGAATGGCCCACAATGCCATATTATTCCTCTCTGAAATGAAAGTCTCTATACTAATCAGATTACATTGCCCAGTTATGACTAACTGTCTATCCAGCTTTACGTGTTTTTGCCAAACTGATACATATAGGTTGTTGTTATTTGGGGGGGAGGGGAATCATATTGGACAGACTGCTTTGGTTACAGTAATCTGTTACATTTCTGGAAGTCAACCCTTACTCTTAAGCAATGAACTCTATTCTAGAAAATCCTTGAAAATTGTGTATTTTCTTCATGTATTTCCCTTAAATTTTGAATATGATGCTAATGTTAGGGGGTACCAATCGGAGGTACAGTTGACCTATTAACGTTATAGAAAACTGCATTTGAAGGTTGCAATAGAAATTTTACTATGGACATTGATATTTTCTGGATGTTTCTGTGTTCTTCAGTGTTTTTTTTCTTTGGTGAACCCTTGACCAGCACTCACCTCAGTGTTCAAAGATCTGTGGGTCTACCAGAGCTCCGCAACTTGAGGCGCACATTCATCAAATTAACTGGACAGGCGAGTTTGAGCGGTCCACCCCCTCCCACTGATGCAGACAGTGCGAAGAGGATGTTCATCGAGTACTTGAACAGGGAACTTGCTCATTCTTAGATGGTGAAAAACCATCTTCCAACCACAGAAGATCTGCCCATATACTGCAATATTTGGGCTACTGATTACAGCACGCACTATAATCAATGTTTTTTTTTTTCTGTATTTTTTTTAATTTATTCAAGCCCTCAGTCTTTGATCTGTTCCAGGAAGATCCTAAGAAACCCATTTTATTTCTGGAAGGAACTTCATGTAAGAGCTTTCTTAATTCAATATTTTTGTCGTTGAATTCATGTTTTGTAACTTAGTTGTTACCCAACTAAGTGATCAGTTTTTGAAGGCCCCAAATGGCCCTGAGAAATATTTTTCTTTTATACCCCTCTAAGGTAAGATATTTATCTCTATACCCTCTCATCGGCTATGACATTCAGAAATAATCTTGATACAACCCCTAAGACAAAAGAGAGAAAGAAACTAGGCAATACGAGCACATAGAGCTTCAATAGTTGAGTTTTGCATAAATTTAACACCTATTGTGAGAATTGTTTTTGTTCAAAACCTGCTTGATTCTTCTTTGCCCCCTTGACTTTCTTTCATGATATCCTAATATCTTCATCAATTTACTTGTTTACCCTTTTGATATGCTGATTTATTTAGGGTATCCTAGTCATTTTCGTTTGTATTGTTTTGTGTGTGGTCAAATCATATAATTATTACTTTGCCCATTAAAAAACACTTTGCCCTTAAGGTGAAAGTTGAGAAATTGATGCTGAATAATCATTGTTGGTTCTCAAGAGGTTTCATGAGAGGGAAGGTTATCTAACTAGATAAGCACTTCTAGTCTATGGGGTATGTGTTTTATATCGAGCACTTCTTTGGGTTGTACCATCCATTGTAGCTCATCATTTAGGGTTGGTAAGATAGGTTGAGTGTGTTCTATTAGTTTAATAGCCATGTCAATTGAGAGGCATGAAGATAGGGTGGAGGTAAATAGTATAGGATAGGTCAAGGTGATAGGTGACTGAACCAATCTTGCCTATAATTTTAAATGATCTAATTGGGGAAATTTTTTTATTTAGTCATTAGGCAAGGGTTTTCATTTTGCAGGATCTGTGTCTAACATAAACTATGTCACCATCTAAGTAGTGGACCTCCCTCCTCTTGTGTTTTGTCATGTTCTTCATTTGTGACTATGTTTGATTCATCTGATGTTTCAAGAGAACCAAGGCTTGTTCTCTCTCTTGTAGCTACTAATTCACCTTTGATATGTAAAAAGGGTGAGTCATAGTGTAATAAAGCTAGAGGATATCATATGTTGTTTTAGAAGGGGGTGTTTGTTTGGAACTATGAAAAGAGATGTTGTAGGATTATTTTATATAATGTAACCATTAACTCTATGATTTTGGTTTTTTTGCAAAGCAAACCAAAATGTTGTGAGGTATTATGCTTAAGCTCCATGCCTTGAGGCTTAAATAATTATTGTCAAAACTAACTCATAAAGATTTGTCTTAATCAAAAATAATAAAGCAAGGAATACCATGTAAATTGACTATTTCTTAGATAAATTTGATAACAATATCCACTACTAAAAAAGGGTGTTGCAAGGGTATAAAACGGGCATACTTACTCAACCTATTGATCACCACCAAAATTGAGTAGTATCCTACGAACCTTGGTAAGCCTTTTGTGAAGTAGATAGTAAGATCCTCTTACAACTGCTCTATTATGAGTATGAATTGTAAAAAACTTGTTGATGAAAGATCAAAGTTTTGTTTTGTTGGCATGTGGAACATTATATCAAGTCTCTTAATTCTCTCCTTCATTCTTGATCAATAAATTTATTGAGCTATCATTTCATATGTGTTAAAAAATCTCATGTGTCTCCCTATCATGATGCCATATGTTATGAAGAGTAATGAGGGTATAACTTTAGAGTTAGAAGAATATTAGGCACCCCTTGTATAATAGTACCTCATGCTAAATGAAATAATTAAAGTTGTTATCATCTTCTACCATTATAGTCTATTTAATTTTGTTCAACTTTGGATCATCCAACACTTCTACCTAAATTCCAGTTGTATCATACAAAAGTCATGGATGAGGAAATCGCCTAATAAGCTTGAGAGTGTGTATGATGTATTGTTCTAGATGCCCTACTAGCTTTTGATCTCAAAGTCATGTCCAATATGTTGAGAGATGCACAACCTCCAATCTTGACACCTCACCCTCCTCTCCTTGCAATTCAAGAAAAAATCAAAGCAAACATAAATGAAATAGAAAAAGACAAAAACCTTAGGAATCACATGAGATCAGTACTTAAAATGACCCATTAGTTAGAGATAGGAGGGAGAACTAATCTGGTTTAACCTGGACCAATTTAGTTTAGACTAATCATATGAAAGAAAAGAAATATAGAGGATGCTCATAATATCAAGTAAAACGCACTAAAAAAAATTAGGAAAAGTAAAGCTCATTTATAACACTCTCCCTCAATCTGAAAAATGTATGTCATCTATTCCCATTTTCATCAATGCTCAAAGGGTCTAGTATCTCTTCATAAATGTAGTTTTAAGTGGAAAATGAACAAATTTAGAATTAGGATGTACTCCTAGATTTTCACATTATCTTGTGAATTAATGAATATGTTGAGTAGTGGTGTGCATCTAGTAGCCTATGGAACCCTGTATGATAAACAACTTATATTTGGATGATTAAGATTAACTAATATTTATTATAATCTTTCTACTTTGCACACATAAATCTCTATTATGAGTTTTCAATTTCAATCAATAGATATAGACACTCTCTAAGAAGGAAACTAAAATATCTTTAACAAAAGTTATGATAGATTTAAAACTTCTTAATATTCAACCATTAATATGTCTAATGTGAGGTTCATGAACTATTGATATATATTACCACCTGACTATGTTCTAAAGTGTTTGAAGAATTGTGTGTAGATACTTTGAATTTTGAAAAGGGTAGCACTCATTTGTCTAATATACCAACCCAATGTCATTCCATTCATCTTTAACACAATATTTTCAAATCTATCCTCATTAAGGACATGAAAGTGTTTGAAGTAGAATTTTAGTCAAAAAACCTAGCCATATAGTGATTGTCTAGATAGTTGGACCTTGCAAGTTTAACTTTTAATACTTGAGTTGATTCTCTCATAAAGTTAGGAGCTCAAAGGTGACTCTATTAAGGTTGGGGGTGATGAGCAATGTAACATTATTATTATATAAGTTGGAAAATATGACTCTTAGTTATCTAAAAAAATATTAGAACATGCTTTAATCATGGACATAATGTCCACGCACTACTATTATCATTCTTCTTTGATTAGGGCAATGCTGGATTCCATAAAGGTTACTCATACTTTCTCCACTTAGTGCAACATTTGAGGTTTTTAGTTTTAATTATTATCATTAATACAACTCCAATGATAGAAAAGAGAGAAATAAACTAGAGGATATAAGAACCCAACTTCAATTGTTGAATTCTCCAAAATCCTAAAGCCCACTATAAGAATCATTCATACCAAAAACCTTCACAATTTTCATTTTCTCTTGTCTTTCTTTCATGATTCTTCTTTATCTCATTTTTTTCATGATATCTTCATATTTTCCTCAAGTTTACCTAAACTTATTCAAGGCATTCTAATCTTTTTCATTTGTGCTAACATGCGTGGTTGATAAATATTCATTTATTACTAAGAATTAATGAATTATATTTTTAATTTTATCATTAATTAATCATAATAAGCATGAATTATTATATCTCATCATATTAGAGCAAAGGTCAAAAGATATATAAAAATGATTCTAAACTTAGTTATATATGCATTATATATTTATGGATTTATTTAATAATATTTTCTAACTTTTTCTAAAGTTTATCACCTTGACAATGTATCTCAACTTATCAAAAATAGATATTTAAAATTTCAAAATTTTATTCCAAGGAGATAAATTTCTATAGATTTGTAAAAGTGAGAAAAATTAGCATGAAATGTTAAAGCTTGAAAACCCTAAACATAAGAAAGGGCAGACTGGGGCATAAAAAAATTAAACATGTCACCCAAAAGATTGTGCTTAATTAAGTCATGCAAAAGATGAAGAAAAAAGGCTCAAAAAGAGTGAGGTATATAAATCTAAGAGAGGGCAAATAAAAAAAAACAACTTGCACTCAAACAAGAGATGACGACTGAGTGACATACAACTAAGGCCTCAAGGTTACAAGCATGATCTCTCTACCTTTTCTCATATTTTTTAACTCTTTAGACTCCCTCTTATTTTGTAGATGATGAATATCATTCAATAGATGACATTTCTTTGAGTTTGTAATGGGTTATTATTCTCTATTCTTAACTTCTTATGTCTTGATAGTGATATCAAAACAAAGGAAAGTAAATATGTATCAACTTATGTAGTTTCTTTTAAGTTTATAATTTATCATGAATATTTTACTTTTAAAAAAATATAATTAATATTTTATATCTTTGAAATATCATGTTTTTGTGATTTGGTTACATAATCATCAAGCATATAATCAAAAACTATTTTCTAGGTAAGCAAACAATATATCAAATCATGTAATTTCTTTTATATTTATAACTATTCTTGAATATCTTACTTCCTTAAAAATATAATTAATATTTTTTCTTGTCCAAAGATTGTGTTTTGATGATTTGGTTATAAAATCATCATCCATATCATTAGAAATTATTTTCTAGGTTTGTTAGTTCAACTTTTCCTTGGATCGAATTTGATTTTATGTGTCACATGGAATTAGGCCAATATCTTTGGGAGAATGTATCATAATTAGTTTCTTATCATCTCTAATTTTAGAATAATTTTAGAATAATTTTAGTTTAGGTTTCTAAATTTTACAATAATTCTTTTCTCTATTTTTTCATGTTCTCGATTGCTGATTTTTTACTTCTAATAATATTGTTGTTCAAAGAGTGACACATTGAATTACGAGATAGTTTTTAGAGATACTATATTAGAATTAGTCATCCATATTTTTTGAGTTTTTCCTAACTTTTAGAGTTAGTTACTTTTGACATTCATAATTTACAAAAAAGATTACTATTTAATTCCTAATTTTTTCACACTTTTATATTAACACGATGCTTTCAACTTTCTTATTTTGTTAAGGATCGACTTGAAATACATATAATTAAAAAGAGTTTATTTATATTTTTAATTATAAATATTAAGTTTGAGTGCTTAAATTAGTGATGACTTTGGATACATCAATAGTTCAATCATATCAAATCTCAATGGTAATAGTCACCTTCTACAACTCTCAACAGTTGATAGTTAGTAGTTGTAAACCTAATTAGGATATTTACATAATGATAAAAGAGGTTCTCATGAAAATAATGAATTATAATACTCTTTAAAGTGAATATTATACAAATGTGAATTATAATATGTGTCATGATGATGATGAAGGTTTCAAATAGGTGTGGATGCACTACAATGTTGATAATTTTTTGTGAAATAAATGTATGAATAGAAGTGGTTCTAAACCATATTCCAAACACTGATGTAACATATAGAATAAGGCATAATTATATTGGTGAATTAATGTTCCTCTATGATGATGTGTATGATGTGATGTGTGACGATGATGGTAATGAAGGATTCAAAGGGTTAGGGGTGCACTAAAATGTTGATATATCTGATTTTTATAAAAAGTATTTGATTTGAGGTCTAATAAATATCATAAAAATGTAAATTATAATAGATCCCATGGGTCCCGATCAAACTGCAACTATGATTTTTCTGGCCAAATGTTATACATCATAACATCTTGATCTCTGCCTACAGCCAAGATAGGTTGAAGAGCTTGCTCTAACCAAACTTGATGTTGTTGCTTTGATCCTCTATAATTTTTTTATTTCTTCTTAATGAAAATTGAACATGCTGTTTTACTTCATTTTATTTTTATAAAATTGATAAATAAACATTTAAATTTATTTGTCTTTTCTGTATAATTGAACGAGTAGAAAAATGAGAAAAAATATATATTCTATAGGAGACCTTACACATCAGAGGAATGTGGCGATGGATGACAATCGGACGGTGGAGAGACGGCGAATTTAGGGTGATATTTCCTCTGCTGTCTTCCCCACTCCTCCCTCGTCGAGATACCAGCGGCGACCAGTGAGTGTGAAGAGCGAGAGGGTGAAGAGCTCAGTGGAGGATGGTTCGCCCGTACGCCGCCAAATGGCTCAAGAAGAAGCGGAAGAGGAATCCCTCGGCCGCTGCCTCCGACGCTGAAGATGTGGAGGGAAGTTATGGAGAAGAAGCCGAAGACCAGATGAAAGAGGAGGTCGAAGAGAAGAGGAGGAAGCAGGAGGTAGAACGAGGAGCGGGAACGGCGGCCGAGGGAAGAGAGGAGGAAAGTCCTGATGAGCCTCTCCCTGCTCATGTTCTTCCCGGACTTCCCCTTGCGAAGATCCCCGACGAGGACGCGAAGCCTGGGGTCATATTCATACTAGAGAAGGCCTCCTTAAACGTCGGGAAAGTAGGAAAGGTGCTTAATTTTTTCAATATATCATGATATTCTTTGCTAGATTTTCCCCCAGGAGATGGATGAGATTCTATTGCTTGATTCAGGGTTTAGGGTTTTTCATCTTCATGGTTTCCACTCGTGAAATCTGATTCTCTGACATCGCTCTTAAAACCCAGAATTCTGATCGTACTTTGCTCATGGCAGAAAGAAAATATTCTGAACGCAGATGACCACGCCAATTACTTGAGGAAGCAGGGCAGAGATCCCGCTGAATTTCGTCCTGATATATTGCACCAGGTCTGTTTCTTTGTTTGTAGCGACCTCTATGCTCCCTGGTCAACGCTGAATCTCTAGGAAAAAAAATTATCCAGACGTAGTCATTTCTATTTCCAAGCTTCAAAGGTTTTGACTAGATTGCCTTCCTGGGTTTGATTGGTCGTTGACTTTTATTGCCTATGCGGCCCTTTTTATAGGCGATGCTTGCCATATTGGACAGCCCTCTCAACAAGGCCGGAAGGTTGCAAGCCCTGTACGTTAAGACCGACGATGGAGAACTCATTGACGTCAAGCCCCATGTCCGCCTGCCAAGAACATTCAAACGGTTTTGCGGCCTCATGTGTAAGTCAATCCATAGCCGGCAAGAAAAAAAAACTGTCTTGTAGAGATTGATGCGTCTTCTGTTCTTATTCTTTTACTCTTCGTGGAGAACATTATCTCATCAAAATTTTGTGCTTGCAGATCAATTGAAGTGTAAGAAGAACATACATGCAACTGGTAAACGAGAAAAGCTCTTTCGGATGATCAAAAACCCCGTCACTCAGCATCTACCGGTCAATTCCAGGAAAATAGGTGAGAGAATGTGGTCAACAGGGTTCTGACTCAGACTTTGCCGGGCCCGGTTTGTCTTTCTGGGCTCGGTCTTCACATCTGAGCTCCGGAAAACCTGGGCTGAACTTCTGGGCTTGCCCCGTCCAGCAGCAATCATGCTGAAAACATAGCTGACGCCCAAGTGCTCTGTTGCCACTGCAGGTTTTTCTTATAGTTCGGATAAATTAGTCCATCTGCGGGATTATGTTGCTGCGGTGGGCGATGATTCCACCCTCGTCTTTGTGGTATGTTGAGATTTGGACTATAGTCTTCGTCTTTATGCCATCTGATATTATTGGGTTGCTTGTCTGATTCGACTTATTTTTGAGATTCTGACTATTGTTCATATCTCTTGATCCATAAGATATTATCGGATTGTATCCCTGGTTTGGGTCATGTTGACTTTCTGACTATAGTTTATTCCATGTGATATTAATGTTTGCATCTCTTATTTGGGTAATTTTGAGATTCTGGCTATAGTGTATATCTTTATTTGTATATGATATTATTGGGTTGCATCTCCTATTTGGCTGAGTCCCATTATGTATCGCCCATCAGGTTGGAGCTATGGCCCATGGGAAAATTGATGCGGATTACACGGATGACTTTGTATCAGGTGATTTGCATCCAAGTCAACCCACCACGTCCTTCTTCTTCTTCTTATTCTTGTTAATAATTTAAATGTTTATTATGAAAAATACTAATATGGAATGCTTGGTTTGTCTGGTGTGGACTACAACGTGCTCCTCTTTAATATACTATTTTTTTTGTTACTTTTAGCAAAAAAATCGGCAAGTGTCTAATTTATCTTACTTCAAAAAAATATTCACTTTCTATCTAATTTTCCGAGTTCTATTGTGGTTCATGTGGAATAAGAAATAAATAAATATATATATATATTCAGTTCCTTTTTGTCTAGATCCAGTGAGTTCCTAACCTCATCTATCTCCATCCCTGCTGCAGTTTCAAACTACCCTCTGAGTGCTGCATGCTGCATAGGCCGGATCTGCAATGTGCTGGAGCACAAGTGGAACATCTTATGACGAGCTGCTTCTGTCGGAAACCACCTCCGAGCAGCAGTCAACCTGTTCTATGCCGAAGGTTGACTTTGTTTGATCTGAATAGTCTAGCATATTGAAGGAAATGGGTTATTGGTTCGTCTATTTATTCGTTCATGTTTTTCCACCCAATTTTTTTGAAACTGGGGATGCAGTTGATGAGTCAGCGTTGACCCTTTTTAGTTTTTTTTTTCTCAGATTAGACGGTTCCAGGAACTGGGTTATTGGTTCCTCTATTTATCCGTTCATATTTTTCCACCCAATTTGTTTGGAATTGGGAATGCAGTTGATGAATCAGCGTTGACCCTTTTTTGGTTGTTTCTCAGATTATAGGGTTCCAGCTCTTTGGGGCATTTACACAAGCGACTTCCGTGGCTTATCCTCTGAACAAGTGGAACCATTTTTGATCTCATGTCGAGATAGATATTAGATATTTGGTGGGTCTTTTCCCTGATCCTATGGGTGAATCTTCTTCTTCTTTAGCGTATTGCCTTTTTTTGCGGCAAGATGAGAGAGAGAGAGAGAGAGAGAGAGAGAACACAGCTGTGCCGAGATGATGGCCATTAAAAACTCACCGACGGCTTTGTTGACTTTTCTGTTAAACGCGCTGTTGGGTTTGTTGACCGAGGTGGTCGTTGTCGGGTGTTTGACCGAAAGGGGAGTTAGTCGTCGTCGTCTGTGGGACGGTATGTCATCTGGTCTGGAACCCCGCCCCCCCCCCCCTCGGGGCAGAGGAGGCAGCGGCGGAATAAACTCCCCCGCCCTTTTTCCTCCTCTCTGGCCGACGCGGTTTGTCCCGAACCCCCCGCCGCCGCCGCCACAACGGATCTCTCCCCCTTTCCAAACATAGCAGCCAGAGGAGGAAGGAAGAAGGGAGAAGGAAGACGATGAAGAAGAGGGCAGGAGGAGCTTGCCCGTCTCCGGCGAAGGGGAAAGAGATGGAGCCGATGAGGGAGATCTTCGCCCGGTTCGACATGGACGGCGATGGCAGCCTGACGCAGCTGGAGCTGGCGGCGCTGCTCCGGTCGTTGGGGCTGAAACCCTCCGGCGACGAGGTCCGCGCCCTGCTCACCGGAATGGACGCCAACGGCAACGGGACGGTGGAATTCGACGAGCTGGCGGCGGCGATCGCGCCGCTGGTGGCGGAAGAGAGCGCGCTGGTGGATCAGGAGCTCCTCCTGGAGGTCTTCCGCCGCTTCGATCGCGACGGCAATGGCTTGATCAGCGCACCGGAGCTCGCAAGGGCCATGGCCAAGATGGGGAACCCTATCTCCTTCCTCGAGCTCACGGAGATGATCCGGCAGGCCGATACCGACGGCGACGGCGCCATCAGCTTCTCCGAGTTCGCCGCCATCATGGCCAAGTCCGCCGTCGAGTTCCTCGGCCTCTCCGGCGCGTAGCGCCGCGGCTCCTCCGCCCCTCTTTCCCGGCTCCGTCCGATGATTTCTAATTGAAAAGTCCTAGATTAATCCCAAACCCCTCCCCTTCTTCTCTTGGGATTATTTTCCTAAATGCCCCTTGGCGGAAGATGTTCGCCTCTATACCCTCCTTTTGGAAGAGAGATACTAGGAAATAATCCCAGCACTCGATATCATTTCCCTCACGAAAAAGTATCACAAACACTTGATAGTTAGCACTTGTAACCCTGTTCAGGATATTTGCACAATTACTATTTACCCCCCCCCTCTCTCTCTCTCTCTCTCTCTCTCTCCGTCTCTCTCTGGCACTTGTAAACCTGATCAGGATATTTGCACAATTACAATTACTTTGTAACCCTGTTCAGGATATTTGCACAATTACTATTTACCCCTCTCTCTCTCCCTCTCCCTCTCTCTCTAGCACTTGACCCTGATCAGGATATTTGCACAATTACTATTTACTCCTCTCTCTCTCTCTCTCTCTCTCTCTCTCTCTCTCTCTCTCTCTCTCTCTCTCTCTCATGATGATGACGAAGATGAAGGATTCAGAGGGATGGGGGGTGGGGTAGAATGTTGGTAATCTACTTCAAAGAAATTGAAAGCACAGAAGGGGCCCACATAATGGCGGTGAATTATAATATTCCTCGGAGAGAATATTATAAAAATGAGAATTATAATGTGTATTATAATCTGCTTAAAAAAAATAAAAATGTAGAGCATAGAAGGGGTTCTAAACCATATTCAATACATGCGACTGCTTGGCCTCATATCAGCAGTGAATTCTAATATTCCTCAAAGTGAATATCATAAAAATGTGAATTATTATAAATAATATGCTCAACGAACCTGCAAAGGCCAGCTATTCACAAATCCCTCCGGGCCTGGCCGAAGCTACCGCTGTGATCTTGCCCGCCGAATGCCATCTGCTGGAACAGCCTGATCTCTGCCGACGGCCAGGACGGGCCGAAGAGCTCACTCTGCCCGGGCCTGACGCCGTTGCTCAGATCCTCCATGGGATCAGCTGAACCATCCAGAGCCCTCACAATCTGTCTCGACCCATGAAACCAGAAAAATAAAATGAGACATTTCTGACTTCTCCTAGACGAAAATTGAACTTTTTGTTTTATTTTATGTTATTAAATTGAGAAATAGACACCCAAAACTAGTCACTACCTGTCCCATATGGGGCCGCATGGGGGCAGAGTGGCGGATGCAGGAGGCGGCGACCTCGATCATCCGCTGGGCTTCACTTGGGTTGTAGCCCTTCTCAAGCCTTGGGTCCGGCAGGTCTCCGAGTTCTCCGGTCTCGAGGGAGCGGGCCAGAAGTGGGCGGGCCTGAAAGGCAAACATAAATCCCCCACAAAAAAGCCCGTTTTATGAGTTCAAGGATGATGAGTAAGCAGAATCAGGAGCCAGCAAAATAAAATTTTGTTTTTATTCATATATGTGTGTGTGTGTGTGTGTTCATCTTGGATGGTATTTCAAAGAAAATCATCCGTTTCTAGAACAAAGGCAAAAGCAGTATGTTTATTTTTGGGATTATTTACTGCTTTTTTCCCTGCAGGAACTCCATTGCTCGTAAGTAGAGTTATAATATAATTGCGTTAAAAATCTAATCCTTAGAAGATAAACACCCGGAAAGCATTAATGCTCATATTAGATGAATGATGAATCCTAAATACCGAACAACAAAAATCTATGCTGAAATCAGATATGAATTCCTCAATGGTAACTGGGTGATCCCCAGTTATCCACCGATTTTTCTCTGCGATTTTACTCATGGTAATGTTGATTGATGGTATAATCTGCTTGTTCTTGGATACTTACCCATTCGACGAGGCTCTCATTGCCCAGAGGTCGGGAGGAGTCGACTGGTTCCCGGCCGGTGATGAGCTCCAAGATCACCACACCGAAAGAGAAAACATCTGACTTGGAGCTCAACTTTCCACTTGAGACGTATTCTGGTGCCAAATATCTGCCAGGCTAATCCGATGTAAGATGCCAAGAGGGTATTCAAATGTTAATTTAATTGAATAATTTAAAGTCACCATCGATCCACGCACCCGAATGTACCCACGAGGCGGGACGTAACATGCTGCGTGGAGGTGTCCATAGCCAACTTGGCGAGTCCAAAATCCGACACCTGGCAACCTCCAAAGGCAAAAAAATTAGGTCTCTGGAGGAATCAAGATTTGCAAATATACCCATTTGAGAAGAAAAAAAAACCAGTTTACCCGAGCTTCAAAGTTATTATCCAGTAAAATATTGGAGGACTTTATGTCCCGGTGGATGATCTGGGGGTGGCCTGAAAAAGTCCATAAAACCACGTGAATTTCAAGAACCTTTGGATTTAATTTTTTAATTTTTTAATTTTTATTTTTAAAAAATGGAGAGATCATGAACTCACAATCCTCATGTAAGTAAGCAACCCCACGAGCCGCCCCTAAAGCAACCTTGAGCCTTGTTGCCCAGTCCATAACTGGCCTTCCCTTGCCTGATATTCACCAGGTGATGAACAATTCAGTCAAATGAAGCTCTTGAAAGATGAACCTGACATAATTAGTTGATCCTAAAAATAGAACGATCAAAATATAAAAATTAAAAAAAAAAACCCACCATGAAGATGATAGTGAAGGGTATTATTCGGCACATAATCATAGACCAGTAGTCTCAGATTATCAGAGATGCAGCACCCAACAAGAGAGACCAAGTGGCGGTGATGCACCCGGCTGATGATCTCAACCTCGGCCTGAAACTCCCGCTCAGCACGACCACCCTCAACCCTGAGCTGCTTTACAGCGACGGCTCTCCCATCTGGTAGCCATCCCTTATAGACGGAGCCGAACCCACCTTCACCCAGAAGGTTCTGGCTGGAGAAACCATCGGTGGCCTGCAACAGCTCCTCGTACGAGAACCATGGCTTGGGTTGGCCCAGGTGGTCTGACACCAAGCGTTGGAATCCATGACCTTCCAATCTTTTCTTAACCAGAGGTGTTGGGCTTCCCGGGTATGAAGATTCTATTCGGAGACAGAATTAAAACGGATTAGCTGCAAGAATAATCAACTCAAATTTCCAACAAAATGATGGAATAAATGATCTGCGAGCTGCTGGGCTTCTTGGATACGAAGATTATGTTTGCAGAAGGGATTAAATTGGAGTATCTGAAAGAAGAATGTGGTCAAAATCTTCGACAAAATGATGCATTAAATGGTTTCATGCTTCCAAGAAGGAATCAAATCGGATTAGCTGAAAGAGATGATAAACTGGAATGTCCAAGAAAAATCCTTGATAGGAAGATCCCATTCAAAGAAAGAATTCAATTCGATCGACTTGAGAGGGAGATTAAACCCAGATTCGCCAGAGGGTGATTACATTAAATGATCCTCCGATATTTTCCCTTCTGTCTGATGAAAAAGAAAAAAAGAGGAAAAAAGAGGGAAAAAGACCAAGGCTTGAGTACCTGACATTCTTGATGAGTCGAATGGAGAAGGCCTCACGTAGCCTGTAGCAGTTGCAGACTGCTTCCTCCACTTCCTGACAGACCACACTACAACACCAGCCACACCAAGAACAACAAGGGTGATTATGATAGCAATTCCCGCAGCAGTTCCGGATTTAGCTCCTCCCCTTCCCATGGAGACAGTGTTTCCTGGCAAACCAGCGAATGGCGTAGAAATTGGGTCTTTAGAAGGAGTCGGATCAGCTGGAGCCGAGGATATCAATGGCAGCATTGGGAAACTGCCATTGGTACCAGGAGAGGTTGAAGGCGGGGCTGAAAGGGTTGGAATGCTGGTGGTGAGGGGTGGCAAGGGAGAATATGGCCTCCCAGGCGGATAAGCTGAAGGGAGGGGCTCAGTCTGGTTTGGGGAAGATTGCCATGGAGATTGGGTAGAAGAATGTTGGGGATCTGGAGGAGGAGGTGAAAGGGTAGCTGATGATAGGGACGGTGGATGCTTGGCCAGAGCTGGAGGAGAAGGGTTGGACTGAGACGGAGGAGGAGGATCAGCCTGAGTTGGAGGAGAAGGATCCGCCGGAGTTGAAGGAGAAGTGTCCCTCGGAGTTGGAGGAGAAGCGTCCCTCGGAGTTGGAGAAGGATCCGCCGGAGTTGGGGGAGAAGGATCAGCTGGAGTCGGAGGAGAAGGATTCGCCGGGGTTAGAGGAGAAGGGTTCGTCGGAGTTGGAGGAGAAGGATCCGCCAGAGTTGGAGGAGAAGGGTTCGCCGGAGTCGGAGGAGTTGAAGGGTCTGTGGGACTTGGAGGAGATGGGCTCGCCGGAGATTTAGGAGAGGGTTTCCCCGGAGTCGGAGAAGAAGGGGGGGCAGGGGTTGGAGAAGAGGGCTTGTCAGGCGTTGATGGAGAAGAAACAGGGGACGAAGAGCGAGAAGAAGGTGGCGGCAATGGCGGAGGTGATGCAGACGGCGATGACCCAGCAGGCGGCGGCTGGGATGGCGGAGCAGTTGTCGCAGGAGGATCCGCAAGGAGTGGCGGTGGCGACCCATCTGGCGGAGGAACGATTACAGGGGGAGATGGCGTCAACAATGGCGGCGGCGGGAGAGAAGCCGAAGGTGGGGCCGAAGAAGGCGCCGGCAGCGACTCCACTGGCGGCGCTGCGGCAACTGGTGGCGAAGTCGCCGCCGCCGGCGACGAGGAAGGAACTGGCGGGCTGGACGCAGTTTCAGGAGAGGGACCGCCATCAGAAACAGGCGGTGGCGGGGTAGAAGACACCGGCGGAGAAGCCGCCGCAACGGGTTCAGGCGGCGGCGGCGATGAAGTAGGCGAAAACCCGATTTCTATCGCAGGTCCTTCAGGGGACGCCATTCTTCACCTTCTGTCCTCTGGCTCCTCCCTCCTTCCTCCTCTTCCCTACCCCGCTGCACATTCCACAGGCTTTCTCTACTGCTCGTCAATCGTGTTCCACCATTGTAGCGCCCCCCGTGAGCTCTCACCACCCCTTCATTCTCTCTCTTCCCCTCTGTGCGGGGAATCTGATCACATCTTCTTTGTCGTCATCCTCCCAGATGGAGCTCTGCTAAACCCCAACCCTCCTTCCGGTCTCGACCCAGCAGCCGCCGCCGCCCCGCTCGCGCCGGCAAGATGAGCGCCGGGTTGTCCCCCACTCGCCCCGGTAACGCGCCATGTGGGCGAGCCCCCCCTTCTGACAGCGTCTGCAGACCCACATCGCTCCGCCAAGCTTCCACCCCCCTTCGAGCTCTCTCCCCGGTGATCACCGGAGAAACCCTCCAAAAAACCCATATTTCCTTGATTGCAGAAGAAATCCGCCGAACAGGGCGATTAAAGATCCTACTTGTCGGCAAATTGCGCCGGCAAAGCTGTCGGAATCAGACGAACCCTGTTGACCGTTATGAGACCAACTGTAGTGTTTTAAATAATCTAGTCTTGTATTTAAGTCAACCAGCTTGGATCCTCTAACTATCACATCATTCTCAGGACATTTTTCAGTTATTGTCACCAGAAATTGACTTCGGCTTCTGGCCCCCTTGCATTCCAGTCAAACTAATTATTAATTATCCCTCCATTATGCATATTTTACTTTTTAATTATTACTATAAAAAAGTTCAATAAAAATCGATGAATCGTTCGTCAAAATTCTTTTCAAAGATAAACTTGATAATATGTATTTTTTATTATTTTTAAGGCTCTTAAATTGATTCGTATGATGTCTGATCAAAAAGTCTTCGCGGGTCCATCCGCTCTGTGGCCTCTGCAACGGGAGCCATACCTTCCACCTCTTCCAGCCGCAGCGCCGGAGCGCCGCCGGGTGGACCTCCGGCGAGCCGGCGGATGGCCATGCTTGCCAAGGTGTCGCCGATCTCTCTCTCATCGCTGAGGTTTGCCAGCTACCCCAGATTGTCCGTGCTCCGCCGCTCGATTTCGGGGCCCATCTCGTGCTCCGTCCCCTCCGCAGCCGCGAGTTGCTGCTCCAAACCAGGTCTGTGGAGCTTCCGTGGAATCCTGTCTAACGGCCTTCCGAGGCGAGTTCCTGTGCTCTGGCTTGATGCTCTTCCATGGCAGGTCTCGATGCCGTCTCCGACCCTTCGAAGGTTTGCATAAAGGGGATGGACTTCCCCGATCTTGAAGTAGGTCTCTAGTCCTTCATCCCTTCATAAATCTCATCGTGAAGTAGATGCTCTGAAATATGTAGCAATTGGCAATGGCGAGTACGATTGTGACGTTGCCTGTTCTAATGTCTGTACTTCGTTTTGAGTAGAATTGGGCTCAATCACATGGGTTCAGGTCTGGGCAGGCATTAATGCTCTGGAAACTCCTTTATGGTAACAATATATGGGCGAATTCTCCTGACGAGTTGAAAGGTGTGGATTTCTATTTCTATCCCATGATTTTAGATATTTTCCATGAATCACGATGATCTTTGCTAAAAAATTCCCGTATGAAATGAAGATGTCTCTCAGATTAGATATACGCTGATCTTGTTATCTCTATCTAGTTTAAAGATGAATCACATTTCTATGAGAATTCGATCAAGTTTTGCCTCTCATTTCTGCTGCAATCATGATTTCCGACTAAAGGACAACCCTGAGCTCTAGTACCATGTTAAACTCGGATGAATCAGATTCCTATGATCATGGGTGCACTGGAACGCCCCAATTAAGACGATGCCTGTTGACTTCCTGCTATCAATTGTCAAAGTATGTTCCTCTTTGATGAATTGGGTGTTTCCATAGCTCCGGCATGTTGGATTGGATCTTATTGAAATTATGGAGATAACTTTTTGGGGTTTCTTGGTAACTACTAACGCATTCTTGTCCATACAATATCGATTGGCCACAATAGACATTTATGCCCTATATGCAACTAAGATAGATCAGCTTAGATGCCTACCCGAAGATCATTTCCTAGCCCTCCGGTTCTTACATCATGCTAGTCATCTCCACAAGACGATCACATGTGATGAGTCAGATCACGGTGTGGTTAGATCCTACGACTGAAGAAAGCCAGGGTTTCTTCCCCGTAGAGATGGTCTCCTCTTCACTGGTTATTAAAGTGTTGACGTTGACCAATATGTCTTCATCACATGGGGAAAGAAGAACGGTTTTTCTTGGGGAATCCACTTAGTTTCTCCTTTGACCCCTTAGCATATGTGTCACACAGATCCTGAGAATGGTGCAAAACCAGTGGAAGCCCATTTACTTACATGTGCCAGTCGTCATGTGTGGACAGGGCCAGTGAGGTGTCAACAGTTGAGAACGCGAGAAATTCCCATCATTGGTGGAGGTAGGGGTGGAAATTATCAGCAGAATGTTCCGGCATACCAGATTTAGCATCCGCCATTATTGTGGCTTCTCTATCCGACGGTTTATTCAGTGATGATTCCGTATGTTGCAGGTTTAAATAAGGACTTCAAGAAGATGGTCAGTGAGAACGTTGCTTTTAAGTCCCTGTCGCTGAAAAGTATCTTCACTGCATCAGATGGAACTAGAAAGGTACCTCTCAGCTTCTTTTACTGTATTCTCTCCCCTTCTCTCTCCCTCTCTCTCTCTCTCTCTCTCTCTCTCTCTCTCTCTCTCTGCACGTATATGTATGAATAGTACCTTCTAAAATTATTTTAAATTTTTAAATGAAATCCTTACTGATAAAAACATTAGATACTTGCAGATATTATTCACATTACAAGATGGGTCGGTGATAGAAACAGTTGTGATTCCATGCAGCGGGGGGAGGACGACTCTCTGTGTCTCAAGTCAAGTTGGATGCGCCATGAACTGCCAGTTCTGCTACACTGGCAGGTAAAATCTCTCTACACATCTATCACCCTCCTTCAATTGGAGTTATTTTGTTGATTTTTTGTGCTTTAAAACAACAAGAGATTACTGGTTCAGGATGGGCTTAAAACGGCATTTGACAGCAGCTGAAATAGTAGACCAAGCAGTCTTCGCTCAACGCTTGCTTTCAAGCGAGCTTGGATCGATCACGAATGTTGTGTTCATGGTGAGTGCATAAAGATCTTATCCTTGGTGAGAAAATTATAAGTTTCTAGAGAAAAAAATTTTATATGATCAAATTAATCAGGAGTTTTGAAGAGCACACTTTTTTTTTTAATTCTGTAGGAAATATGCATCTGTTCTTTCCATTATTTGTTCTTTAGTGCTATTTCTATATTACCCAAGAAAACTGAAGAGCACAGACCAGAGTTTTTTTTGAAAAAAAAATAATCCATGTATTATTCACAATTTTTGTTCTTTTTGCTATTGCTAGATTTCCTAGGAATTACCCAGACCATATTTTATTTTTATTTTATAAAAATCCCATCTTTATTTTTTGGTGCTACTTTCAGATTCAATTTTTCTATCATGGAATTACCCAATAAGCCTAAAGAGCACAGGCCAGAGATCTTTCTTTCTTTTTTCAGAAATCCCCATCTCTTCTGCCTAATATTTGTCCTTGGTGCCATTTTTGTTGATTAGGGCATGGGAGAGCCACTCCACAACGTGGACAACGTCATCAAAGCCGCTTCCATAATGGTTGACAAACAGGGCCTCCAGTTCAGCCCTCGCAAGGTCACTGTCTCCACCAGTGGTCTCGTCCCCCAGCTGAAGCGCTTCCTGCGGGAGTCAACCTGCGCCATTGCAGTGAGCCTCAATGCCACTACCGACGAGGTCAACCCCTCCCAATATCTCTTAAGAATCCGCACATTGCTCTCATTTAAGGCATGGCTATCCTCTTGAGGGGGTTGACTCGTCGGAACTTTCCAGGTCCGGAACTGGATCATGCCGGTCAACAGGAAGTACAACCTGGCCTTGCTCCTTGGAACCCTCAGGGAGGAGCTCCGCCTCAAGCACAAGTACAAGGTGCTGTTCGAGTATGTGATGCTCGATGGAGTCAACGACAGGTTTGTCCCAGGACACCTTGACCATCCCCTTGGTTTCTTTCTGGTTGTAGAGGATGAGAACTCCTAGGGGCGTTGACCCGCCATGAGGGCCCAGAAACTGAACATTGGCCAGGTCTGAAATTTCTACTCTTAGGCTGGGAAACCAACCAGGGCAAAGAGAAAATCTGCCAGGCCCAGTGGGGGTCAACGGGCCTGGCCAATTTCCTGCTTCTGGGGTTTCACCCCTTTCCGGGTTTAATAAGAATGGTAAATATCAGCAGGCTGGTCCGATTTTCTGCTTCCAGGCCTTTTTTCCCTTCTGAGTATGACAAGACTGGTCAACGCAGCAGGCTGGGCCAATTTTCTGCTTCCGGACTTCTTTTCCCTTCTGGGTATAACACTTCTGGTCAACGCAACAGGCTGGACCAATTTTCTGCTTCCGGGCTTTCTTTGCCCCCTATGGGATAAATAAGACTGGAGGGTCAAGATTAGAATACTGGATCGTTGACCAGAAACTGCACCGAATCTTCTTCAATTATTCATTTCAGCGCCATTGTCGCTGCTTCCATTCTTTACAGCTTAGAGGATGCGGAGAGGCTGGTGGAGCTGGTGAGGGGGATCCCCTGCAAGATCAATCTGATCAAGTTCAACCCCCACCAGGGATCGATGTTCAGGCCGAGCCCGGAGGAGCGGATGATCGAGTTCCGCAATGCCCTGGCAGCCGGCGGCTGTGTCGTCCTCCTCAGATTCAGCAAAGGGGATGACCAGATGGCCGCCTGCGGCCAGCTGGGCAGGCCGGCGGAGCACCAGGTGCCGTTGCTTCGGGTTCCCTCGCAGTTCCGCGCCGCCATGGAGAGAGAACAGGTGAGCCCATCATCTCCCTTTCCGGTGGATTTCTGAATGGATTCCCGAGTTGCATACGTGTATATTTCATGTCATTGGTTCATGAATATCATCGAGAATTTTGTATCTTAATGGGTTTCTGGTGGATTTCTGAATGGGTTTGATCTCATTGGTTCACGAGTCTCATCGAGAATTTTCTCTCTTGGGTTGAAAGTTGCATGAAAATGGGGGAGATCTGGGAGAGTGGCAAGTCCTAGAGTGAGAGAGAGAGAGAGAGAGAGAGAGAGAGAGAGAGAGAGAGAGAGAGAGAGAGAAGAAAGATGAATGTACCCTGATCCAGTCTCAGAGATAGAGAGAGAGAGAGAGGATGTGGTCCAGCTGCTCATTTGATTTGTCGGGGAAGAAAACTAGCTTCCTCGCAATCCGGAAAGAAAAAATTATGTGAATGAAATTAATCACACTCTGGGACTGAACACGGGGAGTCCAGTCCACACCTCTCTCTCTCTCCCCGGTGGCTACGGGTTTTTGACCTTGATCCTCAGTTTCCTCGCAATCTGGGCAGCCTTGGTGTGAGCAGGCCGCTTAGAGTTGTCGGCCTGTTCCACCTCCACCCAGTTAATGACCTTCAGCAGCACCGACTGCGGGCAGGACGGCGGCGCCGCCTTCCCCTTCCCGCCCGCTGCTCTGCCCTTCTTCAGACCCGTCTCCAGCGCCGCCTCCAGGAAGTCCATGAACCAGTTCCCCGCCTCCCTCTGAACCAGCTTGGCCATTCTGATCGAGTTCTCCAGCGTCGTCACCGGCGGCGTTGTGGTTTCCTCCGGCGGCGGAGCCACCCTTGACCTCGATTGCTTGCTCGGGGTGGTGGCGGAGAAGCTGACCGACTTCGAGACCGCCCCCATGGCCCTCCTCTTTGCTGATCGCCCGCCGCCCAGGTCAGCCGAGTTCTGAGATATCTCCATTAAAATGGAGGAAGAGGAGGTTTTGGGGTCGTCTTCTTCCTCTTTGTCTCCTTCCTCCGTCTTCTTCGTTCTGCAGGAGGACGTTGCGGCGAGTATCGTCTCCATGTGGGCCGCCGCCTGAACGATTTCCTGGTGGAAGCTGAGGAACTGGTCGAAGGTCTCTGCTGGAGCTTCTGGTTTAGCCGACCCGCTCAGATGAGAGAACATCCTGAGAGATCAAAGAGGACGATGAATTAGGGTTTCTTCGAGGGAGGAGGAAGAGGTGGTGTTGGGGGGGGGCGGGGGGGGCGGGGGGGG
Source organism: Spirodela intermedia (assembly GCA_902729315.2). Lineage (NCBI taxonomy): Eukaryota > Viridiplantae > Streptophyta > Magnoliopsida > Alismatales > Araceae > Spirodela > Spirodela intermedia. The sequence continues at coordinate 2,335,679 of LR746269.1, read as the reverse complement.
GTGCAAGGTCGTGCGTACTTGAGGAGACGGACTAGGGTTTCAGAGGCGGAGGCGTCTCTCAGAGCTCGGAGGGCGACCTTCTGGGCTGCCTCCCTCTGCTGCACCGCTTCCTGTTTTTGATTCAATCTCTGCATCAGGAGGACGAAAAACTAGACGAGGGAGAGAATTCATGGAGGATTGGGAGGAGAATTATCTTCGACCTTCCCGAGGGATTTGAGCTTCCCCGGCAGAGACAGGGCCTGATGGGTCTGTTCGTCGTCGTCCGAGACGGGGGTGGTCTTCTTGTCCGGCGCCGGCGACGGGGGGGCCTTCTTCTCCCGCGCCGGCGCCGGAGAAAACAAAATGGGCTTCGCTTCGGTTCTCGATCTAGAAGAGAAAGGGCTCTTGGGGGGCCTAATTTCTCTCTCAAACGCACTCTTGCTCCTCGGAAACCTCAACACAGACGAGCTCTTCCTGAGCAGAGAGTTCTCGCCCTTGGAATCCATGGCTCTCCCGGGAGAGCATGGAACCTGCTCCAGATCACTACTCCCTATCCTCCCCCTCCTCATCGCCGGCGAAGGAGAAGCCTGAGACCGGAGGCCGCCGGCGAGCTCCTTCCTCGGGGTCTCCTCTGCAAAATTGAACACGATTGGCCTCACCGCCGGCGCCGGAGAAGACGACACACCAGTGGCGCCGGCGGCCCCGCCGCCGCCGTCCGTCTCCCAGGAGCCCCTCCGGTGGCCGGAGGCCGGCTTCTCGCCGGTTCTCCGAGCTCGGAGGAGCGGCTCCGGCGTGCCCACCAGAGGATGCCTCCCGGGGAGCGGCCTGGCCCCCTTCATCACCGGCACCGGCGAGCCTGGTTCGAGCCGGTCGAGATGGATGAACTGCCCTAGCTGGATCTTGTTGCAGAGGACGAGCTCGTCCTGGTCGAAGGGGAGGCTCACGTAGGCGGAGTGGGAGGAATCTGAGAGCTTGATGTAGAAGCCGTGCTTCGGCCACAGATCCTTCTCGTCAAGCTCCGCCGGCACGATGTCCGTCACCTGCAACAGCGCGCTCCTGTGCTCCCCCACCGGATTCTCCTCCCCGTTCCTCATCCCCTCCAGCAGCTTCACAAGAATCCCACTTCCCAGCGCCGCCATTCTTCCTCTTCCTCTTCTCCCTCTCCCTACTGAAATCTGAGGGGAATTCCCGCAGAGATGGGAAGATCCCCTGGTTTTCTTTCTCCGGCCGCCGCAACGGCACTCTTGGGAGATTCTCTCTCTCCCTCTCTTTCTCTCTCTAAAATGGGCCTTCTTTGTTGCGCGCCGGAGGACGACGAATGACTGACTGTGAGCTCTCGCTGTCGACGTGACAGGCTCCTGCGGTTTAGAGAGAGAGAGAGAGAGAGAGAGGCGAGGAGAGGAGAGCAGGGGCTCTAAATTGTTTCGAACTGAGTGGAACGTTGCAACCTTCAACGGTCATATTCCAGCGGGCTGCCTTCCACGAATTAAATGACTAAACTACCCCTCTAGTGGGCAGTTCGGCTCAAATTTGTGGTGACAGATTTTATTCCTAATAAAGATAAGGATAATAATTATATCATCAACGGGCCGGGCCCACATATTCATCTGGTGCGGGCCGGGCGGGATGCAGAGAAAAGTTAAAACCGGGCTTGGGGCCAGCCCAGGCAGAGGTGTAGGCAGGTGGAGGGCTCCACCAGATGGAAGGCCTTGTGTCCTGGAAGGGGGGGAAGAGAGAGAGAGAGAGAGAGAAACAGGGCCTCAGCCCCGCAATAAGGTATTACTTAATACAGTAAACATAAACAGATCTTAAACTATACCAGACTCCATGATAGTAAAAAAATCAGGACAGGAGAGGTTATAAACATCGGAGTCCAATGTGTGTATATATATAGAAACAGAGAGAGAGAGAGAGAGACAGAGAGAGGGAGAGAGAGACAGAGACGGGGAGATAATGTTTGGGAAACAAGCTGACATCCATTCACATTCCTCCTTCACAGATGGAATCTGAGAGGAACCCGGGTCCGAGTCTTGTGATTAATAATTACCAGAGATGAGATGGGCAGGAAGGCATCTGGTTGCCACATCACTTGCCGAACCAGGCCTTCCGAGCCTGGCTCTCCTCGCCATTCATGAGCTTGTCCAGCACCACGTTCAAATCCACAGATTGCCCATTCTCTGTGAGCCTCCTCACTCTCTCTCTGACCAGATCTCTGGGAAAACCCATGGAAGTCACCCTCTCCACCACATCATCCACTGGAACCCTGTTCCCCGATGAACCACCAGAGTTCGATGCGGTGGGCAGGGCCGCCGGCAGCAGCTGGGCAGTCGGCAGGTGCTGATGGCCGCCACCGCCAGATTGAGCTGAGGAAGAAGACGAAGAAGAAAATGGAGAGGGCTCCCTCCCAGTGGTGTAGCGGGAAGGCGATCCACTGTAGGGATAAGCGTCAGAGAATGCAGGACCATACCCAGGGGCCTGTTGTCTACTACCTGAAGAGTTCTCATAGATGTTGGCGGTGGGCCCATAAATCTGCTGGGAATGGGGAGGCCTGGTCGCCAGCTGAGGTGGATGATGGATGCTGGATGGGTAGTTCTGTGGCGGCAGCATGTAAGGCGGTGGCGGCTCCTCGGGTTGATGAGGAAATGGAGGTTGCAGCTGTGGAGGAACAGATTGGGATGGCTGGGGCGGCTGCGAGTACTGTGCCAGGTGAGATCCTGGTGGGTAATGCTGAGGTGGCGGCAGCAGCTGGGTCTGCTGAGGTGGCGGCGGTGGCAGCTGGTTTTGCTGAGGCGGTGGCGGCGGCGGCGGGTAGTGCTGCTGCGGCGGCTCAGCAGGGGGCTGGCCAGGAGGAGGGTAGTAAGCTTCTCGTGGTGCTGCCATTGAAAGGGAAGAAACCTGAGCCTGTGGCACTTCGGAGGAATATTGGTGGGGCAGGTTTTGATGGGGGAGCTGCGTCTGTGGAGGAACATTTGGAGCAGGAGGTCCAGGAAGAGTGGTAGGCAGAGCTGGCGGCGGTGGCGGAGGTGTGGATGAGGGTTGAGCTGGCAGCTGGAGAGGTGGCTGGGAATAATGTGCAGGTGGTGGTTGAGAACGAGTTGGAAGAGAACTTGAGCTATCCAGCGGCGGGCGATCATCACCGGGGGCTGGCAGTTTTGAAAGTTGTCTCTGAGCTTCAGCGATTTCTTGTTTATCGCGAATACCTTGCAGCCCGGTTTGTACCTGACCAGGAAACATTGTGAAGGAGGTTTGAAAGGAATCCACGAGAAATGATAGAAAGAACAAGATGCGGGTTCAGAGCAATCCAAACCCATAGCCTGCGGATATGTATTCCACAGATCCTGGCGATTATTAAAATCATCGGCATCTTGACAAAAGGGTAGATATTACTAAACAGACAAAAACCACAATCCAGATAGCTTGCCCATACAGCTTCCTCCGTGACATCTAATCCAGATTAATCATTAGTCGAGTAAGAGATATGATTAAATGATTTGATTATATAGTAAGCACATCTTGTGGCTGACAAGGTGGGGTAAGACTGTGAACTTCAACCCCAGGAGGGAAGAGGAAAAGATATGTAGTACATGTCTCAAAACACAATGAAAGTTCTGACCCTTTCATACGTACTTCAGGTTTACTCCCTATACCAGCAGGATTTTCCCTGGCATGATAATGTTAGAAACGAAGCCTAGACCGGGAATCTGGTTCTCATATGAAATGTGCATGCAAGTGACAGAACGGATTTCTATCGAACTTAAACAATGGTTGGAATCAGTCATGTAATAATAATAATTCGAACCCATAGGAACCGGGAGGAAAATCACCATGGCTGTGTTGTCACCAAGTTGCCACAATTGATTGCAACACGTTATAATGTGATGAAACTTTGAAGAGTACAAGAGTAGCATCATTCTATGGCTAATTACAAGAAAGGAACGAAAATAACCGTACAGCACAATAAACCCTTAAAATCTTATCCTTAGAATAAACAGTGTCAACTCTATTGCTTAGTAGTCGAGGAGTTTTCCAAATATGGAGACCATCTGCTTTCTCGGAGAGGGTCTCTGTCGGACAGGGAGAACAGATAGAAAACGAATGAAAGAGGGCACATGCAGTGAGGTCAACCAGTTGTTCTCAACTACCCACCAACATTGAGCATAGGATAGGAGACGTCTCGTTCCGTGATGAATGAAAAGAAAACACAACTAATGGTTTACAACTTCTGGTAAGCCTACCACATTGAGGCTTCAAGGGATTGGGCACGTCAAGAACGTTAGATGAAACTCTACAGCCTTCAGTTTCTCATTCAAGAACATCTGGCGTGATCCTCAAACCTGAGCGATGAATAGATTGAATGCACATTTTTGGAAGGCAATTTATTCTAGTGTGCCAAACTTCGAAAATCGGAAAGACTCATGAACTGATCCTGAAATCCAGGTAAGCTGGAACATCCTGAAAATCTGTCCCCGAAATGGGGAAATAAACTTTTTGTCTCGAAGAAAAATCATCTTGGGTCAAGGAAAGGCCAGGTTCTCTAAAGGAATAATATTGACGTTGATAGATAGAAAAAAGTTACGTAGAGAAACAGGTTGCAACCCCAAACTTTTTTACATAGATTCAATGTAGGATCATCCATAGGTTCGTGTGAAGGTAGAAAAAAATACGTGACAAACCGCGTGGAAATTATATCACTCATTTTATCGACTCCTATAATTGACCATTTCTTGGGGGAAATTTGCAAGAATAGAGTTTGCAGCTGATAGATGAAACGTATGTGTACATACTTGCCTACCTACCTACAGCTAAATATGATGAGTGAATACATAACCCCAATCTGAATATTGTATGCATAGAAGCGGGTCGGTGGGTCGGTTTGTGTCTGAACGAGTAAATGCATGACTGCATAAATGTGGGAACAGGTGTAGAAGTGGCTGCATTTGTGTGTGTGTGTGTGTGTGTGTAGAGAGAGAAAGAGAGCAGAGGATGTGGACTCACTTGCAAGTGAAGACCCTCACTTGCAAAAAATGACAAGACACAGTAAACTCTCAGTTTTGCCTAACTACAGGTAAATGATCAAAACGCACCACGCACATAGCTAGACTTGATTTTTTTGACAAAACCCTCCTTTCTTTCGATGAAAATAAGCGTTCATCAATGCAAAAAAATTAAAAACAGTAAAAGATTTCTTCTTGGCCTCAGGAAACGAATCCGGGCTAAGCCCCCACATAACTAGAACTCTTTCTGAAATAAAACCCTTTAACTTTATTTCAATGAAAACTAGAGTTCAATAAGCAAACCTAAAAACCTTGAAGGAGTGTAACCAGCTGGAGCCATATTCTTCAGCTCGTAAAATGAACGCAGAGTATATTCTGCCTAATATAAATCAAGCATATAAAGCGTGTTGATAGAGAAAAGAAGATACCTCTCTTAGAACATTGTCCAAATGTCTAAGCTTTCCATCAGTTGTGCCATAAGTGCTCCCAATCGATAACTTCAGTTCATCCAAAGCATTTTCAAACTTGTGGGTTCTACTCTCCAGCTGTGACAACCTTGAACTGACACCTTCCACAGCGTGCAGCAGAATATCAGCATACTTTTTCACTGTGCTATCAACCTCAGCCACAGTAACTGTGTCATATGAATCTCTGCTTCTTTCGAAAATAACATTTGATGATTCCTGTCCTTCATTGGAACCATAGTTCTGCGAGTAAAATAGAGATAATGCAGAAATTAGTGATCAACAAAACGAGGATTTTGCACCCCCTCCCCTCCAAAAAAAAACCCAACCCACCCTTTGATTCTTTTTAAGGAGCAAAAGCAAGGGTAGACAAATCTACCGGCAAATGTAAGCACATTTCTTTCTTCCTTTTTCGTATGTTTTACTGGGTTCTGACAGTAAATAGGACTATACTACAACAGATAATTCATATTTATGGAACAGGATATATACAATAATGACAGAAAAGAAGAACTACTGTGTTATACTAACCCAGAACATGGGAAGCAGAATAAACCAAGCAACGGACTAATCATTAAATTCTAAATAGCATGGTTAAGAAGAAAATAAGCTCTTCTTGAAGGAAATTATAGGAGTGTGGCTAGACTGAGAGGTGGGAATCTGGGAGAATATGCTTACAAAGCTGTCGTAGAGATAACTTCTACATGTTGCATCCAATAGAAGACGAGAAATGTGTAGTTCATACGAAATCACACAGCAATTAGTACTTGTCAGCATTAGATGGAGTTCATTGTAATATACTGCCAGAGAAGGAATAAAGATTTTCCACTTCATGTATAGAAAAAATAATGACTAAACCTAAACAATTACTTGGATGCAGGTTAAAAAAAAAATGTTTCTTACTTCTATATTTTGATTTTTATTGGAAAATTATCAGAATATATTTGACTTTCATGGGAAAGGTCTTTTTCCCCTGCAGGAGTAGCTCCCAATAGACATTGGTCATCGCAGGTGAGATATCTTAGATTAGCATCCTGTCCATAGTTTGCATAAAGAAGAGAAGAAAAATACAGAATGAATCATTTAAAAAATCTTCATCTTCATCTTCTCTCACGAAAAAAACAATTATTTTCCTTTTGTTTTTGTATCCGTAGCATGGAGCCTCTAAAATTTAGATGTTCATTCCTAAAACTTCTGATTGAAATTTTAGATAGCATTGAACAAATTTGGTTTTATCAAGGGTTATTTCTCCTTCCTAGCATAGGGCTCCTTAAAAACTGACCTACTTCTACTCCACCAACACAGTGCAAAAGACAGATTCAAGGTCAAATCTCGTTTTAAAAAATAAACTAGCGTATCAGAATATGAACATTATAATTTGGATTCAATTTCCTCAAATATTCGGATAAAACACCTTTTTATTTTTTCAGTACAAAAATTTGGGGGCAATAATCCACATTAAAATACATCTACGGTTAAACAGCCATCCGTTTCGATAGCATACATGCATTCCTTTCATGCAAACATTCAGATTTCTTTATCTTCTTGAGAGTCTCTAACGTGTAGTGCTTGATAAGCAACATGGTTAAACCTGCGTCTAGACATTAAATTCATAATTTGGCAAGCTTTGCCCTTAAATCATACAAAAGTAAAAGTATGAAGAATGGAGAATACAATTAATCTTAGATATGGATATTTTGCGTTATCTTTTCCCCGTGTTTATTACCTGCATAAAAAAACATATTACATGCATCCCCTTCACATCATGTTCCATCTGTAATGGAATTGACTGGAAAGTAATAGTCATCAATCTAGTAGGAATGTTGATCGTTTAATGTGTAAACAAATGACTTCCCTCAAAAAGGGGTAGGGTTCCCCAAATAAGGTACCCTCTTTGGAGTGTCCCCTAGATGTTCGAGTTGAAGAGTTTTATGGTGTAATGCAAGGTATTCTAGATAATAGTCATTGGAAAATGGAAATTTTATGCATCCGTGATACAAATCACTCGAAAAAGACTGCTTAAACTGATACTCAGAACTAATCGACGATTCACACACTGGCAACCTATTTCTGAAAAATAAACCGGATATTCACACCAATGCAGGGCACCTAGTTCCTTTGCGTTTCAGATAAATAATGAATATGGAAGAGAGAACAGAGAATGAAAGAATACACTCGGCAATCCAAAGAAATACCAGACTGCAGATATGACGCTTACCTAGGAAGATGCAAAATGTATACCATATCCACTGGAAAAGCAACCGCTACACTGAGTTGAAGAACCGGAAGATTTCACAATACTCGTAACCCAAATAGGACGAATCTGAAAATCCCGCCTATCTAATTTAGGAGACAGGAGAAGAATCGTACCCGCGCACCGAAATGGGAGGTCATGGGCGTTGATTCCGGCGCCGCCCAACCCCCACTGTCATCAAGGCTCGCGGGAGGCGACAACCCGAACCCAGACCTCCGAATTGGCTGGAAGTCATAACTAGCGAGGATCTCCTCCCTCCCCAAGCCGGCGCCGTTGCTCTGGCGGCTCTCCGGAGGGTCGAGCAGCTCCATCAGGTCCCCGCTCCGCCCCCCTGCGTGCCCAGTGATCTGCTTCTCCATTAGCTCTGACACCTTCGACCGGAACCGCCTCCCCCCTAAGTCGGCGTGGAAGACCGCTTTCTTAGCGAGAGATCCTTCCGTAATCAATACCTACGATAAATCCAGCAGGAAACAAATCCAACCTCATCCATCAACAACCTGAGGGATTCAATCTGGAAGAACAATCGAAGACTTTCCGACGGCGACAACCAGAGAGAGAGAGAGAGAGAGAGAGAGCGTGGGCGGTGAAACGTCGGAGTTTGGTACGAACGTTGCGGTACGTTGACTCTTGGCACAGTATAGTTTACGATAGTCCAGACTACACTTCCGGATTCTTTCGATCTCTACCGTTCACGAGGGACGACGAGCTTGGCGATATCCCGTTGACTGCGGACCGATTCGCCTTGGCGTCAGTGATGCTAGGAAGGTCAAGCGAAGGCCGATGGGTTGACGTGTCCCTTTGACCGGTAGCTTCAACATTCACCGTCGTAGCTCCATGGTAGGGAATTTAATAAGATAATAATAAACTGTTTATTATTAATAAAATACTTTAATTTTGTTTGTAAATTTTATTTTCATTATTAAAACAAAAGGCTTCAATCCACATCGTTATAGACGATAAAGTATGATTATCCTAACATATATTTATTTAAAATAATATCCCTTTGTCTATACTTTTCCAATTAATAACATAATAAAAACATAGGCGAAGAATACTACTTTTTAAATAATTCATATACGAAAATTCACTATAATATTTTACCATAAGAATATTTTTCGTGACCAATTAATTGCAATATTAATGAAACTAAAGATAGCCTTTGAGATCCGGAGGGATAAGCACAATAGTGATATATTTTTATGAAATTAGAGAGGAAATAATTTATTTTTTTAAAAGGGATATTAATCCATGAAAATAAAGTTAATTAGATACATAAATAATCTTAATTATATATCTTGTTGATGGGGTAAATGAGTTTGAAAAATGACTTTAGCTTCACAAATAAAGCCCAAAATGGAAAAGAGTATAGGATTCAACATGGTCCATCCCATTAAACATAATCCTATTTTCTCTCATTTCATACTCACTATTACTTTCAAATATTTTTGAGAAACCCCTCGCTTATGTCTAATATTACTTTTATGTGACGCCACTGCCCACCGCCTGCAGCTGAATCGGTGGCGGCCAGAGTGGCGGGAGGACAGCTGGTGGGAGGCGGCACAAAAGATGGCGGTGGTGACACAACAACCGGTTATGAAAAAAATATAGAATTTTTTCGTCAAAGATTAATTTACTGGGTATATTTAATAAATTAAACATTTACTTTATCATTTTGTCCTTCAAAGTGGCTTTATAAACGAAGCTTAAGCCCAAGAGGCGGGCCACTTTGGGTCTCTGGGTACGTATCGCTTCGCACTGCGTCTCTGTTTAGCGACTGTTCGTTGTTGGGTCTAGGCCCACCACGCCTTCGAGGAGGGCGCTCTTCTGGCCTCTCCCCTTTATCCGCTCTCGAGGGTGGTCTCTAGCTAGTTCTTCCTTATTACATTTCTCGTGCTCGGTGGAAATTCTTCTCTACGATTGGCTTCCCTGTCCCAGGTGAGTTTTGTGGTTCTTATGCCCTTCTCTTTCATCTCAAGTTCGAGCATGGCCAGATGCGTGTTGGAAGTTCCGTATTCGGGGATTCTTAACTATTCTTTTTATTTTTTGAAAAAGAAGTATTTCCATTCGTTCCTCATGGCTTGTTCTTGGATTGGTTTGGTTTGTTTGTATGCACTTCACAAACTGCTCACTAGGTTTAGCTTTAATTTATACGCTATGTTTTGGCGTCGAGGGACATGGTCAGTTTTTCCGCGGCAGATCGTCGTGCAGCTTTCTTTGTTCGTGCAAGTCATCCCACGGGATCGGTGGCCGCCATTTTTTAAGTGGAAAGGATATGAGATTTCCAACGCACTACTAGAATAATATGGATAACCTCGTGGTTTTTTTCTGATTAGAACCGTCGTGCATCGAGTTTTTCTTTGGGGAAAGCAAGCAAGAACATTGGGAAGCCTGGAACTTACGACCACTAAAGACTCTAGAGTCCAAACCCCGCCATCTTCACATGCTTCGCATTAGTTATCAGTGATCATCTTGGATTTATGAAAACAATAATTTATTTTCTGTGACGGGTCTTATGGAGATATGACGATCATGTTGTCTGTCTCTCAAACGCTCCTGACTGTCCTGGAGGGTTTTCAGTTCTTATTTGATGAAAAATATAAGCTATTTTGTTGGTTTATGGTTTAGAGATTGATTTGATTGATTGATTTCTCCTCCTTTTTGTTCCTAGATATTTTTGGTACATATTTTCCTCTGGTTTGCCAACTTCTGATAGAGTCTGGAATTGATTAGTTATCGACCTCTTTACTGTGGGGAAAATGACGTTACATTGTTCTGACCGTGGATTTTCTTCTCGGAATCCAGAAGCTCATGGTTTGAGTAATGGGAATACAAGCCTAGGACAATGGCGTTGATAACACATCAGACACAGGTATGTGATTCAGAAAAAACTGTGTCTCTCTGATTCTGTTTCTTTCTTTCTTTCTTTTTCTTCTTCTGACCACGTGAAGTTAGACTGTGCATAACGTGGTATCTGCCTTATTCACATTAATCCTGTCAAATTAATCATTTAGATCTTGCTTTTTCTTTACTTTATGCGTTAAATTGACCAAAATCTGATTTTTTTTTAATCCATTGTATATTTAAGCTTATAGAATGTATTTTTTATTGCATACCAGGGTTATTCTGCCTTATCTGTAAGAGCAGAGCCATGTTCCACAGGGGCGAAGTTTAACAGTTTTGTAGCTTTCCAGCTAGGTCGAAGAGCAGACAGACTAGGATCCCTGAGGCATCACAACCACTTCAGGTGAGAGCCATGTTGCTGCCTGTCCAAATTTTAATATTCTGGCTTGGATTTATTATCATGTAAGACCGGTCGGATGTAATGTGTTGCATATTACCGTAGTTAAATCTAAGACAAACTGAAAGTTAACGACCCATATTGTTTCCAGTTCTATGACAATTCACCATTAGTTCCATTTTCGATAACTTCGTTCTGTCTACATTGGATTCACTCGTCTAAGGCCTTTTGTATAAGAGGGAAGTGTATTCTAATTTTTCGTTCAGTGATTTTTCGTTTTGATTTCTAAGAAACCAACTGGCGGGATGGAATAACAGCCAATCCATTCTTATTTTCTGAAATCAGCATTTTCTGCTATGACATTTCATGTTCTGAAACACTCTGCCTGAGATTTCTCATCATTGTTCTGACTCAGTAAATGATTACTTGATATATGGTCTAAAATTGGTCCTGGTAAAAGTTATGCCAGGGATTGTGGTAAAGTATTTGATAGCACTTCTCTACTCGGTTGTTTAAGTGTTAGCTTGTGAATATGATTATCTGAAAGCTTTTCCTGGTCGGGTCTATGATACGGCAAAGATTTTTCTGATGGGACCGGCCTTTGCTCTCCTAATTCACTTTCATGGCCGTGGGAATGATTAATGGTAGCATTTTTAATGGTCTGTTTCCGTCTTCTTTTCTCATCCAGAGGTCTAGAATTACTTACATGAACCCATCATTCAGCCTACAAAAAAAAGGGACTATCTTCTTCATTATTTTAGTTATGATATCTTTTGAGGAGTATCTGTGCTCCGTCTGATGTAGGAAGACTAAATCTGGTAGTATCTTATAGTAACTTCACACTGAAGCCATATAAATGAATAACTGCTGCATCATTTATTAGTTCATTTGTGCTGTGATTATCCACACATTTGCATGGTTATCAACCTTCTTTAAGATTTAATATCCATCAAGTAATTAATGTTGCACATTGTGGTTGCATTCAATGTAAAAATCATCCCCTTAAGGCTTCATGTACTCAATCATGCACAATTTTTACACTATCCTACGCATGACCTTCTGCAAAATGAATCTCAGTTATCTATTGTTAATCATCTCATCAATATGACCCGAGTGTAAACTATATTTTCCAGATGGAATGTGATAGTTGATTGATGGACTGAAAATAAATTCATGCTCCCTTCCATTCCACGGAAGCTGTTTATTTTAAATCTAAAAACTTCAAAAAAAGTCTCATTTCTATTTCATCCTGTAGAAATGAACAGAACATGCTATTTCATTGATGTAATCTTACAAAAGATTGATGGTTAGGCTGTTAGCTCACATCTCATTCCTTTTCATGTTTATGCTAAACTTTTGAAATGTTACTCATTGGAGAGAATACCCTTTGCGATATACCTACTTTCCGATATAATCTGTGTTTTCAACAGAAAAAACACCCTCTACATTTTTTGTATCAAAATATTATAGATCGTCTATTCAAAATATTTATTTGCTCTCAGGCTTTGAGGACAGTAACATGTAGTATCCAAAATGCAAAGAGAGAGAATGATAGTAGACTTCACCCATTTCTGCCAATTCTGGCAATTCCTAATTCAACAATATTAACATGCCAATAATTTGTCTCAGACATATAATTTTCCCACTCACTATATTGAATCGAATGTAAAGCCTTTATCAGATTGTAAAAATAGAGTGTCCACATTAAGATTCAGTTTTAGATGAATAATGAGCATATTATTTCCTACAGCTTCCCCAGTCTCAAAAGCCTATCCGAGTAGGAAATTTTATTGTGATTTCTGCTGCGCCAGAATAATTATCCTTTTGTGGATATCTGACACTTGCTAATACGCTGCAAACAACACTATACTCTGCATTTTCTGACAAACATTTTTGCTGCTTGCGTTTTCTGTATTTTCATATTTCAATATTTCTCAATCCATGCACAATGCTGCTAAATTATTTGTGCTTATCCTGTTGGCTGTTATTGTCAGGGGCAAACCGTATGTATTGTCAAATCAGAAACCTTTCAAGATTTCTTCATTCAAAAGCAGTGGCCAGACAGATGAATCCAATGAGACAGACAGGGCGTCCAAGTTCTTCAGGAAATCAGTTCATCCTTCCTGTGTCTCAGAGGAAAGAGAGGAAACCCTCACAGCTTCTCCTGATGTAACATCAAGTATGCTGTCATCAGAAAATAGAGATGACACTGTAACCAGCTCTCAAGCGATTAAAAATCTGTTTAAGAAATGGTCAATCATGCTGCACTCACAAACTTTGAGTGTAGCTATGGACGACGTTTATTCTGAAAGACCTACTGATAGAGTTCTTAAAAATCATGAGTGTTCTCCTGAAGAAAAAGCCAAAAGCATATTTAAGGCTGCATTTCTTCGTTTTATGGGGCTGGATGCAACAATAAAAATTCCATTGTTGATATTGTAAGTCTTTAGAGTATCCGTTCTTCTATTTATTAGTTCCCATTAACCTTTTCTTGAACAGAAATTTTGTACAGTACATTAACAATTTAAATTGCATTAAGTGATCCATGATCAGAAAACATTAGTTCTAAGAACGGCACTGTTTGCTCATCTAGAACATGTAGAAGCGAGGACAAAAACGGAATTACACTATCTTATTTTTCTGATGTGTTTGCCTGCTTCACGTGAAGCCATGATTCTACATTGGGGAGTAGGGCTTTTCTTCATTTTTCGACTTTATCTTGCTTCTTGAATTATGTTGTTCACACTTGGAAAGCTTCTGTGAATATCTAATAGTCTAGCTGACAAGAAACAAGTAATTAGACTTCTTAGAACATACTAGCAACTAGTCCTTATGTGAAGAATATACAAAAATGTAGCTAAAACACTACAAGACTAAAAACGTTGTTTTTTATTGTTTTCAATCTTATAAAGGTTGCTCCCAGTGGTGTAGTTCCGTTTATATGAAGCTCCATGTGAAATTGTTTCATATGGAGCTTCTATAAATCTTGATTATACGATCAAAAGGAATATGTGAAATGCTGAAATATTTTGAATGATCATTTCGCTGGTTATGAGTTTGTACTTTCCATATTTATTTTGAGATTTGATTTAATGGTTTATTTATTTGAACTTTAAGCGTCTATTTATTTTTGAAAATTTGACATTTTTCTGTTTGAGTTAAAAAAAAAACAATAAAATTCTACAACACCAATTGATCTACTTGCTTTTATGCTTTTATGCAGTATCCCTTGGTATTTCATAAGCAGAGTGGTTTATGGGGTTGAAGTCACGAAGGAATTGACGCCCTTATGGGTTCTTGGGCCACTGATTACGGCTCTCTATATCAAGCTCATTCAAGGGCTTTGTTTTCTTTACATCTTCTGTTTCAAGCAGACCATCAGATTTTTTGAAAATGTACCCAGTTACTCCATGCTATCTTACAACTTCATTGCGGAGGGGAGACTCCAAGCATTTATCTATGCTTGTCTCTGCCAGCCAATAGTTGATGCCAAGAACATGGATTACAAGGCACTGGGGAGGCAGATGTTGAAGCAACTTAAAGAGTGGGCTGTTGAAACTTACCTGGATTATGTTGAATCCATTTGGCCCTACTATTGCAGAACAATCAGGTTTCTGAAGAAAGCAAACCTTCTTTAGGGAGATAACCGGATGCAGCTGCTATTCCTGTTCCTTTGGAGAACCGCTGACTGGGATCTTTGCTCCATATTTGGAGAGTATTGGTATCAGATATTGCCCAAAAATGAGTTTCCTGGGCCCCACTGATCTCACTGCGAGAAGCCCAGCTCCTCTTTCATCCAATTTTGGACCCCATTAATTCTTTTGAGGAATATGTTTTGTTGAGGAATCAATGCTCTACGAATCAAAACCCCTACATTCGCATCTGATGCTATTTTTTTTTGCTACCAATTGGTGAATATTCTGTGCGTAATCCCACTGATCAAGATGGATTTGATGCTTCTATTTCATTATGTACTTGGCCTCCTGATCAAGCAAACAGGATTGCTAGACTTGCTTCTTCTGTCAGGCTTCAAGAGTGGACGGTCCTCTTGGCATGAGGGGTGCAAGTGCCAGCTCTGTCAGTGCACAAGGCTGGTGTCCTTCTGGTCTCTGCAGAACAGAAAGAGAGAGTATTGTCACCATTGAAGCTCACTTCCTGCGCTTGGAAGCCAAGGATTCTCAGCGGGCTTGAACACAGAGGAAGGCTCTGAGCTCTCATGAGGCATTTCATGTTTGGGTTCTCCTTTTTTGCCATGTAAAATTAATGGGAACTCTGATGGAAAGTATAAAAACGGCCCTTTTTTCTTCTCATTCGGTTTTTTTATTTAGGAATTACTCTGCATAAATGCCATATTTTTATGTGAATCATCCGTCATCGTGTATGTGTATTCCGTAAAAAAATGGGATTATATTTTTTCAGTTGACAAAATAGCATAAATTTAGTATTATTTTTTCAAATTATGGTCAACGCAGTGTATTGATGTGGAACAGCTATTGGATTTCCAAGGGACTCTCACAATTACTATGATGGAAACATCAACATAAATTATTAACTGGGGTTACAATTTTATTTTTTATTTTTTATTTTTTTTTGCCACGAGTCCTAAATAACTAGGCATCAATAGATCTCCCAGTTATATTTGAAATGTCTCTGAACAAAATATTTGAAGAACATAGGATAAAATATTTATATAACTAAGCATATGTACTTTAGCATAACCACGGTCAACTTACTCTCCTAGTACCCTACCCCTAGGGGAAGTTAAATCCCTGAAGCAATTGGTCTTACTGTAGATGTAATATATGAAATCTGAATGCCTTTTGGTACATCATTTGACCGTTGACTACTTGAACCTTCAATTTTCATGTCCATCTTCTGAGACACGCTCTAGAAAATCTACCTCTCACTCACGAAATTTTCAATAGTAGTTTGACCAACCAAGGAATTTAGAATAATGATTTTGTGAGATTTGGAAATATGGGTGCCTTTTGATGCTTTTATGGCATAAAGGAAGTCCTATACTAGCTTACTCCTAAATTCTTGTTCTGCATTTTTTAAGACATGATTCTTGTTGACTTTATGGCATATAAAAAGTCAAACTTTTAATGCAAGATCCTTTCTTTTCTCATGGCTACGAATGAGAGGCTCACCAATAAGACCTTTCCACATACCCATAATGAAGTATTGTGATAGGTCAAAGCTTTATATATACCATCTATAGCTATCTTCATATTATAAAGACTAATGTTATGAGTTAGAGGGCTTTAGATGAGAGAACTTGTTCATAATTACTCTAAGATTTAGCTGATTTTGCTAGTTGAGGATAATTTTATTTAATCTATTCTTTTAATCTTTATTGTCATGAAGTTGACTACTACTTGGTTCTGATAGTGTGGGTGGCTGCTGAGTTGACCAAAAAAAGGGTTGTATTTGGTAAGAAATCAAGGAAAAATTTCAACTAAAATTTCAAGAAAATAAAAATTATATATTTTAGAGTCCAGACGGCAACATGACCATAAAATCTTACATTTTTACAGATTTTCACGAGAGGAGTCTCTTGATTTTTTTTTTTATATTTTATGAAGATATCTCGGCCACCAGCTGACCGTGGTCTCCCAACGACGACCTTTATTCTAATCGAACGGCTGAAGGTCCCGCAACCCGGGAAAATCCTAGTAGTCCGGCAGAGATTGAACCCCGTAGCGACATTCTCGGCACGCCTACGTCGGGAGATTATATGTCCGGTGGGCTCTGTCTGGTCTTCTGTCCCCCGATTGTAAACTCTCCTGCTCGAGGAGGCGTACGGGGTATCTCTCGCCTTTTACTCCCTCCGGTGGATGATCGTGGTGACTGGTTGGAACTCGAGATGGGGTTCCGTTTAAATGCCCGGAGATGCTTCCTTTGATTTTGTAAACCGGCGGGTTTCCTTCCTTGAAGTTTGGGACGGGAAGAAGCGAGGAAATGGCTCTCTCTGTGGGGTCTTCGTGGGCATCCATGTCTCGTCCTTCCCTTTCTCTTCAGAAGCACGCCGAGGTACTCTTCACCCTTCGTATCTTGTTTCCTTGCGCTGGCAATCTGAGAATTCCCGAGGCTCAGTGGACACTCGGATGGACGCTTGTGGGTCTTCCATTTTTTCCCTGAAAGATCCTGCTTTCCCTTGGGCTTTTCTTTTACATGAGGACTCTGGGACTGAATTTTCTGCCCAGTTGTAGTTAGATGCGTTGAATGACGTCTACATTCTCCTATGGTTGGTGCGGAATCTACTGACGTAGTTTTCCCATGGCCCCTACCTCTTTGATCATTTGATGGGTTATATATTGCTTGATGAGAGCAGCTAGAATCCTTTCAGAAACCGAATACAGTACGTTTGCTTCCTGGTATATTTGATGGGCATTTGGTTACTGATTTTTTTACCTACGGTAATATACAGCGCTGGGTAGTATGACAAAGAGTTTTGCCAGCTGCTGCCCATCTTAAGTTTTGGCTGTGGACTGGATGTAGCTGTTATTCCCTGCTTTTATGTGGAGATTGCCGATATATATATATATATGTGCATATTTCCTGTTTACGAGTAACTATTCTCTGGACCAATATGTTAGATGTTTCCCCAAAGAACATGTGCAACTTCGTATCTCATGTCCATCTCAGAGTCCATGTGCAGTTATTTTGCCTACCACATATGATCATATTTTTGAGATGTACATAAACTGTCTGAAACATCATTGTGAGAGGAACAGTGCCGATGCATTTAAATCATGTTGTTCGGGATAGACGCATAGACTGGACAACGTCAGTTCATTGGTGTTGATCCTTCGGACAAGGAGAAATGCCATTTGGTCATCTCCAGGGAATTGAATAAAATAACTGTCACATTTGGCAAGTGGAAGACCTATTAGGCCCCCTCACAGAATGATCACTATTAATGACAAAGGGAGATCCATGGTGATGGGAATGGGGAAAATGTTCAAAAAATGCACATTCCCATGGTTATAGCAGAAGCTTCCCAAGAACTCATGAAGTTAAGTACAGGTTGGCATTGGGTAGTCCAGGGGGACAAGAAGACGTAGGAACTCGTTCTTCAAGCAACCCCTTCGGCTTTAACAGGTTGGAGGAGAAGTCGCATATTCAGAAAGTGGACTTTTTTGTAGAAAATTTGTTGGATCTTTATGTCACAGAAAATTACCCTCACTCAACAGAAACGTGGAAAATCTGCCTAACTTGGGGAAATGAGATCTCTTGTGCTGTCAGACTACATTTATCTCATATTTCTGATTTGAATCCACTGGTGCCTTTTTCTTGATAATCCTATGGACTCTATTTCCCAATTCAGTTCACCATTACTTGAGAGCCCCTAATTGTGTCTGATACTGTTGAAGTCAGCTCCTATAACCAACGATCTCCTGTACCTTTATTAAATTCTCTGAGATACCCGTACAATTCCCTACCCCTCAGTTCCTGACGTAGACATTCAACAGTCGCATGAGATTTTATCTTCTGGGAGAGTTTAAATCTAATAGGCTTAGAATTCTGGCCTGTCCTTTGCACTGCCGCTCCTCTGAGATTTGGTCCAAATTATTCTCAAATCTTTCTTTTGCTATATACTACACTTACAACCATTTTCTCTGTACTCTAGTGTGGATAGAACATGTGTGTGAAAGATTTCACCTTCTGCTTGTGGAAAGGCCTACCTATAATCTTTTGCAATAAATAGATATTCTTATGACAAGAAGCGGGGCCCTCTCTTCGACAATGTAGCATTTACATCTTTGAGAGAATTTACTGTATGATAAGACCCGCCCAATCAGAAGAAAAAATTGTTGAATTCTTCTTTAATGCAAGAAATATTGTCGATTATTTTTTTTATTTTTTTTTAGCTATCATTAGGTCATGGTGATACCGTTTAGACATTCTGATTTGTCACGTTTAACAGAAGAGTTCGTGTGTGAAGGAAAAAAGTTTAGACGGACAATGTTGAGTGGAAAATGGTTATATAAACATAGTAGTTTCCTTATTTGAAATTATTTGGACTAGCCGATCTATGAATATTCTTTTTTGTTGCCTATCACGTCAGCATCTACAGTGATCCAAGTGTTGATAGTCCTCATGAATTCTCTATTTTCCCTGTGAATATTTTTTGAACTTCTCTTCAACACGCCGAAAATCCTTCTTAGTTGTGGTAAAATTTGCATGAAATTTAATCGATACTGTTGAATTTTTTTCAGCCAATTCTGTGGAGATCCATTGAAGGTTGCAAGTTTAGATTGTTGAACAATGTGAGAGGTAGTTAATTATGCCCTATCTGAGTATTATAAATTCCCATGAACCGCTGAATAAGGACTTTTTTAATCTCTGGAGGCATATATCTTTGTCTAAGCAGCTGCATATCCATCCATTTTTAACAGGATCAGCAAGGCGTTATCAATCTGTTCCTGTCGATGTGAATGCAAAGTTACTCAAAAGAAAGTTTATTGCCTTTACAACTTCCGGGAGTCAATCACCATATGATGATCTGACTGACGATGTCAACGGCATTGGTGACATGGATGACATTGATGACATGAATGATATTGATGACGTGAACGCCATCAATGACAATGACTTGTTAAAGGGAAACTCACATATCAGCTCGGTTCAGAGTGAAAGAGAACCAGGATTGACATCATTGTCTGGCACTCCTTATGAAGCAGGGGAGAATATCCAAGTTTCTGGCTCTGGCGGTGAATCATCCAATATCTTTTGGTTTATTGGTCCCACCGTGCTGGTAGCCTCCTTGGTTTTCCCATCATTTTACTTGCGCAGAATACTGTTAACCATATTTGAGGATTCCCTTTTCACAGGTACCCATCTTTTACTTATTTAGGAATTGAATTTTCTTCATTTGCTGAAACTTCAATTTTTCTAACTAAACTTAGTGGGCTAGTAATTTTTCTCTCTTTTTATTTAACCCGAATCGTATACATGACCTCTTTAAAAAAGAGTCTTACTCATGGTAAGGTAAAATGAAATTACTAATCCAAAAAACGGAGAAAGTTCTGACCACTCTTTTAGTGGTAAGCAGTTTATTCTCTGCAACGTTAAAGTATCAGTGGTTCTAGTCTTTTTGAGTCAGCTGGTTAGTAAGTGAGTGTTCTTTTGAGGGGAGGTTTGATCGAGTGTTGGGTTGAGTTCTCTGAGGTCTCTTTTAGGGAAGTGGTTTATGGAAGGCTTGCTTGGGTGAGTGAGTGGGAGAGTGAGTGCAAGTGGACAATTAAAATACATTGGCTATGTTTGTTCTTATGAATCCAGTACAGTATCGGTACAACTAATGTTTAATAAATACAGTTTCTGTTATTTGAGAAATATTTTTTCACTTATTTACCCAGCATTTAAGCTTTCCGACAGCTTGAGACATCGTTGTTCTGATCACATTTAGAGAAGTATAATTTATTCCAATTATTTCTTTTATCAATAATCTAATCTAATGTCATTGACCCGGGCAGTATTTTGATTCATCCAACCATAATTTGATCCAAGTCCTTTAAGAGTAGGCTGGTGTTAACATCCCTAAATCAGAAGTTACTTTATAATATAGTATTGGAACTAGGAAGCTTTTAGCTAATACAAAGTTACAGGTCAAGCCGTCTCTTATGCCTAAAGACTTCCTCCTAGGAGCTTTCCTATCATAGTTTCTGCGTTTTACATGTAGGCATTGATAAAGTTCCGTGGAGTTCATAATTGCATAAAAGGAGTAAAAGTAGTGGCTGCGGTGCGAAATCCATCATTGGCTAAACAATCCATTATGCCATTTTGGGTAACCTAAATTAAAGTTATTTTTTGATAACATTTTAGGAAGTAAATCAGATTAAAGTAGTTCTTTATTTTTTTCCCCTGGGCTGAAATAACCTATGCCGTGGAGTTCTGTCAATGCATGATTTGTCTGCTTATCATTTCTTTTTTGGTCTGGAAGGATCACTAATCGCACTAGGAACATAGTCTATTGCTCTTTGCAAACCTTGAGTCACAAGGGTGGCTTCTTGTCGTTTTCTGATGTAAAATCAATGTGTCCTTATGCAAAGAGCTTGCTTTGCAAAGGGGTTTGAAAAAAAAAATCTCGTTTACTGTGCAGAAACATTATTAATAAGTATTGGATGGTGTTGCTATAGTTGAACAGGACGTATCAACTTATACAGTAATGTATAATTTCTCCTTCGTTTTTCTAATATATGGTGTTAGGATTATTGTTGGTAATAACTGTCGGACTATTAATGCCTGCAGAAAGATATGTGATATCTGTATCCAATTTTTATTGAAAACCTTTGGTTGTAGTTTTTATAGCTAATCAATTTTGGCCAACTCATTCCAATTTCTTGTTTTCTAGCCATTTAGATCAACATTTCTGTCAGGCGAATATTCTTCCTGAATAATGAAGTGTGACATGGAAAAAATCAGATAGAGCTTTGAGGCTATTCCTCTTGAATGCTCCTCTTAAAATAATGAAGTGACTGATATTGAATTGCCATACTCAAGAAAAGCAGTGAGGGAGATCAATGGCCTAGACCTCTTTGGGCAGACTCACCACAAACTCTCTTAATGACCGATGCAACTCAAATCGCACCTTATGAACTGGAATTTGTTTCTAGTTGTCTTTTCCATGAATGTCCAATGGTAAACCATAGGATATATGTTATGTTCCCTAGTTATTGATGAATAATTATCTTGTTCCTTCCTCTAGTACAGCCCATGATTAGTCAATTAACCCACAGTATGAAAGACCCAATTTTATTCGTCTCTGAAAACTCAAGCTGCCAGAAGGCATGGGTCCTCCAGTATATTTGGTTTCCAAATTCACCACATTCTGCTGAACCTATTGTATTGGAATTGGTCAGCTGCAAATTCTCCTTTTCTTAATAGCTAACGGTCAAGTGTTTCTACGCCCGTATTTTCTTGCTTATAAGTCGTTGCTAGTTTTGCTGCTTGATCATCCTTTCTTTCTCTCTCGATCTCATTTCCTTTGCCTACTAATTTCTGATTCATTATGTACTTTTTTGTATGCCTTTTCACCTCTCAATTGGCTGTTCTAGGCTAGCATTTATTTTTGCTGGTTTCATCAAGATTTCAGCTGCATTCAGTCATATTCCACACATACCTTCCATTTTCTTATGTTTTAGGGACTAGCAATTGGTTAGTATATATAACTACATTATTGCTCTGTATTTAACTGAATCATGTGTTCTAGAAATTTTTCATGGTTTTAAGGAATAAATCAACTGCTGTACTAAACTCTGTCTTTGCACTCAGATTTCCTCATATTATTCTTCACCGAAGCTCTCTTCTATGGTGGGGTCGCAATGTATGTTTTACTAATAGATCATGTAAATCGAAACCAAGATCCAGCGACTCCTAACACTTATGGTCAGATAAAGACCAACTTTGGACTTCGTATCCTGTCTGTCGCCACATTGGTTCTCAGCCTTATAATACCTCTTGTGACGATGGGCATGGTTTGGCCCTGGACTGGACCGGCTGCTTCTGCCACACTTGCGCCATACCTGGTTGGGCTCGTTGTGCAATTTGCGTTTGAACAGTATGCACGTTATAGGAGGTCGACTGCATCTGCTATAATTCCTGTTGTCTTTCAGGTGGGTAAATCGACATTATTTGATAATAATACTGTTCTATTCATGAAAAATACTTATAAATGGAAAGTTTAGTGTTTTAAGGGCAATCTTTGGGTCCAGATTGTCGTTCTTATCTGATGCTTGGTCCGGATTGTTATAATATATTCTCAATCGGACGCTCATCCACAAACCACAAGAGGGTTTTTTTCTGAGAGTGAGTCATAGGTGTATTGGGAAGCAACCGCCATCACCATGGGAGCTTACCACATTACCACAAGTCCTGGAAAATTCTTAGCTTATCATACTGCCAAATGCCTATGATTCTTAATGGGTACCAGAACTTTCCGAAAAGAGAAGAGAAATTTGCTGGGTTGTGAAATTTCATTGGCATCATTTATTTCAGCAGGTCTCCAGGAGACTGCCAAGGGGCCAACGCAGGCACCAATCCCTTTGAGTAAATCTCTTGCAGGCTTCCTTTCCGTTTATGCTTTCTACCAAGTATGGCCCAGAAGAAAGAAAAAAAACCTGACCTTTAGGGAAAACCTCTGCGATCAGAACAGTGTTCAAGACAATCTTTTTCATTCCGATTTGGTGATGCAGATGGGCCGCATTGGAGATTATTATCGATTTAATTATGCCCACGTGGGTCAATATTTCCTGAGAATTCTATTTTTTTTGCTGAAAATGTAGGAAGCTCCTCATTCTGTGAGCTCTTAATGGCTTCCTGCAGGTTTATAGGCTGCACCAACTGAACAGAGCCACCCAGCTGGTGACAGCACTGTCCTTCTCAGTGAGAGGAGTGGAGACGACAGCTCAGACTGTGGCGATAAACAACTCCCTGGGCACTCTATTGAATGTCCTCCAGCTCCTCGGAGTCATCTGCATCTGGTCCCTCTCAAGCTTCTTGATGAGATTCCTTCCTGCCTCCACAACCGTTCCTGAGCCCTGATGGCTCCCCTGAACCTGGTGAGAAGGACCCCTTTGGCCTTGCTCATGGCCATTTATTCTCCCCCTTTGAAGACGAGGGTTTTCCTTTCTTTAGATGAAGTGTTGATACCACTAGGTGTTCAGCAGGCTGGCCCAATTGCGTGGCTGCAGGAGTGGCCTAATAATCTCAGGCTGATGAATTCACTCCGTTCGTCTGGGTAGATGGAAATTTACACACATTTTTTGGCAAAATTGGTGACTGTGTTCTTGTACACTTCCTCTTTGCTATAGAAATCACATCTTTCTTCATATGGACAGTCAAAATGTTGAAAGGAATGCTTATATTTTGCTCGTAGCAGTTAAATTGCTCTCTCTCTCTCTCTCTCTCTCTCTCTCTCTCTCTCTCTCTCTCTCTAGGTGGGAACCGTAACGACAGATAAGAAACACCGAAGGTCTGGGCTTCGCCGCCGTCTGGGTCGCCGGCGCCCAGAGGATTTGCGTTCCTTCTGTTCCCTGCTGCCGATAGATGGGACTGCTTGAAAGGTCCCCTTTTTATCGGACGATGAGTGCTTCAGGGGCCCATTCAGTTGGGGGTATCAGGCCCCGGAATTTGTTTCTGGCAGGTTCAACGTGCCATGGCCCGAGGTTGAAAGACAATGAGTTAACTCGTCATCTCGTCCGAGTTCATTGAACTCTGTTCTGTCTT
The DNA here is from genome assembly GCA_902729315.2 of Spirodela intermedia. Lineage (NCBI taxonomy): Eukaryota > Viridiplantae > Streptophyta > Magnoliopsida > Alismatales > Araceae > Spirodela > Spirodela intermedia. The sequence continues at coordinate 2,311,520 of LR746269.1, read as the reverse complement.
CAGCTGGTTCACTCAAACTGTGAACAATCTCGTTAAGGCTTGATCCACTCAGTCCAATAACAGCTGAATAACAGGGAAATTAATTATTGTAATCTAGGTAAGTTTTTTTCCTCAAGTAACATGTCTATCTGTTTATTAAGAATATATTTTGAAATTTCTAGAATAGCATATGAGGCCGATATCAGACTATTTTTAAACAAATAAAATTATTAAATTCTATTAGTGGCAACGTAAAGTTTAGTAGTAGTTTATCAGTGGAGTAGCCAGAACATGTATGAGTTCCAAGTTACTTCTTAATCAACATGAGAGGGTGATTAATTTTCCTCAATTAAATTTTAATCTACTACCCACATCATCTTTATATTGCAAGATAATTTCATTGTAATTTTTGTATAGTTAACTATATACTAGCATTGATAAAATTACATCTTACGTGATAGATAATGTCGACAATATATTGCTCCTAGGGAAATTCTAGCTGCCTAGCATTCTCATTAAAGAGGGAGATAATGAGCTCAAAAATATCATATATTATTATGACGTATACCTTCTTAATTATGTAATTGGCTAGACCTATGTATATGATTCTATGCATAAAGTCACCAACAAAACTATCTTTGTTGCTAATAAGACTTCTTTACCATATGCAATCTAAGATTTTGATTAAATATCTCCATGAGCATTATGTTCTCACTCAACATTGCAAGTTTTGTATAATAAGTTCTAATGCATTTATTTCTGTCTACTAATAGACCCAAGTCAATTCAAAGCGTTGACTTGTCTACTATATTTGGCATTACTTGCTTATAACTTTTTTTCCCTACCACTGTGTGACGCTCTTTCCTACTAATTAATTGCTCATCCATATCACTTGATTTTATCCGTTGAAATTGATGTTAATCGTGTTTTACCTTTGACTATTTCAACAAGGTGGATAAAAATGCTATCTTGCATGGTGACTTTGGGCAGAAAATATCCCTTCTTACGAGTCTTCCACTGATACATCCCAAGAAACAAACCAGAAAAAAAATAAAAATCCGGTGTTTTTCATAATGGTCTTAAACGATGTTCTTCATGATGGCATGGCATGCAATGGCATGGTAAGCTAGAGATGCATCTCAAGAAAATGGGTATCACATGTGTAATATCTCCTAATATTGGAAACTACAATGCTAAACATTATCTTCTTATGCATTATTATCATAAGAGAAAGCCACAGCAGATCAGTCTTTTGAAAGGTTTTTATACATAGAAGGCTCTCTCTCTACCTTCTACTAAAGGAAATGTGAATCCAGATTACTCTTGTGAAGAAAGGCCTCTCTGTAAGCTTCCTTAATTTACATTTCATTAATTAATTTTTCATTTTTGTGGGGAAATGAAAATTCCTCATCTCAATAACTTCATTTCTATTTTAAAAAATATATACAAGAATTTAGAAAACCTTATTTTTTGATTTTAATAAGAAAATAATAATAATCTTGATGTTGGCTATGCGTTGGGGCCATTGGGGTTGCTCGTTTATTCTTTCAATTATCCAAACATAAGAGAATTTGAGCGGCCTTCCTTTTCCGCTACATTTTATATTATTTAGGCGAAATAATGTCTGAACGAAAACAATGGGTCAAAAAATCTAGAGCCCATTACTGCTTACCACCTGGCAATCCCTCTCTCTCGCTCTTATTCTTTACAGACTACTTATCGATTTGTCTCCTACAAACGGCGTGCCGATGGAATACCGTTAAAAGGGAGGAGGGTGGCCGGAAACGAAGGCATAGAGGGTTGGTTGGTACTACGTGTCCGGTATCGGGAGGGTATAAACCGAATATATGGGGAAAATTGTGAATGAAGAGATCTTGTGGGGGGAAACTGCGAAAAGGGCGGATCTTTGTTTGCTTAACAAGAAGACGACGTCCCGCCCCACCGCATCTGGGCGGAAGCGTATGACTCGCAGGGCACGGTGGCCCTGCGCTGTCGCTAGAGAAGCACGCGTTAACATCAATATGCGCAAGAGGTGGCCGGGATGCCCATTTCGTGTCGCACCCGGATTGGAAGTTCTTGCATGAACGTACATTCAATCAGAAAAATACCCTGAGAAAAGGCTGAAAGGAAGAGAAAAACCGATAGAGATAGAGTGAGAGAACGTTACTCGTGCCAGAAATGGAAAAAGAAGTAGAGCGAGAGAGATGGGAGACTCACCAACAAACGGTAAAGGAGAAAGACCCAGAGAGAGAGAGAGAGAGAGAGAGAGAGAGGAAGAAGAAGATGAAGAAAGGGTAGAGAAATACAGTGAGAGCAACTACGGCGACAGCATCGGCGATGAGAAGGGGAGAGTGTGAGTGCCGAGTTTATAAAGGGAGAGAGCTGCTGCAGTTAGGGTTACTGGGTGGTGGCGAGAGAAAGGGCGGCCGCCCCTCCGTTGGTCAGCATGACGCAAAAACAAAACTAAGAGGCGGAAGCCCGGAAGCCCGGAAGCCCGGCCCGTAATGGGCCATCTTCTCACTACTTTATTCATTCGGGCAAGGGTTGTTTTTCAATAGGGCCCGGCCCAAAATCCCGGAGAGACAAAAAAAGGTGTATAGTAACGGAGAACGTCCAACCCCCTCCACCCGGCGGCCCCTTTCTCGAGCTTTCCTCCAGGCCTTGGTGTCATGGAGCTGACATAGTGACGTGAGATTCTTCAAGTTCATGGGCAGCTCTACACTGAGGCGCAGCACGACAGGCATGTGTGGCATTATGTGAGATGGCTAGCATGCATGCATGCATCAAGGTGCAGTCCACTATACATATGTCATGTGTCAGATCATTCATGATAATGGGGATGATGTTAGCAATGGGGGGCTAAAAATGAGTTTAATAGATCCCCATTGGACCTAATAGAGACTAGAACTTGTAAAAGATAGAACAACCAGCCAATGGTTCAATGAAGAGAGGAATGTTAAGTAAATTCCATGGGAATTGGGAAAGAAGATTAGTAAAAGTATAGGAAGGGGATGGTTTTGTATAAGAGAGGTAGATAGTCCTATCAAAAGACTATCATTTAGCTCACAAGTTTTTGTTGGAGTCTTAATCTTTCTGTTCTTCTAATTTATTTTAATTTATTTGTTATTTTCACTAAAAAAAATTTATTCATTGTTAGATTCTCATAATTATCAAGTTTGATGGGACCCAGGATTATTAACAAAAGAATTGAGAATCTAGAGCAGATGAAAAAAAAAAAAGGCATTGTAACAATTGCCACCGAGGGAGAAGAAGTTACAAATTTGTTGGAGAAGCAAAAAATTTACTCACTTTCTAGCTCAATTTATAGGGATGACGGAAGAGATGTGATCATCAATTCAATTGAGAGAAAATAGATGCAAAAGGAAATAATCATCCAATAGATGAAGAATCAAGCATGAGGTTGTGAGAGAAGCTTATGAAAGAAGAAGCATAATTACATGAAACAAGACCAAGAATAACACAGCCTCATGAATTCACAATAAGAATGAGCTAGAGTTACTACAATGAATCATGGAGGGGTCGATAATGATTGGAGATGTCATTATTCAATAGGAAAAAACTAGATTAATATATATTTTCAAACAAAACTATACTTTATAGTAAACATGATGATAAAGACTGATAAATTACAACGAAAATGAGTTTTAAAGATGGGTTTTGGCCTAATTCAATAGCGACAACTTTGGGAGCTAGGACTTAAAGAATATTTGCTCGAGAGATTTGGGCCTTCACATATTACATTCATGTGTTAATGATTTCAAAAATGTAAGGTAACAAGAATCAATGTTAGAATTCAAGTGTGATTTTATGATTATGTCAACATCCATATAAAGATTTTGAAAGTAAGTGTTGGATATCACTTTCTCAAAGAATTGAAACAAGACCTTAGAGCAGAAGTTAAACTCCATAAGTTCATTAAGTTGATATAAATCATGAAGACAACTCAACTAGTGAAAGAAAAAAATAATACAATTAAATAGATTAGAGAACCGAGTAATCCAAAGTCACATAGCCTCATTCTTTATAGAAAAATAATGCACACTTGAGTCATAGAGGAACTAAAATATTAATCACATTTCGACCATAGGTAACAAATTATGCAAAGTTGTATAACCACTTATGAGTTAGGTTAAACATTAGGAATATATTTGCCATCTTCTTGTGAGAATAATTCCAATATCCAATGTGAGGATCCCAAGAAATGGCTCAAATTGATAGAGTTGAAAATTCAAGTGCACAGAGTGAATAGATTGTTCTTAATGTAATAAAATGTATAATTTAGGCCGCATTTGTAAAATAGAGTAGAATTTTTTTTGGTATACAAAAATGACTAAAAAGCAGTTGCCAATTCAAACAAGAACAACATAAATTTTACACAAATCAAAAGACCTAAAGACAAAAGTGAGATTACTAAAAAGCACTGAATTATCAATCAACTTGATATTAGCAAAACATAGTTCAATGAAGTTGACAAGAAGAATGAGAATCTAAGATGTCTTGTAGATTGTAGGATCACTCACAATTTTATCTCAATAGAGTTGTAGACATGTTATATTACCATTGATGACAGCAATAAATTATAAAGTGATGTTGGGCAATTGACTAATGATGATGAATTGGTATTTACAAAAGAGTAGCAATGAAAGTACAAGAGTTGAGAATGGTAAAAGACTTACTCAAATTTTGATAAAAATTATTACTATATCAAGGCTAAATAATATAGATCATATGTGCCAAGAGTTTATAACTATTTTGAAAGAGAATGGTAAAATACAAAATAGTAAAAGGATATAAGAGTTTGTAATTATAACAAGGCTAAAGAATAATCTTGAAACTATATCATATGTGCCAAGAGGTAGAGACATCAATGTGACCCACAATGCTAGTGCATCATCTTATGACTGAATATGTTAATATATTCTCCAAATTTTGTTATACGACTGCTTCCACAATGAGACATCAACCCTACCATATGCTTACAGCCAAATACTCAACTAATTAGTGTTTGACTCTATGATATTCTTACTTCTAGAAAAATAAAATCGAGAGATTTACATTATAAATGTGTGTAGTAGAAATCATTCAATCATCACAAGTACTAACTCAAGCCCATAATACTTGACAGCAAAAATGATGAATTTGATGATTTTGTGTGGATTATAAGGCATTCAACTAAACAACAATACTTAATATGTTTTTATGTCTAGTGGTACACAAACTTCTAGAAAACCTCTTTGAAGTCACAATTTTATCTAAGATGGATTACAAATCAATATAACATTAGATATAGATTTATAATTAATTTTTTTTTGAAAAATAGCATTTGGGTGTTAGAGAGATGTTATGGATTTCTAATTTATAATAAAATAAAGTGACACATGAACAACATTTGTACCAAGTTTATAATTTTACCAAACCACAAATTTGTTTCAATGTCAAAAAATATATGTTTGAGCATAGACCCATTGGCTATCTTGACATTAGATTTTTTGTATTGGGTGTGGAGGTGAAACAAGGCAAAGTAGAGGATATGCTTAAATGACACCCTCTCTAATTTACAAGGTTTTAGAAGATTTTTAGGTCTCATATGATACTATTGGACGTTTGTTGCAAATTATGGAGCATTCTCATGGCCATTGACCCAACTACTCAATAATTTTATTTTTCTAAAAAAAAATAATTGTAGAGATGATGTTTCAAAGGCTCAAACAACTAATTGTCTATATTGAACTTTTCACAACATTTTGATATAAAGGTATATACATCAAAGCATAGTTCAAGGATAGTGTCTATGCAACACTATAGAATGATTATTGATTTTAGTCAAAATTTATCAATAAGTAAACAACTGAATATGTTCTAAGTGAAAAATCAATGAAGATTATATTAGACATTTAGAAATAGTGACATCATCTTTTGAGATGATACTTCATAAGACTTGCCAATTAATAGAACTTGAAGTTCTCTTTAGAATAATTACATGTTCAATCAGAATAACAAAGTGGCCATAAAAAATCATTGGGTATGACTTTGAGGTTCGATACAAGATGACCTTGGAGAATAAGGTCACGAATTCTCTATCAAGAATGCATAAGACAATTAAAGTTCAATAATAACCCTAGCTCATACTTAGATGTTGGACATTTAGAGGATATTGGTTGACATACAACTAAATTTGAAATTAACTAAGATAAAATAGAACAAAGTGTTAGAATATTGGCCTAAATATTTCTTAGAAGATAATTATAGTGCTTTTGGAATTTAAACATTATTTCAATAGTATTGAAAGAACATCATGATGAAGTTGTGGGGGTCACCTAAGATTCATGGAGACCAACAAACCTAATAGGACTCATCCAGTCCTACCAAATTATGAAAGAATTCTTTATGGGCGTCATAAAGGTACTACAATTAGAAGGCCACATATCTATTATAGTAGTTGAGTACATTTGCATACATTACATCCATGTTATGCACTTTTACATGGCCAAGGAAGTTACATGAGCATTTGTTTTAAAGTTTGTTAAACTATATTGAATTCCAAAAACTATGATGATAGATCATGACATCTTTTAATCTGAACTCTTCTAATTATTATAATAACTCTAAGGCACAAAGTCATGTACTACCCTTCAATCGATGGAAATCAAAGTAATCAACAATTATTTGGAGGCTGTCACAAAAAAAAATTGATCGAGCAAAAAAGTAAAGTAAACTCCCCTAGGTAGAATATTGGTACAACACCACATTCTACACTACCTTATTTTATGTGGTATATGGTTGCAATTTTTACAATAACTATCCTTTGGCTCTATTGCATTACAAATCTTAGAATACAAAGGTGGCCTATGCAAAAAATCAATTACATTGATATTCCAAGTCATAAGAAAGTCTTACATTGCTTAATCAGGGAATGGAGAGTCCAACCTCTCTATGAAAGGATTAAGCACCTAATTTAAGAGATACCTTGTGCAATAAAAGGAGACATACTTTAACCTTATACTCTCATGATAATAACGTGTTCGGTTGGTTGGGGATCATGAGTATGCCCAACACTACTAGCACACATATAAAGTAGTTTGGTAACTTTGGTCATATGATGAAGAATAGTTTTGCTCATCAACATAGTAGAAAGCATGAGCTTGTATATGAAATGTTTTCCTTTGGCCTGATAATTTACAGTTTTGTGTGTGTGTGTGTGTTGAGAGAGAGAGAGAGAGAGAGAGAGAGAGAGAGAGAGAGAGAGAGAGATCCTGAATATAGACATTTATTTTATCTCTATCTTAATCTTCCCAAGGGAATTCAAATCATCAAGGAGTCTGTCACGGAGCTGCCTAGCCTCTCTGATCTCGCTTCGAAGCTGTTCAACCTGCAAGAGAAGAGATTGAAAAAGGTTGAATGGTTCATCTAGAAAGGAATAGCTCACATGGAGGAGTCTATAGCTTGAACCTTGCTCTTAAATGTTTCTAACTCATTGGCTCCGGGTGAAAAAATGATTCAAAGATGGAGGGTTCACGTGGATTGCAGGGGGTTGAAGTAGGTGACAGAAAGGGATGAAGGAAAAGGCCTCATATTAACGCAATCTACCAACCAAGCATTTTTCATATGATTTCAAGGGATGGAGAGGTGAAGGATTCACAATAACACAGGCAAATTCGTATGATTTCAAGGGAAAGATAGGAAGGGGGATGGGGGGACACAGTAGAGAGAGAAAGGTAACGAGAGGAGTAAAGGACCTTCAATAGAAGCTCTTTCTCTGCCTTCTCATACTGCGAGCACCTGAGGAATGCCAAGGCAGAAAACCCAATCAGCCGGGATTACACTCTTCTTTCATATCAAGCATGCAACCACCATCAAAGCAAGTTCCAAGGGGTTTAATTACTCTGTACTACATTACATTGCTTCTCCGAGCTTGAAATCATGGATGGAGGAACACTAAAAAGTAAAATTACTGGGTAAGGGGAAAAAGAATGCTCTTCCACTCACTCAGCACGCAGGTTCTTATTCTTCTCAGTCATTATCATGATCTCCCGCTTCTGCTGCTCCACCCCGACACTTCGCTCGATCTGCAACAAACACGTAGAAATGTGTTTCAAATTCTAACCGAGAATAAAGTACGACAGCCTGAATTTGATAGATTTTTGTGCTTTTTTTAGCAGAATTCACGTTACTCTAAGCATAAACTGTATAAAAGTAAAAATGATTTTAGTCTTCAGATGCGAGCTAATAAAGCATAGGAAAAGATGGGAAATCTGCCTGATACAAGGGCAGGTCAATAGCAAAAAAAAATACCTTTAACCCCTGCCTATGTACTGGCCTCTCTTGCTCCTCTTTCACCTCCATTCAGAATCAGAAGAATGGATTTCTGACATATACTACCTGAATATGCTGTTTATAGGAAATATCCTTACCATAATTAGATCCTTCTCCTCCCCTCTTTTCCCAATTGTTTTCGCTTATACCCTCTTCAGGTTGGGAGATATGGCATCATTATGTTATTTCGGTTTTGGAACACGGATACCTTCTCTAGGACCCTGGTTTTGCATCATTGTGCATGCGGGCATGGATTTACTCCTGCTGGGGCTAGATATTTACATGAGATCCATTTCCACGGATGGCTCATGCCCTTGAATGTCTATATTTGCAGCCATCGAATGCCCTAGACTGTGCACTTGGCCACACATTTGATTCTAATGAAACCCCAAATGTTCCAGGTCAACCCTTCACAGAAGATGAAAAAAGATCACTTAAAATAAGGGTAGAAGCCTTTATGCGTCATGGTCAATCATGCCGCTGAAGGGGTCAACAACAAGAAAGCAAGGTCGACTAAGGGTTGACTATCAGGTATGCTGAAGATGACAAAAAGCTAAAATAAATTGTATCATAGAGGACTACCTAACTTCTTAAGTAAGATCCATCTGACTGTGAGCCTAGATGCCAAACCGCAGCTAGGAAGACCCCTCTCTGTGGACTAGTCAACTTGTTTGTAACCTGCATAGTCTCTCTCACTAGAATAGGTCACCCACTTGGTGCATGCAGTTTTTCACCTTTTGTAGCAAATTAACTTCCCCTTTTCATGCATTTTGGAATGAGTCGACTCAGTCCATCACAAGTCATTCAGTTCCGTCCGATCAAATTTCTTTTCTTTCAATTCGAATGACCATATTACCCAGGTTAACTCGTTATTGTTCTCGTAAGTTATGCCGGCTAGTCATGCTCAGAGATGTCTGCCAATTTATGTATGTGGCTATGTGATCAATCGGACCATTTTTGGAACACCATACAAGCTATTATTTGAAAAAATGAAGACCCTAACCTCCAATGCCTACTCTGGGCCTCTGAACTGTTTATTCTAAACATTCAAGTTGTGAACCTAGTGCTCCAAGACTCCCTCTGAAAGCTTCCAGGAAGACTTGGCTATTGATCCCAAATATTGGTTAACACATTGATTAAGTGGAATTCTCGAAAATTGCTTGTGGAATGGAGTATCTGAGGCTTGACCAAACTATTGTAAATTTTGTGCCTTGTGTGGTTGGTTCTCATCTCAAATCAACATATTCGTGTATGCAATAAGTTTTCTAACTGCTTGCCCCTCGCTCCTTGCACAACTCTTCTTTCAACCAATACTTTCTACTAGCCAACATATTTGAAATGAAGTTTCAAAGTAAGCTTCAAAATTTGGCTAATTTACAGTAGGGATTTCTGGTGCATTCTTGCTAGTGTAAACAATGCAATTCTGGTAGCAGTCGGTAGTTGGCCACTGGTTCACTTCAGACCAGAGGGTCGGGGTTTGGTGAATTTACTGATCGCTCCTTGTATTGAAGTTTTGACATCATACTTCTAGAAAAAGGATCTCTAGTTTTTATGTCTCATTTCTATAAGAATAGGAAATGGGCGTATATACTGCATCCATAGGATATCATAACATATAACCATTTATTTATTAGATTTCTCTCAATTTAAAGTTTCTACTAGGCTTTTTATCAGACAAATTTCCCTTCCCTCCAGGGTTAGCCAGAAATCGGAGCCAAAAATTGGTTCCCAAGCAAGGTACTTCCTTTGCCCAAAACACCTGTTAGGGAAGATCACTTTACAAACTGACCTCTATTTGAAGTGCCGATTTATAGCAACTGAAAAAAAAGAATGGCAACCTTCATTCGTGGACTATGGTGCTCAGAAGACATTATAACTGAATCAATACTTATACGTGATATTTTTGAGGATGATTCTGATGAACGATGAATGAAGTGAAGGAGAGGGAGTCGTCCTTAATATCTAAGACGTAAAAATACTGTTATGCGGTCTTCTACTTCACACAAGTTCATGCAAATCTTCCTATGGGTTGCCTAAAATGCTCTTTCATTCAGTAGTTTGAAAACTTCACACAGAAGGGAGCCTACCACAAAAAGGAAAACAAGAGCAATTGTAATTGCAGTTTGGACCGAAATAAATAAGACATGTCTAAACGAGAAATATCTGAAATAGCTATAGTTATTATAATTCATGATCAACTATCGTGGAAGATTAATATAAATTTAGCTCATAAAGACAGAAAGTTGGAAAGAACTGAAGACCTTTGTAATGCAGTTGTTCGCAGAGGCAACTGCAGTTACACCATCCATGGCCTGCTTTTTTGATGATTCTACTTCTGCAGCACGATTCCCGTGACTCCTTTTCTCCGGAACGGCTTTTTGTCGTTGATTAGCTATATGCTATAGCAATCAATATCTGTTCAGAAAAAGAATTCGACAGATTCTTGAACAAACAAACACGCACCTGCCCTGGAATGAAAAGTTATTCTATTGGTAAATTGACTCTGAATAGTATGTGCACGAGAATCCAGTGCTGTCACCGCCTCTTGCTGTGATAAGGAAACAGAGGGCCTGCTAACTGTCTTCTCAAGATCACTAGGGAATGTTACTTCACGTGCTGAATTATTAGAGGAATCTAGTGGACTACAATCAAGGACAGTGCTCAGAGTGCTGGCCTGGCTCCCCAGATGAGGTTGGAAAGAAGAACCACAGCCCAGTGAAGCATATTCCACGCTGTTATGCAACCCAGAATGGGGTGACTGACGGGGCACCATTTTGGGCGCGTATCCAACAAGGTGGCAGTGGTAATTCCTGTCAATTAGAAATAAAATGTTACCTTTGAAACTGTTGTCCAGCACAGCCAGCTCCCTTCACTGTAAGCGTTCCAACACTACTAGTTCACTCAATTATATTGAAATGCGTTTCATCTTCAACGACAAACACAAAAAATAAGAAAGTAAAATGTACTACCCATGGAGTCAACCAAAATTTATTAGACCGTTCAGTGTTCTTTCAGGATACGAGATACTGCAATTCGAATGACTGGAATATTCACTTGCCCAATTCGAGTCCAGTAGTTATTCATCAATATCAATTAGTTTCCAAGGCTAGTGAGAACATTACCGAAAATAGAGCTATACAGGGTAGTATACTGGCTACTAAATACTTTCTGCAAATTCGAAGTCTAAATAAGCAAGATAGTCTCCATGGATAAATAATGAATGTTTCTAGAGATATAAATGTTCAAATTTGCAACGTTAGGAGGGGATGGTTTGATGCAATCAAATAAATGAAGTTCAATTCTTAAGGAGGAAAGAAAGTAATCACAAATCTATCGTGCATCTCTCCTTCTTGCAATTTCATTTTTCATCAGTGTGATTCCGAAAATTTTAGCAAACCACCGGTGTTTTTCTTAACATGGTATGCAATTCCAGAGGTACCTCTACCCTTATTAACTTTCAAAAAAGAAAAACACAGTATTAAATATTCTTAAGCCAGATGAACTACCGCCTTTCAGCAATGCCTAATGCAGTAAAAATATATTCAACCATGTCAGCGATGCACCAAAATCGTAAAATACTAAAGCCATGAGAAAAACTTGGACAACGCTTCTTTGTTCATCCACTAAAGAAGTTGGGGGATATTTTCTTTCCCTGCATAGCCGTTTTTGAAACACGACTAATGGCAAAAAATATAAGAAGAAAATTCTAAGTTTTATTAAGAAATAGCTTGATGCTGTTCCAAATGGTCGTCGATATTTCTCAGGAAGAATGTGACACACTATGTACGGGATGCAGAAGACATCACATGAGCCAAGGATGAGCAACTTGGGCATCCCACCTAGTGTCTCCGGCGAAGTTCATGCTATAGGCGTGTGAAAATTCTGCCAGGCAGCGGCTTCTAAAAAACAATGAACTTTTTGTAGCATGAAATATTTAAAAAGAAGGAAAAGATAAGTTATTACCTTACAAACATGTCTACAAAGCAGCAAATCGAACTTCCACACAAAGAAGTTGTAAATAAAGATTTATCATGAATACATTAAATGTCACATGGGGGCTACCAAGACCAGAAATTGATGAGATTAGTGACATCTTTTTCCCGAAAAAACCTATGCCAAGAAGTTCAGGAGCAACACCTGAATTTTAGTGATTTGAGTAGAAGTTTTAAATGTTATGTCCTGTCCTACGCGAATGCAGAGTGCGACTTTTAGAGAACTGCCCATACCACTGAAGGAGGGATACTATTGAATTTCCTCCAAGTAGGTCAATAAAGGATTTGCATCACGTTACAGACATCAGATTACTATTGAATAAGACGGTTATTAGTAAAATGCAAATCACTTACATTAAAAGGAAAGAAAACAAACAAAAATGATATTATCATATCCATCGACTCACACTCATACATGAAATTGTAACACATTTAAACATGATAGGGAAGTTACGCCAGAAGGCATTTTTTACAAAGATTTGTTCTACATTTTTTCTGAAGGGAAATAACAGCTGAAAATTTTAACACTGTGATTTGTGCTTAACTATATTTTGACAGATTGACAAGTAGGCTCAACAGGATTTATTTTTCTAAATCATAAATAAAAATCACAAACAACCATTTAAAATGTGTACTGAGATCAGTGCAAAGTGAGCATATCAAACAACAATAATTCACACAGCTAAAATGTGTTTTCTTCCAAACGCTGCTGTTTACCAGTACTCCAGCGTCATTTGCTTCAAGCGCCCCTCCAGCCTATGATAAAGTGTTGACTTCTCAAAGTCCTGCTTGTCATGAGTAGGCTTGATGAAGTTTGTTTCCACAACACCTAAGAATTATCACATTGTTGAAAAGTATCGGAATAAACAAGGGAATCATAAATGGTTAAATTTTGATCACATACAGAGCAGAAAAGGTGACTTGAGCTCACCAGAGACACCTCTACCCGTGCCGTTAGTTTTACTGACAACACGCCAGAAGGGCTGCCAAGAAAAGAAAGAAAAATGTACTATATTGTCTTTCTGATTAAAAAAAAGTACCCTTTTACACGCTACATAACTATCTTAAAACAGAGCTATATTAAAGAATTATAAAACAAAACTTATAAAACCCTTATTTCTTCTATGATGCTTCAGATTTTAAGAGCCAAAGTATAAGAAAAGACAAACTGGCAGTTGAGAATCACAACCGTCTTTCGATGTTTGAATTTGAGATTGGCTTATACTGAATCCACAAGCGCATTGGTCTATTACAAGCCTTGGATGATCAACCATGGGAACTAGGTTGTAAGTCAAGTAACGATGATTATCCCATGAAAGTGCATAAATCGGTCGGACAATTCTGATCATGTTTAAGAACAAATTTATTGTTTGTTGATATGAAAAAAATGCAATAATTCGCAATTCTTCCTGGTTAATAATTGTACCATTCAAATCAGAAACATTTGACACTTGGTGATATTGAATCGTATATTTCTAAAAGTAAATTTCACAAGCCATATATTCAATGTGCCTTCACCTAAAGACTGGCGTCTGAGTTCAGCAACGGAGATCACCTTTCACAGCATGTAAATACCACGGTATGTTAGGGCATCATGCTGGTGTTTAGAAGTTTTGCAGGCCCTGAGAAGCAAGCGAAGTTGGGGGGCAGGCTGTTTTGCAGGCTCTCCGTCAGATACAGTAATCCACACAACCACTATTCTTAAACGGAAAACCATAAGAATGCGTCCTTACTGCCGAGAAACACATCTGTGGCATACAGCCAGGAAAAACAAAGCATGACCAGACACTATAAAGAGATGATCTTGAATGAAATCTAGGAGGTCTCAAGACCCAATATGTGGCTAAAAAAGATCAGAACCACTTGCACACTTCCTAACATTCTGAATGTCAACAGAATATAAGGACTCTCCCTCTCATAAGCTAGGCAGTACTGCGGCAATTTTGTAGAGGAAAAGAGCAATGAAATACAACAACATAAAAATAATGACACCCTCCTTACACCAAAGCATAAATCACTTTAATTGTCATTCAGAAGTATGCTGTCCAGACAGTAGTACAAAGTAGACTGCAACTGATTAAAAACACTGGACTTTCTAATAATGACTGAAATATAGTTGCACAAAGATCTGACAATCTGATGATGCATCTTGTTCAAGAGTTGACTATCCAACTCGAGATCAAATGATTATTAGACCATCCCCACATATATATTCACAGGATTTATTTTGTCCCTTTCAATGTCAAACTATTCGAGTACGTCCTCTCATGTGAAAAACTGACCTTTCGGGATTTGTCGTGTGAATAACACTAGTAAGTAGCACATAGGAATGAAAATTTGAGCTATTACATCATGTTAAAAATTCGAACCATCCAATTCCAAATCAACTGTTAAAATGGATACCCCATCTATTGAGTCACAAGATTTAACTTGCTCCTTTCAAAGTAGGACTACTCTACTAGTATATTCCTATTGGATCCAGCAGTATTTCAAAGTAGGACTATTCTATTAAAAATACATTAAAATGAAAATTATTACAAACGACTTGAATATCTGAATAAATAAAAGTTATGTGTACATCCCCAGCTCCCCATACTTAAAAGAAAAAAAAGGACAGTGAAAAGATAGGCACTACAAGCATGCTAAGCCTGTAGCTTAACACCTCTAGAACAATCCACAGATGCATGCAGAAAGCAATTGTATGTGGGAAGCTGAACGTGTCCTTGACACCTCAATTTATTCACAAAAAAAAAGTTTCATGGCATACTATTGCCTGTAGAAATATGCAAAATCTATTACTTGCAACATCTAAGACCTTTTCCCTGACTTGACAAAAGAGAGACCCTTCCCTCTGATAAATACCAACTCCAGTCAAGTATAGTAGGTTCATCTCCATATCATGATTTAAAACTAGCGTCTAGAAATATTAGCTGTAGTCTCTGGAAATGACGGCCTATCACACTACAACAGAGAACTCGTTTATTAGGCAACTCCCTGAATCGAAGTTCAAATATCATTTCTACATAAAATGTTAGACAATAACATCTGCAGCTTTAGAGTCCTAGGATGGATAAACATTTCGTCGGATATTGTGGTTTACACTAACTTGTCATATTTCCTCTTTTAAAAACTCTAGATAACCTATAAATGTAATAATCAATCCGAGGCTCTTCACAACAATTCTTTGGAAACCAAGATCGTGTCATATATATCATACATCAACTGCCACCAATAAGACTTCCTCACTGTTCAAGATACGTCAACAGACTCTGCCCAAAAAAATATTGTCTACTGAGTGGATTCCCACCTTCCCTCTATCATGTTGCTGAAGAGGAAAAAGTAGATTAATGCATTAACTATGACAACTTAGAAATACAAAGTTCAACTTATCAGGGAGTCGCATTAAAAGAACCCCGTATCCATGATCAAATTAAAAGTAATTATCGTCTGTAAATCCGAGGGCTGCCACAAATTGAAATTCCTAAATACCAAAAGAATAAAACTGAAAAGAGTCACTTGCATCTTTGAGAAACATCAGTATTCCAGATTAAAGCAATGACTGGATTTCTCAACCGCATTTACCATCACAATCAATAAAACTACAAACAACACCCAGAAATGAAGATAGCTTATAGAGCGAAGAGTTTAAACGAGTTCACGTATCATCAAAGTGAAGGATCATAAAAAAAGCAACGAGAATTACGTGCTAAAAGATTCAGCAACTTGCACGACAGATACAAGCATCAAAAGAAAGTAGTCCTTGATAACATGGCAAAAGCGTATAACCGCTAACGAGAATCAGCAGCCATTTAAGCACAAAAAAGGAAAGATATAAGAGAACACGCATGGCAAGCTTACCAATATCAGACGGTTTTTGTTATAAATATTGAAGCCATGGATATTTACATCCGGAGAGCCATTCAAAAACCCAATTGTGACAATGCACGTGCCCTAAGTCACGAAATCAGGCGGTCAATACAAAATAGATGATTAATATCGGATGTCAGAAAAAGAATTTAAAATTCATCAAGAGATATGAACAAAAAGAAAAGCCAGTAGAAAATGTTTAAATCAAGATATTAAAGATATAATGATTCAAAAAGAGGAGAAATGAATTGGGATGAATCACATTTGAGAAGATTTATCTCAGGAGTAGATAGCTTCTTGTTTTCCAAGATTGGGCCAGCATCCAAATATGGAAAAGTGGAAATGATAGTCCAGTTCTCAACAAATATGTATTCCTCTCCTTACTAAATTCCGACAACAATGAATAATGTTCAAGCTCAGGTAGCAACATAAAACTTGTTCAACAGAGGCTGAAGTCTCTGAGACATTTTTCAGCCACCATTTCAATCAGTCGATTGGGAAGAGTATCGGGAGAAAAAATCAATTAATATAGGAAAAAACTAACAGATACGCCAATTCTCAATTTATCTCTCATGAAGTACAGACCCAAAATGAAAAAAGACATACAAGAAACAAAAATAAATCCCGCTGTAAAAGTTATTATTACTCGGAAAGGAAAAGCACTTAACTAGGAAGAGTTATATGCAGAAGCTTTATGCAGGACAGGATGTTTAATTAACATCAGAACCTTCTAAAGACAACTTGAGAGATACGGCAAGATGACTTCTGCCATGAATGCTGAATAATATGCCAAAAATAAGATTCATGAAGACTGAACTCAATATATTTCATGTATATATTGTAGGATTAGTAAGTTAAAGCTGCACTACCCCATATATCATAATCAACAGGATCGAGAGTTCAAGATATTAGTTTAGTGAATCCAGATTGCATAAAAGACTGCCAGGACAACCTAAATGTTTAAGGTCATCATGCAAGGATCATAATATCATGAATTTATGAAATCAAGATCAACGGCTATAAATTATACTTCCCTGGATCAAGTGGAGATAAAACACAACACTAGAATATTAAAATAACTACGCATCCCTAACGCTATTGTTCAACACCATCTTTTATATGACTTTTCAACATCATCTTTTATATGACTTTATAACTTCAAAATGCAATACCATAATTATTATATAACAATCGCACCAAATAGGAGATGAGAAATCATTGATCCGTTGTTTTTAGCTTACTGCTAATTTTAGAGAAGGAATTACTGGTTTCAAAGCTACACTCCCTGCTTGTATCCCTCCAGAACCCAAAGCCCGCATAAATTTTCCTAATTGTCATGTGCAGAAACAGCGGATTAAAGGTATAGTGCGAATAAAACAGTGGACGTTCCAAGTGCACGTGACTATGAAGCAATTTTACAAAATAAGCAAAAGGTTACAACATTGTGTTCACCATTCAACACTGCAAAGCATTTTTGCAGAGCATATACTAAGGGCTACGTTCCTTAAGAGTTGGTGAATATAATGTCTTGTACCTTTAACATGACAGGGAACGGAAAAATGAATATTAAAAGGCTAAAAGAAAAAGTTATTTGACAAGCAACACAAACCTCTGTAATTTCCATTCCTTGTGGTTGATACTTAATACATTCAACATATTTCAGATCTCTGGCAAGATGATGAGGCTCAACTACTTTACCACGTAAAATTATATGAAAGTGGTTAGGAATATGGAGATATAAAATGGATGAGTAGACCTGTAAAGATTAAAAAAAAAAGAGAAAATTAATTACGAAGGAGAGCTAAGGCAAAATAAACTTGAATGCATGCCCATTACTCACTCTAAGGGAATACCGGAGAAGGTTGGCAATATGCATTTTAGTCATCATGTTACTCATGAGACCTTTTTCAACTATCTTTTGTGCACCACTTATCATAATATCCTACAAGCAAGCACAAGGATTTGATCAGAACAACAACAGATGCTGACATAGAGTAAATATGTATTAATAATAATACTTACTGATGAATCAGATTCAAAGTTGAGCTCCATCTCTCCATCATCATTGAACCAAAGGTTATAAATGATTATTTTGGTGCCATGATGTCCTATGTTATCAAACTGCTCATTAAATTCAAAGCACGGGTAAATGTAAAGTTTTGAAGAATAAGATAGTCGTGGAATTAGTATGGAAGTTAGTCAGAGTCCGTGCAAAAAAAAAAAATCAAACGGCACAAGTTTAGAACTACAACTTTCTACTATGGAATACAGGGATCTTTCAACCTCGCAGACTAATATATCTGCAAGAAGTACTGGCTCCTTGGCAGTATGGAACTTAAAAAAGGGCCAAGTACAACAAAAAGATAAAACACATTTTTTCTTGTTGACTTCATAGACACAAATTTGTGCTACTGTAGTATGGTGTCTGACTTGACAAACAACATGATTATAAATATCAAACTTCTCTTTTTCACTTAAACGACATCACATATGTGTGTTTCCACGATTTAATTGAAATTACGAAATTTATTTGTTTCTCTAAATAGAGAATTCATCGTGGCGTTTAGACTTTGAACATCTCTGACTTGTGTTACTATTCTTTACAGAAACCAAAAAAAGCCATACTTATCGAGGGGTCTCTACTTTATAACCTGTCAGGAAGATATGATAAATTCATGCATAGCTGGCGTAATCCTTTTCTAGCGAGCTCTCAACCTAGCATGTCCCACTTTATCTCAGAAACAGATTCTTGTCCATAATTAACAATGGAGTCTCTAGCCTTCAAAAGTACACGTCATAAAGTGCAAACAAAGAGTATGGATAAAAGTTAAAAATGGGCAAGAATATATCAGAGCTGGATTAGAAGGGTAATGTGAAAACGGTACTTTTGACACTACCAACGGTGAGCAAGGTTCCACTCCCAGAGCTCACATACACTATCTCCATAAATTCTCATGTGAGGTCCCTTCGTAAATGCTAGTCTGCAAATGTTGACTTCCAGTTTGAAGAAATGGCAATCACTGATGGGAACCCAATGATGGGATCTCTTCTATATAAGCATTTCTCTGTTGTCAGCCCCCTCATACTCTGGGTTGGTGTCTTAATCCCAATTGGAAATCATCAGTAGTCCCGCCGTTTCCTAATTCCAGTGATGAATCCACTGTCTGAAAAGATCCAACAAGGGTATGATGATAGGTTTTAAGACCCCTGACAGACCCCTTAGTCTTCCCTGGGTGCGTGTGCAGTAATTGCAGGGTCGGAGCACCTCAGCTGACAGCATTTATTTTCTGACGTTGCACATTTATTTTCTGGCGTAACACCTTCTTCCTTTAGCATTCCTCCTCTTCGTCCAGTTCTCAATGGAAAAGGCACCATTAGGTCTGGGTTAATGTAGGGGGGGCTCCTCTTTCCCTTCATCAACTTGGAAGAAACTAACAGGAGAGAGGGCAAAGCAGACAACAGTGAGCTGAGCGTCCACCCCACTGATAGCCTCCCTTAATGATGCCCCCCACCCCACTAAACTACATTGAGGTATTTCTGGCTGCAGTGGTTGCACCCTTCCCAGGGCCGAATTTCAACAAAAGGAGGGTCGGTCTACATGAGCATTTTTCTGCCATTATTGCCTACGTTTGGTAATCACCAAGGTGTTGGTCTACACTATTTTTTTGGATTAAATAATTAAAAATTTGGCACCTCCTTATAGTCTGGCCTAACACTAGATAAACCCAAGTCCTCTTCCAGAGTTATCAGAAGATCAACTCAGGCCATGAAGAACAGTTTCAATTGACTTAAAACTGTATCTGTTTTTCCTCATTGAGAGCATGACACCAGCAAGCGGAAATAATCCGTCCATCAGACTCCCTTTTCCCATATCAAATTACATTTAACTAGATTATAATCAGACAAAAATCATCTTAACAATTAAACTTTTGTTTGGAAGCTCTATCATACGCTGCAACGCTTGAATCAACCAACTTGACTGACAATTACGAGAAGGCTTTGCACAATTATCTTATCTTCTAGTATTTAAGAGGCATAAGAATTTCAATTCCATGTGATACAGTGATAATCTTTTACTGGTCATAAGTCGTTTTATTGTGGAGGCAAGATAACGTGCTCATGCCAAAAACATTATCCTACTTAAGCCCTCAACATTTTATTTTGGATAAATTATGCTGCTCACCATTTCTATTTAACATGAAGGATGTCCATGCAGGCAGATCGACGCATAGATAACCAACAGAGTAAAGTAGGATTTTCTAATAACTCTTAATATCTATCCTTGTTTTATATTCCTACACAATGTTGAAGTAGTATCTAGTCTGATTTTTGGTAGGAAACATGAATATTGCATTCACTACCCTAAGACAGCTCTATCCCTCTCTCCCCTCACAAAGTGAATGAAATGTTCCCTCTCACATATATATTAACACCAAAACTTGCTTGCTTCAGAAGATAGTGACTTACTTGCCTCAGAAGTTCAGCTTCTGTTGAAAAGGGTGACCATTTCATCAGCATAGACAAATTACAAGCGAAATGTTTTGGACTATGGTGCAGCAACCTCCCAAATTTACCAGAGGGCAAAATTTCATAATCCACCTAAAAAATGAAAACCGTTTTAAACAATACTAAAAAATAGTTCAGAATATATATTGAAGACAATACAAATTTTGGCATTCCACCCACAATAGGAACTCTTATGTCGTCAGAGAGTGTCTTCTGCAAAAATGTATAAGAAAGAAGCCCAGTGCTCTGTGTCGAAGTCCTGACAACAACAATAAAATTAAGCAGCCCAATCAGTGGCATAAGAACAAGTTAAATGAGACATGGAAAAAAAAAATCCCTCGTATAAACTCAAAGACCTTTTGGTACAAAGATTAATGAATTGCACTTTCATCATTTGATGACCTTCAGTTCAGAAGTACCAAGATAGCAAAGCTTGTGGTTGTGAAGAATACCAGTATTTAACACATTAGAGAAATTCCTGTGTGAAGGTCCATTTATTAATTCGCATGTGCAATTGAAGTGCTGCTGCTACCATAAGAGGAAGGGCAGAGAAAAGTATCGCTGGAAGCAAGTGAAAAAGGAACATAAAAGAATGTGTCATCAGAAAAAATGAACAGCAGTTCTAAGGAGGCCCGGACAACCTTGCACAATCTGGTGCACTTGATGACCAGGTGCATTATAGGAGGATGATAGAAGAAGGGAAGAAAAAGAATAAAGGGATGACAGATAAAGCAGAAGAATTGACAATCATGGTTGGAAAATTGATTGGTTCTGAGACAGCCTATCCATTCACACCATTTACATCTGCTCCAACGATGACTGGACACCATTTATGGAGGATTCATTTTTTGATATGCAGCACTATTTATGATATGGAGTAAATGATATGGAGTACCATTTGCAATGACCATTTACATCTGCTCCAAAAATCACTATACATATCATTTGCAAAAAAATGGATACTCCATAAAAGTAATTCAAAACATAAACATTGCTAACCAAATATAATATTTTTTTTAATGAATTCTGTTGCTAATCTCCTTTGCTTTCACAGGTGGTCATAAGCATCATCATAAAAGATTAAAATGACTGATATTGGAAAACAATCGGTTGGAGCAATGTTACTATATAATCTAAAAGCGATAATACGTGAGCATCAATGATGATAGAACGGATAATTTGATATCCCTTACTAACCCTCCACGCATGCTGCGACTGAAAACGATAACATCTGCTCCAAGTCGCATAGTGCTGGTCTTGAAACCATTTCCATCTGGGTACGATGTAACAAATCAACTAAGCTTGCTAGGAAGGCAAGAGAGTAAACAAGAAGAAGAACCAGCAGAGGATTGTCATTAATACACTGTCCAATAGCAGCATCTGACTGCTTGTCAGAAAACCCGAAGCTCATGCAGCGTCTCAGGGTTTCAGGATCCATTCCTCCTCCATCATCTTTATGAATTCATGGGAGACTCTTAAGTGAATTTTCATAACAACGGACAAGAGAAACAATATAAAAATGATTCACGATTTTCGTGTTGAACATAAACGTTTTTGACAGTACCTTGAATCAGCAAAGTAGGAGATCCATCCCGCGGGTTTTTGATTGTATCTACAATCACATATGTTGCACCATTTTGTATCTAGAAACGAAAAAGAAAAAAGGAAAAGGCATTTGTGATTCAGAAGAATAATTCGCACGATAATACTGTCATCCCGGGTCATATGCAGCATGCAAACTTAAATGGATCGTACCTCATCAACTGCATTGTCAAGCAATTCCGCTATTGCTGCAAGAAAGAGATTATAAAGCACAGCAAAACAATCAACATGGTTTGATGACAATAAGAAGGCAAAACTGGAGAATCTCCAGCATCAATAATTAATTTATCGTACCACCAAAGGCCCACTTATGAGAAGTAGCATTTGAATGAAGAAACTTAGGATGCACACGAAGATAATTGTTGCCATCTGTTTCAAGATAATCATTGCCATGTGTTAATTTAATGAGTCAAACTCGATCGAAAATGTAACAATTACGCAGATCAGAGATGAGAGACATCTGTGAAAGCAGGTCATCATCATGAATGAACGTCAAAGACCTTGAGAACTAGCTTTAGAGGCTTTTCCGACTTCATAATGTCCAGCCTTCCAGAACTGTCGGCATTGTGGTGCAAAGCAATCAGCTGAGACATTAGCTGCTGGTCCGTTTTCATCATCGCTGGATAAGTCGATGACCTCCAGTGAACTCATTTTGGATGCTGCGAACACAAAAACCCGAAAAACATGAAGTCAGGCATGCATGGAGGATAACAACTAGAAACTGACACCGAAAACATGAAAAGCTGGAGCAACGAAGAAGAACGCATTTGGTAGCAGAGGAAAATGCTTACGTTAGTCGACTCAACAAGAGCTATTGGGTTACTCCCTGCTATAAGTCGACTCCCTGATTCGAGCCGTATGAAGGGAATCAATGCTCCGGACCGAAGGTTCCTCCGACACCTGGTCTTCTCCGACGCATATCAGCTTAGCTGCACTCAACAAGCCCTGGGTTGGTTTGCCTTCCTTTCTCAGGTGAAGAAGCAGCAGCGGCACGACACAAACTATCTACCAACTAAGGTTGCCGGACATGAAAGGAGACCCGGCCCCTTCTGATTCTCGGTTCGAGCGGGCCCCGCTCTGTTTTAGGCTTGTACTGGGCCGGAGCGAGGCGTCTGGTACTCCCCTGTCAAGTGACAGGCGGAAGCTGCGGGTTCGAGCCCCGTCAGTCCCGAACTAAGATCCGATAACATGGTGAAACACTTTAAAGGAAGGTTTTCACAGGAATGGGAGGGAGTGTATGGCTATGGAGATAGGGATATAAAAAAAGAGATATATATGTATATATAGTTTTTTATTATTCTCTGTGTCCTTTTGGCGAGGGCTAGTGAAATTTCTACTGTAATCATTTTGCTATATCGATTAAGAAAATTGTATTAATGCATCATATATTCAAACTGGCTTGCCACTTAAGAGAAAGTAAGAGCCTAATGCGCACCTATTAAGCCTCAAAGGGTAGCCTTCTATTGTGCTTAGCTGTGTTGTTTCATGATAATTTTTATTTTTATTTAAATAAATTGGTGAATATATATATGTGTATATTTATTAATTTGTATAATGTGATAAAAAGTTTCTCCATACAATAAACCCAATGTGCATGAGGCTCTTACCTTGCCTTAATTGGCAAGCCAATTTGATTATTTCACGTATTAATATTTATATTTTAAAAAAAACTACCATGTGGGTCAATAGTTGATATACTAAAATGATCAGACTAGAAAATTAATGATAACTATTATTTTATTTAAAATAATGGGGCGAATATATATATATAGATATGTGTGTTGATTTATTAATGATGTGTCAGATACTAAAAAGTTTCTCCATAAAACAGACCCAATGTGCATTAGGCTCTTACCTTGCCTTAATTGGCAAGTTATTTTGATTACATCATGGATTAGTATATTTTATTTTTTAAAAAACTATCTTGTGGATCGATAGTTGGTATACTAAAATGACTAGAGTAGAAATTCATGATAATTATTATTTTTGTATAAAATAATTTGGTGAATATTTATGTCTATATGTATTAATGTATAACAGATTATGAAAAGTTTCTCCATAAAACAGACCCAGCATGCATTAGGCTTTTACCTTTCCTTAAATAACAACCCATTTTGATTATATCATTCACTAATATAATTTATTTTTTAAAACTATCACGTGAGTCAATAGTTGGTATACTAAAATGATTAGAGTAGAAAATCCATGATAATTATTATTTTTATATAAAATATTTTGGTGAATATATATATGTGTGTGTGTGTTTATTAATGTATATTGGATAATAAAAAGCTTCTCCATACAACAGACCCAACATGCATTAGGCTCTTACCTTGCTAATTGGCAAGCAATTTTGATTATATAATACATTAATATAACTTATTTTTTAAAACTATCATGTGGGTCGATAATTGGTATAATAAAATGATCAGAGTAGAAAATTCATGATAATTATTATTTTAATATAAAATATTTTGGTGATATATATGTGTGTGTATATTTATTAATGTATATCGGATAATAAAAAGTTTATCCATACAGCAGACCAAGCATGCATTAGGCTTTTACCTTGCCTTAATTGGCAAGCCATTTTGATTATATCATGCATTAACATAATTCATTTTTAAAAACTAACATGTGGGTCAATAGTTGGTATATTAAAATGATTAGAGTAGAAAATTTATGATAACTATTATTTTAATGTAAAATAATTTGGTGAATATATATGTATATGTGTGTGTATTTATTAATGTATATCGGATAATAAAAAGTTTCTACATACAGCAGACCAAACATGCATTGATCTCTTACCTTGCCTTAATTGGCAAGCCATTTTGATTATATTATGCATTAATATAATTGATTTTCTAAAACTACCATGTGGGTCAATAGTTGGTATACAAAAATGATTAGAGTAGAAAATTCATGATACTTATTATTTTTATTTAAAATAATTAGGTGAATATATATATATATGTATATTTATTCATGTATATCGGATAATAAAAAGTTTCTCCATACAACAGACCCATGCAAGGAGGCTTTGATTTGAAGAGACGGCTTTTATCTTTATTTTCCCGCCAAATGTCAGTTCCTACTGCTTTAGCGCTTCAGCACTATAAGTACATCTGTATGGCGTTCTCTCTCATGCACACATAGTCGTCGTCGATCAACCATCCCATTTCACCCTTGGACGACCATCCAACCTTCTCTCGTCCCTACCGGCTGCCGCGTTCTTCCCTGGGAGGTGAATGAGGCTTGTCTACGAATCTTCCAATTCGATCTAGGTTCTCCACTTTCTGTGCAAATTTCATCTATAGCTGCAATGGGACTCTACCATTTGGTTTCTCACTCGCTTTGCTCGATTTTCGCCTTGTAATTTTCTCCTTTGGATTATTTATTTACTGAAGTTATGGTGGAACTTTGCTTGAATCCAGAGATCTGAATAGTTTCCAACTTTCCTTCCTGTTGTTGATGAGGATTCTAGATGCTCCTCTTTGTCTTGGCTGTGAATTTATTTGGACGCTTACATGTATGGTTCCATCAGGCTTACTTACTGCGGTGAATTTGGTCACACGTTGATAAAAACTTGGAAACCGTGTAGAAGGCTGTTCAAGTGGCGTAAAAATTAAATTGATGATTTTCTAGATAATGCCGCCATAGTAATTCTATTTCTCCGCACATGTATATTTTCCCCCGGTTTCTGTCCGAAATTAATCATAGGCTAGTCAGAATTAAATTTGCTTCCATGGAATTCACGGTTTAAGAGGCTAGTATATTCCATATAAATCCGAAGTAGTTCTCGTTCTTCAATTCCTTGATGAGCATTAGGATCAGCTAAATTTATTTTAAACGGGATTCAAGATTATAAGACGACCGAACATTACAGCTAAGTTGGTGTGGGTCCCATTAGAGCACGAATTTACTCTATTCCTGCTTTGTGAGTTACAATACTATACTGTGTCAACCAGTTAAAAACATTTATTATAAAAGGTATTTAACGAATGAGAACAGTGACAATTGCGACGGAAGATTTTATCGAATCAATTCCAGTAAAACAATAATTGTTTCTTAATGGTCATATATTTCAATTATTGTTATACGGGGTATATTTTGATCAATTCTTCCTGAGTGAATTTTCTCCAGGAGTAACGATTAAATTATGTAAGCATGTACGGTTCTACTCCATATTGCATTCGTGAAACCTTTGCGGTTAATTTTCTCCTGCAATATCGTAGCCTTGTGCTCAAGCAGATTACTGGGAAGCTAGTTCACCTATACCTCTCCTGTTCTTAATGAAATGGGTGGGAATGCGCACAATTTTTCAAAAAACTTTAGACAAAACGTTCGTAGCTCGTGGTTTTAGTAATTTAAATACAGATTAGCTCGGTATCCCTTAGCATTTGGGAATATTTTTTCTCATAATGTTGGCTTCCAATGCTTACATCTCAATCATATAGGAGTGCCAGGTTTTTATGTTTTGAATAAATCTCTAGAAGTTAAAATTTTATGAATTGGAAAATTTATAGGTTCATGTTGTAATTTTAATCCCCTTGAACTTTGTTCTACTTTGAGGAAAAATGGTGCTTTACAGATAATGCTCATCTTCTATAGAGGGAAGACAAATTTTCTAGCTTTTCGTTGGAATAGGATCCTGTATTAGTTGTTTTTATATACTTCCGTGGGTATGTTAACTCTTTTTGTGGATCTCTCAAAAGTTTTCCTCGAACCTAGACAAGTTTTATTGTACAATGGCGGTCATGTCTGTGATTCGGCAGAGTGATGAATCTATTTTGCCTAGTCTTACTATGTCCATTAGTTTGAAACCGTTAAAACTGTCATCTTCTTGTTATCTAATTCCGCCTGAACTTGCACTACTAAGCTTTCTTGCACAACCCAGCTCACATTATCACTTTCTCCTTAGAGTTTTTCCTCCATGGATTCATATTCACTGAGAGCTGTTGCAGATATACCTGCGCCCTTCCGTAGCATATTCAATTTCAGGTAATATATTCGAAATGTTTCTATGATGGTTTAGATGATTATTTTTTTAGTTCCTTCTATGTAGTTGTAGTTCTCCGTCAAGAGTTCTTTTGATTTGTTCTCCGCCATAATGAACACGGGGATATGTCTTTGCTTAAGCCTTCCCCCACATAATGCGCTCAGACAATTGAGTATGATTTGTTCTCATGCTTATAATGGCAAATTTTAAACCTTGTTAAAGATTTGTACTATCTGCTCTTTTTTATTTTATTTAAATAATTTTTAATAAATTGGCTTGATTGTTTCGTCGGATGTCTCTTGTTGATCATACATGGCCATAGTAGTTCACTGAGGTTTTGTCATAGAGGAGTGTCAATATCTTCTATCCATATGGATTTGGTCATTCAGGTTGAACTATGTGACGTGTTCATTAGAACTGAGATTCTCTAACCCATTTTCTGTTCACACTATGCGTTACCACTCATGGAAATTGGAATGTCCTTTATAGGTGCCACATCATGATATAGCCATTTTTTTTAAGACGAGTACATTACTTCAGTAACTTGTTATTCATTTGCAGATATTTCAATTCTCTACAGAGTGAATGCTTCTCCTGCTGTTTCCTCTCTGATATGAACATGATCATCTCTGCACCAACCGGAAGTGGAAAAACAGTGCTATTTGAGCTTTGCATACTGAGGCTTCTCTCAAGGTTTCTCTCTGGGGATGGAAAGTTTAACCACATTAAAGGCACGCTTAAAACAGTACGTCCCCTTGTTCTCGGCAGCTGGACAAGTTTTCTTAGAAATGGTTTTGATATTTTGGACATTTTTATCAACATAAGGCATCGTCTTCTGGATAGCATTGACCTAGCTGCACAGATTCGACAGAAGATTCCATTTATGGGTGTATTGGAAAGTGGAGTCACAATATGACCCAACTTTCTTGGTATGCACCGGAAAAAGACCCATAAAATAATGAATATCATCATGTATTTAATTACTTACTTTACACTCTATCTTGGGTGGATCGGGTTGGCAACTTTATGATTACAGAAACTTATCGACATTTGAGCGAATTCTATGAGTATAATTTTCCTTGCCTTATGTCTTTTATTGGCTTCAGAGATCTATTCTGAGTCTTTTCCCCCTCCTATGCATTCTGAAAGATTTACATAGCTCCATCAAAGGCCCTAGTACAAGAGAAACTCCGTGATTGGAACCAGAGGCTTGGTTCCTGTGGAGTCAGTTGCTTGGAGATGACAGGTGATAGTGAATCATCTAATTCGAAGTGTATACAAGAGGCTGATATCATCCTAACCACGCCTGAGGTCAGTATTTATCCAATCGTGCTATCATTTCTGAGTTGTCTTAAAGTATTTTATTTTTTTAATAATACGTGGCATCATTTATCGACAAAATTTACAGAAATTTGATGCTATGACTTGTCACCGAATAAGAGCTGGTGGTATAAGTTTTTTTAGTGATATTTCCCTGGTACTCATTGACGAAGTCCATTTGCTGAATGATCCACGTGGAGCTGCACTTGAAGCTATAGTTAGCAGAATCAAAATGCTCTCCCGTATCCCAGACATGGAATCTTGCCCTTTGGCTAATGTTCGATTCCTGGCAGTTTCAGCTACAATCCCTAATATTGAAGACCTGGGTAATTATTTTTGTCGTGATGAGATTTAAGAAATTTATTGCCTAATAATTTTATGATTTTTTTTCAAGTATTCAGTTCTTACTAATTTTCTTGTAGCTGAATGGCTCATGGCCCCTCCAGGGGGAATTAAGAGGTAAATTTTTGGTTCCTTTATCCAGGTGCAAAGCAGCCCCCCCTAAAGGACTCTTTCCTTGATGGTCTTTCATAAATCTTTTTGACGCAGATTTGGTGAAGAGATGAGGCCTGTAAAATTAATGACAAAGGTTCTCGGTAATTTTCTTTTCCTCTTGCCACCGTTGAGCTCTCCCATTGTGCATTCTCCCAAATACCACTTGATGCTTAAAAAAATATGTTCGTTAAGGTATTCCTCAACTGATTGACGGAACATCCTGGTAAGATATAATATTTAGATTTGCTTTTACTCTCCAAAATCACATAATATCAAGATACCTCATCTTCGAAAATGATCATTACTTGAAATGATTTTAGACCATATTATTATGTTGAATAATCAAAACAACAATTTCTTCTTCTTCGGTCCACTCTTCGGCAACATTACATTAGTATTGTTCATTTTATGTATATATACCGTTGATCTGTAATTTTTCTGTTTGAAAGTTGCAATGCAATGATGGCTAGGAATCTGGGGTATTAACTGAAAATTTTTAGTATATTTATTTCATTTTCGTAGACAACATAGCAACCCATTCCTCTTTTCTGCTAAATGACCGCTGAATTTATTTTTTTCTTCGTCGCCACCCATAATTTTTCAGGCTATGCCCAGGCAAGAAATGACTTCTTATTTGAAAGCGTAAGTGCTTGAGATATTTCTCATCCTACGGCATACGGGCATTATAATTTTTCCTCGATAAACTCTGTCCTTAGCAGAGGAGAGCTGTGAATGAGGGATCTTTCTTTTTAGTGTTTCTGATTGGCTAGTATTTTTTTTTCTCATTTTGACAGCGCCTCCAAACTTTCATCTTTGGTAAGGAAAATACATCTATCCCATATATATTCTCCAACCTTTTTCCATCTTTCAATTTTCTTTGATAATAAAAATAAAATCCACTGTGCGTATGATCACAGATATCCTCATGCAACATTCTGCTGGAAAATCTGCGCTCATTTTTTGTTCCACCAGAAGGGGAGCCCAAGAAGCAGCCCAAGGCCTTTCTCGCACTGCAATGGGGCTCGGTTGTTCAAATCCATTTATAAAATCCAATCAACAACGAGAAAGATTAAAAGAAGCCTCTTTATCTTGCAGTGATAAACAAATGCAGTCATGCATTCCCTACGGCGGTAATTATCTACGTATTGGCCCGTTTTGTCCACTAAAAAAGGCTGTTTTACTTTTGATACATAAATTTTATAATCTGTTTCACGAAAATTATCTTGCAACTTCATATTTTTTTAGTCAAGAAAGTAAATCATTATTGAATGCAGTCGGATACCATAATGGAGGCCTGTGCTTAAAAGATCGAACCCTCGTTGAGGGACTTTTTCTAAACGGTGATCTTCAAGTTCTGTGCACTACAAATACCCTGGCCCATGGTATCAACTTGCCCGCGCATACAGTGATAATTAAATCAACTCAGCACTTGTATGTAATAGTCATCATATTCTTATTTGTTAAATGATAAGATACTCTAATGGACCATGTAATTCACGATTCTTGCATCTTATGACAGTAACAAGGAGAAAGGTCGCTATGTAGAATATGACCGGTCAATGATTTTGCAGGTTTGTCTGTATTTTATCATCTTTAGGTGACGTGCAATGCTGTTTATTTTTGAGCTTTTTCATCCTGCATCTATATGTCGTTTTCCTCTCGAAAGACAAAATTAACGAAAAAATAATTAAATATAATCTTGATAGTTACTTGAGCTGTTTTAAGGAGAAAATGGACCAAATATTAGCTCTTAAAGAAAATTCTTCAAGTGTGGCGTCGGTGCCGTTTGTCATGGACTTGTAAAGACTTAAACGAGTAAGCTATCACCAAGCTTTTGTGTTTTAATCTGTCCTTATGGAACCTGTTGATCATAAAGCCATTCATCAGTGTGGTATTTTTGATAAAAAACGTTCTTTTTTGCAAAACCGTGAGTCTTCTCAAACTAAGAATAGAAGGCTGGATGTGCCCAGAAAATTTCCTCTGTTTAGGGTTATCTTTTAGTCCACTTTCACTCGGTAATGCCTGGACAGTCTGAATCAACCGATTAAATCAACCCCATGTCGTGTCAGTAGTGGTCGCTTTATAAATAAAAATCAGCCTACAGATGTGGTGGCAGGCTTTATATCATTTCAGGCTATATATGTTCGTTTTAAAACAATATGCGCCTAGCGACTATATGTCCCTTTCCTCGTTCACTAACTTCTGAAATATCAATTTTCCTTGCTTGAAACTTCAACTAAAGATGTGCGGGAGGGCTGGACGCCCACCATTTGATGATACCGGCACAGTTGTCATAATGACCAGAAGGGAGACCGTGAGTTCATTACTGTAATTTCTCTACAGTATTTTTATGCATTGTTGACTTCTTTAGTTTCATTGTAACGAACATCAGTACCAATACTATTCCATCTAGTTTGAGTCTTGCTTTATCAGTCTTATATGCCGTATCTTCGTTAAATAATTATAGATTTACGCATTTTTCTACAATTTTAGAGCCCGAAAAAAGATATTTTTCATGAATCCTGGGATGAGCTTTTGTTCATATCCTCTGTGCACGTTCAAGGCGTCTTAAAAGGATTTAATCTCCAGCCTTGCCATGCTCGCAAAATGTCTTCTTTCCTGTATAATTGGATCACAACCAATCAGAGAGTGGTTCAGAAGTTACTTTTCCAAATTTTGCACTAATTTGCTCTAATTTTTTAATTGATATCAGGTACATCTATATGAGAATCTCTTAAATGGTTGTGAGATGGTGGAATCCCAGTAAACTCTCGATCTTTGTTCGACACTGGATTCGGTGCTACAAAGTCCTCATGCTTGCCATCATCTAACATTTTTCTACTCTTACTGCAGATTACATGCCTGCATGACAGAGCATCTGAATGCGGAGATCGTCCAGTTTACCATTTCAGACATCAGTTTGGCAATTGAATGGCTGAAATATTCCTACTTATATGTGAGAATAAAAAAGGTAATATATGATGATCAATATTAATACGCAGTCGATATTTTCTTGCCCTTGATCCACATCAATCCCTTGATTTACTGCTCAGAATCCTGAAAATTATGGAGTTCAGAAAAAAATCCCCTATGAACGTCTGGATAAACACATGCAAGGTACAATTAGTCTCACATATAGTTACTAGTTTCTTTTCTCGGAACTCATTTTATTCTGATTAATTGTTTTTCATTTTTTATCATGACAGATATATGTGTCCAAAAAATTAATGAGCTCTCAAAACATGGGCTGATTTGGACAGATGAGGACGGTTTCCTCCTGAGGCCTTTGGGTACGTTCATCTCATTTGGAATTCTCCTTCTCCCATGAAAGAGAGAAAATATGAAGTAACTCATCCATTCGATCTTATCCTGATATGATTATTTGACGCAAATGGGACTATGTTTTAGTTTTCGCGATGGTCATGAACATAGAAAATAATAATTCATGCCGTCGATCTACCCTGTTTGACTGATCAAGGCAGGAAAAAGGTGCATAATTCATCATTCGATGATTTTATCTTGATGATTATCTGATGCAGATGGGACTATGTTTTAGTTTCCCTCAGCTGATATTTGCCATGATCATGAACATAAAACATACAAATCCATCCCTTCTTCCCACGGTGGTCAATTAGTGTCTTTTATGTAAGAAGTTTCCTCTCAGTCCTTAATTACACCCTCTTCCCACTCTGCTCTCTCTCTCTCACACACACTCTCTCTCTCTCCACATCCCTCCCACCCTTATAAGACAGTTATCCAGTTATGAAATTTGAAAAATAGTAGGTTTCCATGCATCCTCAACACCTGCGAGGAGGAGTTCAAGATCTCACTCATCTGCGTTGACGAGACTAACCAATCCGTCCGTTTTTTTGTCGCCATCGTGCATCTCTCTGATATGTTTTTTTTTTCCCATGCACGCAGAACCCGGAAAGCTAATGACGAAATACTACCTGAAATTCGGCACGATGAAGAACGTCGTTCAAGCTCCGGAGAGCTGTAGCCTGGAGGACGTGCTCCGCATAGTATGCCGCTCCGAGGAGATCTCCTGTAAGCGGAGTAGCATCACATCCCCTCCCCGAACGAGCCCGTTGACATTGCCCAGACCAACGAATATGACACTCTCTTTGGAATCATGTTCCAAGGGATCCAGCTGAGGCGCAACGAGAAGAAGCTCCTCAACGACGTCAACGGCGACAAGGACGGACGGCTTCGATTTCACGTCCTCGCAGATAATGGCAAGAGGAAGAAGCGCATCCAGACGAGGGAAGAGAAGATTTTCGTCTTGGTCAACGACTGCTTGACCGGCGACCCGACGGTCCACGACCTATCTCTTATCCAGGTGCTGCTATTCCTTCCTCTCGGCCGTTTTCGACACCACTTTCATCCTCTTAAACTTCCACTCCAGTGAGGTCTGAAGATTTATATAAACCCTAGGACGTGAGCTCCATATGCTCGAACGGGTGTAGGATCGCCAAGTGCATGAAAGAGTGCTTCATCTACAGAAAGAGCTACAGAGGTGCTCTTAACGCCACCCTCCTCGCCAAGTGCTTAGACCAGAGGCTCTGGGAGAACAGCCTCTTCTTGCTAAAACAGCTCCCCGGCATTGGAATGGTCACCGCCAAGGTCCATCTCACCTCACCTCCCCACCCACCATGCGTTTAGTGCTCAGTTTTTTTTTCTTTTTTTTCTTTTTTGGAGATTGAACTCATGTTCTTGTTCTTGTCCTTGGAGGGGAATTTTGTTTGCAGGCACTTCGTTCGGCAGGGATTCATTCGTTTGAAACCATGGCGGAAGCCGATCCTCGGAAAATAGAAATGATAACAGGGCGTAAGTACCCCTTCGGGAACCACATAAAGGAGTCCCTGCTGTCGCTGCCGCCCAAGGTTGACATGCGGATCGAGGCCGATGAGGACAAGAGGCAAGGGAAGTCAAAGCTGTTCATCTGGTTGACTCGCGTTTCACAGTCAACGTCGAGAAAGCGGCACTACGCCGACTTGGTACGTGTTTAATGGAACCACTCCATTTAGGATATGCGTAGCTCTCGATCCCCTTTGTTCCACCACATATGCCGAGCAAATATCAACCTCTTCTTCATGCAGATTGTGGGATCCGAAGAGGATAACCAGATCTTATTTCACGAGAAAATAAGGTGGCTCTTCTCCTGGAATATACTTAGTTCATAAATCCTGATTTTTTTAATTTAACTTTCCTCCTCTGGCATTTTCCTTGTTTTCATGAAACAGGGTTGACGAGTTCTTGAGGTACCCTCCCCCGTCTTCACCGGTCTCCCCGTTTTGTTTATTTTTTATTATTATTATAATAACTCAGACCCATACTAAGAATATGCACTATATTACCTATACTAGGAACTTTGCCATTTATTATTCATGAGATTCACTCATTGTTTTGTGGACGCCTCAGCCCCTATTCGGTGCCAATCTTCGCCTGGTGCCCGCAGAACGGAAGGTTGACCGTGGGAGCGGCTCTCATCTTCGAAGAGTACGGTAAATAATCCCCATGTGGTCAATCCCCGATGCCCAATGTTTCCTCCACACGTGGCTAACGCCCTCCTATCGTCCCGCACGAAGTTGGCCTCGACGTGCAGCAGAAGCGCGTGATCAGCAGGGAGAGCG
Organism: Spirodela intermedia; assembly: GCA_902729315.2. Lineage (NCBI taxonomy): Eukaryota > Viridiplantae > Streptophyta > Magnoliopsida > Alismatales > Araceae > Spirodela > Spirodela intermedia. The sequence goes on along the minus strand of LR746269.1, from coordinate 2,276,790 downwards.
CTCCGCCCCGCCCCACGGCACGTGTGAGCAGAGCCAGCGCCACAGAGTACCCACTCGCTAGGGAGATATACGTGGTCGAAGACGATGACGCCGCTGGCCCAGCTTCCCCAGATGCGCCCAGCTTCGACCTCTTGCCGGAAGACCGAGAGGAGCCAATCGAAGGTGACTATCCTTATCCTCACCTCATTTTCTCCCTCTTCCACCGTCATTCGATGATATTCGAGGACTCTCTGACCGTGCCAACGCCAGATTTGACCCAAGTGAAAGCTTTGACCGAGCGCACCGTCTTCGACCACATCCGGCGGAAGTCGAGGGATCTACCGGCGCTGACGACGTCGAAGGCCATGGTCTCCTCCTCCCTCGAGCCCTTGGCGCTCAAGAGACCTCGGACCCAGCACGACGAAATCGTACCCAATGGCGGGGGCATTACGGGCCCAGACTGCGCCACCGGCCGGGCAGGAACATACGAACCCTGCGAACTGGGTCCTGGCAAAGGTGAGTCTCCCCTCCTGACGTCCCCCCCTGCGGTGGGGGAGGCGCTGCCCTTCAAGAGCATCTTCTCCTTTCTCTGACCGCGTAAGCATATCCCCCATAGAAAGCCCAATTGGATTCATTATATTTTTTTTGGCGTTTTTTTTTGTACATATACAGAAGGGGGTTAGGTGGTGGTGGGGAGAGAGAGAGAGAGAGAGGGGTGAGTCTAGCCGCCCATTGACTTCGATAGCTGTGAGTCAAAGTCGTCGCCCCCATCGTTGTTTCCGGGCATAGCGGGCGACTTTACGGAAAAGCAAGTGACTTCACTCGGAAGGTTGTCAGTGGGACGTCGCAGAATTGGAATTCGCCACATGGGGGGAATGGGGACCAGCCAGTCGGCTGTTGGCGGCTACAGTCCCCACAGCGTAGCTTTCAGATTTATCCAGGACTTTGGAAGCGTCTTTGTCTGCTTATCTTCCTCCCTCTTGCGCGCGACTCTCTTCTGCTCTCTCTCTTCTCTCTCTCTCTGCGCCAGGCCTTAACTGGATTCAGCTTTCGACGTCTAGCAGAGGAGCCACCGGTTGAGGTAAGAATCCGATCACAAGCTGGGCATCTTCTCCCTTTTCCCGTGTTGTTTCATCGACGCGTTTTCCCGTCTTCTTTTTGTTCTTCGTCATGGAAGATTTCCAGATGTTCTCCGGGGAAAGCAGGAGCGTGGTCAACGGAAATCCGTCCCATGTCTCCGGGATTTCCTTTACTTTCTCCGGCCTTACCAGAGATGTTTTTATTGTCGCCATGATTCGTCCTTCTCTGCCCTCAATCGCCTTCCTGTGCTACGAGATGGAAAGATACTGATAACCCACAATTTCCCTTCCAGTCTCGGAGGACGAGGAGGAAGTCGTCGATGGTTCCCCTCATCTGAGCCCACAAGGGAAAGGAGCGGTTTCAACATATGGTGAAGGACGTTCCTGTGTTCTTCCTCCTGCTCCTCTCGTGTCTGTTGACGAGAACCCGATGTGATCCAAGGTCGCGAACGGTGGAGATCATCTGCTCGACGCAATTGGAACACAATACGACTGCATATGTTCCCAATTTTATAGCCGGCATGCAGAGCATCTCCGATCAGCTTCGAGTTGGTGGATTTGGCGTGGCGACGGTGGGTTCTGGACTAGATGCAAACTATGGACTGGCACAGTGCTATGGCGACCTCTCCCCGGTGGACTGCGTTCTGTGCTACGCCGAGGCGCGGACGATCTTGCCCAAGTGCTTTCCCTACGACGGCGGGCGGATCTATCTCGACGGCTGCTTCATGAGGTCAGCGAATTACAGGTTCTTTGAAGAGTACACGGGCGCTGAGGACAAGGCCCAATGTGGGAACACGACGAGGAAGAGTGCACAGTTCGGTCAGTTGGTGAGGAAAGCGGTGTCAGATGCGACCACCGCGGCGCCGGGCAATGGAGGCTACGCCAGAGCCTTTGCGACTTCTTCAGGCGCTACGAGTGAATCGGTTTATGTTCTGGCTAATTGCTGGAAGACGTTGAACTCAAGCTCCTGCCAAGCTTGTCTGACGGATGCAACAGCATTGGTGACGGGATGTGTGCCATGGTCGGATGGGCGGGCCCTTAAGATTGGATGCTTCTTGAGGTATTCAGACGTGAATTTTCTGAATCCTCTGCAGAGAAATCGGCGTTCAAAAGGTACCCCATGCTCTCAGAAGAAAACTTAATGTGGATGGAGCTTGCCTCGAGCTAAATCGTCTTCTGCTTTTCCGTGACTTGCAGGGATCACAATCCCAATCGTATTTGCAGTCCTTAGCTTAGTTGTTGTTATCGGAGTGGGAACAATTATCGGATATTTTGTTCGGAGGCGCATGATGATACAAAACAAAAGAAGACGTACTTTGACCTACCTGATCATTTCATTTATTTCATTGTCATCTTTACATCATTTGATTTTATTTATTTATTTATTGTGTAAGTAATCAATCCTCGAGCTCTATGAAATACCGAATGCCAAATTTTGTGCCACCTTTTTGCAGATGCATTTGATGCAGAGAACATGAAGTCCACTTTATGGAACAGTCATCTAAATTTCAAATATTCTACGCTTGAGAAGGCAACTAGATCTTTTTCTCCTGAGAACAAGCTGGGCCAGGGAGGTTTTGGTTCAGTTTATAAGGTAATCATTAGCAGATACTGCATAAACTTTCGTATTCTTCACTACCGGGTTTCTGAGACATGCTCAATCGTTCATATATTTCGGAGAACCCAACATTGTTGTGTTGATCGCGGATTAACCCCTGTTTCTTAGGGAGTTTTGTCCGATGGGAGAGAGATTGCGGTGAAGAGATTGTACTTCAATAATAAAAACAGAGCTTCAGATTTTTACAACGAAGTGAACATGATCAGCAGTGTGGAGCATAAGAATCTTGTTCGCCTGTTGGGTTGCAGCTGCGTCGGCCCCGAAAGTCTTCTAGTCTATGAATATGTCCCCAACAAGAGCCTCAACCTCTTCATTTTTGGTACTCTCATTCCCCCTTCAGTTCCTATAGTTTCATCCACATTATTTCCTCTAAGAAACATGCTTTGTATGAGTCGTTTATTTCAACTAGTATGATTACCGAGCTTCATATTCTTCATGTTCTTGCGCACATTAGCCTTGGTTCGGGAGTAATTCTATGATGAACCTTGACAGATCCTGAAAAAGGACAGTTATTGGATTGGCAAAAGAGACTTGAAATAATCAAGGGCACTGCCGAAGGTTTGGCCTATCTCCATGAGAACTCCAAAGTTAGAATAATCCACAGGGATATCAAGGCGAGCAACATCCTGTTAGACAACAAGTTTCGGGCTAGGATTGCCGACTTTGGCCTCGCGCGGTCATTCCAAGACGACCAAAGCCACATCACCACTGCCATTGCCGGGACCTTGTGAGTTTGTAGGATATCAATAACCCCCAAGACCCATGCCCAAAGGCTCTCAACTTTCCATTCTTATACCTGGTTTGTCGTTTCAGGGGATACATGGCTCCGGAATACCTTGCCCTCGGCCAGCTCACAGAAAAGGCGGATGTGTACAGTTTTGGTGTCCTTTTGATAGAGATCGTCACCGGCAAGTCCAACAACAGGAGCAAAGTCCCTGACAACTCTGAGAGCATCATTACTCTGGTAAGTCCTCTAATCCCTCTCTCTCATGTCAGAGCTGGCGCATTATAGAATTCTATTCTCTCATGCATACCAATCTTGGGGCCCTATCTGATCTGTTGAGAAATTCTCAGATGAAATAATTTACTTGGAAAGTCCATTTCTTTAACAATATTAATCTAAATAAATAAATATCAGCCGGCCCACGGGTTTATTCATAGAATGATCAAATATGGGACCAATCAAGAAATATTCATAGCAACATATCGATCTGGCAATTCCCATTGTTTTCTATTCCAGGCATGGAGGCACTTCCAATCAGGGACTGTGGAGGACCTCATCGATCCAAACATGAAGCTACATGACCACGAGAATCACACCCTCGTGAAGGCCGAGATCACTAGGGCAGTGCACATTGGGCTCCTTTGCACGCAGGAAATACCCTCGCTGCGGCCCTCCTCGCTGGGCGCCCTGCGGATGCTGCAAAGGATAGAGGAAACGCTTCCCCAGCCCAACAGGCCGCCGTTCACCGACGAGACGACCATGGAGCTGCCCAACATGACCGACGCCTCTCGTCTCTCCGACCGCCATCTCTTCTCCATCGCCACCGTCTCCGACACCTCCTTCTACCCAAGGTGAGTATGCTCCACCCCCCCACCATGGTTGAATCACAGAGTTCTTGCAGTCCCAAGTTTCTGACTTTATTTAGAAAAATGAGGCCTTCATGCAAATAGAGTGGCTATGCTGTAATTATGTCACATACACAGCTTCTTGCGCAGTATTATACTATGATTAGCCCTCTGAATGCATTGATTTTCTTGTTAGAGAGGGAAAGGATTGTGGGGTAATATGATCTTGGTCTATGTGGATCTTAATGTGATCTTAATTAGGTTAGGTTCATTGAGGACTCATCCAGTCAACTTATGGTTGATCTGACCCAGCTGATCATAATCTGAGATATTGCCAGTCCTTTTGGAAGGTATTCATGGGGTAAAACTTCAGCAAAACTTTCTTATAGGATGATTTTGTAATAAAAAAACATATCCTGATTAAATTATAAAATAGTGGTGCCCAATCCAGGATCTGAATCAGGGGACAAGATGGTCAGCGATCACGACCATGATGTTTCATAAGAACATGAGTTGACTTTGGGTAAGGAGCTTCATCGAGAAAATCAAGAGGCCTGCATGAACACAACCAAATAGGACGAAAATTAAGATCTGATATTAGACAAAAGTCAACGAGTGGGATGATGCTTTTGATTGCTCTCATCATTGGGGTGTTAACTAACCGGCTGGGCCTCCCCTTTGGAAGCCCAGAAGGAGGCCTATTATGGGCTGGGCTGGGCTAGCCGCTGTTCCTTATCGGGCTGGGTTCATAATCCCAATTCCATATGATCAGGCGGGATGTGTGGGCTTCTAATTGTCCTTGAAGACGCCCATTGGGCCATGTGCCACCTCCAGGATTAGAAGGGGAACTGACCAAATGGGCCTCCATCCCATCTGACAGAGTAGGGAGGCGTGATTGGGCCACGAGCCGATGGGTGGGACCCACCTTCATGGCTGTGATTCCTCGTCTATACAATCCTCCCACCTCTGAAGCGTCAGTTACCCTTACCGGAAAGAAGGCCCCACCCCCCTCCATCCTCAGCCCGCCGGAGCAGCGGCGCCGTCGCCGCCGACGACGGCGGCGATTCAACTGCGCACACCAAAAACCACACTCCCGTCAGTAGAGCCGGACACGCCCACTTCTCCCCCCATGATGAAGCTGGCATTCTACGGTTTTCTCTCACCGGAGTCGCAGCTGGAGGTAGAATTCCGCGCCCCACAGAGACACAGCCGCCCCCACGGCGGCGCCGGCTCGTGCCCGCATGCGCCGCCGCTCGCCTCGCAGCGGCGGCACGACTCGTCGTGCTCCGCCGGCACGGAGTAGCTCACCCGTATGCCGTACGACCACTCCGCTGCCGGCCCGGGCCTCACCGGCGCGAGGCTGTAGGCACCGCTGTAGCCCTCGCAGTCCAACTGGGTAAGGTTCACCGCCCCCACCGTGGGGTAGCTCACCGCGCAGCACGGCTGCGCCGCCTCCCACGCCGGGCAGCGGCGGTAGCTATCGCAGCCCATGCCGGCGACGTCCCCGCAGGGGAGATGGCGCCGCACGCCGCGGCAGCCGAGGAGTAGGAAGGCGGTGTCGGGGGAGGGGGATAGGAACGGGGCCCGCCATGGTTCGACCACGAAGCCGCCGGCGCCCCCGATTCCGGCGGTGGCGCAGGTGGCCATGGCGGCATCGTGAAGGGTGAGGGCGTTGTAGGGGTAGTCGATGGCGCGGGCGAGGTAGGTGCCGGAGGGTAGGAGGAGCATGAGGGCGCCGTTGACGCAGAAGAGGAGGTCCCTGAAGGCGGGGTGGCCGCAGCCTCGCCGGAGGCCGAGTGGGTAGTCGACTGTGATATTGCCGCAGAAGGACCGACAGGAGATGGCCACTGGCGAGTCACCGGCGGACCGCCGGAGGAAGAATAGGAAAAAGATGAAGGCGGCGGCCGCCAAGAGGAGGTGGCGGCGGAGCATGATGGGAGGTAGGCAGCGGCGGAGGAGAAGGAAGAATGAGCGGTTAAAAGGAGGGGAGGGGAGATTCCTTGCTTGCGCAGAAGAGATGAGCCTCTCTACACTTTTTTTCTTGCTTTAGGCATGTTTGGAGAGAGAGAGAGAGAGAGAGAGAGAGAGAGAGAGAAAGATGTGTGGAAGAGAGAAATGGGCTCTGGGCATTCAAGACGGAGCAATTGAAGCCCAAACCCAACCCGGAAGGGAATTATGCAAAGGAAGGCGACAGATTGAACACACGAGACGAGATACTCTCCCAAAATAGTTGTTTGAACTCGAGATATTACGGTCATGGCATGAATGAGAGAAGTCATTCGGATCCGTAGAGGAGGGGGGGAGAGAGAGGGAGAGAGAGAGGAACAAAATGGCGGCGGGTAGAGAGCGAAATCCATGAAGTTTTAACTAGAAAGAGCTTCAAGACGTTACTACCGCAAATCAGGCCTTGATGGCGTATTTCCTCTGGGGGAAGTACATCTCCCTCTTCTTCTCCCTCTCGGTCTTCAAAGACAACTACATCAAGAAAAAAGAAGAAGTCAGCGCCTTAACTAGCCCAGAACTTATCTACAGAAAAAAATGCGTGAATCTACGGTGCAAACGCTTGAACCAATACAGTTCCAGCAATTCTTACTCCAATTAGAAATGATACGAAATTATAAGAAAAAAATCAGCATATAGTTCGAGAGTCAAGTCAACTTCACAGGATTGATCCGACCAAAACAAACCTAGCCTGACTCTTAGTCAAGAAAAGTCTGTCGTACTAGTTCATCACCAGTGACCTGGTGAAAAATGGAAAAAGAGAAGAAGAAACACTACAAAGAAAAAGAAGACGATTTGTTTACTGAATCCGAATAAATTCCTCTAATTCTAAATATTTGATTCTGGTTCGAAAAGAAAAATGTCGCAAAATATCGTGTTATAGTTGGAAATATTTGTTTCACAACGAACAGAGTAATTTTTTCTATCAAACTTTCTTACAATTACACTACTTGACGCTCAAGGATCAAGTCCTCAGGTAAGACTAATGGGTAAATCATCTGCACATATGCATCAACCCTTGACGCAGGAAATGGCTTGTTGACTGAAATCGAGGACATAAACTCCAATTCCTATTAAAAGTGATTTATATGATGAGGATTTTCGCCGATTTAAAAGTTTCTCAAAAAAAACCTAATGAATTCCTATCATCCTGGAAGGTGATCCGGGGGGAGGGGTCCTACCATCTTGCAAGTATGATAAATGAACCGGAAATCTAATGTCTCGTACGAACATAGCTATCCTATCCAAAATAAATTCATGCCTGCCAAACGCACGAAACGCTATTTCCTCCAAATGCGACAGATTTAACTCGTTTCAGCCGACTAACGCGGGTTTACAGAAACAGCTGGTGCATCTTAAAAGATATTTATCAAGACAGGTGAATATTATCGTATTGTTCACTAGACATCAAATTATTCATCCTATAACGAGAAGAAAAGGACTTTTTCCCTTTTCCTACATGAACTTCACATCTGGAATGTATACCAAAGAATCCACATGACCTAGAGAAAGTCAGACGCTGTAATCAAACAGCTACTATTGAAATCAAGAGATGAGTACGTTGCCTCCCAACTAAATCGTGGGGATCTCCTCTGAAGTAATTATAGAATCGAGGACTCGTACATTTTCTTATAAAGACACTGTATAAGAAACAACAAGTGTTCATAGATAACGAATTAGGACATGAAACTAAAAATGTTGGGTACGCTGTCAACAACTGATGAAGCAGTTTTAATAGTACCTGATGTTTGGTGAGGCTCTTTCTGATAGCACGCGTCTTCTTCGGCCTCAGGTCCAACGGCAAGAACTTCTTCTTGCTGTACGCCTCCCTCAATGCAGCCTTCTGCTTCTGAGAGATGACGGTGAGCACCCGAGCAATGGAAAGCCTCACCACCTTACTGCAGCAACATTTGGCACAGAATAATTAAATCAGCTATTGAGGGAGATGTATAGCCTTGCAACCTTCAGAGCAACCAAGAAGCATACATCTTAGACAGCTTGTTGGGGGCGCCTCCAGTGACCTTGGCCACTCGCAGCAAGGCGAGTTCCGTCTTCAGATCGTTAAGCTGGTTAAGTAGGTCGGCTTTCGACTTGGTGCGGAGCTCATGGGGTTTAATCCTCGCTACAAGGAAAGGCACCGATCACAAACAAAACAAACTAAGGACACAAATCGCAAAAAAATCCATCCTAAGCCGCGATAAATCCATCGTCAGAGAAAAATGGACGGCATATCATGGAGGTTTATGTGATCGTCACATCACCTCTGAAGGCCTAGAAAGAAGCGGAAGATGAAGAAAAATCCGATTGAAACCCGAGAACGAGCTTGCAGAGGACTCCAAATCGAAGAGCCGAGCATTTGCCTACCCATGGCAATCTGAAATCGCAGATCCCTCCGAGGAAGTTTGCTCCGATGGCGGGACGACGGCCGAAAGACGAATGGCGGCGGACTCCTGGTATCCTTTTATACCCCCCATCCAGTGGAGGGTAGGGTTTTTGAGTCTATCACACCTCTTACTGACCGTTGATCTCCAGTCCTATCGGTAATCCTCGTTGAAATCTAAACCATCCAATCACTAGACCTTTACCACACGGGACGGCTGGGATCAACCAAAGTAGTAGGAGCATCGAGAAGCTGTAATGGGTTCGGATCCACGTCTGCAAAGCCCTTCGAACCGTCTTTGCTATGGATACTTCTCAACTTTTACATTTCCATTTACACCCATTTTATGGAGAATATTTGCTTTTGGGTACATTCTGATCAACTTACCTCTTATGAACTCCTAGAAACTTATTCCATGCTCTTTATAAACCCAAAATTATAACTTTAAAAATAAAAATCTGAGCTCCCAACATTTTCATAAGATATAAATATTTTAATGGTATTATAACATGTGTGAGCATGAAGGCCTACTATAGGTTTCTTGGCTTTCTCGCATCTCTTGACCCTACTATATGTGTCTCTTAGTCTTTTCATGTCTCTTAATATTCGTCTTCTCACTTAACTCTTCATCTTCTTCTTTCTCTTTTTATAGGGAGACATGTACCTCTCTTATTTTATTGAACAAAACATATTCTATTCATATACATGGTATTAGAGTTAGGTTCCACTCCGCCTCATCTATGATACCCCCTCCAAAAAAAAAAATCTCAATTTTAAGTTGGCAATATCCGAGCAAGTCAACGGTGCCCTTCTCCTCTCAATACCGCTAGCCTCCCGACACCTCGTGAGTCGACTCTTGACGGCCCGTGCATCGACTCTAATACCCCGAGTGTCACCTCCTAACGCCTAGCGTGTTGCCTTTTGGCACCTCGTGTGTCGACTCCAGATGCCCCAAGCATTGTCAGAGCAAGCCAGTGGCGCCCTTCTCCTCTCGACGGTGGTAGCCTCCCGACACCTTGTGCGTCGACTCCTGACGCCCCATGCATCGACTCACGGCACTCTGTGCATCGCCTTTTGACGCCTTGAGTGTCTCCTCCTAGCACCCAGCACGTCACCTTCTAGTGCCTCGTGCATCAACTCCTAGTGCCTCTAACGTCACCTCATGATGCCTCGAGCATCAGAACCTCCCATCTCCAGCTGAATCTCCTAGCCGATGAATCTCCCATCTCTAATCGGTGGATCTCCAAGCGGCGACTCTCCTCACTATGAGAGGAGACTATTCATCTTCTCACCTGATGACTTCTCGTCTTCCCTCGCACCATGACCGCTTGGCGTCATGGCCGACTTGGACTCTCCCATGCCTCTGTTGACCACGCCAACCGATGCTAGTACAATCTCGATTGATTCACTTGTAGCTGCTCACGTCATACCCATTGGAGTTTTAACTTAACTCCAAAATCCACGCCCTTCAATGGGCACATAACTTTCGTCATTTTCTTGGTGTTCATGGGTGTTGAAAATATATCACCATTCAGATGTGGCTTCTCAAACTTGTTGCTCCCACTCTCTCTACCAACATCAAATTTCTCGACATGGCTAAAGAAATGTGGGATACTCTCGACAGAGCCTTTAGCACTAAGGGCAACATTGCTTTTACAATAGATGCTTTCGAAAATATCATGAAGATGTGCGACACCGTCTCTCCTTTTCATGTCACATTTATCGTCATGAAGAAGCTTGGCAATCAGTACCAATCTGTTACAACGAACACAACCACTCAATGACACTATCACCACTTTTTTTTAATAACTGTATATCTTGATGTGATTAATCTGACTCTAGCCTCTTAGGAACGAGGCTTGATATTACATGACGAGACCCCTCCAACATTAGTGGAAACCTTCAACGTAGTCAAATGAGTAGCTCTTCTCATTTCCACATTGACTTCAACATCGTCAAAGATATCATCACCTATCTTTGAAGCCTTGACTATAGTAGTTACTACTCAAAAGTAAGATGAGGAAGGGGCTTTACCTCTCGTGGTGGGAAATAGGAGAATGGTCATAGAGCTTCTTCGAGTTAAGGTCACCTTCCTCCATACGAATATTGTGAGAGGACTGATCATTAGATGATTAAGTGCTATAAAAAGTTTGGCTATCTAATTGGTTGGGCCCACTTCCTTCAGACAAGTTATACATGCACTCTACCTCCTCTTTGTTACTAGTTACTACCTTTTCACCCTCGCAAGGGTCCTCTTTGGAACCAGCTTCGACTTTTGCACAGGTAAATAAGATCTCAATGTCTCACAAGGAGTATGATCCGTAGATGCGTCCCAAAAAGGTGACTTCAACTTCTCACGGATTGCATCACGCTTCATCTTTCAACGCAAATACTACCTTTCTAACATCCGCACCAAAGTTTAAGACTTAGATTATTGATTCAGAGGCATTCACCCACATGTTAAGTACCTCATCTCTCCTTTTCTATCTCCAAAGTCTAACTTGTTCCAAAACTGTCATGATCGCTGACGGTCGTCCCTATTCTGTCATCAAAGAAAGGGATACTAAACCTACTTTTTCCATGTCTCTATCCAACGTTCTTTATGTCCCTAACCTTGACATCAATCTCTTCTCTATTAGTGCAATTACTAAAACTCTTTATTATTCTATTCAATTTTTTCCCTATCATTGTGTTTTTTAAGATTTCAAATCAGGGCGTAGATTGGCTTGGATAAAAGATTGGTCAAGACCTCTATGAGCTTGTTCTAGACACTCTATCTATCAGTCTCTCATGCCTATTATCTATAAATACTTCTTCACTTATGTGACATCGTCGTTTTGGTTATCCAAATATTTTGAAATTATGTGAGGCCTTACCTAGACTTTCTCTATTTGATTTTAAATGTGAATCTTGTGAACTTAAAAATTATTTTCGTTCAACATACCATCGGCGTGATTCCCCACCATGCGATCTACTGTTCGAATTAATTCATTGTAACATATGGGGGCCTACATGCATCACTTCGGTTTCTAGTTTTCGCTATTATATAGTCTTAATTAATAATTTCTCACGTGTAGCATGTGTCTACTTCTTCATAGATCGATTTGTAATTCTTCCTCATCTTTAAGAATTCTTTTAGAAAGTATAGACCCAATGGAACACCACACCCAAAATCTTTCGAATGGATAATATTATTTAGTTTACACAATTTGCAATTCAAGAGTTTTGCAAATCACCTGGGATCATTCATCAAATAACATGTCCTCATACGTCCTAATAAAATAGAGTGACAGAACGAAAGCATCGACATATCTTGGACATATTCATATTGTCATGTTTGAGATGAGGGCTCCTAATTACCTATGAGTTGACGCCATCCTCACATCCACCAACCCTAGACTTTCCGTCATCTCCCTTAGGCAACAAAGTTTTCCTTCGTCGTTTCAACCTCAAAGGTGACCTCTTCTCTCTACTCCCACAAGTTTTTGGTTGTGTGACATTGTACATGACCACACCCTTGAACAAGTCTAAGCTTGCCCCTCATATACTAAAAGGCATCTTCGTTGGCTACTCATAGACACAAAAAGGGTATCGTGTCTATCTTCCTCGAGAGCAGAAGTATTTGATATCAGCGGATGTTACCTTACATGAGAAGTCAATGTACTTTGGAGTAACCTCCTTGACACTTCCATTCATATCCTTACTAAAGGACACCACATCTTCATCATTATCTAATCTCAACACTTCATCAGATGTCACTATCTCCTTACCATTATCATTTCTCAATTCTAACCCACTTCAGTTTATTCTATAGCCTCTAGAAGATTCATCGTCAGCCACTCTTTGACTAGTCTCTTCGTAAATATCCAATCAAGTCGCAACGTCGTTTGTAAATCTAACACCCCGTATGATCTTCATCTCTTATGATCGCCTCTCTCCATCTTATTAGACATTTGTCTTATCCTTAGCCACTGAATCAGTACTCGAGTTTCACGTGGATGCTATGGCGGTACCTAATTAGAAGCCGTCCATGAATGAGGAATATGCGACCCTCATCTAATGGAGAACTTGGAAGATTGTTCTTTGACTACATAATACTAACATTGTTTCTTGCAGATGAGCTTATACTCCCAAGTATCTTTCAGATGACACTATTCATCGTTATAAAGCTTGACTAATGACATGGTTTTTCTCAATAGTATGACATCGACTACGAAGAAATATTTTTTCTCGCGGTCTGTCTAAACTCGATACGTATCATTGTTCTTATGATAGTCAACCTCAACTGACCTTTACACCAACTAGACGTCTCCAATATTTTTTCTTATAATGATTTTGACGAAGAGGTCTATATGGAGCATCCAACTACATGATCAAGACATAATCTGTCAAAGTGTGTTGTCTTTGTAAAGTCATCTATGGTCTCAAATAGAGTTCTCAAGCTTAGTTCATTAAATTCAACACCCTCATTCGGCACTCTGATTTCTCAATATGCGAAGTAGAGCCTATAATTTTTCACAAGACAATTTGTAAATGAGTGCATTATTCTCATCATCTACATGGATGATATGATTATCACTGGGAGTGATAAGACTAGCATTTAGGATACCAAGATGCTTCTTCAAAAATATATAGATATTCGGGACTTGGAGACTCCCAAGTACTTCTTACACATAGAGTTTGTCTGCTGTCTTGGGAAGTTTATCATCAAGCAACGCAAGTAAGCACTTGATCTTTTACAAGAGATGAGACTACTTGTAAGCCGCATGCATCTCCAATCGAAAGTAAGCTAAATTTTTGAGACTCGACCTTGCCTCTCTTTGTCGATTCTCACCCATATCGATATTTGGTTGGAAAACTCATTTATCTCACTATCACATGACTTGACATCGTTTATACAGTGAATGTTCTTAGTCAGACTATGAACCCTAACACGATCATTGGGAGGTTGCCTTTAGACTTCTTGCCTATTTCAAATATGCTCCTTGACGAGGAATCACTTTTTACCCCCACAAACATCTTCGCATGGTCGGTTACTCAAACTCTAATCTAGTCGATGATCATGTAGATCAGAAGTCTACCACGAGTTATTGTCTATATGTCGAAGAAAATCTTGTGATGTGGTCCAATCACAAGTAATGGGTCCCTTGCTCCTCTAGCACTGAGGCCGAATATTGAGCCATGATGAATATGTTGTCGTGCATGCTTTGGGTGTACAACCTGTTTTAGGAGTTAGGTTATTTACTACAAGGTGTTATGCCTATGTAATGTGAAAATCAAGCAACGATCTTCATAGCAAATAACTCGACTTTTCATCTGCACACTATGCATATCGAGATTACATGCCACATCATCCGCCATCCACTTTTGGACGGGCTTACTTGCACTCCACACATGGCATCTTTAGAGCAACTTGTGGACATCTTCACCAAAGGTCTGCATGTTACATCCTATGATACCTTCTCGCGCAAGTTGGGCTTAGTTGACATCTACGCTCCAGCTTAAGGGGGAATGTGACCATGAAGGCCCACTATAAGCCTCTTGGCCTTCCTACATCTCTTAGCCCTTTGCCTTCTTCACCCCTTTGTGTCTCTTAACCTTCTCATGTCTCTTAACCCTTTGTGTCTCTTAACCTTCTCTTTGTCTTCCTCCTCTCTATATAGCGAGACATGTACCTTTTTTATTTTTATGTGTAAAACATATTCTATTCATATACAACCAAAAAACATTAGGCTTCCCAAAGTTGTATAAAGTCTCAATAATATTAAAAATAAAATAAAATATTCTAAATAAAATATAATTTAAGCTGAATAAAACCCTCTTTTTCACAAAAACCTTGCTCAATTTATACCATAAAAAATATTTTTTATGAAATTATTTTGGTATGACGCAAATCTCTAAATTAATCATATTTTTTATTAGTGTTGTCAGTCCATAATTATTCTATTTTGGGAATTTCTTCCAATTTTTTTCATAATTTCCATCCTAAATTCCTAGATTTGAGAATTATAATTAATTACATGTGCATCACAAAAATAAAAAAAATATTTTGTACTCAGCTCATCTAGTCATTGTTTTATGGGTTGGATTTTTGGATTGACGTTAAATCAGAAGTTGTTTAAGAATGCTCAATGAGATCCCCCTAATTTCCAAAGAAATGAAGAAACTTAGGATAAAAAGTTGATTATGGCACTAACAATGGTTCATGGACGAGATATCAGACATTTATTAGTAATTTATCTCATGCTATTTTATGATATATATATTTTTAAAATTGGTGCATGAATTAGGGTATTATACACAAACATGTAGAACATATGGAGCTTAACATAAAAAGCTAGTTTTTCCAATATTAGGTGTTAAGTTTAGGCCGATGTACCTTCCATTTAAAGGCTTCATGATCACCTCACATCTCTCTCTCTCTCTCTCTCTCTCTCTCTCTCTCTCTCTCTCTCATAAGGCTACTCACATAAAGTTCATATAAACGTACCTTCCATATAAAAGTTTCATGATTCATGATAAGAAAATAAGAAATAAGAAATAAGAAATAAAAAACAATGTTAGGCCCACGAAAATCATTATTCATAAGCTCACATCAAAGCCTTTCATCTTCCCTCAAAAGACCACATAACCCAATAAAAAAAATAAAAATCAAGGCTTCTCATTATCTAAAATAGCTATACAAAATCTACATTTCTCATTACCATGAACATACTTTCCCAAACTGATCATCCACATCTTTCTTTCTACCAACGATGAACATGTATGGCTCATCAACTGTTACTTGGTCATTTTAAGTTAGTAGTAGCCCTTGATGAACATGATCCTTAGAGGGGGTTGCTGATCTATTTCATCTCTCCAATTGAGTGTTCTTTGGTTAGTCTCGAATAAATTGAGCCTCGTATTTTGTTAAGACTAGTTGAAGTGTAGGTAAGATTGAGGAAATAATCTTGAAATCACGAGGTCCTTTGACTTGATTATGAAGGAGAAGATGGCATAGCACGGAATGTGCATCATAGCCACCAAGAAATACCTGCAAACCAAAAGATGGCGTAGACATGAGCTCAGAGGGCTCTAAAACATACAAAAATGGCAAAGAATCATATAATGATGAGTAATCGCTCAATTGTTCTGAACAAAATGGCATAATTATCTACTAAGACTAGAAATTTTGAGTGGCAAGATAAATATTCAATGCTAAAAAAGCATAATACTCACATAATGTCAAGGTTCTTAGATCAGCCAAGATTTATAGCTCATCATTTTCTATGAGAGATTCTTTTAACAAAAAATTCTCTTGTCCTAGCTAAATTCTGGATAGATTCATTAGAAAACCACTAAGATATCATCTGAAGATGTGCTATCATACGTGAAACATGATCATGTACTTAACTATCTGATTAAATTCGTCATTTTCTTAGTCCTGCTAGATGGATCATAAGTCTCCAGCATTATTATACTGAAGAACTTGAAGAACCATGATATTGCATCAAAGAACCGAATTAGGTTGAATCATAATTAATCAATTGTCATTGGGGATATTGCATAAACTAAATTCCATGGCTTAATCTGTCTCCCTCAACAGCCAATATGACTATTCTCATACGGTATTCTTTCTAAGTTTGGTAAAAATAAGAACAGACAAGGAGGTTAAGCATAAGCTCGAAGAATCGTACCATACTGGGGCATATGGAGAAGCCAAGTCTAGAAATGGGTAAGGCCACCTGCAACAAGACAAAAAAATTTATGAACGGAGACTTTGATAACTAGGTAGATCTCTCGAATATCATCAGAAACTTACCAGATTGGTAAGGAAGCGTGTAGAACCCATTGAAAAATAACGTACGCCACGGTCCACATGAAGAAATAGGAAATCCGAAACCAGGGGAACCTCTAGAAACCAGAGAGGAGAGAGACGTCATGCATCTAACCTCTGGCACAAAAACATGGGTATAGCTTAAGGTCATGGAATGTGCGCAGGAGTAGAATACCAAAGAGTTCAAGGCAGTGTCTCCGAGGAGGAAGATGGCGTTGACAGAGTGCAGCCCAATCATGAACTACAACCAGAAGTATATTAGGAAAAGATTGAAATGTATATGTGAAACGACTAGAAACCCACTTTCAGGGTTTTAAATTTTAAAATATTTCCTTATCCAGATAAACTTACGAAATTTAGACTATAATCTTTAATGGCCAGAAATGGGACAATGATTAGCCAAAAGACGCAATCCGTGAGCATCACAGCACCTGCATTCATCTGTCAAGATTGCAAGGAACAAATCAGAGGGTTTGGATGGAAGATGGAAGATGAACAGCATGAAAGAAAAAATAATTATACATCGCAAAGAACACAAGATTTGTTGTTCCACTGCTAGATGATCATCTTCCCAGTTCGCAGAGTTCATTCCAGCTTAATCAAGTTAAAAAAAAAAAAAAGGATACTGTCAAATCGATCCTCTGACAATGCCATCTCTGATGATTTTTCCAAAGATCACCAGACACAGGATATTTCCTGTTTTATATTACACTCATTTATTCCTCTGAATGCAGAGCTTTATGGCCAACAAACCAGATGATCGAGTAATTGAGATGAATATCACCTTCTGTTTGGGTAACTTTTAGTTAAATCAAATAATCTTCAACCTCAAGGCCTAGATTTTATGGCTCATTTCGGCGTCCCCACCAATTGCCTGACAGATGATGTACGAGTTCATGTGTTGGAATGGCTCTGTGGACCATTCCCTGCGGAACCCACTGATCAGGACCCTGAAAACCTTCATTCAGATCTACATCTCATACACATTTTGTCAATTTCAAGGTCATGATTTGTCTGATTAGTCTTCAAGGATGTGGATAACAACGCAATTAGTGTACTTCTCATACACTTTTAGATCGCCCACTTCAATCTGAAAGAGCATGAGCTGTTGAATCCATTATCCTGTCCCTCACAGGCTCTTGAGCTTCAAAATCTCGGCCAGATCAGAACCCGAGGGGGCCTGAAACTCTTGATACAGTGATACAGGACGGAGCACCCTTAATAGATTTCATAACCTACCAAAATCTCTTGCCACGGGGCTCAATACTCCAAAAGCATTCATAAAATTTAAAAGATGTCGGCATGATCAGTTCACTCACGTTGACCTCATCTCTAATGATCTCAGGTTCTAAAAGAAGAACAAATTAAGGAGGAATTTGGGCAGAAAAAACAGAGAAGAAACTCGGGCAGGTTACCTGGTAAATTATTTGGAATGTGTATCCCCAAAAGCCAGCAACTGGGCGGCGAATCAAATGCGCATCCTGGCTCTGGGATCTCTTCCCCCTGTGATACCAACTTGTATCTTCCGCATTTCTTGGAGCATTTTCTGCTTCTGGTCCCACGCAACCAGCTCTATCGTCATCAACCTTACACAACAATCCGTAGCAACCATAAATGGATAACAGAGAGCCAATCTGCAAAGAAATTCACAGGCCTCTTCTTTAAGTTACTCAAGATAAACCTTCAAGATGGTATGCAATTAAAGGAAATGATGGAATATCCATGGAGAGAGACATTGGCGGAGGAATGCTGAAGAATGACGGCGTACCCCGAAATAAACAGTGACCAGTGCAAAAGTCCACCTGCCCAGAGTCCAGAAAACACCATATGAGAGTATGTCAACTACGCAGATGAGAATAATATATATATATAGACTTGATTTACGGTAAGAACAATATGGAGAAGGTATATGATGAGGGGATTAATATCTTCCCGAATGCATTATGCTGCAAATGATCATAGACGCACATGAATCCGAAGAGGAAATACAGCAATATGTCTCGATTAAATTAAAAATATATATATATATATCTAGCGATGATGCATGTCCCTAGCCATACAATAATTTTATGAATTAACAAGGTTGTCTTACTGTGTGTAGTAGTAGAACATCTCTCCACCCTTCGCAGCAACGGTGGTGATGAGCAATGCGAGAAGCACCAGAAAGGCTATCGCCCGATAGATGAGCAGCCAAGCAGGATGGATTTCCTTGAGACAGGGCCTCCAAGACTCGTCATCATACACAGTACCCACCGGCTCCTCTCTGGCTTCGCCTCCGTCCTCACCTGCGGGAGTTGACCCCTCATATTTCCATATCAGAATCCCAGCCATGACCACAGAGGAAAGGACCCAGACGGAGCAGATCAAGACTCTCCAATTCAGCCAGTACTCGGCGGCGTTCGTCTTGGAGGTCGCGACCGGCTGCCAAGAATGCTCTGAAGGACCCGTGGAAAACCGCATGGAGATCATCTTCCCCCTTTCTCCGGTATCTAGTAGGGCCCTTGTGACTACTGGTGTTATATACGGATTGCCATAAATGTCGGAAATCGTCGGCGATGGAGGAGGAGGAATGTGGGGAGCCTTCGACGTCGCCTTCAACTCTGGAAGAACTTAAAGCATCGGCTCATTGCCACAGCAACTCCACCAGATCAACGTGAGGGAGCAAGACCTTGGAAGTTTTCACGCCAATTCCCCGCAGTGAATTCCGTGGTCAGCAGAAAGATAGGAGGATTCGCGACGAGAGTAGAACGACGACAGAGGAAACTAGAAAGGAGACGCCATTTCAGATGGGATGGAACCAGAAGGCTAATCCGTCTGCGTAACCAGAAACCCGCTTAGTAGAAGGGTGGAGACAGCCAGAAGCATCCAAAGACAGCGGCGTGAAGGTCATCAAGATCACGAGAAGGCGGAGGGCGGGGGGCAGACCAGACGAATCAGAGGAAACCCATCCTGATTTTCGGACTCTTCTCCCCATGGCTGCCACTCGACAACCCATCAATACGCGCCATTAGAGAAAGATGCCAAACTTTGGATGGGTATTCTCTCTAAAGCGTCTGGCCGTCGGCGCAGGGCTGGAGGAGAGAGAGAGAGAGAGAGAGAGAGAGAGAGATGCTTTGCCTCTCCTCAGGTAGACTTGCGTAAGAATGCATCCGTAGAAGTGAAAAAAAGGCAGAAAGGAGAGCGCAAATGGCTTGCGAAAGAAGCTGCCATTTCCTCCTAGTTTGTCCTCTCTCTCTTTCTCTCTCTCTCTCTCTCTCTCTCTCGCTGGCAGAGAGACGGCCGGAGAACATGCGATCGGCGCCCTTCCCCAAGGACAGCAAACCCTTTCCGGGGGTTCCCCCGGCCATATCTGCCGGCGGCGAGCAGAAAACTCCCACCCGCGGATTACGTGCTCGACCCGGAGAGGAAGGGGAGGTTCGGACGCGTCAGGGAGGGGGGAGAGAGAGAGAGCCGCATGCAGGCAAATCGTGGCGACGCAACGGGACCCCACAATGAGGCAGGCACCTGCAGGATTCTTCCACGGGACGGTGGCGTACGAGACGGGCGTTTTCACCATCACCGCAGAGCGCCGTCCCAACGGTTTCATCGGCGTCGGCGTTTCTGCTACGAAATTTGGCGCCCGTACACCACCACCCACCACCACCTCCACCAACAAACAGAATCTGAACTGGTTTACAATGACCCACTCCATAATCAATCGCGTCCCCTCTACTCTTCGACGATTTAGATTCATATTCCAGCAGTAAAAATAGCCCCTTTTTCGGAATTGTTCACACTTTTCATCATCCCTTCTCTCTCTCTCGCTGTGTCTCTGTTATTAGTGGGGGTACGTGGCGGTGGAATAGGCTTCCACGTCAAACTCTTTTGAAGTCCACTTTGTCGAAGGGGCCCGAGGATTCTTGCTCTCTTGCTTTTTTTCAATGTAAAAACAATAAATAAGGTAAATGAGGAAAAAAAATTCTAATTAACTTAACCATGCCCATTTATATTAATCTTGAGCTATTATGTATTTATCTTACTATAATAATCAGGTAATTCTGTATATTAAATTGGATAGGTAACTCTTTGAATATATTCCATAATTGCAAAAGGGAGCATTTTACGACCGAAAGCCATCCAATTGCAACCAAAGTGGAGATACATCCATATATCATTCAAATAATACGGTTCCACAAGGACGCCAAGAACCAGGATCAAATGTTTCAATGGTGTTTGACAAAAAAGAAGAGTTCAAAATTCATTGTCAAAGAAGAGAGAGAGAAGAGAGAGAGAAAGAGTGACTGAGAAGAAAACAGTTGCTTTCTTTTCGGTACTGATATTTCTCTTTGGTCCCACATCATTCTCAATCTTCAAGATGAGAGAACACCGAGCACTTAAACTGATTTTAATTAACAGGTAATTACTTTATTGTCCCAAAAAAACGCATCAAAAATTCCAAAATTTCTAAGGTTTCCCCCCCAAGAAAAACTGACCTTTAGATGGTAAATCACAAGCAAAGACTGATCACAAAATCCTCATCTGCCGCAGGGAAGCTACATTGGATTCAGCTAGCATCATTCTTCTCGAGAGCTGAGAAAATAGCGCAGGGGAGAGAATTATTCCACAAAGAAGGACAAGAGCAGGTCAGGAGGCGAATCTCAGGGAGGTGTGAGCGGGGGAACTTACTGTTGTAATTGAGGAGTTTCTCAATGAGATCTACATGGGTCATGAGCATTCTTCGGCAGCAGTACCGAACCAGGCTTAGTGCGTCCAGTGCATCCCTGAGAAGTTACGAGCATTTATTTTCAAAAGAAGGTTGCAAGAATGAGTGGAGGGAAGATCGGATTGAGGGGAAGTCTCATTGTGATAGAGAAAAGCAAGCAACTTTGTCAGAAAAGGTTATGGGCAAGTGATAGAGAAAATGAATAGGATTAAGTTCGTAGAGAATTGAGAAAACAGGAACCACACCCAGCATCAAAATGCGTTTCTAAAAAAATTTGCAGCGGAGGTTATGTATATTTTTTTCCTGGTAGAACCAACAACCAAAATTTGCAATATTTTCTGATAAATAGAATCCTTGCATCAGAAATTGAATAAATGGCTGCACAAAACCAAAAAAATCTCTCGTGTGAAGGACAGAGATTAGTACAGTTTATGTATTGCAAAACCAGCCGAAACTGATATACAGTCAAAAACTGAAAGACCCGGTGGTCAAAATGTCAGTTAGATGCGTACTCTACTTCCCTCTCTAGGATTTATTCATGCCTAAAATGGAGATCGTATCGGTACTGCACATCACATTTGTTCTACAACTTTCATCATAGATGGTAGAAAGGAAAATACAAATTAAGATGCTTCGCCTTAGACAATAAAACGAGCACATTCACAGATGAACTGGTTGGATAGAGATTTTAAGATTCACTTAGGATCCACGTGCCAGGAAATTAGCTAGAGCAAGAGAGAGAGAGAGAGAGATGCTTTCAACACATGGACTAGATCACAAAAGAGAAGTAACTCATTTACAATCATTCGAGAACAATTCATATGCAGAAAATATATCACTTCCCATAATTGTATCCTCTGCCAGCTGCCCACATCTATACATAAATTATTTACATAAGTCGATAAACATCAAAAGTTTGGATCGAATCCAGTAGGTGAGAACATAGAAATATTTAAGCTCTCATAGTTAGGATATAAAACCAGGTGTGCCTTGTATCTCAATTCCCCTCAGAAACAGAATGTCAAGCCTTCAAATATGCTGAATAATTGGAATCTGGGAAAATATGCAATTGCCAATCAATGTCCTATTTTTTTCTAGGATCAGTAACACTTCCATGAGAAGTACCAACGAGTCTACCGAATGGACCAGGGAAAAACCTTTCAGAGAACCGAAGATCCAGTCTGACCTACACATGAAATATTTTTTAAGGACCAACAATGCAGGAGTGAGGATCAAGTGTGGAGAAGATTAGTTCTAACGATCACGTACAAGAGCTGTAATAAATACCTCAGTTAAAACAGCTGCTGATTAGTCAATGTAGACATGTTATGTTCATTGAACTTCGCAAGAATTTTTCCAATCAACATTCTTAGGAATCGTTTCATGCCCAGTGCAGAGTTTTCCTCAGGTATTAGGCCGGATTATGATTAGAGCCGACTTTTAGAAACTTTTTCCATCAAAAGTCCTCAAGCCCAGAGAATAAAGCTCTCTCTTATCCGTAAACAATGAGAATTTTTTTTCCAATGAAAGTGTCTGATGATTATGACAGACTGTCTTACGCAGTTGTGGAAGGATATTTTTATAGTACACTTTTCAGAGCTGGCAGAGGGCAGCTTCAGAGAAGAGCTCAACCAAATGGTGACGAAGAGGGCTAAGAACTTGAACGTGCAGAAGGTGGACATGCTGCCGAAGCTTCAATCAAGACACATCATAAATCAGCATCAGCTGATGCAGAAAGCGCATTCGGCTTGTGGAACACCTACAGTTCCGAGATACAGCATTTTCCATCTTATTTAGTGATCAACACTGAAGAAGCAGGCAGACAGGTGTCCTTCATCCATTCATCCTTCCTTTCTAGAGAGCTGATGGTATCCACCACATACTCACCACTAAAGACTTAAACACGAACAGAATCCTTACCTTTGGCCAGAAAGAGTAAATCCAAAAGGATGAGATAATAGAAACGAAGAACCGCACGCGAGAGCAAATGCCTGAACCAGCCCTGATTTCCGAAATTTCCTAATGAATAACCACAGATTCTAGCTTCGAAATAACGAAATTCTCACCCTTCAGTATAATCAGCTTGGAGGAGATCCAGATAGGTGTCCCATTTGTTCCCGATAACCTGAAACAACAGAGCGCCTTTCCGAATCACAAGCATGCAAAAGTACCCCAGAATCCACTTCGTCAGAAATTGACGAAGTCCAGGAAATACTTGATTCATCAAGAAAAACCCTAGAAGCCGAAGAAAGAGACTCAGTTACCTTGCCGCAGGTGAAACAACGCACCGGAATAATCATCTCCCCGCTCCTCCCCCCACCAAAAGTCTCCTCCCACTACAATTTCCCGCTAATATTTGAAGATTCAAAACCCTAACAGGACCTCCCGACACGTTGAGGCCCAGGCCCATTAACACTGAACTCACCAAACTCAGCCCATTATTAACCTCCGAACTTTCTGTAACGGGCCGGGCCCATTAACTCTGATGAACCCCAAATCATTGAGATGCCTGATCTCAGTGGGACGGAGCCCAGGTGAGCTGATGATGTCATTGGGAAATAAGAGAATAAATTATAAAAAATAAAAAAAATAATGACACTTATGAAAAGGTAAGTTAATATTTTTGGTAAGTTTCATGTTCAAGACAGTTTTTTTTTCTCTCTCTAAACCATAAATCATTAAAAAAATTAGACCCCTTGTGCCCTTCTCTCTCTCTCTCTCTTCTATCTAAAGCGGGCATAGATGATAATAGTAGGAGTTTGGAAAATATATTCATAGATGGGCTTTAATAGGATCCAAGCTTATAGCTCATTTAAGGGGAACAATCTTTGGAACCGCACACAGAGATATGCTTTTTTGGCATATTTTAAAAATAATAATTCAAGTAAAATTCAGGCTTTACTACGAATTGATAAATACGACATTAATTCAATATATGTTATATTATATACTGGAGCACCTAATTATTGAGGCGAAATCCTTTCACTAAATGAAAGCCTCAATTTATAAAAAAACATAATAATTCTAACATTTATATTTTCTTAAGATTATTACACAAATTAATTTTAGTGCGTTGACTCGACCGATGCGGTAATGAGTACCCCCAGGGTAATTTTAGTTAATAGGCGCTCAATTTCAGTCAAATGGGCTGGCCCATTGACTCTTTCTTTATCTTCCCGGACGGGCCGTCCGTCGGCAAGCCAATCGAGTCGTCAGATCGGCGAGGGGAATCGTGACTCGTTCAAATGAGAGGATATTCCCACTTTGGGTGATAGAGAATAAGTCATCACGTGTCACCCCCAACTAACCCCTGATAGCTCGGTGCTAAATTCTTAGTGTCAACAACCAACACTTCCCCCAGAAGAGCGGAGCCCCCAAAGCTTGGTCCAGCTTCGCACAGGGCAGATCGAATGCTCCGGCGTCGTATTCTACTTATACTGCTTCCTCCTTAGGCAGCCGTCCGTCGCCAACATCCGCCGCGGAGCAAGTTGGGAATTACCGTGCACCGCGGTTCACAATTTCATGATATTTAATACGTTCTCTCTCCCTCTCAGTCGCTCTCTCTCTCTCTCTCTGGTCACTCTTGGTGTGTGAGTTGCCCCTCGACGGAGGAAAATGCAGGGCGCTGCGTTTGCCCTATCTCCGGCGGGCAACGGCATCCTCCATGGCCGGAGCTCCCGGCGAGGATGCGGGAGACATAGCTCGGGATTTGGCGCCGTTGCGCTCTCGCAGGCGTCCAGGACGGGCCACCTCGCGCCGATCTATGGCCTGCATCGCCCTGGATCGTTTCCGGCTCCGCTGCGCCATTCCTCTCCCTCTGGCCTTGGAAGTTGGCTCCCGAATCAGCCCCTCGTGTTCGACGGCAGGCGGGAGGAGGTCAAAGTCAGGGCCAGCTCGGTGCCGGAGAGCGCCGGGGAGGGGAGCCCCTCGCCGACTGAGGCGAAGCCTGCTGGCGAAGGTCTTCTGCAGACGTTGCAGCTCGGGGGACTATTCGGTCTCTGGTATCTGTTCAACATCTACTTCAACATCTTCAACAAGCAGGTTCTCGTTTTCTCTTGCTTTATTTCCTATGTTCCTTTGTTTTTTGATTTTTGGATACTTCTGGAGCTTTGCTTCAGTTTTACGTCTGATCTGGAGGATAATATATTTCCGCTTTTTTATCGTGGTCTTAAATTTCAGGTTGTCTCTAGATCTATACATGCATTCCGGTTCTTGGTGACTTGTATTCAGCATTACATTTTTTTGACAATCATTTAATCTTTGTTTGCTGCGTCATTAATCGAAAGTTTCACTGATCTACACCTCTGTGAAATTTTAAGCTGAACGCTAGTTCGCTGGATACATTAGCTTACTAATACATTTCTACTATGTTACCTTCCCCCTTGCCTTTTTTTTTGGAATTGTACAAGAAGTAAGACGATACTCTCAATTTTAGGGGCATTTCGATTATTTATCCCTATGGTCCACAGGAATTGTCTCCGTAGTTTTTGCTAGTACAACAGGAAATGACGCAAAGCGTATGTCCATATGGAAGATAATTAATAATAACTTTGTCTTATTTGTGAATAATATTTCTACTGTATTTTAGGTTTTATAAATGTTTGATTTGTATAACCTTCTTTTTGTTCCATCTTCTGGAAATGGTGGATTCATTAATTTTCTCTTTTAAGCTGTAGAGCTCTTGCCTCCGTTTTGTGTAATGCTCTCGTACCTGGCTAGCATATGGCGTCATTGATGTTCATTTGATAACCAGTGTAAGAGCTTTCTGAAAACTTACTCGAATTTTCAGGGATTTAGATTTTCATATCATTGTTCATTGTAATAGGGATATGGCCTAATAAAAATGGAATTAGTGGAATGGTCTTCTTCGGGCCGAACTTGACCTTGGATTCGTCATTTTATCGTTTATTGGTGAATCGTTTAGTATGAAGATGCGTGTTATTTGTGTTAACTTATGTTAATGCATGAATGTCAGAGACATAAAATGAAAAGAAGCAAACATAAGCATAATATTACCTTCGAATGAAGTCCTCTAGTTATGGGGAGCAATGGTTCTGCTTAAAATTTTACACACTATCCTCTACGCACGTCTGCCATGATGTGTTCTTGTGAAGAAGTTATTGCAGCTGATCTTTAAGTCTTTATCGTGGCATATATAGAAAGCAAGTTGGATCGATTCTATTTTTTGTTGTTGGCAGGTTCTGAAGGTATATCCATATCCAATAACAATTACAGCAATACAATTTGCTGTTGGGACTACCTTCGTTCTTTTTATGTGGACTACCAGTCTGTTGAAGAAGCCGAAGATCTCTTCCTCACAGGTTTGGCCTTCTGTTAAAATGTTGTCTCTGCATCGTTTAGCCGCCTCCTAAGATTTCCACTTTTGAATTTGGTGCCTCCTTCTCAGGTTGTGGCAATCCTGCCACTGGCTATTGTCCACACGATGGGAAATCTTTTCACAAATATGAGTCTTGGAAAAGTGGCTGTTTCTTTCACACACACAATTAAAGCCATGGAACCATTCTTCTCAGTTATCCTGTC
Source organism: Spirodela intermedia (assembly GCA_902729315.2). NCBI lineage: Eukaryota > Viridiplantae > Streptophyta > Magnoliopsida > Alismatales > Araceae > Spirodela > Spirodela intermedia. The sequence goes on along the minus strand of LR746269.1, from coordinate 2,250,105 downwards.
AGCGATGTTCCTCGGGGAGGTGTGTACTTGTACATTTCATTATCCATATTTCTATCTGCGCTTAGCATACATTCTGCACTAAAGCTCGGCAAGCAAAATTGAACTCTTATTGTCGATTGGGTTCCAATGTTTTAAAACATGGGGTTATACTCTTTCCTACTCCGCATTTGTGGGTGAGGGTCACGCTCTCTGACAAGTGAGGTATCCACTAAGAATTGTGAAAAGCTTTCCTGCCACGTGGAAATGCACGTTCAGCTTCTTCTGGCTCTTCTCAGGTTCATAGAATTTAGGAGCATCAGAACCTGGGCGTACTCAATTCAATTCAGAATGAATTGATTCAAGATGGTAAACAAGCCTCTTGATAGCTATTCTCACTTAAAAGAGGAGAGAAAAAAAACCAGAGCATTCGATAATGGAAAATATATTGAATGAGTGACTGTGTAGAGCTTCACGATGGTCTTCATTCAAGGGTAAATGGCAGACCTGCGGAGACTTTGCGGGTGCAGAAATTGGTCTCCTCACTTGACTCAACTATTTGCAGACACCATCTCTCCTTGTTGTGCTGTCTCTCGCACCCATTGTGGGCGGTGTGGCGCTGGCTTCTCTAACCGAAGTTTCTTTTAACTGGTAAGGTCTTCAATTCTTCATGCTATGCCTGAAGCATGGTTTGAGCATATTTCTATCTTGCTACGATTTCATGTGCGATCTTTCTCTTCCTTGCGCGCCAAACAGGGCCGGTTTTTGGAGCGCAATGGCGTCCAACGTCACATTCCAATCTCGCAACGTCCTCAGTAAGAAGTTCATGGTCAAGAAAGAGGTGAGCCCATGGCACCCGGCTGTCGGCCTTGCTCTCTGAGGGAGCTCCTTCATCTGCATCATATGTGATCTAAGTTGGTTTCTTTAACCCCTTTCAACAGGAATCTCTGGACAACATCTCTCTGTTCTCAATAATAACGATTCTTTCCTGCTTCCTCTTGGCCCCCGTCGCACTCTTCGTGGAAGGCGTCAAGTTTACCCCCGCATACTTGCAGTCTGCTGTGAGTACATCCAAATCTCTCTCTCTCTATCTCTCTCTCTCTATATATATATATATATATATATATTGGAAGCGAGAACCTACCTTGTATTAATTAATTTATTCTTGTCTCCACAGGGTCTGAATGTCAACGAGATATATGTCAGGTCCCTTGTGGCCAGTCTCTGTTTCCACGCTTATCAGCAGGTGAGTTTTCCCATTTTCTTCCTCTGCTCCTAGTTGTGATGAATCTGAAGCTCCTCTCTCTCTCTCTCTCTCTCTCTATCTATTGATCTCTCTTTCTCTCTCTAACGGGATCGATCGGTGGGGGCAGGTGTCGTACATGATCTTGTCGAAGGTGACGCCGGTGACCCACTCGGTGGGGAACTGCGTGAAGCGGGTGGTGGTGATCGTGACGTCGGTGTTCTTCTTCAGGACGCCGGTGTCGCCCATCAACTCGCTGGGGACCAGCATCGCGCTCGCGGGGGTCTTCCTTTACTCGTGGGTGAAGAGGCTGAAGCCGAAGAAGCTCAAGTCCGCCTGAAACTCAATCCTCCTCCCCTTCCTCCGGGAACGCTCGTAGCAGCATTCCGTTCCCACTCGCATCTTGTCGGATTCCTCTCCGCAGATTTTGGAATACAGCATTTCCTTTCCCCTTCCGTTGAATCTCTCTCTCTCTCTCTCTCTCGTCGTCCGACGAGGGGAACAGGGGGAAGGAGAGGTGATTTAGTTCTTTTATGAGAGATTATGGGATATAAACAGTAGGGATGAGATAATGTTATTTTCAAGTTAAATTCTATTTTAATCATAATTGGGAATAAATAGTAAGGGCTAAAATAAGTCATTTCAGGTTTTCACTAGATTTAAGGAAATAGGGAGATTATGAAATCTGGATAATAGGTTGACAATATTTTTCGAGATAAATTCGATTTTAATTATAATTAAGAATGATATGGGCCAAAAGAAGCCCCCCCCCCCCCCAGTTTTTTACTACATTTAAGGAAATATAGAGATTTTAGAATATATAGATAATAGGGTGGCAAAAAAATTTCAAGTTAAATTCGATTTTAATTATAATTAAGAATAATATGGGCTAAAAGAACTCCCCCCAGGTTTTAACTACATTTAAGGAAATAGAGAGATTATGGAATTTATAGATAGTAGGGTGAAATAATATTTTTTGGAGTTAAATTCTATTTAATTTTAATTAAGAATAATATGGGCTAAAAGAAGCCCCCCCCAAGTTTTACCTACATTTAAGGACATAAATATATTATGGAATATATAGATAATATGGTGACATAATATTTTTCGAGTTAAATTCAATTTTAATTATAATTAAGAATAATATGGGCTAAAGGAAGCCCCCCCAAGTTTTAACTACGTTTAATGAAATAAATATATTATGGAATATATACATAATATGGTGACACAATATTTTCCGATTTAAATTCAATTTTAATTATAATTAAAAATAACGTGGACTAAAATAAGTCCTCTCATGGTTTTTCTACGATTTAAAAAGGTTTAGAGATTTATGACCAATTTAGATCGTCAAGTAGAAATTGGAAAAATAAAAGGAAATGCCTAATCTCCGAGTTAAAATTTCATGAAAAATGCGAAAAAATATTTTAAATTATTAAATGTGAGTATTTTATTTTTAATTAATAACGCTAATTAAATATTGGAAAACTGGAGGGACTGAGATTAATGAGTGGCTGAGCTGGACATTTTTCAGTCGCCTCGGCGATTCAGCGGAGACCGGCGCACTGACCGGTTCGCCGCCCGTGGTGGGCCCGACTGGAGCAGGCGTGCCTTAATAGAGAGGCGGGTTTAGTCACCGGCGAGTAACCGCACCTCGGCCTCTGAGTTGCCCCACAAGTCGGCTATAAAGCCCAGGACCTGGGCACCTTTGTGGCTCCCGTTCACCTTTGCCATCCGGCACGCGTCGCTAGGGCGAGGGGGAAGAGAGGGCGAGGGCAGCAGGATTCTGATAGACGGTACAGTTCGCGTCCCTATTTTTCTTCCTCTGAAGGGTTGCTCGTGTGTTGGATTCCTAGGGTTTTCGAGCGTCGGGCAGACCTGCGAAATCAACCTTATTTCCTTTGACCTATGTTAATCGGTACTTTAATTATTATTATTATTATTTTTTTTTGATTTGTGACCCGCGATCATTGCCTTTGGGGTTTCTGGAGATCTTGTTTTTCGGTTGAGGCCGCGGTTATCGTCGGTCGAGGTTCTTCGTGTTCTCGGAGGAACGTGCCTCTTCTTGTTGTTTCGATGAGTTTTTATCCGTATCTTGACAATTGCCTCTTCTAGGGCTGGAATGTCTCTGCTATCTGCTTGCTTTTGGGGCTTAGTTTCGAATTTTAGTTGACGGTGCTCCTAATATTTCTTTCTTTCTTCTGAATCTTTGTAGGGTTTTGTGCCCGACGATAGGGTCTGCAAGGTAGTTTGTGCGGTGGCTCTCATAGCGACGCCCTGGTTTCTCTGAGGACGCGGGAGAGAACTGGTTGGCCGTTTTTTCATCGGACTTCGTGATTTCGGAGATTTTTTTTCCTTTTCCTTCCGTCGAATGATGGCTTCCGCGGCCGCTGGATCTACTTCTGTGCGTTACGCCCCTGAAGACCCGTCACTCCCCAAGCCGTGGAAGGGTTTGATTGATGGGAATACCGGATATCTCTATTTCTGGAACCCAGAAACTAATATCACTCAGTATGAGAGGCCTGTTTCTATCCATGTGCCAAGCTTGCCGCCACCACCGCCGAATCCTCCAAAGACTGTAACACTTGTACCGAATTCTTCTATTCAAGGGAAGCAGTCGTCTGTTCCTTCAGTTCATGGTCACCAGAGAGATCTTAAGGAGGAAGATGGGCGACACAGTGCGTCACGTGGCCACCAGGTACACTATCTTTTGTTTACTATCACTACCTGGTCATTTGGGTTTTCGTGCTGGTGAGTTTTTTTTCATGTAGTCCTAAAATTACTATCACTATCTTTTTCATTTTTTTGTCCTATCCATGTCCTTTTCATGGCTCTTTAACTAGATACACTATTAATATTGTCCTTATTTACGTTAAATTTTCTATCTTAATATTAAATCTTATTGGAGTCGTAATTTTATGACTGAATTTCCGCTAGAATGACCCCTTGAATATATTTCCTTGTACATGCTTCTTGAAGGTATATAGCGGCTGGAATTTATGTTCCTTTGTTAAAAAATGTACAATAGTTTTAAAAATTAAGTTTCATTTGATATTTCCGAAAATTGATTTCCAATTATTGCAACATGCATTTTTTTGACTGACATAGGTTTATAGGCACGGAAAGCTAATTGGGGGGGGGGGGGGGAGTTGGTTGCAAGGAACGTTCCACCTTGTGTTGAGAGACATTTGCGCGAAATGAACCATGGGGAACATTCTGGCGTAAAGTTAATTATTTCTGATCGAGAGTGATGCAAGAAACGAGTTATTTTTGATCTTATGGGCTTTTAGAAAGCTTTTGAATCAACTAAAATATGCTTATATATATTATGAAGCCCATATTAATATGTGTGCAAACTCACCAAGGAGAAGGGGGGGAGCTTGGTGGAGGGATAATGATCAGGAGCCAAGAGTGGAGAACAATTTTCGAGACTAAGCGTTATTATTTCTGACTTTTTTATAATTAATACGAACTAAATTTTAGGATTTGAGTTATTCGTTTTTATTTTTTCCCTGATGACCAGAAGCATCATTTTTGTTGAGCCGATTAAACTAATTTTACCGTGGAACTTTGCATTTCTTTGTGACCGAGATATTATCTCAATCATCGTACATAATGTTTGATGAGATTGTCTGAGTGTATTTTGACTCATTTTTTTTGTTCACATTTGAGTCCCATGTTGATTTGATACGGCTTTTCTGGATTCTGAATGTATCAAATTTCTACCTGCTATTTTATTGGCTTTTGGTAATGTTTTCTTTTTTATTGAATCCTTATATTTGATAAAATTAGAGGTCTATTCCTGTTTAAGTACGAGGAAGGTCGATCATATTTGTTTTGTTGTTTATGTTAACGGCACATTTATTTTTGGTCAAACTACAGACTCATAAAGCTCAATAACCGCAGAAAAATAGAATTTCACGGTCCTTCCTGTGTTACTCTTATAGACTATTACACAACTTCTGAGTCCTTTGGGTTCGCAAATTTCGCATGCTTCAAATTTCATTATTTTTTATAAGAACCGTACATGTGCTTATGCGTTCGTAATATTCTTGACCTATAACGCTTTTCAATATTATTTCAGCCATATAGTGGGAAGGCCAGCATATATCCACAGAGTTACCCAAATGGCTCAGTCAATTCCGGACATGGAACATCTAATGTGCAGACCCATGGGCATGCTGCGCACAATTCAAAGTCATCAGCTAGAGGACATGGTTCTGCAGATGTAGGAGGAGCTGGTTTATCAATTGAATCTTATCGTCGTCAGCATGAGATAACCATCCAAGTATGTTACTATTGGCAATTATTTCCGTAGATTTTTAGTTATAGAATGCATCTAATAGAGGAGCTTCTTTGTATTTTCTTTGTCTATTGGTTCTGCAATATGAATACTTATCCCTTGAATGGAAAGTGTCAATCCCTTTTTTGGAGATCAATGGTACTGTCTCGTAGTGTCTGTTTTTCAGTCAAACACAATGGTATATGTGTGAATTTCGTATGGTTTTGGTGTGAGGATTTCCCACATTTATCTGAATTCGCCTTGATATCTAGAGTCAAATTATCCCCACATTTAGGTACGAGCTAGAAAGCCGGTGGATTTGTTAAATGTTGAAAAGACAACTTGAATAAGCATATGGTAAAGAGCTTCTCAGTCCACTTATTTTCTTATTTTATAAATGATGTCTTGGATATGTCTTGGATGGTAAGCAATATTACCTATCCAGTCGTATAGAAACTCCAGCCTTTGCTTTTCTTATTTTTGTTGCTGATTGTACTCCAGTCATGCTAAGCAGTTCACTTTATTGCATATCGTTACCATTTCTTAGGAACAGATGAAAATTCTTCATATCAGGTGAATTGTTCCGAGAAAAAAAAATGATTAACGCTTTTTTGTAAAGCTCCCGAATAAGATACATTATATTTATTCATATGGTTTAACTTTTGAAAACCTTGCTGCTGCACCTGGTTTGTTGCTTTTTTATCTTCAAATGAAGATTCTCGTCTTAAATGCATCATGTCGCAATTTTCGTGGTAATTGCATCTCAGACTTTGATCATGTTATTAAATTTCCTAACCATTTAGAGAGTGCGGTTTTCTTTAAAAAATTATCTCCTTTTAGGGGAACTTTCACTCTTCGTTCACAATTCGAGTTTTCTTGAAGAAAACTCTCGTTATTTTGAGAAGGTTTTCATTAAATGGTTTTCGTTCTTGAGAGATATTCTGGGGCACCCCTGAGGATAGACAGTTCAGTTTTCTGGACTTGATGGGTCAGATTTGGGTCCGATGCATCCTTTGAGTACTGTTGAAAATTTTGATTTCCATCCTTCTAGGTTGCCTTCATATTCATGACAATGGTTATCTAACCTCTTTCTGTCCTAAATATTTGCTTCATTTACCCCTTTTTCTGCTTTTTAAAAAATGTGAGGTCTGCCATCATTTGATTCAAGATATGTCTCTGAGGTTTTCGTAGATAATATTTAATCATCTCCATTGGAAGAAGATTTCCTTGCTTTACAAGCATGGGAGCTTCTTCTGCATGAATAGATTGATGAATTTTTGGTTGAGTCTCAGCATGAATAGACACAATTCAGACGCTTGAGTCACTTTTTCACGTCTTTTCAAATCAATTTAACGCTCTGCACACATATTTGACGTGATATTTCATTCTGCTCATTCTGTGTTTGAAATTGGCTTATTTCGGCCTAAATTGCTGATTAGGATTGGAATTGCCATGACCGACCTAAGGACACAGGATTGGTTCATTGGCCCTGTTAAAATGTAAGTCTGGAGGGGGGTGTAAATTACTCTCTGATGCTTTCATAACATTGAGGTTTTACTGGGCATGGCAGCTTACAAGACTAGACATCTGATTGAGTGCTGGTGCATTGCCCCGACTGGCATCTAAATCTTGTGGATATATGGTGATTTTTTTAATAATTCGGAAAATTCGAATAATTTCTGCCTCTATCTTTCAGTGCAAGTTAAATTTTTTCATAAATGTGGTCATCTATTTATCGGGCTGTTTTATTATTACCGATGGTCATTTATCGTAAATCTTCTTGGCCTTTATTGGAGTTTCTTCTTGCTGTACTATTTTTTTCTCCTTGATCTTGTTAATGATATATTGGCTATCAATTTATTAAAATTCTACCTGATTTCTCCAGGGAGATGATATACCGGCCCCATTTATGACATTTGAAACTACAGGCTTTCCCTCGGAAGTTCTGAAAGAGGTATATTAAAAATGTCATGAACGTCTTTCAGTACTGTTTATGAACATGTGGGTGTTGACTCTTCTGTTTGTATCCAACTTTTCCAACTTCCATTTTGTGCAATTGGTGGAGGCAGACATTAATGTTAAGACTTATGTCCATCTTTTCCGGGTTCTGCATTTTTGTCGCAGGTGCGATATTTGCTCCGGGGAGGAGCTAATGTCGTACGCTGTGCTGAGCCAGTGCCGCCTTCATTGGGTGGCTTACATATAGCTGGCGCGCCCATTACGATGGTGGTGGCGGGCCAGCTTTGGTGGGTCTTCTGAGTCACTGTATGTGGCTCAGCATGCTCCCAGCTGCTCGGTCCAGTCTGCCTCCCAGTCGGACACCATGCTCTGCAGTGTTCCACCCTCATTGGGGGTGGCTTACACTTAGTTGGAGCGCCTTAATGGTGGTGGTGGCGGACCAAATTTTGGTGGGCTCTCTGGTCATTGTCCATGACTGGGTCTGCCCCCAGGTGTTTGGTCCCATCTGCCGTCTCAGTTGGACAGAAGGTCTTTTCCTCTGCTCCACTTTGCACCTGCAAGCGGCCATCTTCATCGGGGGGATATGCTTCTGCTGACAATAACTTAATTATGGCTTAATTCAAGAAAACGAGCCGGAGAACTTTACCCTTAAGTAAAAACCAGTGGCAAGCCTCATGGTGTATGTGAATTTTCCTTTTCCAGGTACAACATGCCGGCTTTTCATTTCCGACACCTATCCAAGCTCAGTCTTGGCCTATTGCCTTGCAAGGCCGTGATATTGTGGCCATCGCAAAGACTGGCTCCGGGAAAACATTAGGTTATCTTATTCCAGGGTTTATTCATCTCAAGAAGCTCCATAACAATTCCCGGATGGGTCCAACAGTGCTGGTTCTGGCTCCAACAAGGGAGCTGGCGACGCAGATCCAGGAAGAGGCTGTAAAGTTTGGCAGATCTTCTAGAGTTTCTTGCACGGTTAGTTTTTCTGTTAATATTCATAATACCTATTAATCTCTCACCTGAAATTTGATTTCGCGTTTCATACCTTTTATATCGGAAAAAAGTTTCTATTCAAGTATCGAAATCACATTGTCTTTGGAACTGACTTTTCTTGATTACCTTGGTGAAGTGTTTGTATGGAGGTGCACCTAAAGGACCCCAGCTGAGAGATCTAGATCGGGGAGCAGATGTCGTGGTTGCAACTCCTGGGCGTTTGAATGACATTCTAGAGATGAGAAGGATCAGCCTTCGTCAAGTCTCTTATCTGGTCCTTGACGAAGCTGACCGAATGCTGGATATGGGCTTTGAGCCGCAGATTCGGAAAATTGTCAAGGAGGTGCCCACCCGTCGCCAGACCCTCATGTATACTGCTACATGGCCAAAGGAAGTGCGCAAGATTGCTGCTGATCTGCTGGAACGTCCAATTCAAGTGAATATCGGCAGCATTGATGAACTTGTTGCTAATGCTGCTATCACACAGGTGAGAAAGAAGACCGCCAATGCGCGTTTCACATCCCCATTTTCCTCAGAAAATTTTACCCCGCATTCATCCTGTGGCCCGTCATTGCAGTATGTTGAAGTGATGTCGTCCATGGAGAAGCAGAGGCGCCTAGAACAGATCTTGCGGTCCCAGGAACCTGGTTCCAAGGTCATCGTGTTTTGTTCCACTAAAAGAATGTGCGACCAGTTATCACGTTCCCTGACGCGCTCATTTGGTGCCGCTGCCATCCACGGCGACAAGTCGCAGAGCGAAAGAGACTTTGTGCTGGGCCAATTTCGTACAGGTAGATCCCCTATTCTGGTGGCCACTGATGTTGCCGCAAGAGGACTGGACATCAAAGATATCAGGTCTGGTTCGCTCGCAAGAACAGTATTTCTGCGTATTAAATCAATTATCTGCTATCGTTGCGATGATATATTGGTAAATGTATGTCATTGTTGCAGGGTTGTTGTCAATTATGACTTCCCGACGGGCGTGGAGGACTATGTTCATAGAATTGGGAGGACAGGGAGAGCCGGCGCCACAGGTCTGGCTTATACATTCTTCTGCGATCAAGATGCAAAGTATGCGGCGGACCTCATCAAGGTCCTAGAAGGGGCCAACCAGCGAGTTCCTTCGGAGCTGCGGGCCCTGGTATCCCGTGGTGGGTATGGAAAGGCGCGGAGCCGCTGGGGTTCAAGCTCTGGCGGCCGCGATGGTGGAAGGTCCTATGGTGGTGGGCGAAGTGATTCTTCTTATGGTGGGAGGAGCACATGGGGTTCTTCTGGCGGCAGGCCGGAGAGCGGCCGTGGGGTCAGTGATCGGGAACCTCCTCGCGACAGGTAAATTTTTCCTTCTTTTTTCATCTATTTTTTTTAATGATATGACGCCGTCTTCCAGGTCAGTTCTTCATCTGTGTTCAATCAAACACGTCTTTTTTTAGAAAAATTCTGTCTGGGTTTTCCGATTGGACACCTTGGATTCACTTTTTGCTGCAATTGTTGCTAGATACGATCGTGGACACTACGGTTCGCATGAAGATGATGACACGCGTGCTCGTTATGACAGCAAGGGGCATGACGATCGCAGGACTGGGGACAGGGGCCGCAGCCGCAGTCGCAGCCGGAGCCCGGTCAGGGGCTCCTACGGCCGTGCCGGCAGTCGGAGCAGGAGCCCCAGCAAGAGCAGGAGCCACAACGCCCACTCTGGGAGGAGCCGCAGCCAGAGCCGCAGCCACAGCCGTAGCCGCAGCCGCAGCCGCAGCCGCAGCCATGAGAGGTACGCCGGGCACAATTCAGGCCGCAGGCATTCTCCGGTGGCCAAGAAGGGCCCACCGACGCGTTCGCCGCCGCCACCGCGCCACCAGTCACATGCATCTCAGGGATCTCCGTCTCCGTATAATGGGGATAGGATGCAGCCAAAGAGATCGCCTTCGCCTTATAATGGCAATGGAGCACAAGCTTGGAGATCGTCGTCTTCGCCGCCGCCGCTGCCTCAGCACAATGCAAATGGCGTGAGGGAAGAGGCCCCGACTGATCGCGGCCTGAACAATCCGAGGGATAACAAATCCAGGTCACCGGCACGGAGATGTGCTGGCGGAGAGGAGGAAGAGGAAGGCATCATTCCAGGAGATGAGGATGGTGCAATCCGTCGCTGATGCTGGTGGAGAGGAAATAGGTCGACGACGATCCCCTGCGCTGCCTTTTTTTGTCTGCCCCTTCTATCTGGTCTTCTTTCTTTCGGTGATTGTCGTTAACATAGGGGAAAAAAAAGAAGAGGAAAGGATGATTCTAGCTGTGGTGAAGAACTGGAGGTTTAGTGGTATGAGTTTGTCGGACGGAGTTCCATTGTATCTGTGCCTTTATTAACTTATGCGGACTTTGAGGCCGACTTATTCTGCTTCCTTCCCCCATCTCCTCTCTCTCTCTTTCTCTCTCTCTCTCTCTCTCTACTTTTAGATGGTTTTACGTCTGCATAAAAAAGAGATTACGATGGGTTGAAAATCAAATTGTGGTGATTGTCTAACGACACATGATGCTTACAGCTATTTATTAGGCGAAAAAGAATAGGAAGAGAGACTAGTCCGGCATAGTTGTATGATCCGACCCATTTTACATGATCACAAGTCTTGGGAAAATCGATACATGGTATGAAGAAAAGGATTAGGGCTCTACCAAATATAGCTATCCGCATCAAGACCATTCTTGGGTCTGCCATCAAGTTGATCTACGATTTTTTGAGTCACGTCATGAGTCTTTACTGATAATTCTCAGTGGCCACCAAGGTCTCACAATGGAGGCCAAATATTTTGGTGAGGGGAAGGGCAAGCATGCCCCTTTGGAGTTGCACACAATGGTTAGTGGCTCTGGACGTGACATGGTGTGCTCAATACTAAAAGCTACAATGTGAAACTCAAGGAGTTGGGTCAGCCTCATTTATGTGTTGAATTTTCTGTGTATTAAGGTTGTTACTATAAAATAGTTGTATACCATTGAAAACTCATTAAGTCATATTGTTTTACTACTACTGATGAGCTGTACTGTAGTGACTAGGTCACTCACATAGAGGTGGAGATTTACATCTCCTGGAAGGCAAAAGAATCAGAAAATTACCTTTTATAGCAGTTCTAGTAGATAGCTATGAACGCCTAATGTTTGTGGCATTATAATGCAATGCTGATGTTCCTATTTTGTTGTATAATGTGGCGGCACTAGAAACTGCTCAACTTTGGTGAGTTCACTCCTCTTGGATGACTTATTGATGTAGAAATATTGTAAAATACTATTTATCAGAAGTAAATTTTCTTTGGGGTTTGAGATTGGTTAGCATGAAATAATGTCATAGGATCAAACATAATGGATTGTTGTAAATTAGTGATTTTCTTTCTTAAACTATTTTTCAGTATCAAAGCTATTATTGTGAAAGTAAAGACAAATAACTCATGTCTCTACCAAATAAGTACTAACCACTAATGACATTAGTTATCAAAGATGTTTTTCTATATTTGCTCAATAAGAGTGCTATATGGTTAATGTGTTAGAATAATTCAGGAAAATATTTATTATTTAATAATTTCCATTGAATTTAGGAATGCATGTAAACCATGAAAAGTTTATTTCATAGGAATTTTAAAATTGAGATACTATCTTCATATGTTGACTAGAAATCCAACGTCAAGTTTAATATAAATATTCATTCTCAATAATATTCATTATCAACTAAATAAATAATTTTACTCAACTAAATAGAAAAAGTAGGATGGTAAGTCCTTTGTTGCATAATTTTGTTGTTTCTTCAAAATTTGTGAAGATTTCACATTAAAATGATTGAAGGGGCTTCACTCAAGGCAATTGAGAGGTAAAATAGGAAATTGTTCTCACATTTGTTCAGCAAATTTGAACATATTTTTCTCTTTGATCAAGTGATGAGAGATGATGATGGAACAAAATCATATCTAAGTATAACAAATGAATAGCTTACATTGTTATTGAGATACAATTGATAAGGACTTGCATCTTTTGTATGATTAAAGTAAAGACCGAAAACAGAAAAAAGTAGAAATAATACCTTAATATTTTCATAGAGCTGTTTCACTACACTATGAAGAATCATTGAAACAGATGCGCTTAATGCCATACATTGAGAAGGAGGTCAAATCAACAACTATTTAGAATTATTCAAAAAATTATCTATTTCTTATTATATATGGGTACTATTGACCCTAATAATTTTCTTACCCAACTTGGTCATAGCCCATTGCTGACAATGGTTCCACTTTATTTGTCCTAGATACATACATGCATGAGCTGTCTATTTGGTTTTGTTGAAAATTATTTAAAAAGGAGTACACAAGTGGAGATAAATTGATACTAGTTGACAATATTCCATTAGTAATATTTTTATTTTTCATTTTTTTCATTTTCTTGAATAGGGAAGTCATGGGAATGCATTTTAAGATTGTTATAACGATTGGATTCATCTCCTAATCAAAAGTTGATACCTGCCCATGAAGTAATGATAGAACTTGTCTAAGGTATGATCTTGATGTAAAAGACAAGGGATGTAGACTCTTTTAGATCATGTACTCTTTGCCATGGATCCTCTCCTTTATCTCTTATTTTTATGGTGATTCTTGCTTTGTTATTCTTCCAGTTCACACTTCATGCATGACCTACAACATTGGGAAGAGATAATATTGATGAACATTAATATCACTATTTATTTGTATTGAAAGATGACATCGATGACTAAATATCATGATTAGCCCTTCATTCTTTTTTGGCTCGTCAATATTTTCACACAGTGGATAAATGATGATAAATGAAGTAAAAAAATCTACAAAAAGGAAAAAAAAAACAAACACCGATGTGTAGGTGTGTTGGTTTGAATTTGACCCTCTTTTATTTATGTTCATATGATCTCAATTATGTGATGGATACCAGTTGTTTAGTGCTAGAATATAAGATACTTATCCCTTTTACATTTTTATTTGGTGTATTTGTTTATACATTGGTTATGTCATCACTTATAGCTATCAAGTCAGGTCCACTTATACCCTTTGATCGACTTGATAGTCTCAATTAATGTACTTATAGGTTCTCGAACCCTAATTTATAAGGTGAATCATTTTTTTCTTCCTTTACTTTCAAAGTTCTCTATTCGGCAACACCAAGAGCACAAACAATTATGGTTGAGAAATCTCACATGGTATAAAAGCATTAGGTACACTTGTTTTAACTTTCTTTCCTAGTCCGTTGAGTTCTCTAGTAAGACACGATAATCGATTTCATTTAGGGGTTTTGAAGGTTTGAGTTTATTGAGATTGTGAACCCTAGATAATGGAAGAATCTCTCACCTTATCCATGGTGCTAATCAGTGTAACAAAAGAGTACCCTAGATGATTTGAACTCTCGAGAATCTCCAAAAAATATAGGTTTGATGATCTGAACCAATTATAGTGGGGGGAGTATGTAGATATGATTCCATTTAGTTGGAGAAAGTTGAGCCACATGACAAATGAAAATTTGTAGAGTCCAACAAATCCTTGACATAAGATATGACATGAGGTAGATGTGATAAAGAAAACTTAGTGATTAGAGAATATAGCTCATTAATCAATGACCATTTATTTAAAATACCATCTAACATGACCAAGTATAATAAATCACATAAATTACAAATTTATAAAACTAATACATATTATTTTTTTATATTTTAAAAATATTTTAGTAAAAATAAATGAATTATAATTTACCAAAATGTTAAAAAATAATGAGAAATTTCAAAATTGATCACATAGATGTAAGAAAATATATGGTAAGATTTCAAAAGTTTTCTCAAAGAATATGATTTTTTATAATTTTTAGTGATGAAGATAAAATATATTTAAAAATTCATGATAAGAGAAAATTTGGGTGTAGTTGTCAACATGACATTGGCACCTCGACAAATGTGATTCAAGAAAAATAGAGTTTTGTCTCACATTTCTTATGTAAATAATTACATATGATTTAATTGATCAAATTAAGATATGTAAAAGCAAGAAGAATTATAATTGAATGAAAAATATTTTTAAAATTTTAAATCACATAAAATATCACAATCTAAGTAAAAAATAAATTTAAAGTAGAAAAGACAAAGTTGTGGTTTCACAGTAATGATTGTTAGAATTCTGCTATGACCTTAAGAGCTCTTCCTTGGACATGGATGATGCGAGTAATTTTTAAATCTTATTATAAAGTCTAAAAATTAATAAAAGGGGTCAATGAATCATTTTCAATGTTTGTTACTCGACAAAATGAAAATACGAAAATTTTCACATGTCCAAAGATTGTCACCCAACGAAGATAAATTGAATGAAGGAGGGGCATATCTTAGGGAGCTTCATCCTTAGGTTCACTAGTAAGAGCAAGAAGCTCTTCATTGCATTTGGTATGTTTTGAGGAGGTGACAACTCATCTCTTGATTACGGCTCATTTGTCGATTAATCAAAGATCATTTTGTCGATGTATTCAAGATCTTTTTATCTAGAATCATTCGATAGTTGGTAATGATGCTCTCCAAATCACATTGACAATATTTTCATTGATGATTAAATGATTATGATGACTTAATTTTTGACCAACATTTTATAGAAAAATTATGATTTGACAACTAAAAATATAAATTTTAGTTCTAGTGAGATTCAAACATTTATTGGTTACTCAGTTGCGTGAGAGATAATTAACCTATTACACTCATATCTTTACCTAGTGATGTCATGTAGATGCTTCCTTGTCATATATTAAAGGTATTATAGGTATAAAAACATGTAAAACTTATATGTGGCCGTCGGCATCAGTTTGGTCCCACATTGATCGTTACCCATTATTTGAGATGCATATATAGTAATACCTCTTTTTGTCGTCAATATTCTCTCTCACACATGTGTACAATCATTTCTTGCCCCACGCCTGACATGCCACAATGATGTGGAAGGGGAGCAATGCACTCGTGCCCTTAATTAGTCCTTAGTTACTAGCCCTTTGTTCTACTCAATTGTGCTTTTGACCCGCTTGTGGGTTTGGTTGGCTAATGGGTTCCTCAACTATACTTCTAACCTATTTCTAGGCCCAATTAGTCGACATGTTCTCTTTTTTACATATATATATTATTTTGTTTCTCTTTATTCTATCTCAAAAATATAATTATAAAAATCATATAAATTCACATAAAATAATAATATTAACAAATTAAAAATAAATATTCTTAATTTAATATAAATATAAATTTATTTCTCATGAGTTAAGATTTAAAAAATATAATTAATTAATTATTAACTTATGATAGTGAAAACTTATCAGTGACCTTTTGTGACCTTATTTTTCTAGACAATTAACATGAAAAACAACAAAGTCATCCCTGCTCATTTGTTTGGGCCCATCTCTTCTTATCTTTTCATGCTTCTCTGACTCTAATATGTCTAGATGGGTTCAAGAATCTTAGGTTATATTTTGAAAGCTAGACTCAATTGAAATATATGATGCAATTAGTTAAGTTTATATAATTTTGGGTTACACTCAAATCATGTGGTTGTCAACAGCCCCCCCACAAGAGATACACACACTTAAACTCATATCCTCTCATGTGTAGATGAACATGAGATGTGACTTGGGCTGTTCTTAATACTGTTGGAGGTATCCTTTGGGCTCTTCTTAAGACCCTAGCTGGGTGGAAAAAGTATTGTACAGGACATGGAATGGTCTGTTGATACAATGAATCATGAGCTGTAGATTCCATTTAAATTCATGCTTATCTTAAGAGCAATAAAACAATGGAGATATTCAATACAAAGTCACCACATCTATTATTATTCCTTTACTTTTACCTAAGAAGGTAAGTTTGAGGCCATATGCTTTCAATTATTGTAACAATTGGCTACATTTTCTAGTTGATAGCCGATAGTTTATAAAATAATTAATTAGTCAACCCATCCTTGGATACGAAGTTGATTTGAACAATAGAAGTAATATTCCCTCTTTCGTCAAACACCACGTGGGAAAAATCCCCTTCTCATCCTGCTTCTTTACCAACAAACTCAAATGTGAGTTGAGGTGTGACACCTTCAAAGCCAGCTAAAGATGATATATTCCTATCTTGGCGTCAATTTCAGGATAGCTACACAGTTATTCTTTATACCATTCTTTTTATGCCTAAACTCAGCTTTCCATGTAACATACTCGACTATTTTTTTGAACTTTGACTAGTCAGTATCAGTGCAATTGTTTAAGTTAAGATAGCTGAGTGAAAAAATAGTGATGAAGGATGTGTAAGCTGTTGATAATCAGGATGTGGATATAATAATAAACAAGTAAAACAAGATGTTGGAAATAATATTGGGCTGTCAGGAGACGGAAAATATACTAAGGCAGTACCAAATACTTTCTATAGCTATTTTCTGATGGAACGGAGGCTGACCGAAAGACTACGACCAGTTTTAGGAGACTTGAGAGCTCGCCAGATTTATGCGGGGAGTTTATTCATCATTCGACTAGATTATGACGATAAAACCCTAAGTATGAAAAAATCTATATGTTGATTTTGATCCTGATAATAAGCTCTCGCAATCGTGGAAGAACCCGTCTCTTTGCGGCCTTCCAGCGGTTCTTTATGGAGTTCTCCGCCCTGCCGGGACGCCGAGAGGAGATCTCCCTCCATCGGGCGCCCGTCTCCGAGTGGACCTGTATCAGGGAGCTCATCTCCTTCCCCGTTCCACGAGTCCTACAAGGGCATAATCATCATCTCGAGAACGTGAGCACTCATAAGTACCAACAAGCCGACACGCAAATTGCGGTGAACAACGAATAGATAGCTATATATAAATAGCTTCGTCCTGGCCATCCGCCCTTGTAACCTTCTTGGTCAGACATAATCCTTCCTACTTTTAATGACAAAAAGAACCCGAAACGAGGGCCAAGGTTTCCTCCGCGCAGCTACCATTCTTCCTTGATCCCGTTTTCGCCGTTGTCGTCTAATGATGATTCGCTGTTGCCTTGTTGTCAAACCCTAACTACTCGAAGACGAGGTGCGTAGGATCTGATCTTTCACACCTTGCCGCCCACCAGACAGCCATGAGGGGTCCCCCATTTTTCCAATGCCTCTATATCAAGGAAAAACCTTTACATCTTTTGGAGAACTATGATAGTGCATGACCAAGATTAAAATAATATATTTGTTGATATTCGAACCTTTTCGAACGGAGCCTGCCTTCTGGAAAGCGGTCAGAGGGATCCAAAACCACAGTCGCAGAAGGCTACCGACAGTGGAACCTGGCAGTCCTTCCCCCTCTTCTACGACGACGGGTGGGATCGTTAATGTGTTGGTTTGGTTGAGCTGTGAGAGGTGCACCGGCTAAGCACACGGGAGTTCCCCATGAGAGTTCGCATCCCTCAGGCGGGGGGCTGTAGGTTCATTTTTATTTTAATATTTTCCTTGTGAACTTGGCCGGGAAGGACAGTGATTAAAGGTCGATGATAAAACCCGTGTTGGCATCATTCTCTCTCTCTCTCTCTCTCTCTCTCTCTCTCTCTCTCTCTCTCTCTCTCCCTCTCACTCTCCCTCTCCCTCTCCCTCTCCCTCTCCCTCCCCCCCGCGGTCGCTAGGCCAACATGCTTGCCCATACTATTGACACACCAACACTTTTCCCACATTGCTTCCCATGCAATATATGGGTGTTTTTTTCCAATTAAATTCAATAAACATACTTATTTATACAATTTAGTGAGAACATCGCTACTTGCACACACTTACTGCGGCCACGATTTATTCAATTCGGAGATAAAATATTGTCATCTGACGGCAATAAAGGCATTTTTTCTGAAGATTTGTGTTTACTTTCTGAAGGAACGTGAAGGAAATCCGTGGATATCCATCTTCGCCCACATAAAGATGGTTTCGATGGTAGATTATGGCCGAAGGAGGAGGGGACGGCGGAGAAACGTGGTTGTGTAGTAAAGCGAAGTTCTAGGATAAAGGGAAGGTCGCTACCTTAGGCTTCAAGCCTACACCTGTTAACAGGGAGGATCAAGAAGAAAGTGGTGAGCTGAGGGTGCAAGAAAGAGAAAATCCCCGACGTCTTCTTCTTCTTCTTCTTCTTCTTCTTCTTCAAAGCCAAGACAGGATTCGGCACCCCTGACAGCCTTCCCCATCTCCATTCACACTGCCAACACTTCCTGGTTCGCAGGAGAGGGAGAGAGAGGAGGCCGGGGAGTTAGTGGGGAGGAGAGATTCCGAGGCAAAACACCAGCCCACTGGTCTCGTACCTTCCCTTGATTTATAAATTGCCATCCTTACCAAGAAGACAAAGAAGAAAGAAAGCCCGCCATAACCATCAGCGATTAGAGATAGACATGGCGAGAGGATTCCTCCTCCTCGTGGCTCTCGTGTTGACGACAATGGTGCCCGGACGCGCTGCCACAGAGGAAGAGGAGATCGCGCTGTGGAATGGAGGGGCATACGGGTTGTGGGAGGGGGGGATGGAGGATTGGAGAGGAGAGGACGAGAGCATGGCGGCGTGGACAGGTGGCCGCAGGGTAGAAGACGAGGTGAGAGAGGAGGCCCTTGGATTTGAGTTCCTCAGCTGGAGGAGCGAAGACGTGGGCAGGATCCCGGTTAATGTGGAGGCCTTCGGCGCCGTCGGAGATGGCATCGCCGATGACACGCAGGTGACTTCTCAGTTTGACACACATTCTCTCTCTCTCTCGCTAGTTGGTGACCGACCCCACAGTTGAGCTTTGCCGTTGAGAACCGTACCCTGGTTCTCCCTTTACCTATCTCTCGACACAATATTTCTCTTGCTGCTCTGGAATTTGATCCGGATAATATGATATTCCTTGGTCGTTCAACGGTCGCAGGCCTTCCTGAGCGCCTGGAACAGGTCCTGCTCACTGAACAATTCCGTGTTTCTTGTGCCCGCGGGGAAGAGTTATCTCGTCCGAGCCGTCAGATTCCGAGGCCCCTGCACTGACGATTTGATCATACAGGTAGTATTAGCACGTATCTTTAGGGTGTCACCATCACGATCAATTCATCCTCGTCTTCCTCCGCGACGACACACAGATCAGTGGGACGATAGTGGCGCCGGCGGAGCCCCAGGACTGGGATCCCAAGAACCCCAGGACATGGCTGCACTTCTCAAAACTCGCCGGCGTCCGCTTCCAAGGCGACGGCGTCATCGACGGCTCCGGCAGCAAATGGTGGGCGTCTTCCTGCAAAATCAACAAGACCAACGTACGTCTTCCCTCTCTTCCACCTCTCTTTCACAGTCGGCAACTCTCTGACTGTCTTCCTCCGGCAGCCTTGCAGGGGAGCTCCCACGGTAAGCGGATAAAAACCAGCGCTTATCTCCGTCGTGCTTCCATCCCCATCTCCCGTTTACTCCGTCTCTGAACGGCGCCGCCGTTGTGCCGCCGTGTCGCCGCCGCAGGCGGTGACGATCGACTCCAGCAGCGGGGTGAGGGTGAGGCGGCTGCGCTTCCAGAACAGCCAGCAGATCCACTTCACCATCTCCCGGTCGGACGCCGTGCGTGTGTCGGATGTGCAGGTGGCGGCGCCGTCGAACAGCCCCAACACCGACGGCATCCACATCAGCGAATCCACCAACGTAGTTGTCCAGAGTAGCAAGATTCAGACAGGTAAAAGACCAAAGATAAAGACAGCGATAGTTAAACAAGTTGGTCTCCTTCTGAATTGGGAAAGTTTCTGAAACTCCGTTGTTATTTAACTTATGCTCTCGCCATGCAGGCGATGACTGCATATCCATCGTCAACGCGAGCTCGAACATTAAGATGAAGAACATCGATTGTGGACCCGGGCATGGGATCAGGTAAATCCCGGTGGCGCCGCCGGGAGTTGCGACTCCACAGCGGAGTTCTGACGGTGGTTTTGTTTCTTCTCTTCTTTCGTAGTATCGGGAGCTTAGGGAAGGACAACTCCACAGCGGCGGTCTCGACCATCGTAGTCGACACGGCGGTGCTGAGGGGGACGACCAACGGCGTCCGGATCAAAACTTGGCAGGTAGACGAAGACCCTCGCGGCTATACGAGCTCCTCCCTCTCCCACCGCCGTCTCAGCTCTTTAGGGTTTTCTCTACAGGGAGGCTCCGGCTACGTCCGGGCCGTAAGGTTCCAGAACGTGAGGATGATCGACGTTCAGAACCCCATTATCATCGACCAGTTCTACTGCGACTCTCCGACCTCCTGCCGGAACCAGGTCGCTCTCTCTCTCTCTCTATCACTATCTCCTGCCAGAACTATTGAACGCTGGAGAAGAATCGGGATCATCTCTCTCTGAGCTTCTGATGACGGGTAGTGGTTCTTGGTGGGGGCAGACGTCGGCGGTGAAAGTCAGCCAGGTGCTGTACAGGAACATCAGCGGCACCACGAGGACGGCCAAGGCGATGAAGTTCGCGTGCAGCGACACGGTGCCGTGCAGCGACATCGTGCTGGACAACATTAACCTCACGGCGGCGGCGAGCGGCGGCACCGCCGAGACCTTCTGCAACTGCGCGGCGGGGTTCGCCACCGGCGTCGTGCAGCCCGCCGCCGACTGCCTGCGGGCGGACAGCTCCCCCTGCGACGGCTCGAAGGGAGACGGGCAGGGCAAGGATCGCTCATGGGAGCCCCACAATGAGCTCTGATGCCCCATCCCCCCAGACCTCTGGGAGACCTGGGGGAAGTGCATGTAGCTAATAGAGAGAGCTCATGCAGAGGACTAGACTATTCGATCACCTATGAACTGTTTACCCGCATAAATATATACATACAGAAACAGTTGGGTAAAAGTGAAGAATTTTGGGTCCGTTTCTGTAGGAATACTACGGGTGCATCGTAATGAGAGAGAGAGAGAGAGAGAGAGAGAGAGAGAGAGAGAGAGAGAGAGAGAGAGAGTTGAAGAGGTATGCCAATGCAGAACCATTAGGAAGGTGTGTCAGAATCGCATACTTAATAAAGAAAATGGATGAAAGCATAAAGAGAACTGAATATAAACTGATAGATCAAATGCGTCGTATTATTGGGTCATTGAACTCAAAACCAGCATAAGCAGATTATTTTATTTTATTTTTCCAATTGTAAAGTATTCCAGCGCGCTCTCCATCTGGAAGGCAGACATTGGGGTTTGATTTATGTATTAATTTATTTCCAATGGGGAACCATTCTAGGAAATTAATCAAATAAATAACTATGACTAAAAATCTGTGCTCACATACGTTCACATAGTTACCGAGCAATGAGCATTCGTGTTCCCTTCTTTTTTCCTAGAAAAAAAGACGAAGAGTTTTTTCTGTAAAACAATATATACTAGATTAAGATTGAACCCCTAAAACTAAGATTCCGCAGTTGTTGCAGCAATTCATGTTAGAAAGAGCATCGGTAATTAGCCAAGGCTGTTGAATTCCCCATCTCATTGCACCTAAGATTTGTAAAAAAACTGGGGGAACCTTTGAAACAAGATCTACTGCTATTCGAGGCATTTATTTGTGAATCTCTGAAGAGAAAAAATGAAAAGGGAGGAGGGTAACCCTGGCTGTACAGAAAAAAAAACTAGGAGCAGTATCTAAGCTTCAAATGGTGAACCTTGATCTGTGGTAATCTGAACTCAGCATAGCTCGGATTCGTGCACTTTATCCCTTTACGAGCAGGTTTGATGAGGATCTGAAAACAAATAGAGCGAGAAAAAAATCTCCCCATTATATATCAACATCATTTGCTTCAGGTAGATGGCAGATTTTGGTAAACTTACCATGATGATTTCCAAAAACAGGTCTAAGCTACTTTCCCCGGGGAACAGATGCTAAATTCGAATCTTTCCAAATCGAGGAAGAAAAATGGGAGCATCAATTTACTTCATCTGAAAGAATGTGATTTATGCAAGTTTTTGCCTCAGCAGTCGAGTTGTCCATTCATCAGTTCTGCCGCGGGACAAGTGACAGATCAAATATCCGAATTTTTTTCATTCTTTTTATTGGCTTCATTTCAGGCAAAAGACGAGCGAAGCATATCTTTTATCCGCTCCCGTCATTATTGAGCACTAGAATTCATGTTTCAGGCAAGTGAATGCACGGCAACAAGGAGACAAGATGGAGTGTGGCTACCTTTTCCCACAATATTCTTCCTAGGCTCTCTAAAGGGTTGGTAGTAACAGTCCATACAAGCAGTAAACATACTTTAATAGAATCATGTTATGCCAATGAGCAAGGTCTAGGCTGGGCCAATATCGAACCAGACCCATCCTATCTCCATAAGGAATTCGTCCAGGGCATACTAGAGCCTAAGGATGCCCAGTAGAATGCATATCTAAGATTGTCCAACGCCATTTATGTAACCTGGCTTCATGACCTAGCTCAAGGAACGAAATCCCAAATGCCAAATGCTTCAGCTGAAAACAAGTAAAAACAGAATCCCTACATTGGAAAAAAAGCCATTCATTTTGCAGCACTCGAATTTATTAAGTGGGATAATTGCACATAGAATCATCAATGCTTCGTAGTAGGGAACAATAGAAAGCAACCCCAGGCGGAGACTATTGAATTCTGTAACCCCAGGTACAAACTTGACACATGCATTAGGTGGCATTGTTCCAAACACTAATGCAGCTAAAATAAGCACAATAAGTAAAAAACTACACCTAATTAATAGTGCAGGATATACCTGTTTGCGTTGACAATTTTTTCTCCACAATATGTGTCCTGTTTCAGTCGCATTTCCATCCACAACTGCAGACTGCATTTTCCGTTCATCAAAGAAAAGGGTCAAACTAGGCTTCAAATAGAACTTTGAACCATTTAATTTAAATCGCCAACTCAACCTTATCATCTCTGATTTTTCAAGCCATCAATAAAAAGGAGTATTCCCGTTCAGGTAGACACTGGTTGATTCAATCATTCTTATCACCTGAAGAGCACCAAGCCATTAAGCTGTGTGGAAACAGATAAACATGGACATGCGTATCATGAAATTACAACCTAATCGACAAAACTATAAGTTGGAATTAACAACACAATGATGAGTCACCTTCGATTTTTATTTTTGTGTGTTTGAGTATAGAACTGCACAAAATAATTGATGCTTCTGAGATCATGACACCAAATGAATGTTTTCTAGCCAAAAAAATCATCATGGATTATTATGCTAAGTGAATACCTATTTTCGTGCCTTGGAATGTCTTTAATACAGTCAGCACCTAAACGCTCCCACAAAACTAACAAAAAAAATGGCTCTTATTTCTTCATTTTCATTATTCATTCTCTTATATCACAAAATATTTTTTTGATCGTAAGCAGGGATTAAATCAGCGTCATAGTTGAAGTGCGAAGCTTTGTGGACCAGTAGATACAGGAATTGCATCTTTTAAATGGATCAATACAATTCCACCGCAACAGTTTCGAATTAAAATATACTCGAAAGGGAACAGCATTATGGTTAATTTTGAGTGTATATTGAAATTTAGATTCTAACAGATATTCCCAACAGCATGATTTTTTTTTCTGGATTGCATAATATTTTCCAGTGTGTTCATAAAAAAATGACCCAAGTGAGACAATAAGCAGGCGCCGGCCAGACGAAACCAACCAACCAAGCGTGAGAATAGTTTCAAGGAACAAGGAATGAGCTTATACAGAATGAAATCTTTCAGAATCTCGATAAGGAGAAAAGAGCAAGATAAGACGCTGGAACATATATATGATTCTAAAATGGTTATGCAGATGAGACTAAGAGCCACTGCTGAAGCTTGACTTGTCTTTCTCTCCTACCCCCAGAGAGGCAAGAATTTTGGGAAGAATACAACGTAGTCTTCAGCCGCCCCCGCCCCCACATGCAACTGTTCAAACTTCCTGCGACAAACTTGACGCCAACGCGAAATGGTGAACCGTGGAAAACATACGCAACTCTCCAAAGTCCCCGAAAAGGTGACACACGGATGAATCGTGAAGCAAGCTAACTAGATCCATCAGAACTCTTTATCTCAGAATGGAAACGGGATGACACCAAGGAACCGACCTTTCATGGGGGTAATCGCCCGAATTAGTCCCAGTGCGGGCGAGATCGGTGCTGGCCGTCTTGGACCCCGGGTGTGAGCAGAGAGGGCGAGCTCCCATGAAGGAAATAATCCGGAGCTCACAGAAAATTAAGCTTTCATGGGCTGCTCGTCCTGCTTCCCCACTCACTGCCAAAGACAGTGGGTATCAATTCTGCTAGCAAAGAGAGAGAGAGGGTCATAAGGTTGCTCTGGTACCATGTTACCAAAAATACAGAGGGAATAACAAGGTGGCGACACCAACTTACAAGAGAGAGCGACAGAGGAGAAAGGAAGACGAGACGGCGGAAGAACGAATGGTGCCACACACAGGCAAGCCTCGTATTACGAAGTTATGACTAACCCATTAACTACGACTGTCTCGAACAAATTCCGGCCTCCAAGAAACTGCAGTTTTATCGTGGACACTCTCTTCGGGAAAAGACAAAGTTCAGATTTTGAAGTTCTCTCTCGTCCACATCTCGACGCGTGGGATAAGCTCATCTCCACAAGAACAAAGATTTTAGAATAGATTTCGAAACTTAAATTCCTCCATAATCTTTATCAACAAATCCTAAGTGGTACTTCTAGTAGAATTTATTTAATGATGCTCAATAAATAAAGTGGAGATCATAGTTACTTGTACTTTGTTTGAAGTCACTCTCATAAGTCTTCATTATCATGAGTTAAAAATTAGTAAATAATATAGTTTTAGCCTTAACTTATGGTAAATAGACTTATATTTATGTTAAATTATTAAAACTAGTTTTTAATTAATTAATATGAATTTTTAACTAACTATGTGATTTTTTATAAATTTATATAATTTTTATAATCTTATTTATTAGATAAAAAAGCAATAAAAATAAAAATATAGTAAAATAGAAAGACTCACTAATTAGTTGGGCCTGCAAGTGAGTCAGAAGCACAGTCGAGAAGAGTCACAAGGGCTTAAGTGACTAAGATAGATGGGGGCACGTGTGCACCACTCTCCTTACATATTACTAGTGGCTAGTCGGTTGTGAGGCAAAGAATAATTCTATATACGACATAAAAAAACTCATTACTTTCAAATATGATATTATTATACATTCATCTAAAACTTCAAGTGATGTAAGACTAAACTCATGTCACACTTCTCTCCAAAAGGCTTCAAAGATTTAAATACCTAAATTATTCATTTATTATGATAGAGATATATTATGATAACGTCACTTACTAAAGATATTATAATATTTATTTTAATCTCTCTCATACAAGCAAATAACTAACGCGAGTTCAAATCCTCTTAGAGTTAAAACTTATATTTTTATCTAATTATCGCAACTTTTTTGTAAATTACCGATGAAAAATTAAGCCACCAAAATTACTAAATCATTAGCAAAAATCTCGTTAATGTGATTGCAAAGTATTGTTACTAAAATTATTAAATGATTCATGATAAAAGGATTATGAATCTATTAAGTAAATCATTTTTGGTTGATCGATGAACAAACCATTGTTGAAAAGAGGACGATCCGTCAGAATATGAGTCGCCACCTCTTGAGAGCATACCAAATGTGATGAAAAGCCTCTTCTTACTACATAGACCTGAAGATGAAGCTCTCTGATATGCGTTCCATACTCATCTAACTCTTCTCTATCGGGTGACAATCGTCGAAGAGTCGCAAAGTTGTCATTTTTTTACTTCATTGGGTAACAGTTGTCGGAGATGATTCGACAACCCATTTCATTGATCTTTAGACTTTACAATGAGATCTAGAGATTATCCACGTCGTCATTATCTAAAGAGATACTTTGAGGCCCTAGACATTACATGACGATCTTCCTAAATGTTTAAGAATCTGATGTATCATCGACACATTACCACCGTGACATTATAATTCTATTTTCCTACTTTTAACTTAATTTTTACTTTATTTAATAATAATTTATGTGATTTAAATTTATCAAACTATACTTTATTCAATTACGATTTTTTCAACTTTTACATATCTTAATTTGATCAATTAAATTGTCTATAATTACTTACATAAGAATTGTTAGGTGGAACTCTATTTCCACCCAATTTGCATTTGTCAAGCACTGATGTCATCTTGATATCCGCACCCTTATTTTCTTTTTTTATAAATTTTAAATATATATATTTATTTCTTAGTATAAAATTTATAGAAAATTATATTCTTTGAGAAAAATTTTAAAAATTTACTCGATATTATATTATATCCTTATGATCAACTTAAAAAATTGTTATTATTTTTGAAATCTTTATTAAATTATAATTAATATATTTGTTCAGAAATACTTTTAAATATTATAAAAATTAATATTTTTAATTTTATAAATTTTAAATTTACATGATTTACTATACAATGACTAAGTCACGTCACCTTCCTTACTCCTTTTGCACACTAGATCACAAAGTTTAGAGCGTTGATACAAGAAGAAGGTTGGTTGGGGATTTGGATCTCCTAACAAAGATAAGTGGGTAGTAAGAAAGATAAGACAAGTTTTGATTGACTAAGGGGGTGGAGGAGGAATGGTCTAGTAGGTGAGGATGTACATCGTCCATGTTGTAAGTTAAGCCCACATAAAAACCAATTACCCTCATTCTTTCCATGTTAAGCAATTGAATTGGACAATCATGTCCTACTGATTCAATCTACTTTGACTATGACTTGTTCTTAAGTAAATACCAAGATCTAATTATTGGAATAATACTATACAAAAGGAAAATTATAAATACAAAGATGAACGGAGTCTCCTCTTGGACGTTAGGTTTTAAGTTGAACAACTCAATACTTTTCAATGAGTGTCATAAAAAATTGTTGTTGTTAAGTTGCACACAAACCATATATGTTGTCCATATAACAATGGTGAAAAAGTCAACTTGCATGCGAAAAGCATGGAGAAACCTATATATGTTGTCAAGTTTTAAGTGCATGTGATGAACCCATATTCTACTCATTAATAATTACGAGTTGGATGAACCCATATATATATGACAACATCTCTATATTTTTACTCTACGCTACCTAAATTAAAAATTAAATGATAATATTATGTTGGATCATAGAGAAGTAACTGAAGCCATGTGCGTGCATTGACATACAAACTATGCACACAAATTTAGGCATAAAGGGTGCACATCAAGGCAGCTTTTGCATGAGGTGTTATTAAAAAAGCAATGGTGGTTGTGATGCTCGGTATCAAAGCTAGTGTCTAGTGAGCTGGAACCCATGAAATCTCGGAAGCAAAATCTTAAGGTAAAAGTTTTTGAGTGGATTTATTGGCATAGTAGATATTACTAGAGTCCAACTTGCATGTTTTCATGTGAACACATCTGATCATAACTTCATCTGATTTTGGTCCACTTGGCCTCCCTCGTTTCTGGCCTAAAATAGCATAATTCATCCTACAGTCTTCAGACAAAATATTAGATTCTTCAAAGTCTAATAAACCAGATTCACCCCACTTCGCTTACATACAATACCTCGGAGTAGGCTGTGCTAGATGGACACCAAGGTCGGCACTCCTATAGATTCTCATGATCGATCCTTAAATGCACCATTTTAAAAAAAAACATTTATGTTTGCGACCTTATGACACCCATAATCGTAAGGACTAGTTGTTTGATACCCATCTTGTGCTCTTAGAGTGATGGTTTATTATCACGTGAGCACGATTTCAAGCGTCTAATGATTACTCGTTCTTCAGTATGAAGCCACAGTACTTTGATTCCAAGTCAACGTCATGGAGAGGAGGATCGAGTAGATAATGTTTAAATACCGTTCTTAATTGTTACTTCCAAGTTACATTAGGATAGTTTGAACTGACAACAAGGTGGGTATGAGGATTTTAATAGCCCTTTTATGGGTCCACCACGTTGGGAGTATCCAGGGGCTTGGATGGCTTGTTCGAGACTGTTTGGAGGCATGGAGATCGTCCAGAGCTGATCCATCTAAGTAAGCTTAGAACCGGCCTGGATGGATGGCAGGCCGGGCCGACTTTCAAGTCTGCGCTTGGTTTTAAAGCTCCAATTATGACGTGTTCTTGACTTGCTACGTTATTGATCTTAGTTTTTGTCGGAAAATTAAATCTTGTCAACGGATGGGTTAGCGAGATGAGAAGATTTGAAGAAAAACAATCAGCTGATGGAGTGATTCCCTTCCAACCATCCATCAGCGGAGCCCGCCGTCCGTCGGTGCATATTTAAACCCCCTGGCCTCCAGCGAACTCCCTCAGAAGCCACCACAAACGGGGACTCACCCACAGGAAGGGGAGGAAGGGGAGGAAGAGGGAGAGACAGCGCCGGCCTTCAGCAGCACAGCCATGGAGGTGGCGTGACGGACCTCAGGGAGAAGCCAAGTCTAACCCCTGTCGTGAACCCTAGCGCGTACACTGTGTCCGTCCCAGCCCCGAGCAAACCTCCCAGCGGTGGGGGTGTGTTCGGTGTGAAGCAGTTTGGTGCCACGGGAAACGGGATTTCGGATGATACCAAGGTAGGCCATTCTCCTCGTACGGGAAGAGGGGGGAGAGAGAGAAAGAGAGATTTAGATGGAGAACGACCGAGCGAGAGGAAAGAGGGAATTAGTGAATGAGAGGAAGAGAAAGAGCTCGACAGAGAACCAGCGATAGAAAGCGTTCGACAGAGATCAATCGACCGAGTCAGAGAGAGAAAGAGAGAGAGAGATTCTGCCGTCATTCTCAAATTTTAAAAGGAATTTTCTCAGTTTAACAAGATCCGACGACTTCTTATGATTCAATGTTCACGTGACGCTAGCCTTTCCAAGCTGCATGGGCCGCCGCCTGCAACGAAGAGGGATCCAACGTCTTGGTTCCCTCCGGAAACGAGTTCCTCGTCGGCCCCATCATCTTCTCCGGCTCTCACTGCCAACCCAACATCGTCTTCCAAGTAATCCTCCTTCCTTCTCCGGCCCATACCGCCGTTAAATAATCCTCAAAAAACATAATCAGCCGCCGTCTCCTGCAGTTGACGGCACCATCGTCGCCCCAATCGCCGCCACAGCGTGGGAGCCCGGGCTGTTGCAGTGGCTCAAGTTCACAAAGCTTAAAAGGATCACAGTCCGCGGCGGAGGCGTCATAAACAGGCGTGGGGCGTCCTGGTGGGGCGAACCGCCGCACGGAAACGAACTGGTAAGCTACCATCATCTACCTCCATTAGAACAAATGCAGAGTTGCTCACCCATTCGGCGGAAACCTAAACTGCTCCGTATGACTGTTGTAGGTGAGTAGTTCACGGGTCAAGCCGACGGTACGTCTCAGCTTAGCTCTTCTCCTCTTTTGGGCCGGCGGATTCCCCCTTCGGCGGTGGCGCTGACAGCAGATACTACTAATTCAGGCATTGAGGTTGTACGGCAGTGACGGCATCACTGTCGCCGGGATAACCATTCGCAACAGTGCCCAGTGCCACCTAAAGTTCGACAGCTGCACCGCCGTGGAGGTCTTCAACCTCACCGTCTCCTCCCCCGGTTTCAGCGTCCACACCGACGGAATACACCTGCAGAACTCCAAGAATGTCTCCATCCACCACGTCGTCCTGGGTTGCGGTAATCCTCTCGCTCTCCTTGCTCCACTTTTCTCCGCCAGCCAGCGGTAGCGGCGGCGCCGCCGGTGACCTCGCTGGTTCGTCTCCTGTTGCAGGCGACGACTGTGTGTCCATACAGACGGGTTGCTCCGACGTGGAGATCCGCAGCATGGCGTGTGGGCCGGGACATGGCATCAGCATCGGGGGCCTCGGCGGCGGAAACAGCATGGCTTGCGTCTCCAACATCACCGTCCAGGACGTGACCCTGAGGGGAACGACCACCGGCGTCCGTATCAAGACCTGGCAGGTGATGGCTTCTTTTTGACTTTCTCTGACGACTCCTCTTTCTTCTCTCTCTCTCTCCCTCCCTCTCATGTGCTCGACGGAATGCAGGGAGGGTCGGGCCTAGTCGAGAACATAAGGTTCTCCAACATCTGGGTCACCGAGGTGAAGATCCCCGTGGTCATCCAGTACTACTGCGACAAGGGCTGCGCCGCCTGCCGGAACCAGTCGTCGGCAGTGGCGCTGGCCGGCATATCGTACGAGGGCGTGAGGGGAACCTACACGGCGAGCCCCCTGCACCTGGCGTGCAGCGACAGTGCGCCGTGTGCGGGCATCCGTCTGAGCAACGAGCACCTCGATCCCGCGCCGGGGCGCGGTGGCGGCACAGGCGGCCCCTTCTGCTGGCAGGCGCACGGCCAGCTGACGAGCCCTGTCGTTCCCCTCGTTGGGTGCCTGCAAAGCGGGGAGAGCACTCCCCACCCAGCCCCAGCTTCCTGCTGACTGAAGGGAGTCGCCACTAAAGTTATGGCCGCATTACTTGACTTGTATCAGCATGTAGGATCTCTAAAGAGGGAGAGAGAGAGAGAGAGAGAGAGAGATGTGTCATTTAGCGTGAGAGCGTGGGACTTTTAAGGGAGAAACTCGCCTAGTATTTGTTGAGTTATACCAGCGTGTAGGAACTCCAGAGAGGAGAGAGAGAGAGAGAAACTCGCACATCTTCGCCAATGATGCAAGGGAGGCATGATGATGAAGGAATTTCAGAGGCTGGAGCGCTTACTTTTTTGATATGACTCGCATCGGATTTCCTCATTTTTATGGTCTATGATATACCACATTGCAGGAATAGTTGCAGGAAAGAAGAGCGGCGGCCTCCGAGGTGCAAGATTTTGAAGCCGGGAAGAAGATGAGGAAGAGAAGCCCATCGGCAGTATGCGAAGCTCACCCGCTGAACAAGTCCGTGACCTTCCTGTAATCCCCCAGATAGTCAATAAATGGCAGAATTCAGCACCAAAAGCGGAAAAAACATGGCGACCCAGTTCGCAGCAGGGGGGAACAGAGTTGACCTTTGCCTCCCATCACAGTATCTTGCGGCGTCGACCGTAAAAGTAGGCGACGGCGGCGACCGAAACAGCCACGACGACGCCCGCCGTCGCGTGCCACGTGTAGATGGGTTTCTCGAGAAGAATCCTGCCGCCGTCTGGGAGGCCCTGCTGGTTGACCTGGACAGCAAAATTGAGGCCCTGTGTCTCCAGCTCGGCCAGGTCTTTGACTTCTATCTTCAGCCTGATTACCTTCGCTATGGCCTCATACTCCTCCCTGTCTCCGCCCTCGAGGAAGGCCCCCACAACTCGGCCACGGTCAACCCAGTACGCGCCAAACCTCGCGCCAGCGAAGTCGCCGTAGTGGACGACCTCCCCTCTGTTGTCTCCATAGAACTGCCAGGATAACCCGAAGACTCGGGAGTAGAAGAAGGGCAGATAGTCAAATTCTCTGGTCTTCCCAGGCTCCATTATGGCGGAGACGGCGTGCCTCGCCGTCTGCCGGGCAGAGTCAACATGCTCCAGCCGGCGGACGCCGCCGCCGAAGAGCTTGACAGGGAAGGCGGCCACGTCGCCGACGGCGTAGACGGAGCTGTTGCTCGTCTGCATCTGACCGTTGACTTTGATGCCGCCTTTGTCCATGGTCAACTGACCCTCGAACAGGCTGGTGTTGGGAGTGATGCCGATACCGACGACGACCATGTCTGTGGGAACGCGGGTCCCATCTCTTAGAATCACTGCCATCACCTGGTCAACAAAAAATACGACCACTCAGATGATGCCCATGCCTTGTAAAGGAGAGAGAAAATCCTAAACAAGGGAAATGAGTTTTTTTTTTTCATAGAGAGGATCATAGATATCAAGTTAGCTTGAAATAATCAAAGATTTGTTGCGCTTTCTACTCCAAATATTTCCATAGTCCGTCATGGTGATGATCACATACTCAATCTAAAGTCCATATTCTACAAGTATTTCTGAAAGAATTAAGAACAGATTGACGGACATGCAAAAAGGCATCATCATCATCACCTACCTTGCCATCTGAATTATTCTCAAAAGATGCCAGCACAGTTCCTTTGATGAAGTTTACCCCCTTGGATTCATAGTACTCCTCGTAGAAATCAGCAATCTTGGGTGTGAATAGACGTGCCACTGTTCATGAGACAATTTTTTTTCAATATCATGCAATTATGGTTTACTAGATCGGAAAAAAACCAAAAAAATGAATTATTAAATTATTTTAAAAAATAGGAAAAAATGCAAACTTATGGTTCAGGGATTACTGCAATGGGCTTCAGGGAAGACCATTGTAACCCTGATACGATTTGTGACCAGTGCTGCGGCACACTCCATGCCTATGTAACCTCCACCGATGACAACAGCGTGCCCACCAGAGGAAGCTTTCATGACATCGACGAGCTTGTTTGCATCAGACAAGCTGCGTAAGTAGCAAATATTTTCGGCTCCTGCACCTCTTATCCCAAACTCCTCAAGCTTCAGGGCCTGCATATGCAACAGGTGGACTTTAGACGCTGATGATATTACTTTTGCATAATAGTGAGTGGAAATATGTGAATATCAAGGCCTGATACACTACCCGAGCACCTGTTGCGATGATTAGAGTCTTATAACTGATGGTTTCTCCAGTGGCCGTAAGTAAGGTCTTCCGCCTCAGGTCAGCAGCCTTCACACGAGTTCCAAGAACAAGTTCAATGCCTGTAAAAGAAAGGGACCAATGCCTTATGGTTCGATTCACGAGAAAGGAAAAGATAGATCACTTTTTGTGAAAATGATGAAAAACCTGGTCAACGATGACGCATTTCATGTGAACTGAAGAACATCAAAAGACAATACAGTAATAACGACTCCTATGCTGACACATTGAAAAGTTTGATCTCCCAAACGAAATCCAAAGGATTGCATATGTTGGAAGTTCTAGGTCGTAGGGAAATAGTGTAATTAGTTGAGGGCGTTTTGGTAAAAGTTGTGTATCGTTACTCCCTATATAATGGGGGTTACAGTTGAATGAATCTTGAGGCGGTTTCTGCCGTTCTCCCCTTTGTCCTTCGTGATGAGGTTTTTTCTCTATTTTCAACAGCATAAGAAATGACTGAAAATCCACAAGCACACGGCAAGACTACAAAAGTTGATGAATTTTGTCTCTCAAAACATGGAGATCAGGTTATAGTTCTATAAACCGGTGCAAATAAGCCTCCTATCACCAAGGGTTCATTGTGTATATGTGCATCACGTTATACAGAGCACCAGCAAATGGTTACATGAAAAAATATGCATCTCAAGATTGGTCTATTCTATCATTTAAAAAGGGGTAATTAGGTTACGCTATGTGACTCAGCCTAATACTAACATTTTG
Organism: Spirodela intermedia; assembly: GCA_902729315.2. Taxonomy (NCBI): domain Eukaryota; kingdom Viridiplantae; phylum Streptophyta; class Magnoliopsida; order Alismatales; family Araceae; genus Spirodela; species Spirodela intermedia. The sequence continues at coordinate 2,216,372 of LR746269.1, read as the reverse complement.
AAACCCTGCAAGGGAGTCTGACTGATTCTGATGCCATCAGCATAGAAGCACATGGTTTGGGATAGAAAAGGCAATGAAGAAAATGGACAAAATAAAATGAGGGCAGTTATTGAGGACGAAATAAGTAGATGATAATAATTTCTATTTCATTTCATTTTTCTATAGTTACCCTTTTTACCGTTCGTCACTGTGGGAGTGGGATCAAGCAAGCCATTTAGAAAACATATACAACAACTATGATCGTGCTGAGAATTTCACCAGCTGTTTTGGAACACCATAGGCAGGAGCTTAAATTATACAAGTTCCAGCTTTACTGAAGAAAATGCCTCTATGCTAAGAAGCATTTTTCAATGAGAGAAGTAACACATTATAATGAGATCCAGCATGTACATTTGTGAAAAAATTACTTCCTAGAAGAAATGGTTTCATTCTATCGATATTCAAGTCAAAAACCGAGGGATAAAAGAAATCATGTAAAACATGGTTGGATGCTCCATACATACTGAAGTCCATAGAGTTCAACGTACTCCATGGGATGAATAATACATAAATTTTAAAAACTTCCTCCACGTCCGTTTTCAATTATTCCGTCCATTCACGATCCAAAGTCAAAGAGACAGTGCCTTTGTCACAATTCCTGACTCTTGATTTCTAGTTGGGGGTTTTATCAAATCAAAGAAAGACCAAAGCAGTCTTCAAGGCAACTGTAACTTGTATCTCCCAAGTGGAGTTGCTGAAGATAGAGATTGACGAAGGGTAGGACTTAAAGGAGATGCTCAAAAGGCAAAGATTGAATTTGGACCAGGATGTATGGAGGCGGAATAGGACTTCCCAAGAGAAAGAAAAAAATATGCCACACATCTCATTTTTGTGCAAAGCCGAAACAAAGTTTGGGCCCTGAAGCTACATGATTATCTACTGATCAATAGCTACACCTTTGGTCCTGAAGGCACATTAAGACAAGACAGGAAGGGCCTGCAGAGGATTCAGCATGCTCATCCTTTAAACTTCTACAGGAAGGACCTGCGACGGGGAGAAACTCTCACACCTTATAGAAAGTTTCTACAGATCAGGAAAAATGATTAAGCCAGATTAAGAATTTGTCACGAGAACAGGGCAAAGCCACTGAGAGCATTAATTCTTGTAAATTTCATTCTATTTCTGTCACCAATTGAAAAGATTACCCAAAATTCTCCATTAATTTACATTACTAAGGACCAAATACTTTTGAAATCATCCATCATTGAAAGGTATAATGCCCAAGCATGATAACTCAGATAACTGTCATCGTTACCATATTCTCCTGTTCTGGATTTATCAGCAAAATTAATTGGAAAAGATGGGTATCTCCCAAAATCGATACGATGGAAGCTTAAACTCCACTTCACCTCGTACTTATCACTTCAGATTGTTCATCCTACTATCCAACATCTTTCTCTTAGTCTACAATCCAATAACCTATAACGAACTTCCAGATCCTCCACATATATTCTTGGTTTCAATACTGCCGATTTTACTGATAGATATTATTATAGTGAACACGAATAAACTTATGGAGCCTTAAGAAAAGGCAAGCGCGATAGATATTATATTCCAGTTTTGTCATGCGGGAAAGAAATGGCATACGAAATAAGATTCCGCTTAAGGATGAAATATTATGAAAACATATAATATTTCATTTTGACGTACAGAAGATAACCCTCAAAAAATATTACCGTCTATTTCACAAAAATATTAAATATTGCCCATAAAGAATAATAGAATAACGTAGATCCAATTTCGAAACCAAAAAATATTACCATGTTCCTTGTACCATTTTGGTGTCAACCTCTCATCAATAGCACCAACACAAGTGTGAAATGCTGGAAGCCGTGCAGGAGCTGTGGAGGAATAGTGAAAGAATCTTAGAAAACCAAGATGTCAGGGGAATAATTTTGAAGGAAGCACCATATAGTTTTTCCATATGGACATAAAAAGGATAAAGCATTGGATAAATGTCTCATTTCTAATTTTATTATATTTTTTGTATTTAATTTTTAATTTTAAAATTTAAGAGATATTTCACATGCTTTTATAACCACCTATAGAAAAGTCATTATAGTGATTCTTTACTTACCATCCAGTTGGTAAAATTTACGTGGGACATTGGCATCAGAGAGAGAAACAGAGAAACAGTCCCATGAAGACCCTGGTAGGATAAGGCTACATTGGGATAATAATGGCGATGCAAGAAGGGAAAATGTAGAAATGATCCGACCTGAAACTCAAGTTCTAGTAGGGTTCGGATAAGTGTTTTTATCTAAGGCTCATGCAATTTTATGTAAATAACTGATGAAAAATGACTTCACAAGAAATTCCAGACAGAAAAAATGGAACCTATAGTTCCACATATAATAATCATAAGAGCATATTTCATGAGAACTGCGTTATAATGGAACAGCAAATTATCTCTCTTCAGAATGTGACTATCTATATAAACTACTTGAATATAAGATCAGATTCAGGTTTGATACTTGGAATGTAAAACAAACCTTCAGGCAGTAAGTATCCTTTGCTCAGAGCAGGCCTCTCATAAGGCGCTACCTGTATATGATGTTTAAACCATAAAAATGCTTGAGGAAGAATTTAAAATAAAAAATAAAAAATACATACGAAGCTTGTTTTCTCAGAATTTTAAACAAGCATATTAGATTCCTATGCAAGAATTCTCCAACGGCCTCATCTCTGGCATATTTTGATAAGTCCATTTCATTCTGGTTCAACTTGATAGCCACCTTGCTGATAAACATCAACTCTTCGTGCAGACTCTGGGCTACACATTCCATCGACTGATGGCCCAGTTTTCCTACAGATATGATGAATAGTGCAACAACAAATTGAACCAGTATGAAAAGCTTGAGAAAGGATAATATATAAAACTTGGTTACATTTAGTTAGCTGGTTACCTTAAAGTTGGCATTCAAATAAGTAATGTACCAGTTCTCAGTTGAGGCATAGTTTTCATCAGATGGGAAATCTTTCAGGGAATACTTGGCACTGATCTTAATTTTTCCCTTCTAATTTATGAGGGAAAGAGCGTCCTATCTGGTTGACCAAGATACGATCTAGGATGCTCACCAAAATTGATTAATTCAGATGAAAAATTTCCTCAGCGCACTAAGTTCTCCGATCAAATTACAACCAGTCTTTAAAATTTTCTGGAGAAAACTGATCTCAGCTTGTAACTGGAAAACATCTTAAATGAAGATTTTGAAAAGCACAGGACACAGAGTTTACCATGAAAGCCGACGTCATACTTTGAAACTAGTCCAAATATCCGATATAGCTGCCCAGCACAGTGATCGAAAGATGTTATGAATTATTGTTTTTCTATACGTCATCCATACAACTACATGCGGAGCTCCAGATCGTGATATAGTTTACTGGAATCATTGTTTTTTGTGAAGTCGTCTACAATCAATTGGCCGGCAAGAGGCGCGCATCCTAGAGAAATTACAATACAAAAGGCTGACGGTCGTTTCTGAATCGAGAACAACACACAGGAACACCATTTTGGACTCCACAATGTATTCCATACAGAGATCAGACCAAGAAGAAAAAGAGATCAATGCAAATCAGCTAAAAAGAAACAACGCGAAAAAAAGATTGGTTCTCAGGTTTTTTCGACGAACAGGAACATGTCTGAGAGCGGAGGACGAGACTCACAGATTCCTCGGAGATGATGCAGAGCTCCCCGGGCTGAACCCCCTTCCTGGTGAATTCCAGCGCCGCGTACCCCGCAGTGACGCCTCCCCCGAGTATCACATAAACGAATGCCCTCCCCATCTCCCTCCCCCTCCCGCCCTTCCACACAAATTCAAGCTCCGATTATATCCCGAGGACTCCACATGACAGACCATAGCCCGCCATGGCCGTCATCCCAACCACTCCGATTCCAGTCCAACTTATCAGCCGCCTGGTCGTCGTGTGCATCCGAGTATCTCAACAGCCGTTAGCCTCGTGCTGCGTACCATATTTAAATCCTCTCTCTCTCTCTCTCTCTCTCTCTCTCTCTCTCTCTCTCTCTCTTATCCGGCCGGTAAACTACGGTCATTCCAATCCACAGATCGAAATTTGCCTTTTGTCCGGTACTCACCGGTATGTTAATCCGTAGGAACAGCAAATCGGTGAGGTGGCAGAGAGACAATGTAAGAAGAAACATACGCCCCGCAGCAGCAAGGATAAAAGTGCGCAGAACATAAACATAAATCCTCCACGTGGAATATAGTTCGTAGTAAAAATTGTACATACATTTTTAATCGCCCATTCTTAATTTCATTTAATACGCATTATTTACATTTTAAAAGAATGTATATTAATTAATTAAAAATGGGGCATATTTATGCATTTTACTTTGTATACAAAATAATTAGCGCGAATAAGGAAAAATATTTTCTGTATACCAACGGTGGTGCCTTCTGGAACACGACCTCGGTCTATCCTTTTGTAGGATAGACCCCGCCAATCCGAAGCCCATATCGACCACTCGATTGGAACCGTCGGTAGGCTATCCTCATCTCCCCGGGCCACATAAAATTCGGACGCCGGATGCCGTCCGTTCTGCATCGGGCAGTGGATATGTTTTGCTATTATGCCCTATCTCGAACATTGTACCCACCAAGATTAATGTATTTAATATTTTTTTCCTCATGGCAAATCGTGTATTTTAATCCTATTTATAGCAATTATTTACCTTCTTAGAATACAGGTTTTGTTAGTGTAATGCTTCATGGGTCCCATTCTATCTGGTTTTTTTTATGTTTAGTTATTCTGTTCATAATCATAGATTTATCAATTTATTTTATAAACTTGGTGTACCCATTGCCTCTTGATTTTACCAAAAATATTTAATTTTGTTTTAATTGAACGAACTCAATTACATTTTTTTAACAAACAATAAAAACACATAATTTCTTCTTATAATTGCGTAGAAAAAAGTATAATTTCTGCCAAGAAAAAAGTGGTATTTCCGAATTCTGTTAAAATAGTTTTTAGTTTGATATTTATGCACTATATATTTAAAACACATGCACTTCCTTATTCAGAACATCATCACCTATTTTTGACATAAAAAACATGGGAAAAATTATATTAAAGCCATATAAAAAAACATAATTCTCGGAGAAATTTTCATTGTGAGAGAGTTTTAAGTGATAAAATATGGTAAATTGGGTAGATTATATGACAGAAGGCGGTCAACGCATCATCTTAGGAGAAGAATTCATTTCTCTCTCCTCACTATGCACAAGTTTCTTTATTGAAAGACCCTCGAGCCCATTTTAGACAACATGGGCACTAAAGTCAACCCATGATCAGAGTTTCCCAAAGATATGATCTTGGGTCATCATTGTCTTGGTTGACCTAGTGGTCAACGATGGCATTGACTTCAGGGGTAGGGCCATGCATTATGGTCCGGTTTTAATCAAGTAAAAGCAAAAATTATGAGCTGGAATTACGTATCTAAAGTCTTGTTTTTTTAAACGAGCAGTGCGACTTGAATTGAAGGCCAGTTCAAGAAATATGGACCGTCGATTTGATGTGACTTCAAGGAGTACCAATTGAACAGTGGAGATGGGACGTTGGGTTCCCGTGCGAGAGACGGGAGATGGCGTGGGGTATAAATACCGATTTTGGGGGAGGGTTCATCCTGTACCTTATCTTATCCTTCTCGTTTGCGGCATTTCTCCGAGCTCTCCGTCGCTCCTCGATTTCCTCTCTCTGCTCGAGTCCTCTCTCAGTCGAAGAGGAGAGCAAATGGCGGCGGCGCAGTCGGCCTTCTCCCTCGTCTCCTCCTTTTCGGCGGCCTCCTCGTCGGCGTGCCCCTCGCCGGCGCTCCGCAACAACGTCAGATTCCCTCTCCGGGCCCCTTCGACCTTCCCCAGCTCCAGGCGGTCGACTTCCCTGCGGCCGCTCGCGGCCGTGGACGTGCCCGAGAACGTGGAGAAGCTCGGAGAGGAGATAAGCAAGCTGACGCTCGAGGACGCGAAGAACCTCGTCAACTTCCTGGAGTGCAGGCTCGGCGTGTCGGTGGCTGCGTTTGCGCCGGCAGCAGCGGCCCCCGCCGCCGTTGCAGGAGTCGACGCCGGTGCCGCGGCCGAGGTGGAAGAGAAGACGGAGTTCGACATTGTCATTGAGGATGTCCCCGCCAATGCAAGGATCCCGACCATCAAGGTCATCCGGGCCCTGACGGACCTGTCACTCAAGGATGCGAAGGAAATGATTGAGTCCCTCCCGAAGAAGTTCAAGGAGGGTGTCTCGAAGGACGATGCAGAGGATTCCAAGAAGAAGCTCGAGGAGGTCGGAGCCAAAGTCTCAATTGTGTAAGGTTACAATGTGGAGAAAACTTGGGTAAGTGTGGTATGCCAATTTTCCTTCCCAACTCTCAATTTTCTATGGTTCATCTATTTTTTTTATTTAATTATGAGTTTATAACTTTTTCCAGGCTTGACCAGGTTCTTTTTACGTGATGCATTTGTCTTGGGGACCAATAAATCATTGGTATTGTTCTTTCAGAAAAATTTAGCTTGAGAAAAATGGGAAAATATTTTAGTCGCAATTCACCACAGCTCAGATTAGCATGATGATAGAATAAAACCGGTGGTATTGATGATATAATTTTAATATTAGTAAAAAAGATGGTGCGATGAAAATAATCATCCGAGAGTGACCCAATTGGTCTAGCTACCATTCAGAATGTTTTAGATGTATTTTGAGTGTTTTTTTAGGTGAATTAGTCAGAGAAATTGGGAAAGAAAGCTCATAATGAAAAGATTTTACTTGAACAGCTGAGAGAACCCGCTTTCTCGGATTGGCATTTGCCATCTCCCTCATGAGAAGTGTGCCCGGTGACCGTCTTTCATCTTTTTGTGCTCCCATTGAATTCTTTGTTCCAGTTTCAGTAACTCTGATGTCATTCTGGATATCGTAGTGCCTTTGAACTTCAAAAAGGGCACGTCTAAATTTAATGAGGATCCCTTCAAAATTATCAGTTTCTTTGTGTTTTTTTCTTCTAAAGATAAGTGCTCATCTATCCCTTTGTCCTTGGAAGTTTATAAATCGAATTACCCTTGTGCACTGTGTCATCACTCGGGAATCCTTTCAGGAGAGCATGGAAATGAGCCTCCTTGGGTTTCTTCCACATCTCTAACGGCTCTTTGCCAGCATGTGGGCTGTATACTAGGTTCTCGTTAATTTGCTCGGATAATTGGTGCTGTTGGTATGAAAATAAAACTTTTCGAAAGCTGGGATTCTTCAGGAATCGTTCCAATGTCACATGTGGTGGCATAAAGAAATCGTGCAACTTTTTTTTTGTCACAATTATTTTATCAAGCAGATACCTCATTCCGCTGCTCCAAAAGTATAATCCGTCGTTGGGCCCTTGCGTTGTCTTATACCCAGCACTAGAGCTTATTCACACCTCTGGAAAAAAGTCAAAAATCAGAAATGTTGGGGAAAGATTGTGCCGATGCCATGAATTGTTCTTCCCCTGATTATGGTCTTGTAAGAAGATGGATTTGAAGATTATCTTGAGTTTTTTTTTTGATGTATAATTAATCATGGCTTAATGTTTATGTGGTAATTGAGCTGATCTGAACCCCTCAAGATCTCTATGGCACTATGGGCTAGCTGCTGGCTGACGATCTTTTCTCTCATGCAGAGGATTCTGTCCTTGAAGCTCTCCCATGGAAGTTGCTGTTGGAGTTGAGTGAAGAGAGAGAGAGGGAGAGCTTGTGTTGTTCGCCAATCTTGTAGACGCAGATTCGGGGTATCTTTTTTGAAGTCCATTGTTCTAGTTTGGCTTTTCTAAGGAGAAGGAGAAGAAGAATGTTGAATGGGAAGAGTGCATGGGAATCCAGTTCGAATGCCTCTTAAAGATTTCTTTTCACATCCTCTGTCATTATCTCTTGCACTTAACTTGAGTTCATTCTTTCGATCCTCACAAAAAAGTCCACGCAAAGATATATATACATGAGTGAGTGAGTGAGTGAGTGAGTGAGTGAGTGAGTGAGTGAGTGAGAGCGAGAGAGAGAGAGAGGAATATTAGATAGATCATTGTAAAAAGGATCAGGTACCCTCCTGAAAGATTAGATAGATCATTGTAAAAAACTTCCAATGGTTGAAAGCTGACTATTTACAGGCATTATAGACATAGAGAGAGAGGAATATATACATATATGTATGAGAGAGCGAGAGAGAGAGAGAGATTCCAAAAAAAATCAAGTACCCTCCTGAAAGGTTAGATCATTACAAAGACTTCCGATGGTGCAAAGCTGACTATTTACAAGCAATAAAGATATTGAGAGAGAGGAATATATATATATATATATATATATATGTATATATATGTGTGTGTGTGTGTGCCTGTGCCTGTGTGTTTGTGTGTGTGTGAGAGAGAGAGAGAGAGGAGAGAGAGAGAGAGAGAGAGAGAGAGATTCCAAAAAAGGATCAAGTATCCTCAAGAAAGGTTAGGTCATTAAAAAGACTTCCAATGACGATAATCTTGCCGCAGGGTATCTAAATTATTGGTTAACATCTGATACATGAAAGGATCCCAGTAATTAAACAACAAAAAATAATTCTTCTGCCCCCTGAAAGCAGTAGAATTCATCGCTCACCCCGTTGAAAAGACACGGGCAGGGTCTCATCTTATCCCATGACAGCCACTCCGCCAGCAGCCTTTATCTTCTCTATGATCTCATTGGCCTCCTCCTTGGTCACCCCTTGCTTCAACAAAACCGGGGTCTTCTCAACCAGTTCCTTCGCCTCCTTCAGGCCAAGGCTAGTGAACGCCCTCACCTCCTTGATCACCTTGATCTTGGCCGCGGCATCGAATTTCTCTAGCCTCACATCAAATGCCGTCTTCTCCACCCTCTCCTCAGCTTTCGGCGCTGCTGCCCCGGACTTTGAGCCCAAGTCAACGCCCTCCGTGGAGACGGGCTGCAGCTTCGGATGCTTCAGCCGCTCCCTGAGAGTGGGCCCGATCTGGGCGAGCTCTTCCCGGGAGAGCGAGGCCATCCGATCCGCCAGCTGGACAATTTTATCCGATGGGGGAGGGCGAGGCCCATATGGGTCGTAGACTTCAGGGTATTTGTACTTTTTGGGCGTTGACTTTGGGTCCCGAGGGACAAAATCCGGGTAGAAGTGCCGACACTGGAGAGTCTCCACCAAGTTTCTTTGGGGATGAGCAGCTGGGACGCAGCGGGCATACCTCAGAATATTGAAGAGTCTCATATTTTTCTGTCAAAAAAATAGAATTTAGAAAATCACTTGATCATGAGCATTGGGTTATCAAAGATGTCAAAGGGGATACTGCGAACAGTTTGCCAACAATAATGTGAATAAATAGGCTACGTAATTTTATCAACAATAAAATAAATAACATTATTTTAAAAAATGGGACGTGCAAATGCATAAAAAGAATATAAAACAGTGGTTCGGAAATCAATCCAAACATCAAAACTTCAAGAGTGATGTTAATTGACGAGATAATTCAACAACTGAAGGGACAAGACGACTTTATTAAAATTAAAACACAATGTTAAGTATTTTCCAAAATAAATATACGGGCACAAACTTATAATGAAGAAAATTAGAAACTATGAATAATTTCAAGTCACTCGAAACAGTTTACTAGGTTAATTATCTCCCAATACAAGTAGAAGATCACATCTAGAACCATGATTAATGATTGAAAGAATGTGTTTTGTTACTGTGGGTCAGTGGAAGGAGAGGAAATTTCTAAAGGCAGAATCTAAGCTAGAGGTCATTCATGAAAAATTTCGACAGCAGGCAATGCAGATTTCTACGAAACAGCAATGTGTGGGAAAATTACCTGAACTTGATATATCCCTTCTCTATACCCCAGATGATAGACAACGTGGGTCATTTATGGGTGGACTCTTGTATGACTAATGGACTCTGGATGTCTGTCCTTCATTCTTTGGCATCCAATGCCAGCATGGAGAAGCTTTAGTCGACAGATTATGCTGGAGACATAACTCCTGCCCTAGAGACCACCGTTAACAATGGTGGGGTGATACCTGTAGTGTTTGGCTTTCGGAAAAGGAGGGGAACCCAGGAGTCAACCCATGACACTGACAACGCAAGCATTATAATGTTATGGGTCAGCTAAAATGGCAATTCAGAAGCAGTCAAAATCGATGTCAAAGGGTAAGTTATAGTCAGTACTTTCATTAATCGTTCATAAGTTTCTTATTCAATGGTCTAATTTATCTTCATGGGGTACTAAACTTCCCTATTGGGTCATCCAACCGACTAAATTGTACAACAGTGTTTCTTTGAATTTTTAGGAAAATTATCATGATATCAATGAAGACACAGTTGATAATCAAACTCAATCCCATCCCCTGTTCAGATTCTTCAGACCCGCAACACCCAGTAATCACAATGTTCTTGAACTTCTAGAATTCTCCATCATCATAGCATTGCCATTCTATTGACCAATGATAAATTCAATCCTCATTTCTACATGCGTGTAGCATTGAGTATGGAGTACAATGGTCAACACCGTTTACTTCTGGATCCGTGATGAATATTTATGTCTGACTGCAATTTTCCTCGCGTCATCAACGTTTCCTGAGTTAATTATTCTCGACATCAATCAAAATCATTCCACCGCTAGGATACTCAAACCATTTCTTTCAGAGAGAATGCATTTAGAATCATACTTTTGTTCTAGTGAATAGCATGTTTACTTTTCGAAGATTTGTATGCGCAGAACAATCAATGCGTCTATGTTATGCACTCACGGGAGATATTCTTTCAACATACATGCATAAGATGTTAGTCAGTCATATGATCATCCGATGTTAAGAATTAACATCTCATGATACATGAACGATTATTACTTCAGTGATACCTGTGTTGCCTCAGTGTGCTTCCAGTTGAGCTACGCAGACTCACGAACAAGCGATCCAGTGACAGATTCCCGAAGTACGGGCACTCGCGTACTCTGTGTGTGCGTGTGTGTGTGTGAGAGAGAGAGCGAGAGAGAGAGCGAGAGAGAGAGAGAGAGAGATGAATGCGCATAAGATTGGTGCCGTAAAGAGGGAGGTAAGCGCTGGAGAGAGAAAGTGTTTCTCTCGGCCGTGGAATCGCCGACGGAACAGGGTGACAGAGAGGGAAGTGGAGGAGCCCGACTCCCCCCGGTGAGAAGAGGGGAGGGTACCCGGCTGAGGGAAGAAGAGGGCCGATTTCCGCCAGAGGAAGGAGAGTTTCGAAAGTCCCGTCGGAGGGAGAGAGAGCAGGCCTCTCCGCCGCCGGCGGCAGAGGCGGTGCTGATTGGCGGCGATTTGGGAGTAGGGTTGAGTTCCGGGGAGGGATAGAGAGAGAGAGGGTTGGAAATTAATGGGTCAGTTTTAAGTCTGGAGACCGATCCAACTTGGCCCAGGTTTTCCTGCTATTGGGCCTTATGAATGGTCCAACGGGCTGGAATGGCCCAGTTTTAAGTCTACAACTCACTGACCATTTCCATCTCATCACTGGCCTGCTCCCCACTCGGGAGAGTTGATGTCGTTTCATCCTCTTCCCGTTCCAGACTACCCCCCCTTTCTCTCTCTCTCTCTCTCTCTCTCTCTCCATCTCTATCTCATCCTCTCCCCATTCCATTGTACTTTCCCTCTTTCATCGTCCTCTTTCCCATTCCATTTACTTTCTCTCTCTCTGTCCCTCGTCCTCTTCTTACCCTTCGATATTACTCCTCTCTCTCTCACTCCCTGTCATCTTCCTCTTCCCATTCCATTTTCTTCCTCTCTCTCTGTCTCTCAACCTCTTATTCCCTTCGATATTACTCCATCTTCTTTCTCTCTCTCTCTCTCTCGCTCACTCTCTTACTCTCTGTCATCTTCCTCTTCCCCTTCCATTTACTCTCTCTCTCTCTCTCTCGCTCACTCTCTTACTCTCTGTCATCTTCCTCTTCTTCTCCTTCCATTTACTTTCTCTCTCTCTCTCGCTCACTCTCTTACTCTCTGTCATCTTCCTCTTCCCATTCCATTTACTTTCTCTCTCTCTCTCTCTCTCATCCTCTTCTTACCCTTCGATATTAACCCGTCTCTCTCTCACTCTCTCTCATTCTCCGTCATCTTCCTCTTCCCATTCCATATTACTCTCTCTTGCTCTCTCTCTCTCACTCACTCACACACACACACACACACACACACACACACACACTGCAGCGTGAGAAGGTTGCAGCAGCAATGGCGGTACCAGGGCGGCATGGGGGTTCACTGGAACACCAACAATGGCGGCGCCCCCGACTGTACATTCCATACAGTTGAAAGCAGAACTAATGGCTTAAGCATGGACAGTTATAACCGGGCCGAAAGGATCAAACGACTCAAAGCGGGGTCAAAACCAACGTGTAGTCAATTCCATGCAGCCAACATCCCCGGCTCTTCATTTACAACCAGGGTAGAGAGAGAGAGAGAGAGAGAGAGAGAGAGAGAGAGAGAGAGAGAGAGAGGGCTGTAGTGTGACTTTGGAACCTTCATGACGCAGAAAATCAGGCTGCTGGGTTATGGGATCCGGCTCTATGCATGACCAGATCGGGCCCGGGAAAAAATGGACACGGAGGGTGATTTGCAAAAGTCAACGAGGAGGTGGCGCCACATTTCAAGGATTAGAAGTTGAGACGATTCACTGTTAGAAGCCTTTATGGAGAAGAGAAACTGAGTTCACTGGGAGAAATAAGAAAGAAACATGGAAAATTCCTTCACCAGTGGGGGACGAGATCGACCACACATCAGGTGGAATTTAAAGCCAGAGAAACTACGACTTCGGTCGTCCCCATGGAAGATGGGGGGGGATGGACCTAGACCAAAGGATTAGAGGCGGAGGATCCGTGGCTGTTCATCATGCCGCCCCACAAGCCGACGCCAGCGGGGTAGTAGAACCCATCCCGGCCGACGTCGGCGCAGCCCTGGTCTTGCTGCCACTCGAGAGACAGCAGTTTCTCGTGGGGCTTTGTCTCCACGGGATTGATAGCCATACTCTGGCACGCCTCCATGAAAACGCCGCTGTGGCCGCCGTCCATGGAGAATCCCGGTGGAGAACCGCCATGGAATGTAGAGGAGAGGAAGCCATGGTTCATGTCCCCGAAGCTGCCCATGCTGCGGCCTCCGCCAGCGGTGGTGGCGCCGCCGCCCATGAAGAGGAGGTTTCCGGGGTTGCGCAGCACTGCGCCGAACTCTCCTCCGTCCACGGCACCGTGGCCCTCGAGCATGCACTCCATTAAAGCGAGGCCGTGAGCGTTGCCTGCCAGAGAGCCGAGGTGCGGCAGCTGCAGACCCGGGTAGGACGGGAGGGGGTTCAGAGGGGGCGCCGGTGGCGCCTGGGGGATCTCCATGGCGGGCTTCTTCCCCCCCGATCTCTTGTTCTTCCGGCAGCCACCACCAACAGGGACGTTGCGGAGGGAGCCTCCCTTGGTCCAATACCGGCGGCAGGTTTTGCAGAAGTATCTGTAATCCCACACAGTGTCGTCAAAACTCAGGATAAATCGGCAGCGAGCATAGAAAACTCATGTTGATGTTTATATGTCACTATTAGACGTGGGATTAATCTATGAACTAAGAATTGAATGATTATCTCCGATGCTGTATGAAGGAACTGAGCCAATCCAGCTCAAAATTCAACAGTACCTTGGTTGAGAGAGGCTGTAGTTGTTGTAGTAGCAGAACTTGGTGTGGGTGGAGTCGCAGCGGGGGCATTTAAGGGGCTGCTCATGTTGAGGGCGGAGGCGGCGCTCCATGGCCTGCGGCGGGCGGGTGCAGGAGATGATCTCCCCCGACAGGGACGAAGAGGAGTCCATGCAGCCTTCTTCCTGAACGATGCTCTGGTCAACCAGTCGACGAGGAAGAAGAAGAAGAAGAAGAAGGGGTGAGATTACCTTAGAGATGATTGAAGCATGAAATTCTGTGCGAAAAATAAAGCGGGAAAAGAGGGGTTGAGAGATTATCATTGGAGTGCGAAGCTCGAGGATGGGGAGCTCTTTAGTTCTTTGAGAAAGGCTTGCAGTTAAAGTGGGAAAACGTAGATTATTGTTTCGTTATCTTTTCTTTGAGTCGTTTCGCCCGCCATTGATTAAAGGAAAAGGAGAGATGTGATCTAGCACGTTGATTTTTCAAGTTTCTCCCTCTCGCTCTCTTTCTTTCTCTCGTCCTCTGTGCATGTATTCATCAGGTTAATGCAGAACGTCTCTCTCTCTTTCTCTCCTCCTCCTCTTGTCCTCGGTGCAGCTAAATAGAGGACGTCTCGCATGGACTCTCTGTCTCTCTGTGTATCTGTTCATGTGGTGCTGCAAGATAATGCAAGATGTCCAAGATGCAAACACTCTCCCTCCCTTCCCCGTCACTCTCTCTCCCCATTCTTCTGTGCATGTGGTGTAGGTTAGAACACGGTGTCTCATATTTTCTGTCTCCTTCTCTGCGTGCGTTTCTCATGCAAGATAATGCAGGGCTTCTCGCAACTTTCAGGAGATTCTCAAGAACGAAGAATGAGTGTATACATGAGCCACTGGAGCGATTAGAGGGAGAATCAAAGACCCTATCCCACTAGAACCCTAGAAAACGAGAAGAAGACACACGAAGAAGACGGAAGAGGTGCTTCCTTCTTTGGCGAGCTTGCTCTAAAATAACGAGTATTCCCTTCATCCAAAAAATATGTCGGAGATTGGATGAGAAAACCATGATAGTTCAATGGCCGTACCTTGAGCCATTCTGCGGTATCCATGTGAATGTTCATCGAGCAAGAAGACGACGGTAAGAGTGATCCTTTGGCTTCTGCGAGTTGGACGTGGGGAAGGGGGGCTCCAGCAGGCGGGTGAACGCGGAAGAAAACGAAGAAGAAAGATTCTGCGAGCAGATGTGAGAACGAAGGCAAGTGGAGAAGCCGGAGCGGATATAAAGGGGGTTCTGTCCCCGCCACCCCCCGCCGGCGGCCCCCACACTGTCGGTAGCGGCGGCTTGCCGAGCCGTAGGGAGAATCTGGACACGTGGCCATCGCCATGATGCGGCGGCACGAGGAATATATCGGACTTGGGAAAAGACGGCACCCGAAAACCGAAAGCCCACTCCAAGGCGGGAGCCGGCGGCGGCGGAGGAGACAGCGCCACAACTCCAGTCCGCTCCTCTGCCCTCTGAGACTGTCAGCTTTTCCCCTCTCTCCCCTACCAAGCTAAGTATCCATTCCCCAAACCCCGTTGCTGCCCCACACTGAGGGACCCGCATAAGAGATCGCCACGACGAACAGGATTCCGCCGCCGCCGTCGCCGTCGTAGCTGCTTGACTGGGCGCGAACGTATCTCGCGTGCTGTATCCCGATCGTCGATGGTCAAAAAGGAGAGAGGTCACGTTAGTAGATTCCTTCCCCAAGCGTCTTTGAATGAGAGAGATAGAGATAGTGGGGGTAATAGTGTTAGAGAGAGAGTGGAAGGGGGAGAGAGGGAGAGTCCGTAGGTGTACATACACCTTCTACCCACAGTCGTGTCCGAGAGAATCACATGAGGAAAAGCGGCGGGAGGGTACGATGAACGAGAAGCATAAACCATCTGGGAAATCAAGTTCTGAAGCCTAAGTCTTGAACTTATCTACTTCCACCGAAATTTAGGGTTTCGATGGTGGTTTAGACAGAATCACACAATTTCTGTTAAGTGAGGCCGCAGATGATAACCTGGAAAGATAGTGTTTGACTTATTTTATATGCTTACTGCCTTCCAATAACACAATAAAGCAGTGATTTTCACACTAGGAAGCATAAGAATGCATAAAACCGAGCACAAAATTAGGAGTACAAAGTAAGCGGCTAACATCAAATGAATGGCTATCAAAACTCGTTCTCTAAGAGATAACTAGATCACAAGATGGAAGGATGACCGCGATGGTGGACCGGAGATGATGTTTTTGACAATTTATTGACCCACGTTCTGGGCCTTATTCAGAATGACGCCCTCGTACTTGACCTGGAACCACTTCATGGCATCATCCTTGGTGACCCGGTGCTGGATCCCCACCCGAGACTTGCACCGGCGGCGACGGCCAACTCTGTACCCGGCGCGCTCCAGCACTACGTAGAAGTCCATCCCGTAGATACCTGTGGACGGATCGTACCTGCTCACCACCAATTCAGTCTATGAAAAAAACAACATCAAACTCCTCCAGATGAGGGCTTTAAAGATATAAGGAACAAAAACTTAATGCGCAATTAACAATTTTGGGGAGGATACTAGATCAACGCAGAATATGAACTACTAGATAAAAAAAAAAAGAGGAAGGAATTCATATGTAGCATTCATTCATTGAACAAAGTACACAATGATCTGTGATAGAGCAGAAGATGGCTCAGGCGTTTGCTTCTTATTCAAGCTGAGAGGTCTGAGACCATAAATTCTAGCAAATGTATTGGGAATTATCGTTTCCAAGGAGAATAGATGAAACAATTGAGGAAAAAATTGAGGAAAAAAATTGAGGAAGACAGATTGTATGCAGCTTGCATTAAGGGGTTCATGGAATGAGTAAATAGAGAACTGCGACAGAGCAAAAGAAGGCTCAGATTGTTGCTACTCTGCTCAAGGAAGGACTATGGAAGAGTCCTTCTCATACAAGAGGTGTCAGAAGAAGCATAGTTCATCACAGCCCAATTAATGCAAGTAGAGGGCAGTCCAATTAAAGGGAGTCTGTTGAGTGCGTTCAAGAACGACTAGTCCCTTAATGCAACTAGCATTAGGGGATTCTTGGAACAAGTAGAGAACTACGGCACAGTAACAGATGGCTCAGATAGTTGCTACTATGCTCAAGGAAGGATTATGGAAGAGTCCTCATACAAGAGGTGTCAGAAGATGCATAGTTCAAGACATCCCAATTAATGCAAGTAGAGGGTAGTCCAACTAAAAGAGAATATGTTGAGTGCATTCAAGAGCGACTAGTCCCCTAATGCTTGTTGCATTAAGGGATTCACGGAACAAGTAAGTAGAGAACTGCGACACAGCAAAAGATGGCTCAGATAGTTGCTACTCTGCTCAAGGAAGGACTATGGAAGAGTCCTTCTCATACAAGAGGTGTCAGAAGATGCATAGTTCGTCACAGCCCAATTAATGCAAATAGAAGGTATGTTGAGTGTGTTCAATTAATGCAAGTAGAGGGTAGTCCTATTAAGGGATGTGTTGAGTGTGTTCAGGAACGACTAGTCCTTTAATGCTAGTTGCATTAAGGGATTCATGGAATGATTAAGTAGAGAACTGCAAAAGAGCAAAAGATGGCTCAGATAGTTGCTACTCTGCTCAAGGAAGGACTATGGTAGAGTCCTTCTCATACAAGAGGTGTCAGAAGAAGCATAGTTCATCACAGCCAATTAATGGAAATAGAGGGCAGTTAAGTTCAAGAAAATGAAAGTCCATGTGTTTCAAACCTCTTGTATGACAGGGCCGACTTCTAAAAGCGTACATGATGGAATCTAAAAACACATACTTTGAGGAAACTTTAGACAAGCACTTACGAAAAATCTATTTCATCAACAGGCAGTATCATACCTAACATATGATCATGCAGTTCAGAAGACAACCAAAGTCCCAATTTAATGGCATAGAATTTGGATGTTCCCACCTCATACTGATCGGATTGGCCCATGACGAGTACAAAAAGGGCATCATTTAGAGTTAACGGTAGGATAAGAACGATAACACCAAAATGTTTCCACTGATAGCTGTAAAAAGGTGCACAACCGGAACAAGAATTGAAATTGATTCAAGCCTCAGGGCACTATTATTTTATCTTTCAGTACTAATGAATATTTTTTATTCAAACCGTATTTTTTTAAATAATCAACATTTTCAAACCACAGCACGAATATTCCCGCCATTGATTCTCTATACCAGTGAATTGGAACCAATCTTCAAAATTTTCAACATTTCCACGCAATATGGAACGTACCGTATGTGGATACAAATTATTTCTGGGCTCAATCAAATTTAAAGAAACAAATTAAATTGCAACTTACTTGATCCCGAGATCAATGTGTTCCTGGATACCAAAGCCAAAACATCCACTTTCACTAAAGTTCCTCCTTAACAACTCGTATTCCTTCACCTTTAAACCACTTTCCAAAAGTTGCATTGCCTTCTCGCCTCTCACAGTAACATAGCATGCAATCTTCTCATTACGCCTAATCCCAAAAGATCTAACAGTATACCTAGCTGCCATAAAACAGAGGTACATCAGCAGGTTCTAGCTTTACTATCCAATTTGCACATAAACATTATTACACTATTCAATTACTTACCCTTTGAGAACACTGGGCTTTGGCCACTCAACTGTTCCAAAACCTGGAAGTTCAAATGTACCAAATAAAGACATCATATTCTTTCTCAAATAGCATAAAATCAGTAAGACTTTAATTTACTAATGATGGTGATTATAAATCTCCGTGCCAAAAAACGACACAGACTACATTGGTTTATGATACAACAATGCCAGATGGAAAAGAAATGAATACGAAAATCTCAACCAATGCAATGATATCAAACTGAGAAGCAAGTCCTAGAGTCGGAGTATCAAACAGGTATAGGAAGTGCAAACGATCATGCCTCGACATTCCATTGTAAGACTTACAATCCCGTCGAAATAATCGATGGGGCCCACATATACCAATTTGGAAGCACAGTGGCGGCTATCAATTCAGGCAAATAACCCCCAGACGTCAGGCAATTCCAAACGCTCCGTCGTCTAACACAACCAGGCAGACTGCCTCGGGATGATGTGGATTAAAAAGTTTCCATCTGCTTATCCGCCAACTATCAACAGCAAAAACGTACTAGTCGCCATCAAATCACTCTCCCTACATTCAACAAACCTTCCCGTTCTCTACTATGACCTTCCGACATCAATCATCCACGGATAGATACTCTACATCCAGAAAGAATAGGTGTCCTGGGGACTGGTGCGCTGTTTGAGACAGAGAAAGAAAGGCTTACCTTGGCGGCCCTGGTGAGTCGATCTCCACTTTCCCCAACGCAGATGTTGAGCACGAGTTTCTGCACCTTGATCTCCCGCATCGGGTTCGACAGCTTCTTCTCCGACGCCTGCGTCGGAGCAAAACAAATCGATCGCCAGATTCAAAACACACGTGGCGTAGAACCACAAACCATAGCACCCGGAACTAGCGTAAGAAGAACAGGAACATAGTAGAGACAGAGGCAAAGGAATCGGAAACAGGACGACGTGCCATGGCTGCTCTTCCCTGTCCCCGGACCGGCGGCAGCTGAAGACGTAGTGACACGCCAGCCTCTCAACGGCAGCTTTATATCCTGCCAGCCCAGGAATCTAAACCCTAGACTGTCTGTGATACCGCGAAGAAGGAGAGTAAAAACGGACGAATGACATCCGTCCGATCAAAGCTGATGATGCCACAAGCCAATGTCGGCTAAAACTAGCGTTAACGTTATTAAAAATATACTATTTATAGTTATTCTAGTTATCCTCTGGCTGTTTATTTAAAAATTCGGTTGGATTGAAAAGATGGATTGATTCATGGGCGAAAATTATGACGAGAAGAAATATGAGGGAATAAATAATTTTTTAGACGCTATTTATATAATTAAAAACATTAAAAATATTTGATGGGGGTATAAAACACATTATAATTGATCACGTGGGATAAGAGGAAGGCGAGATAATAGTTTTTCACATTGCTCATTATTGAACGATCAATAATGTGCACTAATGGCAAACTAGATAACCATAAATTCGATTGATACTATTGATAATTATATGTAATTTTAGACAAATAAAGTGGGAAAAAAATGTTTGAAATTATTGTACCCAATTTTTTGTGAATTAATGCACAATAAATCAAATTGAAGCTTATAAATACTACAGATAAAAAATATTAAACAATAAATAGCTATTTAGGTTAAAATCACATTCAATTGGCAGATTATTATGGTAAAAAACTGCACTTGATCTGAGTTAGTTTGGAGAGATCTTTATTGTGTTGACAAATTCTTAAAAAGCTTACCATCATGTAAGAATATCATTTGGTTGGTCTAGCTCAAAACTTTGATCAAGTTTGGGATAAAAGGAAATAAAATGAACATTAATCATATGGTTCTTCAACAATGGAAGTCAAAGATCTTCAATAGCCATCATGAGGAAGATGAAGATGTGGAGCTGCTGTCCTTTCAATCCCATGGCTCTCTCTCTCTCTCTCTCCCTCTTCTATGTTACTAATATTTTGTAGATGTCGGAGGTTATTAGGAATCTTGGTAAGTTCACTGACCAAAATTGCAAGTGGTGTTGGAGCTTGTCAAACTCAATTTTGGGCTGGGTGAGATGATGTGTGATCGATTTTGAAATGCTCAACCTCAACCCAGTCAAGGCATTAGCCATGCTCTATTGGCTAGCATTGCCACTGTTGTCTTCACTACCTCTTTCATTGCTTGTTGCCCAATATAAATAGGATGAGAAAGTTATACATTCATCACCCTTATAGAAGCTTCCAACAGGTAGGTGGTACTACCATTAATGTGGGTAACTTGGCATCATTCAACTGATAATAGTATGTCCTTCAATGTAGGGAAGGGAGGGAAGGAAGAAAGTGTAATATTTGCATGATGAGAAAGTAAGATACATCCACCACCCTCATAGAAATTTGCAGCTATTAGTGTCCACAATTAATGTTTTTAGTTTTCCATCATTCAATTGATAATATTATGCCCTTCTATATAGGTAAATGAGGGAAGGAAGAAAGTGTATTATTTTTATTGAATTTTACTTATAAAAAATTAAGTTTTTATCTTCTTCAGAGAAGTTTAATAGTATTTACTTATATCAATGTCTTTTTCTTCTAGAAAAAAATGAAAATAATATAATGGAAGCTTCATTATCATGAGTTAATAATTTATTAATAATATATTCTATCTTAAATTATGATAAATATACTTTATGTTAAATTGAGAAAAGAGGTTTTTAGTTGATTAATGTGAATTTATAGATAATTTTGTGATTTTATGTGATTTTTTAGAGTTTTTATATTTTTTATAATCATGTTTCAGATTAATGAAAAAAAAGAAAAAGAAAACAAGGCCCTAGTTGGCCAGCTAGGACCTTGCAGTTGACTTAGAGGGCACCATGTGTGGGTGAAAGCATGAGTAGGGGGAGCCATGACCCATGGGGCTTGAGTAGCTAATGATTGGTCATGGTACATGTATGTCACTCCCCTTCCACATCATTGAGGGCCAACTGGGTGTAGAGGGAGTGGTCGTACACATATGGGTATGCAAGAGAGATATGTTGAAGAAAAAAATAGATATTGATATTTATGTGTCACAAATATTAGAGAATAATTTCTGAAAATATTGAAAAACCAAAGCCAATGCTATCTAGTAGGTTTTAATGTTTTTGTATGGAAAATACTCCTAAAGTATAAGAAATAAATGCCTCCATGATGTTATTGGGTTAAAGGTATGTAGGTAATTCAAATTCTCTTTCTCAAGTAGTCGAGTGATTAATGAGTCGAATCCCACCATAGTTAAAATTTATATTTTTATCTAATTAAATTATGATTTTTCTATAGAATGCTAATCAACAATCAAGTTGTTGGAATCTCTTGATCATTGAAAGAAATTTCGTCAACACTATTCGAAGATCGTAGCAACTGACTAAGGATTTTGAATATAAAAATAATAGATTCTTTAAGGAAATTATCTTCGGCTGATCAACAAATGTAATGTCATAAAAAAATAGAGTGATATGCTAGGAGATGAGTCAATCTCCTCAACATATCAAATGCGATGAAGAGCATCTTCTTATTACATGAACCTAAGGATGAAGCTAACTAAGACACACTCCACTTCCATCACACTTATATCCACTAGTTGCAACAATCAGAGATTCTTCATTTACTTATTTTCATAAATTTCTAGATTTTGAAATCTAGAGATTACTTATGTAGTGAATGATCAAAAAGAGTCTTTGAGGCCATATATATCACATGATAATTCTTCTGAACACATAGTTTTAACAATTGTCACTATGACACTAGAGCTATGTCTTTCTTATTTTAAACTTTTTTTTTACATTAGCGACATTTTATGTGAAACTCTTCTTTAGTCAATTATGATTATTTTAACTTTTTACAAATCTTAATTTGATCAATTCAATTGTCTATAATCATTTACGTAAGAATCATTAAGTAGAACTCTATTTTTTTAGAATTGCCTATATCGAGGTACTGACATCATCTTAATATATGCACTTAAAATTTCTTTTTTTGTGAATTTTAAAATAAGTTTTCTCTTTATTATTTAGTCTAAAAATCATAAAAACCTTATATATAAGAAAAAAATTAAAATTCTACCCAATATTATCTTACATCCTTGTGATCAACTTAGAATTTTTTTAATATTTTTGGAACCATTTATCAAATTATAATTAATTTATTTATGTTAGAATATTTTTAAAATCTTAAAATTAGTATTTTTTAGGTTTATAGATTTTAAATTTGTATGATTTATTATACAATGATTAGGTCATATCAGGCAACAAGGAGCTTAGACATTTGTTTGAATATAGAAAATATTTTTCTTAAGATTTATATTTAGAAGTAAGGATTTTAGACTACAATTAACATGAATTCATTATATTGTTAGTGACTCTAGAACACTATTCTTGATTTTTTTCTTTGTTCTTATGAAATATAATTTTTAAGAATCTTAAGGTTCAACACTTATATAAAATATAGGTTAACTCTTCAACTTGATGAGCATTATGTGAGCCAACTCTCAAAACTTATGGCATAGACATTTTAAGGCTTAATTTGTCCATTTTTCTATGAGAATGGAGTTGCTTTGAGTAGTTTTTGTTCACAAATAATAGATGCCTTAATTGTGGCCCTTTCTTGAAGTGTCAACACTTGAACATAGGTTATGAGATTTGTTTTGCCCTATTGGAAATTTTCTCTAAGGTGTGAATTATATCTTTTATAAAAAGAAATTTATTTTCAATAGAAAATTTGTTTCAAAGTAATATCAAAATGAAACATATATACTTACAAATCCTCTAAGAACATTTATATTGTATGACATTCTTGAAGGGCCATTATAATGTTGTTGACATGTTTTATAATTATGAGTTTTAGAGAGAGTTTTATGAAATAAGGTATTGATTATATCTAAGCCTTAATCACCTCAACTTAAGTGGGCGTTATACTCTAAAAGATTATTTTCTGGATGGAAATAATTGAGCATTTAAGACAAAGGCTAGGTTATTTTCTTTCCCTAGTTTTTATGTTTAGTCTAATTGTTGAGAATTGATCATGCATTAGTCGTTGGTTTTAATACATATATATTTAACAAACTTTATAACTAAACTCTCTAAATAAATTCTAATATTAGTGGAAGTTCAGGTGTATCTTCAGAGATGTTGAGAACTAGTTTTGATAAATTTCTAATTTTTCTAACACAAATACTAATTAAAATGAAATAAACAAAATGAAATAAGATGAGAGAAATGATGTAATCTTCTATTCAATACTTTATATCCTCGTCCAATTGATTTTGTTAATTTAATTCTCTTATCACTATAGAAAATTACAAAGAAGGTTTTAATGATGAGATGATTAAATCATGAATAGAGAAAAATGAATTAGATATTATGAAGTGGAAAGTTGAGAGGGGTGGTTGCCAATAGAATGACTTCTATTGATGTGGATTATTCCTTGACATAATTAAATCTAAGATATAAAATAAAATTAAAATAAATAAAATGTATAAACACCTTGGTTTTAAATCAAGGATAAACTAAAATAATTAAATTCGTAAAAAAAAGAAAATTTTAAACTAAAATCAGACTTTGTTATTTGTCACACATCAAAGTCATATGGAACTAAGAAATCTTTTAATTAGAATATAAAAATTTAAATAAATATTATAACTTCGAATAAAAATATTTTTCTTTCCTTGTTTGTCACCCAAAGATGAGAAGAGAGATTACAAGTATTCAAACCATAATTTTAACTAAATTTTTAATGATGAAGACTAATATCAAAAACTAATGTTATATCATTTCCTTGTCTATCACCCAAGAAAATGAGAAGAACGAAGTACTTAGATTAATTGAATTAAAAAAGGTTTCTTTGATCAATGTCTGTCACCCAAAAAACATAAATGATTAATAAGAAAAAGAAGACAATAAGAAAAATTAAAAATACAAAGAACTCTTTTGATTGCAGCCCCATTGATTCCAAGGTCCTCTACTTTGTTTCTCTTCAGCTTTCTCCCTTGCCTTTCCATGCCTCATGGCTTTCTGGCTTCGAACCCACCATCCTCTTTTTCTAGAGGAGTAAGGAGCCACCTTTATCCTTAGATCCAAAAATCTCTCATTTAGTTTTGATTTAACCTTTGTTGCTTTAGTCTTTGACTCTCGTTTCATGCTCTAATTGCTGCTAAAAATAGAACTTTTAGTCTATAGAATCATTTAGAACTTTTAAATCAATCGGACAAGTATTTGTAGAGAAATCACGATCTAAATATTATTGTTCGTTTAGTTATAATTTTTCTCGATTTTTATGGCATTTTCCTGATTTTTCCGGTCGGCACCCCGTGCCACTGGTGGTCAACGGTCAACGGGTCGCTCCCCCCCTTATTATTATTATTATTATTATTTTCAATCATAAAAAAATCATGAAAATTTAGAAAAACATCTTAAGAATTCCAAAAAATTCCGAAAATTTCAAACTAAAATCCCATAACTTTCAAAAAATTTAGAAAACGTCTCAACTCATTTTGGAATTCGAAATATTAAAATTTCATATTTAACCAACATAATTCATGATCACATTAATATCAATAAAAATAAAATGTAAATATATAAACTTAGTTTTCTGAAAATCATATTAATGTGATTTTTTAACTAAAATTTTAAAATGCAGATAAAAATTGATATCTTTAATTATATAATTAAGAGAATTATCAAGAATCTTATGCATTGACCTTGAGTATAGTGGATGGGGTTCAAGCCCTAAAAAACATATTTGCCAACTCTCATCCTTATGGGTTGCATCTGTCAACCCTTGAGAGACGTCTGCTAACATTGATGGTCAACATCTTACATAGAGGTACCAATTTAGCTTATAGTTATTAACCTTTTACAATGTGCAACTTGTGCTCTATTCATCTTATGGGTGTTTACTCCTATAGTTCAAAGTTAAATTGCTACTTGTCCTTCTCATTGATCTGCCCAAAGTGTTGATTTCAGCACATCATATGTCAATAGTATGAATTGAATTTTTTTTTGATAAGATTTTTTTTGTACAAATTTTTATCCAAGTTTTATTTTTTAAATGCATAAGAATCTCTGAACTCTTTTTAAGGCAATTCTTTATGAGTATTTAATTTTTATTGAAATAAAATTTTAATTCAATCAAAAGATAGTATATGACAAAAGCATAGTAAATAATTTATTGAAGTACTAAATATATTATGCATATAAAAATGAGGCCAATGTTATCACAAAAGTAATATATTACCCATTAGTATCCTCCCATACTATAGACAAAGATGAAAATTATGAATGTGAGGACTAGGTTCTTCTATTTTTGTGCAGAGATCAATGGCTTCTAAGGGTGTTTATCAAAATATCATTACCCATTTTCATCTGTAAAGTTTGATAATACGTTCAACTTTAACTTCACTCTTTATTCTTCTTGCAGGAGCTATTTCAAAAGTAGATGACACCATCAAAATAAGACACCTTTACCTTAATGCTAAATTGCATCATTGTTTTACCTTATGATGATTAATCATTTGTATATTTTGAGTGGAAGACTTTCATAGTACTGATAGAATAATAAAGGTTCTGTACTTTAATTATATACAATTGCATCAAGTTTCTATGATGATTTGATTACTATCTAAAGATTGGAGGGTATGCTGTTCCATAACTATTATCTATGAGTTTATTTTCTTTGTAAATTTACCTTCATCTTACATTGACAAAAATAAGTTAATATTGACTCCAGTAATTAGCATTAGGGACTTGAATGGATCAATTGAGCAAGCTGGCAAGAAATAGAAGGATATTTTAGAAATTTGCTCTGAAAATTGAGCCACAAATAGAAAACAAAAAGACCTAACCGTTAGCATGTGGCCTATGAATCGTCGTCACTGAGGCTCTGGCACTTACCAAGACGCAATCTAGAGCTTGCCAAGGCTCTGCCTGGCTGTTCCTGAACTCTAAAACTGTAATGTTTTGATAAATTTACGGAAATAACCCTTAAAACCCAAAGAGACCAGGCTTGGGACCCACCCAGTCTTCCAAATATTTGGATGCGCTGTTCTAACTATATATAAAGGCTAGGGGCCGGAGGCTGCCTTCCGGCCGGAGCTTTTCTCTAAGTTTTCACATGGGATGCCGTGGATTGCTGCCCCGAGAGCTCTTGTATCGGGCGAGCTAGGTCCTTGTAGATGCAGCATCAAACCACCCCATGCTAGATCAGTAGCTGTAGGCAAATGAAGGAAAGATTCAAGACATTACACGAGATCAATGCTCTCAAGAAAACCGTCTGACGACAGAACAACACGATGAGGAGAACGGTAGTGACTTGACGTCATCTCAGGAAGGACGATTTCAGCGCACCACTCGTCCACAATGGCACCAGAAACCCTCTGAGAGGAGTGATTATCTTTATTACTAGCTTAATTTACATTTTGAAAAACGCTATAAGAGAGCCACAAGGCCGAGAGGAGATGACAGAACTGAAGAATGAAGATTTATTTCTTTGATCTCTGATCCCGTCGCCTCGGCTTGGGTTGGTCGTGAGGATCCCGCTGCCTCCGGTCTGGAGCTTCTCCCTCCTTCCCTTCTCCTGTCCTGCTACTCTTTCCTTCCATCTTCTCACGATAGTCTTCCCTCACCTGAGCCACAGCCTAACCCACTTCTCACTATCCCCACTGCCCACTACCGTCTTCCTCAACCTTTCCCCCACCATCAACCATCAATGCCATCTGCCACTATCAACGTCCCGTCCCTGCTTCCGCGCTCTACGGTTTTACCCCCCTCTCGTTGCCACTGCCTACCAGTCCCGCTCTTAAGCCATCCCAGTTTCATCATGTCGTTATCCACTCTCCCTATACACCTTTCCACGTGTCACATCACAGCCACGGTTTTACGATCAGCATCTATCATCCCCCACCTTCTATCATACGAAAGCTTGGCTCGATTTCCCAGCAGGTCAAGCTGTCTCTAGCATCTCTATGAATGCCGTCACCAAAGAATCAGTTGATTATCCCACGATATCGCCAGCGAATCTACGACCTTCCATGATATAGTAAACTCTTTTACTTCTCCATTATTTGTGCATTTAATATATCATCTTGCTCTTTTGTTGCTTGAGTGATCATAGGTTAGTCAGATTAATCTTATTTGGTTGATCATTAACCGTAAAAAGGAGGATTTTCTGACGTGCTAAAAATCAGGGTGTCCTTTCAGCGGTTTTCTCAAATAGCTGTATTCTACTCGTTTATCAATTGCGAGTGTTTTATCTAGATAGTACATTTTCTCCTGCACCCTATCCATCCGCATCATTATAGGACGAGCCTCACTCTTCCACGGCCCCCCTGGCCGCCGCTTTCAGCTTCCTCGGCCTCCTCCTCTCCGCTTCCGGACTGCCCCCCATCAGGCGACCTACAGCCAACGCGATCTCCTCCGCCTTTACCGCCTCCTTTTCTTCTTCCCCCAGAGAGCAAGTCTTCACCCCGATCTCTACGCCGACATTTAACTTGTCCACCAGCATCCTCTCGTTGCAGAACTGGTCGGCGAACATCGGCCGTGTCACGACAGGCTCGAGTTCCAGCCGCAGTGAATTTGAAAGCCTCCGATGGCCACGTGGTTGAGGATAAGAACCTGCGGAACCCATCCCCGGATGACCATGTCCATACCGGAGTCAGCCACCCTCTCCTCGAAACCCTCCGGCAGCCACTGGCCGGAGGAGTTTCCTTGTCCGGCGTTCTTCACGACCCAGATGAAAGGGTGTCCGGAAGATTCCAATTCCGCCGCGATTTCTCGAAGCTGGGTTTCCTTGAACCGAGACAAACTCCCGAAGCAAACATATAAAACAGAGCTCACCGCTTTAGAGTCCATCCACCTCGAGAAAATGGCCTGGTCGACAGCGAATTTGCCACCTTTGACCGCGTTGTCGGCTGCGTCTTCATTGCGCAGAAGCACCGGCTGGTAGAAGCTGTTCACCACCGTGATTTTGTGGAAAGAATGGTTGAAGGAAGAAGAGGAAAGAAAATGGATTTCGTGCACACTGAAATCCTAGAAAGCATTAAACGTGGTAACTTACATTTCGTGAGGAGAGAAAGAGTATTTATAACACTTAACTACCTCATGTGGGCCAGCCCTCTTTTTGACCCACTAAACACAAACTAAAGTCCACTAAAAACAAAAACCACCTAATAAGGACAAAATAATATCTTCTTTTGCATATATTAAAGTTCTTGAGTAAGTCACGTACATATTTTTCTTGTGAAATAAATATACTATGATCCTTTTGAATGATTTGAAACCTAAGAAAATAATGAAGCAATCCCAAATTTGTCATATCAAATTCAGTCATCATACAATTCTTGAAATCTGAAATTAGTGACAAAGATGATCTAGTATACATAGTATCATCAACATAAACATATACGATCAAAATATCTTTATCTTGAATCTTAATATAAAGTGTTAGCTCATTATCACTTATATAAAAATAAGCTTATGAAAATAAAGTCTACTGTACCATACTCTAGATGCTTGCTTAAGGTCATAAAGTGACTTCTTCAATTTGTAAACTTTTGTTATCTCTTTCTTCAATGATAAAATCTTGTGGCTGGTCAATATACACATCTTCATTTAAATAACTATTCAAAAATACTGATTTAACATAAAACTGAAATACCTTCTGAAATACTACTAAAGTCAAAATAATACAGATTGTTCAGGTCTTGCTACTGGAGAAAAAGTTTTTAAATAATCAATACCTTGTCGCTATGCATATCCCATCACCACTAATTTTGCCTTAAATTTTTTAATATTACCATCGGGTTTATACTTTACCTTATAAATCCATTTGACTCCAATTGCTTTAGTCTTTTATGGCAAATTTATCAACTCCCACATGTCATTCTTCTCAATTACTGCAATTTCTTCTTGCATTGCTTTCTCCCATTCATTTTTGCCTTGTGCTTCTTCATAGTTTGTTAGCTCTACAATCATAAGATCAAAAATACAAGATTCATAAATATCACTCAAAGATCTCATCCTCCATGGAGGACTTGACGATTTTGAGTTTGAATCATTGGAGTCATTAAGACCACTTGAATCATTTGGAGAAGGTCTCGAAAGTGAGATAGATGATGTAGAAGTTTCACCCATTGAATCTTAATTAGTTTGCATAATTTCATACTCATGTCCACAAGAAAGAGTTTGATGCATTGAATTTGTATTCCAATCTCAGCAAGCATATTCATCAAATATAACATCACGAGGAATCAATAACTTCTTTGTTTCAAAATTATCTAAACAATAACCCTTATTTTCATCACTATAACCAGGAAAATGTGTTTAATTAAAGTATAAAAAATACAATAAAAAACTTCCAAACGGCTAACATTAGATTTTTGATGATATCAAGCTTCATAAGGGGTCATATTCATCATGCCTTTGTAGGAGAAATATTTAAAAGAAATATGGATGTTGCAACAACTTCAGCCCAAAAGTTATTACGAAGATGGTTCTCACTAAGCATGCTTCTAGCCATTTCAACAATTATTCTACTCTTTCTTTCAACAATACAATTTTGCTTTGGAGTTTTTCTAATAGTGAGCTGTCTTTTAATTCCATGTTTCTTACAAAATGACTCAAACTATCTATGTGTGTAAAGTCATCAATAATTAATAAGAAATATCAATTGCCATTCAAAGATGGTGTCCTCATTAGACCACATAAATCAATATGTAATAACTCAAGAGGAAATCTTGCTCTCCAAGATTTTTCTATTAGAAAAAATAGTCGGTGTTGTTTGTCATAAATACATCCTTCACATACTTTGTTATTTGTTGAAATAGAGGGTAAACTAGAAATCATATGTTTGTGATGTAATAATTTCAATACATTAAAATGTAAATGTCCATAATGCAAATGCCAAAGTGAAGATGAATCGTTCTCTTTTGAAATCATGCCAAAATCAATGAGTCTTGAAATATCAAGAGAAAATATTCTTTCCAACCTTAGAAATCACTATAGGAGACATGTCACTCTTCTTATGCTTGATAATACATGTATCATCTTTAAAATAAATAATAAAGTCACATTCTTATAATTGACCAACACTAAGCAAGCAACTTATGTGCCAACTTTAGAACAAAATAAACTTCATGAATTAATATATTTACACTTGATTTTGTTAGAACAACAATATTACTAATGCCTTTAATTCTCACACTATTTCCATCACTAATAGTAACATCACAAACTATAGAAGTATCAATATTCTGAAATAAATTCTTTCACTTGTCATATGATTGCTGCAACCACTATCAATAAATTATATATTTGATTTACTTGAGTTTGAAGATACATAAGTCATGTCAGCCGCTAGATTTTCATATCTATCATATGTGGTGCAGCGGTATCATGATTATTTAATTCTTGAATATTTTATTCTAGTCGTAATTATGTTGAATGCAGGAAGATGAAGTATCACATATGAGCGGAAGACAAGAAGACGTAGACTGCCAATCAATGATTGCACCTCTTATTTCGGTAGTTAAAGACGTCTTGTCATTGAAAGCAGGTGTTAAGCATGTTCTCCCACCAAAAGTGACAGTTAAGCACATTCTCCCACTGAAAGTAGTAGTTAAGCACGTCTTGTCACCGAAAGTGGCAGTTAAGCACGTTCTCCCACCAAAAGTGATAGTTAAGCATGTACTTGTCACTAAAAGCGGAGGTTAAGCACGTCTTCTCACCAAAAGTGACGGTTAAGCACATCTTGTCACCGTAAGGGACGGTTAAAAACATATGTTGTCAACCGTCACCTTTTGGTGGTTCATTTGCACTAGAGACACCCAATCAATGGCCCAGATTTCTCCATCTTTTAGGATCAATATTTGATGATCTAGAAGAGGTTTCAAGCCCAAATTTTGTAGGCACAATCTTCAAGATGTGCTCTTTGCATCTCCACATTTGGATCGATGAACCATTTTCAAGAAGGTTGTGAAAATAGAGGAGAGGAGCTAGAGATATTTTGAGAAAGGGTCAAGGATTTTTTGAGAAACTTTACTTATATGTATTCCCTTCACCCTCTTTCCTTCTCATCTTTTTGGAATGAACCCCAATAGTGGTTGGCCAGAGTGAAACAACTTATATTCTAAACATTCATTCTTCTTCGTCTTTTATGTAATCTTGAGTGATCAAAAGAGGCCTTGAGGATAAAGTTGTGTTGAGGATTAAGTTACAAGGAGTAAAATGCTAAAGATCAACTTGTCAGAGGAAATTGCTTGACCTTAGCGATAGATAATGGCCCAAGTTGAGCCATCTTCTTCCCTGTGCTTACTTGTTTCCTTTCCTTCTTTCCTAGCGTGAAACCTAGGATTTTAGATATGTTCTTAGTAGTTACATTATTCCTTGTCAACTTCGACCAATCTTTCTTGTTGAAATATTTTCAAAACTTGTTTTCTACAATCCTCTAGTTCAACCCTGATCTAGGGTTTCCTTCATTACATCTCATTTCATCCATATTTCTCATCTCTCACTTATCTCTCATCTCTCTTTCTCTTGTCTATTTTATAACTTATTTCTTCTCATTACTTAGGATTTCTTAAGATCATTAATTTTTCTCCTTATAGTTCAACCCCTATCTTACCCTCTCTACTTATTAGATTGATTAGAATAATGAAAATATAAATAATTTTAGATAACTTCACTTTGGACTAACAACATCTCCAATTTAGAGTTATCAAATGAGGAATCAGTGTCCAAGTCCCCCAAGATATCAAGGCCTCCACTTTTGAGTACATGGCCGCCTTCCACTCAGATACTTATGTCGCTTCAACATGTGAGTGGGGAATTGACTAAGAGGCTACAGAAAGGGCAAAGGTACAAAAAGAGGGGGAAAGGCAAATGTAAGAAATGTAGTGAGAGATGGGGTGTTGAATACAAGCACGAGTACCTAGTGCAAGGTGATGGAAAGATGAAGATCATCTTGAAGAGCATTGAGAATGTCAACGGGAGGCACAGTTCTCTCAATGGAGGAGGGGGATGACGAATCTACAATCAAAGCGGAGGAGATCGTTGGAGATGGGGAGCTAGGAGAAGGAGGTGATGGTGGAGAGGACAAATAGGAAGGAGTCGAAGGAGATAGATCCGGAAAGACCACCAAGAGGAGAAAGTTAAGTGGAGGAGAGGTGGCAGCTCAAGAAGGAAAGAGAAAGGTAGAGGATAAGAAAGAAGACTCCCCATGAAAAGTGACGTCAACTGATGTAACGTAGCAATGGGTGTCTAGAACGTAAATCATAATAGCCCTTCTACGTTCGGGAGTAGTCGACAAAGACCTCTTTGAGAGCATGAGGGATGAGTTTGGATAGGGAATGAGAGTGATCCTAGACAAAAATAGTGCATCCAAAGACTCGAAGAGGAAGAGAAAATAAAGGTGAGATAGGTATGATGTGTTAAAGGGGAATGAGCCTACTTAGAGGAGGGGAAGGAAGTTGATTCTGGAGGTAAGTGGGCGTCATGAGAGCGTTAGTCTACAAATAGTGATGTTAAGGAGATGGTGATGTAGGACAAGTGGTTTGATAGATAATGTCATGATTGGCATAGAAGTTTTATAGAGAGGTTTGGACAAACTCGAAGGCATTGTTAATACAAAAAGTTTAGGGTGTAGTGGAATATTGAGTGACAACTTTCATGATAAAATAGGTAATAGTAGTGATTACCTCAAAGTAGTCGCATAAGAGGTATACCCAACTCACATGAGTACAGTCATCAGTAAGAACAATGTAATATAGGTGGCCCGAGAAGGAAATAGTATGAGAAATACCCCATACATCACAATGGATGAGATCTATTGACAATTAAGAAGAGAAACTCTTAGAATATACTTTTTTCATATTAAAGGATTACATGTGTATATATAAATCCCTAATGAACCCTGATGTGACTTAGTCATTGTATAGTAAATCAAGTAAATTTAAAATTTATAAAATTAAAAAGTACTAATTTTAAGATATTTATAAGTATTTTTAAATAAATATATCAATTATAATTCAATATAACTTCCAAAAATAGTGGTAATTTTTCAAGTTGATCACAAAGATGTAATATAATATCGCGTAATTTTTTAGAATTGTCCTCAAAGAATACAATTTTTTATGAATTTTATAATATAAAATGAAAATAAAATATATTTAAAATTCACAAAAAAGGGAAATAAGGGTGCGGATGTCAAGATGACGTCAGCGCTCGACGAATGCATATCGGGTGGAAATAGAGTTCTACTTGATGATTCTTACATAAGTGATTACAAACGATTTAATTGATCAAATTAAGATCTATAAAAGCTAAAAGAATCGTAATTGAATGAAGTATAGTTT
Source organism: Spirodela intermedia (assembly GCA_902729315.2). Taxonomy (NCBI): domain Eukaryota; kingdom Viridiplantae; phylum Streptophyta; class Magnoliopsida; order Alismatales; family Araceae; genus Spirodela; species Spirodela intermedia. Next base: position 2,182,693 of record LR746269.1, on the reverse strand, counting down.
GGTAAATTTAAATCACATAAATTATTATTAAATGAAGTGAAAATTAAGTTGAAAGCAGAAAAATAGAGTTCCGACGTCGTGAAGGCGATGCGTCGATGATGCATTAAAATTCTGAGCATTTGGGAGAATTGTCATATAGTGTCTATGGCCTCGAAGGCTCTCTTTGGACAAAGATGACGTGGGCAATCTCTAGATTTCCTTGCGAAGTCTAGGGATTAATGAAATAGGTTGTTGAGTCGTCTCTGCCGGCTGTCATCTGGCAAAGTAGAAAAACGACGACTTTGCGGCTCTCTAGCGGCTGCCACCGACAGAGAAGAGATGAATAAAGGAGGGACGCGTGTCAAAAAGTTTCATCCTCAAGTTCACATAACAAGAGGGGGCTCTTCATCGCATCTAGTATGCTCTTAGGAAGTGACAACTCATCTCTTGACGGATTGTCCTCTTCCCAACGACAGCTTGTTTGTCGATCAATCGGAGATAATTTACTTGATGGATTTGCAATCCTTTTATCACGAATCATTCTGTAATCTTAGTAACAATACTTTGCGAATCACGTTGACAAGATTTTTGCCGATGATCTACCGATTTTGCCGGTTTAATCCTTCACTGGCAATCTATAGGAAAGTCATGATAATCAAATAAAAATACGAGTTTTGGCTCTAGAAAGATTTGAACCCACGCTAGTTATCCACCTACATAAGAGAGATTGAAATAAGTACTCTAATACCCTTATCAAGTGATGCCATCATAGTATATCTCTATTATAAATAAGGAGTATTTTAGGTATTAAAATATTTGAAGCTTTTAAGGAGAAGGTTTGACGTAGGTTTAGTCTCACATCGCTTGTGTGCTGAAGTTTCGGGCAAATATATAGTAATATTACATTTGCAAATAATGAGTCCCTTTCTCCCGCATATACAACCACTTCTTGCCCCATAGCTAGTTGGCCACCGGTGACATGGAAGGGGAATGGCGCACACGTGCCCCCATCAGTCCTAGCCGCTCGAGCCCTTGCTTGCAGCTCTTCCCCGATTGTGCTTCTAACTCGCTTGCAAGACTAGCTGGCTAGCAGGTCCCTCCTATTTTGTTATATTTTTATTTGAATTTATTTTTCTTTATTTATCTAGAAAATAAGATTATAAAATCATATCAATTTATAGAAAATCACATAATTAGTCAAAATTTCATGTTAATAAATTAAAAACTACTTTCCACACTTTAACACAAATATAAGTCTATTTATCATGAGTTAAAGCTAAAACTATATTATTTACTAATTATTAACTCATGATAATGAAGACTTATCAAGCCCTAATGGGACGAATACTATCAAAAACTCCTCCTCAAGTTGTAGCATATAAGTTGAATATGTCCAACTTGGTACACATGGCATCGTAGAAGATTCTAGCTAGACTTTTCATAAAGACTTTCGCGAGCTAATGAGATGAGGACACATGAGAAATATAGATGAGACTAGATATAACTTTGTCTCGAATGTGGTGACAGTCAATCTCAATATACTTCTTACGCTCATGAAAAGTGTGATTGACAACAATAAAAATAGTATCTTGATTGTCACAATACATGGACATCAGAGAAGGAGAAAAGATGCCGAAATCTTTAGAAAGTGATTGAAGTCATACCATCTCTCATGTAGTCTCAACCATGGCTCAATGCTTAGACTCTATGTTGGAGTAAGACACCACCCTCTATTTTTGAGACTGCTAAGTGATGAGGTTACCTCCGACATATGTGTAGTAACCTATAGTAGACTTTTGGTCACCCTTGTCACTTGCATACCCAACATTAGAATAGGCTTCGACACGGTGATGACTATGTTACACAATATCAAGACAAGTGATGGTGAGATATATCAACTTGCACAACAATCGTCTATACTAATTAACATTCTCAAAGAGTAGAGAGGAAGTATCCTAGAATTGTAGACAAGCCTCTATGGACAAAGTCTCAACTTGCACCCAAGGAGTTTAGTCTCTTAAAGCATGTCAAAAGCATACTTTCGCTGGGTTATGATGAGCTTTCTATCTAGGTATGCAAACTCAATCTTAAGAAAATATCTTGGAGTCCCTAAGTCACAGATGTTGAGATGCTGTTACAAATAAACTTTGGTCAAATGAATGTCGGCCTCATTACTCTTAGTCATAAGAATGTTGATGATGTAAACTACAAGAATGACTAGGCCACCCTCAATCTTCTTTGTGAGTATAGTGAGATCTGCAACGCATGATGAGAAGTCAAATGTGGTGAGAAGACTACTAAACTTGGCTAATCAAACATGTGGACTCTACTTGAGCCTGTAAATCACCTTTCATAAGGAACACACATTAGATGACTCCCCTTAAGTAACATATCCTGGAGGTTGCTCCATGAAGACTTGCTCCTCGAGATCACCATAGAGAAAGGGGTTAAAAACATCCAATTAGTAGAGAGATCATGCCTAATTTACGATGAGAGAGAAGAACACTCAGATAGAAGCGAGTTGGATGACTAATAACATGATATTTGTGTTGATTATTCCTTACATTTTATATGATTTTTGTTTATTTAAATCATGAAAATATCATGCTATTAATAGAATTATTTAAATATTCCTAGATTTGCATTAATTTCACTATTTACACACTACGCATGAATTTTGCATGATTTTGACTAACCCTGATTGACTTCTATGAAGTTAAATAGTTTTATTACTAACAAATATTTTCAAGTTTTCATGCGTGCAAAATTTAATAGAAATCAGCAATAAATTAGGAGCACTTTAGTGGATGAAAGTTAGCTTCATATGCTAGGAGTACTTTGGAGGAATTTCGGTTCTGAAGCTTAAAAGAGAATTAGAAGAGGTTTTGGGTCCATGTCCAGGCCCATTTAGACCTTCCTAAATCCATTCTAAAGGAAGAGATTTCGAAATTCTTGGAGAGAGATTAGGGAATTATGAAGGGGCATTTTAGTCATACTTGTCCTTATATAAAAACTCTTCTCTTCTCTCTCTCTTGAGTCGTTCTAGACGTGCTCTAGCAAGAGGCTGGCCAGTAGGACAAGGCTCTCCAAGGTCCAAGGATTCTCCTTGCTTGGTGTAAGTTTCTTGAAGTAATCATTCAATCTTCTCTCTTCTTTGATTTAGAAGAAAACGTCTGATCCTAGCGGAATATAAGGATCCGAACTTGAGAGGACGCATTGAGGGCTCAAGAAATGAGTACTAGGTTTTTTTTAGGAACTTAGGTTTGCATCAAATCATCATTTCTCTTCATCTCCATCGCCTCTCACCATTTCCCTTTCATTTTTCCTTCGTTTTCTCTCTCTATCCCACCATTTCGTCCACTTGTTCTCTTTAGGATTCGTGTTTTTTTTTCTCTCGAGGTCATCCTTTCTCTCTCTAGTTAGCCCTTCCAAAAAAGTCACAAAAAAAGAGATCATCCATTTCCTCATCCATCGCCGTTGTGATCCGCCACTCCACCGCTCCTCGTCTCTCTCGTCCGCCGACCACTGCTGCCACCTATCGCCAGCAGCCGCGCATCCGCTGACCACTGCTGCGTGCCCATCGCCAACCGCCGCACGTCCGCCGGCCACCGCCGCCGCCTATCGCCAGCCACCGTGCGCTCGCTGCTGGTCCTTGCGTGCCCGTTGCCCTCTCTCTCTCTACCTTTTCAGACGTAACCGAAAGTCCTAAATTTCAGTTAAGTCTGGAAACAGTCACGGGAGATTTGCGATTGCGCAGCCGCCCGCCCCCTAACCCGACCGTGAACCGCCAAGGTAAGTTATTTTATTATTATTTATTGTTGTTCTTTTGTATTTTTAAAAAAATCAATTAAAATTATAAAAGATATTACAAAATAAAATTCTAAGCATTAGTTGTATTTTCGGCACATAAATTTCAGAAAATTCTATTAAGCTCTAGAAAAATCCATAAGAATAAAATTTTAACTCCCAAACCTATTTCTACCATTTTTAGGCCTCAAACAATTTTGAAATTGAAGTTCTGCCACCCTATGGATCTACCCCTTACTTGCCCTATGTCTAATATAGGGTAATTAAGTGATTTTTTTTCTTAATTATTGTTGATTAAATCTGAATTAAAATGATGACACAAAACTATTAAAATTTAGACTTATCAACAATAGGGGAAAATGTCTCAATGTAGTCAATGCCATATGTTTGGGTGAACCCACGAGTAACCAAAGAAGCCTTGTGATGTATAATAGTGCCATCTAAATGATATTTGAGTGTGAACACCCATTTGCACATGACGATGTTGGCATCCGTCGGACGAGGAACTAGTGTCCAAGTCCCCCAAAATATTTAAGGCATCCACTTCTGAGTCCATAGCTCCCTCCACTCAAGTATTTGTGCTGCCTCAACATACGAGTCGAGAATTGACTTGGAGGCCATAGAAAAGGCAAAGGTATGAAAAGAGGGGAAAGACAATCATAAGAAATGAAGTGAGAGATGAGGTGTTAGTTACAAGCACAAGTACCTTTGCGTAGGGCGATGGAAAGATAAAGATCATCTTGAAGAGCACTAGGGACATCAGTGGAAGGCACAGTTAACTCAATGGAGGAGGGAGACAATGGATCTACAGCCAAAGTAGAGGAGGCCAGTGGAGACAGGGAGCTAGGAGGAGGAGGTGATGGTAGAGAGGACGAATAGGAAGGAGTCAAAAGAGATGGATCTGTAAGAACCACTAAGGGGGGAAAGCTAGGTAGAGGAGAGGTAGCGGCTCAAGAAGGAGGAAGGAAGGTAGAGGAGAAGAAAGAAGACTCCTTATGGAAAGTGACGCCAGCTAACATAACGTAGCGATGGGTCTAAACTTGATAGCCCTTCTATATTTAGGAGTAGCCCACAAAAACCCCTTTGAAAGTATGAGGGGCGAATTTGGATAGGAAAAGAGAATGATCTTGGACAAAGGCAGTGCATCTAAAGATCTAAAGAGGAAGTAAAAATAGGTGTGAGGTAGGTAGGAGGTGTTGAAGAGAAACGACCCCACCTTGAGGAGTGGAGGGAAGCTGATTTTGAAGGTAAGTGGCCGTGATGAGGGCATCAGTCCATAGATAGTGTGGAACATTTAGATCAAGAAGTAGGGTGCGAGTGATGTCAAAGAGTTGGTGATGTTTGCACTCAATGATACCATTCTATTGTGAGGTATAAGGACAAGTGGTCTCATGGATAATGTCACAATAGATGCAAAAGATTCAGAGAGAAGTTTGGACAAACTTGAGGGCATTGTCAGTGCAATTTTTTTTGGGTGTAATAGAATATTGAGTGATGACCTCCGTGATGAAGTAGGTAATAGTAGTGATGACCTCGAAGCGGCGTAAGAGATACTCCTAACTCACATGAGTGTAGTCATGAATAAGAACAACATAGTATTACTAGTTCGAGAGGGAATGAATACGAGAAGAACCCCATACATCACAATAGATGAGATCAAAAGGGGTAGAAGAAGAAATATTATCTCAACTGAGATAAGAAGAATGGTAGTGTTTACCTAACTCATATGACTTGCACATAAACTTCTTAAGAGAAAACTACGGTAAAGTTTTTTGAAGTTCTTAAAATAAGGATGTCCTAACAACTGATGTCATAAAAGAGAAGAAGTGATGGTAGAAGTAACAAAAAGTACCCAAAGATTAGAAGAAGGTTAAGTGAAAATGAGTTATAGACACCTTGCTCATTCTCATGGCCCAAATTAATTTTTTACTCGGTGTGCAGATTCAAAAAAGTACAATAAAAAAGAAAAAATATAATGATACAATCAAGGGCATGAGTAATGGCACTAATCAAGAAAAGATTCACAGAAAAGCCAAGAACATGGAGGACTTGCTAAAGGGAAAGGTCAAGAGTGAGGAAAGTAGTGCCAAGGCCTTTGATCAAATAAGTCTGGCCATTGGCAATGGTGACAGGGGGATAGGAAAGGGTAAGTTGATATGAAGATAAAAATGATGAAGTGTTGGTCATATGAGTGGAGGCCCTTGAGTTGATGATCCATGATGATGAAGAGGAAGCAAGGAAAGCATGTATACCTAGCATGAAGGGAGTTAGAAGCAAGGCAAAGCCAGCAGAAGAGGAAGCACTACTAGGACTATAATGATTGATGTAGAGGGCAAAATGTGTCATACTTTGCAAATGTTAGATTGCTCTTGAAAGTTGGGGTGGAGACATTTGAAAGAGCATGTGAGACGGGAGCTAAAGGAGCCATCACCGACTAGGCAAAGTAGGTTTGCTAAATTACTTCTAGCATTTATTGAACTAATGGTTTTGCTGCCGCAATAGGGACATGAGGAGAAAGAGTTGCAGCACTTCCCACGAAGAGGATGACTGCCCTCAAGGTGGGAAGATGGGCCATCAGCCCAAGCCTAAGGAGCGACGACGACCATAGTCGAGGGAGAAGTCATAACACTTGTGGAGGAAGATGAAAAGGACAAGGACGTACTAGTCGTGTGACTCGAAGTGCTGTAGAAAAGATGGTGGTGAGGTTGAGTACTCAATCACTAGAGAGAATGAAACCACAGATTTGGGACATGGTGGAAGGATAAAGTTTGCTAAGGTACACATCAGCATAGAACTTCTAGCGATAGCACTAGAACATCAAGAGGTCCATGACGGGAGGTCGATAAATGTTTATCTCTTGAATGAAGGCCTACAAGCGACCGTAGTGTGCCTGAAGAGAGATCGCCCTACTTACATCATCTCTAGATTGTCCCATAGAAGGCGCACTGACTTGATACGAGAGAGAGACTCTGCGATGCTTTACTCGATGTTATGGAGCATCCAAGTAATAATGGTTAAGTCAATTTGCAATCAGAAGGCAAAACAAGGGTCACGAAGAGCCAAAGAGTTGTCCGTGAGATGATGAAGGAAACAGTAAGACTGCGAAAAGAGCTCAAAGCCATCATGCGTAATTATAGCCGTTGAATATATATGTGGGCCGAGTGAGTTGCGCCGTAATAGTGGCATGCCGAGGGGGGGGCAGTGGAGGAGGTAGAACGTCATCTGGTAGGAGCTCCGAGGCAGGTGGGGATGGGGACGATAGAGAAGCCATGAAGGAGGCCATGAAGGAGGCCATGAAGGCGTAGGCGCTGGGGGAGCACAGACGGCACCGGCCAAGAGGTGTGCGCCGGGAGGGCACGGGAGGCTGAGGGTATGTAGCCGATGACGGAGACCTTGGGGCACAGCTGGAGGGAGACTACGGTGGGGGCAGGGACCACGGCCGTGGCGGAGGCTGCGGCCGCAGTAGGGGCCGCAACGGTAGAGGCTATGACAGCAGAGGCCACAGTGGCAGAACATGCCGCCTAGGGCACGCCACGGCAGCGGCCGACGAGAGGACTGGTGCCAGGAGGCGGGCGCAGCTGAGAGGAGAAGGGCGCCGCTAAAGGAGGGCACCGCCAGAGAAGAAGGCGGCGGCTGGAGAGAGCCTCGGGCTCTAATACCGTGTTGACAATGAAAGAGAAAACCTTATAATATATCATCGAGAGTAGAGGACTACATGCGTATCTATAGAAGAGGAGATAGAGATAATGGGCCCTAATGGGCCGTGAGTCTGATGACACTATCAAACACTACACATTGAGGATACAATTCACATTGTTTAAGAAATAGGGAGGAATCTATCACAAAAATAATACTTTAAAATTTTAGAGAAATGTCTTAACATACTCCTTTCCTTATGATGGAAACTTTAGTACCCATAATAATTCCTTATTGAGTTGTTGAGGTGGGACCCATAAATTGTCAGTAAGATCAGAGGATATAAAGTCATGTGTAGCTCATGAATCAATGAGAATTTTTATAAGGCGATCATTGATTTTGTCTTGCAGCTTTTTAGTCCCTGGAGTGGTTAAACCAAGCACTGAATTGAGAAAAAGTTCAACACATTTGATTTCATCATTAGAGGGGTCGCCTCTTTACGTAGTACAAAAGGATTTTTGTTGGCAATGATCATAATTTGGAGCTTTTTGCAGCAGATATGGCCGAATAGATATTTCTCATTGCAGGAATAACACAACCCTTTAACTTGACAGACTTATAATCCAACAAAAGTAAGATTAAGACATCATCTTGGGGGAAGCCCTGGTCATATAGAATTGGGTGTGTCAAGGGTTCCTGTATTCTAGGTCCTTTGGTTAACACATAAGGGCTTATTTTGGCTAGTGAAAGATGAAGAAGAGGTTGTGAGAGCTATCACATGATGTGGGTGTAGTTGGAAGTTGCTATTACAATCTTTGACATGCTGAGCAATGTCCATAATAGCTTATAAACCTTTAGGCTGAGTCGATGGATTCAGTATGGATGTTGGGTTTGAGACCTTGGACAAATATTTCTTATAGTATTTTGTGGGAGAGGTCATCTATAGCTCCCAACATGAATTCAAAATTTTGTTAGCAGTCCATAATAGTTTCCATTTGCAAGATGTCGAAGAGTTGTTCTTGTAAGGTGCCTTTGCAAGATGATGTAAAGTAGTTGAGAACTTGATATCGTAGGTCTTGTCAATCTTTGAAAGGGGTGTGCTTGTCAACCCCATCAAACCAAGTGACAGCATCAACTTCAAAGCTAAGTCTTGCTACCACTGATTTCTCTTCTTTTATTTGTGAATGTATGAAAAATAAGAGGTCAACTTACACAAAGGTACTAATTTAGCTTATAGTTATCAACCCTTTACAGTGTACTTTTTCTTTTATTAAAGTGCTAATTCTAGTGCAAATTGTGCTAATTCTAGTTTAAATTTTTATTGCTACTTGTCTTTCTCATTGATTTGCCCAAAGTGTTGATTTCAACACATCATATGTCAACAAAAATGAATTGAATTCTTTGTAGTTTTGACAAGAAACAAATTCTGTAATTTTTTTGTCTAAATTTTATTTTTTTATAATGCATAAGAATCTCTTAACTCTTTTAAGACAATTCTTTATGAGCATTTAAATATTATTGAATATTATTGCAATAAAATTTTTAACTCAATGAAAAGATAGTATATTACAAAATGCTACTAAATAATTTATTGAAGTACTAAACATATTATGCATATAAAAATGAGACCAATGTTATCACAAAAGTAATGTATTTACCTCATTTAGTCTCCTCCCATAATATACACAATGGTCAAAACTGTGAACGTGAAGACTAGGCTCTTCTATTTTTGTGCAGAGCTCAATGGATTCTAAGGATGTTTATAAAAAGATTATTACCCATTTTCATCTGTAAAGTTTAGTAATATGTTCAACTTTAACTTCACTATTTATTCTTCTTGCATAAGTTATTTCAAAAGTAGATGATGCCATCAAAATAAGACACCTCTATATTAATGCTAAATTGCACCATGGTTTTACTTTATGATGATTAATCATTTGTATATTTTGAGTGGAAAAATTTCATAGTATTGATAGAATTGTAGAGGTTCTGTACTTTAATTATATACAATTGCATCAAGTTTCTATAATTATGTGATTACTATCTAAAGATTGGAGTGTATTCTGTTCCATAACTATTATCTTAGACTTTATTTTCATTGTAAATTTACCTTCATCTTACATTGACAAAAATAAGTTAATATTGCCTCCAGTAGTTAGCATCGGGGACTTAAATTGGTCAACTGAGCAGGTTGGCAAGAACAAGAAGGATTTTTTAAAAATTAGCTCTTAAAATTCAGCCACAAACAGAAAACAAAAATACCTAGCCGTTAGCATGTGGCCTATGAATCGTCGTAACTTAAGCTCCGGCATTTAGCAAGACACAATCCAGAGCTCGACAAGGCTCTGCCTGGCCGTTCCTGAACTCTAAGACTGTAACGTTCTGATAAATTTACGGATATAGCCCTTAAACCCAAATAGACCAGGACCAGGACCCGGTCTGTCAAATATCCGGATGCGATGTTCTAACTATAGATAAGGCTAGGGGCCGGAGTTGCCTTCCGGCCGAAGCTTTTCTCTAAGTTCTCACATGAGATGCCGTGGATTGCTGCCCCGAGAGTTCTTGTATTAGGCGAGCTAGATCCTTGTAGGACGAGCCTCCCTCTTCCACGGCCCCCCTCGCTGCCGCTTTCAGCTCCCTCGCCCTCCTCCTCCTCTCCTCCGCTTCCGGACTGTCTCCCATCAGGCGACCTATAGCCGACGCGATCTCCTCCGCCTTTACCGCGTCCCTTTCTTCTTCCACCAGAGAGCAAGTCTTCACCCCGATCTCTACGCCGACCTTTAACATGTCCACCAGCATCCTCTCGTTGCAGAACTGGTCGGCGAACATCGGCCATGTCACGACCGGCAACCCAGCGGAGAAGCTCTCCAGGCTCGAGTTCCAGCCGCAGTGAGTCAGAAAGCCTCCGATGGCCACGTGGTTGAGGATAAGAACTTGCGGAGCCCATCCACGGATGATCATGCCCATACCGGAGTCAGCCACCCTCTCCTCGAAACCCTCCGGCAGCCACTGGCCGGAGGAGTTCCCTTGTCCGGAGTTCTTCACGACCCAAATGAAGGGGTGGCCGGAAGATTCCAATCCCGCCGCGATTTCTCGAAGCTGGGTTACCTTGAACCGAGACAAACTCCCGAAGCAAACATACAAAACAGAGCTCGCCGCTTTAGAGTCTAGCCACCTCGAGAAAATGGCCTGGTCGACGGCGCACTTGCCGCCTCTGACCGCGTTGTCGGCTGCATCTTCATTGCGTAGAAACACTGGCCCGATATGCCAGGCCTTCCTTCCAATCACATTCCTGTAGTGGTCGGCGTAGTCGGGCTCCAGCTCGTAGAAGCTGTTAACCACCGTGCCATAGCTCCTCCCCTCAGCCTCCATTATTTTCATGAACATGTCGAGGAAGTCTGGTCTCATCCTTTTCGTGTCAATTACTTGGCTTCTGCTTAGCTCTATGCGGTGAGGAATCCCGGGGATGACGAAGCGATCACCGCTATCCGTGTGGCTTTCCTGGCTGGCTGCGGCTAGATTCAGTTTCCCCTTGATGCAGAGGTAGAAGAAGCTGGTCCCATGGAAGACCAGCCTGGGGATTCTGACCTCCTCGGCGACCTCCGCCGTCCAGGGAAAGAACATATCGGTGACGATGGCGGCGGGGCGGTGGTTCTTAACGAGTCGCTCGAATGAGGGGCGGAGGGCGGGTGTGCTCACGAGGAAGTCCATGTGCATGTCCGGCGTCTTGACTGAGGACAAGTTGTCGGGTAGACCAACCGCGGAAGAGGACCATTCAACGAGGAGCGTCCTCACCCGGTGACCGGCTTCGGTGGAACGGCAGAGGGACGTCTCAATGGCCCGTTCTTCGCCGGCGGTGGTGATAATGGAGACCCTCACTCCTTTCGCGGCAAATAGTTTGGCTATGTCCACAGCGGGTAGCAGGTGCCCGGGAGCCATCAAGGGGAAGACGAAGATGTGGAGCTGCTGTCCTTGCGAACCCATGGCTCTCTCTCTCTCTCTCTCTCTCTCTCTAACCAGAGGCTTATAGGGGCCAGAAGTCTGGAATCTTGGCAAGTCCGCGACCTTTGATGCCGCCGCATCGTCATTTCGTCACTGCTGACGTAAGAGAATTATCTGCGTCAGCCAGCTGTCCGGAGTTTCCGAGATCAATGAAGCCAAAGATTTCCTTCTAGAAGGCCGCTTGTGGCCTCAGAGCCGTTGAGCAATCCTATTCTGGATTGCGTGAGCCGTTGAGCAATCGACCACGATCGGGTCCCGCCTTCACCGCGCTCTTCTGCCACTACCGCCAGCGCTGTCGTCAGTCTCCCGCATCTCCTCGGCGTTAACATTCTTGATGGAATAAATAGGATGAGAAAGTTACATATATTCATCGCTCTTGCAGCTGGTAGATCCTATCTTCCACTCATGTGGCTAGCCTTCCATCAGTCAATTGATATAGTATGGCCTTATTTACGTCATAAACATCTTTTCTTGTTTTCATATTTTACCTCCACAGGCTAATCCTGATTATTGATAACTCAATATTTTGACATGATCCATTAACTCCTATAGTTCCTTTCAATCATTTGATTTCATTCCACTATGCTCTTTTTAAAAATGATATAGGTTTAAATACAATTTTAGTCATGTATTACTAACGTACCTACCTTTCGTCCATCTCTTGCACTACCTTTCTCTTCCCTCATGATATTGGAACTATTGTCCTCTCACTTGAGCACTACTCACCCCTGCCAAGGAGATAAAGTATCATAATTCATAATTCTTAGACTATATTGCATATAGATTACAAGGACTCTCATGTAAATGTTTAATGTTTACAAGGACTCTCATAATAGTATTATGGGCATTACCTTTTTGCACCAGACTAAGGAGTCAATCAAATGGCTGCACTCTCATGTTTTTCCACGTCCAAGCTACACATAATCTCTAGTTCATGCATCTCCATATTTTCCATTATGAACTCGATTAGAGAGATTCAATATGACAAAATTAAAGGATAACTTTTTTATGAGAAAAGTTTATTCCTTGTTGAAATAGGAAATGTTGAAAAATTAATACTGAAATACAATAAAATGATCATAAAGAAATATTTTAATTATTTAGTGAGAAACTACCACATGGTACACATCATCTCAAGTCCATGGATCTGCATATTTACATTATCAACTCAATTAGATAGATTCAAGATGAAAAAAATTAAGGACAATATTTCTTAAGGAGAAAGTTCATTCGTTGTTGAAATAGAAGATGTTGAAAAGCTAATATTTAAATATGAAAATGTATCATGTCATAAATGAGTTTACCAAGCACTCTTTTAATCCTTTAGTAAGAAACTATGGCAAGTCATAATTCTTAATGCTTGAGAAATGTTTCATAGTTTTCTTGTCCTAACAACCACACCCTATTTTATTGTACAAATATTTCATACACTCATTTCCACATAAAACCTTGTGTACATTTTGCAGCAATTATCATGTGTAAGTTTATAAATCAAGCAATCGAATGAAATGATTTAACATAATTTTGATCACAATCATGCCAAATATTTTACACATTTTCCCACATTAATTACTTGACAGAAAACACAATGAAGTAAAGTTGTCGAAAGGGAACAAGTTGCAAGTTATCTATCAGTACGATTGATGGAAATAATATGACCTATCACTCTTTTCTAAAATAAAAGACTTCATATCTTAATTGTTACTTTATCTATGATTTTTTAATGAAATAAAATCATTGTCCAGTTTTAGTGTAATCTCATGACATGTCCAGAAATGGAGTATAAGTTGTTTGTAATCATCTCCTCAAGTTGTTTAGAAATTATTTTTATCAGGTAATGAACACAAACGGCTTTAGTCAATTTTAAAGTTTATTTTAATTGAAGGCCTTTTACTCAAAAAATTGTCCATCATGACAAATGTTTGAAGATGAGGACACAATGAGTTGTCAAATTCAGATCTAAGCAAGTATCCTTCACTATTAACGAAACAAGAAAAGGGGCTGTAAAGATTAGTGCGTGCATATTTACAGTCCATGGACATGATATTTTGTTTCCTAAATGTTCTAAACTTTATCTGAAAAAGTCCATAGCTTTATTAAATTCCATCAAACTTTGGTTCTATTCTTCTTCAGGCCTCACCGGAAATATGACCTGTTTTCCTATTGTTTATAACATAGATGCATTAAATATACCATCATTATCATGCTTTACATGGTTATAAGAGAATAATTAACAATAAGGAATCAGAGGTTTTGGAACATGATGATAGATTCTCCGTTTCATACCACAAAAGCTTGTTACAGCTCACTTTTGTTTATCCTAGTGCTAGTCTGGCTGGGCTATTGATCCTGGGGAAGTCCCTAAATTCACTTGAAAAAGATTAACATTTGGAGCGGATTTTTGTCCATTAATAAATGAACATGAGAATCAACCTCTCACATATATCTAGCATTCTAATCGATTTCCACCCAAGCCATTCCTCAGGTTGGAAAAAGCCCTTTCCGTACTAAGTCCCGACGCCTTTTCCAAGTTCCAAAAGAAGATAAACATCTCTCAAGACCGATTCTCTCTCTCTTTAGCCCCACTGCCAAATCTTCCTATGGCCTTTTCTGGTAGTCTTCACCTAAAATTCATGTACATGCATCGACAGTGGTGAAATAAAATGTTATGGGCACATTTTCCATGCATGTAGAAGATAATTATATTTTCAGGAGAGAGTGGCCAATGCATTGGGCTATTGAGGGTATGATGATTTTTTGCAGAACTATGAATATACGTCTATGCCTACTGGTGCATAATCTACCTTGATTAAGTAATTGAGGTTATAGACATATTTCAATGGACTCAAAGGTTTCCACCATCCCAAGCGACTGGCGGCGGCTGCAAACGACGCGACAGTGGCGGCGGATGATCGCGGAAACGGTGGCGGACGATGGTGGTAGGGGGCGGCGGTTTGAAGGTTGGCGGGGATGGAAGTGGAGGGCGAGGGTAGGGCGGCGGAAGCAGGGATGGCGATGGTGATAGACGGCGACAAACGGGTGGTGATCGGGTGGCAATGGCAAAATCAGTGGCGGATAAAGAGGGGAGGAGGCGGCGGAAAACGAGAGAACAAGGGTGGAGGAAAGGGGTAGAAGGGGGGGAAGAAGAAGATCCAGACCCATGCCGGGGCGACGAGATCAAACGATCGGTTAACTAAGCTACGCAACTTCAAAATGCAATGTCCCAAATAAGAGGTCTCCCGGCCAATTTAAGGCCTCAGCTAGCAAGTGAAACGGCGAAATGAAAGGAAAACGGATTTAATAAAAGGTGAACTCGCCCGTTTCAGGCGTTTGCTGCGGCGACGTGAACGGCGGATGGCTGAGTTCTCGGTGAGATCCACGTCCTCTTCCGTTGCACGTTTCCAGCTCTTCGTCTTGACCGGCTCCACCTTTCTTCAAGCGATGGGGAGCTGGACGGTGCTTCATCAGTACCCCTTACAAACCAAAGAGACCAGGCCCGGGCTCTGGTCTGCCAAGTATCTGGCTGCGCCGTTCGAACTCTAAATAAAGGCTGAGGACCGGAGGAAGTCTTCCGGCCGTGGCTTTTCTCTAAGTTCTCGCATGGGATGCGGCGGATTGCTTCTCCCACAGCTCTTGTATCAGGCGAGCAAGGTCATTGTAGGACGAGCCTCCCTCTTCCATGGCCCACCTCGCTGCCGCTTTCAGCTCCCTCGCCCTACTCCTCCTCTCCTCCGCTTCCGGACTGTCTCCCATCAGGCGACCCACAGCCGCCGCGATCTCCTCCGCCTTCACCGTCTCCCTTTCTAATTCCCCCAGAGCGTTAGTCTTCACCCCAATATCGACGCCGACCTTCAGCAAGTCAACCAGCAGTCTCTCGTTAAAGAACTGGTCGGCGAATATCGGCCATGTCACGACCGGCAACCCGGCGGCGACGCTCTCCAGGCTCGAGTTCCAGCCGCAGTGAGTCAGAAAGCCTCCGACGGCCACGTGGTTGAGGATAAGAACTTGCGGAGCCCATCCCCGGATGATCATGCCCGTACCGGAGTCAACCACCCTCTCCTCAAAACTCTCCGGCAGCCACTGGCCGGAGGAATTCCCTTGTCCGGCGTTCTTCACGACCCAGATGAAGGGGTGGCCGGAAGATTCCAATCCCCCCGCTATTTCTCGAAGCTGGGTTTCCGTGAAACGAGACAAGCTCCCGAAGCAAACGTACAGAACAGATCTTTCCGCCTTGGAGTCCAGCCATGTCAAGCATCTGGTCTGCTCGAGAGTAGTCCTGCTGCCTCTCATCGCGTTGTCGGCTGCATCTTCATTGCGTAGAAACACTGGCCCGATATGCCAGGCCTTCCTTCCAATCACATTCCTGTAGTGGTCGGCGTAGTCGGGCTCCAGCTCGTAGAAGCTGTTGACTACTGTGCCGTAGCTCCTCCCCTCGGCCTCCTTCATTTTCATGAACACGTCGGGGAAGTCTGGTCTCATCTTTTTCGCATCGAAGAGTTGGCTTCTGATTAGCTCTATTCGGTGAGGAATCCCGGGGATGACGATGCGATCGCCACTATCTGCGCTGCTCTCCTGGGTGTCGGTTGAGAGATTGATTTTGTCACTAAGGCAGAGGGTGAAGAAGCTGCTCCCATCGAAGACCAGCCTGGGGATGCCGACCTCCTCCGCCACCTCCGCCGTCCAGGGGTAGAACGAGTCGGTGACGATGGCAGCAGGGTGGTGGTCCTTAACGAGACGCTCGAATGAGGGGCGGAGTGCGGATGTCCTCATGAGGAAGTCCATGTGCATGTCCAGCGTCTTGACTGAGGACAAGCTGTCGGGTAGACCAATCGCGGAAGAGGACCATTCGACGAGGAGGGTCCTCACCCGGCGGCCAGCTTCGCTGGAACGGCAGAAGGAGGCCTCAATGGCCGGTTCTTCGCCTGCGGTGGTGATAATGGAGACCCTCACTCCTTTCTCGGCAAACAGTTTGGCTATGTCGACAGCAGGTAGCAGGTGCCCGGAAGCCATCAGGGGGAAGATGAAGATGTGGAGCTGCTGTCCTTCCGAACCCATGGCTCTCTCTCTCTCTCTCTCTCTCTCGGTGTTTCTCTCTCTATCCTGTTTCTCTCGTTCTATGTAGGCAGTGGGTTATAGGGGCGGGAAGTCCGTCATTCCGTCACCGCTGACGTAGGAGAACTCAATGCGTCTGCTATTTGTAGGCCACTTGTCGTCTCGGGGTTTGGGACGTCAGATTCTGGATTGGGTGATTTGAACAATCAATCTCGATACAGTCCCACCTTCGCGGCTCTTCTGCCACCACAGGCATTGCTGTCGTCACTGTTGAGGGATCATAATCAAAATATCAGGATTACTCTATACAAAATAAAATAAAATTACATATAGATATGAAAATACTCTCGAATGCCAACCAAATGGCAAAACCATAAAATTGGAACAAAAAAAGAAATGAGCACTGTTGACCCCAAAGATAAGTTTCATAATAAGAGTTGACAAGTACATCTTTGTATTTTGACCCTCTTTGTGCAGACTTCGAAATATGTGAATGTCATTCTGAAAACACATTCATCAAGACTCCACAAGAATTAGTCAATTGTTTCACAATGTAGATGTATTGAGAATCAAATTCAATTTGTGATGGGGACCACACCATAAGATAATGGAATATAGGTGCTCAATAGCATAATATAATCATTCATTAATAAATGACAAAGCTTCATTTCAAATTTCAGATCAATCTGACAACTATTCACGATAATTCACGATTTTAGTATCATCGTTCGTTTAGTTCTGAATTTCCGGTTTTTCCGTCATTTTTCTTGTCGGCTCCTTGCGTGACAGGAAGGCCAACGGTCAACCGATCTCTCCCCGCTGTTATTATTTTATTATTTTCATCATAATAAATTCACGAAGATTCAGAAAAAACATCTTAAAAATTCAGAAAATTTCCTTAGAATTCAAACTAAAATATCAAAAATTAAAGAAAATTTATAAAACATCTCAAGTCATTCCATAATTCTAAATATTAAAATTTCATATTTAACCAACATAATTCACAATCATAGTTAACCTTTTATTTTCAAATAAATATCAATAACTTAATTTAAATGTATGAAATTTTGTTTTTCTGAAAATATTATCAATGTGTATTTTTAACAAAATAAACCATAAACACATAAAAAATTATATCTTTAATCATATAATTCAAAGATTATCAGTTAACTATCCTCTTAAGGCCCTTGGTCTATTAAGGCTAGTGTAAAAAACTTCATAAAAAGATCAATAGCACAATTATATCAATTCTTAATCCTGTTTTTTTATTGTAAAGTTATTCTTACTAATCTTAATTCATTTATGAGTTTATTCAGCATGTTATGTAATGTGAATAACAAAAAATATTGATTTATGTGATGAAAATATGATGCTAACACACCCTACAACTTGAATTATTTCTAGTCTCCTAGCAATCAACTTAGAGAATTAAGTAAATAGTAATAGTGATTCAAAAACATCTTTCAAACAAAAAAAAAATTACTAAAGAGATTTAGTTTAGGAATGCATCATACTTCCTTTTCATCTCTACATAGACTTGACACATGGTTTGAAAACATTACGTAATAGACAATTGAGAATTCTTATTTAACACTTAAGATACTTCTCAATTCTATAGCTCTCAACCATTTTCTTTATATTTTTAAGGATTGATAGCCCCTTTTGCTTTCTTTCAAACCAACTTTGGAGCTTTCATTTTGTCCTTTTTTTTTTTTGGAAGACAAGTAACTTTTTCCCATATGAGATTTGCTTTGTTGTATATTTCTTTGTCAGAATTTCTCACTTTGGAGCTTCACACTGTTAGTCATTTCTAATAATTGAAGTAGTTTATTTCCTCCAGATTTTTTTTCTGGTTGAGAAAAATAGAACCTTATTTATGCTCAAGTGTTCAATGAGATTTGTGTTATCTATTGGATGTTCTCTACTAGATCATGAAATGCAGGTCTATCAAATTTGAAAATGAAAATTCTCATGTACCCAAGGAGTGATCTAACTTTAATTATTGCTTCCTCTCTTTTGAACTTGTCACATTTAGTTTAACATGTCATGAAATAAGTTAAATTAATTGAATTTTGTACTTGAATGCGACACAAAGTAGAAATGGTATAAAACTATTTGGTGATTTCAAAAACTTGTTTGCTCACTCATGCTTCACCCTTCAACTTGATATTGTCCTCGGTGGCATAAAACTAGTACAATTAAAATTGATGAGATTGAGTAGATAGAACTTGGTTTTGCTTATAGCCAAGCATCAATATTCTTATGAACTCTCTTTTGCTTAGTTATTACCTACTTTGGTTTCTCTTGTGAATACACAAAAGGAGACAAAAAAAAAAAGAGATTGACATAATATCTAGTGTGTTGCCTCTTGCTCTGTGCTAAGTTTAATATCGTCAACCAAACATTCTTTTGAGTTTTTACTATGAGTCAATCAAAGTTTGGCTAGGTTTAAATTTTTTTTCTCTCATTATCATATATGTTAAGGCATTATCCATTGACTGTTGAAATCTGCTCACTTTTTTGGCTCAAGGATCCTCACTATTCCATTATCAGAATACATTTAGCACATTGTATAAGCCATCTCATCTTGATTTCAATTTTCTCATAAACAGTTTGAGTCTTGGATTAAATAACAAGACTTTGTCTTTTAAAAATCGATTTCCTATGAATACTTATCACGTAGCGTCTTCAGCCATCTGCCCCAACATGAAGGGTACTACAATCATAGTAACCTTGCAGCTCCACGAGAAACAAACACAACAATAAAACAGTACAATAATTGCAAGAAGACATTAGGCCTAGATGTTAGAAGCAAAAAAAATGTTATTTAAAAAATTGGAAAAAGACAAATGTGAGACTATAAAAATGGTGCTGGATCTAATGAGGCCATGATTTGGAGTGGTTGGGTGAGGGTTGGACTTAATCTCTTGTAGAATATGTGAAGATAAAAGAAGAATATGAAAAAACAGATGGGGGATGCTATAAACTTATATGAGGTGCCATTGTATGAATGATTAAGAGGATTAAAAAAATTCACTGAAGGATGTTGATATGCCCTTCTAATCTACTTACTCATTATAGAGCTTTTTTAAGTTTTCCTATCAATGTATAGAAAACATTGAATAAGAGGGGTTAACTCATGTCTAATGGATTCACAACTTTAGGAACTTGGATGACTTGTCTTATTTCCTAATTCATGGTTTTACATAATGAGAAACTAGAGATTTTGTGCTAACAAGCACTTCCTGCTGGTGATAGACATTTATTGATGTAAATCAAACAACATCAAAAGGAAACAAATTTGTTGTGGTTTTTAAAGCCATACAAATTTTGATGTTGAAATCGTACATATTAAATTCTAATTTTAATTTTATGTCACCAATTTTTCCTTAGTAGATATTGAAATATTGCAAAAAATTCTAAGACCTATTAAAGGTTTTTGAGATTTTAGAGCTATTTATGAGCTCTTGTTTGTCTTTTCTTAATCAGTAATGGAAAGTTGACTCAATTAGAAAAAGAGTTGGTATACTCATGTGACAAATGCACCTCATAAAGGTTAATGAGAATCTTATACTATTAGAATGATTATCTATAAATATATTTTCAATATTCTAAATGAACCCATGGAAAATTTAATTTTGTATTAGGGTTTTCTTTTTCCTTTTAAAAATTATATCTTCATTTCCTATTAGAAATTTAATCAGTTGATAAATTTTCTATAAGGAAGACTTATGCGTCATCTTTGCTATTGCTATAACATAACAGGTAGAAAAGCTAGAATTGCTACACTCCAACCAACTAGCTATTGGCAACTTACATCTAGAGTGACCAATTGTTAAAATGCCCTTTTCTTATTTTCCATGTTATATGTTTTCAGAAAATTACTTTTCATAAAAGATTTAGTTAACAAGACAAAGCTTCCCAAACTTAAATTCTACATCAAAAATTGTCAAAACTCTATTTCGATTGCTAGAATGCTCCATTACGACAAGTTTCTAGAAAGGACTCGACTTGTAAATGAAACTAAATCTATTAAAATATTTGACAAGATGCATAACTAGATGAACAAAAAAATTGAGACACCTATGAGCTGGCCAATTAGTTAGCACTAGAATAATGATTTTATTATTTATCCTAACATTTATTAGCAAGATTACCCATACAAAGTTGTCTTATAATTACTTTTGTAACTATTCAAGAGAGCCAATGATGGATGTTCTTGGAGCAATGTATATGGGAAAGATATTGGGATCTTTTGATTATTTTATATCTTTATGGGACTTAGAATCTCTAGAAGTCAACGATAACCTCCTACATGAAGAGGGCTAATTCTCTATAGTGTCCACCATAGGCTCTGACCAATTGCTTGCCTGACAGCTCCTGTATCTTGCAACCCAGGTGGACGTAAGATGAGCCTCCCTCTTCAATTTCCCACCTCGCAGCCGCTTGGAGCTCCCTCGCCTTACCCCTCATCTCCTCTGCTTCTTGACTAATTCCCATAAGTCGACACACAATCGCCGCGATCTCCTCCACCTTCACTGCTGTCTGATTGTCTTTTTGAATAGAGAAAAACTTCAGCTCAATCCCTATGCCAATCTTCAGCACGTCCACCAGCAGCCTCACACTGTAGAATTAGTCTACCGCCATTGACCAGGTCGCCACTGATGGCCTGGTGGTGATGCTTATTAAATCTAAAGGATTTAGTGTTGACATAAATAGAGAATGGTAAAACATATTAACAATGGAATAAAATCAAACCTAAATTCATGAAGGTGCAAATATGAGGATGACCTTTTAGATTAGCACAAGAGAGTTGTCTAATGACTTTCTCTAGAGAGATGGGATGCTTTAAGAGTGACTCACAATGTGCAACCCAAGGACCATGACCCTTATTTAAGGACAAAAGAGGTTAGCCTCTTAGTGTCTTTTTCTAATTTTGCTCATCATAAAAGTAGAGTAAGACCTGGTCTCTATATATATTTATATATTTATGTCAATACTTATAAAATATCATAATCTTAAATACTTAAACTCCAATGAATCACTTTAAATAGAATTAACTGAATGATAGTCCCATAATATATAATACATATATATCATTGTCCACATTAGGATTATTTATAATAATCTATAACTTGGACAAAATATATATGATAACTTGATATTGTACATTATAATCTTATGAGTTCAAAATTTTACTATCATTGCCAAAGATATCTCTAATAAACTCGTCCATCATTATACTAATATAGAAGTAAAGGAGTTCTTATTCACATTTCTTACATGATTAAACTCAATAATAATCACATATATTGATATAATGAATGACATAGATTAAGTATAGATATGTAGTATAAAAAAATACATGAAATGTGACTTATATATGTATATTTTTAATTTAGTCCTTCTTATTTCAAATAGAGATCAAATAAACATATTCAAAGTGGAAATAATCATAAAATTTATTTATTCATGGAATAACCAAAGTATATGTCTATAAATGTATGAGCATTAAAGTACAAACTCCTACTAAAATTACATATCATCATGAGGTATTACACTCATATGAGAAGTATGCTTATGAAAGACTTTTGATGACAATCATTTAGTAAGTGGATTTACTACCATAGAGTTTATCTTAATATGTTTTATAGATATATAGTCATTCTAAACTCTTTTCTTTAACAATTAAGAACTTGATGTCTATATGTTTAGACTTCGTCTGACTCCTATTGTTATTAAAAAATATTTTTATGACTAATTTATTGTTACAAAATAACTTTAGTGATCTTTTTTCAATTTTATCCACTAAAAGTTATATCTATCTATTATGATTTCAAATTCCTAATGGATTGTCTACTATTAGTGTATCTAGTTAAATCATAATCTAAATACTCAATGATCCCTAAATAATCTGATTATTTATATGTGAGTATATAGTTCTTTGTCTTTTGTAAATATTATATAACTCGTTTTGTTGTTTCTCAATGATTCACACTAAGGTTGCTTAAATATCTACTTAGTACTCCAATTATGTATGCAATATCTAGATGCATATATACTTAAGTATACATAAATCTTCCAATGACTACTGCATAAAGAATCTCATACATCTCTTTAGTTTCATAATCATTATTAAGGTACTAACTAAGACTAAACTTGTCTCTTTTAGCAACATGGGTATCATAAGGTTTACATCCTTACATACTAAATCTCAAAAGGACTTTCTCGATATAATTTTTTATGACAACCTCAAGATATTTCGAAGGTGATTTCAATATATCTCCATACCAATGTAAAAGAGGCTTTACCAAAATCATTCATCTCAAAATTCTTTGATAAAAACTTTTTGGTGTCACATAATAAGCCTATATAATTACTAAAAAGTAATATGTCATCGACATATAAGATCAAAAATATATGTTTACTCTCACTGAACTTATGATACACACATTCATCACTTATATTCATCTCAAAATCAAATGAGATGATAACTTGATGAAATTTATGATATCATTGACGAGAAGCTTGTTTTAACCTATAGATATACTTTTTTAATCTGTATATAATTTTCTTTAGGTTTTCAGACGCAAAATTTCTAGTTATATTATATATATTATTTCATCAATGTCACTATTGAGAAATAGTCTTTACATCTGTTTGATATAACTCAAGATCAAAGTGAGTTATTAGTGTCGTTATTATTCTAACAGAGACTTTTGATGAAATCACAGAGAAAGTCTCTATACAATCAGTACCTTCTCTTTGAGTGAATTACTTAGCAACCAGATGAGTTTTACATTATCTTTTACAATTAATAGGCTTTACACCTTCAAATAATGGGATAAGATCCCAAATCTTATTGTCTTTTATGAATTTAATCTCTTTATTTAACATCAATTCACTTATAAAAATTAGAACTTTATGTGACTTGATGAAAATTGATAGGATCATCTTCCATCATCCAAATGTTGACCTTATATTCTAATAGAAATATGATATAATCCTCTGAAATCACATTCCTCCTCTCTAGTGGATCTTCTTAATGACACTAATTTTTCAATATGTTGAGTTTATTCTTCTGAAATAGAAAGCATGATGACATTACTTGAAATGACTTGACCTATATATGAAACTAAATCTATTAAAATAATTGACAATATACATAATTGGATGAATAAAAAAAATGAGACACTGATGGACTGGTAAAATAATTGGCACTGAAATAATGATTTTTTTATTTACTACAACTTTCATTTAACGAGTCCTCTTTACCTTTACTCTGGTAACTGTTCAAGAGAGCCAATGATGGATGTTTTCGGTAACCCTCCTCTTGACATGGAGGGTTCATGGTCTCGTTAGCGTCCGCCACGGGATCCGACCCCTTGCTTGTCCGACAGCTCCTGTATCAGGGGACCCACGTCTACGTAAGACGAACCTCCCTCTTCCATTGCCCGCCTCGCCGCCGCTTTGAACTCGCTCATATCCTCCGCGTCTGGACTGTCTCCCTTAAGTCGACCCACGGCCGCCGCGATTTCATCCGCCTTCACCGTTGGCCTACCTTCTTTCCGAATAGACCAGACCTTCACCCCGATCCCAGCGCCAATCTTCAGCACGTCCACCAGCAGCCTCTCGTTGTAGAATTGGTCGGCTTCCATCGGCCAGGTCACCACTGGCAGCCCGACGGCGATGCTCTCCAGGCTTGAGTTCCAGCCGCAGTGGGTCATAAACCCTCCCACGGCCACGCGGTTGAAGATAAGAACTTGAGGAGCCCATCCCCGGGTTATCATACCTTCATCTGATCCCACCACTCTCCTTGAAACGCTCCAGCTACCACTGACCGGAGGGTCATCTTCTCCGCCTCCGTGCGTAACCCAGATGAAGGGGTGACCGGAAGATTCCAATGCCGCCGCTATTTCTCGAAGTTTGGTTTCCGTGAACCGTGACAAGCGCCCGAAGCAAACGTACAGAACAGATCTCTCCGCCTTGAAGTCCAGCCATATCAAGCATCTAGCCTGGTCGACAGTGGCCTTGCCGCATCTTATCGCGCTGCCGGCGGCGGTCCCTGTTGCAGAGGGATACTGGCCCGGTATGCCAGACCTTCCCCATTACCTTCCTGCAGTGGTCGGCGTAGTCGGGCTCCAGCTCGTAGATGCTGTTCACCACCGCGTCGTGGTTCCTCCCCTCAGTCACCTTCATTTTCATTGACACGTCGGCGAAGTCTGGTTTCATTTTTTTGGTGTCGGAGACTTGCTTTAGCTGAGCTCTATACGGTGCGGAATCCCGGGGACGACAAAGCGATCGTCGCTATCCACGTGGCCCTCCTGGCTGCGGTTGAGAGATTGAGTTTGTCTTCAAGGCAGAGGGAGAAGAAGCAGGTCGCGTGGAAGACTAACCTCGGGATCCCGACCTCCTCAGCGACCCCCACTGTCCAGGGGTAGAACATGTCGGTAACGATGGCAGAGAGGTGATGATTCTTAACGAAGGAATCCAGGAGAAATTCTCGGGTAGGCCGGCCGCCGAGAAGGGCCATTCGATGAGGAGCATCCCTACGTTGGCGCCGGCTTTGGCCGACCGGCGGATAGAGGATTCAACTGCCGGCGCGTTGGCAGTGGCGGTGATGATGGATGTCCTCGCTCCTCTCGCGGCAAACATTTTGGCTGCGTCGACGATGGGTATCATGTGGCCGGGAGCCAAGTGGGAAGAAGAATATGTGCAGCTGCTCCCCCTTGGACTCCATGGCTCTCTCTCTCTCTCTCTCTCTCTCTCTCTCTCTCTCTCTCTCTCTCTCTCTCTGTCTTGTTATGTAAGCTCTTGCTATCACTTCTGAAAAATGGCCAATCCGACTGAACCCTTTCATCCATTCGCTGGAACGAAGACAGAAGGGAGAGTTAGGAATGTTTGGTTTGAAGAAAACTAAAGGTTTCTTATCAAAGGCTCATCGGGACGTTGCCGTCTGAGTTGGCTGGCTTCCGTATTTGCGTTGTGGGATAGTTTCTTTTCAGCGAGAAAATCCTTGACCGAACATTTGTTTGCACTTAAACGATGCTTCTGGCCCACGATGACAATGGAGGAGCAGCCCCAAAGCGACGCCTCTGTTCTCACGACCATTCGCAGCCTCCGGGCGCCGAACTGCTCTTGACTTTTCATATCGAGAAGTGAGGTGACAAGTTAGCTTATCCGTGTGTCCTCATAAAGTTCTTAATCGTATCTTGCTTAATCCCTTCGTCAAGTCTGATTTTGGCCTTGTTTTAACTTTTTCCATGACTTTAACACAGATATTATTGAAAGGACTCCCTTTCAATTAAAATTAAAATTGGACATTAAGAAAATTTCATCATGGTATCAAATGAATTCCCCAAAGTGAATTAAAATTCACAAGAACGTACTTAAGATATTGTCGGTTTTCTGACAAACATTAAAAAATAAAAATTATCATCTAAATATCATTTCTACTTAAACATCAGGTAAAGCATATATAACCCAACTATCCCTTGACATCAGTGTAAGATCAATTTTTTCTGTCACTCCCTTTCCATTTGTTGTTAGGGTAACTGAAAAACTCTTTTAAGAGACTTATCGCTAAGGACCATCACCCAAAGTGAGCTAAGTAAGAATCACAGGTCTCTTTCTTGTGGGTTGTCATAGTTTTAGTTCCTAGGTTTATATTAACGTCTCTACCTTCCCAGAACTAGAATTATCATCCTTATTTGAAGGTGATGCTCTAGATTCATCACTTTCCCTATTTTCTGGTAGTCGTCACCTAGAATACATGTACGCGTCTCGACAATGGCAAAATAAAATATTGTATCCACTTTCTATAAAACATAGATGTTATGGGCGCCTTTTCCATGTATGCAAAATAAAATTATATTTTCGAGAGATAGTAGCTAATGTGTTGGGCTATTGAGGGTATGGTGATTTTTCGCACAACTGTGAATCTATATCTCTGCGTACGTATGCATAATCTACCTTGATCTAGTCCAGTATAGACATGTTTCAGTGGACTCAAAGATTTCCACCATCCCAAATAAAATAAATAATCATTATGATGAATAGTAAACTCCAATTCAACAATAAATTTCTAGATGATTAAATTGGTAATTTACAAAATGTCAAAAACCATTCCAATTGCAAGAATGATCCATCACAACAAGACGTTTCAAGACAACTCTTGACTTCAGAAGGAAACTAACCTCCATTAAAGTAATTCTAAATATGCATGATGGATGAACGAAATCATGACACATCTATCAATTTGTCCAATAGTTGGCACTGGAACAATGATTTTATTATTTATCACAACATATAGTAGGGAGATTGCCCACAAGTCTTCAAAGTTACTCTTGTAACTATTCAAAGGATCCAAAGATGGGTGTTTTGGGAGCAGTGCATATGGAAGATACATTGGCATCTTTTCATTATTTATAAATTTATGGGTCTTAGAACCTCCAGAAGTCAACGAGAACCTACTCTTTACATGGAGGGTACTATTTCCCGGTGGCGTCAGACACGGGATCCGACCGCTTGCTTGTCCGACAGCTCCTGTATCAGGCGACCCACGTCCGCGTGAGACGAGCCTCCCTCTTCCATTGCCCGCCTCGCCGCCGCTTTGAGCTCCCTCGCCCTACCCCTCATCTCCTCCGCGTCTGGACTGGCTCCCATAAGCCGACCCACGGCCGCCACGATCTCCTCC
Organism: Spirodela intermedia; assembly: GCA_902729315.2. Taxonomy (NCBI): domain Eukaryota; kingdom Viridiplantae; phylum Streptophyta; class Magnoliopsida; order Alismatales; family Araceae; genus Spirodela; species Spirodela intermedia. Next base: position 2,155,521 of record LR746269.1, on the reverse strand, counting down.
GCCTTCACCGCTGACCTATGTTCTTTCCGAATAGACCAGACCTTCACCCCCATCCCAGCGCCAATCTTCAGCACGTCCACCAGCAGCCTCTCGTTGTAGAATTGGTCGGCCTCCAACGGCCAGGTCAGCACTGGCAGCCCGGCGGCGATGCTCTCCAGGCTTGAGTTCCAGCCGCAGTGGGTCATAAACCCTCCCACGGCCACGTGGTTGAGGATAAGAACCTGCGGAGCCCATCCCCGGATTATCATACCGCCACCAGATTCCACCACTCTCTCCTCGAAACCCTCCGGCAACCACTGACCGGAGGGGTTATCTTCTCCGCCCCCTTGCGTAACCCAGATGAAAGGGTAGCCGGTAGATTCCAACGCTCCCGCTATTTCTCGAAGCTGGGTCTTCGTGAACTGATACAGGCTCCCGAAGCAAACGTACAGAACAGATTTCTCCTCCTTGGAGTCCAGCCACATCAGGCATCTTGCCTGGTCGACAGTAGTCTTGCCGCCTCTTATCGCGCTGTCAGCGGGGTCCTTGTTGCAGAGGGACACTGGTCCGATATGCCAGGCCTTCCTCCCAATCACCTGCCTGTAGTGCTCGACGTAGTCGGGCTCCAGCTCGTAGAAGCTGTTCACCATCGCGCCGTAGTTCCTCCCCTGAGTCACCTTCATTTTCATTAACAGGTCGGCGAAGTCTGGTCTCATTTTTTTGGGGTCGAAGACTTGGGATTGGCTGAAGTCTATCCGGTGGGGAATCCCGGGGATGACGAAGCGATCGTCGCTATCCGCGTGGTTCTCCTGGCTGGCGGTTGAAGGAACGAGTATGTCTTCAAGGCAGAGGGAGAAGAAACTGGTCGCGTGGAAGACCAGCCTCGGGATCCCGACCTCCTCAGCGACCTCCACTGTCCAGGGGTAGAACATGTCGGTGACGATGGCGGAGGGGCGATGATTCTTAACGAGCCGCTCAAATGAGGGGCGAAGAGCCGGGGTGCCCACGAGAAAGTCCAGCCGCATGTCCGGCGAAGCAATCCAAGAGAAATTCTCGGGTTGGCCGGCCGCCGAAAAGGGCCATTCGATGAGGAGCGTCCCTACGTTGGCGCCGGATTTGGCCGACCGGCAGATAGAGGATTCAACTGCCGGCGCGTTGGCAGCGGTGGTGATGATGGATGCCCTCACTCCTCTTGCGGCAAACATTTTGGCTGCGTCAACGATGGGTATCATGTGGCCGGGAGCCATAAGGGGGAAGAAGAAGATGTGCAGTTGCTCCCCCTTGGACTCCATGGCTCTCTCTCTCTCTCTCTCTCTCTCTCTCTCTCTCTCTCTCTCTCTCTCGCTCTCTCTCTCTTTGCCCCTCCCTCGCTTTCTCTTGCCGTGTAAGCTTGATTTATCACTTCTGACGAATGGCATCGCACTGGGCCCTTTTATCCGTTCGCCGGAACGATGACAGAGGGAGAGTCAGGGATGTTTGGTTTGAAAAAAGTCAAAGGTTCCTTTTTAAAAGCTAATCGGCACGTTGCTCTGAGTTGGCTGGCTTCTGTGATTTGAACTGGGGGAAGATTTTCTTTTAGCAATTAGATTTGAGGTTGTTGACATAACACATATTTTGCATGTAAAACGATGCTTCTCGCCGCCGGCGACAACGAGGGAACATCTCCACAGCCGCCCCTCTCTAACCCCCCTCTGTCATCTGCCGACCATCCATTTTAGTTATCCTATCCCCTCCGCTGCATCCTCTACTGTTTATCCTACCGCATGATCTTTTTTCTCTCTTTTCAAATTAAATATATACGACGAATGTTCATAACATATTTCTTACATTTTTAATTACAGGAAAAAATCATTGATCTCATAGTTTCCAAATCTTTATTGGTAGAACTGTAGCAAAAAATTATTGATCTCATAGTCAGGAATGTTTGGTTTGAAGAAAGCGAAAGGTTTTTATCGAAGGCTCATCGGGACGTTGCCGTCTGAGTTGGCTGGCTTCCGTGATTTGCGCGTTGTAGGATAGTCTTCGTTTCAGCGAGAGGACCCCTGACCTAATATTTATTTGCATGTAAACGATGCTTCTGGCCCACGATGTCAATGGAGGAGCAACCCCAATGTGATCCTTCTCTTCTCACGAGCATCTTGTGGTCGCCATTCGCAGCCTAAGGCGCTCAACCGCAGTTGACATTTCATACCGAGAAGTCAGCTGACAAGTTCGTTTATCCGTGAGTCCTCATAAAGTTTTTAATCTTATCTTGCTTAGCCCCTTCGTCAAGTCTTATTTGGGCCTTGTTTGAGCTTTTGCCATGATTTTAAATATGACTACACCCCTACTTCTCTACGACATCCCATCCTCCCCCTTTGACGCTGCCGACCTTCCATTCTGTCTATACCAACCATCCTCTCTCTCCCCTGCATCCTCCTATGTTCATCCTCCCATAAGGGGTCTTTTCGCTTCTTTTCAAATCAAATAAAGTTTATCAAAGGAACGTTTATAACATATCTCTAACTTCTTTAATCATGGGACAAAGGTCAAGGATCTAATAATTTCAACTGATTAATGATAAAATTTGAGAAAATTAGGCTCAGCCATGGTTGTATTAAGAAATTAGGTCTTGTCAATCTAGCATCATGGTATAACTTTGTGTGTTCTGTCTTCGAAAACCACATCTTTTTTGTTTAATCAAACATATTTGGATTCTTAACTCCCTGATGGTCCCCAAAATCCCCCTCCTTAAAGTCATATTGTAACAACCGTGTGACAGTGATGATGAACTATAAATCTTTCATTGATAGAGCACATTATATGGAATAAAATCCTCATAACTAATTCCATTGAAAAGAGGGATTTAGACTCTCTTTTCAAAGCTTTATCCTTGGGGCAGTGGTAGGTATGATTTCCCCCTCTCGGATGGGATGGGTAAATCTAAAATGAAAGGGCAAGGGGTGTTCTCAATTGGTGAAGCCTCACTCCAACTACTTTGTTTGGCTCGGTTAGATGGCTCTATATGAATTAGTGGTTTTTTTATCCCTCGTATCCCATTCTAGATCCAATGTGGGGATAAGGTATTTATTTAATCCCTATTGATGGAGTGATTGTTTCCATAAGGGATCACTAATAATAATATATCATTATTAGAATGATGCACATTTTATTGTTTAAATAATATCTAATGTACTTCACCTATCACAACCCAATTAAATTTATTTTGGTTCCAATTTGGGTGGATTTTGTTCACGAGTTCTAGCTTGACAAATGAAAGTTTAAGAATATCATTATGCTTATCCCAACCATCTTTTCCAGAGTTTAATATATAATATTAAGAATAAAAAAATCCACTCTTTCAAAATAAGGTGACAGTTTTACATAGAAAGGGTAGTGAGAAGAATTCTACACAGTATGAGGTTGACAGGATGCAATATTTTTTGAAGTAAATATGTACAAATGTATATTTTTACCATGTCTGATCTTATTCACACTATATATTTGGGAATAAATTTTGGTATTAATCACTTTGTTTTGAGATGATCACCATTTCTAAAGTGAAAAGACAACAATCATTTCGACAAATCATAGACTACCAAAATGTATGTATTGCATTGTTGAATTTTGGTGAAATGATAATCTGAGAATTTACTAGGCATAGTCCACGAATTTGAGGCCTCACAGAATCATCAATTTTTCTAATTTCAGAAAAAACAGACAACTTAGGAGTTGTCTCCAGCTATGTGATGAGAGTTTCAATCATAATAAGATTACAGCCATGTAACAAAACATAGAAATTAGCAAAACTCTAGTAATTTCAGGAAGTCATTGAGCCCAGATTTTAGATGCTAACTCTTTATTATTTTAAGCTATGAAAAAATTCGACTGATATTGTATACAAGTTGGGTCCAATAAGGCCCTAGAGGCATGGCGGAAGGGGAAGAGACAAGATATTTTTTGATGGACTACGACAAAAAAAGAATGTGATAAAATGTGAACTTGTAAACTTAGTGTTGCAGAAGATGAGTGTCCTTGTTCCCTTTCTTGTACATTGGAAGAGACACTAACACGCCATGAGAGAGAGAATGATGGGGGGGGGTTCCTTGTTCCCTTTCTTTATCACGCATTTTATTTATTATATAAAATGTGTTGCGTCTACTCATGCCCTGAAGGTATGGGGGGAGGAGAGGAATAGATATTTTTGAATGGGCTATGAAAAAATGAGAATGTGATAAGATATGAGCGTAACTTAGAATTGGAGGAGATGAATTTCCATGTTCCCTTGCTCATACAACAGACGAGATGAAAACACACAATGGGAGAGAGAGAGAAAATTAGAGGAGAGAATAGAGGAACATATCATATTTAATGTGTTCTGAGGATCATATGAGGATCTTCTTTCAGAAAAGAATCATCTTAGAACCTTTGGCATGGCAACACATATTTCTCACATAGCACTTCTTCGTACTCCCTAATAGAGGGCTGAGCTCCCTAGACTCTTCTCAGGGGTTAGGGAAAACGTATGAGGGAAAATGAGAGTTACGCCCGTAAATAAACTTATGCTTTTGGGTGGCTCTGCCCCCCTTGAGATATCCCTCCAAGGGGTACTGCCCCCTTGGGCCCCCAATGTCAACTCACCACATTGAGTAGATTTGCATACACACGGAAGAGCCTATTAAAGTTCATTAAGGCCCAATAGATCATTCTTCACAAGCTTCAACACTTAGGTGAGTTGACATTGCATGAATGATTAAGAGGATTAAATAAAAAAGAAAAAAAATTGGTCCTTCTAGCCTTTGGCCCTTCTAGTTTTACATGTCTTTCTACCAACTAATAGCTCAACAATCAAATACAAGGAATTAACTCATATCTATAGGATTCACATATTTAGTAACTTAATGTACTAAATACTTAAGAACTAGGTTTTTATTTCAGCAAACTCAAGAGTTTAGTGTTAATAGCACTTACTGATGGTGATACACTTCCATTATTAGACATTAAAAACATCAAACAACATCAAACAAACTAAATTTGTTTTAGTTTTTAAAGCCCTTCTAGTTTTAATGGTAAAAAAATGTAAATTAAGTTAAAATGAAAATTTTATATTACCAATTTTATGCTTAGTATATATCAAAGTATTGAAAACTAATTTTCTAATACTTAGCAATGTCCTATGTGATTTCAGAACTATTTCCAAACTCTTGGTTGTCTTTCCTTATTTGCTAAAGGAGAGTAATCTCACTCAATAAAAGTGTTGGAACACTCAATGTGACCAAGATAACATAAAGGTTTGATTAGAATTTATATTAGTAGAATTATTACAGCTATAAATTCTCTACTATTTTTTTAGTATTTTGAAAGATTGTTGATGGAGATTCAACTTAGAGATGAAAACTTATTATTACTAAATTGAAAAGTTACTAATAGAAATATCTTTAGTTTAACTTTTATGTGATGAAATCTTAATCATGCAACTAACTGATCTGTGCTTTCTAGCATTTAAAACATCCTTTATCTTACTTCAAAAAAAATTATTAACAATTAAAAAAGGAAACCCTAGAACACATTGTACACATTAGAGGACTACTATGTATATATAAGGTCCTAATGGGCCCTAATGGGCTGGAAATTATAAAATAGTCCCCTTCAAGTTGGTCATATAAATCAAACATGTCTAACATGGTACACATAGTGTCGTAAGAGATTCCGACAAGACTTTTCATAAAGACATCCACAAGTTGATGAGATGATCTCACATGAGGAGTAGAGATGAAACTAGACATAATCTTGTCTTGAATGTAGTGATAATTGATCTCAATATACTTCATATACTCATGAAAAGTGTGATTGCTGATAATGAAGATAGCGACTTGATTGTCACAATGCATAAGTATTGGAGAAAGAGAAAAGATGCTAAAATCTTCAAGAAGTGATCAAAGTCATATCATCTCTCACATAGTCTCAACCATGACTCCATACTTGAACTCTGTGTTAGAACATGACACTACGTTTTGTTTTAGAGACTATTAGGTAACAAGGTTACCTCTAACATATCTAAAATAACCCGTAGTAGACTTCTAGTCATTCTTGTCACTTGCATATCCAACATCAGAATAGACTTCGACACAAAGGTGACCATGTCATTGATAGATGAGTCCTTCCCCTAAGGATCACTTAATGTATGCTAAAACTCGTAGAGCTCCTTCTCAATGAATTCGTCATGATTCCTACATGAATTGATTCAAAACACTAACCATATACATGACGTCAAGATAAGTGATGATGAGAAATATTAATTTGCCTAATAATTGCCTATACTGATTAGCATGTTCAAGGAGTGGAGAGGAAGTATCTTAGAATAAGGGATTAGCTTCTATGGGTGAAGTCTCTGACTTATACCTAAGGAGTCCAATCTCTTGAAGTATGTTGAGAGTATACTTTTGTTGGGTCATGATGAGCTTTCTATCTTATAATTCAAACTTGATTCAAATAAAATACCTTAGAGTTCTCAAGTCACAAATGCTGAGGTGTTGCTACAAATAAACTTTGGCAAAATAAATGTTGGCCTCATCACTCTCAATCACAAGAGTATTATCAACATAGATTGCAAGAATGACTAAGCCACCCTCAATCTTCTTTGTGAATTTAGTGAGATTTGTAGCCTATGATGAGAAGCCAAATGTGATGAGAAGACCATTGAACTTAGCAAACTAAGCACATGGACTCTGCTTGAGCTCACAAATCACCTTCCATAAAAAAACACACATTAAACAACTCTCCTTGAGCAACATACCTTAAAGGTTGCTCCATAAAGACTTACTCCTCAAGATCACCATAGATAAAGATATTAGAAACATCAAATTAGTAAAGAAACTAGTAAAGAGACTATGTTTGATTTATGACAAGAAAGAAGAACACTCGAATAGAAATAAGTCAGACAACAGGGATAACGTCTTAGTGTAGTCAATGTCCATACACCTGAGTAAAGCCATGAATAACTAAACAAACTTTGTATTGAATATAATGATAGTTGATCTCAATATACTTTGTATGCTTATGAAAGATATATATAAGAGAAAATCTTATAATACATCATACACATTAGAGGACTAATGTGTATATATAAGGCCCTAATGGGGCCTAATAGGTTGGACACTATCGAACATTCCTATTTATTTCAGAATATTTTTATTTACTTTATTTCTAATAGCATGCAAAGATTTTGGTTTGCTTAAATAAAACAATAATCTATAGGTATCATAGTTGGTCCCATGTAGGTTTTCTTTGGTATTCCAAGAGGAATCTATGATATAGTAAAACTAATACATTTTTCAACACTCCTTTTCATTGTGAAATCTATGTTACCTTTATGTGTTACTTTTCTGAACTTATATAGTAAAAATTACTTTTATTAAATTAATGTGGCATGACTTTTTCTCATTACATTTCTTTTTAATTTTGAAAATTATTTAGTGTTATAAAATTAATGAAAAGATTAACTACACGATTTATCATTTACTATAAGTTGGAGAGTACAAAAAAAAGTGCTTGCAATGGACTCCCGTGCAATGTTTTAAAATACTCTAATATTAGACATATGACGTACTATTTACAATTTTGATTTTTATAAAAGTTTCCTAGCGTTGATGGATACTTTTAGATACGAGTACTAATCATATTGAGACTAAGATATAGCGGAAACAAGTGATGGTATACTTAATCTTACTAAGAGCCATAAATCATGAAAAGGTGACCTGGAAACCTGATGCTGAGCTTCTGACCTAGAAGAGGAGAGTAAGCGGTATCTAACAACCATAAATTTTTCGTGTTATTTTCCTCCTGAGGAGGTCAATTTACTTGAATTGTGTAATCCATACTAAATTTTGAAAAGAAAAATGCACCTAAAATTCATCCATCCTATGCCGCCACCAGCTGCGGGATGCAGTTCCTCCCCGAGACGGATGGAGAATAAGCCGGTCCCGTGGAAGACCAGCCTCGGCATCCTGGCCTCCTCGGCGATGTCCGGCCTTAAGGGGAGGAGCATGTCGGAGATGAGGGTGTCAGCACACCAGTCTCTGACGATCCTCTGTCCTCTCCCAGAAAACAGCTTCGCCATATCCACCATTTGCAGCAGGTGCCCAGAAGATGATCTCCATCTCCTCTCTCTCTCTCTCTCTCTCTCTCTCTCTCTCTCTCTCTCTCTCTCTCTCTCTCTCTCTCTCTCTCTCTCTCTCTCTCTCCCCGGACCAGTTGAAGATGCTAGAGAAAATTTATGGCGCGGCTAAGAAACGTGACCGGATTCTCCTCTGACCCTCGAGAGTTTTAGAATTTATAACCTTTTAAGTGATTAGATCCTACTATTAATTATCCGACCTTGAAAGGAGAAGGATTAGTTCCCACAAGATATGAGATCTTGAGGTATGACACAAGGCAATTTAAACTAATTACAATAAGTAAATTCCTGTGAAAAGATATTGTTAGAAAAAAAATCCCCATTTTTGTCAATATTTTCCTAAGAGACCCCAAAGACCTTTTTGATTGAATAGACATTTTATCAATGATTTTTTACCAGAAAAATATTTTATCTTTTTTTATTTACTGATCAGAAAAAAAATGTCGGTCCTTTTCTGGAAGATGGAAAAATGATTTCCTCTTACTATTATATATGCGATTTTTCTACCCAAATCAAGTTAATAAATAAAAAAGGTGAGAATTTCTAGTCTTTTATTTCAAAATTCCAGTTAAGATGGGAGAATTACCCTAGTTCATGAAATTTCAAGGGTTTAAATTAAAATTAAAATAATTATTATATTTTACTTGACGAAGGATAATTATGAATATCCAGTATTTTCTTTAATTTGCCTCACCAACAAATGTCACGTAAAATGGCCTTTCTTGTTCGTTGACTGCATGGCCTGTCGGCAGTGGTACGCAAGGAATGTTGAACGGTGCGATGGTAAATAAGTGAAATAGAAAGGGTAGTCTAATACATCCCAAGAGTTCGGATGCTCATCAAGAGAAGATGGAAACGGTTAGCCGCCCACCGGCAGATTATATACAACGGGCGAGAAACCATGAGGCGGTTGAGGCCGCTGTTGTTTCGGGCTTGCTTGCGGAGGAATTCTCTACCCCTCTTTTGCCCTCGTTCACGCCACCCTCCCTCGCCATTGCAGCACAGGTGGTCTCTCGGGCGTCTCGTCCTCCAATTTTCCCGCCGCGAAGCTGAGAAAGGATCCATTACGACTCTCGGAGACGAGTGGAGTTTGAAGGCTTCTGCTTCTCAGGCCAAGGTAATGCTGCTTCGGTCTCATGCTTCACTCCTGCTGGTTTTCGGCGTGATCCTGTGGAACAAGTTCATCATTTTTTTTTGTCTGTTTTTGTTCACCGGTTTTCGTTTTGATGTGCTTTCCGGCGAGCGCCAACGGATTTCCGCATGACAAGTTCTCTTCTCTCGTTTGGGGATGGCCTATTACGTTGGATTTTTTGAGGTTGGCTTTATGTGAGAATTTTTTTTATTGATTTTTTGATAGTTTCTCAAATGAATTATCTTCGAATTAATGCAAATAGTTCCATTGTTCGATGAAGCCGGAGGATTTTTTTTTCTTTTTCGATGCTTACTAAGTTCGAAGACCATGTTCGGACATCGCGGGTGACATCAATTTTTTTAACTTTCACGGACGACGCTGGTACATTAAAGAGAAGGCTTGATTCAGGCTAAATCTTCTTTTATTTTACGTCGAGGATATTTATGTGAAATGTGGCGTTCGTGAGTATGGAATACTGTTATAATGTGTTCATTGAGCTTCTTTTATGTGAATGAGTACGAGTTGCTTCCTCAATTTTTGATAATTTTCTAGTTCCTTTTTTACACAGTTCAGTATGTCGACATCTACCAGTTAAATCCATCCGAGTCTCTTCCTGTCCGGAACAGCGGGTTGGATATAAAATATGTCTGCTGTGTGTTTAGGTTTTGTGCGACTTTTTACTTCAATATTATGTTCTAACTTTCATAATTATCATTGTGGTTCTATCCAAGTGCAGGAATGGATGGAAGCGGGGATGATGAATCATCTAGTTGTGAAAGCTGCATTTCCGTCTCTGAAACGGTCATGACTAGTAGAGCATACGTGAACCCTTGCTCTAGTGGAAAATTGTTGAAGAAACTCGAGGAGTCAGATGACGAGCTTATTGAGGTGAAGCACCGATTTTATTCGAGTCTCGGAAAGACTACTGCTGATTTCCCTGTGCTAGCAGTTTACAAGAATTTGCACGCTGCCGGCTCTTCAAAGGCCCGTTTGGATGCCTTTCAACTCTGCTCAGAAGCCATGAAGCAGAAACGAGGCAATGCCAATGTCAGGAATGCTTGGTACGGTAGCTCCAAGAGTGAAGCTCTTCGAATCCTTCTACATGGTTTCGAATCCTGCGGTGCCTTGGAAGACAGCAAGCCACATGGTCTAGGAGCATATCTTTCCCCTCTAACCAATGCTATCGACAGGTATGATTATCTCAATCCCTCTTTAGCCCGATTTTTCCATAATTTGATGTATTCCAGTTATTCAAAAAGTTTTCAGAAAGTTCAGAACCCCATAGAAGGAATTCTTATCTCGGGAGAAGAAATGAAATCATGCTTTTTTTTTTTGGGTCTCTCTGCAGTGTGGTATCCTCTGTTCCTGACGGCAATGGGATACGGTACTTGCTTCTTTGTTGTGTAATCTTGGGAAACACGGAGGAGATTCACCCTCCCTCGCATCAGCTTTCTCCCAGTACTGACGAGTGTGATTCTGGAGTGGATAACCAAGAGGCTCCTAGGAAGTACATAATCTGGCCCGCCCAGGTGAAGACACATATTTCCCCCTTGTACGTCCTCAGTATCAAGGCGAATTTCCAACGGGGAGGTAATTAATTCGATTACCCATTTATAATATCTATATATATATATATATATAACCGTGAGGATTCATCAGAAGTTTTTCTAAGAGGTTGCGTTTCCTATGGCCGACTCAGAATCGCATAACCCTCGAGTATGGACTCCTACTTCACCTTGGATACCGTTTTCAAGACTAATACCGATGCTATCTGCTTCCCTACCTGCGCACAAAGTCTGCTTGATCAAGAGAATTCACGTTGCTTTTCTGGTGCTTCCTGAGGCTCACTCATCCTTTCTCATTTCGTCATGGGAATGATTTCTTGAGGGTTTTTTTTCTTTCCCCCATCGATTATCTAAACCAGCATGAAAATCTGTGACCCAGGAGAGGAAAATTACGCGCCAGCAGCTGATATCTCGGGTTAGGGCGTTGTCAGGAGACGAGTTGCTATATGTAGCAATCAGAGTCTTCGGTTCTAAGGTACGGGCTCCTGTCAGGACAGCTATTCGTTGTTTCACCTGCTCTGTTTCTATAAATTGCGATGAAATCAGATATATTTACAGAGGATTCAACTGAGCAAGAAAACTAATGGGATCATTATAATTATTCAAATGGAATGATTGAATTAATATGGGCCAAACTACTCCGGAATTTCCACCTGATGTTCCAGAAATCGGAGTATTCCTCTCTGGAGGGCATTCTCATTCCTCCTTTCCACCTACCCCGCTAGATCACGATTAACTGTCTCTAATCTTCTCGGTTCTTTCTCTGTGTGGAGATCTACGGTTCATATTTTCTCAGTTTTATGGAGTGGAGCCATCTCTCACCGGGATCATAGCTGAAAGATTATCTCTCAATTATTTCTTTATGCTTTTACATATGATGGAATCTTTTTCTATAATAGAAAGAATTTGTGGTACTTCCCAATACACATAACTCGATTAAACACCAGATCTTTCCATCTTTTGCTATGGGAATCTTACGGCTCCCATGTTGACTTCCTGCAGAAAGCGAGAACGGGGATCATTTCTTCCCTGAAGTAGTTCGAAGGCATCTCCCCGCGCAGAGACTCTTCTGAATCAACGCACTCGACCAGTTGCAGAGAACTGTGAATGGAAGTTCAATGGAGGAAAAAGAAAACCTCTTGACCGAATAATCCGGCCTTCTTCCAAGAGGCCCTGTTCTTCCTCTCACATCCAGTTTAACAGCTGACTTTAATCTTCGCTGGTTGTTGACCGAGAAACTGCGATGGCCAGATCAGGGCTGGGTCAACGCCACTTCCACAGGACATTTTTGATGTATTATCTCTTCCTCAGGGATTCACAACACGGACACTTTGACTGTTTTTTTCTCTCGGTGACTTGATTCTTTGATTCCTTCTGGGGGTCTATAGAGCCTAGATTACTGAATTTATGTGTTCTGAGTATATAATTCTTCTATTTTTCGAGCTTGATTTTATGACCCGAAAACGGAGAAAGATCCTAGATGTATTTTATTTTATTTTTTTCGAAAAAGTCCTCGTCAAGTTATGCTTGTTTTACTGTCCCCCTCTTGTGGTCCTCTCAACCGCGGTTTCCGTTCACGCGGGTTAGCCAACGCACGGTTGGACAGAATCGATGCTCTGCGGGGGTACAAATGCAAAACCGCGTGCTTCGCACAGGTCTGCCAAAAGACCGAGGACAATGGAGCCCACCGTAGTGGACCATTCCCGCGTTATCCCTCCTACGACAACAAGGCTACAACGCCCTATATAATCTGAGAGAGACGGAGAGGGAGAAGAATGCACGGCAGCAGCAGGGAGCGGAGGAAGAGGCTGTGCGGATGGTGACGGCCTCCCAGATGATATCGAATGAGAAGCAATCGGAGGAGATCGGGATCGAAGCCATCAGGTCTTCCTGTGGGACTGCGGCGGCTCGAGATCGTCTCTCTGGAGTGGGCGACGGCGAACCAGGGCGGCGGCCTGAGGGAGACGAGGAGGACGAGGCCGGCGGTGAGGACTTCGAGTTCCCCGCCATCTCCGGTAACTCCGACGAGATCTTCTCCAACGGCCAGATCCGTCCGATTTACCCCCTCTTCACCCGCGTACCCCGCTTCGACGGCTGCGGATTCCAGAATCGGGGCGCCGCCGACGCCGGTGCTGTCGCTGAGGCGGTGAAGAAGCCGGTCCGGCGGCCCCTCCGATGGCTCATGATGGAGGACGGCTGCACGCTGCCGCCGACGTCGTCGTCGGAACGGGACGCGCCGCTGGACGATATCCCGGTCGATAGCTATTGCCTGTGGAAACCGGACATCCACAGGAAGGGCCCCTCCGCAGAGTACTCCTCGAAGAAATGGCTCCTCCGCAACGCCTCTGCCGAGGCGAAGAAGGAGACGAAGAAGAGAGGGGAATCTCGCGGCGAAGGAATCGCCGGTCCCAAATCGAAGCCCTCCCCCTCGGCGGCGACTGGGGAGGAGCAACACGAGAAAGGGAACATGATCGGAGATACGGCGACGGGATGCCGGCGGCGGCGGCGCCCTCTGGCGGGATTCTTTCCCTACGTGCGAGGGCCGACCAGTCTCTTTCCGACCCTTCTAGAGTCGTTGCCGGAGCCGCAACTCAATGGTTCACACTAGACTCGACCGGAATTTTTGAACTCTCGAACGCGTTAATGGCCGTCTTTCTCTCTCTCTCTCTCTCAAGAAACGTGGATTCATAAACTACTAGTCTTATTGATAAGCTCTCTACTTTTCATTTAATCTCAAGTCCCCCTCCAAAGTAAATAACTATTTGTTTTCAGCCCCTCGATTAACTTCAGTTAAAAAAAGTAGAAAACCGTAACTGAGATTATCTGGCATCTAATCAAATTAGAAAAAAAGACTAATTTACCCAAAAGTGACCTCTCTCTCTCGCTTGCGCCTAGCCAACGAAGGCCAAAAGCGTAATACTTGGAAAATACAGGGTATTACTGCTTTTATAAAAAAATGACAGAAATAATCACGTAGTAATGACACATATACTGATTATAAAGAGAGAGACAGAGAGAGAGAGGGGTCTTTTATAATTTAATCATTATTTTAAATTGATAACAGAAAGTTTGTGCTAATTCCGATAGGAGGAATTGGGCGTCTTTCGGTTTTGTGGGCTTGGGCGTGGCCGTTGGTATCAGAAATCCAGAAGAAATGATTGCTCCGAGTAGCGCGAATTGGAATCTGGGAAGCTGACGAGTGTGGAGGGACTGTTGGGGGTGGGAAGGGGGGCCTCGGCTCCGCAAGATCTCCGACTCCATCTGGTTTTCTTCTGGTATCTCCTCTTCCTCGTCTACAGGTTTGATTCTTGTTGCGGAGCAAAGGGAGAGGCGGCGTGCGGGGAAGAGCAATGCAGTGGTACTTCGTGGCTGCGCTCCTCACGCTTCTGACCAGCTCGCAGGTATGGAGACGCTGGCAGGTTTAAGTGGATATTTCGTCCCTAGAATTCTAGTGCAGTGAGGATCCGCCTGATCCGTCTGTTATCCATTGTCGTCAGCTATGCTGCGCGTTAATCCTAGATCTGCATTTATCTTTCGTGTGTTTTTGCTTCTTCAACGGGAGAAACTGGCTACGTTCCTGGACCTGCATTTCGAAGGTCGGGGCATGCTGCTTTCTCCGTGAAGACTGCATCCGATAAGGAGATCTAACCAAGCATTAGTATGGTTCCGGAAGCTGGAATAAGAAACTTGGATTGTAATCCCGATTGTTCTAATCCTAGCCAGTGTTTTGATTTGCGTGCTTTGCTTTGGGGTTGCGTATATTTAGCTCCCAGTGGAATTATATAAGCGTTGATTTGATAATAGGGCACTGGGCAGGTGCATTTGTGTTCTAGAGCAAGCCATGTGCCCACGTGAATGTGATCTGATGCAGGAACTTATGCAGTGTCCCTAAACACACGCATTCTCTTATTTCCCCAAGTTTCGCAATGATTTATGCTGGTTAGATGTTGAAGGTAATTTCAAAAAAAAAGTTATCAAAGGGAACTGCGTTGAATAATATCTCTTCTTTTATTGATTCAGGGAATTTTGACAACGCTCTCCCAAAGTAACGGAGGTTATAAATATGACTATGCAACTGTTCCATTCCTTGCAGAAGTCTTCAAGGTACTTCTCCCGATGCAATTTACTTGCAACTCTTTTGTAATGATACCAATTAAGTCAGGAATTAAATGTGACTGTGCATAGTTCGATTGCTTTATGTCCATTATTGTCGGGTTGTGGCGTTGACTTGTGTTATCTTTTCCTCTTGAATCTCAGCTTCTTATATCCAGTTTGCTCCTCTGGAAAGAGTGTCAGTCTTCATCCCCCCCAAGTATGACTACAGAGTGGAAGAGCATTCGTTTGTTTCCAATTCCTTCTGTCATCTACCTTATCCACAACAACGTTCAGTTTGCAACTTTGACATATGTGGATACTTCAACATACCAGATAATGGGAAATCTGAAAATTGTAACAACTGGGATCTTATTCAGGTGCTCCTCATCATGATCCATCTAGAACTCATTTTTTCTTACCTTGTTTTATTAGTGCTTTTTGTCTATTGGGTGATCTGATCTGAGATGAATCTGGTTTAGATTCACCTTTTCCACTTTAGGATGATTTTCCTCAGTTAATTTTTTCTTTTCAAATCTTAGGCTATTCCTTAGGCGGAAGCTGTCAAATCTTCAGTGGATGGCAATCATTCTGTTGACTGTTGGGACAACAACAAGCCAGGTCATTTTCCAAAGCTTTCCTCTTGTCTTTTCCTTACACAATGAGTATTTGTCATAGTTATTTTTATTATATTCATAGTAGCAACCGGAAGTATGGTCTCGTTTACTGCTTCTGGAGTAGTGACTTTGTAGCTCATATTTTTGTGGTTTAAAATTTCAAATGAGAAAAGAACGAATTCTATAATGCTTTTTCTATTTTGGACGTCCAAAGCATCGTATTCAACTGTTCTGAAGTTTCAATGGTTGCAGAAAATGCTGGTTGATTGATGTTTTATCCCTTAGTGGCCTTATTAAGTACTTTGCCATAAGTTCTCTTTTGCTGGAGGTTTCTGTTGTGGCTTAGTTTCTTTCAAATGCACATAAGAAGATTCTTCTGTGTGGTAACTTTCACTGGCCTGCTTTTCCATTGGCAGCTACCTTTTTCTTTATATATATGCTGCATTTTCCATTTTCTGTTAAAGGTGTGGTTCTACTTGCATTAACAGACAGAACTGCCGAGTAAATCAGCTGACCTAAAAGAAAGAATGTACTGTAATACAGGTTCCTTGATCGAGTACTATTTCCTCTATGGAACGGAAGTTATTCATTTTTGGCCTCTTGATTTCAGGTGAAAAGCTGTGGGGAGGCATCATGTGAATCCCTTTTCTCAGCACCTGTACGAGGTTACATGCTGGGAATCCTATCTGCTTGTCTTTCAGCACTGGCAGGAGTTTACACTGAGTTTCTGATGAAGAAAAACAATGACAGCTTGTACTGGCAGAATGTACAATTATATATGTACGCATCCTTACAGCCCCACTTAAATATGCTTCCATTCCCTTAAGTGAGGCATGCTTCGAATCAGTAAGATTGATGAAGTCGCAATTAAAGCAAAAATAGCCAATTGGAAAGTAATAGTCATGCTTGTAATCCTCCAAGCTACCAACAAATAAGCTAAACCATTTGATCCCTAGCAATTTTCATTGCAGTCAATTGATAAAACTGTATATGCGCCATCCGTTGTTTCTTCAAAAGGGCCACAATGAGTAACGTGTTTCTTTCTTTCTCTGTTCACTGAATGCTCTTTTCCAGGTTCGGTGCAATCTTTAACATGCTACGACTTCTCTTAGATGATTTTAGAGTTGGATTTGAAAGAGGACCATGGTGGGAACGACTTGTTGATGGGTACTCCATCACCACATGGTTGGTTGTACTTAATTTGGGATCCACTGGATTACTGGTTTCATGGTTGATGAAATATGCAGATAACATCGTCAAGGTGATTTTTTATCGAGTTGTCTTTTACTTCTACATTAGAGCTATGTCATCTATTCCAGTTTATATAGTGGAAATTGTTTACTGGTTTGTTCCCATTTTAAGATCTCTTTTTTTCTTCCGTCTCTTAATCAAAATCATGATCATGGACGATGGAATTGAGTGTCAATGTTCACTGCAGTGAACATGAAATGCATTTGCAACTCTGTCACTATAAATTTCCTGTAGATCAGTTCTAATGAGTCAAACAATCATCTTTCCTTTGTGTCACTTTGTTATTTGAATGTTAATCTATAAATTCTTCCTGAATCAAAGATGTTTTAGTTATCTCTTATGTATAAAACGTCTCAACAACCTTTTTGAGTAATCTCTGTAGTCTACATATTTTTCTTCCCTTCCTTCAGATATGTTCATTTTCATTTTTAACAACAAAAACTTACAGAAATTAATTTACATCTGAACTAACCAGCTCTGGGTGCAACATTAACTGCGCATCTATGCCTAATATCATATCCATCAGTAAACACTTGGTTCATACTCATGTCATGTTTAGAAACCTATTCATGGTTTTGAGGCATGTCTGAGCATGCAGATGAGGCAAAGGTGCTTATCGACAAACCAAACTTCTATAGAGGTACACTCATTGCTGCAGATTGTTGAGCTTACCTAGCAGTTGTCAGAGGTGTTTTGACCTTTATACACCAGCGATCCACTGCGTGATCTCTTAATATACAAATGCAGCCAGTGATTTCCGTGATTAAAAGATTTGGGATACCAACTTGGGTATGTGGAGGTGGGTTTTTGAGTTCAAAGTCGTAGACCAAGTACGATCGAGGTGGATTTTAAGTAATGTCGGCAGTCTGGAGTAAAGACCAAGTACGATTGTGTAGATATGAAATATCTCAGTTCTTTGAGCAGGTTTCGGTTTAGATCTGGAGTATCTCATTTCCGTTACAGATAAGCGGCTGGGCAGTTTTCTTTTGTAAAATTAATTAATTAATATTTTACTTTGAATTTCACATTTCATTAAATATTTTGAAAAATAGACCTATTTTAGTTTCTGTAGTCTTTCTTTTTCTTTTCCTGGTTGAATGCATATTTCCTTTTGATGGGACTGAACAACTTGGAGACAATCCTATTCTGTAGTCCATGTGACGAAATGTGGATGGGAATGGGCATTGAAACGAGAAGTTTTGAAACCATGTTTCACATATAATCGCATTCTACTTTCCTGCTGTTTAGAGTAATAAGAGGTACCAAGAATATTCATGTTCATCCTCATAAGCTTTTATAAAAAAATTCTTATTAGTGTTTTTATGTGGGCATCCGGATGATTGACCAAGTACTGATAGATTCCAATAGAAGCAAAATCATTTTATCTAAGAGTGGAAAGAATGATTCCAGTACCTAAGCCAAGGTGAGAGGGTCTGGATAAGAGAAGGGAGAATAGTAAACTTGTCACATATACTTCTTTCATTCAACGATTAACACTTTTGAGAGATACCCATATCTGGTCAATTGGCACCACTCTACCATTCTCTCACCTCTCCTTCTCTTTTTTTTTATCTCCCTCTCTCTCTTCTCTCTCTCTCTCTCTCTCTTCAGGTTTATTCAACATCAATGGCGATGCTGCTGACAATGGTCCTGTCTATATTCCTTTTCAACTTCAGGCCCACTCTGCAGGTGAAAAGTCCCGTTTATGTGCCGTCTGCTTGTTTTTCATTTCAGGGTCATTATTCATGCGCTCCTCACCCCCCTCGCAGCTTTTCCTGGGCATCATTATCTGCATGATGTCACTCCACATGTACTTCGCCCCGGCCAGGATGCTCATTGATCTGCTGCCCGCCTCGAAAGCTCCGCCCGAGCCTCTAAACGAAGTTGCCATCACAAAAACGGATGAATCGTGAGGCACCATGCCACTGCAAGAGGTAACCAGCAATCCTGAACCGCGTTATAAATATCCCCGGGATTTATGTATCTCATGTTTGATGATTTGAGGGTTATACTTACTAGATTTGGTAAGTTCTAACAGATCGCCCAAGACCCTGGGACTCTTGTGCGTAATCCTGCTTCTTTCTGTGAAGAATAGCGAGGGAGGGATCTCCACCGACTGAATGATAGTGTATGCACCAGGGAATTGTCCTGCTGGGCACATTCCTTGACCAGGGCAGAGATTCCAACTCCGAGAACGCCATCACCCCTGCTTGAGGTTGCCTCGTTTCTTGAGGAATTCCTTTTATGCCATGCCAGGTATATTTTCTTTATGCGTGGCTCTCATGAGAAACTGACACTTGGCAGTTCTGCGCCAGTATCAGTTTTGGTTCCTCAATAAATATTTTCATTTCTTCTTTGCTTAAACCTCAAAGGTACTGATGCCAATTAACGCCCCTCTCCCTACCCGCTAGAAGTGAAGACTTGAAATCCACTTTGAAGGTTATTTTGGGTTGTATAGTGGAGTCCAAAAATTGTCTCCTTGGATCAAAGTAGTTTAGCTGAATATTAGTATCTGAAGGTACGATTATCTGTGGTTAATTAGCCAAGGATGGGAATGGTGACCTCTTTCGGTGCCTTTATCTATCAATAGGTGGGATGTTTTTTTTTTATGCACAAGAACTCTTGAGGGATCTCAAATCAGCCAGCATAAGTCAATTATTTGTCTCTACCCTACTACTGAATAGGGATCCATGTTAATTTATTGGGCTTTACACTTTTACAATGTCGATCAAGTCAACAATGGTTCTAAGCATTATTGTATGTCTTGGAAGATCATGTGTGTGTGTGTGTGTGTGTGTGTGTGTGTGAGAGAGAGAGAGAGAGAGAGAGAGAGAGAGGGAGAGAGAGAGAGATTGTTATCTAGGATGTGAATCAATTTCATTATGAAAGTCTGAGTGTCAGATAATGATGAGACATGAACTGATAACAGATCTTGATAATTTATCCATTGAGAAAAGTTTAGATTACTACTTAATGAAAGAGTTTATATCATCAGAGTGAAGGAGTCCTCACAATTACAAGATTGAACAGGAAAGTGTTAAAGCCAAGCAACTTTTGCGATAGATAGGTTGATTATTGGATTTCCAAGTTAAGAGCTATTTCACAATCATCATTAGAATTTGTAGCAGAAGTTGATGAAGAGAAAAGATAGCAAAAAAGGTGTGGGTCCATGCATGCATTGCTAAATTTATTGACCTCAAAACAAAGGCTATTACCTTGACCTAGGTTAATCATGTTGTGAATAAAATTTATGTGCCACTTTAATTCAGCCTACATGGTACAAGATATTTCATAGAGATTTGGTCTAGTCATAAATCTAATATCTCCCTCAAATATCCCCCTGAGTATTTCTATTAGGCTGATCTTAAATCCACTAAAGGTTAGGCTTTATCAAGATATTGACCAAACCTTTTATTAGTATTATGTCTTGTTTAAGAACATGATTAAAGAATGTTGCTGGAGATTCAAAGATCACTTGAGATGTTGGTAGAGCTTTTGAAAAATTTGAAAGCTTTAAGAAACTGCTTTATAGGATTTGGAAACTTCAAATTCGATATTATTTTCTAATTTTTAGGAGCTTAGTTAGTCTTACATTTGAAGGGCTCCTAGAATTTGACAAGCCCTAGAATGCAGTACAAAATGTATGTCACTCAATGGTTAACGTTTTTCCTTGTTTATTTGGATCTTGAGCAATGGAGTTGTTGCAACTCAGTGGAATATGCTAGCACCTTGGTTGTGTGGCTAACCCTTTTAGTTTTTAGCTTTTAGTTTTATTGACAATTGACGCTCATGTCTCCTGTTTCAACCCTTGATACATCCTTCAGTTTTGGTTCAGTTTTTACATCAAAATTACTCATTTTATATATACTTTACCCTATATAACTATGAAAGTGTAACACTTAATTTTTTGGCTTCACTTTTAACATAAATCAACTTTAAAACACTCACTTCTTGCCCTAAAAATGAAACAAAAGAATTTTAAATGTAGGCAAAAAGTAATTAATCACTAAAATGAGTTTATTGATTGTCAAAAAGTGTTGATAAAAATCTTGCAAGATGTGGAATGCAATTTACATTTGCACTTGTAATGTTACATCATTCACATAAGGAAATGCTCTTGATGATGGTGTCAAAAGAGATTACATTTTCGTTCTTAGTTAAACCACAAGTAATGAAAATAGAGCATGTTGGGTGAGGACAACCATGTACATGTGAGGTTTAGGTGATTGAGATGGTGAGTGAATAGAGGATGATGGAATATCTTGATAAGGATAGGGTAAGTGTATGATATCTATGAATTCTTACATAAGGTAAAGTTATGTAGTATAAAAAAATTATGATTTTTTTCATGCTTTTAGATTAATTGGCATGAATCACCTCTTCTAAGATTATGTGCTATAATAGAAAGTTGTTTCTCACATATTTGGTTAAAAATCTAGATTGGGATAAGGGGATGTCAAATTTGTGGAAGATTATGTAACTATAGTGGTTTGATAGTGTCAAGAGAAAGGTTTAGTAATTTAGTAAAACTATGAAGGCAGCCAACAACGTCAAAAGTACTTCTAATTTTGATCTGGTCTTGAAAACATCTAGACTGTCAGCTGCTTGGTTTTCATTAAGACATTATCTTCCCTTTGAGAAAGATTCACATGTCATGCATGTGGAGATCGTTTGTTTGAAATAGTCGTGTGAGATAGGGAACATGAAAGCAGAATATTTTTCAAGACTGACGATTCCTAGAGGCCATTGAAATAACCTAATGAGGTATTGCTTTCATTGTAGCATGTATGCAACAAGCCTAAGTTAGTTGGTTCCCTTGACTATCCTAGTAGGTCAACTTAGCCATTCATTCTAGATCACACCATATTAAAATTTATCAAAATTGGAATAATAAATGTGTTGTAAAGGTATATTATGTTATATTATATTATATTATCTATATTTTTTGGCTTCAAGAGCCTTAATTATCTTAGAAGGTTTGATGATGAAAAACATATATAAAAATATATTGATAAAAAATAATACAATCATAATGATAAAACATGTCTTTATATGTAAACACAATTATTTAATTAATTAGGAGCACATGATTGAATTATATTAATTAAGAATATATTGACAAAAAAAATTACTAATGTCATGTTCAGATATTGGTTCAATGATTTTGGCTGACATTCACAACTTGAATCCCCTAATAATAATTAAAAATACACTTGAAATCATTAATTTCCATAGTACCTTTACACCTAAAAATATGAAATTTTCATTATTTAGAAGTAATGATTTTGTCATTGAAAAATTTTCAAAGGTTTGAAATAAAATATTGAGATGAAAGTTTAAGAGTTATACTATGTTCGTTTGAAAAAAATACTTTCAGTCAATTCAACTCATGAACTTATCAATTATACATATACTATATAAATGCTAATTCAAATATTAATTGAATAGTAAATTGAATTATCTGAAGTCTGTAAAATATTGGTGCTGAATGTTGATATAGAAAATTAGCGAGTATGCTTCAAATTTATGTTTCATTTGATGTCATTTAGATTTAAATTTAAATGTTTAATTTACCTTGAGTTGTATATAAAGATATGTTTTAACCATGTTGGATTCTTATCAAGAATGCTAGAATTGATGACTTCAGTTATATACACTAATTGTTTAACAATTATGTTATTGTTGAAACATATGATATATCAAAATCCTACTTGATAAAACAATAATGGATGTGACATATTGGATTTTCTATAACTATTTTCTAATAACTAAAATTTTGATTATTTGCTTGTCATACTATGGGAGTAGATTCTTTTAGCTAGATTTTGGTCTACATAGAGCCATGAACTAGGTAAAGTTTCAATTGAAACTCTATAAGAGTTGAGCCCTTGAAATGAGCAAGTGTACACTCAAGGGTTTGTTGAGGTCAAGAATAAGTGTTCTTGGTAAAGTGGAGTATGCAAGGAGCAGTTCATTATGAAATTCTAGGTATCCTCAAGATCTAGATCTAAGAAATCATAAAGAATATATGATTAAAAAGGGGAAAAAAGATTATGAGAGTTAGGCTAGAGTCAAAATTAATCCAATCAATTCAATCCCCAGTTGTTGATCTTAATGCACCCTTAAATTCAACATACCTCACTATTTTGATATATTTGAACATTTCTCCTAATAAAATTAAACGTTTATAATTATGACTTGCTAAACATATGTGGATATTTTATGTCATTATGCTAACTAATAGGATGACTCATTAATTTGTTAACTAATTTGATGATATTAGATGTTTGGATAAATTTAGTCTTCCTATATTTTGTTTACAACTAGGAATTGCAAAGCAAAATCTTTTTAATTTTAAAATCAATAAATAAAACTATTCGTTTTAAGGATGCTATAAGAGGAACCAATAAGATTCAGTAAAATCTTGAAGACTACCTCCATCAAGTCAAAATATGCCCAGTAAGAGGATCAAGAAAGTGTATTGGAGAGATTAAGGTACCTCATCGACTAAGTATAGGAGCATGAAACACTATGCTCTTTCATGTAACATTATTGAGACATACTGCCATCTAAATGAGAAGGTAACAACATCAGCGGTGGAAAAAATAATAACGATATCTCTTTCCAACCGATGATGCCATTAATTTAATATGCCTAATGGCATTTATATCGCTTTCAACGTGGTTAGTGCAGAAGTTACGCCCACCTAGTGTGATATTTTCTTCGATCGAATGCAGATGCTGCTAAATGGGCAATCTTGGTCGTCGGAGAAAGATATTTAAGTCACGGCACGTGGCGGTGAGGTGGACGATGCCCCGACTGTCCTGAGTCAAAATGACCCGTCGACAGCGACCGGGAACGCCGGTCGCCGGGCCCTGAAAATGGCGACATCGCCTCGTCATTACACCCTAATTGGAGCCACGCGGAAGCGTTTCTCCACATCTTGGACATGGCCCATGCATAGTCAGCTGCTCCACTCGGCCTCCTCCTCTCGGAGATGTCGAAACCATGACTACATTGCCTCTTCTTCCTCCTCCTCCTCTCTACATAACCCAACAACTCCTCCCCGTTCTTCTCCACCCTCCCCTCTTCTCCTCTACGAAGCCACCGTTTCTCCTTTGCGGCGGGGCCACCGGAGGCTCCGAGTTCGCGGCGCCATCACCGCCGTCTCCATGCAGCCGGAGCCGTCGCGCATGCATGGCGGAGACAGAAGGAGACTGGCGGTGCCGCCGGGTTTCCTCTCCGGCGAGTGGACGCGGCCATGGTGGCGGCGGAGGGCTCCCTCCGGCTGCCCCGTAAGGTATGCAGACGGGCCCGAATAGGCCTCGTCATTGTAGGGTATCGGATCCAATACGGGGATCCGATTATCGATCTTTGGATACACCACGAGTCGTCCCGCTGACTTTCATGTTGGATCGATCGTTCTGTTATCTTCCCCTGGGGATCCTCCGAGTAGCACGATTTCTTAGGAAAGATAGGATTTTTTTTAATCTGAGTCTGGGGGGAAAATGCCGATTTTTCAATGATTCTTTAATGTTCCGTATGATGATCTCCTATTATTTTGATTCTAGTTTAGTGATTAGGGTTTTTTTAGTTCAAACGTACACCAAAATTCTGAGTTTGGTCTTCTCCGTCGGGAAATTAGCATCAAATTATCCCATGACTTATCGTTGTTCTTGTAAACTACCTCCTGATTCTTAAAAACTACAGTTTCTCAATCTCTGAATCCCTTCCTCCAGCCACCAGCTCATTCCCCTCTCGATTCAACGGTGCATGATACCGCCAGAAGATAGAGAGAGAGAAAGAGAGAGAGAAGAAGAGGGTGAGGGAAAGAGAGAGAGAGAGAGAGAGGGAGAGGGAGAGAGAGAGGGAGAGAGAGAGGAAGAGAGTGAGGGAGAGACAGAGGGAGAGAGAGAGAAGCTGAGTCAGTTGCGGGTAGTGGGCATTCTACGGCCACAGCGTCAGTGTGTGGTGCATAGAGCGAGCTCGTGTGGTCTTGAGGAAGATAGGCTCTCCATTAGAGGCGCTCCCACCGACCGGAACGAGGAATCCTTATCTTCTCCATTTCTTCGGGCAATTTGTTTTCAAGGTCTATTATCCTCTCCCCTGGGGATCCTCCGAGTTGCACGATTTATGAGGAAAGATTGGATTTTTCTGATCTGGGTCTTGGGTAAAATGCCGATTCTTCGACGATTCTCTGATGCTCCGTAAAATGATCACCTTTTTTTTTAATTCTAGTTTCGTGATTAGGGTTTTTTTAAGTTCAAATATGCACCAAAATTCCGAGTTCGATCGTCTCTGTCGGGAAATTAGCATCAAATTATCCCATGATTTATCTTCGTTCTCACAAACTACCTCCTGATTCTTTTGACCCGCCGGCTACAGTCTCTCAATCTCTCAATCCCTCCCTCCAGCCACCAGTTCATTCCCCACTCGATTCAACGCTGCATGATACGGGCCAGAAGATAGATAGGTAGATAGATGGATAGATAGAGGGAAGGGGAGAGAGAGAGAGAGAGAAGCTGAGCCAGTAGCGGGTAGTGGGCATTCTACCGCCACAGCGCCGGCGTGTGGTGCAGGTGCAGAGAGCGGAACTCGTGTGGCCCCCAGGAAGATAGGTCTCGAACGGAAGCGCTGCCACCTTATCCTCTCCATACCTTGGGACAAAAAAGTTTAAGGAAGATGATGTGACAGTGATTACCTTCGGATCCTTCTCTCTCCCCCCCCCATTCTCTCTCCAAAATCCTTGTTCCACACTGTTATCAGTCTCTCCATTTATATCAGGACGGCATTAGCGTCCACGTCCGATCACCGCCACAATTATCTCTGTTTCAAGTCATGCACAGTGCACCGTTACATATGGTGAGAGTGATAGAGAGAGTGAGTGAGAGAGAGAGAGGAAGAAGAAGAAGAAGCCATGGTTGGCCGAGCTTTCCTTTTCCTTATCCTTGCTACCTCGAGGGTGGGATCTATAAATGGCCCTCAGAATGGCTCCCTGCCAAGGTGCAGGAGAGAGGACGAGTGAATGTCGACCACGGCGGTTATTCCTTCTCTCTCCTTGACGACCGTCAAGAGACCCGCCGCCGTCTGCAGCCTCAACCCAAACACTTCCTCCTCCTCCGCCTCCTCTCCCGCTTTCAACCTCCCTCGCCTCATCAGGAACGCCCCCGTCTTCGCCTCGCCTGCTGTTGCATCCACCGCGGTAACTTTCAGTTCTCCCTCACTCCCCTCCACTATCTCTCTATGTGCTCTCTCTCTCTTCCTCCGTCCACGCCGGTCGGCGAGATCGGACCGTCAGATTGAAAAGGAACGGCTCAGATTAGGGTGTAGAATCTGATCCAATAAAAGGAAGGGAGAGAGAACAAAAACAAAAGGTTGAAACCGTAGAGCTAATCACTCTCTCTCTGACGCGCATGCGTAGCGATGCGTAGGATAGTGGCTCCATTTTTCTAGGAGAGAGACGCATCTGGGCGCTACATCGTTCTTGGTCAAAGGGGCGCCATGTCTCGCCACATCATCAAGTGGTGACGAAACATCCGCTGGCCCTCTTGGATGTGGTCCCCACCATCCGCGATCTCACCCTCGATTCATTTTAGCTACGATTATTCGCGAGGCACGGGAACGCGGGGGGAGATGTTGCCATACAAATGGAGGGACAGAGGAGCTTCTCCGTTCACAGCCTGCGAATTAGAACAGTGTAGAAGAGGAAGAAGAAGAAGAAGAAGAGAAAGAAGGGGAGTCGGAGGAGGAAGAAGAGGAAGAGAACGGAGACGGGGAAGGTCGGTGTTGCAGAAATACACGGGGATCGGATGATGACTCCATGATTCTCCTGCTCGCCCTCTTCTCATTGTTTCTTTTGTGCGCAATCATGGTCGACCGATGTGAATCTCCACTCCGATTTGATTGCGGCCGCCTGCCCGTTCTCCTTGCGGCCATCAGAAAATCGTGGTTATTTATGCCTTTCATTGTTCGTCGCATTCTCCATCAGGGAGGTCAGATGATTCGCGATTTGCCTCGTTAATTACGTCGCTTTCCCCGCTTCCCTTTCGCCGATCTGCCGGAGGGACTGAGTTCTTCGTTTGGGAGAGGATTCCGACACAAACTCTCGTAGAATCCCATTTCGATCATGTTTTCTTTGCTTATCCGTCGGAATTTTTGCATCTTGGTTCGCGGTCTTTGCAATTGCCTGCTGGTTGAGCGTATATTCTTCGTTTCTCCGTGACAGGTTGAAAGCATGGATGCTATTCAGGCGTTGCAATCCCGCTTCAGCAAGTTCAAGGAGGATCTCTACGTGTAATTCTCTCCTCTCTCTCTCTCTCTTTCTCTCTCTCCTCTGCCCTATCCCCTTCCCCCACCACGAGGTCTGGGGGGGAACATTCCGCAATGAGAATCTCCCCCTTTGCCCTCAATAATGGAATCCCTTTCGGAATCGCATCCGTAAATCCACTGTTCTCCAAGACGAACTCGATCTCTTTGTAATTGACTCCGGAATCTGGTCAACATATGTGGGATTCTCACTTGATTTCGCTCCATTATTCGTCGCAGGAAGAAGCCGGAGCTGTTCAAGGAGCTCGCCGAGGGCCAGTCACCGGAGGTACCACTCCTGTGCATTCAATGCTTTGGAATTTTCCCCCTTCCTTCCTCCCTGCTGGACATTCAAGCTGGAGCAGACCCTGATCTTGACCTATTCGCCACCGAAAATTTTCCCTGTTGTCGAGCCGTTGACCGGGGATCATTGCCATTCGATTTTCACGCGCGTTCTGATTTCTTTTTTTCTTAAACTATTGACCAAAAAGACTAACAAGTCTGACGGTTTAGACTTAATTCGGGTATCGATTCCTCCCATGGCAGTTCATGGTGTTCGCCTGTGCCGACTCGCGCGTGTGCCCCTCGCACGTGCTCGGCTTCCAACCCGGGGAGGCCTTCACGATCCGAAACATCGCTAACATGGTCCCCGCCTGGGATCCGGTGCGTCCCCCCAACTCTCTCTCTCTCTCTCTCTGGAGAATGCGGGTCCAGTCACCATCTGCGACCCGCACGTTGATCGGTCAGAGTCGCACGCGCTAAGCCGACCCATGTCTTCCTCCACTGTGCAGACGAGGTACTCCGGAGTTGGCGCCGCCATCGAGTACGCCGTCATCCACCTCAAGGTCAGCGCCATTCCGACATATTCTCACTCACTACGCCGCTATTAATCCACAACGTCATATTTATAACTGAGAAACTAAATTTCGCTAAGGAATTTAAGACGTAAATAATAGGCTACTTTCTCGTAATTATGACTATCTAATAGCTAAGTCAACTCTAGATATCGTATACGGTAGCGGTTGCGCCAGCTGGCGTGCCATGAGTCGTAGGTGATCTGACCGTCGGCTCAACGAACCGGATGGGAGGTTGGTGGGGAGGATGGAAATCCAGTGGGTCCCCCGATCTATGTGTGGTCAGTAGTGGCCGGCTAAACTGTTCCCGAGGCACAAATTATGCTCTCGTGGAATCGGGAGAGAGCTGAAAAAACTCTCCCTCGCCTGCGTAGGTGAATAAACTGCTGACGCGTGTTTTGGATGTGGTGGGCCCCAGGTGAAGAGCATCCTCGTCATTGGCCACAGCCGCTGCGGAGGAATCAAGGGCCTCATGTCCCTGCCCGACGACTACAGCACTAGCACGTGAGTTGGTTCCAGAAGCATATGGACAACTCTCCCTCACTTTCTCTCTCCTCTAGTGATCCGCTCACTGCTGTCCTCCGTCGCCCACGCAGGGCCTTCATCGAGGACTGGGTCAAGATCTGCCTGCCGGCGAGGGAGAGGGTGAAGGAGGCCCACGCCCATCTTCCGTTCGCTGAGCAGTGCACCGAGTGTGAGAAGGTGAGAAAGCGAGCCGCTTCTTCTTCTTCTTCTCCTTCTTCTCCTTCTTCTTTATCATCGTCATCGTCGTCGTCATCATGATTTCTTCTTCTTCTTCTTTCTCTCAGGTGGCGGTGGACGTCTCCCTCGAGAACCTCCTCACGTACCCTTTCGTGAAGGACGGAATCCAAAACAAGACCCTGTCTATCCTCGGAGGGTACTACGACTTTGTCTCCGGCAATTTCGAGAGCTGGACCCCCAAGACCAACTGAGAGAGCATGGCGGCGCCGCCACCGCCACCGCCACCGCTGCTGCCCTTTCCGTGCTTCCAATAACGGAGTGTCCTAACTCTCGGTCTTCGTTTCCCTCCTGTCGTCCTCCCTACCTTTTCTTCCTCCCACCCGGAGACCGTGGAGAAGTTGTAACGGTTCTCCTGTCCCGGGCGGTATGTTCACTGCCATCGTCCCAGACCACGGACGGCCGCGGTCGGTCTTTAATATAAAAGTCTCCAGTGTTTATCTCTCCGCGTTAGTACGACTGGACCGCGCCATGAAACGTGGCGGCAGCTCCACCTTCCACGTCCTGGCTTCTCCTTTGGCTGGCAAGAACAAAAAAATAACTGAAAACTGGCCCCACGGGCCGGGCTGACGAACGTATGGGCCGATGTGAGCCATCAATGGGCCCGTAAACCGGAGCTTCCGCTGGCCCAGGTTATTTTCCAAATCTGGGCCTCGAATTCACTCATCCCGGCCCAAGTATGGTTTCAGCTAAAGCCCGCTATCCCTCTCTCTCTCTCTCTCTCTCTCTCTTTCTCTCTCTCTCTCATCAGTGTTTTTTCTGATTCTGGGGCGGGCCCGGGCCCGAGCCTAACGAACCCGGGTTTTTATATTCAATTTAGTTTATAGAGTTTAATCAGTCTAATATATTTCAATTTGCGGCATCAGTTGACATACCCGCCTCGTCGTCTCCGTCGCCTCCTGCGGAGGAGGCGGAGCCACCTACCGCGGGAAGAAGGAGAGGAAGAGGAAGGAAGACGGCGGCGGGGAGCGGGCCCCCCCGTCGCTCCTCACCGCCACAAATAATTCCGCCCTCCCAGTGGATGTGGCGGCGGCAGAGGCTCTCCAGACCACTCGATCGGGTCGCTTGTCGGCACTCGGAAGCCGCCTGGGAGGAAGGGAGGAAGGAAGCTCGGCAGAAAAGTGGAGGGGGAGGGGGTGGAGCGTTCAACCCTACGGAAAGTGGCTCGCGGTCGCCATCGCCTGGCGAGGTGGGAGCTAGGGTATGATTTCTTTCTTGGTCTTTGCTTCAAAAGTAATCGGGAGGGAGGATGGTCCACCCCCCTCTGCAGGTGTGCGATCCTCCTTTTTTATTAGTATTATCGGCAATGATGGAATCCGACAAGCGGAGCCCTGGCCCAGGATGACGAGAATGGTGAGGTCAGGAGGAATGGGGGGGGGAGGGGGGGGACACCGGCTGCGGATTCTGGAAGGAGATAAAACAATCTGTCGGCGCCGCTCGTCCATCCCCTTCGATGATCGGCGCGAGATCAGATGTGGCGCCTCGGAAATTCCTTGGAATCATGTCATATTAGGAACGCAACTGTGATCGTAGTTACAAACGTCCACTCATGGTCTTCGTCTCCGATTCGTCCTCTCTCTCCCTCCCGTCTCCGTCTCCGTCTCTCTCTACCCTCTCGGTTACGTGGTTTGACGTCTTCCTCTCTCTCTCTCTGGCTCTGGGACCCTTTTTCCTGCGAGCTCCGCCCACCGGAGCGAGTCCTCGGCCTTTCGTTGTTCAGCCCGCCAACGAGTAACCGTCAATCCTTGTGTTCCTCTGCCCTTAACTAAACGCTTGGCTCTTGTTCGAGTGCAACTTGTGCCTCTACGTGCGCCTCGTCATTCTGGGCGCCTGATCATACACTTTTTGAAGGACTGGGTCGTCCGCCATTTCTCTTCCTGGTAGCTAGGAAGGAGGAAAGGAGACCTCTCCTCTGATCGGAGTTTGGTTTCCGGTTGGTCTCAGCCCTCGCTCTCCGCTGTTTCCTAGAATTCTCACGTTATTTCCTGTTGATTACGTCCTGTTAGTCGCCAAATCTTCCTCTTGTTCAGTCTGTTTGCGAGCTGCTCTTCTTCTTCTTCTTCTTCCCGTTTTTCAAAAGTCCTTTTTCCTTTTTCTGGGGAGGTAGGAACATGGGAACTCCATTTTAGTCTCCACAAATACATCACTAGAACTGCCTGCGCGCCACGAGTTCATGTCCAAAAGTGGAGCTCTTATTATTTATGAGGGCCACCTGGAGCTAGCTAGCTGTTTTCTGTGGTTGCTTTTTACATCTCTGTTGCCTTCTCTGTGAAAATATTAATAGTTCCTCTCCTCCGTGTGGTTTATAGTCCTTATATTTTTGTTTTCTCTGCAGTGCAGACTAACGTGAGATGACCACCAGCATAGCTGCAGCCCATGCCAACCTTCACTGCAGAGCTAAGCCTTCCGACGGAAAGGCCCACTGGAAGGCTTCTTCCCCATCTGATTTGTCCTTCATGACAACTTTGCAAGGAGACTCGATGAGGTAGCCTTTGAATTGTTGTCTCTGTTGATGGAATGAAGAAACTCTTTACTGAAAATAATTCGTTTTGCTTCTTCATAGTCTTTATTTTTCTCTCATCTTTGCCTCTTGAATTCTTCAGGTTGTGCTCGTCGCATGGGAGATGGCCTCAAGCCCACCTCTGTCACAAGTATGTTTCCAACCGAGCCGTTGTGGTGTCGAGTGCGAGAGCAGGCACCACCAAGTTCTTCGACTTCGTCATCATTGGCAGCGGCGTTGCTGGACTGAGATACGCCTTGGAAGTCTCCAAACATGGATCTGTGGCTATTATTACCAAGGCCGAGCCTCATGAGAGCAACACAAACTATGCCCAGGGAGGGGTGAGTGCCGTCCTGTGTCCTTCGGACTCTGTAGAGAACCACATGCGGGACACGATGGTTGCCGGTGCGTACTTATGCGAAGAAGAAACTGTCAGGGTGAGTTGCCAGCGTGTTCCATATTTTAATCTATCCCTGTGGCTTTTGTACCTCGAACTCCTGATCTCAGTTTACCTGTTCTTGCTTCTTCCCCTTTTGCGATTTCTACATTTTAGTGGTCAACTCCGAGGGAAGTTTTTGTTAGATTGATCGTTTATATTAAACATATTTACGTAGATTTGCAATGTGGTTGTTTCCCGCTGAATGTAATTAACTATTTCCTAGAACCTGACGAATTGTTGGATATATACTCATTGTTTAATGAAAAAAATTGTGGCCATACCCGATTTCAGTCTGATATTTTAATGTATCTTAAAAATATCCTGATGTTGAAAGATTTTTTCTCCTGGTTTAAGATGTTGGGAGAAAAAAAATCCAGAAAGAATGAAATAATGTGAAGCTGGCATGGTATTGAGATAGTGAGAGTAAATAAATGATGACCTTCTTGACAGGATATGAACAGAATCCGGAGCTCAAACTGAAGAAAACGCCAACAATCCGTTATGACCGCAACCTTGTTCTCTGCTTGGCTTGCTCTGTTGTGGTTCATCTCCTCACGCTGATGCCTGTGGAACACTTGGAGCATACTTTTTTTCTATAAATATCCATTCATATATTCACTGGTATACGTATAATTCCAAGATTTGTTCGATATCGGCAGAAACCATGCAATGGTCAAACAGTCAACGAGGTGTTCTCGCCATCATCATCATCATCATCATTCTCATCTGGGTCGTATTTTATCTGGATGCTGCAGTCCATTTTATCTCTTCTTAACTGCGGTCAGTGCCCTGCAGGTGGTGTGCACAGAAGGCCCCGACCGTGTGAAAGAGCTGATTGACTTCGGTGCATCATTTGACCATGGAAATGATGGGAAGCTGCATCTGGCTAGAGAAGGAGGCCATTCCCATCACCGTATCGTCCATGCCGCTGATATGACGGGCAGAGAGATAGAGCGAGCACTGCTTAAGGCCGTCAGCGACGATCCAAACATATTTATGTTTGGCCACCACTTCGCGATTGATCTGCTGACTTCTCAGGTTCTCATTCCCACGGCCACCATCCCCCCCGTCCCCTCTCCCCTTGCGCCGGATTTAGAGATTGTTTTGCTGTTGGAATGCGTGAAGAGTCCCTTAAAATGTGTCTGCTGCGGATTTGCAGGATGGCTCGGAAACAAGCTGCCACGGAGTAGATACTCTGAACACTGAAACCTGCCAGGTTAGCTGAGGCCCTGGCTCTTCCCTGCTTGCTGGTTTTCCCACTTTTCAGCGAAATGTCCTCGCGGTTATAGTATCAGCTGACGTTTCTTCAATCAGGTGGTTCGTTTCATCTCGAAGGTGACTCTTCTCGCGTCCGGAGGAGCAGGGCACATCTACCCATCAACAACCAACCCTCTGGTAGAGTTGCAGCCTCTCTCACATTCTCTCTCTTTCCTAATCGGCTTCTGCTCCTGTTTCCTGTGATCCTTCCCGAGGTGTAGTCATGGTTAGCTTGCTCTGTTTTCTTCTGAACGAACAGGTGGCTACTGGGGACGGGGTGGCCATGGCGCACCGCGCCAAGGCCGTGATCTCCAACATGGAGTAAGAAGCAGGAACCTTTTCCCCTTTAGCAGATGTAGGTAGCTGGGCAGATGGGTGGGTCTTCCTCACCGATCTTGCATTGTCTCTGCAAACAGGTTCGTCCAGTTCCACCCGACGGCGCTGGCCGACGAGGGCCTGCCGGTGAAGCCGGCGACCAAGAGGGAGAACGCGTTCCTGATCACGGAGGCGGTGAGAGGCGACGGTGGAATCCTGTACAACCAGTCGATGGAGCGGTTCATGCCGGCGTACGACGAGCGCGCGGAGCTGGCGCCGAGGGACATCGTGGCCCGCAGCATCGACGACCAGCTCAAGCGCCGTGGCGAGCGCTACGTGCTGCTCGACATCAGCCACCGGCCGAGGGAGAAGATCCTCGCCCACTTCCCCAACATAGCCGCCGAGTGCCTCCGTCACGGCCTCGACATCACCAGCTCTCCCATCCCCGTCGTGCCGGCCGCGCACTACATGTGCGGCGGCGTGCGGTCGGGCCTGCACGGGGAGACCAACGTTCGGGGGCTCTTCGTCGCCGGCGAGGTGGCCTGCACGGGCCTGCACGGCGCCAACCGCCTCGCCAGCAACTCCCTCCTGGAGGCGCTGGTCTTCGCCCGCCGCGCGGTGCAGCCCTCTGTCGAATACAAGGCGGGCGCCGGCGCCGGCGTGGACCTCGCCGCGGCGGGCGGCATGTGGGAGCGCCCGGCCACGCCGGCGCCGCTCGGCGGCGACGTGGTGGGCGCCATCGAGAGGCGGACGAGGGAGATCCGGGCGGAGCTGCAGGCCGCCATGTGGGAGTACGTGGGCATCGTGCGGTCCACGGGGCGGCTCAAGGCCGCCGAGTGGAAGATCGGGGAGCTGGAGATGGAGTGGGAGACCTTCCTATTCAGGAAGGGATGGAAGCCGAACATGGTGGCGCTGGAGGCCTGCGAGATGAGGAACCTCTTCTGCTGCGCCAAGCTGGTGCTGAGCAGCGCCCTCAGCCGGCAGGAGAGCCGCGGCCTACACTTCACCGTCGACTTCCCATTCGAGCTCAGCCGCCGGATCCCCACCCTCATCCTCCCCAGCTCCCCCTCCACCAAGCTCACCTGGAGCTCCCAGCAGCTCCACCGCCAGATCCACCACCGCTGAACATTATTATTCGAATTTTGCGGGATACACCATTTTTCGGATCTCTCTCTCTCTCTCTCTCTCTCTCTCTCTCTCTCTCTCTACTAGGTATTAAAAGAATGTGAGCTTGAAGATGGCCAAAGATTTCTCCTTTTGTGCTGGATTTAAGCTCCAAGATGGCCTCAGCTGAGAGTATGTTTATGGGCTTGGACCTTTTTATTGAAAGTGGCCCAACTACGCTCCTGGGCCCCACTGCCGCAGCCCAATCCGCTTTAATTGGACCGTTGTCGCCGCCACGTAATGGAGCTTTTACTTACTCTCTGATGTGATAGAGACGTGCCAGCTAAGCCAGTGAGGGCCAATTGTTGGGCCATCCAAGCTGTCAGTCGGAGTTACAGCTTGTCAATCGACGAATGTGGGGCCCGCTGGGTCCACTGGGTCAGGCGTGTATGCGTCAGAGTTCTGCGGAGAGAGAAACCCATGGTTGACTTTTATATGTCGGTGACGTCATCGTGTGGAGGAGGTAGAACGTCTCTCTACCCGCGCCGTTATCTTCAGATCGGGACTTCCCGCCTAACTCCGAAAAGAATTCAACCGCCAATTACTGCCCGGTCGATCTTGACCGTCGGAAACGGCAGCCGGATCGCCACCGTCCAAATGTCAGGGGGAGACTTCTACGGGAAGGGAAGTTTAGGGGTATTTTCGTCCTTCCGAGTCTGCGCCGGCGGGGAATTGGGGAGGGGGAGTGAAGTAAAGAAGTAACGAAGAAGATACAACAGAGGGCCAGCGGCGGTTGTGGACGGTGGGAGAGAGGTAGCTTTCCGTCCTCCTCGCCGCTGTCACCTCTCTCCTACCGACCGCCCTTCGCACCGCCTCTCCACCGCCACCGAGGGTTATTAATCTAGTCGGGAGGTCAATTCTGTAGGCCATGGGGGGACAGAATGATGAAGATAACGCGGCGGGGCTCATCATTTGTACTGCTGGATCGAGGTTTTGGATGTTGTTCGCGCCCGTGCCGGCCTCGCTGTCCACCACCACCACCACCACCGCCACCGCAGCATAGGTGAAGATCCACGCTGCCTCGATCTTGGGCCTCGCATCTTCCTCGAGTTGTCCTTCGGTTCGGGGGAGCGTCGGTGTTTGTGAGAGATTATCTTTTTATCTCTCTCTCTCTCTCTCTTGCTCAGTCTCGGCGCACTCTGGTTAGGAGAAGTGGCAGAGTTTCCGGGATCGTCAACACATGGGGCCGAATTAAGGTACATTTGACAACTTCCGCGTGATTTTTGAAATCTCGCTTGTTCACACCACTTTCTGATTGTTGGGAGACTAGGAACGTGCACGGAGTCTGAAGCGGATCTCCGTTAGATCTGGTCGAAATTTGCGGGTCGCAGAGGGTTTCTGTGACGATCGTGGCCTTGTGTTGAGCGGATGCTCCTTTTTGTGCGCTTTTTGGTGGTTTTTTTTTCTTGATTCTACGGAAACCTTGCTATTTGCCAATTTATTCTCTGGTTTTAAAGAGTCACCCATTTTTTTTTCTTGATTTGGCGTGTATGCTTTTAACGTCGATAACCTTTTGAGGTGGTGCAATTTGGCGTGTTTAAATTGCTGTCTTTCGTTTTGATCCATCGGTTTCGGGTTGTGTTCCCCGAATCAAATCAATTTTGCACATAGTATTGATATTTTTTTGACAAAAAAATAATGTGCAGGAACTTTAAATTTTTGGCTTCAATCTGTTGAATTCCTCACACATCAAAATGCCGGGGATTGTCGTGGAAGGAGATGGTGGGCCTATTACGGAGCACAACACGGTAACGAATAAATCTCCAAAGGCTCCTTTGGAGTCCAAGAGAGTAGTGGGTGAGATGGTTGAATTACCTTCGGTGGATATATCTATTGAGCGCTTGTATGATAATGTATGTGAGATGGAGAGCTCTTGTGATGGGTCCCTGTCAAGGCAGAGCTTCGGATCTGAAGGTGAAGAATCAAGGATTGACTCAGAGTTGCGCCATCTTGTTGGTGGGGAGGCAAGTACAGTAGAGATTATGGAAGAGGAAGAAAGCGTAAAAAATGTTGCTATAGAGAAAGAAACGGTGCTATCTATCAGGAAAACAGACAAAACAGACAAAGCTCGCTACCGCAGTACAGAGTCTTCTGCTTCATCAAAGCCATCAAAAAACCCCTCCCAGTCACGTTTGGAATCTGATCTATCCTCGAAATCTGCTCTAGAAAACAAAGTTTCTCCTGAGAAGAGGGACAAGAGTGTAAAGAAACCAAGCCCTGATCTTAACAACGTTAAGAAGAGGAGGAATGCTCCTGGTGGTCGTGAAGAAAAGATCCAGAACGGACCTTCTGGAGATCCCTCAGAAGCCGGCATAGATAACCCAGATCTTGGTCCTTTTCTGCTTAAGCATGCAAGAGATTTGGTCGCAGGGGACAATCATAGGAGGGCTCTTGATTATGCACTCCGGGCAGCCAAATCATTTGAAAAATGTGCCAGTGGGAAACCTAGCTTGGACTTGGTGATGTGTCTTCATGTTCTTGGTGCAATTTACTGCAGCTTAGAACAGTATGAGCAGGCAATACCAGTCTTAGAGCATTCAATTGAAATCCCTGATGTAATAGGGAACCTAGACCATGCACTGGCAAAGTTCTCTGGGTGCATGCAACTGGGAGATGCATATTGCTTGCTAGGCCAGGTTGAACAGTCAATACGCTGTTATTCAGCCGGTCTTGAAATTCAGAAGCAGGCCCTTGGATCCAATGACCCCAGAGTTGGCGAAACATGCCGATATTTGTCAGAAGCCCATCTGCAGGCACTGCAGTTTGATGAGGCCGAGAGGCTGTGCCAAATGGCTCTTGACATCCACAAAGTAAGTGGTGAAGATCCCCTTCTAGAGGAGATTGCCGACAGGAGGCTCATGGCCCTCATATGTGAGACTAAGGGCGACTACGAAGCAGCACTTGAACATTTGGTTATGGCAAGCATGGCCATGGTCTCCAATGGCCAGGAGATGGAGGTAGCCCCTGTTGATTGCAGCATTGGAGATGCATATTTGTCTTTATCTCGATATGATGAGGCAGTTTTTGCATACCAGAAGGCCTTGACGGCTTACAAATTAACTAAAGGGGAGAACCATCCGACAGTGGCCAATGTCTTTGTTCGTCTGGCTGTTCTTTACAACCGGACTGGGAAGCTAAGGGAATCTCGCACGTACTGTGAAAATGCGCTGAGAATATACACCAAGCCACTCCCAGGGACACCGACTGAGGACATTGCTAGTGGTTTGACTGATATTTCTGCAATCTATGAGTCGATGAACGAACAAGAGCAAGCAATTAAATTGCTTAAAAAGGCATTGAAGATTTATGATGATGCCCCTGGGCATCAGAGCACAGTTGCCGGGATCGAAGCCCAGATGGGGGTGTTGTATTATAGAACAGGGAATTATTCTGAATCGTATAACTCCTTTAAGAGTGGTGTCACAAAGCTTCGTGCGTGTGGAGAGAAGAAGTCTGTTTTCTTTGGTATTGTTCTAAATCAGATGGGCCTGGCCTGTGTGCAGCTCTATTCAATAAACGAGGCAGCAGAACTTTTCGAGGAAGCCAAGAGTATTCTAGACCAGGAGTATGGTCCATATCACCCGGAGACACTTGGGGTCTGCAGCAATCTTGCAGGAATCTATGATGCAATGGGCAGGTATGGTTCTGACCACCCACGCTTTATTCGCTTACATCCTTCTTGTTTGCTCTTTCGATTTCTATGGAAACTTTATTTAACAGTTGCAGCAGTGATCTACAAACCCGTCTATGATTCAGAAGAGAAATAAGTTGTCTTTTAAAGTTAAATATGCACCAATTATCTTGCCATTTACAGTTCTTTCTTCGTGTCTTTCCAGACTTGACGATGCCATTCAGATGTTGGAGGACGTCGTTGCCATAAGGGAGGAGAAGCTTGGGACGGCCAACCCTGACGTAGATGAGGAAAAGAGGCGTCTGGCAGAGCTACTGAAGGAAGCAGGCCGTGTCAGGAGCAGGAAGACCAGGTCACTGGATTCCCTCCTCGATAGCAACTCTCGTGATGCAAAGGACTCACCCATGGTATGATTCCTCTCCCACCTTCCACTTGTACGGAAACTACTGGGGAACGGGGGTGCAGGGGCAGGCCTATAATTATTTCTATAAAGTGCCACACCACTGCTTGCCAATTTGTTTGGATAATAAATCCAATTATCTTGGAAGATTACCCATTGTATAACCATCATTCTGGATTCATGCTTAGATTGGCTCTAAGAAATATAGAAATAACAGTTGCACTGACTCTTCTCCTCTTTCTAGACTAACAGAAGTCATGAAATAAAAATAACAGCAAAAGCTTAGATAATTGATGTAAAGGTGTTCATAGAATCTTGTGCTATCATTGAATTTCTTCTGAACTATATAGATTGATAATAATAGATTATGATCAAATATAATAATTTTGTTGACTGGAAAAGAAATGCAATTTGCGCTAGTTAGATTGTAGTCACGTTATTTAGTATTTTTGGTGATTAATTATTAACCAAGGGTAGACTAGTATCTGAAAAATGTTGGATATTTAATTATAATCTTTTCATTCAATTTAGTAGTTTGTTTATTCTAAAAATAGAATAAGTTTACTCATATTATGAGAAAATTAGCGCATTATTTTACCATGAATAGGTTGTTATTATATATTTGATAATAAAATGAATAATATATATAATATAATTTTTGACCATCACTTTTATAATGATTTATATCAAGATTAAGCATTATTTTAGGAAAATTTTGAAAAAATATCAAATGAGTCAATCATATTGATAAAATGGTGTTCGATAGGTGTCATGAGTTTGTTAGCTAGTAGCTAGTTTAACCCCAAGACAGCGAAGGACCAGTAAATGAACTATTATCCATGCTATTATATTACTTGATATAAATGAGTTACTTGGTTTTTGTTCTTCCTAAACCACTTGGATAAAGTATAGGTCTATTTATTTTTAGTAGAGTTTTTAGACCTTCACAAATTTTTAGTAGAGTTCTTCCTAAGCTTTTTATTAATTATGAAGTGCATAGTTTGAGTATTCTATTCCGATGCACATTGTTGAACATATAGTGGTATCGTCTTATTCATAAAAAAGAAACATACACATTCAATACAATAATTTAAAAGGTAATTTAAATGTAGGATGTGATCGTTAGATTGTAGTCACGGTATTCAGCCTAATTTTTTTCACCTAGCCTTTTAGGCCTTCACAAATTATATCTTTAGTCATTTTCTAAGATTTTTTTTAATTATGTTAGATATTTTGAGTATTCTATTTTGGTGTCCACTCTCTTGAACATACAACACTATCATCTCATTCATAAAACCAAAACATATGCATTAAATTCAATAAATTAAAAGGTAATTTATTAGTTATTAGTAACCTTATCAATTGGGTTTATACCAATAATATATCATATTTTAAGGTAACTAATTAGGTCTAGGCCGATTATATTGCATGAATAATACCAATAAAATATTTTTCTTGTGGAAATTCCAATAAAAGATATAATATTCTTACCTATTATCATTTTTCCATTTCAAATCACAAAATATGTAATGTAAAAATAATAATTTTCTATTATATAATATCAACTAAAATAAGAAATGTAGATAATATCTGAAAATCTTTGACACATCAATTTCCAAGAAACATAAATAATTTTTACTTTTTCGAGACTGCATACATGAACCAAAACGATTGGAACACATGTTCTCTAATAAATAGTGTTGATAAACTATTTTTCTATTTTTAAATTGTATATACATAAAAAATTATGTAAATGATAATTGCTAACCATGAATACACCCTATTATTTGAAAAGACTCTAAGATATACCATTTTATAAACCTTTTCAATTCTCATAGTAAAAAGTTCAAATGTGATTGACAGACACTCATTATTAGGCCTTTTGATATATAAAAAGTTAATTGCTAGTCTGAGGGTTAAGCATACATGATATCAGTTATAATAATTTCATTTACTAATAGTCTGCTCATCATAAGAGTAGTTTTTTGTCATAGAATATACCATATCTTAGAAAAAAATACAAAGCCAGTAATTGCTAACTAAAAACTAATTAATGGTTGAAATATATAGTAAGCACAACTACCAACATTTATAGTAGTGAAATTCACATATTTGTACTAAGTCACATGGTAATTAGCTGTATGAATGCCATTGAAGGAACTTTCAATACTCGTGCGCCTATTTAAAATCAATAATCACCTGAAGAGTATTAAAAGTAATTGAGTTATATTGTATATTTAATCTTGTAACACTATTGAAACCTAATATGTTTTAAAAGGTATTATGATTGCATTTTGGAGACCTTATATGTTGTTTTGTGATAATTGGAATCATTAACTCCTGCACAATGATTGCTCCAACATATTCTCAAAAAGGTTTGAGTGTTTGTCTATATTTATTTTCTATGAATGCCTTAATAACACTCTTTTGTGTAATTTTTACTAAAGAAATATTGGCAGAGGATCTAAAAAATTGTTATCAGGAATGGGTGCATCACTAAGTTTGAGTATAAAAATTTTATAATGAAGTAATAGTATTCGACAAAATTAAGAATCACATCATTCTATACATTTGCCATAAGACTTGCTTCATTTTATCAAGGCAAATATATCAAATATCATTTTTAACATGTTCAGGATCTCACATCTATTCTCACATATAATGTTAATTTGAAAAATTATAAGGGATGATAAAATAAACATGAGGGGATGAATAGGCTCTTTAAAAGTCTGCAAAACATATTGATGATTTTTTTTGAAACACTTGACATTGATCAATCAACTAGGGTGCTGACCCTTAGGTGAACATTTTAGTGTCTAGTACATTACTTCAATAGAAAGAATCTAAACGCATGTCTTAAAAACATTGATCATATCAAGTCAAATAAGAATTATCATTAAGGTGTAAAATTGACAATCAAATCACTAAGAATATATTTAATAAGTCCCACCTATTCAATTCACACAAGATTTTTATCATAGAATTGAGGACATCAAATACAATGAGTCTAGTTTATGATTGATATAATAATTGTGCCTCTTTTAGGTAAATGAGATAAGTCAAAGCAAAAGTTCTTGACATAGAAAAATTTGGGTAAAATGATTCAATATTGCCAAAAATAATTATCCTACAGAAGTCTCCTAGCCCACTCTTAATAATTGCCCATGCACATACTCCATGCACATATAGAAGGGATACTAGGGAGGGATGAAGGAAGGTGAGGGTTGAGATACAATCCCCTAGCTTGCACTTGGTGGCTGCCTACCAATACATAATAGAGAGTAGAACACAATCATGGAGAGAGAGAGGAGCCAGCGAGAGAAATTAGGGTTTCTACAAATAGTGCAAGTAAGCCTCCTTTTAATGAGTTAATAATAACTAATATCCACCAAGGTTAACCTAACTATGTCAACGTACTCTAATAAAGGTATTAAATTTATGAATTTTGGTACATTTTATAATAACCCTATAGAAAACTAAAATAGAGAATGGTTCATCCTTTATTAAAATGGCTTATAGGGATGTAAAAAAAATAAATCCTATAATCATTATATTGTAGTTCTTTCTAGATGTTATAATATTTTTTTGTCGATTAGATATGAATAAGAGCAATGTGAATTGGTCATTTTATGTTAGTTGGGGTTTTTTGTGAATATTTATCAAGTCAAATATGTTGGTTATCATTTTGCAAATAGTTACAAGTCTTGGATGAGCTGACTATTTGAGTTGGTGCAATTTAGGAGAGGATCCTATTTGAGGAAAGAAAAGGTGGACATTGAGATTCCTCTAGTAGTTCAGCTCCTAGCTTACACCATTTTTCTGATGGTACCTCTCTTAGATTCTATTACTCCTCAATACAATAGTTGAACCCATTTTACGTCATATTGCACCTACACATTTATATTGGAATTAATCTTACAAACTTATGATGACATAGTTACAAATTCTTGTACACATTTGGTTGACATTTAAGAAAAAATAATAAGGGAACAAAATTACTATCAAGTGATCTCATATTTCTTTGAGTTACTTGAATGGTTAGGATTCATCCCAAGAATTTTTAAAAAATAAAAAAAATGTTGTAAAAAATGACCATTTCATTATCGCATACCTTTTTTTAATACTAATACACTATTGACAAAACATCCCAAGATTTTTTTTAAAAAGAGAACAATGTCTTTTAAATTTTCTTTATTACCAACAAAGACATACAACAACAATTTAGTGTATAAATAGGTATGGATGAGAGAAATTTAGTATTTGACTAAACATTGCTTGATCTAATTGAATTGATATGCCTTGACTGGTCATATTGATAAAAATAATATGGATATAAATTAGTAAGTCATTGAACTTTATAACAATATTTTGATCCTTTGGAAGATATAACATCCTACAACAACTATTACTAATCCATTTATAATTATTAGTTTAACTTGGGTTATTACCATTTTTGGGCCACTTACTAATTTCACTGCCAATAATGTCTAAATTAACGTATTATTGTATATATATGTTTTTTGATGGCAAAGTATATTTTTTGTGTAAATTTAGCTCACTAAAGTTACTAGACTTCTTCCCTCATAAATAGATTTCCTCTTTTGTGCAAAAAACAAGATCATATTATAGAAAAAAAAATATTAAGTTAAATCAACAACATTTTTCTAAGAAGTATCGACACCGAAAATATTTCATAGATCATTGTCCTCTTTAAAACTCTATGCATAGGTGATAATGAGGAACTATGCCTCAAGAGAACTGTGGACACAATGGGCTCAAGACTGAACTACTAAAAAAGGCTTGAGCTTGAAAGCAGAAACTCAGATGGCCCGCCATTACCGACTGAGGGAGGGCCGCCGGAGAGAAAAGGCACGTGCTATGCACGTGACATCGTCCACCGAGAACAAGCCCCTTGATTTAAGGGCGCCAGGGTTCTGGGTTCTATTGAACTCCGTTGGTCTCTTTCTGTACCTCTTCTCCTGCCTCCCCGCATAGCGCAGACAGAACCCTCTGGAGTCGGAGGAGAAACGGGGCCAGTAGGGTGGAGGCCGTTGGAGCCGGGGGTCATCTCTTTTCTCGGAAGAGGATAGGGTAGAGGGGGCATTTGAAGCTTTCTTTCTGCCTGCGTCTCCTTTCACTCGGCAACCATGCACGCGCCTGTTCTCGTCCTGAGTGAGCCTCCCTGTTCCTTGTACCTTCTCCAGAATGTTTTCGTACCCTCCACCCCCAGGATCTCTGGTTTTATGTATATTGTGCCACTTTTCCTCATGTCACGTGCAAAACCTTTGTCGTGTTGATCCTGGAAAGCCCAGAATGATGTTGTAATCACCTAAAGCGGCATTTTCGGTTTGTAATGGAGTGCATGGAGAGGGTGTCGAAGTAACAGATCATTCCTGGATTTGCTCTCTTCAAAGCCAGAGTTTTTATTTTTTTAAATAGACGGGGGATTCGCTCCAGTATTTTTGATCTTTTTCACATAGAGTTTCCTTCTCTGGTTATTTGGCATCAATGAAGCATTTTTTTTCTATTATATGGTGTTAGCAGCCGATTTCTTTAGGATGGGCTTTGTTTTGCTCTGAATCATTCTGCCCCTTGTCTGCTTCTTTTGTTATCTGCTTTTCGTTGAATGTGTTAATTGCTATTAGATTATAACATTTGTTTGGCTGTCTCTATTTTTTAACGAAATGTGCAGAGGACTCTTTGAAACGAGAATCTGGGGCTAAGGTGCACCGCGCCAATATCCAAGCCTCAAAGGTGAGATGCTTTTCTCCCTCTCCTCATCTCCTCAATATGATTGAGAGAAGAAATGGGCTTGGAGTCCTTTTTCCTCCGGTTTATTATTGATTTTACGATTGTGTTTAGTTACAGTGTCACAAATGAATTTTTTTCTGACGAACTGCAAGATAGGATTGTCAATTTTTTTTTAATGTTTTATTTGATGTTATTCAATTAAAGATCAAATTGCTCTGAGTTTTCACTATACATGACACGATTGATCAGACATGTTTTGCTTGGTAAGCCTGAATCTCTTTTTCTACATATGCTGAACACTTGTGGTCGTTTTATGATCTTATTTGAGGATGGTGATCGTGATGATCTGTAAGAGAATTAGTCAGTTGAGACGGTGATCACGATTATTTGTGGGAAAGTTGGGTATGATGTTTTGCACCAAGGAACACCAGTCCTCTTGAATGTTGGGGGTTTAGCATAGTGCTCACCATTTTTGCGTAGATGTTGTAAATATTGTCCTAAACTGCTTCGGAAGCATGGTGAAACAACATTACAAATTGTCCTTTCTCTGGACTTCAGTATTTACTCGAATCATTCTATTTTGGTGCT
Source organism: Spirodela intermedia (assembly GCA_902729315.2). Classification (NCBI taxonomy): domain Eukaryota; kingdom Viridiplantae; phylum Streptophyta; class Magnoliopsida; order Alismatales; family Araceae; genus Spirodela; species Spirodela intermedia. Next base: position 2,110,767 of record LR746269.1, on the reverse strand, counting down.
AAGTTACGGGCAGCGTGTAGAAAATGATAACAACTATCATATCCATCCCTGTCAGTAACTTAAAACCTGGACTAAGATCAAACAATACTTTGGAAGAAGAGGATAAATGACCTTTCACTAAGCAGTCCAATGCAATTTAATTCGGTTTCATTTGGTCTTTAACTCGTATAGTGGTAATGATGGTAATGATTTTTTCATGTATGGTTATATAGGGCTAGGGAGGTTGGGTTTCTCATTATTGCACCGAGCAAAAAAAATATTTTGCTGTATGGTTATGTGCAGTGACACATATATGTACATATGCACGCATATAGGTTGATATTCATAGATAGGGATAGAGCAAGGGAGGTTGGGGTTCTCATTATTGCACCGAACAATTTTTTTTTTAAATGTATGGTTATGTACAGTATTCTTTTTTTTTGGGTGCCTGTGTCTTGAGGCTGTTGTACACCGGCGTATGTACTTAAATTTGCACTCATATATATATATATGTATTTAGCAATACGTATGCATCTGTACCTTTATGGATATATGCGCATAGAATTGTGCATCCCGTTGAAATGTGTAGCTAGTTAGGAAGATGGAGTCACTTCCCATTCTTCGTTGCTATATCACAGATCTAATGCTCGTTTCAGACATGAGATTTTTGCCTGTTTATGTTGGATTTTAGTTTGCCGTTCTCTTTATCATCTTACATGCCTATTTCTTCTTACAGCCTTTGAGCATGAACATCATTGCTGGTTGTCACAACCGCTATTTGAATTATGTAATCCTAAAACATTGTGTAGCATGTTTTCTATCAGTGTATATGATTTTTGACTCTGTACTCTGTTGCCTCTTGCAGGCAGTGGCTGACATAATACGTACTACGCTGGGTCCTCGGTCTATGCTGAAGATGCTGCTTGATGCTGCTGGAGGTACTGCCACCTCTTGTCCCATTCTGTGTGAAAAGAAAAGAATTCTTGGGCTAGAGATGCATATTTCCTCTTGTTTTAATGAACATGATCTTATTGGATTCGTTGGCCAAAGTTTGTTTCAACCATTTGCCTTGGTGAAAAATATAAATGATCATTAGGTTGACCTGTCGAAAAGGGAATGAAGATATGGCTTACGCAGGTTCGAACCATGACTTCAGATCCCTTTGGGGATTGTGTAGGGGGGGTAAATACTGAGTGTTTTTTCTTTCCTTTCATGGAAGCATAAGATGTGGGAGATGGATGGCGCTCAGGTGTTGTAGGGATCTATGGTAGAAGCTTCGATGTTAAGGAGTCTTATTATTGCAGTTGCATACTGATCAGGCTTATGGAGGACTATTGATCCCTTTGTTGAGACAAACTGGATTAGGCTTTCATTTGTTGACTTCTCCATTTGTGTGATATTATGACTGCTATTAAATGAAATGGATAAAACGGTAGTGATAGAAATAAGGAAGGGAATGGTTGACGGTTGTAGCTTGGTGTGAAAGGTAGAGGCGGGGTCAAAAGTGTCAGTTAAATGTCAACTCTGGCATCACAGTGGGAGTACACAGAAAAAGAGTCCATCGTACACCTAAAGAAGAGAATCGTGTGTCTTGGTTTTATTCATATGATTCATACTAATTCAATACATTCCAAGTTGACTCAGTTATCAAGGATTGGATTGATAGCCTTGTTTGATCAGGCCAACTTTCATTCACACCACAAAGTACTGGAAGAAAAGGAGAGATTAAAAATGTTTGAAGGTGTTGTAACTTAATGTACAAAAACACGGAAAGACACTGCCCAAGGAGATGTAGATGGCATTAAACTACTTTGGCTTCAGACCATACTTTGAAGAAAGAACCATATGCAGTAGGGCTTTGTGTCTTCCGTTATCTGTTATGAACTGGTTCATAGTTGCTTTAAAATTTCGATTTCCTAGATTGATACTTGTCAAATTTTTGGTTTAAAAGACCCGTCATCTGCCTTCGTCAGTACTGGAACATGTTAATTGGAACATTTCCCCTAGCGAGCTAACAAAATTACTTTGAAAGTTCAAAGGTAGTTGTATACTCGTACTACATTAATTTATTTTGATTGTCATTTTATGCTTGTGCAAACCATTATCATTTATCTTGGATTTTTATTTTTCTTCATAATGGGGGGTAATCATCTGCCTGTTTTTAAAATATAAGACGTTTTTTCTAAAGTGGACAACACCACAAATGCATTGAACACAAAGAGAGAGGAACATGAAATCACATGATTAGTGATATCTGAAAGTAGCATTATTTACGCAAACATCACTGGTCTAAAGTTGATTTGTTGCGTTTTGCATATTTATCTGAGTTCTGATAATAGATATTGATGCACATTTTGTTGTGGTTGATAGGTATTGTTGTTACTAATGATGGAAATGCCATTTTACGTGAGCTAGATCTGGCCCATCCTGCTGCTAAGGTAGGAATTTTGTGTTCTATGTTTTCTTACTCTTTGCATCACGCAGAGACCTTGATTTACGTTGATGTGGCCTTAATCGTAATGTTGGACTCCCTTCCCATGCCAAAAATGTTAAAAAATGAGTTTCAAGGAAACATTGAGGACTTTATATCCATACTCCTGAAATTTTTCGCCTTACATGAGAATTGAATTATTTATATTATGCCACCCCAAGTGTTGAGGTAAATTATGAGATGCTCCACCTGATTGAATAAAGTGTTATAGCATAGCACAGAAATTATCTGTTTATCTCTTGGTGAAGCGTTGTTTGCAAGGAGTTTCCACTGTCATGAAATACGACTTCATGTTTGCTAAGATAGTACAACATATGGTCTTAAGCTTGTGCATTCCTTATCTATGTAGGATGAAAATATACACAGGTGCTGTAGAATAACGTCAGTTCACTCAGTTTTTGGTGCAGACTTGAGCATATCTGACATTTTCATTTAAGTTGGTTTTGGGTTTGTTTTTGATAGTCTATGATCGAACTAAGTCGCACCCAGGATGAAGAAGTTGGGGATGGAACAACTTCTGTCATTATTCTTGGTATGTTGGCTTCTCTCTCTCTCTCTCTCTCTCTCTCTCACACACACACACACACACGCAGACAGCGCCCCCCCCCCGGTAAGAAGCTGCTGGGTCTATTCTTTACGAGAACAAAGGAATGTAGAGCAGGAATGCTAACTTTCTTTTTGAGTGAATAATGACATCTCATAATTAAGAATACCTTTTTAATTTGTGACCCAATTGAGTGCTCTTTTGTTCAAATTTTATTGCAGCTGGTGAGTTGCTACATGTTGCAGAAGCTTTTATTGACAAGCACTATCATCCTACTGTTATTTGCCGAGGTAAAACCTGGTTGTATCTTGTTCGTTGTTCGTCTTAAGTTCCATATCATTTTTGGGTTTTGATCGTGCTTGTTGTACACCTGATCTATATCTTCAGCGTACACTAAGGCTCTCGAAGACTCTATTGCGGTGCTTGACAAAATTGCCATTCCAATTGACGTGAATAATCGTAAGCACACACTGTTTTCTATTCCCTTGATACCCTCTCTATACTTTTTGAAAATTGATGCTACTATCTCCTCCAGTGTGCACATGAATTCATTGATGCAGAGGCAATTCTCATGCTTCTCCACATTATTATTCTATTTTCAACTTATCCTTATTGGGATGAGATATTCACTGCGTTACTAGTTAATGGATTTCTTACTTGTTTACTTTCTGTATTGATGAATTTTATCGTTTCAGGTGCCTCAATGCTTGGTCTGGTCAAAAGTTGTATTGGTACAAAGTTTACCAGTCAGTTTGGTAACTTAATTGCTGTAAGTTCTCTATTGCAATCATCTATGGGCACCGAGTTTCGTTTCTTCCCTTTGTTGGGATCTTTATTCGCAACAATTTGTCTTATCAATAGTGCTGCTTAGGGAACATCTGCTTCGTGCTTTTTTAATTAGATTTTCTACGGGCCTGTTTTTTCTTAGAGAATATGTGAACCAAATGCAACATAATGGAGTAATTCAGAACAGTTGGTTGGAACCGAATGTCAGGCATTTTGATCTGTTTGAAAGTTTAATGTTATTTTTTTACAGGTTTTCATTTTTTTTTATTTTTTTAATCGTTAAGTATGAGATGCCTCAAGGTTTGAGCCTAAAAACAATCACATTTCTTTCCCATGTGTGTATGAAAAAAATGTGCTATAATCCGTGGAATAAGCATGACTCAGACTTAATTTCTGTGGTTTTTTTTTATTGCAATATCTTTACATGAATTTCTCCTTATCTGTTGTTTTTAATTTTGATTTCAATAACGACCAGACAAAGATTTGATTTTTTGTAGGATCTTGCAATTGATGCTACTACTACAGTGGGAGTGGATCTTGGTCAAGGTTTGAGAGAGGTGGATATTAAGAAGTACATCAAAGTTGAGAAGATTCCTGGAGGCCAATTGGAGGACTCAAGGGTTCTAAGGGGAGTTATGTTCAACAAGGACGTGGTTGCCCCTGGGAAAATGAGGAGAAGGATACTGAACCCCCGCATCATCCTTCTTGATTGCCCTCTCGAGTACAAAAAGGGTGAAAACCAAACGAATGCAGAGTTGGTCAGAGAGGAAGATTGGTAAGCACAGAGGAAACTGGCAAAATAATTTTCCTTTTAGATTATAGATTTATGGTACTGCCATCCTTTTTTCTAGGGTTAATGAACTGCCTATTGCTCCATAAACGGGTAACTGCCTTACAAGCTGTACTGTTTTTTTTTTTTTTTTACATTCAAAATGAAAATAGTTGCAGTCATAAGAGTAGTCTGATAATCCTTATGGAACTCTAAGAATTAGACATATGATGTCTTTTTGTACTTTATATGCTGTAGATGGGTATATGGTTAGGGTTTCCTTTGAGCAGCTGACATGAGTAGTTATAGATCCTCTTATATTGAAGATGAATATATTCCACTCAACTTTTCCAATCTGTGGCTTTTTATCACATAAATCCTAACATTAAAAAGGCATTAGAGTTGGCAATCATACACACATAGATGATAGTAGGCCAATGCTGGGGATCTTCTTTAGCTTGAAGAAAAGCATGTCCTTTCTATCAGTCTAATATTGAACAGATATTATGAAGATACATTCTTATGAAGAAATTGTTGCCAGGGCGATCTTGCTGAAGATGGAGGAAGAATATATTGAAAACATCTGCGTGCAGATACTGAAGTTCAAGCCCGACTTGGTTATTACAGAAAAGGGACTGAGTGATCTTGCCTGCCATTATCTGAGCAAGGCTGGAGTCAGTGCTATCAGGCGTCTGAGGAAGACTGACAACAATAGGATCGCAAGGGCTTGTGGGGCTGTTGTTGTTAATAGGCCTGATGAACTGCAAGAATCTGATGTTGGAACTGGGGCAGGTCTTTTCGAGGTCAAGAAGATCGGAGATGAGTTCTTTACATTTATTGTTGACTGCAAGGATCCAAAGGCATGCAGTGTTCTCCTGAGAGGTGCAAGTAAGGACCTTCTTAATGAAGTCGAAAGGAATCTGCAGGTACACGCTTCTTCTTTCGTGTGCATGATATATATACTAGGCGATCTTCTTTCTCTGAAGCCGATACGCTTTGTCAACAGGATGCCATGTCTGTAGCGAGGAACATCTTGAAGAACCCTAAGCTACTTCCAGGGGGTGGTGCCACAGAATTGACTGTATCAGCATCGCTAAAGCAGAAGAGTTCTTCAATAGAAGGTGTTGAAAAGGTGCAATCTTCCCCTTTTCTTCTTGGGTTTTGTTTTTTTTCCTTTCGATTGAGTGAAAAACATATTTTAAATTTAAATAAGGATTTTTTTTATCATATTATCCTCTGGTTTCATCCAATGTGATTAATTTTTCTTGCTTTGTAATGAATTTAGTGGCCGTATGAAGCTGCTGCTGTGGCTTTTGAGGCTATCCCACGGACATTGGCACAAAATTGTGGAGTGAATGTGATTCGGACGATGACTGCTCTCCAAGGGAAGGTAAAAAAAAAAAAAGGTCAACAGATTTTCTTCAACATTTGAGTTTCAAAGTTGGGATTTTCGATAATCATCATCAATGATGCGAAGACCCATCAGCATGAGGGAACCTGGTTGACCGTGCCTCAACATTAAGATCTTGATTTGCCCATTTGGAGGAAAAGTCAAACTTATGTGGCCTTCTGTGATGCCTTCCGCTCCCTAGGATCCATCAATATATTTATACATGATTTGAACCCTTTGTTGCAGCATGCGAGTGAGGAGAACGCATGGGTCGGCATCGACGGGAACACTGGCGCGATTGTCGACATGAGAGAGCAGCAGGTACGCGTGCCCATCTGGCCCTCCCAGCTCTCAGACTTGCTTCCTTCCTTTCCCCTCCCTCTGTGGCTGGGCCCGGAGTGGATGTTCTAACCATTCTTTTCCTTCATCCTCCCCAAACTACCCCCCGAAGATCTGGGACTCGTTCAATGTCAAGGCGCAGACTTTCAAGACCGCCATCGAGGCTGCCTGCATGATCCTGCGGATTGACGACATCGTCAGTGGGATCAAGAAGAAGCAAGCTCCTGGCGCTGGCCCGGCCCCATCAAAGCCGAAGATCGAAGAAGAAGGCGATGCAGACGGCGAGCAGATACTTCCCGACTAGATCATCTTCCCTGTTTCTGCGTGGAAACAGGGGGGGATCTATTTGGCCGTAGAAGTGTCTACCTGGATATCGGTTTTGTTCCCTTTTTTGGCTCTCCTGTGCACTCTGGTTTTCTTCACTGCGAATCCATGGTGACCTTTCCTTGCTGGTTTTTTTGTTTTCCCTTTGTAGAATTAGACTGGTGTTGGTGTTACTAATCTCTCTTAGTGAGTTTATGGGGGGGGTCTTATGGCTCTCACCCGTCATGTGCTACATACAGTGTGATTAATTGACTGGGTTCAGATTAATTAGACTGCCCCATTCAATGGATAATGATGTCTAGAGACTAGGATAGATTAATGATGGGTAATCGCACCCTTAAAGCTTTGAAGACGAGAATTAACATGATGGGTTTGAATCCTTGAGACGATACTAATGACAACCCCCAACTTATATTGTAACCATGCTCTGAAGAAAGAAAGGTTCTAGTCATTGATAAGAACAGCAAGATCTCTAAGGGGGAAGAAAACAACTGGTTGATGCCCAACCTCACCAGTTCTTCAGGGAAACGCCAGGTTGGCGAGTCTTAGCCTCTTCTCAAATGGCAGGTGATGTTTAAGCGAGAGGCAGGTCTCCCGCATTGGATGGCCCAGCAGGAGTGAGCGGCTGTTTTCGCTTCTGTCGATGTCGTCCTGTCCAGCACGCGCGTTTCCAGCGTGCAATCGTGTGGCCCAGTTGCAGATTCGCTTGGTTGATTCCCACAGCGTATCTACCAGTTTTTCTGCAATGAAGCTCCAGCTGCTGCTCGAGAGGAGAGAAGGGAGAGTCACTGGTAGGTCGCTCAAGACGGCTTCTGGGCTGAGAATCAGAAGCGGCATGTAATCACAGCATCGACCTGACAGGATCCCTACAAACTGCAGAGCCTGCAAAACAGGGAGAAAAGGAGAAAGGAGAGGAGCACTGTGCTCAGAGGAGAAGAGAAATAAGAAAAAAGCAAAGGGTTATATGGGTTGTTCTGGATTTATATTTATTTCTTTCCTGAAAGAAAATAAGACTGAGGATATGATGCTCCTCATGAGCACCATTTGATAAGAGGCTGAGGTTATTACATCTGTTGTTCACATAGTTCACATTTAATAGAAAGATTACTACATGTGTTCACATAGTTTTCAAAACTTTCGCGCATAAGATCTTGAGATGGTCATGTTATTGAGCTGGACAGCAGTATGAACTGGGTAAAGTACTAACCGTGGTTGGATGTCGTGAAATGCAGCTGATTTCTATAGCATCCAGGAGCCATTGTCCCTTTATAGAGCTGTCGGCGCCATATAATGCTCCGACAACTTCCAAGAGGACGATCCAAATACCTGCAGACCAGAGATTAAACAATATAAATCGAAAAAGTAATGGTACTATGCCATTTTTCATGAACAATTTTAATGCATCATCATATCCTAATCTCGTAGAACTTTGCAGGAAGCTGAGAGAGACACCTTCGGATTCGGAACTCAATATAAAAGTCTTCAGCTTTCCTAGCTCAGATGCTGGGAGGCAACCCTTCTTTACAAGCCTAGCTGTAATTATCACCTTTTTCACCGCTTCAGCATCATGGTTTCCTTCACCAATGGCATTGATCTTACGCACCTGTAGGTGGGTAGAAGCATTAGTGAAGAAAATTCCCCGATTTGGAAAATATTTCTAAGCTCTGGATCACGTGAGCTTCCATAATGGGAAAGGGAGATGGAAACAAGAGAAATCTGAAGAAAAAGCTGTAGGCTGCCTGTGCCACTCGCAAAATATGCGATTCATAGTTTACCTGAAGCACATTCATCAGCCAGTCTTGTGGAGCCACAGATAGGCAACTAACAGCCTCGGTTAACTCTTGGGAATGAACCCGCCCCTCTACTGAACCATGATCGGAGATGGAGACAGGCAGCAAACTGAATAGTAACTCGATGCATTTCTCTACTTGTAAGGCACCGGCTGACTTATCAGAAGCTTTGACAAGGCATTGATGAAGACCTTTCCAGAATGAGATCCGTAGCAAGGATTTCTCATAGGCGCTATAAAGCAAATAAGTGGCTGAAGAGCTCAACCACTCGACCAAGTCGCCATACAATTTCTCGAACCTTGAAGCGGAGAAGACCCCCATAATTTCTGATAGCTGAGATAGAAGCAAGCATTGGAGATTCAGTTCTAGTGTGCTGAAGCGAGACCCAATGGCGAGCTCATCGACAAAGAGCATGAGAGAGCTGTCACTACTTGCATGGGCTAATGACAAGCGTATGCATTCTTCCCGTATTGTATTGGGCTCCTGGGCGGTCATCTTTGACTTAGCAGATGATTGGGCCCCATATCTCATGCAACGCTTAATAATAGCTCCCCAATCAGCTGAACCTGGCAATCTGGGTGCCTGTGAAAGACACCTTAAGACGCTTGCAACTGTTTTTACATTTGGGAAATCATTCATCTGTTTCAAGAAGAAAAAAAAAGATTGATTAGAAACTAATAATATATATCTTTAATAAAATCAATAGCATCATATAAGTCCAGGATTATCAGATGAAATTATAAACTCCGAACCACCTCAGTATCCATTCAGATTAGATTCATGTTACTTTCTTGTTATTAACCCCTACAAGCTGACTAACAATTTAAAGCCTTTTTTTTTTCTGGTTTGAAAAAAAATCCATATCGTTTAAATTTGAACAAGAGCATAACCGAGCATCGGAAAATAGCTGGGCATCAAGGTGAACAGTGGATATGGGTGTGTGAGTGGGTCCTCATATAGTAACATTGATCTGGAGAGAACTGGTAATGTTTAATCCATGACCCCACAAGGAATAACTCTACAAAAGAAAAGGAATGTGAAGTACATCGAGCCTCTCGTTGTGACTCTGTTCTCTGGGAATAAGTGGCCATTTTGACATGAGGAGCCCACATCTCACTTGTGCCAAAGATTATTCAATGAAAACCGCAAGCTTATGCTGATTATTTTACGGAAGAAAAATGAATAAGAGACTGATTATACAAATAAAAAAGACCACTAGAATATAATTAAGCATCATATAATGTTTAACTGAGATTCTTCTGGGAAAGATAAATGAACCTCTGTTCTATTTAACCAAGAGTAGAGACCCCAAACCAAAGTATTCTCTGAAACACTTCTTGATTCTTGAACACTTTGAGAGTCCAGTGACAACCACCAGTGCCTAAGAAATGAAACAGACCATGCGGCATAACTGCGTATTTGCTTATCCGTGGATTCTTTCGCTATTACAAACATTTCTTGAATCAGTGATGTAGACAAGGGCTCAAGAGCAGGATTGGCAGATATAGGTCCCCTAATATATAACGAATCCTGTTATGATAGACAAAGACAAAGGTTAGAAAGAGAAAAAAAATTCCCAACAGGAACAAAAAAAACATTCCCAACCTTTGAAACATCATCAATTCCCAAAGAAGGCCGGAGAAATGTTTCAGTCAGAGTCACAGCTCCCGCACCAAAAGCATTAACGACCCCAAGCATCCCTCCCAGCTGGACAATGGGAGGGTATGACTGAGTATATAAACTTCTCATGTTTTCCAGCAGACATCTTATGTCATCAAACTTCAGAGAATGCACCCCTTCATTCAAGATGTATGAGAGGAGGGATCCAGCCCCAATTGAGGATGCCATCAATAGATTTCGATGTGCTGCCCCAGAATCCTCTGTAGCTGTAAGTGTAGGGATTAAAGATCTATAAACCTCGAGAAGACCAGGAAGGTCTATATCTGTCATCTCAGCTCTTTCACAGAAGTGAACTACAGTCGGAAGTACAAGACATGAGCCTATAGATAATGGGATCTCAAACACTTCGTCCTGAGAACCTTGAGAAGAAAAATCGCAATATGTGATCCATGAGAGAAGGATATTTTTTATGCTTTTGATGCCATCAAAGGCACCAAGCCTATATAAGGCAACAACAGTATTCCCCAGCCCAAGGACGAGGCCTGTAGCACCCCAAGAGTCGCTCACGTCCTCATAGCTATAACTCAGAAGGTCGGTTAAGACATCTGCCTGTGCTTCATCCTCATCCAGCGGAAAGCTTCTACGTAGATGCATCATTGAATCAGATGAAGATGGACACATCTGCCTTATCGTTAAAGATAAGGAGTGGATGATTTTTCCAAGCAATTTTGCTTCAGTTACCCTTCCTTCTGAATCATCATTGACTTGGGTAAAGAGGTTCTGACAAGTGAAACCCAGCCCTGCACCGCATGCTCCTTTGACAAGACAGCTTCTGCTATTTTGACTGACCTGAAGGTAGCAAAACAAGCACAGTAGTAGTCAAACTCTTTTTTTCATAACACAGACGTTATATATGGAAATGATCGAAGTCACACATTATTCATGAGCGAATTGAAACATTTTTTAAAACAAATTGATAAAGAAATCCAAATTCTCATAATAGCAACATAAATGTTTAAACAAGTCACACGAATGCCAACCACAACATCTCTGATGTCTGACTTCAGAAAACTAAAGGAACAAAAGCAAACGAAGTTAAATACTCACACAGGAAGTATTTATTCATGAAGATTCTGATCAGGAGATAAGATGACTCCAACCTCATCATCTGTGTTGCAAAGATGATGAGTGCTACATCAAAGGTTTTCGTAACTCCAATCTGATTTTCAGAACTAGATCAAAAATTTAGTGCTAGGAAAAGAGAATAAGGCAAGACTCAATTTGGAGTAATAATAGTCATTACTGGCCAATTGAATTAGATCAATCTGGAGTCGGTGATTCCGTGAATTCACTAGGTGCTGCCTTGACAATTATGTGGAATGAGTTACTACCCGCAAATGATAGTTAAAACATATAGCTACGGATAAGGGAGCTCCGATATCTTCCTAATCCTCCACAGTAATAAACCAGGATTACATTCACATCCCTGAAAATCGAGCCTTTCATGGAAGCGATAACTTTATTGACGTGATTTGCTGATCACGTTCATGGAATTTATACATTGTTCATTCATCCATCTAGACAAAATTGGTTGCCGTTCGACCTAGTTAAAGGGTTTTTACACTTGAGAAATCTCCAAGTTATTCTTCACCATAAACTTTTCTTCTCCAGAAAAAATTGCCTTCACAGCAGAAAAAATTACCTTCACACACATTCCATGATTGTGTGTGACTGTGAAATTCTTTTGATTGCAGAAGACTTTGGCAGCAATCCAATTTTAAGAGCTAGAGACAAAATCAAGTGAGATAAAGCTGAATAAGACTGAGTCCGCTCAAAAAGCGACCTGGAAGTACTGGAAGCCACTTTCCGAGCCCAGTTATTTGGGAGGAATCGAATGTTTTTAAATGATCATTTGTTTTTGTGAGAGGATGATATATCCGTCCTTCACCTGAGTTTCATTCTTATCACATTCCTTTTTCATAAGAAAATAAAGGATTTCTTTTTCTATACTGAATTATGACATGAACAGTAAACAAGCAAGAATGTATACGATATGCATCCACAAAATAAATCACATGTACTCGTACCTCAAGGAGTCCATGGATGATATCAACTTTTCGTGACTTATCTGTTATATGCAGAGAATTTGACACCAGTCCCAAAGATATTGCAGCAGACCATTGTTGGTGTTCATGCTCATACTGAAACAACCATTTCAAAAGAAAACTTGATGCATCTGATAGAACCGTATATTCTGATGGCGGCAAAACCTGACAGAGATCAACACAGGAAAAAAAAAAAGAGTACACGAAGTAAGAAAGACATCCACTTTGCTCCCGAAAAGAGTAAAAGTAGAGATTCTCATGTAGGTTGAACAGAATGCCAGTATTCATTATAAAATTCTCTTCAACTTTTTTTCTTCAGTATCAATAGAGGGACTGCAGAAAATATATGTTTGCATTTTTTATTCTGCTAAGTTTTTGCTTTTGACTTGGTACAATGCTAACTCTCTGCACGCAAAATTAGCTTGTAGAAGGAACAGGGTAAACTCTTGTCATCTTCTGTGGCAGTAGCACTCGTTCGATAATTTAACTATACTTGATCTAACACAGTATGTTGACATAGCATACCAAAGTAGTACAAATTGTCACCGTCCGTTCATGTCAGTGTTTCCAATACCTACAGGGAATGTTGCCACTCCTTTCTCCAAGATCAAGAAAACTGAACCAAATGAATGGTCCAGGTATCCTTCCTTTCCATGAGGTAGCATTGTACGAATGCCAATATACTTTCTTGAGCCGTCATACATTATGACATATTTTAACCATTCTATTAAAATGTCCCGGCTGAATCTACCAAAAAAGACCATATGCTAGCAATTATGTTCTCTAGTTTTCCCTTGCATTAATACTAGTAACGACCCATAAGTCTAAATGAGATGTCATCAGACTGTTTTCCTGTAAATCTAGTTTTTGACAAGAATGAATGTAGGACAACAGGAATTTCTGTGATCCACCAATGCTACAATCCCAATGGAAAGTTCATCTACTTGGAACTGAATGAGGCTCCATTACCTCTAGGACAATCTTCATCAATCCCCACAAACACCCTCCATGGCATTTTAAAATACTCCCAGGGGCTCACAATTCCAGGGAGGAGGGCTCCCTGTGTTCTTACAGTGAGGGAAAATATACGTTCTCAGTGGAATAAATAAAACTGAGCCTCTACCAGAGATGTGGAATTCAATTATTACTGTTGTAATAAATCCTTCCAGAAAATTTTCTGGAATCAACTATGCAAGAAACAAAACTTAAATCAAGATAGTCCTCAGAACTTAATCAAGTGCACACTTGGGATTCATCTTTCATATCGCCTTTGTCTTTAAAATCACATTTGAGAAAAACATCCGAAACATTACAGCGGTGTTTGATCTAAGGTTATTTGACTAGCATTTGCCATTCTTCAAGACGAAATCATTTGAAAACATGAAATTATTTTAGTGACGGTTCCCTACTTGCTTTTTATTGACGTTTAATTTAAAGAGCTTGTCACACAGTGCACCAGTCTTTGAAATCAATTTGATATCAAAAACCATGGCATGTAAAAAATGGGATAAAGCTCTCATCTTTGAAGGGGAAAAATTTAACAAGGAAAATTAAGAGACAGAACTGCATAAAAAATGCTATTTCCCATCTCGCATTCTAGACATATAGTATCTAATGCCACAAGAAACGAAAAGTATTTGTTGAATTGTATGCGTACATATGGCTACGGATTGCAGAGATTAGTTAAAAGTATCAAGATAGATGCAATGCATTGCATATAAGCTTACCACACATAAAGCACCAATGGCAAGTGCAATATTTTCCGCAACACGAGGAATAGATTTTTCAGCTAACCTCAGCAAGATCTAGATATCAAACATTGTAAGTTAGAACAAACTTAAAAATAAAGATATTTAAGAAACATATGCACTTGACAGTCTTCCAGAAAATCAGACTAATCTGCAACAATCACCCAGCGATGAATACCTGCAAGAAGCTATGAACAACATAGTTATGAACAAAGCTGAAGTACATTAAAAAATCACCTTCAGAACCATGGAGGCTGACTTAGAGCTTTCATCCGATGCATTCGGTGATGCCCCCGTAACTGTAACTGCGCTTAACCAACAATTTATAAAGGATTTCCATGATTGGAATGCAAGCAATGCTACACAGATATTTCTTGCTAGTTGTAAGGATTCAGCAACTTCCAATAGCATAGCTTCATATTTCCCATGAAGTTTAGAAATATCCTACAGAAAAAGGTGGCAGTTGTCCAAAAATTTTAAACTAAAAATGACTTCTAAAATCCCAAATCCCAGGGAACAAATATAATGTCAAATAAGGGCAATCATAGTGCCAAAAAATCATACCTTTGACATAAGTGGACCTTGCAGGTCTTTTGAGGTGAAAGAAACAGACAGTAGAGCCGCACCAGGTAGTTCTCCAACACTAATTTTTTGTTTCCCACCTGGACAGAAGCAGCAAATGAAAGAATTCCATAGAGAAATGTTATGGCAGAAAATGATCAAGGGAAAGGCAATCTGAAAAAGAATAATAAACATTAAGCCAAATTAGGATAGAATAAAGCATTGGCAATGTAGAACTTTAAACAATCTTAAACAACCAGAATGAGTTCCACGGGGGTAATAAAAGTTTTCAAATCAAGATGCAAAATAAGAGACTCTTTCAAAAGGTACATACTCCAAAGCTACAAATGGCAGCCTATTTCTTTTAGTATGGAAGTTCACATGCTTTTTTTTCTATTTGACAAATTTGCTGTCGATAATTAATTTACTACAATTTCTTTATAAATATACCGGGCACATAGCTGAAGTTTTCTATATGCCTAATGTCATAACTGTAAAGGTTCAAGGTGTAATCAGACTGTTAACACAACATGCCGATGGAATCCCCCAGGATACTGCAGTAAATGGTTATAGCATATCAGGTACACGAATAGAACGTAGCCGGTAAACATAGGTTTTGGTTTTGTTCGGTATCCTATACTGCAATGCTTTAAACACTCTGGGAGAAAAGATAATGGAGTGTTAAGATTTCAGAGTTCAGCTGATATCATTAATTACTGTTTGACATACCTAAATAAGACAGCCAATGACTGCCATTTATAGGCCTTCTTTACAACAGAGAAACCCATGTATATCAGAATCTTCAATCTGATTGGATTTTGGGCATCCCAGCATAAAAAGAGTAACCTACCCCTGGCCTTAATGCAAGCAGTGACCAGGGTGAAGACGAATCTTAAGATTTGGTCACTATTACTGAGTGATTTTACAGCATAAGTGACAGGAGATATTCTTGGCTGACTTGCTGCTTCATTTGAAGCATCCACTAAAGTCACCGAACCTCCGGCAGGATATCATGGTTGAAAATAAGAAAACACCATTCATCGACTCCACGTAAGTGGCTGACAGAACGTGTGGTTTTATAATATGAAAGAAAATCAACATTCATATGGGAAGGAGGTGGGGCTTACAATATTTGCCAGGTTAATTAGGAATCTACTCCACATCCTAAAGTAATTATGTACAACTTGGATATAACTCATAACAGATTCTGTGGTTCCAACCTCGGCGTCAGAGTGCTACTTTTTTGCTACGTCTTGGAGGGTTTTCTAGTTGGAGACACACAAATTAGTCAAAGAACGTACTTGAAGACACATCATTCTTTCCCTGGACATTTGCCCTGGCAAACATTAGACAGTCGTACAACCATATAGGCAAACACAAGAATAAAACGGGGAAAAAGAAATATGTCCCGCTCACCACCTTCAGGAAGGGAAGAGGACTAAAGGCCTGTGTGATGAGGTGAGAAAACCTGTAAACTGGATGCCGTCACATGTAAGCCATTGGTTGGACCGATTGTCCAAGAATTGTTTCAAGGGCTATCAACGTCCTACGTCTGTGCAAGGACGCGAGAATATTTTCCCAAATTTCGAAGCCTTAAGATGCTTCAGTGCTTACAAAAGCTGTTTGGACATGTCGGTTATCGGATGAAATATTAAAATGATGCGAGGGTATATGAGAAGGTTATTGAAGTGGATAGAGGAATGTTAGCGCAGGGGATGCATAGAAATTTTTGAACGTTTAGCGGGATCTGTGCTTTAAATTGACAAACGTGATTCTAAACTAATTGCATCGTTTGCGCACATTTAGTCTAATCTGCATGCCTCTAGAAGAGTCTCCTAAAATGTGAAACGTAAACCCTGAACTAAAGCCCTTAGCTAGTGACTGCTTGTCAGAACATCCACCGGACATCCAAAGGTGTTTGAACATCTTGGGATGCAAACATTGAAAGAACTCGAAACTGGAAGAGATGCACGTTAAACTCCATAGAAATGTTATTCATTTACACGTGATGAAGATAGAGAGGGACCCAAGAGGTTCTTCAATATTCTTAGGACTATCCTAAACCTACAATGAGCTAAAGAGGGATGCTGAACAAGATGGTCCATAGCCTCTGAGACGTCTGCACATGCAGATGTATTAATTAATATGAGCAGCTAAGTGATGTTAATAATATGTGCATAAACATACAGATTTTTACTTCAATGTTTGCAAAAAACCATTTACATGGTGTTCTGCGTTTCTTCACAAAAAATTCCCAATCGCCTGTAATATCAACATAGAGGTACTTTCTCTTGAATGTTGACAATATCATACTAAAAGCAAAGGGATAAATAAGTGTATTCCCATCGTGACATGTAACATCATAAAACAAACATGGACCCAACTAGAATCCATAACTTCAGTTGTATAGGCCCTATGATTTCCTGCTACACTGCATAAATAATTATAATGAAGTTTCGTATAAAAATGATGACAATTTCCTCGAAATTTCTTACAATGTTTTCCAAGAATTAACAAGGACAACCCTGGTATATGCATGATCTGTCAGGAGTTAGTTGATAGGGCATCTCAATTTGTAATCTTGGAGAGGGCCCTGCGATCCCTCATAGAGAGCCTATGAGTGCAAGTTGAATGAATCGTTCAACATAAAGATACAATTTTAGATCTAAAATGGCCAATAATCAGATAAGAGTCTCCAATGACTTTTTCAGTGATTTTTATTTGATGCCATTTCACTCTGACGCCAAGAGGCCTGTTAATTATATATACTTCGGTTAGACCAAAACCAACTGGAATTGTATCAGCCATCATTGAAGGATTTATGATAACTGATATTTTGACAGGAAAGCCAGATGAGCCATGAATAAGGGAAAGGATTGGATGCAAGACTTACCCGAAGAAAACATAGCACGAGGAAAGATGTCTAATAGCTTTTCAACCTTGTGCGTCATTGCTTTTCTTTCCTTTACAGCTCTACGTCGATTTCTGAAGCCAAAAGCACTACTATATAAGATTTCATCTTTATCGCTCGAAATAAAATAAACATCAAAGGTTAGCATCCTTCACATATGCTCAAAATTGATGATCCTGACTACCAGGTCTTCCATTGCCTTCCGGATTTCAGGATTATCTTCAGAAACAAGAAACTCCAAGCTCCTTTTCAGAAAATCAGGGATTGCTTTGAGTATATGTTCAATCTTCAAAAGAAATGTATTAGTTGTACAGAGGAAAAAAACGTGTCTGTTTCACAAGGTAACAAGACAAAGAAAGAGAAAAGATGGACAAAAGGCAGAAATAACACTTGCCTCAAAACAGTTCAAGGATCTTAAGGCAGTCACTCGTGCTTTTAGCCATTGACAAGAATGGGAATTATTACATATACCAATTTGCCATGAAACCAGAATAACCTTCATTGCAGCTTCAGGGTTGGCCTCTGCATCCATTGCCCCCCAGCGTACGAGAGTACACAAGCTGTAATAGAAAAATGGAAAAAGAGTTCTAAAAATTGGAGAAAAAGACATGAACATAATTTAATGATCTGATATCTAAAGGAACAATAGGAATTTTCAGATAGTAAACCCATCAGCCGACAGTCATAATGTTGTCATTAAAAGTTAACAAGGCAGAATGTGCTAGTGGAGAATCTAACTGATAAAACTCAATCATTTTCTCTGGAATTTTTTTCTGCAGTCTCCTGTGAGTAAATAATGGTATTTGTCATCAGCAACCAGAAAATGCATCATAGAAGCCTGGTGTTAGTGATAACTGGCTAATTTAAAGTGCGATCATTGAAACGATTCAGCACAGTGCAAGTGAATGCTCAGGAGAACAGAGAGGGAACTGTTTGACATAGGGAACTAGGATGGTTGGGGAGAGAACCGCAGCAGTGGGAAGGTATCTGATACGACCCCACTACGGACCTATAGAAAGCATAAGGAGTCACTTGCTTGTCACGTGACAGGGGGTATAAATAAAGCACGAGAAGGGGGGGTCGGGGCGGCAAAGTTGGTATTCTGGAGAGGCGGGGAACCCTCTCGAAATTGTTCCCTACTTTACTCTTCTTCTCTCTCTTTCGTCTCTGTGCCCAGGAAGGTCGTCCTTCCCATTGCTTTGTCTCTCGTCGCTGGCGAGAGTCCGTGAGTTCAATACGAAGTATTTTGTCTCTACTGCTTGCTCAGATTCGATCCTATCATCAGAGGATCGTACCAATATCCAAGAGAAGGGAGAACAACTAGGGAAAGAGTGAGAAACCAGGGAGAAAGTGACCCAGACGGAGGGAGCAGCCAGATTGAGGAATAGACGGCAGTGAGTTAGAGGACAAGGGCATGGGGAGGACGTACTGGGAGGAAACCACAACAAAAGGCTGCCAGATCGGGTAAGGACCCACTTTCGTGTGGAGACAGGAGGTCACATGTGAATTTAGGCCACAAATTTATGCGAGTGAGATATCGAGGGTACTCAGATCATTTTCACATGAGTAATTAACCCAGGCATTAATCCTATTTAAACTAATAGATACTAATCAAAGGGGTAATATCTAAAAATTAGAATGTTTTGATGGACATGCATTATTGAAAAAAAAAGGAAGTTATAGATAGTTTGAGATATTAAGAGGGAGCTAAAACTAGAAAACCCATAAAAAAGGTTTCTTCTTACCCAAGTGCAACAACAGGATCTTCAGAATAGTCCAGCATATGTTTCTCAATGATGCTCCATGCAGTATAGAAATCTGAGGGGAAAATATAGATAACTAGAGTGACGATTGGTAACTTAACACAAATGAATAGCCACAAAGCTCATAGATAACTTAGCCGTGGAGAGCAAAACACTCTCATGCAATGCAATTATTTCCTCTCATGATCTATACATACGAAACGAACATATACGAAATGATGATCTATACATATAGAAAAAAATCATTCGATGACCATTATGTGGATATCTTTAAGACATGTAATACACCTAGACAATTCCTTCTTCAGAACTGGAATTCTCCTCCAAGGATGTACTGGCGACAATAGCAAAGAATGGAGGCAAAACTTATAATCTATAAAGGAAGGGAGGGTGAAATTCCCATCCATTACCTTAATATATTTTCAGACCTCAAAGGCAAGACGAATGCGTCGCTAGATATTTGCCTGAATTAATGAAATTTTATTTTCGTGACCAATCAACAATGAAACATTTCATATTAATTCTTTCAAATGAACTTTAACAGTTAGGCAGTCCTTTAATGCGTTACACACTAGTAAATGCCTCATCAAGGACGACGTTGGTAACAGACTCCCCTTTAGTGTCATTTGGCCTAAAATTATCATTGTCGATAAAGATACCCCATTATGAAGAAGACGATATCCCCTTTAATATTGATTGAATTCCACAAAGACGACATGACATTTACAACTTCACATTGAACTTGAAGCCTCCTTTGCTCGTAATTTTGGCAATCTAAAGAGTTATCAAGTCTAATAAACGGAAAGCAATACAGAATAAATTAGACACGCCAATAAATCCACCACAGCTAATTCTGAAGGAATTCTGAAAGCTCGTAAGATGGACATGCAAAAACACTGTCGTCATCAACAAAAACATGTTCTTTCAGGGTGGGTATCGTACTACTCCAGAATTCTAGGTGACAAGAAAAAGTGAAAAAAAGGACGGTGAAAAATAAGGCAAGAAGGATTACCAATGACATCAGCTTCAGACAAGTAAGAAATAGCTTCAAAACCAAGAGCTTGGACAGATGAATCTCTACTTTCAATGCATGACTGGGAATGCAGAAAGAACAACCTTTAGCAAAACTCTAATTAAAATGTAAAATAAATAATTAGAGTTATCAAGCTACCCCACCGAAACAGACAAAATGAGATCAACACCCCTATCAGGATTGTGCCTGCAGACATCTCGTATGGAAGCAGCAATGCTCAAGCAAATATCTCTCTGGGTGGCAAAGATAGAAAATGCTTTTGGATCCAAAACTCCCTGTCTCATCATCAAGAAAAATCAATTCCCGCTTAACATTTCTGAGATGCGAGTGGGGCATAAGAACAAATAAATATGCAGTATCTGAGGACAGAAAAGTGCCAGTTCAAAGATCCAAATGATATCTGGATAAAGTATAAATCAGTTGATCCAAGGATATTTATGTTTACTAAGATAAAAGCAAGCATATTCTATTGGAATCATCACAGGAGTTTTACATAGTCTCTTTCTCAAAAGCCACCATTAATGCTGAATAATTTAATAATTCTTCCGTCAAAAGTTCTAAAATCTTAGTGACATATCCTTGAACAAATCTTTGACAATGTTATCTGGAAGTAGCGAGATCAACTTTAATTCCTACTTAAGAGATTGATCTTCATCTAAGAGTGATGAAAATCGTTGGGATCATTATGAAGTGTGATTTACAATACTTCACTTCCATATTAAGGAGAGGAGTAAGAGTAACCACATTAATGAAAAACCTCAAACACTCGAATGAGGATTGCCGGAGACATGTTACGCAAGAGCTGGATGATGGTGTTGTTGTAACGGCGATTTTAGGTTCAATTAGTGGCGGATTCAACATCCTATTTTACAGAAAGTGACAAAAAGAGATGTAGGTACTTATGAGGAAATGTAAGGACAATATTTCTCAATTCACTCAATTCAGAAGTCATAAACACTAGTGCAATCAATCCATGATTGGTATCCCAAACCTTTTCGTTCCAACATGAAGAGTGGATGTCAATATCAAGGAGTATGAATAGAAAAGGTTCATGAGATTCCGAACCTTTATGTCCCTAAATATTTGGTATACATCTATTTTTAGTCAAACAAGTCATAATTTCCTTGAATATTATGTCTTATAAGTATCTAAACATTGTTATACTTTATACTTTACTCACTTTTTCTTACACTAAAAGTATGTTTATTTTATGCTGTCCATTCTAATGTATGGGGACCCTTTTTCACCCTCTATGGATGGATGCAAATATTTTGTAAACCTTATTGATGACTATTATTTAACCACACAGATTTTCTAATGAAAACTAGAGATAGTTCCTCACATTATTTAGATTTTCTGCAAAATGATTCAAACTCAATATGGTTGTAGTGTTAAAAGGCTTCAATTTGGCAATGCAATATGTTTAGTACTACTTTTACGTATACTTAAGCTTCCTTCTCTCTTCCTAGCTCTTTTGTAGGGGCCATAAAATATTCAAAATAACTACACGTAATGGGTGAAACAGTGAAAGCCTTTAAAAGGAAACTGAATATCATAATCTTAAAACCTCTAATAGGAAAGAAGATTATAGGCAATATTAGTAGCAAAGTCTCTACATAAACTTATAACTTCGTCTACCAAGAAACCTTTGCATTATGTAGAAGCTTAAATTAGTAAAGATAAACTTATCACAAAATGCCTTAAACCAATGAAATCTCCTCCAACCTGATGTTAAAATGTTTTCTTAAATAAGGACTTTTAATAGGAAATCTATATGAATACCCACAGTACATTACAAAAGAAACGTGTGGAAACTAAAGAAAGTTCTATGCAGGTTTAAGCTATCACCATGAGTCTGATTTGATATGTTCAGAAAAATCTTGTTCACCTTGGACTTTAAGCAGAACAATTTTAATCATACCTTATTTACAAAGTTGCAAGAAATAAATTATTGCATTTTAATTGCATATGTTGACTGTAAAGTACTCAACAGTGAGGATAGTAAGGAGATTACATGTAAGGACCAAACTTCTTGAAAAATTTGAAATCAAAGATGTAAATAACCTCGAGCCCTTGGTATCAAGCGGAAAGATCTAAAAGTATTTACATATGTCAAGGAAAATATGCATTAGATCTTTCATGAGATATCAGCGAGCAAGTATAAATCAATTGAGACTCTAATTGACGTGAATCAATTAGAAGTGATAAGAAAGCCCACTTATCTCTCATGCTAACAAAGGATTATATGAAAGGTTAGTCAGTAAACTTTTAGTTTTAGCCTACTTAGAATAGGCACCACTATTAGCTGATACTGGTGAAGATAGGAGTGCCGCCTTTCCTTTGTTTCCTGGCTAAATTTTGTTTTAATCTTTTGTTTATTAACTAATCTTCGATATAATCCTTGGTTTACTGGCTAACTCAGACCCAAGTAGGAGTGCCGCCTAGCTATAGTCAACTTCCCCTTGATTCTACAAACAGAAGGTAGGGGAAGCTCGGAGAA
Source organism: Spirodela intermedia (assembly GCA_902729315.2). NCBI lineage: Eukaryota > Viridiplantae > Streptophyta > Magnoliopsida > Alismatales > Araceae > Spirodela > Spirodela intermedia. The sequence continues at coordinate 2,088,114 of LR746269.1, read as the reverse complement.
AGAATAGATGATCCATGACCACCCAAAAAATCCAATTTCCCAATAGTGGTAAAGATCTTAGAGGTGGCTCTAGATCTTAGAGGTGAGATTCAAGTCAAGATGTCAAACAACAAGGCCATGTCATCAGCTAGCAAGCCGGAGTGAAAAAACCTTCCTAAAACGGAGGACAGACATTATGTCTTGTGGGCAGCTCATAAAGTGGACAATGGAAACAACCCAAGCATCATGACTGGAGAAGGGTTACAGCTTTTGAATCCTTACGAGTTTAAACAGGAGGGCTGAAAAGCTGTTAAATTAGAGAAGATTGCTTCCAAACTCAGGCATAGAGCCAGAAGTCTACAAATACTTGACATCTATATGAAAGATTGGTTCATGCTGGGCAAGATTGCTAGATCCAGAACATTTCAATGTGAAAATGGAAAACTTATCATAAACTGGGCTCGCCTACAAGGCTTTTTATAAAAACATTTGTAAGCATTGTTGAGCAAGGTGAGGAGCTCAACCTAAGTATATCTATTTCTGCAACTAAGATCAATGGTGAACTATTATAAGAAAAAAGAGGTGAAGTTTTACTAGATATATTTCCTCAATGATAAGAAATCGCACATGAAATTTTATTTTTTTGGTTCAATATTTGGAAAGAAGTTAATCAGTAAGACGAATAAAACAAGTATTTCTGGTACACAATAGTCAACTAACAAGAGAATGACTTAATGTTAACCAGTTGGGAGAAATACAAGTGACATTGAAACGAAAAAATTGATGCCAAAAGATTACTTTAATCGTTGAATCTTGACATTACAAGCCATCACAAATGTTTAGCTCTGTTTGTGTCTGTGCGTATAAATCAAATAGTTTCTGATGCTGTTAAGTAAACAACAAGAACGACATCGCTTGGCTTACCTGTAAGGTTCCAAAAACACGATCTGTAACAATCCATGTCTTACATAGCAAACGAACAGCCATGGCGTATAGCACTCTGGAATAAATAAAAAATAATATCAGAACATCCGGATCAAATACATTATCAAAATCGAAATGATATTGTAGAGGGCTATATTGTAAAGGGGTAGTATTGTAAAGGACTAAGCATATTATGGGAAGATGTATGTAGGGTTCGTCCCTATTTAAGGGACGTTAAAGGTAAATGGAGAGTGGCGGTTTCCACCGTTCCTCCCCTCTGTCCTCTGTGACAGAGGAAGTTTCTCCTCCCATGTAAGTGTTCTCAATGCATCCAGATTTCTCAACACACTTTAGGATAAATAAAAAATACATCAGAACCTTAGGATCAAATGCATTATCAAAACTGAAATTATGAGAAAAAAAGGACCTGAACAGGAAACGGATCTACAAATCAATTCCAGATGATCAAATAACAATTGAGAACTGCGAAATTTATCAGCTCAAATGAAAGTGGCACACTACACACAAGGTAAAGAAAAGAAAATAAAATGTAAAAAAATAAAAAACGCATCTTCAATTTCTTCTTATCTAGTGTCTACTGTAGCGAATTTCAGATTAGTGTCTGGTTCACCCATTCAAAGCTTTCTTAAACTGTCTGGTTGGCCACTTGGACCAACTGGACCAGTTCAGAACAGTTGGAAATCTGTTGATTTATAGAGAAATTTTCCTGAATTGTACGATTTCAGAATAAGTCAAACCCTAAATCACCCAAGTCCATGATGAACAAGCCCCACAAAACAAACCTGATTTTGGGGAACTGTCCCCCTACCATATTGACCGAATACTATTGATACTGACCTGGAAGGGTGTCAGTCAATTTTAAGTACCTTGCAATGGATTTATTGACCCCCGAAGTACTGTTGCACCCCCTGCCTCCCTGGTATGATCAGACAATCAGACCTTTCTGAGTTTCCTTTGTCCTAAAGGTGGCAGGGACAAGGTGATTTATCCATATTCCAAGCCCTATCTCTCTCCCCCAACACCCACTTAAAAGTGGTTTTTCCCAACCCAGAACACTCAAATCACGCCAATCAGGCACTCCTGAAGCTTATTTGGCATCACATGATATTCCAGTCAAAACTGTGCAACGAATGGCCCTTATATGAAATGAGCTTCATAACTAGACACAACTAGATTGTCACACAAAATCCATATTAAATAACAATAAAATAAGAGTATCCTTCAGGAAACCCACGTCTTTTTTCAAACCCATAACTCGACACAGGTATCCCGTTTTAGTTCTTTAATGTTTCTGGAAGAAAAAAAGACTACTTCCTCTAGTATTTGATATTTTTCTACACAACTAGCGCCACAAAATGAGTTTGAAAGAAAAAAATATATATTTACCCATGCATGGTGTCTCCAAGAGAGATGGAACACCTACCGATCAATTAGAATAGTAATTCATCACAAGAAATGAACTCAATGAAAATTTCAACCGAAAAGCACTCCAGGACAATAATGTTGGATTTCTCATGTTCATCTCTTTTAAACTAATGATCGAGTTGATGCAACAGACCAGCTTTTAAATTGTTTTGAAAAACCTATGCTGAAATTATTCAACTTTTTAGGCTTACACCGAGGCTTAGCCAAAGCTTCCTACGGTCCAAGGGACATCGTACATTTTAACAATGCTGATCCAGATTGGCTTTAAGTTTCGGTGATATTCAAAAACACAGAACACACCAAATGAGAAGTCAGATAAATAATTAGAATGAGTGAGATAGATGCCATACGGTTTTGCATCCTCCTGCAGCATTGGCATAAGAATCTGGAGAATCAGTGGTACCATAGCAGAAGATGAGGCCAGCAGTGGAAGCATTTCCAAAATTTTAAGCTGCAATCAAATGAATTTATGCACCAAAAATGTGTTATCACAGATTAACTATGGAAATACTTAACCAAAGAGCAGCAAAATGCTAACTGCATACCAATTTTTTTGCTGAGTTATCTCTTGAAGCGCTGAATATTTTAAGGTAAAACAAAATTCCAAGTAATAAGGTCATGCTGAACTTCGGATCCATGGAAGCAAGAGAAGACAAAGAATCAACGGCCAAAGACATAAGCTGGGGATGAAAGATGAAGATCGAAGCAACAGCACTTAGTAACAAAGACATCCCTGAAAATGATTCAAGTTTTTTTCATGTGATGTGAGCACTAATCAATAAATTAACAAGGTATAATAGATTTATAAAAGTAGTAGTGAACTGATAAAGTGAACTCAACCTGTGAACATTCTGTCCTGAGGATGGAAAGATGGGATGAGTTTTGATTGTTGAACGCTTAATAAACAGTAGTCTCTTAGTTTCAATAACCACTGTGCTTTTATATTGGGCCTCTCCTCCAAACTATCCTTGAAAGCAAATTCTAGAAAGCATGAACTACAAAAGGAATCGTTTTCCTGCAGTAGAACAATTATGGTCATGAGTGCACAAATTTAAACTTTCTAACTAGTAATAGTAGTGTTCATAGGCAACCACAGCCATACAATCTCCAGATGGGTTTTAAAAATAAGGGACCGCTTCTCATAATGGCATAATGAACGTGGCAAAAAAAAACGAAAAACTGGTTTCGGATCTTGCCTGAAAAGGTGTCGTTACATAAAATCCGATGTGAATATCCTGGCATGAAGCCATGTTTTAAGGCAATCCGAAATCATCTTTTATATTAAAGGCAATACCTCTGGTCCCATACTGCAACTAGGTTCTCCACGCACTAGAACCAGGCTTAAAGTAATGACATGCATGTCAAACTAGAACATCTCTTGTAGCATGGGCAATCCAACCCTCCTCCAAGAAGAATGGAGTTAGTTATATTCTCTCACTTTTGTACTTTGTTAGACTGTGTATTTTCAGTGAGTTTGGGTCGGATCGCCCCATCTAGCAGTCTGGGCCGAACTAGCCCACCTAAATACGTTTAAACTCTGGTATAAATATCAGAGTCCGTAGATTAGGTTTCTTTGATTAATCTTTCTCAAGTTGTAACATGGTATCAGAGCTGTCGAGATGTAAACCCTAGTCATCGAAGAAGGTTCTTCCTCATTGGCGACCTCTTCTATTGTGGGCCAGCAGCTTCTTTCTCATCCACCTACCTTGTTCGAAGATTCGCCAATGACGTCTCGCACTACATGCTGTGCCATAGTCTGTCCCATGCCATCCGTGACTAACATCTCCGCCCTGTGCTGTCTGAGACCAGGGTCTCCACCTCGTGCCACCATGGTCTGTTCAGTTTCGTGTCGTCTGAGACTGGAGACTGTCTGTGTCGCCTTCTTCCCATCTGCCGTGGTCTGCTGCACCATGGTCTACACCACCGCAGTATCCGCCATCTTTCTCCACCTGAACATTAGAGTTGTTCAGCAGATGACATTTCTTCCTCAGTCCAAGAAAAGAGTCCCACACCAGTAAGTAGTCAATGGTCAACTCTGATTGATATTAATTATTTTCACAATATAAGTGATGAATCAAAATCTCTTCGATCCCACATTCAGCAGAGCCATATCGTCACTGCTCAAAGACCAAATGAGAAGAAAGCGTAAACAGTGGAGTAGATTCGTCGAGATCAACTTCAAAAGTCAAGAAAAGATCAAGCACCTCACGAATGAAGCACCCTCTAACACTGTCAAATTGGAGCAATGAGAGCAGCAAGATGCAAACCTCCTTAGTCTATTGTGAAATTCCATGGAGTCTAGTATTAATGGTTTCAGATCATCTCGATCTTTGTAATGCTGCGTGAGATCATCTCGATCTCTATTTGAAGAATGTGACCCAACTTAGTGTGACGTTCATGTCTTACTTCCTATCTCCAGTGATGCTCAGGTGATGCAAAAGCAGCATGATCAGATGGTCGTTCTTAAGCTTCTTGATAGTCTTCGTGAAAAATATAGAGCTCATAGACAAATTTTGTATGGAGCTCAATTACCCTCACCAGCTGTGACCTACCACCATATCTCTCGAACTTTTCTAGACCAGCAGGGCGTGTAAACTACAACACCTGGAGAGAACACTAACTTGATGCCTACTCAGTCTGTCACAAAGACCTCTTGTGGTTATGACCATGGTGGTTGTGCAGATTGAGGGAGAGGTGGAGGCAGAAATGCTATAGTTTGTCAAAGACTTGAGTGTAATCATTATGGTAGAAAGAATCATACCAAGCAATGTTGAATCAAAATACAGGACAATAGTACACACTATATGTGAACTTATATGGATCAAACGTCTTCTTGAAGAACTTGGCTTACCTTGTCCAGGTGCTAAGGAACTCAAATGTGACGACCAAGCAGTGATCCATTGCCTCAAATCATGTGGTCCATGAGGTGACAAAATATATTGAAGTTGATAGACACTTTGTCAAAGAGAAGCTCTAGGCATAACTTACGACTACTGTGAATGTTAACAGTATAGATTGACTAGCTAATATGTTCACCAAGTCCTTGAATAGTCACAGGATAGAATTTCTACGTAACAAGCTTAGAGCATATGATATATATGGAGGCTTTTAGATTATATATTTTAGTAAGTCTAGGCCAGATCACCCCATCCAGCAGTCTGGACCAAACTTGCCCACCAAGTCCATCTAGGCTCTGGTATAAATACCAGGGTCCATAGATTTGTTTATTTAAGTCATCTTTCTCAAGTTGTAACATACTTGAAAGGCTCAAGCACATTCCCCTCCTCACAACGGAACTCCTCTACCAGAAATTCTATTTAACAAATTGACCTAAATTTTTTCACCCACATAGCTCAATCAATGTCACATGTAAGATATCATAGCACCATTCATATGGATCTGCCACATGGACCTCTACCACATCAATACCTACCATTAGGTGAACATAAGGATGATCAGAAATCAGTAACTTCCATTTCCAATTGACCTAACATCACACTTTCATTTCCCCTTTACCTGTCATGACAATTGGTGTAAGACCCCGAAATTGTCTCTTCTACATCTACCAATGCAGTACAAAAACTATGATGGAAGAAAACCATGGCAACCATATATCTATTATGAGATCACTAATGTTATGAGATTGACATGAACTAATAGGAGTTATGAGACTACAATCTAGCATCTAGGACATGTAACATCCCCAATATCGTCAGGGTTTCATAGACAAGCCTAGATGGGGCCATTGACCTTACTAGAAGAGCGAGCGAATCTACTGACAACGCACAAGTCCTCATTAATAGCACCAAACAGGGTATCATAGTGAAGTTTTAACAAAAATTCATATAATGACATAAATGGAACAGAAATGGAATTTCTTCAAAAATTTTACAGCTATCCACCAATCACATATCCGATCTTGATGACCAGATGATCCACCTTGCCAGCTACCCTCATCTACAGAGTAGCACCAATGCATCATCGATCAGCATTATTTCTCCCTGTTTTTGAGGTTCCTCCAAATCAAAACGTCTTTCCTCATGTCAATTATGAACAAAGGCTTTCCACCTTTTTTTCTTAATATTTCATTCTTAATTGATAATGCATTTGTTTTCTTACTTGAATAGGTGTTCAACTTTAATAGATGTACGCCAAATTTTCATTACACATGGAATTGAATGACCTAATAAATGTATTATGAATTAAATGAGAATCTTTAACAAAAAAGTTAAAAGTTTATCCAATTGAGGAACACAGAAAATATTGGTAATGGCACCAGCTCTTACTTGCCCAGTAAACAGGGCATAAGATCATTGCATTGCTCTCTGAGCGGTCATGCACACAACAGTGACGGAAAAAGCCTACTATAAAGAATCAGCAATGATAACTGGTTAACAGAAAAGCGCACATACGAAAAAATGGTTGTATCATATGACATCATAAATGACCTCAGTCCAAAGATGTTCCAAAAGCCTTATAAGAATATATCCGAGCTTGCATCTGGTTGAGAAAACAGATCTAGTACTTTGGTATTTCCTCTGTCCAGAAGGTGAATTCAACATGTAGGCTTCAAATTTTGAAAGAAAGGAAACAACTGCTTCTTTGACAGATTCAGAAGAAGATGATAGAACATTGATAACTGGAAATATTTGGAGAAGTTCCAAGGGAGTGTAAAATGCAGATTCTGGGATATTATTTTCCACCTCTGGAAATGAAACAAAATGTGTTTAGTTTCACGTGATAACACTAAATAAAGTAGCCTACAAGAAATCAATACATTGATACGCAAACTAAATTGTGGAAAAAAACACAGATCCAAGAGAGTAATAAATAAAATGAATTTTTTTTCTAACAATCCCTTGCGTCCTACGGTTCTGATATATTTCTAGGAGAAGATACTATATAAAGGAGATTTTTTAATGAACGTCTCAATCACATACTATGGTGGGAAGTACCATATATAAGGACTCCATTGCAGGATAGCGGAATCCCCATTATATAAAAAATTAGGTCATCATATGACCAAGATTATTCTAAAACTTTTCCAGATATTACCCACTTCCCTGCAAGAGCTGGTTCCACCATTGTTGCAATAAACTAGAAGTAGTCATCCAGATGCCTACCCATTCATATAACCAGACATAGTTGTTGCAATGGAACACATTGACTAATAGACTAATTCTATTATTGAAGTTTTGTCCGGATTTGACTGACTTTGGCTTTGGCCAGACCTGAACTCCAAGATTTGAGTCAGCTCAGACCAAATCAGTTCAATTAGTGTAAGTGTATAATAATCATATTCAAAGGCTTTTACAAATACGTGATCCTTATTGTTTTCAAAGTGGCACCACGGTGGAATGGTCCAAGAAGAAAACGAGAGAGGACACAGAGGAACTCGCCATCAATGTGATTGAGGTAACTCTTTTTTTCTTTCACCTTTTCTGCTGCAAAAGTATGCAACTACATGTTTGGTCTTTTCCTCCATCAATTGCAGCTAGCAACCTCATGTTTCTTCTTTTTCCACTTCAGCTCTTCCTCTGGTTGCAAATGGATCAGTGATAAATGCCAAATTCAGTTAATCCAAGGACAGGTTAACCTTTTGTTATTGGCCCAAAGAATGCTGTACATCATGATAGGAGGAGAGAGATTAAAAAGTAATCTGTTAACATCCACTTTCCCAATTTTGTCCGTGTGTTTGAATAAATGTATTTATGCATGAACCAATCTACTTGAAAATATAGGCTTTGATTTTTCCACCATAAAGGATATTTGACAATAGCACTCAGGCCATGTATAAAAGGACCCAACTAGGATATAATAAGTGAAATGGAAAGAACAGTGACACCTACCCTCCTCAGAGAGTTCACTAAGTATGGTTGAACTATCAGTGAAAATGCAAAGCACAAGCAATAAAAATCACAGAAAACTATTTTAAGCCTACTTAGAAACATTAAATCACCTGTCAGGAGAGAATAATTTAGGTACAAGAGAAAGAAAGATTTCTGCAACCTTTTTAGTCATTGAATGATGTGTAATGAAATGATTTATTACTGTACAAGGCATCTACGTTTTAATTTTCAAGTTCATATCCCACTAGGGCTCGGAATTTCTTACTACAAAAAATTTCATCTCTCCTTCACCATGAGCAGGGTATGAAAGGGCATATCCCATCTACAGATATAAGCCATTTGAAGATTTCATCTTTCACTTTATTTTCATTATCATTTTTTTTTCCCTTACCGTGTAGTGACCTTCTGTTAAAGAGCGTCCTGACGGATAGCATTGAAAAGGTATCCCCATGTCACCAATGATATGCATTTTAATCAAACTAAAAAATGACAGTGTAAATAAAAAACTTTCAGTAAGGAGTACGCGAGAAATGGGAAAAAGAAACCTTCGCTTATCCACTCCCTTAAGAAAATCAAGAATTTCAGAATCGTAAGTTGCTCATGTTCAAACTCCACTTGACTAAGAAGTACAGATAATGAGACAGCAGCAGAAGAAAACTCGGGTAGATATGGCAAGGCGAGCTCCCTCTGTGATACCAGTAAACGCATTGATAACTCCACCATCGTAATGCACCTATAAGGCTTATGCAGATCAGTGCAAATGGATAGAAGAGTCTCCAGCAACTCCACACGACATAGCTGAGCTTCAGTCATAGGCTGTTTAAATGGTTAAAGTACATTAGCGTATGCAAAACATTATTATTGCAACAGATATCTAACAGCATAAGACATTCCTAATCATCACAGAAACCAAATACACATTTTTCTTCTTTCCTTTCAGCATTGAAACGAATATAAAACATATGGTGCGATGATCATCAGTTATTATCATTTTTAAGCTTGTCATTCATTATGTTAATTCATAAGTATAGAAGGCTAGGAGCATGAGATCACAAAGCATCAAACACAAAGCAACACAACGTACATTTATTAGAAATGTTGTAAAAACAGGCATGCCAATGCCAGTGTCCAAAAGGACCAAGGAATTAAGGAACAACCAAATATAGAATCAACTCGAAGCAGATGCAAAGTTTTCACAAAGACCAATATGATAAGTTCACCCAGAATTCTATTTCCGGATACCAATAAATTTACATTATAATTTCTAGTTAAATAAATTCGCATATGCATGATTGCATGTTCATGTGAGTGAAACCAGCAATAATCATGATTCGACCTCATCAAAAATTTGAATGAGGATTCAAAATTTACAAGTAATGTGAAGATAAATGCCACGATTTCAGAAGTAATAAAAAAATTAGCAAGAGAATTAAATCAATTCAAGTATACGAAAATGGAACAAAAGAATACCATTTCAGTCTTAACCATCTGCTTCAAGACCACCTCAAATGCATCCACCAAATATTCAGCAGAGCTTTTGAGGCATCTGAACTCCTAAGCAGAAAAGTAGAAAAATTAATAATATCAGGGAAGTATGAAAGTGCATCATGGAAAACAAGAAACACGGATACCTGACAGCATGACCAAAACCAGTAAAATCTTCTGAAAGAAACCATTAACACAGAAAAAAGGCATTCTAACTTGTCATAATCTACAATCCGCAGAGGCTGGGAAACCTAGACATGCTGTCAGGGTTTTTTTCTAAAATTTTTCTTGATGTTGCTCGACATCATTAAGCTATGGAAGCCTATTGAATAACGGGTTTACCTCTTCATTGCTGCTTGGGAAATACTCGAGGCATCCAGTGAGCAGCCTAATAATTAAGATAGCCTCATTCGGAAGCGAGCAAGACAATGATGCCAAGCCAGAAACCAAATCCTTCGCGAACGTCAATGACCGAACCGAAGATTGAACGATCAATATAGAAAAGACCAAGAAAGGCCTTATGAACTCAGAGACCGCCTCCATTCCAGAAGACCTGTTATGCACAATAAACAACAATACTTGGCGTAGGAGCTCTTCCTGAACCTCAGGGCGACAAGAAAGAATCTGCTCGGAAAACATGGGGTGAAATTAGGAAGAACTTGGAGCAAAGTAACACTGAACGAGCACGCATGAGAGAAGAAAGCCGCCGAGACTGACCTTCACAAAGGGATGTAGTTCCAGAGTCTGGGCTTGGCTGCGCCAATACGAAGGGTCTGTCCGGAACGTGCACCGGGACAAGAAGCCGATCCCCTTGACGAAAAGGCCGACAAAGCGTGTCTCACATCCCTCGAGTGCCGACTGAAGCTCCACCAGCGCCGGCCCGACCTTCACATCCCCGGCATTGACGAGGCAGCACAGCTCCCGGACTGCCTGGTCGACGACAGCAACAGAGGACGAATTGAGGCAGAGAGAAACCGCATCCCTACCGTGGCGGGACTCGAAGCCTCTTTGGGGAGGCGCTGCCTGGAGCTTCCGGAAGACGGCGGATACGGCGGACCGCTGAAGCAGGGGCTGGGGGAGGCGTGTCTTCTCCAGTAGATCCCCATACGGAGAGGCTTCCATCGCCCTGGCCCCCGGAGGCGGCAATCACCGATCGGAATCCAACTCACCGGAGCTGCTTGCCGGCTTGTAGGGGAGGGGGAGAGAGAGTTGGCAACTCCGCCGAAGCACGACCCCTTCCCTTCCCCCAACGGCCACCTGGGCAAACGGTCTATACGGTCCAAACCGAAAAGCCCCAAGCGGATAAAACGAGGACTACTTTTCGGATATCTACCGGGTCGAAAGAAGCCCGATAACTAGGAACTGACAGAACCCAAAAAAGACCCAAAATCATATTAGCGCCGGATAAAACGTACGAATAACTCATATTAGTTTAATAGCCGCCTTGCTATTACGCTCTCTCTCTCTCTCTCTCTCTCTCTCTCTCTCTCTAAGTTGCACCGCAAAAGAGAAAAAGGGAGTAAATATAGATTGTTCGAGTAGAAACAATCTCCACTGACCCGACAAGGGAAGAAGACCATGGATCGGATCCAAATGTGACCACTCGCTCTAAGTCGGGCGGACGATCTGCCCCTGAAGAGGGATCCGAATAATGAGGATACAGGCGCCGGCATTTTTCTCAAAAAAAAATAAAAATAAAAATGAAGAACAATGTACAAGTGATGTTCATGGGCACACGCTCCTAAGAAGACAGAAGTGAAGCAGATCGGAGGGGTGGAGGAGGGGCAGAGAGGGTCTGCATGGAAGGCTCAGATGAGCCTCAATTCATATTCCCCGGCCATTGTTATATATCTCACCCAAGGGAGAGCTTGGTATCCACTCTTCTCTATGATCTTCAGGTACCGCACCTGAAGAACAACAAAAAAAAAGAAAAAAAGAAAAAAAAAAGAGAATAATTATATATTTTCCACCATAATTGTATATCATGTCAACCCTATGTTATTCGACAAAAATCTCATATTCTACCAATCATTCTACTTATGTTTAAGGTTTAGGGTTTAGGGTTTAAATTCTTACGAAAATAGAGATATATGGACACAATTTAAAAACACAATCATAGACTCCGATACCATGTTAATGATCATAACTGTGTCCATTTGACTTTGATAGCTTGTCTAAAATCTTACATCTAATGACGGATTTCTCACATCGTATTGTACATGAAATCCATGCTGAGAGATTTAAATTTGAGAAAAAGTGCAGACAAATTTCATCATTACTGTGGATGGAACCAGAAAATACCTGAATTCCTGATACCGTGAAGTAAGGGATTTCGAACTTCACCCGAATGGGGGCCTTTTTCTCAGGGATGGCCTCCTCGGCCGTTATGCTAGGCAGTGTAGATTCAGCTCTCAGCATGTACTCCTAAGAAAAATCAGAAGAATGTCAGACGATTAGTCTTAAAGCTCGTAGGAAGAGGCAGTAGTCGGTCGTCTGCCGTCATCCGGTTGGGGTTGGGGGGACGAGAATGAAATATAAGTATTAACTCGTGGGCCATACCTTACCACCAGGAAAGGACTTAATCTTCCAGACCAAGGCATCGCTCTCCGGGGCGTAAGCAGCAGAGCCCATGGACGTCCGTACATTGGGATTAGTAGCATCTGGAGGTAAGGGTAATTGGATTTCCACATTTGTCGCAGTACTGAATCCATTCCGGCGAGAAGAGATGATTCAGGGTGTTTGTTCATGGTTGAGTTATGCCAAAAGAAGCGTCTAGAGGTCAACTCGATGATATACCTGCGCTCTTTGAACTGGCTCCTGGCCTTAACTGTGAGTTCTATCCGGCTTCTTGAGTGCCTCTCTACCTGAGCTTCCACCCAAATTAAGGGATTCACCTGAAGAATGGGAAACACGAGAGATTGACATCAAAAAGAGAAAGGATGCTGAAGACTGATGCTGAAGACAGATACCGGACCTGGGTGCTGAGCCTGTATGTCATCAGATCAAACGACCCATCTGGTGGGATGAACGATATTGTTCTGTCATTCTCAAAGCGGGCCAAGCGTACACACCTGGCGCAGAGAAAGTGGAGTCACTATCCATAGACAAAGGGTCCTTAAACAGATGAGAAAAAGTGAGAGAAGAAAGTTTCAAGGCCCTCAGGGACCCTACTGATGGAATTTGATATCATCCAAATCTATGGCTTTGCCCTTTGTTGTCCTCCCCTGAGCCTCCAACAGTACTCTGTCGTTTAAACCCAGCTTGCACTCGGGCATACCACTGCATTGCAAAGGTCACCATGTTAATGTACTGTATATATAATATTATGCTGGAAATTATAGACTCATATTGTCACTCAGGCGTACCACTGCATTGCAAGGATTTCTACCGCTTCCTGTCTATCAGCGATAGAAACCCCCATATTGTCACTTTGTGAAGGGCATGCAGAAATTTTGGTTTTCTATGTTTTAAAACGTTGTGGGCATCCCAAACTAAGTTTGTTTTCAAGGCTGCTATCCACATGATTTTACCCTGATAAAAGCAGGTCCTGCATGGCGAGACCATCTTACTAGTTATGCTCTCTTGATATACATGCACAAGCCCGTGGCCATAGATATACGGACATAATATGATATACCGATCAAATTTCCATCGAAATCTGAGTTAGCAAAGGCAGATTCAAACCCAGATTGGCCGATCCTGAGAACCATTTTTTCTCAAAATGGAACCAATCTAATATTACATTAAAGAAAAGACACTCATAAGCATCTTCATCAAAGACCCTCATAACTATAAATTAGATTTCAAAGCATAAGCTTCCCATTCAAAGCACTCTTCGCAATGTGCTATGGTCTAGAAGATAAACAGCAGTGGTGACTAAGCCATTCTTTACTCTGTATGGCAATTGATTGTTTTAGCTACAGGAGGTTTGCATGGATTATATACCAGCCAATTCAAAACATGTCATTAAACTCCATGTTATAGGAATTTTCTTGCTAATGTAAAAATATAGATACGAAAGCAAATGTTAAACTTTTTGCTTGTTAATTATCATTTACCCAAAAAAAAAGGTCACCGTTGTCGAATCAAGAGACCTTTTTTAGTCATTTTTTACCAATTTCACATTTTCTAAAAATTTCTGGGTTTTTATATGTGATTTGAGATGTTGCAACAACTATCATACATAATTTCGAGTATATAACTATATCAATCATGACCGAAGCTGGTCACCATGACTCAAAGGAAAATGATGGGTGATGGTGTAGAACAAGAAATTTCTTCTTTTCTTCTTCTACAAAAGAGAATAGGGAATTCAGACATGGATGGAATCATAATTTCGAAAATATTGGCATGGATACTACTCTACAAATCGCAGGTTTTTTAGCTACTTATCTTCCCTACACTTTATGAAAGAGAGGAAAATAACAATCAACTGAGAAGAAAATCTTCAAAGCATCTTGTGAAATGGAGATTTGAAGATTTTTTCCTGTAGCAAAAGTTCAACGAGTTATCAGGATCATAAGCATGACACCAGTCACAATAAATGTGAAGCAGAACCAATACAAATTATCGTTTTTAACTTTTCAAGATATGAATTCTAATATAATATTTTAAAATATTAATTTGAAGAAAATACCCCATAAAAAAATGCACGGGAAAAAGCTCCCAACAACATTAATAATGGGGAACCAGTGTCCAGAAAAACTCCCAACAATATTCAAAATCCTCGAAAGAATGATATTGCAGAAGACAAATAGTCAACAGTTCTGACGTAATAACCTGTAAATTAGCTACGTTTCCAGCTAAAGAATTAGGACCGCCACTTAGAAATAGCAAGATTAGATCGGTGAATGGAATTAAATCATGAAAAAGCCAACCAACAACTATATGGATAAGAGACAAGTGTCAACGACTATATGGATGGGAGGGACATGGATTTTGTCTTGATTTGTTCCCTACAACCTCTTATCCTACGGATTGCCAGCTTATACAGAGGATTCAAATCCATTAAAAAGTTGAAGTTGGAAAGGTCCAATGTTTCTTTAGGGGAAAGGACTGACAAGAAATGGAATCTTATTCATCCTCTCTGAGAAGACATTGTAAAAATAATATGTTGAAGTTCTAAAAATATTTTTTTCAGCATGACGGGTGCAGAGTGATGTAAAAGAAGAAAGTGTAATCAAAGGTGATTCCCATCAAAATCAGAAATTTCACACAGGCAGTGATTCACAGCGTATTGTCTTTGTGTCAAAAAAGCATCGGACTTAACCAACATTCTTTCCAAATGAAAAAGGAACCCCTCACTGGGTTTAAATGGAATTTAAGAAGCGTTAAGTTGTGCTTAATTATCTAATCATATCTCTGATATACTGTGGCCCAACTGGAACAGAATTTAAAGGCCTACGTAACGATGGTCAAGTTCTTGCTAATTTAAAGGCTAGCCAAAATATCGTCGGGCAGTGGTGTTCGGAGAAAATTCCAAGGTGGAAGGTAAGGAATCCATGGCATCCTCTATAAAATCTTCAAGCAGATGGAAGACTGTTATTTTCCAGGCTTTCAGCTGAACAGAAGAAACCATAAATTCTATCAGGAGCGAATCTCTATTTAGAGGAACATGCTGATTTTGACAACTTTATCCACTAGTAAATCTAGATACTTCTAGAATAACATCAACCACCCTAAATCAGGTAGGTCCTTCATGTTCTATATATAGAACTTATTGAATGCCGTCAAAATGTATGGCATGTCGAATCTGGGTGCTTTCCGTCATAAAAAACTTCCACAGCGTTCTCTACGTCAAATCTTTAAGACTTACATGCCGCTTGTTTTCCTTTTTTTTCCATTAATTATTATTTCGAATATTGCATATCTTTCTGCGTTCCTGAACCTTTTACCATTATTTATAACGACTTTTGAATGTCAGAACTAGTCTTATATAGAGTCGAGACCCAACAACCACACAATGTATATAATGTTAAGTTGTGAATTGAGAGTAAGTGGTCAAGGAATTATATTGAATTGAAAAAGATGTGTAACAAAAGCTTGTACAAAATTGCTGAAGAGAACATGCAGTAAACTCGCCTCAAATAAGTTCTCATCTTCAATGCCCCAACAACATCAGAGCGGATAATTTGACCATTACTGTTGACAAGCATATTGACACTTTCCACCACGTCCAAGAACACCTAAACATATGCATCAAATATCAGGCATGATCTATTTCACTAAACATGGTTTCTCAACGAAAAAGAAAAAAGCCTTACCTCATTTTTCTTGTAACGTACTCCTTCACTACGCCATGAAACTGCATTTGTTACAGCCATTGGAGGCCTTTGAGTGACTTCCATCCGGTATGCATCGGTCTTAATAAACTCACTGAGAATTTTTGCTTCAGTGAACTGAGGGTACCCAAAGTCTATGATTTCATCAAGTAGCTCGTACTGTTCAAATAAAAGACAATTTAGAACACCAAAACACAATTCTGTATGTGCTACAAAGAGACACTGTCCAATATGTCACCAACCACAACAACAAAGTTATCTCTGAGAGATTCCTCTTCCAATTCCTCAAAATAATGCTTAAAGACCTGCATGAGAAACATCACTCGTATAAAAGAGGTACATAAAACACGAAATACAGCCGTTTCAACTGTATGGTCAGTTCTTACCTTAAAAGGGAATAGCGCATGGATAATAACAATAATGTACGGCCATGGGAAAACTCACCTCTACAACACGATGGAGAAAGAGAAGAATACTAGCAGCATTACAGTTCTGCCGAGATGCTGTCATGAGAAACACGTTATTGTGTTGAATGAACATGTACGTGACTCCATTGTCGTATAACACTGGATCTTGAGATTCTGGATCACCCTGTACCAAATTGATATAATGCGATTACTTTTCAGAGCTACTCATTTCATCAAGGAGCGAAAAACAAGATTTCAAGAGCCGAATTCAATCAAATATTTATGGCATTAACTATATTCCTAATAAAAAAGATAAAATCTACGCAGGATGAGGAGAAGAGAACAGAAATACGTTACAATTACCCCGAAGAATACCTTTAAAGCAAAACCGTTGCAAAATTCTCAAAAGATAACAAATAGAAAGGGTAAATTTAAGGATCACATCCGCTCGAAAGAACTCCATCAAATCACAAACAGCACGAGGCGAGTTTCATCCCCCGATTTGAAACCCCAATCAACGAAAGCCCACCCAAAACTTGTGTCACCAAAAGCAGTCCTTCCCTTTACCTCCTTTTCGATCAGCTTAGTGAAGAATCGCTCCGCCTGGACGGCAGTGACGTCCCCGCGGTAGTCCCGCCAAAGCAGGACGCGCCCCTTGATGTCGAGAAGAAAGAGCGCCGAGACGGCCCCCGCCATGGATCGGCGGGGCAGTGGCCACGATTTGGGTTCCCGGGAAGAGAGATCGCCAGACTAGATCCTAGCCCGGGACACAGATCTGGATCTCGACTCCAGATGAAGCTCTACCAACTGCTGACCTCCCCTTGCCATCTCCTCTGGGCAGACATCTCGTTCAGTTTCCTCCGCTATTCTAAATAATGAACCGGCTTCGAAGTGCCACAGCTCGCTCCTCGGAAATAAATCTGTTGAGGGGGTAACGCAATTATTGAAAACAAAAAAAGGATACAAATGTAAACTTAAATAGTTGGATTTTTACCTATAGTTCCCCATAAATCCCTCCAATTACAGGTAACCCCTTCATCTTCCCACTTGGTGCCCGCTGTATTTCGTTCTGCTAGCGAGCTAAAAGTCATGGTCTAACTAGATAATCTTGTTTAAAAAACATTAATGTACTCAGCATGTCAACACCCTAACTTGCACTTAGCCCCTTTCTCAATTCTCTCCAGCCATTTTTTAATGTATTTCTCTACTCTTTCGGCGTTATAGTATTATATGAATACAAATGGACTCATTCAACTATTCTATGAATACAAATGGACTTAGGCAAAATCACAAAATATCTTATAATAAGAAATATAAGTATAGAACTAAATTTTCTTTCAAAATCATGTTCTTGAATATTTCTAAATTAGATACTTTATTAGTTGTTTTTCGTAATTATTATAATATACTATTAAGTGTATCACATATTTATGTGAATAATCGATAATGGTGTAATTAGTAGATATTAAGTTATTTCCTTTATTATTATCACATTAAATTAAGAATTTATTTTTCTCCATTTAGTAGACATTGTTTTCTCCACAACAAAATTGTTGTTATCATTTTTTTCATATATAGATGAAACCAAGGAAGATCCCACTAATTGAACTCAGGGGATTCTTGCTTTGATATAAGGTTGGGTTAAGTAACATGTTCAATTCACACGGCCTCAAGGCCAATGACTGTCCTATTTCATCAAGCAAATGTGATGATAAAATAAGTGATAGCCCTATAAAAAAATCAGATAGAAATTTTCTTCTTCTAAACTAGAGCTGATGAAATAAGAAAGCTTATGTTCTAAATATAAGAAACTAAGTTATTTCTAAATATAAGAAAATGTCATAAAAAGAAGACAAAATCAGATGTTACACAATCTACATAATAAAGATTTGATGAACATGTTTCCAAGGACTGAAATTGTGTCCCACAATAATCTTCAACATAGCTTGTTATATATTAGAATAACAACATTGTTATAATCATCAATTTCAATTTCTAAAATTCCAACTTTGATGTATTTCATTATTCCATGATATTTTTCTCATGCATTAAAATATAATGGTTGGTGCACTACATTAATTTTCAATGCAACTTAATATACACTCCATTCTCCATCATCAACTTCATCTACTGAAAATGAGCATTCACATGCTATGCTATTCATACCACTCCTTTTCTCAATCTTTGTTTCCTTGAAATTTTTAGTTGTCAATTTTTTTAAATTACAATACACATTATCCAAAACACATTTGATCAATCCTAAATTAAATGTGAGAGATTTTTAAAGGTTAGTAGCTCATCATGCAATAAATACAATTACAATCAAAATAACATGAAAATGATATTTTCTTCAACTATAAATTTATCTGAAGTTCAGTCACAATATCACTTATAAAATAGGTCATGAATACTGCTATGCAAGTTTGAACAACAGACAAGAAGCCACTTTCTCATTGCAATTGAATTAAATGAAATATAACTTAGCAACATTTTTTTTGACTTATTGATAGATGAAATGTTAAATACAACTTATGATTTTCCATTTTAGAAAAAAATAAAATTTTAGCTTTAAAATTATCCTTGCATTATGTTGATATTAAACCATTCTATAGAAATAAATAATTAGTAATTTTGACCTCCATTTGTAAAAATTCAGAAATATGCAGACTAGTGGACAGCCAACAAACATTAGACTCCTTGACTTAGCAATCAACCTATTCCGTTCTAAAATAGTGATCATAATATCTTATCATGGATTAGATATTGAAAAATATTATCGTTATAATCTTTTTCCTATCATGATGTTGTTTTCAAATGGTTGATCATAACACACTTGTAGAAATTATGTAATCAACGTAAATATAAATAAATAAACATGATTCTGCTGATGCTTAAACAAACATTGTATGCCTTTTCTAGTGCTACACAATACGATGTAATTTGGGTTACAAAACTGAGGTTCTATCATTGTATATTAATAGCAAGTATTTATGACATCTGATGATAGAGAAGGCATGAAAAACCTCTATTTTTAAGGGATGGAATAGAAATCACATTTAGCGATAATAATGTGAGAAAGAATATTGGCCTAGGTAATGATGGTATTGTAGATCATATCGTCATTGATAGTCTATTATGCATGAGTGCTATCCCATTTTATTGAAAAAAGCAAATCATTTGATAATGTCGTGGAAGTAATCTTTAATATTTCAATGTTGTATCATTTCTAACATTGTGTAGTCATTTATGATGGTAAGTTAATGTTTATACTATTTATTTTGCTAATGTCATTTTTCATCATATTTATTTTAGTGCAAATGATGCATCCATGATAATGATATGTGGCATCATCCTTTAAGAAATATATATTGTTCAAAATGATTGAAAATAAATTTAATATGAGGTTTATCCTAGGTTCCTTCGAAAAATTACAACTATGATTCCTATAGTTGTAGAAGTCAAACCTAAAAGTGTTTTAAGAGAAAAAACATTATTAAAAACTATCTAATTTTCTTTGCCTTGATGGACAGATTTATTATTTTAATATAGTTGGAAATTGCTCTAGATATATCTCATCAAGTAAGTTTTGGAAGAGACAATAGAATGAGAATGGATCTAGATTCAAATTTTGAAGTGGCATGGAGAAGAATTTTAGAAATTTTGTGATGAGAAAAGTATTCACCACTACTTATGATATGTTAAAACCTCTTTACAAAATAGAGCGATTGAGAGGTGGAAGATATTTTTATAATTATTTTAGTAAATATTTATTTTTTATTTGGGTCAAGGTAGTTAATAAAATATGGTTTTCATTGGATCAGTTCTCAAGAAAACGTCTATAAGAGTTGTTTTAAAAGAAGCAATCAAAATTAGACTTTTCTTCCCCATTTGGGTGTAGAATGAGCTATAAACTTTGATTCCACATGTGATAAAATAGCTGGATTAAGAGATTTTCATCATTTAAGTATGGTAAGGGAGTTTTAGTTGTTGAAGATGTGAAAATTTTTGGTTACATTGTTCTGATGTACCCTTTAAATCTAAACTATTTTTGGCCTTAGTTACTAGTTAAATAATGCCCAAGGGAAAATTTCAGTCAAACACAAAGAATTAAGTTTTTCAGACTATAAGTCATTGGATTGCTTGGTTATTGGGTATTGTAAACTTGTTCTACTATGAATAAACTTCAATGTCTTCTTGTCCAAGTGTAGGTAATCTCCCATTGAATTATATTTGAATTACTATAGTTATAAGTACTATGTCATCTGATGGGAGATGTCAGAATAGTCCAACATTATTTTAAAATGAATGACCCATCCAAAAGAATAATCCAAGTCAGAGTATAAATCATATAAGTAAAATAATAAGACTATATCCATTGTAAACCTTATTTAATGAGGATGTGAAGTGATGTGTGTATGTGTGTGTGTGTGTGTTTTAAGTGGTAAAGATCTCATAAACATTAGTTTTCAATTTCATTGGCGTACTCGGCTACCCATGATTTGGAATTATCCATCAGTAGTCCGGTAGATGGCCCGGCAAATCGCAGCTCGCCGATGGTTTCTCAAGATCTCGATGTCTCCCCCCAGCCATCACTTGGTCAACAAAGCTTCTAAACTAATTGGGCCACCATCCGTGGCTTTTGACGTTGCTTGATGGGTACAGGTAGAAAAATCGTTGGTGAGAGTGAGAGTGAGAGTGAGAGAGAGAGAGAGAGAGAGAGAGAGAGAGAGAGAGAGAGAGAGAGAGAGAGAGAGAGAGAGAGAGAGAGAGAGAGGAGAAGGGAGGTGATATAGGGTAGGAAGAGACGACAGAGGGAACTGCGACTATGGTGGATGGAGCTCTGGTGTGATGTGAAGGGGCCAAGAGGAAGATGACGGAGGTTCCTGGATGGCGACTGTGGAGGACGTAGCAAAGCTGAACGAAATTGAATTGCCTATTTCCTGAAACCCACGAGTGAAAACTGTACATTGACGAGCTATTACTAGCACTCAGCAAGAGCGAGAGCGAGAGAGAGAGAGAGAGAGAGAGGTCTATTATGTCTAGAAAACTTGAATACGTTGGAGTATGACCTTGAGAAGGGTGGCTAAATGCCAAAACAACAATATACAGATTCTCATTCAAGAAGAAAGAAAGATATGATTGTCTAAACGAACCCCTCGAGTCAGTCTTGCTAGGGGGCTCTGAGGATGAAATCGCTAACTAGGCACAACGGCCGACTTTTACGTCAATTTCCAATGGCATTCTCACATCAGTTCCTTCCATCTAAAGAGAGACCAGAAACCCTTGGAGGAGAACGTGGAGGAGGAAAATGGATACACCAGCCTTCTCCCTCGTTCAAATCTCTTCCTTTCCCACCCCTCAGGCTAGAGCAGAAGCCCCGTCCTCACCGTTTGCAGCTCTTTCTGCAGCTTCTGGACCTGCAGTTTCACGCAGCCATGCACCAGGTCCTTCATCTGGGTCTCAGCCTCGTAGGCTAAAAGCGGTGACGGCGTCATCCCGCTCATGAGGGGTGCAGCTCGTTGAGCAGCTTGGCAACGTTACGGCCGCCGAAGATCTTGTGTATGTTGGTAAACATCTGGGGTTCCTCCTGCAGGAAGTACGGGGCGAAGACACAGCCCAATCGAGGGACTGAAGAGAGTAAGCCCGAGGCGAGAGAAGATATAGGGTCGTCTTGCCCAGGATAGAAGGAGATGCCTCATTTTTATGTTCTCTGCAGCTCCACTCGTGGGGATGGGGCTCCCATAAGAACCTTGGATCGGATGACTGTTGCCAGGAGTTGTATCTCGGTGTGGGTGAGGGCTTCGGAGCAGTTAAGCCGGAAAAGATAGAGGAAGTGGAGGGGATCGTTAATTCAGTACTGGGGCACAGAGAGAGATAGAGCCACTGCAGAAGGAAGAGGGGGAAGAGGTACAGAGAGAGGGAGCAAGGGAGGGAGATGTACAGGGCGAGACGGAGAGAGAGTGAGAGAGTGAGAGAGGGAGAGAGAGAGAGACAGACAAACAGACAGAGAAGAAATAAAGGAGAGAGAAAAGAGAGGGGGGAGAGAGAAAGAGGAAAGCGATAGAGAGAAGAAAGACAGGAGAGAGAAGGGGGGAGAAAAAGAGGGAGAGATGAGGGAAAAGAGATATAGATAGAGAGAGAAAACGAGAGAAAGAAAGACCCAACCAAGAGACATATTACACGGAGTGTACAATTATTTCTTGGGAACACGAGGATATGGCTGTTAAACACATTAAACCCAATGGCTGATGGGTCACATTTTTTTTAATGTAGCCCACATGATTTATACTCCCTTATCCTTGCAAAAGACCTTGGAATCGTGCAAATTTATTGGTGCAAATGGCAGAGTCAACCTAGAACCTGTTGAATTTCTCATGCTTATATAAAGGACTAGAGAAAAATCTTTGTGAGACCTGGTCCCAACCTGGCCACTTGCTTATAAGTGAGTCAACTTTGGACGACCTAGGTGCAGAGGATACAACCATGACTTGACTTTGGGCCTTCTTCAATCCTTTGACCCTATGAAGAATAATGAAATAAACTACATGTATTGTACTGGATAAAATATACCTTTGTGTCTTTATCCATAACTATTTGGTACTAAAAATTCTAAAATATATTGAATGCTATTGCATGTTGATGGAATCTTTACCAACAAAATCACTAAGTAATAGATTTATTTATTAAATATATATATATATATATATATATATATATATAATTTTATCTTGGACTTATCAGTTAGGAACTTGGTACTTGTAACATAGCACCCAACTTCTGTCAAATGTAAGTTATTTTTAATATATATATATATATATATATATATATATATATATAAACGTATACATATATAAATGATGAGGGAGTTACAAGCTATCTCACAATATTTACACCCCTAGATCACTCGATCTTCTTTTCTATCCTTGGGTTCTTTCCTTGGTGACTGAAAATGGTTAAATTATGGGTATATTTAATTGATAATCATTTAATATATTTCCGATTTATTAAACTAAAAATACTTTTTCTAATGTAAAGTTAAATTAATGATCATATCTTTTTAATTCCCCACAACTACTATACCTAGTTTTTTCTCCTTAAAACAAATCAGTGTGCTTAATATCTCGTATATGCAAAAAATACTCAATTACCCATGCGATTATATTATCTATCCTCCTCCTCCTCTCTCTCTCCCCCCTCCTCCAATGCAACGGAGACACGCTCTAATGGAGACAATGAAGGGAGATACAGAGCCGACGACCTCTCTAGTCGCCTTGTTTCTCTTAACGGCGAATGGGCTCATTCTCCACCTCTCTCTCTCTCTCTCTACATCGGGGAGCAGAGAGAGAGAGAGAGAGAGAGAGAAGAGAGAGAGAAGAGAGAGAGAGAGAAGGGGAGGGAGAGGGAGAGGGAGAGAGAGAGAGATGCCAATATTGTCTACGTAAAATTGATCGGGAAAGGCATGAAAAGAATAATAGGACGAGGGATTAGGAAAGGAAACTTTTTAAAAGGTTACAAATAAACAAATCATAAATGAAATCGTATAATAATAATAATAATCTGCCGTCATTCCGCTCTGGTTTGATTGGTACACGTGGATCATCTGAATTCGGTTGCCCTTTTGCACAATCAGTCAGATTTCCTTTCATGTGCAGTCACCTCTCCCCCGTACGCCAGCTTCTGGCCGAGCTGCGGAGGGAAATCAGGTGGCTCCGCCGATTCTCTTCAGGTATCTCGCCGTATTAACTCCGCCAGTTCCCCAGTAGGTTCCTCCTCCCTCACCTCCCTCCACCTCCTCTCTCTCTCTCTCGCTATCTCCGTGTATCCTCTGTTGAGAACTTGAAAGTACCAATTTTCTTCGCTGAAGCCTTCTTGGGTCACCTACAAGGTATGCGGCTTGTGGTGTTTATCTGCTTCACAGTGGCTTACTGCCCGTACCTGGAACTGACGAGTATTCAGCCTGAGCGTGGATCAGCAGTAGAACTTGGATGACCCAGTTTCTTGGCTTGTTATCATTGTTGGTGCCCCTGTAAGTGATTGGCCGGGCTTCGACTGCATCTTGTCAATTGAAGGGTTAGGTTTGACCACCCCACCAGGAGACAATTACCATGCCACATAGGGGGTTTCACCGAGCCGAATCTGGCTTTAGCGCCGGACTTTCTTTTATTCTATATTCCGCTAGCTTTCCTTCTTCTCTTTAAAGACAGGGAACATGTTATGTCCCTTAATTTTCTCTTTCTGGCTTCATGGGTATCAAAATTCTGGGTCAGCGTCCAAGGACTGGATTGGTACATTGATGACCATGGTTTCCCGGTAATGTGGATGATCTTCGAAGTCGTCTTAGGAATCATACCTTGAGTATAAACGTTTTAAATATGTCGAACATCTGAAGATATTTCTCCAGCTGAAGTAAGGCAGCTTAGCATGTAGGTGGTGCCATTTTTCTTCATGAGTTGTATTTTTTCTGGGATTCGGACTTGTCGGGTGATACCATCCGAAACTATAAGGTAATCAATTCCTACTTAACTACCATTGTTCATTATGCGTATATGCTTTAACTGACGTTGCAATTGACAAATATGTGTTACTTGTATTGTAAGAAAAAACACATTTTTTTTGACAGTTCTTCTGAACCGATTTTTTTTCCAGACTTTATGCACGTTATTTGATAGTAGCTTCTCTTACTTACAAATAGAACTGTTGAAGTTGTATCAATTCGGGTCTAATTTATTTCTACAATTCAGGAGAACAATGCATGCCGTCAATTTAGGGATACTTTTGCCTTTCTGACACCGGGCTATTTTAATCTCAAATGGCGGGCCTGGAAGAGTTAAAAAAGAAATTGCAGCCATTGTTTGACGCTGATAAAGGATTGCCAGGTGGATTGGCATTGGATCCATGCGACTCATATATGGTAATACGCTTTAAAGAAATTGCTTGTATGACAATTGCAAGATGATACTATTTGGATTTAAATCCCCAAGCAGCACTGGGACTTTATTTTTATAATTCATAAATTTCAGAAAAAAACACTCTTTCATTTTGCTTATAAATCTCAGAACAGATACAATATAATTTTTCTTCTCTGTTGCTACCGAAGAGATCTGGAAATAGATGATTAAGGGTGGCAGACCATTGGTAGGGGCTTGCCAATGTTTGGGATAGTTTCCAGTCACTATATCCAGAAATGGAATTGTGAATCAAATCTGCTGGCTGATTGGCTGGCTGGTTCTGATCCTATATTAAGGTTTGCTAAATGAATCTGTCTAGGAGAACGAACCCTTGATATAATTAGATGATAAATGCGCGTATGTTCATTTTTTTTGATTTATATGCATATATTATCCTAATATAGTATTTGAGAAGGCAAAATAAAGACACACGAGCAGTTCAGCTCCTAAAATGAAATCCAAATAAGGGCATTTGATTTGACAAGGACCAGTACATCTGCTATGTCACGTTCTGCTAAATGTCTATGGACGGTTCAATAGTGGATTATGGAAAATGGATTTTTTGAATCAGATAAAAATTGTGTAAGAGAATCATGCATGCATTGAACCTTCTAATTCCTTCGTTTTTACAGATTTGGAATGATGTCCAAGAAGAGCAGACCTTTTTGTGTGTTAATTCAATTTCTACTTAATAATGGGTGTAAAGTAAAGTTTTGGGAGAGTATTGTGCAAACAAGTCGGCCATTTCGGTGACCTCCTCTTGCCTTTACGACTTAGCAATGGACGGAGTAACGATGAATATAAACTATGAAACACAGGAACGTATATGCCACGCTATATTTATATGGTATTGCGCAGATATTTCTTTTAATTGATCTAGACCTCTCAGATGTTTCCGAGAGGTCTAAAGCATATAATTAGGAAATTCCATTAAAAAAATTTGATTTTTCTGTGCTCAACCCCCCACATCTTTAAGGAGCAATTGTAGTTTTCCATGTTCAATTTAAGTTGTAGTCCCAGTGTCTTCAGTGTTGGTTTTAGAGATGTAGAAGACTATGGATTGGAGATGAGATCCTAGAGGTAAGTTCTTAGTTAGAGTATTCAACTTAAGGGGAATGGTAATGGTTTTGAAGCTTCTTGTAGGGAATTATGATGGGAGAAGTTTCTCGAAGAAGTTGATCAAGATTTTCCTGCGGAATATCACTGAAGACAGTTAGTCTTTCCCAAGGCTGCATCATGCCTCTCTTTTCTGTGGAGGGCAGCCTGATATCATTGAGGTTTTTTTTTTTTTTGACCCAGAAAATTAAATCATATGGAGTTCTATTCCTTGCACCTTGGGTATAAGATGTCCGGAAGAGTATATGACAATGTGCTAGTCAAAGAGTCTCCTACCTAAGACATTGCCTCATGGCCGAGTCAGGGAGGAGGGCATATGAGTGAAATCAAAATATATTTTGAGGCAATTGCGAAAAAAATAATCGGTCCTGTCAACTCAGTTTCATAGAGGGGGATAAAATGTTTCCTTACAAATCCTGCAAGGAGGAACTTAAACTCGTTCCTGGCTGCACGCTAGTTTCTGCTTAAACTAGTCTTTCATTTTGTTGTGCTATGCCTAAGCTATCAGATGGATGGATTGAGCTCTACTGAGTCTACTTCCTAGTGTTTGTGGGTTTCTCACTGAACAGCTCCAAGCCGAGTTCTGTACTGGCTATTAAGTTTTATGTTTCTATAAGCTGTGCTATTCCTCCATCTTAGAAGAAATACTATAGAGGGATTTTAGCATCTCTCGATTGTTATTTTGGCTCCCTAATTATAGTGATATTTTTTCCATCCTAAACTCACGATTTTGTCGTTGGATTTGCCCAATAACTAGAGCACAGTATGAGAGTTGCTCGCACCAATGTCTAAAGTGACACTCCTTAGTGACCGTTTCTTTCTAAAATATATAAGGTTGATGACTGGCTGTAAGCGTTGGTGAATCATAAAGCATGTCAACCTCGCCATCTTTAAAGGACTATGCACTTTTTAATGCTTTCTGTCTAGTCATTGGTACTGATGTGAAGTTGCATATTCTATCTTGCTGCAGAGCTTTCGTAATATGACATTTTTTTTTTTCCTTAAAGCTCTCAGATGGGAGTACAGTGAATTTATTGAGCCAATCCTATGGTGTTTACAACATCAATGAGCTTGGCTTGCAAAAACGCACTGGACCTCTTGATGAACCAGATGCTGGTGAAAGGACATATCGATGTGCTTCCAATGAGATGCATGTATTTGGAGCCATAGGGTATGGGGCAAGCAGTATCGTCCAGAGGGCTATTCATATACCTGTTCATCGAATCCTCGCACTGAAAAAGATAAACATATTTGAAAAGGTTGATCTTCTTCCTGCTGCGATTTTACGATGGCATTCACTGGAATATTAATCTTCAGATTCATTGAATGTATTATCATCTTATTTACCTTAGTTTTATTTTCAGCCAAAAAGCCAGGAGTCTGCAACCTGATGTAGCCCATACAATATTAGAAATTTGAGCAATCCTACAACTGTTGCTTGTAGACCCTTTTAATTTTCGATTTTTTGTGCTTCTTATTTCTTTTGAAGGCTTTAACCATCTGTTTAGAGTATTCAATGAAACTGGCATCTATTTTGATTGAATTGACTTCTTTAAGCACAAATTCAGGTTGCCGTCAAGTTGTACATGCAGTTGTTCTTTCTCTATAAAGACTTATAGTCTTTAACATATAGAACCTTGGTTTTATGTGCTAGGTCTGACAGGGCCTTTCTAAAGGCAAATATGTTGAGATCACTTATTTATCTCATTTTCCATTAGACCGTTGGAAGTTTATGTTATCATGGGGCCTTTTGTCTATTCATAGCACTTTTGGGAGCAGAAGCAGTTTCTTCTTTCTTGTAAAAAGAGTTGGGTTTTTTGGTACATCTGGCGTAAAGTCTTTTCTTAACATCATTTATCTGCCTTTTCAAGGAAAAAAGACAGCAACTTCTCAATGAGATAAGGACGTTGTGTGAGGCGCCTTGTTATGAAGGGCTTGTGGAGTTTCATGGAGCATTTTTCACCCCTGATTCAGGGCAGATCAGCATTGCATTGGAATATATGGATGGAGGTTCACTTGCAGATATCTTGAGGGTGCGGAAATTTATTCCAGAGCCGATTCTTTCATGTATGGTTCAGAAGCTATTGCACGTAAGAGCTAGCTGAAGTTCGATTACTCTTTTCAGTCTGTTTAAAGAAGTTTCCAGACCATGGTTTTGAGCTACTTCTGATTTGTAGGGATTAAGCTACTTACATGGGGTAAGGCATCTAGTTCACAGAGACATAAAGCCTGCAAATCTACTAATAAATCTCAAGGGTGAACCAAAGATAACTGATTTTGGGATAAGTGCTGGATTGGAGAACTCTGTTGCTATGGTATGCAATAAATCTCATATGCATTTGTCTTCTATAAATTTGATTTTTCTTTCATTTCATTTATTTTAGTTTAGTAACTTTAAGGACATATGTTCATCCTATTTGACGAGCATCTTTTGTTCATGTTTCTTCCTTTTCATTCTTGGCATCACGACCATCTGGTATAAGTTTGCTTAACATTTCTTTGAATGTGATCCATCAGTGCGCTACATTTGTTGGAACTGTAACGTACATGTCACCTGAGAGAATCAGGAACGAGAGTTATTCCTATCCTGCTGACATTTGGAGTCTCGGTATTGCTTTATTTGAGTGTGGTACTGGTGAATTTCCGTATGCTGCAAATGAAGGCCCTGTTAATCTCATGTTGCAGGTCAGAGAGAGATTATTTTTATTATCATGTATTTCTCTGGATTATTTTTATTTTTTCTACCATGATTTTATTTAGTGCACTGCATATGGTATTTTTTTTCTGAAGAGAAACATTTAGAGAGCATTTTCTAGTTTTAAGCTGGGAAACTGACTGGGCTCCTTTTCCTTGGCTGCTTTTGCTATCCATTGATTTCTTTCCAATTCTCGCTCCATCGGATTTACACTAACCATATTGGAGATATTCCTCTTCCCTTCTTTTATGTGACGTGATGGGAGAAACAACAAAGGTGTTGTGCTAAAGTTTGAGCAGAACCTTGTCTTGTACTTGGCAAGGATAGGCCTGCCTGAAATATGAATGAGGACCTCAAGTTGAGGCTTGGAGATTACTGAGAAGCAAAGAAATGTTAGGGTTTAGAGATGATGTGGTGGATTCATGTCCCTGGACCAGATGACAGGTCTTTGACATTCCAAGGAGACTGATTTAGTCTTCTTTGGTGGGGGTGTATATTGGTTGTAAACTATAGTATCCTGAAGAAAATAATTGCCAAGTTAAAGGACAAGATCACTTGGAAGATCACTCGTAGGGTTTACACCACTCAGTGTTATAGCTCCAGAAATCTTCTCCAACCATCAGTGCAAGAACATTTTGTTACCCCGAGTGTTGTCAAATATTTCCCTGAATTTGTCCAAATAAATATTTACTTCCTTTTTTCAATTGCATAAAAGCACAACGGCAAAAGTATAACTCCAAATCAATGAGTTACAGGTCTTCATTAGGGATTTACTACGGTTTCTAAGGTCCATCAGAAATTTATTCATTGTTATTATGTTTCTTAGATGTCTACTTACCGAGGCTCACTCAGTTGAAAGAGAAATTGGTATCTTTGGTATCGTAGTCATTGTTGTAATAACTCACATCTCATGCAGAAATTTAGAACCTTCCTTCCTGACTAGTGCAAAATGTTCCGTCCAGATTGGAAAATATGTATCTATTTTCTCTAAGAAAGAAGCGTTTAAGGAAAACCTTTTCATGACCCGTGGTATGTCTCCACTTTATTACCTATACAATATTGAACAAGTTGCTTGATCTGCTATTACTACTTGGAAACTGAATTCCTGACTGGTTGGAAATGGAGCCTCCCTGGTGAGTATTCACAACTTCGTGGTGTTTTCATCCAGACCGTAGGATCAGCGAAATTCCAAAAAAATAGAAAATTGAGAAGAGAATACAGAAAAATCGTATAGAATACCATTGTACAAACATTTCATTCTTCTTGTAGAGTAGTCGACGTCAAGGGTGGATAGGGTTACCAAGAACCCTTAGGCAGATGGACACTGAAATGCTCCATGCAACAGAGGATGTTGCTGATGTTAGTTGATCTCTATGAGAAGATCTAAATTTTCCTGTCGCCAAAATGTGCCATGAAATCAAGAAAAGTTGGAAAATAGATGTTTTGGCATTTCAAAGAATTATTTTTATTTTTGAGCATACAAATTTGTCAACTCTCATTCCATCTGCTGGTGCATCATTTCCTCCGATGGCAGATTTTGTATGATCCATCGCCAACTCCTCCAGAAAACTCATTTTCTCCCGAGTTTTGCTCATTTATAGATGCTTGCCTACAGAAGGATGCTGATGCAAGGCCGACAGCTGAGCAAGTAAGTGAAGCCTTGCATTTTAATTAATTTTTTTGAAAGGTGGATAACAATTGCTCCACGAGCATCATCCAAGCTATGTAATTGGTCAACTCCAAGTTTGTCTAATGCAATGTAAAATATGGAATCAAGCTTTTCTATCCATTTGACACACTCAATTGGTACTTCTGGCGAATTATCAGGAGCATGAGCAAAAAAATCAGCTTATAAAGTTAATCAGAGTATTATCTAGCTTCCTATTCCGAGGATACAGGCAGGGTGACTTTTGCTTTCCAAAAAAAATTTCATGATACATAATGATCATATTGGACAAAGTCAATGCCCCATATCCTCAATATTCTCATTATTTATCATGAAATTCATAATTCATGCCTAGGTAAGATACAACTATATGGGCACTTCAACATAATTCAACGCTAATAAAGCTGCCAGGAAATGTGTGGATAAATACCGGGGTGGTGCATGTGGTGCTGAAGATCTTAGGAAAAATCCCTAATTTCTTGAAAGTTAAGTGATTATCTGTGCCTCAATTGCGTAGATTCCATCTTAATATGGCCAATACCCTTTTGAAGAACAGAGTTGTCTCCTTCTTTTGTTTCTGGCTGTTCATAACTTCTTACAAGGAACACTGATCCGATTCACCCATGGTCGATTCCCTTCACACACACAAATATTGCAGCTATTGGCGCATCCATTCATCAGGAAACACGAGAACACAAGAGTAGATCTCGCTGCATTTGTCCGGGGCATCTTCGATCCAACTCAGAGATTGAAAGAATTAGCTGATGTGAGCTCCTCTACTAATCACCCTTTCTCATCCTACCTCCACTGGAATCCTTCATACATTTATTGCTATTTTTGCAGATGTTCACAGTCCACTACTACATGCTTTTCGATGGGCCCGACGACCTCTGGCCGCACATGAAGACCTTCTACAACGATCACTCAACGTTCAGGTTGGTGCCCTATCTTAACACTACAAACCCCAAAACAGTATGGCCTCTGGGGATCTCACCAATGGACTGGCCTGGTAGCTTCTCGGAGAAGGCCTCCGTCGGCTCGGACGACATCTTGGCAAGATTATCAAGCATAAGGAGTGCCCTGGTGGGGAGCAGGCCGAATGAGAGGCTTGTGCATGTGGTGGAGAAGCTCCAGTGCCGCCCTCATGGCAATGATGGAGTGGCCGTCCGGGCCTCTGGGTCATTCATTGTGGGCACCCACTTCCTGATCTGCGGAGACGGGGTGCAGGCCGAGGGCATGCCGAGCCTCCGGGAGCTGCTGCCAGATATGGCCGGCAAGCGGCTGGGGACTTTCCGAGAGCAATTCACTGTGGAGCCAGGGGGCACCATCGGCTGCTTCTTCGTTGCCAAGCAGGAGCTGTACATTCGCCAGCCGTAGAGAACTACTGCTTACTACTAACGAGGTTGACACTAAGAAGACTCCTGTAGATGAACACATGGTATCGAGTGAACCCTTGGAACTCGTTTATCCTGTCACTAATGAGTAAGAATGTGAGATAATGTTCACAAGATCGAATCTTGCATATCCTCATTTGTGACATTTTATTTGATGTGGAGTACTTGCTCCTTACCCTTCTGGGAAAGTCACCCATTTGAGGGGAAAGGAGAGCAACAAAATGAGGGAGAAGGGGGTCGAGGCCAAGTAATCACTTATTGAATGATGTGGGTCGGTCTGAGTCTAAATCTGCAGTGCAGCGGCGATGGAGCCAGCAAGGCTGAGGACTTCGAAGGGCCGCTTGTTCTTCACCTCCTTCACTGTGAGCGGGCAGGAGTCCGTTATCCAGAAGAAGCTCAGGCCCTCATTTGGGCCAACTGGCAACAAGAAACAGAAGGGGGTTGGTTAAACCGAGTGCATCAAGAAGTTGTTAACGCCTGAAAAGATTTGATTGGGTGGTGAATGATATCTGAGAACTATCTGTTTTTACATGAACAACATTCAAGTGTGGAAGAAAACTATGGGCTCTGCCCGACTGGATAAGAAGCCCATAAATGGCTGAAAATCAGGTTTCTCTTTTTCCGGGAATTAAATATATATATATATATATTTTGTTTTACTGTTTGATTATCTTTCCAAGTGGGTAAAATGAAGCACTAATAATAACCTAACAAAAAAATAGTGGAAATAAGAAAAAAACTTAATTATGTAAGCTAATTTGTTAGAAGCAAGATATCCCTGAATGAGAGGGTTCAAGATTATAATAAACGTCAATAATTGAAATAAAAGGATCTGTGATTTGTTTTTTTAAAATCCCTGAATACAAAGCTGAAGAGAAGAAATTTCTTCACAAGATCTCCACTGCCCTACTCTCAATTGGAAAATCCTTCTCAGTGAGCAAAACTGATACTAAATGTAACCACTTTAGTGAGCCATTATGCTTAATCCTTACCAACACAGCAAATTTCCATTTATATCAAGTTAATAATAATCCCTTGAAGTCATATCACCTCATATATCTATCATTAGTAGAGGATGACTTAGGCTGAGAAAATATGACTAAAATTTTCGGTAAAAAAAAATCTCATAAAATTTTAACTCAAAATGTTAGTACATGAAAAAAGTTTTTCTTTTACAGTAAAAAAAAAATTAAAAATGAACTAAGCAGAATGAGAAAAAACCAACATACTCGGTTTATAAGAGCATAACATATGCATAATCATAA
Source organism: Spirodela intermedia (assembly GCA_902729315.2). NCBI lineage: Eukaryota > Viridiplantae > Streptophyta > Magnoliopsida > Alismatales > Araceae > Spirodela > Spirodela intermedia. The sequence continues at coordinate 2,054,659 of LR746269.1, read as the reverse complement.
GAAGAATGTTATTTTACAAGTCCAATTATTAAATCAGTTGAGAGAAATTCATGAATATGGACATTTCTACACTACAGAATGGGCTAGACCAAAATTATCCACTTGAAGAGGCTGTTACCTCCGTTGTCATGCTGAAACCGTTCCCATGACCTGTTAGGGAAGATTCCATGTGTCACATAAGCGCTGATTTTCTTAGCCCCATGAGCAGCCAATACTTTCTGAAACGTTAGAGACAGTCTTAGAACAGCTCAAACTCTCAAGTTGGAAGAAGCCCACTGAAAAACAACGGCCACATGAGCCTCATTACACTGCCTTGAAAACTGGATTCATATCGTGTTTTTTTTCTGAACATGGCAGCAGTGTTCTTCACTTAATGCAGAGGTCGGTGAGCTTTGGAGACATTTCCAAAAAAGGATATTAGGGTACCTGACACTCGATCAGCGTACCACCGGATTGTACTAGATCGTCAACTATAACAACATGACGACCTCTGGGATCTCCCTCCTTGAGACGTACGATCCTCTGATCTCCTTCCCGAACCTTTGTGCAAATAATCTGCAAGTTCCTGATTCACTCTGAGTAAAATTTGCACAGCGAGAGGGGAATAATGGCTCTGAATGAAGCAGTGCTCAGCTATGGACAGTACTGTTGGGAAATGCTGCAGCAGTGTATTGAATCTCTTCCATGCACCATCATCTGGGAAAGCTATCGATATCTGGAGATGGCAGATTCACGAATGAGGCACGGGTCTAGCAAACCATTTCTAGTTATAATTGGAAGAAACTCGCACCATGCTCCTTAGGAGTAGACTGAGATACAGAGTGAAGCAATCTCATCGGGTTTTTACCTCCGGACAGAGAAATTTATGCTAAAGGAAGAGTTCGATCGTTGCCGGGTTCTAGAGAACCTACATTGTCTGAATCCGGAAGCTCTTGAAGCCTGTTCATGAGTAGAGGCACTCCACTCTCGAAGCATGGCAGCACGTTATCCCCAAAATAGAATCTCTCCTGAAGAGGACGATAGAGCCGCAGAGCAAAGAAGTCAGAGGATACTCGACCTTACATGCAGTAACACCAATGGAAATGAACTCCAAGTGAAGAACCTGGAGGGCATGGATGTCGTAGATGACGAGGCTGGTCGGTCCGCCCCTGGAGATGGGTATGCTGGAGAGAATCCTTGCCAGTGTGAATGCGGTGGCAACGTCGCCCTCCTCCTCCATCCTCTCCGAGGTGCCGGTGGGGAAGAAGGGGAGGACGACGGTGAAGGAGGAGATGAACAACCTGGGCAGCGCGTAGATGACGGAGAGTTGCTCGAAGATTACTCGAGGCGAGCTGAAGGATGCCAAGAAGGCGACGTGTTGGCCCCGTATTCCCTGGCCGTTGGGGATGAACAGGTTGGGGAAGCCGTCCTCAAAGGTCCTGCGGAACAGAAATCGAACAAGGCGGAGAAAGTATTACTAGAATCACACAGAAAGAAAAAGGAATCAGAAGAAAGGAAGATCTGCTCAGCGAATCCAGCGACCTCCAATTGATGCTGCGAAGTTCAATGGCATCGCTCTCGGCAGCGACGCGTTCGGCTAGGGCACGTGTTTCCTCGCAGAAGAAGAGGCAGACGGTCTTCCTCGACCTCTTCGGGGGCAAGGAGAAGGCCACAGACGGTGCAACGGCGGGGCTCAAAGAGGAAGAAACCGCCAAGTGAGTGTCAGAGGAAGAGGACGACGACGAGGACGGAAAAATCCGGAGGTGATGGGCGGCGCTATCCTTCTCGGACGAGAACCCAATCCCGCTCGCCAGCTCCCCGCGGATCCGGCGAGTCCCAGGGGCGCTCTCCCGCCCATCCTCCCGCTGCCTAGGAAGCAGAAGCAAGGACTGGCCGGAAAGCGCCGCCGGGGCTCTGCGTTGGAGGGTGGAACCTGGTTGCGGAAGAGGGATCCGACAAGAGAGAGCCGCCGCCATCTGGTCGCCGGCGACCAAGGGGGGCAGCGTCGGAGAAGTTTATGAACTTCTCGTCTTCCCGAAATGCCCCCTGCTCGCCTGGAATGAGCTCCCAGGCCACCAACCCCACTCACGTGGAGGTTTACGCGGCGCCAGGCAAAGAAAAAGTCCTCTCAAAACGCCGCCGGTAGGTCCCGGCGAGGAGGGAGAGCGGCCCAGTCGACGGAAACGTGGGACATTGGGGTCGCCTGCTAGAGATGCTGCAGAGAATCCCCTGAATGAGCATCGAGGTGAGAGGGAGGAAGAGGGGAGAACGGGCGAGACGGAGGAAGACAGTCATAAACCCCGAAGCTCCGGGGGAGACCGCGGTAAAAAGACTCTTTTTTTCATAAGAAAAATGCATCATCAAAAGTTTTTCTCTCCATTTTTAATCAGATCATAACAAAGTGCAGTTTTTTGGGTGAAAAGTGGCTTGCTGTCTTGATAAAACATTGAAAAGCTGAAATTTCAAAAGAGTTTGTTCAAAGAATTACGAAAAGGGTGACCATATTAGTGAATAAAGGAGGAATCATAGAAAGTCATAACACTTCATCTCCAGTCCCCATTAAGAAAAAACTCTGGATTCCTAACTTAAACCTTGGATATTGATGTGGAGGATCATTGCAACAAGAATACATGCTTTCATGTTATTTTTACTTTAAAGATATCATGTTATCACTATGCTTTAAGTTGTGCCATATAAATTCAGCAACTTTGTCAAAGAAAAATTTAAAAGAGGAAATCAAAGTTCGAGACAACCGATAGAGAGAAATTATAAAATCATATGATCTCCATGATGAATATTCCAGTAATGACTATGACAAAGGAAGGGTACTTAACGAGGATGGAGTGATCATATTTTGTTAGACATTCACCACCACCATTATGATATTTTTACCACCATATTTTGAAAGTACTTCAGTGAAGTTGACTAACACATCCTCTTAACCTACTTTGAAATCTGAAAAGGTTGCAATAGACTAATTGGGGGGAAGAGTCTATATCTTATTTAGTTGATAAGTTGAGCATTAGAATATATAATCCTTGGTTTGTCATTTTATCTATTTCTAGAATATTGTCTTCAAAAAAGCCAATTATAAATATGAATGAATCACATGTGTCCACTGATAATACCATCATGATAACCTTTGAAGGTGTAGGAAATAAGGATGAGTGAGAAGCAAGGACAACTAAACATTTATGAAGTAACATTCTTTGACAAAGTGAATATTGTGATGGTGTGTATTCTCTACATGCCAAGGCCTTGACTATCTTCGCAAGGTTTCTCTTTTTATTATTTTAAATGAAGACATGTAATACCACCTCTAATTTGACCTCAAATTTTTTTACTATCCTCGATAAGGCACTGATGTATTTATTCTCTAATCCCTGCTTACATTAAATTTTAAATTTAAGATGACTTTAAACCTACTTCTGATAATTCAAGACAATATTTGATTACTTCAATACAAAATTCAAATTAATTTGGTTAGTATCAATCATAAATCATTGAGATGCTAGTTAGTACTTTTATGCTTCCTAGTATAATTATCATAAGTTCTTATTAGTAATTCAACTTTACCTAGTTTTTTTCTAATAGGAGTTGTTTGGAATGCATATATTTTGTAGCACGATAACTCTACTTTCTTATCTATAGGAATCTACCTCAACTTCAGTTTTAGAGTGAAGTTGGTTACTCTTGTTTAAGATAAGGTCTCTTTAAGGAGTTGGAAAAATAATTGTACTGCTTTATCCCACTTTTAAGTATCTATCTTAAGTCATCATGTTAGAGATTGGATTATTATCTCAAAGTGGATTATAATTTACAAGAATAACATACAAGTTTGAAAAATCCCTCTAATTTGCAAAAAGTTAAAGGTTAAGGTCATTAGAACATAATTTTAACCTTACCATGACCACTTAATCAATAAACACCGAGAGTGCGAGATAACAATCTTCCACTACCCAAATCGGCCTTTTTTGATGCCTATACATAATAAATTATCTTCTTACTATCAGAATACCTATTCCACATGTTGGATGTGTGATGTTATTGAGTTTCTATAGATGAGTATACTATTGAAGAGTATCAAAATAAAGTTTTGAAGGAAAAATCTAAAATCTTGGTTCACTACTATTTCATGTGTTCTGGGTTCATTGGAAAAACCCAAAATAGACAATGATGACTTATAATGCCTTTCATGGGTTCAAAATGACTTATTGTACACATCTTGTTCAATCATCCTTATTTGATGATATCTTGATTGTAAGTCTAATTTGAAAAACATGGTCATCCCATGTAACTCATCTAAGAAATACTTAACATTGGGCACTAGGAACTTGCATAAAATCATAACTTAACTTAACACTATGTAGTCTACACAAAATCAACATTCACCATTCTTCTCTTTGATTAAGAGGGTTTGACTAACCAATGGGTTGATTGACAATTTGATGAAATTGGTGGAGCTCATATTTTATACTAGTTTCTTGATGATGCTTTTCTAAACATTTAGATATTGATAAGGTCATATTTTGACAAATTCAATGGTTAGTCAATATCATATTGATGAGATATGGGTATTGGCGTCATGAATAGTTTTAAAAAAAATCTACTAAAACTATTATATAAAAGAGAATTACATTAAAAGTTTTTCAATTGGTGTCTTAATCTCAAGGAGATATAACTAGAGGAGGCTGATTGAATCTTTTCTGTTGTTGTAAAGAAAATTTAGTAAATTTACAATTTATAAATGCTGAAAATAAGCTAATTTAGAGTAATTTAATTTTATAGAGGTTTTCTAAGTTGAACGTAAGGAAGATTAAAAAAATAGTTAATTATATTTATAATTTCTAGTTGATAGATTAACTTTTTAGATTTTTTTATTATAAAAATTAATAAAAAATAATTTTGAAATAAAAAATTAGAGATTATGACATCAGCTTATGAAAAACACCCCCAAATTTTATACATGGATTTGTATTTCTCAAAATCAAAGTTAAAATACTTTCAAACAAACTTTGATTTAAAAAGAGAAATTATTTATAACACAATTTGGAATTGAATAAAACTTTTTATAAATTAAAAAGAAAGTAAAATCATGTAAAGATTCATGTTTTACAGAAGAATGGATGGAATAGTCGATGATTGAATTTTTGACCGAATTTGACCAAATTTGTGCAGGCATGGTGCACTAAATAGATTCCTACACAATCTCTAGTTGATGAATGATGATCCCAACAACTATCAATTGCTAGAATCGATTGACGGTAGTGGTTTAACTCCGAAGGTGTTGTACCATTTGGAGAAAGATCATTGGAAATTTTTTTTCACCGTTTGTGTTGAGCAAAGAATGTGATGAGTTAGTATATGAAGTTCAACTTGCATAATAATTGAATTATAGAGAAATCAAGATAAAATCTATCATTTGTATTGGATGGATGATTTGGGCGAGTTTGATGTTCGTCATTGTAGGAGGAGAGAGAAAATAGTTGTGAGGAGTGATAGATTGATCAAAAGATGCCCCATTCTTCTTCCCCCAGCATTTTTCCATCTTTTTGTGCATTAATTTCGTCGATTTCATCAAATCATCCACCATACTTCTTGCTAAATTTGTTATGTTTGTTGTTGATCTGGAAAACCTAAAAAAAGAAATTAGTCTCATATTTTAATTTATTATATTATATTATTATTTACTATAATAACCTCAAGAAAATTCAAGACAATTCAAGAAAAATTTAGAAATAAATACAATGAATATAGAAGAATTTTGATAATAATAGTGATTATTGGTATAACCTATCAAAATAATTCATGGTCAATTTCATCATATAATTTCTAGAAATTAGCAATATAATCATATAAATAATTTTAATATCATTTTTTACTTCTTTACTAAGAAGGTAAACACAACTCTCCCTAATGAGTTCCAAAGATTTATAGTTTAAAAATGACCCTCCAAACTTGTTTCTATTTGTGCTCTTGTTGGTGGATGAGACAAGATGAGTTCTTTCTATCCTCATTGTGAGTTCCTCTAAAAAACCCAAAGATTGTCATCATGAGGTCTTGCCAACTTAGGGTTTCCATCTTTCTTCCATTAGCTGCAGCATCTTCATGAATTTATAAAGCCCCACTAGCTTGAACATTTTCAACTCTAAAATAATTGCCTCTAATCTTTTGATAAACATATTTTACATAATGTACTTGGAGATTTTATGTAAAGATATGAATAGGATCTTTAAATCATGCCTATAGTCAGCCACATTTCCTCATAATTGATGTTGAGAAACTTGCAATAAAGGTTTGTCTGAGCTAGCCTATGAGCAATTATATCTTCAAGTTGTGCTATTACTTGAATGAGTGATGACAATTGGTCTAAATGAATCATAGAAATACATCCTCTTTGGACCCATCATTATTATTTGCATCTTATCATGCTTGGGTGATTCATTGATAGTGAAGTATAGTTCTCTTTGAACTAGTTAATCATCAGACCTCTCTGTAATAAAGTGGAATGTCTAATGGACAATCTTGATCTCTATTTGTGTATAGATCATTAAACTAGTTGTTATTACTTTCCCTTTCTTCTCATGTTATAACCTTGACCTTCATTTGATTTTTCTATTGTATTAGTTGACTGAACATATGATGCAACAGTAATGCTGAAGATAAATAAGACTACTTGAATCCACAAAGCTTTGATCTTGGGAAAGAAATCAGCCTCTAAATTCATAGGTTCAGAGTCTTCAACTCTTGAATTCACAAGGGGGTGCTTGAATCCACAAGCAAGAGGGAAAGGTTCTTACAATAGAGAAAATTAATTCAACTAAAAAAGTGAGTACTTTCAGTTACAATGGGAGCCTTTACTCCTTAAAAGAGGCAAATGAGGTTGAACACTCCTTAAAAGAGGATCTTGACAAATTCTGGGTATAGAGTGTGAACTAATTCTAAAATGACTTAAAACAGTCTCTAATAGATTGAGATCTTAGTCATATCCTCTAAAAATACTCTAATTAACTCTAAAAGGACCTAAAATAGACTCTAATAGGTTGATATACTAAACAGATTAAGTACAAACTCTATTAGTTAGAGATCTTGAATAGATCTTAGGTATAGATTGAATAATATTAAAGTCTTTTTTAGAAGGAAAGAGACATATAGTACCATCTAAAAGTGAAAGGACATAAAGTAGAAAATAAATATTACTTTTCAGACTTCCAACCTAATAGAGACATATGTGGGCTCCTTTTTTAGCACTTCTAAATTATGACCCAAATTTAAGATCAGTGGGTCCAAATTCAAAGTTGAAACTTCAACTTATATCTTGGGCTACATCAATCTCTCCTTCTTTAAGAAAACTTGACCCCAAGTCTTCATTTGAATCGTCGTAGTACTCATATGTCACTAACATTGAATGTGGGTGAAATGATCATATTTGGTGGGAGCTCAATGAGATATGCATTGTCATTGATCTTCTGTAGAACTTGATATAGTCTATTTTTCTTTAGCTTTAACTTATTGTAGTTACTTGTTGGGAATCATTTTTTACGAAAGTACATCATCACTTTGTCTCCAACTTCAAATATCTTCTTTCTTCTTTTTTTATCTGTTGCTATTTTATATTTCTCAGAATTTATTATAATATTGTGTATCACATCTTTATGAAGCGTTTTGATATGATCTACCATATTGTTTGCAATAATATTAGTTCCAACTGATCTTGGTACTTGTAATAGATCAAATGAAATTATTGGAGGAAAATAATATACCATTGAAAATATAGATTGGTTAGTCGAATGATTAATCATCAAATTATAAACAAACTTTGTTTGAGCCAAAGCATAATTCTATTGTTTTGAATTTTCTCCTTAAATACAACAAATCAAATTGTCAAGAGTTCTATTCACAATTTCAATTGGGCCATCAATTTGTGAGTGACTAGTATTACTAAATTTTAAAAATGTGTCAAGCCTTTTCCAAAGAGTTCACTAGAAGTGAGATATAAACTTAGAATCGCTGTCAAAGGTAATTGACTTAGAAATTTCATGTAGACGAATAATTTATTTAAAGAAGTGATTGACTACTTGACTTGCATTATTTGTCTTTTTACATGCAATGAAGTATGCCATTTTTAAAAATCTATCAATGACCATGAAAATTGAGTCAGCTCTATTTTGTGTTCGTGGTAGGCCTAATATAAAGTCCATAGAAATATCAGCCCATAGACATTATAGAATAAACAATGGAGTGTATAGTCTAATATTTTTACTTTGTCTCTTGTAGGTTTGACAAATGTGACATTTACAAATAAATTTCTCTACATTTTGTTCAATTTGGGCTAATAATATTGCTCTTCAATTGACTATAAGGTTTTGTCTCGACCAAGGTGTCCTACTAAATCTAAAGAGTGTAATTTTCGTAGTAGTTTCTCCCTTAAAGAGCTGCAAGGAATACATAATTGTGTTCCTCAAAATAAAAAACCATCATGTAGGTGAAAATATTTAGTTGATATTTCAGACATATTAGATCATATATTATTGAGAAAAATTATTGTCATTTGGGTATAATTTCTTGAAATAATCAAATCATGTGATCTCCGCACGCAGGTTCACCAAACATGTTGTTTTTATACTAAGAATATTTGCAACTCGATTTAATTTCCTTGACTTGTGTTTAATAATGAAAGAAAAACGTTGAATGAAAGAAATCTATTTGACATGTATTCTATTATAGAAGTCTGATTTAAGAGCCTAATGATCAATATATAAAATAAACTCTCATTGAATCAAATAGTGTTCATATGTTTATAAAGTACAAATCACGACAGAAAATTCTAGTTCATTTGTTGTTCATTTTTTTCTTATATCGGAAAGTTTTTCACTAAAAAATACTATTGCCCAACCTTTTTGCGACAATACACCTCCAATGCCAACTATGGATGCATCACATTTCACTTCAAATAGTTTATTGAAATTTGGTAAGGTGAAAATAGAACTAGAACATAATTTCTCTTTTATCATGGTAAAACTTCTACTAGCTTCATCAATTGATTTAAATTTTTTTATATATATACATTCAATAACTATAGACATTATTGAGCTAAAATTTTAGATGAATCTTCTATAAAATGATGTCAACCCATGAAAGCTTTTAACTTGATGAGTTGTGATTAGTGCTAACTAATCTTTGATAGTTTTAATCTTTTCTTCATCTACTTTGATTTTATCTGCACTTACAACATATCCCAAGAATAACAAATTAGTAGTCATGAAATAAATATATAATTAATGTATAGTTTATTATGTCGTAACACTTTAAATACTAATATGAGATGTTTCATGTGTTATTCTTCCATAGTACTATAAATAAGAATGTCATTAAAATAAACAATAAAAAAATTACTAATAAAAGATTTCAGAACCTGATTCATCACTCTCATAAAGGTATTGGGGGAGTTTGATAAGCCAAAAGGCTTGACCAACAATTCATAAAAACTTGTCTTAATTTGAAAGGCAGTCTTCTATTCATCTCTTGGCCAAATTCAGATCTAATGATATATGTTCTTTAAATCAACTTTTGAGAAAATTTTAGAATCACATAACACATTTAACATGTTATCTAGGTGTAAAATTGAGAATTTATACTTAACTATGACAGTCAGAGATCTTGAACAAACTTTAGATATAGACTGAACCACATTAAAGTCTATTCTAGAAGAAAAGAGACATAAAGTACCCTCTAGAAGTGAAAGGACATAAAGTAAAAATAAATATTACTTTTCGGACTTCTAACCCACTAGTGACACATGTGGACTTCTTTTTCAGTACTTTTTAAATTATGGCTCAAATTTGAAGTTGAGACTTCAACTTATGTCTTGGGATACATCAACATACGCAAGAAAATTCTTCTAATAGATCAATGTGCCCTTGCATCTTGTTGGTGCATTCTTCTATTACTTCCCCACATTTTTCATTGAGTTCTGATGTCATTGCCTATATACTTTGACTTTAATATCAACTATTATTGGTCTAACTAAGAACATGTTTATTCAAGTAATGATATAAAAAAAATACGTGTGAGAATAGAGATGAGAAAAGAGTTGGGGCACCATAGCAGAAACCCTATTCACGTCGGAGATCTCCAGAGATACCCCAAATCTCTTGAAAGATCTAAAATACTTTCTCCATTCTCTTGATTTGCTCTTCTATCCTTTCAACTTTGTAATTTACATGCTTAAGAAAGAAGGGCTTGTATCTCTAAAGTAATGTAAATATGATTTTCATTAGCCTTGATTTTATAAAACTCACATGTTTCTCATGCTAACAAATGGATTTCAAGGAGATCCATACGAGAGGCAACTTACGTGCTTTATAGTACCCATATTTATTTCCTAGTTATTCGATTTGGTCCAGAAAACAGTTTCACATGGTGACCTCACTAATTTTAAGTTCCATTAAGTTCTCAGACGAACCTGTGCAATCCAAGGTGTTGTTGAAGCTGAGATTATAAGATAGTTTGTACATTGTATTTTATTAATTATACCATTTCTCCTTATTTGAAGATTATGGCTGGCCCATTTTTGTTGAATGATAACTTGCAAAGTAAATCCACAATGTTCATAAACTTCCACAAAAGAAGAAGATCCTTCATGCTTTCTTTCATCAATTTTTTCTGGAAAAATAATCATATGATTTCTAAAGGAGATCAGGTTCGTCCCAGTGCACGACGCTGCCCATAACGCGGAGGGGGTGGGGTAGCCCGTAAACGGGGACGGAGATGGAACGCAGCGTCAGCGGCGGCAAGGTCCAGATGGCGGCGGTCTGATTCGATGAACTGGTGGCCAGGTCGTGGAGGTGGCGGCGGTCTCAGTGGTCGACGCCGAAGCTGCTTGTTGGATTGCCACCAATCCACCGGCCAAAACTCGCCTCCTTCCCTCCTCAATCTGTTTTCAGCCAGGACTGTGGAGACCGATGCCGCCGTAGAAGCCAGGAGGATACAGAGGAGAGCGATGAGAATGCCAGCGCACTGCTCATGGCCGCCAGATCCTTGACGGAGAGGGAGTGACGTAGGTGAAGGAGGGCCAAGAAGTGCTGCTGGCATTGACAGCCGGGTAGCCGTATCTTATGGTTGGCGAGAGCCGTGGTTGGTGGAACGCCATTGTTGACCGTAGATATCACATCCTTTTGTTTTTTAATAACCTATAGAAAATTATTTAACTGGAATAAGAAGATATGCTGCTCATGTCAATAACGTCAACAAATTAGGAACCCCACGTCAATATTCTACAAAAAAAGTGCGGTAGGTAAAGCACGTGTGGACTCGTATCTTAGTCAAAGAGGAAGTCCTGGTCGAACTGATACACGTTTCAAACGTTGGGGGGAGGGGGGGCACCGAAAACTGACTTCGATGAGTCTACATCGAATAAGTTTCAACCGTAGTCAGTTTATGATATCCTTTACCAGCATGTTGGGTTTTCCATTTTCTAAAAGTGATTTTACCATTATGTCTTAAGGTATTGATAGTAGGTGTGCCAGTGAGAGTGTAGGCAATGAGAAAGCCTGCTGCTCTTCACAGAAGAAAAAACACGCTGATGTTCGCTAGAAAAAGGAGAAATACGCCGAAAGGAGGAGAATAACAGCGATAAATCTCTCATTTCATTTTGAAAACTAGAAAAGAACGATATCGTATTGCACTTCCTTCGTCAAATCAAGGCTGAGAAGAAGAAGAAAAGATCGATGTGAAGGAGATCGCACGGAAAAGGTAAATATGAACGAGGACAAGAAAGAGAAGTACGATCCATTTCATCTGCGCGGTTGCTCCTGATAGTCCCAACAAAAAGAAGAATGAAGAGGGAAGGAAGAGAAGCACAAAGAAGAGATAAAGATGAGAACCATTCGCGTAGAGCTGGAGAGTCGGACAAATAAGAAGCAGGCTAAGAAGAAGACGATGTTACAGCGTATGATGCTTTTTCGAAAGGCCTAAGGATGATTTATAATTGATAGATATGGCGATACAGCACCGTAGAACAGTAGATCTGATTAGGTTCTGAATCAAGAGACAACAGGTAGGCCGTTTAAAGGCCGCTGATAGATCGGGAACAATAACCGAAGAAAAAGGGGGGGGGGGACGTCGGAGAAATTTATGAATTTCTCGTCTTCCTGAAACGCCCCATGCCCGCCATGGATTGAGCTCCCAGGCCACCAAACCACTCACGTTGAGGTTTACGCGGAGGGAGGCGAAGAAAAAGTCCGCTCAGAACGCCGCCAGTAACGTGGGACTTTGGCCACCTTCTACGGACTCTGCAGAGAATCCACTGAATGAGCATCGAGATGAGACGGAGGAAGACAGTCTGTAATTGAGACTGACCCATGATTTTTCCATAGAAGAAGGTAATTGTTCATAATTCATTCGGGGTATTTTCCGTGCTCCATTTTTCGGTGAAGAAAAACATCTGTTCTTGTTCTTGGTAATCTGGTTTTGTTGGGAAGACGACGCTAATTGTGTGGACTCCGTCGTTCAGCCTGTGGGGACGGCGGCAGGAACTGGGAAGGTCCAACCTTGAAGCCAGCCGTGGCCGATCCCACTTACACGCCAGCCAGGTTCGAATTCTATTTATTTTTCAAACTGTTTCTCTCCTTCCTTCTCCGGTTTGCAATACAAACGTCGTGCATTTTCTCTCTGGTGTCTAGATTCTTGAAGGAGAAAATTAATAAGCTTAAAACATTGGATAACTTATAATTGCGCAACTAGAATGCTGAATTTTAACCTTAAACCCTTTATTACCGTCTTGCACTCCACGTTAGTATAGTTAACTATCAATTAGTACATTGATACGAAAAAATAGAAGAATAATCCACCTTCAGTAGTTCAAGCATCATGCCCTCGAATGGCAATAATTGTTGTACATTCATTTGTAGGTACAGCTGCATCATACAACTCGAGGAGCTGTGAGCACTGTAGCTGAAATCAGCGTATTAGATTAAGATCGGCAGTTGAGAAAAAAATCATGAAAGTTTGCTTCGATGCTGACTTACTTTCCACCTATTCACCATCATGTCTACTGTTGATCCCATTACATTTGCTATATACCATCATCAGATTAGATTAACTTTATGATTGGCATCTCTCTTGTAATACCCAGCATTTTCTGACTCACCAACTCAGTATGACTTTGTCTACGTGGTATCACGGGATGTTGGCCTGGATTAAAGGTTCTCGCGTTGCCACCAAGGCGATCTCATCTTAGGTCAGGTTGTAAACTCGTCGACGCGTTGAGGTTGATGGATAGTGTTCAGTTGTTAAAACGTCATAAAAAAAATATAGTAATAGTGAGCGGGAGCCAGAGAAAGAGAGAGAGAGAGAGAAAGAGAGAGTGAGAGAGCGAGAGAGGGAGGGAGGGAGACCACTTACGTATGAAGAAGATTGACCACTCGGTTTCGATTAGACCGAGGCCGCACCTAACGCGGACCCGCCTACTAAGGTATAGACCACGCTACAAAGGCTTCTAAGAAAATTTTAGACTGGGCTGAAGATGATTTGGGTCTTTTCAGGTAAACAGATATAATAAAGATATCCCATCCCTCTCTGATGGCATAGAGCCCCCGCTATGCACTGCACCAGCTATGGTTTCTTGTAGTCCAAGTCAGCTCTCACTACAATTTGTATGACGCCATCACTGACTTGATATATATAAAAATGGGTCAACGGTTGGGTCAACCAGGGCGGATCCCACAGGGACGACCGAGTGCGCTTTGGTGTCCCCTCCGTTAAGTTAGTGAACGTTGTCTCGCAAATTTTACCTTTAAATAAGAAGATTCAACATTGCACCTTAGAACAGGAGTGTCTAAAATGCATATCTTTTCTCATGCTATCAATCGTTTTTTTGGAGATCTGTAGGGCTAAGTAACTACGACTTGTTAAAAAGTACCTATTTTTCCAAATATCAGGTCTTTCTTAAATCGTCACCTCGCTATTTTGAAGTTTCTTCAAGATCTTGGACAAGCTCCCGCAATCCAAGGTGTTGATGAAGCTGGATAGTTCTTACTTGGTACTTTATGAATTATAGTATTTCCCATTTTTAGAACACTATGACTGACCATTTTTGTTTACTGATAACTAGTGAAGAAAGTCCCAAGGTTGGTAAACTTGCCGCAATAAAGGAAGCTTCTTTATTCTTCATGTTATACATTTTTGGTGACAAAACAATCATATGATTTTCCACTCTTGGTTTATTTTCGATATCTGGTTCGTGCCAGTCCACGTCGCCACCGATATCGCGGAGGGGGCGGGGGTTTCCCTCAACCTGGAACCGGTGGGGAATACGGCGGCACCTGCGGCGGACGTCGAGGCCGCCATCCGCGGCTATTCAGTGGCGGCCTGGAACGAGGAGCTGGCGGCGTTCTCCGCGGTCGACGCCCACGCCGTTTGTCGGAGTGCCACCAATCCACCGGCCAAATCGGGGTCCCTTCCCCCCTCAGTTTAACCACCGCCAGCGCTGAGCGCACCTTCTCGTGCTCGGGTCCGGCTGTGGAAACCAATACCGCCGGAGAAGCCAGGAGGATGCAGATGAGAGTGAGGAGGATCCCGGCGTCGCGCTGCATCGCCACCAGATTCTTAGGGGATAGAAAGCGGAGCTAGAGGAGAGGGAGAAGGGTAGTTCAGCCGACCAAGAAACTGCAAGACGGGATGAAGGTTATCAGCGGGGGAAGTTGTAAGGAGGGGATTTGTATCCCAGAGAAATGAAGGGATACTGAGATAGCGGGAGACGGGAAGAAATTATGTCACTAGGGGCGAGAAAGGGAGTGACTCACGTCGAAGGGGAAGGATGGGATGAAGTCGCCGGGACGAGGTGGGAGAGGGAATCTTACAGTCTGAACAGGGGGGGTGCGGTAGGACTTAAAAGTCGTAGTTGAGAAACAGACGAGAAAGGCAGATAGGCCACAGGTATGAAGAAGATTTACTTTTTAATATATATATTTGTTATATTATTTATTTAATGCTATATGCTAGATAACAATTAGTTTGTTATTATGTATTTATTATTTATTCATCTTATAATATATATAAATTATTATTAGTAAAATTAAAATTAAATATTAATTATAATATATAAAAAATATTATTAATAAAATTAAAATTAAATATTACTATTTTGATTTTGGTTGATTTGATAGTAAATGCTGCAAAAAAAATAAGGAAATAGTTGGAGAAGAAGAGGTAGAGAGCAATGTACACAACGAGGTAACTGGAGTGCAAGACGGTAATAAAGGGTTTAAGGTTAAAATTCAGCATTCTAGTAGCGCAATTATATGTTATCCAATGTTTTAAGTTTATTAATTTTCTCCTTCAAGAATCTAGACACCAGAGAGAAAATGCACGACGTTTGTATTGCAAACCGGAGAAGGAAGGAGAGAAACAGTTTGAAAAATAAATAGAATTCGAACCTGGCTGGCGTGTAAGTGGGATCGGCCACGGCTGGCTTCAAGGTTGGACCTTCCCAGTTCCTGCCGCCGTCCCCACAGGCTGAACGACGGAGCCCACACAATTAGCGTCGTCTCCCCAACAAAACCAGATTACCAAGAACAAGAACAGATGTTTTTCTTCACCGAAAAATGGAACACGGAAAATACCCTGAATGAATTATGAAAAATTACCTTCTTCTATGGAAAAATCATGGGTCAGTCTCAATTACAGACTGTCTTCCTCCGTCTCATCTCGATGCTCATTCAGTGGATTCTCTGCAGAGTCCGTAGAAGGTGGCCAAAGTCCCACGTTACTGGCGGCGTTCTGAGCGGACTTTTTCTTCGCCTCCCTCCGCGTAAACCTCAACGTGATTGGTTTGGTGGCCTGGGAGCTCAATCCATGGCGGGCATGGGGCGTTTCAGGAAGACGAGAAATTCATAAATTTCTCCGACGCCCCCCCCCTTTTTCTTCCGTTATTGTTCCCGATCTATCAGCGGCCTTTAAACGGCCTACCTGTTGTCTGTTGATTCAGAACCTAATCAGATCTACTGTTCTACGGTGCTGTAGCGCCATATTTATCAATTATAAATCATCCTTAGGCCTTTCGAAAAAGCATCATACGCTGTAACATCGTCTTCTTCTTAGCCTGCCTCTTATTTGTCCGACTCTCCAGCTCTACACGAATGGTTCTCATCTTTTATCTCTTCTTTGTGCTTCTCTTCCTTCCCTCTTCATTCTTCTTTTTGTTGGGACTATCAGGAGCAACCGCGCAGATGAAATGGATCGTGCTTCTCTTTCTTCTCCTCGTTCATATTTACCTTTTCCGTGCGATCTCCTTCACATCGATCTTTTCTTCTTCTTCTCAGCCTTGATTTGACGAAGGAAGTGCAATACGATATCGTTCTTTTCTAGTTTTCTAACTGAAATGAGAGATTTATCGCTGTTATTCTCCTCCTTTCGGCGTATTTCTCCTTATTCTAGCGAACATCAGCGTGATTTTTCTTCTGTGAAGAGCAGCAGGCTTTCTCATTGTCTACCCTCTCACTGGCACCCCTAATTATCAATACTTTAAGACATAATGGTAAAATCACTTTTAGAAAATGGAAAACCCAACATGCTGATAAAGGATATCATAGACAGACTATGGTTCAAACTTATTGGATGTAAACTCATCGAAGTCAGTTTCGGTGGCTCCCCCCACGTTCCTATCAGTTCGATCAGGACTTCCTCTTGGACTAAGATACGAGTCCACACGTGCTTTACCTACCGCACTTTTTTTGTAGAATATTGACGTGGGGGTCCTAATTTGTTGACGTTATTGACATGAGTTCCATATATTCTTATTCCAGTTAAATAATTTTCTATAGGTTATAAAACAACAAAAGGATGTGATATCTACGGTCAACAATGGCGTTCTACCAACCACGGCTCTCGCCAACCATAAGATACGGCTACCCGGCTGTCAATGCCAGCGGCACTTCTTCCCCCCTCCACCAACGTCACTCCCTCTCCGTCAAGGATCTGACGGCCATGAAGCACTGTGCTGGCATCCTCATCGCTCTGCTCTGCATCCTCCTGGCTTCTCCGGCGGCATCGGTCTCCACAGTCCTGGCTGAAAACAGGTTGAGGAGGGAAGGAGGCGAGTTTTGGCCGGTGGATTGGTGGCAATCAAACAAGCAGCTTCGGCGTCGACCACTGAGACCGCCGCCAGCTCCAAGACGCAGACCACAAGTTCATCGAATCAGACCTCCGCCATCGTGTTGCAGCTGACGCTGCGTTCCATCTCCGTCTCCGTTTACCGGTGACCCCACCCCTCCGCGTTATGGGCAGCGTCGTACACTGGGACGAACCTGATCTCCTTGGAAAATAAGCGCGAATTAGAAATCATATGATTATTTTTTCAGCAAAAAAAATGATGAAAGAAAGCATAAAGGATCTTTTTTTTTTGTGGAAGTTTATGAACATTGTGGATTTTCTTTGCAAGTTATCAGTCAACAAAAATGGGCCAGCCATATTCTTCAAATAAGGAGAAATGGTATAATTAATAAAATACAATGTACGAACTATCATTTAGTCTCAACTTCAGAAACACCTTGGATTGGCCAAGTTAGTCCGAGGACTTAATGGAACTTCAAATTAGTGAGGTTACCATGTGAAACTATTTTCTAGACCAAATGGAAGAATTCGAAAAGTAAATATCGTTACTTTGAGGTATGTTGTGATTGGGCCCCAACTGGCCTAACAGGCCTATTGTATCTCTCTTTCTTGTATGGCCTCTCCCTATATATAAATGGTAGAGGCCTCCTCTGTGACTCATAGCCTCTATCGTTACGCATGGTATCAAAGCCAGGTCGCCGGCTGATTGTCTCCTCCTAAGGCACACCGGCCTCGCGCAACCACCACCCCCGCCGGCTCTGTCTCCTCCAAGGGGCACATAGGCGTGTGTGCCTCACACAGCGCATCCGCTGTCCACACACAGAAAACCGTAGCTACGCAGTGGCCATGCATGCGCGTGTAGTGCACCACAGCAGCGCGCACACCGGCACCAACATCACACAACACACTTGGGGCACAACTTAATAGTCCCTCGAAAGTATTTTATGGGACAAACTACATGTCATGGGCGGCAAACTTCAAGCACTCTCTTCAGCCACATGGGAGGCTGTCATCTCTCACTAAGAATTCTACTGAGATGAGGAGTGACAAATATGATAAATAATATATGACAGACTCGGCCACCATTTTTTGGATTCTCAAGAGCATCACCTCTTACGTTGCGTGCGCACTTCCTCTTATTATCCTGGATAAATAAGTTTGAGAAACTCTAGAGTATATGTATAAGAACTAAAAGAATATCTACTGTATGGTGGAAGTCTATGAATAGCTCTTCAAACTTAAGCAAGACGAGATGACAGTCTAAGATTATTATGCAAAGCTCAGTTCTCTCATGGACAATCTCAAGGTCTATAACCTTCCACCACTGATTTGGTCACACAGGTTAGATGCTGTAAAGAGTTGGCAGTGACTGTTCATGATCGTCCACCACTCTCACTTCTTCTCAAATTCAGGGTCAGTACCCGCTGCCAACTTCCTACCATCCCTTCTAGAGACTTTTTCAAAGTATGTGTGTCCATTAGCCAAACTCCGCTACTTTCACTCTGGTTGTCCATGACTCCTCCATCATTGAGGGAAGACTAACCACTAGTCAGATAATTAATGGGATAAGTTTGGCAAGCTCAATGATTGGACCCAAATTACGTCTAACTTGATGTCATCCAAGAACTCTAATATGATGCTTGGATGAAGCATAAGGAGGCTACATCGATGAGTCATGCTGGCCATTCATGCCATGACTTCCACCTTAGGTACCATCACTCTATCAGCCTCAAATCCAACCTTTTGGATTATTGACTCAAGGGCGTCAGCCAATATATCAAGTAATAACTTGGAAGTGTAAAGGGAAAGAAAACTATCATGGACAATATGACCAACATTCATCAAAGATAAAAATGAAAAATATACTAACTTGGAAAATTTTAAGGAAATGATAATTTTAAGGATGACTCTTATAATTTAGAAGATCATGATGGGTGAAGTTAGTTATGCCTTAGGAATACAAATATGGTAATTAGAATATGAAATCTTCATTTCTAACCGTAATATACTAAATAATTTTAGGACATATAATCATGCAGATGTAAAAGAAAATAAATTCTCATAGACGGTAAGATCAAAATTTATCTAAGATCCAAATACAAAAGTGTTATATTTGACTACAAGTAAAATCGACACAATTTTCAGCATATTCCTATACACTAGAATTTAAAGTGATCCAGAGGAATCACATTTAACTAATGTGAAAAAAATATTTCGATACAGAACATTTCTATCTGATTTTGGAATTTGGTTTCTAAAGCAGTGTGGAATGAATTTAGTAAAATACATTGATTCTGACTTCACTGAAAATTTAATTGTTAGAAAATTACCAATGGGTCATGTTTAAGTCTATGACAATGTCTCATTTTATAGACATCTCAGAAAAAATTACAATTGCTTTGTTAATAGCTAATCTGAATATCAAATCACAGATATATGTTGCACACAAGTTTTAGAGATAAAATGCTAACTTAAAGATTATAAGATTAATTTTGAAAACAAATCTCTACCCAATGTGAAAACATGAGTGTCATTAATTTGGCTAAAAATTCAGTTATCCATTTGAGAACAAGGCATATACATATTATGGGGGAGGACATGTCAGTGTTAAACGCTGTTTCATTGCCCTTTTCAACAGTAATTTTCAACAGTATTTTATTATCGAGGATAACATAGTAGTAGCAAACGCACTTGGTGGTAAAGAGGTGGCCTCCTCGGTGGACTCTCCCTTGGTAAATAGGCCTATTGGGGGCGCACTGTGTGTACGGCGGCCGTATCACGGGAGGTTTTCCCACAAAAGCTCGGGCCCCAGTCTCAGCTCCTGGCCCTGTCCACGCCGACGCTAACTCCGGCCGTTCATCGGTCACCAGTTTGGCCCATGCGGCAGAATGCTGACCGCCCGGCATAGCTAAGAGGATGTGGAGGAGAGCAAGGAGGACGGCGGCGGAACGCACCCTTACTGCCAGATCCATAGAAACGTAATAGGGCGCAGTCGGATGAGACGGTGCAGGGGAGTTCCGCCAACCAAGAAGTTCAAGACGGGATGAAGGTTAGGGATATTCCCCAGAAGCAACAGGTAAAGAAATGGAAGGCCTAGCAAGACAGGGAGAGATGGGGAGCAAGCAAGTTCGGAGAGGCAAGGAAGAGGGAAGATGATATTGAAGGAGAGAGAAAGGATGAAGCTGCCAGGACGAGGCGGGGGACAGGATCTTATAATTGCTAGACAGGAAACAGGACATAAAATTCAAAGAATGAGACGCGGAATAAAAGAGAAAAAGGTAGACCAGTCAGGTGTGAAGAAGATTGACCACTTGGTTCCCATTTGGCCAGGGATGCACCTAAGACTAAAACCCGAACGAAGGTATAACTCACCAGGATACAAAGACTTCGAAGAAGATTGTGGACTAACCTAAAGATGTTTCACTCTTTCCAATTAATCCAATGATTTATAACAATAATATCACATCCGTCTCGGTTGGCATGGCGGCAAGCTGTGCATTGAACAAGTTGTAGCTTCTTGTAGTCGAAGTCAACTATTCGAACCATTTGTTATCACCATGACATCATCACTGACATCAGAGATATAAATGGGTCAATGGTTTGGTCAACCCATGCTAGTCTCCGTAAAGACCCTGATAGAGTACACTTTGGTATCCCCTCAGAATATATGCAAGGTGTCTCGCAAAGTTTATTTCTTAAATAAAAAGATTCAAAACTACGCCATAAAACATAAATGTCTAAGATACACATTCTCCTCATTCTATCAATGGCTCTATAGGGGAGTTACTGCCATATCCATGGAAGCGTTACAGGATGCAGCTGTAGGAGATGGCGTATGAGAGGTAGTTCTACTAGCTAGGAAGTGGAGGATGGGATGAAGATTATCAGTGGAGGCAGTTGGAAGGAGGGGATATTTTCCTAGCAGAAATGGGTAAAGAAATCAATAGATAGTAGGAGAGGGTAGAGGAATAGATGATATCGAAAGAGAAGGGCAGGACTAAGCTGCCAAAGCAAGATGAGGGCGGCATCTTACAGTTAGAATAGCGGGGTGTTGTAAACTTGGTCAAGATATTGTAAGGAACAGAAAATAAATGCCACAAATAATATATGACTGAAATCAAAGTGAAAATATGAATAAAGATCATTTACTTCAGAATAAGGACAATTTGCCTCAAATATCTGCTCAATATGACATGTAAGATCCTTCAAATATGGAACGGTTAATGTCTCAAAAGTGTCCAAAAAATGATAAATTGTAGATACCTCATATACAACAACAATACGACTCGTATGTAGCTGTCTTATGCTTGTAAATAAGTGTTCAATCCATTATATTATTGACCTCTGATATAGCCTACCACTTATTACTGTTTAGCATCTAAGAACAACTAGCATGTCATCTCGTTGTTCCCTTTGCCCCACCAATTGCCTCTACATAGCTTCAGGATGCCAGCACCTGAAAGCAATTAGATAAGACATCAAATAGGACAAAGAAAAGGGAGAGAGGTTTCTGGATAAACAGGGAATGTCAGAAAGTAGAACCTAAGAATTGTAAAATTTTTCCATTCTTGAAAAAACAGGGTTCGTTATAAGTTTTTAACACATTTGACTCTTTATATGGGTTAAAAGTAATCCCCAACAGAGGAGGCCACTGGGTCTATTTTCAATCCAAAACATCAGGGGTATTAAATCATATCTCAACAGAAATCGGTTGGACATGCAAATTGTAGATTGAGGGACAAAAGGGGAGAGATTAATACAGGTAGACTAGCCACATGTGAAGAAGATTGACCACTTGGATCCCATCAGACCGGGAGCCCCACCTAAGATTGAAACTTGTACAGAAATATAGCGGACCGAGCTCCAACTCTTCCAAGAAGATGGTATACTGACCTGAAGATGTTTCTATTGCTTTCAAATTAAAATAATAAATTTTAGAGTAATGTCACTTCCCTCTCGGATGGGATAGCACCCCGTTGTGCACTGCACCTGATGGGATACCTCTTCCTGCCATTTGTTATCAGTATGGCAACATCCTTCACTACAGATGTATAACTGTGTCGACGGTCTAGACCTATACTGGACGCCAAGAAGAAAATGACCGACTACACTCTGGTGTCCCTTGCTTTGCTTTGGTGCACGGTGTCTAGCTAATTTTACCTTTAAATAAAAAGATTCATAATTATACGGTAAAACTGGGAATATCTAAAGATCACAGTTTCCTCATGCTATCTGTGGCGTTGAAGGAGATCCATATTGGGTACGTAACAAAGACGTAGTTCAAAATACCCACTTTTATTTTTATCTGTTTTTTATTTGGTCAACATATAAGGTTTCACATGGTGACCTTGCAACTTTTAAGTTTCGTTATCTCAGGCTAGCTGCGGAATCCAAGGTATTGATGAAGCTGGGATTAGACCAAAGTTCATCCGTGGCACTTTATTAATTAAAGTATGTTTCTTTTTTTGAGGATTATGGCTGACCCTTTTGGTTGACTAAGAAGCCGTGAAGAGAGCCCGCAATGTTGTTTGATAATGTTGCGGCAATAAAACAAGCTCCTTTTATACTTGCTCTGTAAAGTTTTGCTGGCAAAATAGTCTTATGATTTTTCCAATTTGGAATTATTTCCCGAGGAGATTACATTCGTGCCATTCCTCGACGCTACCTGAAGCGCCGAGGGGGCGTAGGTCTCCTGTAACCGGAGACCGAGGGGGAACGCAGCGGCACCTGCGGTGGAGGTGGGGGCGGCGGCAGAGCTCTAGGTGGCGGCGGAGACCTGAGGATGAAAGCCGGCGGTCTGTTCTGATTGATTATCGTTCTGGAACGTGGAGGTGGCGGCGATCTCAGCGGTCGACGCCGACGCTGCTTGTTTGACAGCCACCAATCCACGGGCCAAAATTCGGCTGCTTCCCTCCTCAATCTGGCCTCCGCCAGCGCTGAGCGCACCTTCTCGTAGGTCGCTTGCTCTGGCCAGGCTGTGGAGATCGATGCCGCCGGAGAAGCCAGAAGGATACAGACGAGAGAGAGGAAGACGGCAGCGTCGCGCCGCTTCGCCGTCAGATCCATGGCGGAGAGGAGGGGGCTGGCGTAGGTGGAGGAAGAGGAAAGAAGCGCCGCTAGCATTGACAGCTGGCTCGGCGTGACTCTTATGATGGGCGAGAGCCCTACAGCTGGTGGAACGCCAATGTTGACCGTAGAAATCACATCCTTCTTTCCAATAAAATCTATAAAAGGTTATTAACTGGAAGGAAAGTACGTGACAAGTCAAGTGTTCTTGTTGTAGTCATGTCAATAACGTTAATAAGTTAGAATTCCCATTGCTTCACATATTTTCCCTCAATTATATACAGTAATTATTTCTTTTCTGTTATGAAACCCATGAAGTGGAGTTGGAGTGTCAAGCGTTTCCTACGTGGGGCCCACTGGAAACTTAAAAAATCTGTCTTCCATGTGTTTTCATCCAATATATTTCAATCAAAATCAGTCTATGATATCTTTTATCAGCTTATTGGGTTCTCCATTTTCTAAAAGTTATTTTGACTTTATGTTTTAAAATAGTAACAAAGGGGAGCCAGTGAGAGATTAGACAATGAGAGAAAGCCTGCAGTTATTCACAGCCAATGGCGGAAAATCGCGCTGATATTCGCCAGAAAAAGGTGAAGAACTACGCCCGAAGAGGAAAGACGATCCATTTCATCCACGCGGCTGCTCCTGCTAGTCCCAGCAAACAGGAAGGCAGAGGGGGGAGGAAAAGGACAAATAAACGATAAAAAACAAGCTACTCTATCCACGCTGCTACTGCTGATTGTCTCTACAAACAGAAGAAGAAGCCGTCCTCAAAGGTCCTCCAGAACAGAGATCGAACAAGATGGAGAAGGTTTTCGTAGAGTTACCCAGAGAAATAAGGGATCAGAACAAAGGGAGATCTGATCAGCGAACCCAGTGACCTCCAAGTTATGCTGCGAAGTTCAATGGCATCGCTCTAGGCGGCGATGCGTCCGGCTGGGGCGCGGGTTTCGTCGCAGAAAAAGAGGCAGACGGTCTTCCTCGACCTCTTGAGGGGTAAGGAGAAGGCCACAGAGGGTGCGGTGGCGGAAATCAAAAAGGAAGGAGCCGCCAGAGGACAGTCAGAGGAAGAGGAGTTAAAAATCCGGGGGTGATGGGCGGCGCTATCCCTCTCGGACGATAACCCAACCCCGCTCGCCAGATCCCTGCGGGCCGACGCGTCTCCGAAGTGCTCTCTCTCCCATCCTCCAGCCGACTAAGAAGGAGAATCAGGGACTGGCTGGAAAGCGCCGCCGGGGCTTAGCATTGGAGGCTGGGGCTTGGGTGCGTAAGAGGGATCCGATAAGAGAGGACCGCCGCCATCTAGTCGTCGGCAACCGCGGAGGGCAGCATCGGAGAAATTCATGTTCCTTTTCCCTTCTCGAGGTGCCCCCTGCTCGCCATGGATTGAGCTCGCCATGTAACCCACTCACGTGGAGGTTTACGGCTGCAGGCGAAGGAAAGTCTTATCAGAACGCTGCCAGTACATCCCGGCGAGGAGGGAGAGCAGCCTAGACGACGGAAACATTGGACCTTGGGGCCGCCTGCTACCGATGCTGTAGAGAATTTACTGAATGAGCATCGAAATGAGACGGAGGAAGAGAAGAGGGCGGGCGAGATGGAGGAAAACGGAGTCCGTTCTTCTTGGGGGCTGATCCAAGATATATCCATAGAACGAGGTTGTAGTTCAGAATTCAGTAACGGTATTTTTCCGTACTCCTCCCTCCATTTATCTGTAAACAAAAAATGACCGGCTGTTGTGCTCGGCTGCCTGGCTTTGAGTGGAAGACGACGCTATCTGTGTGGGTTCTGTTATTCCCAGAGGAGACCGCGGTAAAATTACTTCAATTTTGAAATTTAAAAGGCACCATCAAAAATCGAATTTGATTTATTTTTCAAGCTATTTCTCTCGTACATTTGTTTGGAACTCCTGTTTCTCTGTACCACTACCTGCTTCCTTCTTTATCATGTTTGTTATCAGGACATAACTAAGTGAGATTTATATGCTGAAAGTGATTAGAATCTAGAGGAGCATTTTAAAGTCGAAATTTCATAAGGGTTTGTTCATGGAAGTATAAAAAGGCGAAATTTACTGGTGAGGAATACTGGAGGATTGTAAAAAGGCATCGTAGCTCTATCGCGGTCCCACCTAAGGAGAAAGTTCTGGATTCCTATGTTAAACCCTGGACATTTATTCGGAAGGATAGAAGTTTTGATGAAAGTTTTTTAAAAACTCAGATTTTAAATCATTCTGAGCTTAGTTCTCTCTCTCTTTCTCACACACACAATTGCGAAAAAAAGGAAATAGTGCAATCGTGTGTGTGTGTGTGTGTGTGTGTGTGTGTGTGTGAGAGAGAGAGAGAGAGAGAGAGAGAGAGAGAGAGAGATGGTAAAGATGGGGATGATGAAGTACACGAAAGAAGACGCAAGTGTCTTTCTTTAACCCCATTTTTTCTTGCCGAACAAGTGAGAGGAGACTCATATGGAATTAGTCCCACATTTGTGACGATGTGTTATCATGGGTAACATGTTTCTGACAGTAAAGATTAGTTAGTCTCTTATTCCATGAAAGTAGTCCAAGGAAGTGGCTCCCACTTACAACAGGAAGAGAAAGATGCCGGTGTTGAGGAAGATGAGACGGTGGACGAGATGATCTGTCGTGTATGTCATTTGGGGACGAGCGTCCCCTCCTTGCACAGGTGAAGAGGAGGAGAGAGGCATGAGAAGAGGACACAGATGTACGTGTTTCGGAGAATCTTCCTACGTACATGGTCGCACAGGATTTTCGCTCTTCTTTCTTGAGGGAGAATTGTCCTATAACACAACACAGCCCTCAGTGCTGGTGAAACACACAATGCTCGTTAAAGATAATATTCGGCGTGTATTCGGTTTATCAGTTCTTTTCTGAGCATCATTTTTCTCTTCCCTTTGATTGCCTTTTTTACGGGAGTTCAACCGACAAAGAAGTGCAAAACGGGGGGTTATCATCGAAAGAGGGGAAGAGGAAGGGCATAAAAGTCGTAGACATTAGCGAGAGAGAGAGAGAGAGAGAGAGAGAGAGAGAGAGAGAGAGTGCACTCACGTCTATATAAGATTGACCACTTGGTATTGCAGACCGGGGCCGCACCTCAGACCCCCACAAAGGTATAGCAGACCAAGCTACGACGGCCTCCAAGAAGATTCTAGACTGACCTGAAGAGTTTTTATCTTTTTCAAGTTAGCATAAAAAGTTATAACAATAATATCCCTTCCCTCTCTGATGGGATAGCGCCCCGCTGCGCACTGCACCACTTATGGTTTCTAATGCTACAAGTCAGCTCTCCCTGCCATTTATTATCAGTATGACATCATGGTTGAATGAAGATATATAAATGGGTCAAAGATTTAGTCAACGGTTGCTGGAACCCGAAGAGACTGTGACCATGAAACTTGAATTCCTAAAATTCTCATTTTCCTGATCCTATCTATGGTTCTTTAGGAGATTTCATGTGCGTACGTAACTAAAACTTGGTTGATTGTCTTTTTTTCAACATATCAGGTCTTAACTGGTGACCTCGCTGTTTTGAAGTTTCATTCAGATCTCAGACCAGCTCATGAAATCCAGGTGTTGGCGAAGCTGGGATTAAAGCAAAGCTCGTACGTGGTATATTATTAATTATGGTATTTCTCGTTATTTGAAGGGTATGGCGGACCCATTTTGGTCGACTGGATGACTCCTGAAGAAAGTCCGCAAAGTTGATAAAGTTGTCGCAGTACGGGAAGCTCCTTTTATGCGTACTATGGTCGAATTTTGCTGGCAAAATAAACATATGATTTTGCATTCTGAGCTTGTTTTCCAAGGAGACTAGATTCGTGCGAGTCCACGCCGCTACCAGTAGGGCGGAGGCGGCGGAGGGGACGGAGGGGGCGGGGGTCGCCAGTAACCGGGCAAGGGGGGGACACTGCGTCAGCGTCGGCGGAGATGGAGGCGGGGGTGGCGGACTTCGGAGGGAATTCCCTGATTTGTCCCTTTCGCGTCCGGATTTTGGAGGTGACGGCGTTCTCCGCGGTCGACGCCCACGCTGTTTGTCGGACTGCCACCAATCCACCGGCCAAATCGGGGTTCCTTCCCCCCTCAGATTAACCTCCGCCAGCTCTGAGCGCACCTTCTCGTAGGTCGCGTGCTCGGGCCAGGCTGCGGAGACCAAAGCCGCCGGAGAAGCCAGAATGTTGCAGAGGAGAGCGAGGAGGATCTCAGCGTCGCGCTGCATCGCCACGAGATTCTTGGGGAAGGGTGGGGAGCTAGGTGGAGTGGACTGCCGCAGGAATTGAGAGATAGGTCAGAGTGAGTCTTACGATCGGCGAGAGCCTTGTAGTCGGTGGAACGGCATTGTGGACCGTAGAAATCATATCCTTTCTTCTTTCAAAATCTTGAGGAAAAGTGTAAGTGTGATGTCGTACTCATGTTAGTGTGAGAGGTATTTTTTGGCTTTTAATTATAATGTAAAAGTAATTTGCTGAAAAAAATAGTTAACTTTATTGGAGATAAGGTAAAGTAGAATCACGCACCATATGGGTTACAATGTATTTCTGTAATTGTATTCACTTCCTGTCTTATGAGACCCTTGAGCATTGAGTGCGTTCATGTATTAGTCAAAGAGGAAGCCCTGGTTGGACAGTCAAGCTTTTGAACCTTGAATCTTGGAAGAGTCACCGGAAACTGAAAACTATGGCTTGGATTTATATACATGCAATAAATTCTAATAAAATTAATCTATGATATCCTTTATCAGATTGGATTTTCTGTTTGCCAAAAGTTTAACTTTATTTTTGAAATATTGATAATTAGGGATGCCAGTGGGAGATAGACAATGAGAAAGCCTGCTGTTCTTCGCAGAACCGAAACGAGGACAATGAGGATGGAAAATCCTGCTGATATTCACTGCAAAAGGAGAACTATGCTGAAAATCGAGGAAAGTAACAGCGATATATCTCTGATCCTAGTTAGAAAACGAGAAGAGAAAGAGATCTGATTACACCACCTTCATCAAATCAAGGCAGAGAAGAAGAATATGATGGGTCTTTCGCAATCCCACTTAAGAAAGAATTGTGGATTCGTATCTTGAAACTTACACCCTTAGTTGGATGATTAGGAAACTTAGACATTAATTGATAAATTAATGCGCAGATCTTCGGTAGAAGTTTAAATGAAAAGTTTTCAAAGTTTAAAATGATTATAAAAAACTTCTTAAATGGTTGATCACTTCAAAATAAACAAGAAATAAAGTAAAAAATAATTTAAAATTTGCAAAACACTGTTCGGACATTAATATCCATTTTTATGGAGTGCTGTAGACCTCAGTACAAAAGGTTCACAAGTAATTTGGAACCTTAGACCTACCCTTGGGGCAACAAAAGCATAGATGCAAGTAATATGAGTTAATGGATAGAACTGAGTGTTAAAAAGACACAATATAAATAGAGTAATAGTGAACGAGATAGGGAAAGTGAGAGACAAAGAGAGTAGTGCCATGAAGACAGGCTAGGCTTCCAGTTCATTGGACGTCCACTATGCTGCATTTGATAAACTTGAGAAGGGTAGGAGTGATGAAGTTCACTAAAGAGGACACAAGTGTCATTCTTAAATGCATTTTGTTAATTTGGGGAGAGGGGATGACAAGCATGTAGTTTAGTCTTAACTATGTGACCATGTGTTGGTGTTGGTAATATATTTTTGATGTTACTGGACTATAATATTTACCAAGTCTCTTCTTCCATCGCAGTAGTCACATGAAGTGGCTCCCAATTACAAGAAGAGGATGATGCTGCCATTGAGGAACACAAGATAGAGGACGAGATGATCTGTGGGTAAGTTCTTGACTCTCAGAGTATTAGACTGATTGAATGAGATAATAGCTCATTGATGGAGTCAACGGGTCAGTCAAGGCCTCTCCATCTCAAGATATGGCCATATCTGCCATTGTGGGAGCTCACATTCGAGCCAACCCTAATTTTAGGGTCAATTTGGTCCAAGTCAACTGTTGTCTCCCTCCATTGATGGAGCCACCTTGGAATCTTGGGTCCACCTCTATTGAATTCAGATCCATTAAGAGAATTCACCTAATGAAATGAGCCGAAGACATGGAGGAAGAAGAGCCCATGGAAGAAGACACCTCACTCAATGGGAGCCTCTCCAAAGTCTAAGACGCCTCTGCATCCAAGAGGCACCACCTCATCCTTTTTAGAGGGGTGTTTCCAACCACCCCTTGTAACTAACTCTTTTCTCTCTCTCTTGTAAATTCCCCCTATCTCGTCCTCTATTTCTTCTATAAATTCCAAACAAGAAAAGGAATAAGGGAGGATGTCATTCTGACCTAAAGATGTTCATGGCCGTATGAAGAGGGAGAATTTATTAGTGAAGAACATTGGAGGATTGGAGAAAGGCATCATAGATCTATTGCGATACTGCTTAAGTAAAAATTGTGGGTTCCTATCTTAAACCTTGGACATTTATTTGAAGGATGAAAATATTGGTCCTACTAAATTACTGTTCATATCTTGTATAGAAATTTAGATGAAAGGTTTTTAAAAGCTTAGAATGATTTAAAAATGAGCCAAAAAGGAAATAGTGCAATCGTGTGTGTGTGTGAGAGTGAGTGTGTGTGTGTGTGGGTGAGAGAGAGAGAGAGAGAGAGAGAGAGGGATACAACCTTAGTTCAGGTTTGCAGTTCATTGGACATCCACAAAGCCCTTTTTTTTTTTGCTTAACAGGGGAGGGGAGACTCATGTAGAATTACTCCCAAATTTGTGTGTTATCATCAGCAACATATTTCTGACAGTAAAGATTAGTTAGTCACTTATTCCATGAAAGTAGCCAAAGGAAGTGGCTCTCACTTATAACAGGACGAGAAAGATGCCGCTGTTAAGGGAGATGAGACAGAGGACGATATGATCTATCGTGTATGTCATGTTTGGGACGAGCGTCCCCTCCTTGCACAGCAGAAGAGATGCAAATACATGAACATGGGCAAGAGAAGTGGACACAGATATAGGTGTTTCGGAGAATCTTCCTACGTACATGGTTGCACAGGATTTTCCTTCTTCCTTCTTGAGGGAGAATCGTTCCATAACACAACACAGAGCCCTCAGTGCTCGTTAAACAAACAATACTCGTAAAAGGCGGACGCTTCCCCCTCTCTTCTATCACGGGGTTAGGGAAGCACTTGAGGACAAACGACAATCATGCCCTTAATACAAAATAATAGTCGCTAAAGAGGTTGGATTATTCTCCACATCTCCAAGATGTTCTACATACTCTCAATATTTATACATTCAACAAGATAATAGTTAATAATTAGGCGTGTATTTGCTTTATCATTTCTGTTTTGAATAGTATCTTTCCTCTTCGTTCTGACTGCCTATTTTTACGGGATAAAACGCGTTGGCGGTGGTGGTGGTGGTTCCGGCAGGGGGTTTATACCAATTATATTATGTCGTCTGCCTTCTGGGGGCGGGCGTCGTCTGGACGCGACTCCTGGCCTCGTCCGCTCCGACGCCGACTTCACTTTGTCATAGCTCACTTGTTCGGCCCATGCGGCGAAGTCCCGACGGCCCGGCGGAGCCAGAAGCACATGAAGGAGAGCGAGGAGGAGGACGGCGGAACGCACCCTCGCCGCCAGATACATGCAAGCGTGAGAGGGTGCGACTGGATGAGACGGCAAAGGGGAGTTCAACCGACAAAGATGTACAAGACGGGATCAAGGTTATCAGTGGAGGATGTTGGATGCAGGGGATATTTTCCAGCAGAACTGGGTGAGGAAGTAAAAATGATAGTAGGAGAAGAGATGGGGAGAAATCAGGTTTCGATGGGGCGAGGGAGAGGAGGATATCGAAGGAAGAAAGGATGAAGCTGCCAGGAGGAGTTGGGGGAGAGGATCTTATTATCGGGAGAGGGGGAGAGGAAGGGCATCAACGTCGTAGAAAATGAGAGAGAGAGAGAGAGAGAGATTAATGCAGATAAGCAGTGACGAAGCTTCCAAGAAGATGCTACACTTACGGGATGCTTTAATTTTTCAAACTGAAAGAATAAATTATAAGTAATTATTCATAATTATAATATACTATCCCTCTCGGATGGACAGCGTCCAGCTGTGGCATTGAACTAAATCAACTGTACTGACCATTTTTGTTATCGAATGGACGCGTGCACTAGACAGCTGGTAGGTGGAGATGACCCATTAACTTTTTAGAGATGTATACATATATTTATCTTTATGGGCCAGGCCCACTTTATCTCTCTCCTCCTCACCCCTATCGGCCACCGCCTCCTTCACGACGCTGGCTGCCGTAGCCACCGCCGCCGCCACCGCCGCCGCCACCGCCGTAGCCACCGTCACCGCTGCGGAAACCGCTAGGGTTTTCCATCGGTCGCCACCTCCTTCGCGACGCTGGCCGCCGTAGCCACCGCAGACGCCGTAGCCGCCGCCGCCACCGCCGCCGCCGCGGAAACCGCGACCACCGCCGGTTCCACGGGACTGGGCCGTTCTTCCCCTGCCGCTACCGTCGCACCAGCGGGTGCACCAGCCCGAATGGGGAGAGCTCGAGGGCCGTCCTGCGGGGTCGCCGCGTTTCCGCCGGCACGTTGCGGGAGGCACCGTGCCCCGTGCATTTTGGGCTTATTTTCCAAGGAGACTAATTCGTGCGAGGTCACGCCGCTACCTGTAGGGCGGAGGGGCCGGGGGTCGCCTGTAACCGGGGGGAGGACGAAGCGTCGGCGGCGGCGGTGGAGGCCTTCGGCTGAAAGCCGGCGGTCCGCGCTCATTGCGTATCGGTCTGGATCGTGGAGGTGGCGGCGTTCTCCGCGGTCGACGCCAACGCTGTTTGTCGGACTGCCACCAATCCACCGGCCAAATCGGGTCTCCTTCCTCCCTCAGTCTGACGTCCGCCAGCGCTGACTGCTCCTCCTCGTAGGTCTCGTGCTCAGGCCAGGCTGTGGAGACCAAAGCCGCCAGAGAAGCCAGAAGGCTGCAGAGGAGAGCGAGGAGGATCCCAGCGTCGCGCTGCATCGCCATGAGATTCTTGTGGAAGGGTGGGGAGGTAGGTGGAGTGGAGTGCCGCAGGAACTGACAGATGTGTCGGCGTGAGTCTTATGGTCGGCCAGATACTTGTAGTCGGTGGAACGCCATTGTGGACCGTAGAAATTATATCCTTTTTTATTTCATAATCGTTGGGAAAAGCGCGCTGTCGTACTCATGTTAATGGGAGAGGTATTTTTTGGCTGTAAATTATAATGTGAATGGAATTTGTTGTAAAAAATAGTTAACTTCAGTGGCCACAGGATAAAGTAGAACCACGATACCATATAGGTTACTATAATATGGCTGTACTAATATTCACTGTCTTATGAGCCCTATGAGCATGGAGTGTGTTCATGTCTTAATCAAAGAGGAACCCCTAGTTGGACAATCAAGCGTTTGAACCTTTGAATCTTGGTATAGTAAATGGAGTGGTGGACCCAACGTAATACTCTATGAAACTTAAAAATATAAATTGGATTTTTATACATCCAATAAATTCCAATCAAAATAAAACTATGATTGTTTTAACTTTATTTCTGAAATATGGATAATTAGGGGTGCCAGTGAGAGACAATGAGAAAGCCTGCTGTTCTTCACAGAAGCAAAACAAGGACAATGCAGATGGAAAATCTCGCAAATATTTACCGCAAAAGAAGAACTATGCTGAAAAACGAGCACAGTAACGATGATATATCTCTGATCCTGGTTAGAAAACGAGAAGAAAAAGAATGGAGAAATGGAAGGTCTATAGAAAAGAAATGAGGGCTCTTTCGCAATCCCACTTAAGAAAGAAATTGTGGATACGTATCTTAAACCTGACATTTAATTGGATAATTACAACGTAAGCATTGATAAATTAGTGGGCAGATGTTGGATAGAAGTTTAGATGAAAAGTTTTCAAAGTTCAAAATGATTATAAAAAACAACTTCTTAAGTGGCTGACCACTTCAAAATACACAGGAAATACATTAAAATAATTTATCTTTTGCAAAACATTGTTTGAAAGAGTAATATCCAGGTTTTATGGTCAGCTGTAGACCTCAATGCAAAAGGTTCACGAGTAATTTGGAAGCTTAGACGTACCCTTGCGGCAACAAAAGAGTGGGTGCACGTAACAGAAGTTGATGGATAGAATTGAAGTGTTAAGAAGACAAAAAACAAATGAAGTGATAGTGAACGAGATAGAAAAAGTGAGAGACAAAGAGAGTGCTGCCATGCACGCATAGAAGTAAAGTGTTAAGAAGACAAAAAGAAAATAAAGTGATAGCGAACGAGATAGAAAAAGTGAGAGACAAAGAGAGTACTGCCATGCACGCATAGGTTAGGCTTCAGTTTCATTGGACATCCACAAAAGCCGCATTTGATAAGGTTGAGAAAGGTAGGGATGATCAAGTTCACTAAAGAAGACATGACTTTCTTAATTTCATTTTATTCGTTAATTTGGGGTGGGGATTCCCACCTTGGACCTAGTCCTAACTATGTCGCCATGTGTTGGCGTCGGTAATATATTTTTGATGTTTCTGGACTATAATATTTACCAAGTCTCTTCTTCCATGGCGGCAGTCACAGGAAGTGGCTCCCCGTTACAGGAAGAGGATGATGCCGCTGTTGAGGAACACAAGATCGAGGGCGAGACGATCTATCGGGTATGTTCTTGATACTCGGTGTATTTGTTGCTTAAATGAGATAACAGCTCATACACTGAGGTATGTTCGGTCTTTCATTTCCTTTTTGAACATTATTTTTCTTCCTCTCTTTGATGACCATCATTTTTACCGGAAAAAAACGTATTGGTGTCAGTGG
The DNA here is from genome assembly GCA_902729315.2 of Spirodela intermedia. Taxonomy (NCBI): domain Eukaryota; kingdom Viridiplantae; phylum Streptophyta; class Magnoliopsida; order Alismatales; family Araceae; genus Spirodela; species Spirodela intermedia. The sequence continues at coordinate 2,020,664 of LR746269.1, read as the reverse complement.
ACGCTGCACGGGCGGCATCCCTGCAGGTTTTGGGCTCGGCATCCCAATTGAGGCAAGTTGCCCAGCAAAGAGCGGGCCCCGGCCTCGGTTCCTGGCAACGTTCACGCCAACGCCAACTCCACCTGCTGGTAGATCACATGTTCGACCCATGTGGCGAAATTCCGACAACATGACGGAGCAAGCAACGCATGGAGGAGAGCGAGGAGGGTGGCGGCAGAAAGCATCCTTACTGCTAGATCAATCGAAGAACCCGCTGATTGGGCCGAACATTGCCAATAGAGGACGATAACAATGACAAACCTCTGAACTTAGCCTGAAAAGGAGAAGAGGAGATATTACCGCCTTCATTTGATCAAGGCTGAGAAGAAGAAGAGAAGATAGATGAAAAATATCTCAGGGAAGGAGTAAGTAAGAAGTAAAAGTAGAAAGTGAAGGACGATCCATTTCCTCCATGTCGTTGCTCTTGATCATCCCAACAAAAAGAAGAAAAGGAAGATGAAAGGAAGGGAAAAAGGAGAGAGATAAAAAGATAAAAGACGAGCCACTCCATGCACGTTGTTTCTCCTCATTGTCTCAACAAGGAGAAGAAGAAGAGAATGTGAAAATGAAGAAGAATTTGATCCTCCACACTATAGCAATCATGATTAGGTCTACATCAATTCACAGCGTACTATTTAGATAAAGTTAATACAAATGAATAGTCAATTACTGTTGCCATTTTACTGATTATGATAAATACTTTATTTCCATCATATTTGCATTAAATTTGATAGATAAGTTTTCTGCATAATCTTTAATCTAAGAATATAGAAGTGGGGAACTTCTCTTGTTTTGTTGAAACTTGAATTTACTCCAATGCATGCATTCTCACAAGTGATTTAACCAGATCCCTTGGAGTGTGTATGTAGCTCAATATAATCTAACTAATATAGAATTATAAATGTGTTTATGATTATTCATAAAATAAAATTCTGAGAAAAGAGAAGAATTAAAAGTTAAAATAAATTAAAACCCCTTCTATGTATTGTGTGACAACTTAGGGGCCATTAAGATATAGAAGGATTTCCGAAAAAAATGAATTGGATGATTAAAAGATTAGCATTACTAAATTAATGTACTGATATTGTATAGAGGCTTAGATTATAAAAAAAAAACTCAGAATGATTTAAAAATAAAAAAAGGTTAAAATCTGGCCACGACAAATAACATGAAAAATGCACTAAAAAGAAATCCCCAGAAGGATGTAGGTTGAACTTATATATCTATTTTTTATGTAGAGCTGTATAACTTAATATGAAATGTTGATTAGTAAGTTGGAAGCTTGGACATACACTTGAAGCCACTAAAGAATGGGTTCAAGTGGTAGACTTTCAAGAGTAGAATTTAAGGGTTAACGAGACACAAAAGAAATAGAATAAGAGTGACCAAGAGAGAGAGGGAGGTAGTGTTAGAAAATAGTGCTTGGAACAAGAGCTTAATGGGCCTAAGATTGACCTGTTAGCACAATAGAAACTTGAGAGTGCAAGTACAACAAGTGATTTAATATATAAATGATAATGAAAATGTAGAATGGGCTGTAATAAGACAAGACTTTGATTACTGTGGTCTAAAGAAGATAAACACACCTCACGACTAGTAAACCAATGGAGAAGAGAGTAATGACAAGGTCTGAGGAATAGAATACAACAAAGATAGAGTTAATGAAATAGTAATACCAGTCACCAGTGGAAGAGAGTGAGAACAAAAGGAGGAGGGAGATGATGTCATAACTCCTGTTGCAGCTACTGGAGAGGATTGGGTTTTCTGCGCCTTAGATTTGTTTGTTTCCTCTCACTTTTCTCTCTCCCTAAGCTCCCTTTAAATACAGGTAACAGAAAATGGGCTGGACTATTTTATGGACTGAAAACAGTCATAAGTGAAAGCCTAGTAAGAAGGGACGTGGCCCACATGGGCCTTGTTGAATGAAGGATGACCAAGTCACCTTTACATATCTCCACCTTGACTTGGAGATCATGGTGATCTTCAAAGCTTCATATTGAAAACTCTATCAACTCCTCATGACTGCAACAAAAAGGAATATAGTTGCATACATTCTCTCAAAGATAAAAAGAAGAAGAGAGGTTAGATTTAAGTGGTGTGAACTCTAATCAGGTCCAAACAATGTTGGAACTTTGAAATGAGAAGAGGTTTTATTAGCATATCAGTTGGTTTGTCTTTAGTACCAATCTTTTGCAGACTAATTTCACTTGAGAAAATTATATCATGAATAAAATGATACTTGACGTCAATATGTGTTATCTTTTTGTGATACATCTGATCTTTGATCCAAATGAATAACACTCTAGCTATCACAATGGACAACAATTGAAGCTTGACATGAACATAATTCAAAGAATAAACCTCTTAACCATATAGCTTCCTTTAATGCCTTATAAGTGTCATAAATTCTGCCTCTATTGTGGACAGAGCAACAGTAAGTTGTAGGGAAGCTTTCCAACTAACACCACATCTATTAATTGAAAATATATAATCAATTAGTAACCTTCATTTATCCAGATCTCTTATAAAATCTGAATCCGTAAATCCAATCAAGGTATCACTTGTTCTCCCAAATTGTAAACATATATATCAATAATACCCCTCAAGTACTTGAAAATTTACTTAACAATATGCCAATGTGTTTTATTTGGATTAGTCATATAATGACTAACTACACTGATTGCATGTGATATATCAAGATGAGTGCATATCATCCTATACATCATGTTACTTTCAGCACTAAAGTATGGAACATGTGACATAAAATTTTCATCTGTTGGGGACTATGGTGATAGAGAATTTAAAAGCTTGAAATGAGCAGCAAATAGAGTATAAATAGGCTTAGCATCCCACATATTAAAATGCTTAAGTACTTTCTCAATGCACTTAACTTGGGATAAGTATAGCTTACCTTTAATTCAACTTCTATAGATCTCCATTTCGAGAATTTTCTTGGTTGCTCCTAAATCTTTCAGCTCAAACTCACTGTTGAATAAAGTTTTTAATTTATTAATTTCAAATATATCTTTTGTTGCGATCAACATATCGTCAACATAAAGTAGTAAATAAAGAAAAAAAGTATTTGACAACTTTTTAAAGTAAACATGATTGTCAAATTTACTACGAGAGAATTCATGTTGTGTCATAAATACATCAAATCTCTTATATCACTATTGTGGAGATTGTTTGAGATTATACAAAGATTTCTTCAACAAATAAACATATTTCTCTTTTCCTTCAACAAGAAAGCTTTCTAGTTGCTACATCTAAATATGTTCTTCAAAATTACCATGAAGAAAAACTATTTTAACATTCATCTGTTCTAACTCTAAATTATATGATGCAACAATAGATAATAGAACACATATATAATTATGCTTAATGATAGGAGAAAAGATATCATTATAATCAATACCTTTGACCTGACTGTAACTTTTTGCAACTAATCGTGTTCTGTATCTAACATCATCAGAGTTTAGAGTGCCTCCTTTCTTCTTGAAAACTCACTTGGAGTCAATGACTTTCTGTCCTTTAGGAGCCTCTAACAGCTCCCAAGTTTGATTTTTATGGAGAGATTTAATTTCCTCCTCCATAACAACTAGCCACTTGTCTGCATCCTCACGAGATATAGCATTTGAAAACTTGGAAGGCTCATTCGGATCTAAAGTTTCTTCAATAATGATCAATGCATAAGAGACCATATTAGCATACCCATATCTCAATAGTGGGTTAGTATCTCTCTTTAACCGATTACAAGTAAAATAGTAATTCTAGTTTTGTGGAGATATCTCCACAAGATACGTGTCAGGCACTGAACATGCCCTTATTGAGATACATCTTATGTGAATCAAATATATCTAACTTCACCTGATTTGGAGTACTATCATTTGAATCTGTAATTTTAGGGACAAACATCCTTTCTCTATGATGTAGAATTGCAACTTCATCAAAAATAACATTTCTCTCAATTAAAAGCTTAGGAGATTTAGGATCAAAAAGTCATAACCTGTATCCTTTGACTCCAGAGGCATAATTGAGGAAGATGTACTTCTTAGCTCTAGGCTCTAACTTGCCATCATTTATATAGACATATGCTAGACAACCAAAGATTTTTAAGTTTGAATAATCAGAAGGGTTACTTGACTAGACTTCTTCAAAAGCTTTGAACTTAATGGCGGAGGCTAGAAATCTGTTCACAAGAGGACAAATTGTAGACATTACTTCTGTTCAAAAGTCTTGACCAAGACTGATGCAGGACAGGGTGAGAACCCTTGTACCTAATCAATGAAATTCAAGACCCATGATGGGGTAGTCAGATTGATCCGATACGAATGTATGGACCCTAGACTTTAGGTCTGACCACCTAACCTAAGTACAGGTAGGTGTACCAATATGCACTATCAACTTAGGACAACCCGGGGAAACACTCGACGATGGTAAGTGTGAGACCCTCTTGGTCCACGTCCGGATAGACGACGGAATGATCGTCGTGAAGTAGCTTAGGGCTGCAGCTCATGAACCGTGATGAGTCTAATGTAGCGTTAGAAGTCACAATCCTATAACCCATCCTATCCTGTCTACGTTCTCCTGATGACGATGGAAATGAGCCGAGAAAACTCTTCGAAAGATAATTAAACTTAAGTAAGAAGGGGTACAGAGCTAACCTTTGGGGCTGCGTAACCCGACGGGTTGTGACGGAATGGAGACTCAACGTAAGCAGAGACGTTCGGTGTAGAGCAATGCTCAGTGTCAATAGTCAGTTCTAGTCGAGAGTCGCAGTAATCGTCGTCATAAGGCGTGGCACGGTCGGCGCGAGCGTGGGCCTACTAGTGGGCCGAAGGGCACCCTAGCGGACGCATGCGGCAAGCCGTGCGGTGTGCCTCGGGGCACGCAGGCGGTGGCGCTGGGGGGTGCACGGGCCGTAGGAGCCAGTGCGCAGGGCATGTGTGGTGGCGGCGCTTCGGTGGGAATGCCGAGCATCGGCGGTTGGGCGGAAGCCCAACCGTCGCCAGAAGGATTGGCCTTCTTTGGTGGCGCCGGGAGGTGGAGCAGAGGAAGGAGACGATCCCAGCCAATGATATCAGGGAGGGTGGAGCCCTCTTGGTCTAGGTGGCGCGCCAGAAATGGCGCAACGGCGGCGGATCATCGGGAAACTCCGGCGGGGGGCCTGTGAGGAGCTTGGACTGGATTTGGCTCGTCGGCACGGCTGCAGGGTCTTTCCCGACATTAGTGGTAGGTAGGTGTTTGTCGGCGAACAACCAGCAATTGGGCGGAGTGGCGGATGGTGGCTCCGGCGAGTTTATGATGGAGTTCTGAAGGAAGAGGTGGCAGTTGAACTAAGAGTCAAGAGACTCCGGCGGAGTGTTCGGCGACGACTCGTAGGGAGGCGAAGCAAGCCCCTTTCGTCATGACGGCGTGACGGGGTTCCAATAGAGGCGGTGGTGGTTGCAGCAGCAACTGTGACCATTTCGTCCAGTGACACAGCAATCTCACGGGCGACGATGACGATGTCTGGCGATGGTAGTTGGTCTCAGGCGGCAGCAGGACTTCTTAGGCAGCAGCATCACGATGAACAAAGTCCTCAAAGGATATCGACAGCCTTCCTCTCCCCCTTTCCCTCCCTATCCTAAGTCACGAAGAAGGTAACTCACAAACGATAATCTCTCACAAAATTCGGTGCTTAGGGTTGAGGAGGGAGTCCTATCTCCCCTTATATAGGGCCCACAAGTGGGCTAAGGGGAGGTGGGCCCACTTGAGGCCCTCAAGCCCATAAGCCACAAAAAGGCTACAAAAGGGGCTTATTGGGCCTCTAAAAGAGAGACCCAATAAGCTCCCCTAAAAGGAGAAAGAGGAGGGCCCTTGTACGATGCTTAAGTGGGCCTCAAATGAAGACCCAAATAAGCCCCAAAAGAAGCCCAAAAGGAAAGAAATATAAGTCCCCCCCCTTAGGGTTTTAATTGGGCCTCCAAAAAGAGACCCAATAAAATCCTAAAGAAAGGGAGACACAAACAAACACACACATAGAATTGGGCCCGCTAACACACAAATGCGAGGCTCAACAAGTCAATGTGAAAATACAAAGAAAGATAAGGGTGAGCTCGAGCTCGTCATCATCGCGGAGGTGGAATGTCGATGTCCCGAAGGCTAGGCCATGTAGCGAAAGCCAGGCTCCCTCGTCTTTGCACGTCGATCAGACTGAACTCGAACTACCGGTGTCTCTTGAGCTGATGGAGATGGGTTCCGCTCGCCATCAAAGACCTACAAATAATAGCATACAACAGACTCATTTTAGTAAAGTTTTATTCATTCTTTTTACAACTCTATTTTGTTGTGGAGTATAACAAGCTGTCCTCTACTTGCAATACCTTCGTTTTTGCAAAAATCATGAAATTCAGTGGAATAGAATTTTAGACCGTTGTCAGTCATCAACCTTTTGATTTTCTTCTTAGTTTAACTTTTAAGCAAAGTCTTTTATTGTTAAAGTACATAAAAATTTCAGATTTATGCTTAAGCATGAATACCTAAACTTTTCAAGAAAAATCATCAATAAATAATAGAAAATAACGAGCAACACCTTTTGAAGGGACGCGAGAAGGACCCTAAAGATCCAACTAGATATAATCAAGAGTACCTTTGCTCTTGTGAGTTACCATTTGAAAGTTAACTCTTTTATGCTTACCTAAAATGCAATGCTCACAAAATTCCACCTTACTAATACTTTGCCAACAAAGTAAGCCTCTATTGCTTAATAGATTCATTCCTTTCTCACTCATATGTCCCAACCTCATATGCTACAATTTGGTGACATCTTCTTCTGTCATTGAGGTAGATGTTGCAACGACTAAACTAGAAATAGTGATCCTTAATAGAGTGTAGAGGGTACCACACTATTGTTCTTTCATCACAAGGACTCTTTTGCTGACTTTTATGACCCAATTTTCACCTAAATATTTATAGCCATTAGCTTCAAGTGTGCTCAAAGAAATGAGATTTTTCTTCGAGAACATGCTCGACATTAGATAATATTCTTGTGATACCATCAAATATTTCGATTCAAACTGTGCCAATACCAATAGTCTTACATGAGGCATCATTTTCCATTAAGACGTTTCCACCATTGATCTGCTCATAAGTGGAACAATACTCTCTATGAGGAGTCATATGATATGAACAACCTGTATCAAAGATCCAATCATCTTTGGATTTGATAATATGAACAGAAAGAACAAAATCATAAGTCTCGGCTTTGGCATCACTAGCATGTGTTGAACTTTTACCATAAGTAAACTCTTTTGAGTCTTCTTGGTGCCTTCTCTTGAGTTTATAACAGTCAGCCTTCACATGTCCTTTTTTGCGACAATAATTACAAAACTTATTTTTGAATTTTAATTTGGATCTTGACTCACCTCTATTTCTTCCTTGACTTTTCTCCTTAGGTTTACTTCTTGCAATAAGACCTTCATGTTACTGTCCTTTTGAAATAATAGTCATATCTTTGTCAATCAACTCTTTTGAAAACAAAGAAGATTTAACATCTTTAACAAATATAATATTTCTACCATATAATAAAGTTTCTAGAAAGTGTCTATATGATGGTGGTAAGGAATATAACAAAAACATGGCTTCGTCTTCTTCCTCCTTTACTCTTTCATTAATATTTTTTAAATCTAGTAAAATAGAATTGAACTCATCAAGGTGAACTTTAATTGATGTACTTTCTACCATCCTGAGCACAAATAGATGTTGCTTTAGAAATAGTTTCGTGATCTTATCATATATAGTGACTCCAATTTCAACCATAATACAACTCTTGTAGTTTCATGAATGACCTCACGTAGAACCTCATTAGATAAATTAAGTTGAACTATAGCAAGAGCTTTTCATCTAACTTTTGTTTTTGCTTCCATAGATATAGTGTTTGACATTTTCTCTTTTCCCAATAATACTTTATGTAGCCCTTGGTGGGTCATGAGAGCTCTCATCTTGGCCTACCATATTCTAAAGTTGATGCTTCAATCGAACTTCTCAATATCAAATTGAGTAGATATCTTGTATCTCAATTTGTGCTAAAATAAGACTCTAACCAAGCTTTTATACTAATTTATTAGGAAATAGTGCTTGGAACAGGATCTTAATGGGTCTGAATTGACCTATCAGCGCAACAGAAGTTTGAGAGTACAAGTACAGCAAGTCTTCTAATATATAAATGATAATGAAAATGTAGAATGGGTTGTAATAAAGCAAGACTTTGATTACTATTGTCTAAGGAAGATAAACACACCTCACGACCAGTAAACCAATGAAAAGCCTAGTAAAAAGGGATGTGGCTCACATGGGCCTTGCTAAATGAAGGATGACCAAGTCACCCTTACAAGCAGGGAGGAAGAGATAGATAGTGAGTGAGAGAGAGAGAAAGACAATGTGCTAGCATCAGTAATATATTCATAACATCACCAAACAGTAATATTCTTGTCTATGGCAATAGTCACAAGAAGTGGCTCCCAATTAAGTTATAGAAAGAGAAACATGCAGCCATTGAGGAAGACGAGACTAAAGATGAGACGATCAATATTTGTGGATTGAAGGAGATAATACCTAATACTTTAGTGTGTGTCTTATCTTTCATTTCTTTTTGGAATAGTAATTTTTCTCTTCTAGATGATTTTTACAGGGAAAATGTGGTGGTGGTGGTTGACACCAACCAAGGAAAAGATTTGGTACCCTTTGCGGGACCAATGGCTTGGATTGTGGGGGCGGTGGCTGCCTTGGAGGACTTTCTCCTAGTAAGGCTTGGGCCCCGCCCATGGCTCCTAGCCCAATCCATGCAAACATCGACTCTACCTTCTCGTAGGTCACCTATGAAACCCATGCAGCGGAATCTTGCTTGCCTAGCAGAGCTAGCAGGACATTGAGGAGAGCGAGGAGGACAGCGGCAGAATGCACCCTTACTACTAGATCCATGGAAGCATGAGAGGGTGCAGTAAGAGGAGATGGGGAAGCAGAGTTCTGATGACTAGGAAGTACACCAGAATGAAGGTTATCAGTGGAGGAAGTTGGAAAGGAAGGGATATTTTTGTAACAAAAATAGTAAATAAATAAATGGATACTAGGAGTGGGGGGAAATTGAGAGAAACCAAGATAGGTGGTACGAGGAAGAGAGAGGATGATATCAAAGGAGGAGGACAGGATGAAGCCCCCAGAAGAGGTGGGGGAAGGGATTGGCATGACTTAGTCGTTATATAATAAATCATGTAAATTTAAAATTTATAAAACTAAAAAATACTAATTTTTAGATATTTAAAAGTATTTTAAAATAAATATATCAATTATAATTCACTAAAAATTTCAAAAGTAGTGAGAAATTTTCAAGTCGATCATAGGAATGTAATATAATATCGAATAATATTTTAGAACTTTTCTCAAAGAATATGATTTTTTTATAAATTTTAAACTAAAAAATAAAAATAAAATATATTTAAAATTTACGAAAAAGATAAATAAGGGTGCGAACGTCAAGATGACATTGTCACCCAACAAATGTAAATTAAGAAAAATAAAGTTCCACTTGATGATTTAATTAGTCAAATTAAGATCTATAGAAGTCAAAAAAATTGTAATTGAATGAAAAGTAGTTTAGAATCACACAAATTATCTTTAAATGAAGTAAAATTAAGTTGCAAATAGGAAAGGTAGAGTTCCAACCTCACGATAGTGATTGTCATAATTCTATGTGTTCAGGAGGGCTATTGAGTAATGTCCATAGTCTCAAAGATTTTCTTTGGACATAGACAACCTAGACATTTGTTGGATCTCCTTTCAAAGTCTAAAAAATTATAGTGTAAATTAAATTAATTAAAAAAATGATAAAACAGAGTTCTAGCGTCATGGGGGCGATGTGTCAGAATTCTAAGCGTTGAAGAAGATTGTCGTGTAATGTCCACAACTTTGAAAGCTCTCCTTAAACAAGGACGACATGGACAATCTCTAGATCTTCTTGCGAAGTCTAGAGTAAAATAAGTCATCAAATTGTCTCCAATGATTGTCACCTAGTAGAGCCAAAAAATGATGACTTTGTAGCTCTTCAACATTTGTCACCTAACAGAGAGGAGCAAAATAGAGGTGGAGTGTGTGTTAAGGAGCTTCATCCTCAGGTCTACGCACAATAAGAGGAGGCTCTTCATTGCATTTAGTATGCTCTCAGGAGGTGGCAACTCATCTCTCAGCAAATCATTCTCCTTTTGACGACGGCTTGTTCGTCGATTAATCGGAGATGATTTATTTGATGGATTTGTAATCTTTTTATCACGAATTGTTCAACAATTTTAGTAACAATGTTCTGTGAATGGCATTGACTAGATTTTTGCCGATGATCGAGCGATTCTAACGGCTTAATCCTTTACTGATGATCTATAAGAAAATCATGATTTAATTAGATAAAAATGTGAGTTTAAGCTCTCGTTGGATATGAACCTTCACTAGTCGCCCACCTACATGAGAAAGAGTGAAATAAGTATGCAAATATTCTTATATAGTGACGTCATTAGGCTACCTCCTTCTGATAAACAAGGAGTATTTTAAGTATTAAAATCTTCGAAAATATTCTAGGGAAGGTGTGACCACTAGTTTAGTCTCACATTAGTTATATGTTGAATGTTGAGATGACTATATAGTAATACAACATTTAGGAAGCAATGAGTCCCTTTCTTGTGTGTGTACAACTACTCCTTTCCCCTCGCCCAATTGACCACCGATGAAGGCTAGCCATTGGTGATGTGGAAGGGGAGTGATGCACACGTGCCCCCATCAGTCCATAGCTACTCGAGCCCCTACTCGTGACTCTGCTCTAACTGAACATCTGACCCACTTGCGAGCCCAATTAGCTGGCAAGTCTCCCTCTTTTTCTATTTTTTATTTTCTTTTATTTTTCTTTATTTTTCTTTATTTTTCTTAAAATAAGATTATAAAAATTATATAAATTTACATAAAATCACATAATTAGCCAAAAAATCATATTAACTAACTAAAAATCATTTTTCATAATTTAGCATAAAGATAAATCTATTTATCATGAGTTAAGGCTAAAATTATATTATTTATTAATTATTAACTCATGATAATGAAGACTTATCAGAGACCTTATAATCAGAAGAGAGGAGTTGTAGACTATAGAAGTCATAGAATGAGAGACAAAAGAAGAGGGAGAGATAGAGAGAGAGAGAGATTAATGTAGATGATAGAAGGGTCTGGTCTTGAAACCAATACAAATGTATACTAAACTAGGCTCCAAAACCTTCCAAGAGATGGCAGATTGAGCTAAGGATGCTTTTATATTATAAATATTATTTATAATAATAATAATATCACTTATAAAGAAAGAGGGGGAGTGGTAGGATATAAAAGCATAGAAGACTACACTATGAAGGTTCCAAGAAGTGATGTTTTTAGAAGAAATGACTCACAAGTCACATTTTCAAAAGATTGACCACTTGTTTCCCTTTGGACTAGGACTGTACATAAGACTGAAACCCTTACAAAGGCATAGAAGATTATGCTATGAAGGTTCCAAGAAGATTGTTAAGTGACATGAAGATGCTTTTATGTTTTTTATGTTAACATAATAGATTATAATAATAAATCCCATCACTTTTGGATGGCATAGTGCCCTGTTGTGCACTGCACCAACTGTGGTTTCCTATACTCCAAGTTAGCTCTCCCTACCATTTGTTATCTATATGACATCATGGCTGACTGTAGATATAGAAATGGGTCAACTATTTGGTCAACTCCTATTCGACTGCAAAGAGACCCCGATCAAGTATACTTTGGTGTCCCCTCCTTTGGTTTGGTATACGATTAAAAAATCCACTTTTTCATTCTACTTTTTAAATAAATAGATTAAAAATTCCACCATAAGACTCAAGTATCTAAATTTCACATTTTTTTCATGTAATCTATGGATCTTTAAGAAATGCAAAAGGGCAGATAACTAAGACTTGCTTGAAGTGCCTCTTTTCTTTTTTATTTTTTGGATTTGGTCAATATATCAGGTTTTTACATGGGGACCTTGCTATTTTGAGGTTTTGTAAAGATCTGAGAATAGCTAGTGTAGTCCAAGGTTTTGGTCAAGCTGGGATTAAACCAAAGTTCTTATGTGGTACTTTATTAACAGTAGTATGCTTCCATATTTGAAGATTAGGGCTGACCATTTTGGTTTACTAGTAACTTGTGAAGAAAGTTCACAATGTTGATAAACTTGTTGTGATAAAAGAAGCTCATATTTGCTTACTTTGGTCATTTTTTTTCTGGAAAAATAATCACCTGATATTCCATTTTGCCCATATTCTCATAGGACACTAAATTCATGCCAGTAATTAGGGGAGCACAGCATCACTGACAGTGGAGGTCAAGTTGGCAGTCTACGCCAATTGCTTATTGGTCTACATCATGGAGGTGACACTGATCTTGGCAGTCATTGTCCACACTTTTTGTTGGACTGCCACCAACCCACTAGCCAATACACAGCTCCATCCCCCTCAATCAAATTTGTGCCAGTCCTGACTGGACCTTCAGATATCTTGCAATCTCTAGCAAGATTGTGGTGACCAATATTGCCAGCCAAGTCCAGAGAAGGCAAATGAGAGCGAAGAGGATGTTGCAGGAAAATAAGAATAGAAAATTGGGAGACAATAGATCGATTTTGAGTGAAAGAATGGCTGAAGGTCAGAAGAGAAAAAGAGTAATTCACATAGAAAGCCCTAAATTTTGAAGTGTCTCTAGTAGTTGCAAAATGAAGAGAGGGAGAAAGAGTATTTATGTTGTACATTGAGGGATCAAAGTGGGCCACCACACTTTTAGTCTTATAAAAGATAAAATAGAATAATACTTTTTTGTCTATTTTGTATTAAATGTCAACACTCCCACTCAATATAAAAATTATAATACGAAGTAATTCTTGAAATATAATAAACTCGATGTGACTTAATGACTTCATAAAGTTATTTTCAACTTAATCTACTATTGAGCAAAACTTCAATTCAATAAAATTCTTAGCAACTAAATCTCAAATAAAATAATGATGAATTTCAATGTGCATTGTTCTTCCATGAAATACTAGATTTTTTGTCATAAATCGCAATAAATCAATAGTGGTGTTGATTTTGATAATTCAATATCTTCTAAAATCCTCTATATTCATATTCCTTGTTATGCAATCATTGATGCAGTAATATATTTCACTTTATTAACCCATTTTACACCAATTACTTTATTATTTGGTGATAAATCTACGAACTCTCATATGGTATTCTTCTCAATGTTGTAATTTCTTCCTCTATTGTCTTCTCCCACTTATCTTTAGTTTATACTTCTTGATAACTACAGTTCTATAATCTTTTGAGGAAAAATAAATGATTTATATATTTCATTGAAGGTTTTTACCTATCTTGGAGCCTTGAATCTAAACTTGAATCATTGTCGTTTTTATAACCACTAGAATTCTTGGGATATTCTCTCTAATATGAGCTAGATGATGGAGAAACTTGAACTGTTGGATCTTGTCTATTGTATTTTTAAAAGAGAATATCTGATAAATTAGATTTTGACTTCAATTTTAACAATTATTTTTATCAAATATACATCTCTTAGTTTCAAAGTTATAAAAATATTACTAACAAAAATACATATTTCAATTTTCTTATCTATTTTTCCATGGTTATAACATCAATTAATATATATAAAATACTACCCAAAAAATTTCATGACCATTATTTGGCTTTTAATGATACCTTGCTACATAAGGAGTTATATTCTTTACTATCTTTGTTTGAGAAATAATTAAAAGATAAATGAATATTTCACTACTTTAGTCAAAGAATATACTCTGTCACTAAGAATAATTTGATTTAGTTTTACCTTTTTTGTCTTTTTTATTTTTAGTAATATCTTTTTTTAGCTTTTGCTAATTATTATCTACATGAGAATGTCATGTTTCGTGGGGAATAACTCAAACTCATGAGATATAACTCTCATCTTCTATTCACTCAAAGGAGTTTTATAAGAAGCTCATTTGATGTTTCAACAAAAGTTCTAAATTTAATAAATTTCTCAAATGCCTTAAGACTTTTGAATCAAACAATATACCTAACTAATATGTATAGAAACTTTAATAGTTAATAGAAAATACAAGCTCTGTTTAATGATATAGTCTTAATCAATTCACATATAGCAACATATAGTAATCTAGAAGAAACCTTAAGCTCTAAGATATGCCAACTGAAAATAATATGGTGTTGCTTACTAAAAACTACCTTTACATACATGTTTATTAAGTGTAATAAATGGCATATCAGAACAAATATTTTAATGATATAATAAAAATAAACTCTTTAAATGTAAATATCTATAGTGTAAATGCCAACGCCAAGAACTATCATTATTTTTAATATTCATTAAAAATTTAATAAGTCTTGAAATATCAATAAGAAACATCATTTTTCCAACTTTAGGAATCAACATAAAAGACGTCATTTTTTTTTATGCTAAAAACACATTTATGATCTTCAAAATAAATAATATAGTCACATTCAATCAACCTACCCATGCTAAATAAATTGTGTGCTAACTTCAGAACAAAATACACATCATGTCCTTGTATTTGTACCTGATTTTGTGTGAACACACTTCTATAAATATATAAAAGTACTGAAATAAATGTTTTTCTTATCATATGATTGTTGGGGCCACCATCAATAACTTATATACTTGATTTACTTGTAATTAAAGTTAAATAAAGAAAAAATCATTTATTTTAATAAATTTCTCCGATAATATTTTCTTGCTCTTTTTTCTTACCTAAAAAAGTTAACTTCAATATGCCTACACTTCTACAAATATTACACCTTGTCTTGGACATCTCTTCTCTACTATTGTCCTATTTTTTTCCTTATCCCAAAAATATACTCCAATATATCTATATTTCTTAAAAAATAGACATTGCATAATTCTATAATGTTGTTTGTGATTTTGATTATTTTATCCGTAATCTATTTATTCAAAATTAGATTTATCACAACCTCTTCTATGACCTCAGTTCACTACCTCTATTTTTTTTATCATGTTCTTTATTAAAAGTGATTTTATCATTTTTCTCATCTTCAAAATTTCAATTTTAGTCTCAGATATTATCTCAAGAGATTTTTCTTTGTATTTATTCATTTTCAGTAAAATTAGAAAAATATTTAAGGTACTAAATAGCAGCATTAAAATGAAAAAAATAGATTGAAGGATTTGAAGCAATTTTTCAACAATTTCCTTTTGTGATCTGAAATCTTCTCATTTTAACAAAAATAAATGAAATGCTAGAAAACAAATGTCAAAACTTTAAAAATTTATGGAGAGTTAGAAGTTTTATGGTTGTAACTCTATTATCTCCATGAAATTAATGTTTAAAACTTTTTATACTTTTGAAGAACTTGTGGATATTTTATAACCTTGTGTAAGTCTAAATTTTACATTTTCTGCATTGAATCAGCTCACAAATATAAGTGTATGAGTAATCATTAGAGTTTTTTTCAAATGAGTAGTATAATGAAATAAATTTCAAAGACACCTATCAAGCCATTAGTTTATTATTGATTTTACAAAATTACTAAAGTAGGATTTTTACTCAAGGAAAAATAGTACAAAAGTTTGACCCATCTAACTAAAATGATTTTATCTGAGAAAATGTCATAGATATGAGCATATATATGATCCATGGAAAGTGGATCCAAAGTAAAACCACTAATCAAATTCAAAGTATTAAAAACTATCAATCTTTATGAGCATTTTTTTATATTTTCAAGAATGCACGTGTGACTTATTAAGGCCACTTAAGTCTAGCTATTTCACTTGATAAGGGCCAAAGGGGGACTGTCCAACCTGTCTTATAAAAGGGATTTTTTTTAAAAAAATACAATGAAGAAAATACATGACGTTCAAATGGTGGCAACTACTTCAAAGGGTGATCATCTTCTCCATCACCATCTCTCAAGTCTTGAAAAGCCAAGGGGAAAGTTTGATCATTTCAAGTGAGTTTTTGTTGCCATTCAAAGTCTTAAGGACTTTCTCCCTAAGCCCAACACTTTTCTCAAGTCCTTCATCAACTCTCAATGTACCAAAAAGGCATTTGAAGGATGCAGCTACATTGTTCTAGATTATTCATTTGTTTATTTGCATATGTAATGTGTAGATTGGTTGAGACCCCTCTAGTGTGTTTTCAACAAAGTCATATAAGTCATTGTGACGCCTATTGATGTCCTTCATTTTTATAGTTTCAGATAAACTTTTATCAGTAATTGATTATTTAATATGATATTTATTTACATATGTCATGTATACGATTCAACATAGTTTATACATGAATTATCTTTGTATATTTTATGATCCTCATACTAAATATCAAATCAAACTTATTAATACTTAAAATTAAGTGATTCTTAGCCTATAAATACTTAGGTATAAAAAAATATTAGCTGAAGAAATATTTTAAAATCAAAAGGAAAATATATATTTAAGTGGGTATAAATGAAAATAAATCATGTGAGATATCCTATATTTGATTAAATATTTATCTCACCATATTATGTAGCACTTAGTATTTTGAAATAATTTTAGAAAAAATTCTCAAGGTATTAAATGGATTTCACTCAACAGGATAATGAAAAAAAAAATGAGATACTCAAGCTTTGAAGAGAACATTTCATCGATGACACATCATCTACTTATGTGGATAAAAAGAGAAATTTAACTTCATGATGTAGATCCAAAGTGCACATCCAATTGTTCTTCATCAAGTTAGAAGATTTTAATTCAAATTTCAACAAAAATAATGATGCTCTTCCTACTGCACACATCAACAACATGTAAAAATTGTGCATCATCTTCATTAATTGATTTTGGCAAATGATTACTCTACTAATATGTCTCTTCCTCTGTTTTTGACAAGAAGTAGGATTAACCCATGAAGTCATCATGCACCTAGATTTTAACATCAAAATCAAGCTCTCTTAAACACTAATCAAGTCCAATCTCAATTTCCTCACTGTGAGAAGATTAAAACCATATCAAGTTTCAGTAATCACAGTTATGATAAGAGGATAAAATCAATTGCAATGTAATTAGAATACTCAAATGGAAGAAAAAAATCACTAAATTTATTTGATTAGTCTATATTATAATTCAATAGGTATCATTTTGTAGGTTTGTGAATTCTATTAAACACATCAGTTTGATTGAAATTTTATAGCGGACCAGGCTTCGAAAGCTTACAGAAGATCGTAGACGGACCAGAAGATGCTTTTACTTTTCTTCAAATAAACGTAATAAGTTTAAGAATAATATCCCACCCCTCTCAGATGGAATAGCGGCCCGCTGTGCGCTGCACCGGATGCGGTACCTCTCCCTACCATTTGTTGTCAGTATATGGCAACATCTCTAACTGCAGATATACAACTGGATCAACGGCTTAGACCCGTGCTGGACTCCAAGGAGACTATGACTGAGTGCGCTTTGGTGTCCCTGGCTCTGCTTTGGTGCACGGTACATGGCTTATTTTACCTTTCAAGACTTGAATTTCCAGAAAACATGAATTTCCATGACAAGCTTCATACTTATATCATAAAACTCGAATTTCCAAAATTCACATTTTCCTATGGCTATATATGGCTCTTTAGGAGATGTATGTGGGTAGGTGACTAAGATTTCCTTCAACGTACTCATTTTTCTATTTTATTTTTTCCCTTGGTCATCATATCAGGTTTCACATTATGACCTAGGTATTTTGAAGTTTCTTTCGGATCTCACATGAGCTCGCGCAATCCAAGTTTTTCGTGCAGCCGGAATTAATACAAAGTTCGTAAGTGATACTTCATTAAATGTTGTCCGTCTCCTTATTTGACGATTATGGAAGACCCATTTTGGTTTACTCGTAACTCGTGAAGAAAATCCACAATGCTCTCCGATAGTCTTGTCGCAACGAAACAAGCTATTTTTTATTACTTTGTTCGCTGGCAACATTGTCACATGATTTTCCCTTTCGTGCTTAATTTCTGAGACATGATTTCCCTCGACGCTATCAATAGCCCGGAGGGGGCGGGGATCTTCTGTAAGCGGGAATCGGTGGCGAACACAGCGCCACCTGCGGCGGACTTCGAGGCGGTGGTGGAGCCCGAGATGATAGCGGAGGCCTGCGGCTGAAAGCCGGCGGTCTGTTCTGATTGACAATCGGTCTTGATATTGGAGGTGGCGGCGATCTCAGCGGTCGACGCCGACGCTGCTTGTCAGACAGCCACCAATCCGCAGGCGAAAACTCGGCTCCTTCCCTCCTCAATCTCGCCTCCGCTAGTGCTGAGCGCACCATCTCATAGGTCGCATGCTGGGGCCAGGCTGTGGAGACCGATGCCGCCGGAGAAGCCAGGAGGACGCAGAGGAGAGCGAGGAGGATGAATGTGTCGCACCGCATCGCCGGCAGATCCATGGCGGACAGAGGAACACGAAGGTGGACGGGTGAAGAAGTGCCGTTGGCATTGACTGATGAGTCGGCGTGAGTCATATTGTCGGCGAGAGCCACGTAGTCGCTGGAACGTCGTTGTCGACGGTGGAAATCACATCCATTTTTCTCTATAATAATCTATAGAAAATATTAACTCGAATAGAAATATATGATCGAACTATGCTGTTGCACTCGTCGTAATATTAATGATATCTTTTCCAATTAAGAAATCAAAGTGATTATAATGTAAGGCGGATTACTTGTAGGAAATAGTTGACTCTTTTGGAGGGAAGCGTGATAAGATAAAGTAGAGCCCTGACTGATTCTAATCTCCACCATAAAAAAAATTAATCTGGGTCGAGCCTGAGGAAATAATGAAAACTTGGTTGATTAGTCAAGCGATGGATATTTGACTCCTGGGAGAGTCAACACGGTGAAGTGGACCCTAAGATGGGGTTCACTTAACTTTCTAAAGATGTCTATGATTTGTCTACATCCAAAAAAAAATTTCAATCAAAATCTGTCTATAATAACCTTTATCACCATATTGGGTTTTCAATAATGCAAAGAACGGGAAGCAAGGTCAAGGTAGACCTACCCATAAAGAGAGGACCCCTCAAGAGGTTGGCCTGAGAGAGCCCATGTCTTGGCGTCAGTAACTATGAGACTAACACCATACTCTCTCAATCGGTGCATTAATTTTCCCAAAATTATTGTTCGTCTCATGGTACTGTAGCCATATTGGCATGTGGTGAAATCCATCAAGTCAAAATGATGAAACTAGTTGGCTTCTCTTCTAAAATAAATCTCACCCTTGTTCATGCAAAGATGACCTTCCACCTTCAAGAAATCGTAAACCAAATACTCATCCATTTAAATATTCTTGGCCAAAAATAATTCATTCCAGTTTGAATGGCAGAAAAATGCGGCTGCTCTTTTGTAGCAGAAAAAAAAAAGGGTCGCAAGTTCATCTAAAGCCAGATTCATCAAGAGAGCCCAGAGAAATATGTCCCTGGTATTATTGAACGTAGGACTTTTTTGTATTACTTAAGCTTAATAAACAAGAACACGACAAAATTTTCTTTATACAGGAACTTCTAGACGAGCCTGAACCCTGGCCCGAGAGGGTAACCCAACCAATGAGAATCAAGATCGACGGTGATGCATAATTGGATTAACGTGTATGGGTTAAATAAAGCTAATAGATTCATTCAGAACATCTCATTGTACTGACTTTTATCTGCACCGTAAGTGGGTGAGGAGTCAGGAATGTCATACTGACTCCAGTCAAATACATCTTGATCTTCAGGGTCATCCACCTGCTGATCCCAGTCGTCTACTTCAAGCTCCTCTTTCTTATCACCAGACTTGCCACCCTCTTCCTCCTGAATCGTCAACAAAGATGGATAACCCAAATGAGACAGTGAGCACAGAGAAAGAAAGGACTTATGTTGGAATGGGAATCGAATACCTCGTTTTCAGCACCCGTGGCTTGTGATTCGGCCGCTGGGTCAGCAGCTGTATCAGCTGAATTCATAGATTCTTTCTCCTGGGCTTTCAGCCGTTCGATCACCAACTCAAACTGAGAATGATCTGAGAGGAAACCCAGAGATATGTATGAAAATTAAAATATTCCCTTCAACAGACCGTCCAGGAACAAGCAGTTTATAAGGTGGGATTTTGGTTTAATATAATCCAGCTACAACAGATCTTCATTACCGGGGTAATTCAGACCTCCAGCTCATTCTAAATTCAGCTTGAAGCCTATGAGTGAAGGAAACTGAGATACAAGTACTGTACCTTTGGAGCGATGGACTACAGCATCTGCTATCTGCAAGGGATGTTTGCGCTCTTCATTCTTAAACTTCAGTTTGATCTGATGACGAGTCCGATTGGGAAGCAATTGTTGAATCATTGCAAAATCTGTTCCAAACTGACGAACAGCCTAGAAAAATTTGAACTCAGGATCAGGATATATGGTTTCAGAGGACAATAATTTGCCGGCAAAACGGTGCAGGTTACCTGGTAGAACAGCTCAGTCTCCATTTTGGACCATCTTTCCGATCTGGGCTTGTTCATGTAGGTGTGGTAATTTAATTTTGTGGAGCTGATTTGAACCGGCTGATCAGCATCGTCCCCACCACGATTCATGTCATTGGCAAAACTGGAATAATTACACAAAAAAACGAATCTGTCATTGCATGAATGACGGGGCACCCAGTAAGATCCGCACAAGTATTCTAGTATTTTTGATATTAGAAAAAGGAATAAGATTCATCTCTCTCAAGCTGGCTGCCTTATAAAAAATGGGAACAAGAACGCAAAACTGGGCTGGTCCCAGCAAGTTCCAACTATGTACAGCCAGTTCTTATCCAGAACGGTTAGCTTCCTAACCATGATTGAAGTAGAAAGATGAGCGTTGACTAATTTATAGACATGAAGGTAGTGTTAGAAGTCTTGAGCCACAGATGTAATCGAAAGATAAAGACACTCTTTGGGTATTTCCTTTTAACCGCTCTGACAATATACCTTAAGAGAAGAAACAAAGATGGCATAGGTCAAATGATCATCTAATCCTAGGTAATCTGTCGTCATTGACTAACCAAAACTTCCCATCGATTATCATCGATAAATATCCCTAAAAGAAAAAAAAATGAGAACGTAAATTTGCATTGTATGTTTAGTGCAAAATTTCTCGTACGTAACGAAGAAAACTGCAATTTTCGATCTTAACTAAATATCCCACATTTCTTTTCTTTAAGTAAATAACTTCAATACCTTTGATCTTGACCAGGTTGCCCAGTTTTCGCTGCTTCTTTAATCTGGATCGAATGCACAGGTAACCAAAAAAGAAAAAAAAATGTTACATAGCAGCTTATGGTCCCTTTAGGTTGAGAAATGAAGAAAAAAAATGTCAACTGCAGCAATCAATTTGAAAAATATAAAGAGATTAAACATACACATATTCGTTCTCTGGCTTCAGCAAGCATGATCAGATCCTTTATCTTCAGTTTCATCGGGTTAATATCCTCGTCAGGTGTTTCTAACAGAACTTTGTCCACTGCAGATAGAAAAGAGAATATACACTTTGAGGCAGCAGGATAAATACATATTCCAGCAGCAAGCCATAAAGAGAGGGAAGTCAACTTAAAGAAAAGACGGGATAATGGGCACCATACTAGAGACAAACTCAAACGCAATTAGAACAACGATTGATATAGATTAGATACTAAAAACGTTTCATGTAGAATAATCCATCGAGCAGCCATCTTCTGCCTTCTGCCCACAAGTAGGAGGACAAAGGGACAAGAATTTCAAGTACCTTGCCTCCTGCTCCTCCTTGTCGAATGAGAAAATTTCTTTCTCTGAGAATTCTGTGTTGAGGAATCAGATTCAAAATGTGCATGTTTATCCATCTCAGGAAGCTTCTCTCTTTCATCCAGCACTGTTTTAGGCTTTCTGGGTGTCTTCTTTTCAAAGAGCCCACCTGCCATGTAGTCATCATCGCTCTCCTCTTCAACCGTTTCAAAATTATTTCGCTTCTTTCCACCAACACCCCACTGTTCCACATCCCCATCCCCATCCCCAAGATCATCAAGAGTGGTGCGCACAGAAGTCCGTTTCCTCAGCTGCCTGTAAGTTTGGCTCACATCAGCGTCATCAAATAAATCTGTCTCAGAGCCTCCTCCATCCAGAGTCTCCTGCAACTCTCCATCAACGGCTTGCCCTGATGGCTCTTGTTCCATGTCTTTCCTCTTCCGAATGCCTACTGTCTGCAACCACAAGATCACCAGACCAAGAAAGACAGTCAAAAGTTTAATAATTAGGAAGCTACAAGAGGAAAACAATTAACAGGATTATTGAGAGTACTTACATCTACCTCTGTCGTATCGTGAGCAGCATTCAATTCCCTGTAGTTGTAGAGGGATGAAGTTTCCACGGCAGGGGCATTCATGTCGCCTCCAAGCACATTGTCTGCTGGACTGTTGAGCGATGTTGAGGAATCAGGTGGAAAGGCCAGCAAGGGACTACTGAGGGACTCAGCTTCTGGAGGATGGACAGCTGAAGATGTAGGTGGCACCATGGAACCACAGGACACAGACGCAATGGATCTTTCCTTCTTCATCTTAGGCTTGGCCTTTGGCTGGAACTTGCCAACAACCCTAGCTTCTGCATCAATGAAATTTAAAATAAATGAACAAAGTTAAAAAAATTAATTCCTTTACGGAAGAACAAAACAAGAGATACCAGATCTTGACGTGGATTGCATGAAAATATCATCAGACAGCCCTGACTCTACCTGAAAACATGCAAAGACATGCCCAGAGTAGTAAAAGGTTTTAAGAAAAAAGCAGATAACCAGCAAATATTAACAAAAAATTGGAATAAGAAGCAAATATTACCACTCCTTGCAAGCCCTCATCATCAATTTGAAAGCCCACTCCATGAATAGGCAACATGGCTTCTGAATCTGCATTCAACAATAGATGTCTCATTCACCAGAAAGTGGGGAATTAGCTAATGGAAAGAGAGTGAGCTCTGCTATTTTCAGGAGAGGGAGGGAAATGGGGATCCATAGGAAGACAAGCAGTCCCGGGATTTTCCAACTTTCTAGTCATAAAATGGACTCAATGTACCCCTACGCCTTTCTATTCTCCAAATAAAGCATATTAATAAGTCTAGAGGGGGCAACCCAATGAAATCCATCTCCATAGACTAATACCCACCAGTGGCAGTGTCACGCTGGGAGAGAATTGTATCAAGAGATTCTAAGTCAAAATCTGAACTCATTGCCTGAAAAAAGAAAAAATAGTATGATTGTGTGTCAGCAGAAATATTAAAATATTCAAAAATGTGATGGCAAGTATGATAATGTGCAAGTATATCGGCTGATAACCCACTTCATGGCCTCCAAAATCTTCATTTCCAATCGGCTCTGGTGCATTGTTACTGTGCAGGGCACCAGTATCGCCATCAATACCCGAAGATGTAGTTGCCAATGTGTGGGGTTCTGTGAATAAATGAAAAATAATTTTCTATTCAGGAAAAAGGTCGGCTGGTGCAGAATCATAAGGAAATTCGAAATTTCACACAGAAAAAAGAATAAAGAAGAACTCAACTAGAACCAGGTTATTGAAAATAAAGCATAAAGGAAAAAACATCGGAATCTTCACCAACCGGAAGCTTCTGATGCCTGAAACAGACTATCAGTCGATGGTTCCAAGCCAGTCAAGTCCCTGGTTTCCTAGGAAAATAATGTAAAATATTTAATAAAAATATTCAAACGAGAAGAAAAAGGTACAGAATGCTGAATATTTACACTCTTTTATACTTATGGTTTTTGGATGGATTTTGTTGTGCCAATCAACCAATCTCACATTTAATAATGCTGCTAACTTCTCACCTTGATGGATTCAAATCACAGCCACAGATTTGACAAGTATTGAATAGAGCTTCAAATTCGTTGAATCTTTTTTTAATTCAAATTAAAGGGACAGAATTTTTTTAAAAATATTTCATCAATTTGAGGCACAAACTGACTCATCCAAGTTAACACGGACAACCCTCAGGATGTGCTTTACCTGTTCCATAGAAATTTCTTGATTACCCTGCAAACAAATATTGACATCAGAGTCCACTGCTTTTTGCCATAAAGGAGATCCAGGCGCCTCCACATAACCCTCAGCCAAATGGAGTTCTTTGGTGGCGTTCATGCTAGACGCTCTGTCACCATCTTGGAAGGGGTGATCGGAAGAAGGTGGCTGAACGACCTTGTCAGTCTTTTGCCGTGCTTTTGGCTGGAACTTCCCCAATGTATGCACTTCCCGTTGAAAACAAAGTCAGTATCTTACGTCTTATATGGCTACTCAGGGAAGCAAATAAGAAGAAAAGGAAACCATTGGAACACAATATTTGAAGGATAATAAGATGAAATATTTCTCTACCTGGAGCATGTGTAGGCTGAGGGAAAATATCATCGAAGAAATCAGAATCAAAAGACATGGTCCTGTGAAAACCACAATTCTCTGTCAAGAAATACTGTTAAACATGAAGAACAGTAATTTAGTTCGCACAAAAAAAAAAATAGAAGGAATGAATCACAAACTTATTGAGAAAATTAAAAACATGTTCCACAATAACCTTTGCGTGCCTGGACTGATGTGTGGTCACAGCCCCATAGTAGATTTCAATCAAGTCCTTGAAAAATTACCAAAATCCGACTACTTTCCAGTGTTGCCCACTGAGTTCAGAATTGTAAACAAAATGAAAGGTTATCCTGAGAAAAACCTCTGTCAATAAATCATATTTTCAAATCAAAGGGCTGATTGGCTCTATGTCCTTCTTAAATCTGCATTAACAAGCCTCTTACTTTATTTTCAAGTAATTTTATTCCATTAAAGGCTTCATAATGCTACCAATTTAGTTCATCAGGCAGACACCATTAGGAAACGGTGGCTAAGATGGTGACGACATTTTAGTCTAGAGATCAATGATCAGTGACCTGGGGAAGCCCGTAACAAAAATTGCGTTGATGGTTATCTATTATTATTTACACCGTAACAAAAATTAAAATTTGAATTCATTCATCAACTGACCTGGGGAAGCCCGGAGAAGGTGCCCTTTTCGGCGAATAAATCAGAACAATGAGAGAAGGCGGGTCCGCTCCACCTGCATATCGGATGGAGAGGGTGGGGATTTGAAAGAGAAGTGCTCAGGATGCTAAGTGGGAGGGGAGAGAGAGAGAGAGAAGCGTCGGGTGTTTGGGAGAGACACAGATAGGGATATGGCCTGAAGACGGAAGGGGCGGGGTGGAGGGAGGGATTATGCCATGTGAAGTTGTAGGGGGAGCGCCAGCGAGGGAGTGGGGAGCCAAGAGTGGGAGAGGGGGGGAAGACGCGTGTTCAACCGGGAGAGAAGAATGGGCGTTCGTCACCGGAGATAAGAGCAAAAACCGGGACGCTTGCCAGAGGTAGGGAGGGAAAAACCGGGACTTTCTCGCCGGAAGGGAGGAGAAAAACGAACGCTTGGACGGTGACGCCGGGTAAGGGACGAGTTCGCGACGGGACGGGAGAAAGATGCGCGGGTAGCGGACGAGGTAGATAGAACCCGCGCAGAAAGTAATTTGCGCTGGGCTGGGAGAGAGAGAGAGAGAGAGAGAGAGAGAGAGAGAGAGAGAGAGAGGGAGGGAGGGAGCCAAAGAGGAAAGCAAATTTGGGCTGGGCTTCTTTGTTAGAGAGAGAATGAGAGAGAGCACCCAGGTGGAGAGTAAATTTTCTCTGAATCTGAGCTTCTTGGCTGCAAAAGCTTGTGCCTTTTTCTGCCGGCCTCTATTTTGAGGCCCAAATACAATAATAGTTTCCATTGGGCCGTCGGTTGGCCTGCCAGCCCATTGGCACCAGCCACAAGTACCCTGCTTGTGAAAGGATTTTAGAGAGAGAGAGAGAGGGGGGGGGGAGAGAGAGACAGAAAAACAGAGAGGGACAGCGACAGAGACAGACAGAGAGACATTGAGAGATGCTGGCGAGCCAGACGCGGCCAGCTTTTACAGCGTCCAGACAAAAGCCTGAATAGAATTTACCTGCGACCCATATCCTAGGTGGGTATTTCCGTCATTTTCTCTTGTAGAGTCTCCCTTTCACCAGCTGTAATTACCATAGTTACCTCCGCTCAAGGGGGAAAAAAAAGGACAAGACCCGCGAAGGGCTTATTACGAATTGTTGCAGCTTACAAGGACCCAGAACTAATTATCCATTTAAAATCGAGATTATCTGTCACAGCTACTATCTATTAATTCTGATTTAAATTCATAGTTGACGTGAAAGTGAGTAAAGTCAACGCTTAAACGTGACCACTCCCAAAAAGAGAGGATGCACCTCACACACGTAACGATCACCTACAATGGTTGGGCTAAAAGTCAAACGGTAAGTGAGAGAAGGGAGGAGAGGAATAGGTTAGCACTTGTAGTGCAATTTGGGGCGATTATGAGCGGAGATTGGGGCGGGCCTAGTTATATACCTTTAGGCCCATTTTCCATAATGGGCCGAAAATAATTGGATTTCGAGTAGATGGGAAAAGCTTGTCGTTCACCACGTGGAAGTCGGCAGATGCTTAACAAATATCTGCGGTCAAGACCACGTTTTTGTGGAGACTACTTTCAATTCTCATTCAGCCCCCGTAGGAAAGTATTTCTTAAAAATATATCCCTAAAAGTAGTATATATATGTACTTAATCTTTAATTGTATTTTTACCCCCTATGTCATGAAAGTTTGGAAACCTGGTTCTGAGGCGACGCAAAGGTTTTCTGAATTTAGGGGCTAAAAACGCATATTCTGAAGGATATCCTCAGCCGTCCGATCCCCGATTGGCACATGTGAGCCTCTTATCTGATGCTAGATGCTCGACACGTGTCACATGCAGATGGTAATTATCCGTCCGACGCACATGGGACCTTGATACGTGCGCCTTTGCACAAGCATTACGCCAGACTCGGAAGTAGAGAGAGAGGGAGAGAGGGAGAGAGAGAGAGAGAGAGAGAGAGAGAGAGAGAGAGAGAGAGAGAGAGAGAGAGAGAGAGAAGGAAGAGAGAGAGAGAGGATGGGTAGCCAGGTCTGGTTATTGCCTGATCCCGGCTTCTAGCGCTCCTCGGACGTGTTTCCCTTTCTTTCCCTGGATTTTAGGGGGAGGCGGGGGAGGGCCTCGCCGTCGGATAGGATTTGCCGGAGTGGGTAAGGATCGATCCGGGAGGAGGAGGTGTAGAATCTCCCGGTGGCCGGGACTTATGGGGGAGTTGTGAGCGGCGATGGAGCGAGGGGTGGATTCCGGGGGAGGCTGAAATCTGAGCTGAGAGATAGGGAAGAGTTGGTGTGGGGAATTCTTGGGATTGAGGCTTCCCTTACTCTGAGTCTGACGAGTAACTTGAAATCTTAGCTGAGAGATACGGAATATTGGTTGCCGTGGGTTGGCGAACGATCTGAATAGTGACTGGATATTTTGGTTTACATGCGAGGAAAATTTCACCATTAACCTTGGATTGTCTCCTCTCAAGTTCCCCGCAAATCTCGATATCCTAACTATCGTGGATCAGGGAGCTTTGTTTTTGTGATCTCAATCGTCGTACAGCTCGGTAGGAGGTTTATTGTTTTCTGAGCGAGTTGATTGGAATTAGTCTTCAAAAAGCCATGTCATATTCTAGGATAGGATGATCACGCCAGTACAGAGGCAAACAGACTCCGAGTGAGATCCACTGTTGTCCGGTCGACGTCATCAAGGTAGGGTACTTCGGTTTCTTTCCCTCTTTCTTACTTTCAGTCTTCTTACCGTATTTACTTGTATATTTTTCGCGGTTCTGTTGCTAGCAGCTGGTTTTTGCTGTACATCCAAGCTTGAAGGTTGATTTCATGTATGGTTCTCTGTCTGGCCGCTTCTGTTTCTGGAAATACTTTAGTTTCTTGAGGACGGAATGTCCAATCCAATGGTCTCGATGCCTGGGTATGATGATGCTATGTTTGGCTTGTCGTTCATTGGTTCTTCTTTTTTCGTTTATTTGAACCAATAATTGGATTTTTATATAATCCCTATTAAGAATATGTATCACGCTAGCTAAGGGCATGGATCATTCATATAATTGTTGGTCTGTTTGGATGCTTCGTGTTGATTTCCTTCTTTAGAAGGCGAGGAAACCAGATCAATGACGCAGACGTCTCCGCACATCATGAACTCCCATGGGTGATGAACAGGGGCCTTGTTTTGGGAGGAATCTGGAAGAAATTTCTGGTTATCTATAATTTCGCCAGCATAATACGAAAGAATTTTGTGCTTTCACTGTGGGGAATTGATTAATCATGGGTGTTCGCTCGTCTGCAGAACCATGGCTACGTTGGTCGATCCTCCAAATGGCATTGGGATCCAGGGCAAGCACTACTATGCAATGTGGCAAACCCTGTTTGAGATTGACACCAAGTATGTGCCCATCAAGCCGATCGGTCGAGGGGCATATGGCATCGTGTGCTCCTCAGTGAACAGAGAAACGAACGAGAAAGTTGCGATCAAGAAGATCCATAATGTCTTTGATAATCGTGTGGACGCGCTCAGAACCCTGCGGGAGTTGAAGCTCCTCCGTCACCTTCGTCATGAGAATGTCATAGCGCTGAAGGATATCATGATGCCGGCCAGCAGGAGTTTCAAGGACGTCTACCTCGTATATGAGCTAATGGACACGGATCTGCATCAGATAATAAAGTCCTCCCAAGCCCTTTCCAATGATCACTGTCAATATTTCCTTTTCCAGGTAAGCGCGGCTTCTGCAGTGCCGGTCTTGATAACTTTCTCTGTAGAATCGTCACCGGTTGCCCATCAGAATCCAAGTTTTCCGGTGGAAGAAAATAGCGTCCATGAGCAATATAATATAACCTCTCATTAGTTTTCAGCAAGTAAAACATTTGGGAAATGCTAAGATTGTTTTGTAACCAAGAACCATTAATTTGTTCTTGCATTTTCTGTTTTCACAGTAAAAATCTCCTAAAGTTTCTAGTTTTATTTCCTTATGATTTATTTTATTTAAATAAATGGTCAGGGTCTTGTGCTCAAGGTAACTGTTGTGGATTGTTAGGATTTCGGGTTCAAACCTTCCCACTGAATTAATCTTGCCTGCGCTGAGCAGAGCGGAATCTGTTCAAACGCATCATTCAATTTTTTTTGTCTGAATGGGCATCCATCTTACAATACCAATGTTGGAGATTTTCACAAGACTTTGAGCAGACTCTGCTGATAATGTGGATTCAACCTATAATGGCAGCTTTAGGAGGCATGAACGAAAGATCATGAAACTCAATACTAACTCGGATTGTTCTTCAATCAACGGCTGTTATTTTCCCGTTTTTAATTTCTAACTTCCTGTTATTTATTTACTTATGTTTGGTTTTACTGATGCTGGAACTGAATCATTTGAGAATAACAAACTCTGTTCTTGATCGCGCGAAGCTGCTCCGAGCGCTCAAGTATCTGCACTCGGCGAACATCCTCCACAGAGACCTGAAGCCCGGGAACCTCCTGGTCAACGCCAACTGCGAGCTCAAGATCTGCGACTTCGGCCTGGCCCGCACCAGCAACGCCAAGGGCCAGCTGATGACCGAGTATGTCGTCACCCGCTGGTACCGGGCCCCGGAGCTGCTCCTCTGCTGCGACTACTACGGCACCTCGATCGACGTCTGGTCGGTCGGCTGCATCTTCGCCGAGCTGCTCGGCCGCAAGCCCATCTTCCCCGGCACCGACTGCCTGAACCAGCTGAAGCTCATCGTCAACATCCTCGGCACCATCAACGATGCGGACCTCGAGTTCATCGACAACCCCAAGGCCCGTAAGTACATCAAGTCCCTCCCCTACACCCCCGGGATCCCTTTCTCCACGCTCTACCCCCATGCAAACCCACTGGCCATCGACCTGCTCAAGAAGATGCTGGTATTTGACCCCTCCAAGAGGATCAGCGTCACCGAGGCCCTGCACCACCCCTACATGTCGCCGCTCTACGATCCCAACTCCAACCCCCCTGCCGAGGTCCCCATCGATCTCGACCTCGATGAAGACCTCGACGAGGAGTCGATCAGGGAGATGATGTGGAGAGAGATGCACTTCTACCATCCTGAAGTCGCCGCTGCTGCTCCTGCTGCTGCTGCTGCTGCTGCTGCTGTTGCTGTTGCTGCCCCGGTGGTGGCCTCGTAAGGATCGTCTAGTTCTTTCAAGTCCGTCTAGTTGCTTCGTGTGATTGAGATCCGCCCCCCCCCCTCCCTCCCTCCTTGGCCCGATCTCAGCTGTATATATGCGATATGTATGAGCGTTGTACCCTTTTCTTTGAACAATTTTGGTTGCCCGTTTGGTTTCATTATGAATGCCAAGGTTTCTGTGCTCTTGCGCTGCGCTCTGTAGAACGATCGAGGGATGGATCAAATTCATGGAATCATATTTCCTCTCACTATGATTGGTAGAGAGAGGTTGTTTTCTCTCTCTAACTTCATCATGTTGTGGCAAAAGTTTCAGTCTGTGCCCTCTTGGGGCGGAAAGAGGCGGGCACCGCGTGTCAGCCGGCGGCCGGCGGCTGGGGCACAGTGCCCGGCGTGAGGGGATAAAAGTGGCGGAGCGGCACGCGGCTGACGGTGAAAGTTGGTGGCGCTCACGCCACCATCGCCGCGGGCGGCGGAGCCCACCATTAAAGGAGGTGCGACGAGGAAGTGCACGGGCCACTCAAGGGGAGGCGCCGGGTGAGGGAAGGCATATGTGGGTCCGCATGGAGTCGCTTTCGGGAGATCTCTAGACGACCAAAACTCGGAATGAGACCCATAATATCAGATCCAACCGTTGACCAGAAAAATCGTGGCTTTCGGAATCACAGTTAAGGGTGCCAATGAGTGGACCCGTCAGGTTTGACCTAATCCATCTTCAATAATTTTCAGGGAAACGGAATATTATCTTCAAACATCAAGACCACGCCTAATTATGACGGCGGCTGGAATCCGGCTGGTCCCCAGCACCATCCGTGCCTACGCCAAGTCGAGTACTTTCCGCTAACTAGGACCTTGGTCCTACAATGCTTCACACGCGTGTAGTCCTTCACCAAACTTCCCACACGTGCGCTTTAGAGAGAGAGAAAGAGGAGCGGGGGGGGCTGTTGGATGGTAATAATAGCAGTATGACTTTCAGGTCGGACAGAGGAAAAACTCCGGTTTGTGAGAGAGAGAGAGTAGGGCTGAACAGAACGTATTTCCCTCTTAAGGCTGACATCGAGGTCAATCAGAAAAAGACCAGGCCAAGCCGGACTCTCTGCTTCAGCCAACTTATTTTTTATATCTATTTATTGGTATATATGATAAAATAGGCGGATAAGGAGATAGAGAAAAGGACAGAGAGGTGGAGAGAGAGAGTCTGGCCCACTTTCCGCCTTCGTGTTGGCTTTGAGATTTTCTTGGCGGAAAGCTCGGAACCTGATTCGTCACATCTCTCTCTCTCTCTCTCTCTCTCTCTCCCTCTCTTCTAGTGGGGCATCGAGATCTTGAACTGGACTTGGGATGGCCCGATCCAGCCCAGCCCATTTGCCTGCCTCGGTCGAAGGCCGGCAAAATAAATTTACACGAAAAAGTCGTAATCAAAGAAAGGTCCTGCAGACTTCATCGGAACGCAGAGAAGGCGCCTCTGCCCGCCAGCTGGAAAGTGTACTATTGTGGCGACCCGCACATCTCTCCACCACCACTTACCGCCGCCGTCAGCCGTCACTCAGCATCTCCCGAGCCATTTTCTCCGCCACGCATTCCCCCTGCCCATCTCTCTCTCTGTCTCTCTCTCGCTCTACCCTATCTATAAATTGCACCCTCCTCACCCCCACTGACTCCTCTTCTTCTCCTCTCTCCTTCCGTTCCTGTGCTTTGCATCACTTCTTCTGGTTCTCCGTCGGATACCCTCCGTATCAACCCCGTTGATGACTACACCCGATGTCTCCATCGGTCAGTGAGGTCCTCCTGTCTGGGTTAACGATAAACTCCACTCTCCGGCGCAGGACCCACCTCGTTCAGTCGTTCTCCGTCGTCTTCCTCTACTGGTTCTACGTCTTCTCATGATCAATCCCTTCGTCTCCGAGAACCTCCTCGCTTAATAACAGTCAACTCTCCTTTCCTTTTCTCGATAAATTAAAATCCATGGCTTCTCCCTTGGGGAGTGGTACCTCCTCGGCCTCCACCCAGCACGCCAACTCAGTGTCTGAAGGGGCTCTCCCACCGGCGGCAGAGCAAAGGAAGCGGAAGCGAATGTTGTCCAACAGGGAGTCGGCGAGGCGGTCCCGAATGCGCAAGCGGAAGCAACTCGGCGACCTGGCGGCGCAGGCGTTGCGTCTCGGTGAGGAGAACCTACAGATCCTCGCTAACCTCAAGGTGGTCGGGCGGCGCCGCCTCGCGGTACAGTCGGAGAACGCCGTGCTGAGGGCACGGCTTGTGGAGTTGAGCCGCCGGTTGCAGTCTCTTGAGGAGATACTCCAGCCAGCCGTGGGGGACGGCAGCAGGTTTCTCTGTGAGGGGCCTGCGGCTGCTGTCGACGGCGGCAGGTTCATGAACCAGTGGGGCTTCTCCTCCTTTGGCAGACAGGCCGTCGTGGCGGCCACCGACGTATTCCATTACTGATTCTTGAAAGCGGATATCCCAGCTCAGTTGGTCGAAAATTAAATAAAAATAATTGCGTGGACTGAATGGAAATTATCAGGGAGGGTAATTTCGGAAATGTAAAGGTTTAATTTAAATTAAGGCATCTTTTGAGTGGCTGAAAGGACGTCATGCAGAAACTATTTATGTTGAGCTTTTAACTTTGTAGGACAAGAAAGAGAAGATAACTAGTTTTCATTCATATCGTTGATGTGATCCTGGATGATTTTAGATATAGTCCTCGTTATTCATGATCGAAACTTCGGAACTGATTACGCAATGTTTTGTTGATAAGCCCTTTAGAATTTATTTTTTTATCATTTTAACATAAAAAAATAATAATAATGAAGAAAGAAAGAGAAAGATGAGGGAGTCAGAGGAGAAAGACATTGTTAGTTTGACCAGACTTACGTACCCATCCTGCCGCACCCTCTCGGAAAGACCTTTAGACATTTTGCGTTTGGGAAGTTTGACTTTTCATGTCAGATGGGATCGATTCTCTCTCTCTCTCTCTCTCTTTCTCTCTCTCTCTCTCTCTCTCGCTCAGTTTCAATCATGTAGGCATTGAATCCGAGAATTCACTGCGGCAGTTGTGGATGATGTTGGGACAAATGAATGAGCATTTATATGGGTTTTTAATTCGCGTCTCACCTTGGTCAGCGCCAGCTTCACATCAGAATCATCAATCTTTATTCGGCAGTTAGTCTTCGACGACTCCAATCAGGCCCAGCTGGATCAATTTGTTCCCCGTGGGCTTATTGGACCGTCGTATTTCTGACAGTTTAGCATTCATTTCATGAAATGTTGAGAACTATCAGTTATCAACCTGATTAATGAGCTGTCCTAGGCGAGCGGCCGAAGCAGGGTCCACGTTACGTATCACCTCCATCTCTAGCCCGTCCCCTCTCTATCTCTCTCTCTCTCTTTCTCAGCCGACGTTACACAAGGGAGAAGGCTGGCAGGGTTAGAGTTTAAAGCAATCACTGAAACATCTCCCTTGTAGTCTTTTCTTCTGGGTTTTCCAGAACCACTCAGATCCAGGGGTATGTTTTCACCGTTTAATCTTTCCTACGTCGACTTCAAGAGCTTGGTCTACATCACCCATCAGCGGAATGGGCTTCTTCATTACGATGGTTGGATAGTTGTGGAGCATGGAAGAGCCACGCTCACCCACAACGTCTTCCATATTCTACAAAGGATTGAACTGTGAGAAATAATTAAATTATCAGACCATTCAATGAGTACCAAAGGAAAATCAGTGACCACATTCTCCTGTAAATTATTGAAATACTGTGTGCATACTAAACGAAAAATCATCAATTTAGATAAAATATCGAATTATTAGATTATTTGACTTAAAGTTGATTGACAATGAGAAAAAATGCTAGAGTCTTATTTACTTTTTAACGAAATATATTTAAAATAAAATTATATTAATGATTTTAAAACATTGGAAATGTTTGTAGACAACTAATAATCAACTACTTGTTGCAAAAGGGTATTTAACAACTTGGTGTCCTTGACTTGCAGACAAAATCATAAATAGAGCTTCTTAATCTTACACTATAAGTCAGATTTCTGTTTGAAATTCATTTAAAAATCCTTGAATTTCAATCCTACTATAATTGAGACATTAGGTTCTATATGCCATATGAAATCACAAGAACTACTAAGAAGGAGGGCTTAGTTCTCTTGAAGCAAGGACGTATGAGGTAACATGAATACATGATTCTATTAAACTGTGAATCTACTATGTAAGTTAGATTTATTGATTATATTCCTTGAATTCAATTGTGCTGACCTACTTCTCATTGATTTGGTTACATTCTTTGGTTTTAGAAAAATAAAATTTATTCTTCTCCTACGGAATAATTCCTTACCGATCATTGTACCAAATAATAACTTATTCTATGCAGTTGTAAGATTTAGAATTTATCACAATTTATCTCCAAAGATTTGTGATTAAAAAAATCAATAAAAATCTCACTAAGAAGGAATGAATTCTTGCATGACACTCAGAGAGAAATATGCACTTAGAGAAATGACATTCAAAGCAATTGACAACATAATCCAAGAACATGAACTGGGAATGCATACCTCATCATACTTCATATTATAATGGCTCTAGATTCTTCCTTTAGGTTTTCAGGGCTCTTTCTGTGATTGGTGAGAACAAAGTTTTCTACTCGTTTAAGAAACGGAATATTGATGAGGGGATCTCAATTAACACGAGATTATTAAAAGAGGTATTATGGCATACAAATAGGCAGATTCTGTATACAAAGTTATATAAACGATATAAATGAGGTTGAATCTGCAGTACTGTCTAAGATTCAGCCGTTCAATATAATATCGATTCACTAAAAGCAGATTGTCCCATATGTTTTGACCGCATAACCTTACTTTCGAAGTTGGCAACAGTATTCCCTCTTCAAAAAGAGAGCTGAACGCAGAAGAAAATTTCGATTTGGAAAGAGATGGGACACCCGACATATCCAGTATCTGTCCTACGATTGATCATGCCAAGAGAGAAATCTCCTCTCTGCGCCATGTTCGTCCCTGTGCATGGGCTCGAGTGGCCATCTAGTAGTAGGGCATTTGCTGCAGCTCTGGTACAGTGCCTATCCTCGTCGAAGGCCACTTGCACCAGCTCCCGTGGTCGACCATGGCCGGATCCTTGAGCCTTCCACGCCATGTCACAACAGTTCCCTGCATCGGAGGTCGTAAATCAATTCCTCTCCCAACTAGTTCTCCGGCTCAAATGCTTATACGATCTTGCTCCCGATGTGAACAAAAAACCCTTCTCCGGCAGAAGGGGCTAGACCACTTGGTCTATAGAAACCCTAAAGTTTCTTGTTCCGAGTTGATCACGAAGGAAAGCTGAGAGAAGGGTTGTGGTATTATTTAAGCAAAAGACTGGATCTCTCTTTATTCTCCACCATTCTTGTCCATTTCAAATTGGTTTGGTTTCTTGTCCTCGTCGTCAAGGATCGTCGAAGGCACTGGCCAACCACAGAGCTCTTTCTTGCATCTTCCACCATCCTTTATCTTTGTTCTTAAAATATGTGGCAGTGCCAGAGGTAAAGTTCACCCTACTAATGAGCACAGTCATCTTATACTTATTCTCCCTCCATGCGTCTGATTAAATGTTGGTTTTGATCCTACCCATGTATAATTCGGATCTTCGAATCGACCAAACTTTCGTGCAAGTTGGGAATTGAAACATTATTTACGTAAAATTTAGCTTTGGAATGAAAAATCTGGATAGCCACTTGATCAAGGCCCCATGGTCTTAGCCATTACCGCTTCCTCCCCGTCTTGCTCTCTCTATTTGTGTATCCCTCTCCGTGTCAGTTTCTCTCCATGACGATCGTCTAAACAGGTTGTCTACGTGATTGTTTAAACCTTACAAATACAATGAATGAGGCCAACGGTTGATCTGATTCTGCGTGCTTCTTCTTGGCCTTTGCTGGTGTTCTACTGATCAAACAAAGAATCTATAGGTTGAGGATGAGATGCGTGGAATTCTTCGAGAAAGCTTAGTTAACCCGCGTCAATGCGTTGGGCTGGTTTACGTCACTCGCACTCACTGCCATGGAGAAAGTGGCCACCATTCCCTTTCCATTGGGAATTTTAAAACCATAAAACCTTGCCGTAGGATATAAAACTGAGAGGCCAGGTGAGACTTCCATCTATCATAGCTTTGATAGCTGGAATTCCCGGGCTACTTCACTTTGTTACTACGTTCAGCTCTGAAGAGAAGCAAAGCGATCTTCTACTCCTTGTTCTCGGAGAGAAGACCGGAAGAGAATGGATTCTCTGGTTCCCAGGAAGGCTGCTTTTCTGTTCATCGTCATCGTCTATGCGTCGTCGATTTCTGCGTCTTTCGCAGGTCTGTAAAACCCAAACTTTGTCTCCTTTGTCAGAGGTAATCTTGGATTCACTCGCGCGGATGGCTGCAGTATGATTTAATTTTTTTTTGCTTGGTTCTTCGCTTGGGAAGACGGAGCAAACTTACCAATGAGAAACAAGGAATTGCTTGTGTCTTCTTTGAGCAAGATTTTTTTTTATTTGATATTTTACGTAATTATTCATTCCTTCTCGTCATGAATGAAAATATGGCATTCATTGGTCATTGATAAATATCAATGCACAGAGAGAGAGAGGGAGAGACCAAAAATAGAGCCGTCAGACCTGAAAACACAAAGAAAAATGATAGATATGCAATATTAATCATATATATGAGAAGTTATAAATCCAGAGTGGGAGGGAGAAAAGGAGAGAGAATGTGTGAGTGAGAGAGAGAGGGAGAGGAGAAAAATACAACCGGAGATAAGAATGGAATGTGAGCTTTATCTGGAATTCTATTTATGGATATGTGTCAACTGTTACATTTCTTTCAGATATTTCTTGTATCATGGTAAGGCAGCATCGCCAAGTCTTTCCTCTAGCATTTAATATTCATGTTTCTTCTCTTCTCTGTGAACATTAATCAGCGAAAATAACTTTCTCAGGCCTACTTTCTTAATAAAAACCTCCTTGCAGGAATGCCACGGAAGTTTATCAGTCAGCCAGCGAAGAGAATTATAGTATCCACCAAGGTATGTAAAGTAGGGCCATTGAAGTTTTATTCGCCGGAGTTTGCCTTACTTATCTCCTCCAATTTTCGATATGATCCTATTCTTTTTGTTGGCAAGCAAGCAAACTTGGACGTATTCACTTTGTAGTCCAAACTTTGAATTGGATTGATCCAAAATACACGAACATATATTACTGCCAATGACTATTACTTTCTGCCCACTTCATTTGCTGTCAATGTAAACCCAAAAACCAGATTACGTCTGAGCAGTCATGTCACGGAAATCACGTATCGATTGATAAAAATAGCAGTTCTAATCGTGACCATGAGCTCATTCCAATCATTGTAGATCGGCTGAATTGGGCATCCCAAATACCTTACCATTGGTAATATATAAGAGATCTACATGTAAAACGTCCAAAAGACCTATCTATGTAGTCCGTGGCTAAATAAAGTCGTGGCTTTGCAGTCCGCTCTCATTAAAGACTTTAAAGCTGACTTGTT
Organism: Spirodela intermedia; assembly: GCA_902729315.2. Lineage (NCBI taxonomy): Eukaryota > Viridiplantae > Streptophyta > Magnoliopsida > Alismatales > Araceae > Spirodela > Spirodela intermedia. Next base: position 1,982,835 of record LR746269.1, on the reverse strand, counting down.
GATTTAACAACCCTATGTTTCAGTGAAATTTATATTTCAGTAACTGCCGAACTATGCATTCCTAATTATTTCAAGCTACATTTTTAAATTTCAGGTAAATATTACTAAGACTTTGTTATCTCACTGTTCATAGGAAATGCCAAGAATGTTCTTCCACAGTGGAGGAGAGGCCAGACTCATTGAAAGGGTTCTCAAGGTCAGAACGAATGATTATGGACGCTATGACCCATCCCCTACATTCGTTAAGCCTCCCTTCAAGCTCATACCAAATTAAAGTCATACTCTACAGAAAACATATAAATAATCGGTGCATGTAGATGCATTGGGGTTCGTAAATCACATCATAGGACATATATCCGTGGTCTCCCCATGAAATGCTGTACAACTAGTGCAGATGAAACTCTACCCTCTCTCTCTTGCTCTCCCCTTCATTATACAATGTATACTTTCGAGTACGTGTAGCATCATCTTGTGACAGAGAATAAAATGTCTTCGAACGTATATTCAGTGAAATATCCTGTGAATAATAACCCCAATCTCTTCGCATTGCCAATCGGTCATTAATTGCGCTATTATGTTGTCTCCTTAAAAGCATACGATTATATTCTCTTCTGTTGGGCCACAAAATTAGGGTTACATGAACCAACAACGTCAAAAGCTCGACCAAATTTATTTTTGACGTTGGCTACAAAATCACTAATGGAAAGAGAATTAATCACGGTTCAACTCAATTTCTTCATGAATGAAGTTCGATCTTCAACTGGATACAACTTGTTTTTCGGGTAGATGACTATGCTATGATCACTGGCATCTCTCTCTCTCCCTCCCTCTCCCCCCATGTATATACATGTATATAGATATGTTATACACAGTGTTGGGCTGAGGCTGGACATTGTCAAGACCTTGCAGGAACCAACCTTCGAGAATGAGCTCTATAAAGAATACCCAACAAGTCCTTTAATAAGGGTAAAAGAAATATTTCATGGCAAAAGTGTAAACGGAAATATTGTGATTATAGATATAAGACTCCTCTTATTGATAATTTCTTACGAGTTATATGCCTCAATTCTTTGCTATCAAATTTATGCATGTATTCTTTAGTTTTAATATATTCATATCAGAAATACATGTGAAGAATCAAGGAATATTCTCCCATTAAGGTAATAATTCCAATATTATGATTAAAACTTGTTTTACGTTGGGTGCCGAGGGTCACTAAGAAAGATTTGATCATTAGATTTTTTGGAGTAATGACAAGTAGAATGTTCACATATTAGCCTTGAAATATCTGAGCTTATTACTGGAAATATTTTATTACTTAAAGCTAGAAAACATCCACGACCACTCACTGCGTCTTCGCTTCAAAGATCGATGAGCATTAAATGGCAAGGAGAGACGGAGAAGAGTTCGTCCGTTTCTTGCGTGCGTAGTGATGCACATGCGAGAAAAGATAGGAAATAGAAAAGCCAAAGCAGAAAAGCAACTCCTTCCTTTTCCGCCGTCCTGTTTCCTTTCTCCCTATCCCCAGCCCCCTCTATTCTGCCCTCCCACTCCCGCTCCCTCTCTCTCTCTCTCTCTCTCTCTCTCTCTCTCTCTCTCTCTCTCTCTCTCTCTCTCTCTCTCTCTCTCTCTCTCTCTCCTTCTCTCTCTCTCTCTCTCTCTCTATCTGTCTCTCTTTCTGTCTCCCTCTCTCCTTCTCTCTCTTTATCTCTTGCTCTCCTCTCTCTCTCTCTCTCTCTCTCTCTCTCTCTCTCCTTCTCTCTCTCTCTCTCTCTCTCTCTATCTGTCTCTCTTTCTGTCTCCTCTCTCCTTCTCTCTCTTTATCTCGCTCTCCTTCTCTCTCTCTCCTTCTCTCTCTCTCTCTCTCTCTCTCTATCTGTCTCTCTTTCTGTCTCCCTCTCTCCTTCTCTCTCTTTATCTCTCGCTCTCCTTCTCTCTCTCTCCTTCTCTTTCTTTCTCTCTCGCTCTGCCTCTTTCTCTCTCTTTCTCTCTCCTTCTCTCTTTCTCTCTCTTCTCTCTCTCTCTCTCCTTCTCTCTCTCTCTTTCTCTCCTCTCCCTCTCTCGCTCTCCCGCTTTCTCTCTCGCTCTCTCTCCCTCTCTCTCTCTCTCCCCCTCTCTCTCTCTCATTATCTCTCTCGCTCTCTCTCCCTCTCTCTCTCTCATTATCTCTCTCTCTTTCTCTCTCTCTCTCTCTCTCCCTCTTCCCTCTCCCTCTCTCTCTCTCTCCCCCTCTCTCTCTCTCATTATCTCTCTCGCTCTCTCTCCCTCTTCCCTCTCCCTCTCTCTCTCTCCCCCCTGTCTCTCTCATTATCTCTCTCGCTCTCTCTCCCTCTCTCTCTCTCTCTTTCTCTCTCTCTCTCTCTCCCTCTTCCCTCTCCCTCTCTCTCCCTCTCCCTCCCTTCCTCTACCTATTCCTCCTCCCCACCTTTCCTCTCTCCATTCCACCTCTCCCCCCTCTCCCCTTCTCTCTCTCTCCCTCTACGTCTTCCTCCCCCCTCACCTTTCCTCTCTCCATTCCACCTCTCCCCTCTCTCTCTCTCTCTCTACCTCTCCCTCCTCCCCGCACCTTTCCTCTCTCCATTCTACCTCTCCCCCCTCTCTCTCTCTCCCTCTTCCTCTTCCTCCCTCCCTACCTTTCCTCTCCATTCCACCTCTCCCCCTCTCTCTCTCCCTCTCGCTCTGGGAAAGAAGGCAAGGGTCTCTCCTTCTCTGTAACTCTGTAACTTATTCCGTAATATTAAATTCTTTTCTATCTAAAAAGATAATATCTGATGTACTTTGAGTTAATATATCAAACCACAGCTAAAACTTCTATAAAATCATTCATCTAACCTTAAAATGCCATCATCAATGTATAATATCATCCACAGTTTCCATGTCCGTGGAAGTCTTGAACTCAAATATCAATTCAAAACATGATCAAATATAAATAATATCATCTATAAATGCACAATATCAAAATATTCTTTTATTTAGTCTTCACATTAAGTGATGATTCACTTGTGCTTCAACGAAAATTATTTTCATCAAAATAGGATTCAAGACAAGTCATACCACGCTCTTAGTATTTGTTTAAGCCTGAAGAATGTTTTCTTCAACTTGTAAACTGTCCCTCTTGGTATCAATCAAAAATACCTAACATTGCTCAATATACACATTTTCATTCAAATATCCATCAAAATGCATAACTAACATCAAACTTAAATACCAACTATGAGAACTACTAGAAAAATAATTATAAAAATTTCAAATTTAAAATTAATATGAAAAATTTAAAATATTTTATACCACATTATTGTACATATCATTCTACCACTAATCTTCCCTTGTATGTTTGTACATTTCCACTTAGATTGTACCACATTATTACACACTAACCACAGCTTCTAACCCCGTCCATGACAATATCACCTCCAGCTACTTGTAAGCCACTTGTTTGACCCATGTGGCAGACTCCTAACAACCTAGCAGAGACAAGAGGGTGTGGAGGAGACCAAGGAGCATGGTAGGAAAATGCACCCTTACTACTAGATTCATGAAAGTGTGAGTAGGTACATCTAGAGTTCCGCCAAGCAAGAAGTGTATGACAAGAGGAAGGTTTTTAGTGGAGGAAGTAAGAAGAAAGGAATATTTTAATGGAGATTAAGGATCTAATGTTGAATCATGAAGAATGAAAATAATAAAGTGAGAATGATCAAGAGAAGCATACCTAAGTTCATTATGACTCAAGAGTGGGGTGTGACCTTTTTAATAAATACAAAGGAGCTGTTTATACCAAATGACTTCCTTCATGAGAGATGGGATCCTCCAAGAGTAACTCTCATATTGTGTCACCCAAAGACTATGACCCCCTTAAAAAAAACAAGAGGTGGTTTGCCCCTGGTATTCTTTTTTAATTTTTCTCATCATAGAATTAGAATAAGACGATCTCTACAAATAAATAGATTTATGCTCATACTTACATGAAATGACTTCATCTCAAAAATTTAATATTTAGTGAATCAATATATTTTTAATTAACCTTAATGATAGCCTCATAATATATAATTAATATTTATTGATATATTCCCACATATATATTAAATCCAACATATTTTCATATCTATAATGAGTAAAGAAATAAAAGGATAGTAGGAGAGGGGGAAATGGGGATAAACCAAGTCAAGAGGGGAGAGAAAGAGAGAGGATGATATCAAAAGAGAAGGAAAACATGAAGCCATCAAGATGAGGTAGGGTAGGGGATCTTATAAATGGAAGAAAGGGAGAGGTATGACATAAAAATTGTAGAATGAGTGAGTGAATGAGATAGATATCTATATATATATATATATAGAGAGAGAGAGAGAGAGACGCAGGTTGACAATTCACGTATGAAAAAGACTGACCACTTGGACCCGATTACATTGGGGCTGCACATAAGACTGGACCCCTACAAAAATATAGCGGACGAGCCTCAAAAGGGTTCTACGAAGATGTTAGAATGATCTGAAGATGCTTTTATTATTTTGCAAATTAAGATGTTAAATTATAATAATATTTTCCCATCCCTCTCGGATGGCATAGTGCCCCGCTGTGCACTGCACCTGATGTGGCTACTTACACCCCAAGTCAACACTCCCTATTATTTTTTGTGTGACATCATCGCTGACTTCAGATACATAAATGGGTCAATAGTTGGACAACCCGTTCTGCACTCAAAAGGTACCCTTACCAAGTGCACTTTGGTGTCCCCTCCTCTGCTTTGGTACACGTTGACTCACTAATTTTACCTTTTAAATAACAACATTCAGACTTACACCATAAAACGTAAGCTTCTAAAACTCACATTTTCCTCATGCTATTTATGGCTCTATAGGAGCTCCATACGGGTTAGTAACTAAGACTTACTTTAACGTACACATTTTTATTTTACTTCTTTTATTTGGTCAATATATAAGGTGTCACATGGCGGCCTAACTATTTTGAGTTTCGTTAAGGTTTCAAGACCAGCTCGCGCAATCCAAGGTGTTGGTGAAGCTGGGATTAAAGCAAAGTTCGTACGTGGTAATTCATTGATTGTAATGTCTTATTAATTCAAGTTTACGGCTGACCCATTTTGCTTACTGATAACTCGTGAAGAAAGGCCGTAGTGTTGATAAACTTGCCGCAAAAAAAGCTCCTTTTTTGCTTATTTTGTTCAATTCTTGCCGTCAAAATAATTATATATGATTTTCCATTTTGGGCTTATTTTCCAAGGAGATCAGGTTCGTGCCAGTCCGCGATGCCACCCACAGCGCGGAGGGAGCGGGTGTGCCCAGTAACCGGGGGACCCAGGCCTGACGCGGCTTCGGCGGCGACGGAAGGTCGAGGCGACGGTGGAGGTCAAGGTGGCGGCCAGACGGGGCTACCCGGCGGTTCGATCGGATAGAATGGTGTTCTGGATCGTGGAGGCCGCGGCAATCTCACCCGTCGACCCCGACGCCGCTTCTCAGACAGCCACCAATCCGCGGGCCAAAACTCGGGTCCTTCCCTACTCAACCTGGCTTCCGCCAGCGCAGAGCGCACCTTCTCGTAGGTCGCGTGCTCCAGCCTGGCTGTGGAGACCGAAGCTGCCAGGGAAGCCAGGAGGATGCATAGGAGAGCGAGGAGGATGACAGCGTCGCGCCGCATCGCCACCAGATCCACGCAACTGGACGAGACGGCGAGGGGGACGGCACAGGTTGACGGTATGAAGGTTATCACTGGACGGTATGGGTAGAGAAATGAAGAGATGGTAGGATAGGGGGAGACGGGAGAAACCAGGTCAGGAGTGGCGAGGAAGAGAGCGGACGATATCGAAGGAGAAGGGCGGGATGAATTTGCTGGGACGAGGTAGGGGGGGGGATCTTATAATCGGAAGAGTGGAGCGGTGGGACATAAAACTCGGTTGCCTACACGGTTCCCATTGGAGGGGGGTTAATTGAGATAGACCCACTCTCTCTCTGTGACGAGTACGCCAGAGGAGAGGAGAGGAGTAGGTGGGGACAACGATGGTCCGCTATTCCAATGCCCCGTTAAGGTCGAGAGAGCGAGAGAGAGGGAGAGCGAGAGAGAGAGAGAGAGAGAGAGAGAGAGAGAGAGAGAGAGAGAGAGAGGGGGGGAGGGAGGGGGAGGAGCGGGGGGATATTAATATAAGAGGGAAGAGGGAGAGAGAGAGTGCGTGAAACCCGTACAGAAGTAAAACGGATCAGGTTCCGAAAGCTTCAAAGAAGGTGGTAGTCTGACCTGAAGATACTTTTATTAATTTTAAATTACCATCATAAATTTCATATTTTTATTTGCAATAATATCCCATCCCTCTTGGGTAGGATAGCACCCCGCTCTGCACTACCCCGGTTGTGGTTTCTCAAAGTCCAAGTCAACACCCTAACATTTGCTATCAGTATGACTTGACATCCGACTACAGATGTACGAATGGATCAACGACTTGGACCCGCGTTAAACCCCAAGGGGAACTTGACCAAGTGTGGTTTGGTGCACGTCATCTTGCTAATTTTAGCTTTTAAATAAGAAGATTACAAATTACATTTTAAAACTTTAATTTCTACATTTCACATTTTTCTCATGCTATATTTATGGCGCTTTTGGAGGTCCATATGGGTAGGTAACTAAGAGTTACAATAAAGTATTCATTTTCTATTTTGTTTATTTTCTTAATATATCGTGTCACATGGTGACCTTGACTATTTTGAAGTTTCGTTAAGATCTCAAACCTACTTACGCAACCCAAGGTATTGGTGAATCTTGGATTAAATCAAAGTTTATACGTCGTGTTAGATCCCATATTGAGCCTATTATTTGATCTCATATTGGGCCTACAATATTTCAGGCCTTATTAGCCTTACTTTTTGTAACCCTAAAACATCCTTTTTAGGTGTGTCCTGTGTGGCCTTTTTTTCTCTTCCCCACCGCCCTTCTTCTGTCTTCTCTTGAATTTAACATGGTATCAGAACCATTAGGGCACCAGATTTTTTGCTATTTCAGATCAGATCAGGCCTCGCCTCAGAATAAGGCCCAGGCATCATCTCACTCGCATCAAGATCATTTCTCTCGCTTCCTGATCAAGGCTCATGCATCCTGCGTCATCTGTCATCTATACATCTCTCTCTGTGAGAAAAAACTCAGCAAAATTGTCAAACGTTGTTGGTTGGATTCAGACCCAAGTCTGCCCAGCGAGACCAAAGAAACTTGTTAGCCGTGACATTTGCAGCATCTTTTTGAGACTCAGGTTGAATGGAACAAATTATTCATATTAGAACCATGTCATAACTCACTTTTTGAGACAAAAATGTGGAAATAGATGGTACATCTGATATGCCTCCCCTAAAAGATAAATATGATTCTTCTATTAGAGTTGCATATTAACAGTAGTTAGAAGAATGACATGTAAACAATTCCATGATTCTAACTTGGATCAACAACTCAGTCGAAAAAAATATTGATTTACAATTAGAAAATGTTTCTACTGCTAAATTGCTTGGAACTATTTTGCCTCTCTTTGTATCCAATCAAATTTTGCTAAATAATATCAAGACGATGGTGATATTAGATCTGCTCATCAAGAAACTCAATCTATTCAGGACTTCTACTCTCATTTTAGTGTCCTGTGCGGCCAACTTGCTTTTATAAAGCCACAGTTTATTTAAGGTAATGCTGATTTTATGCAATACCATAATAAAAATAGGTTGACACAATTTTCGATGGCTCTTTGAGATGATTTTCAGGTAATTTGTGGTTCTTTATTACCCACTCTCCTCTACCTCTAGCTTCTGCTGGACTTAATCAATTGCTGAAGATACCATTTGAAAACGACTAACTCAACTGATGTTCTTGGTACTAAACCTATGATGGTTATTGTAAATAATGTGTCTACTCAGCAACTTGGGATAACGATGCATCAAGTTTCTAATGACGAATGTAGCTATTGTCATGCTAAAGGATATTGGAAAAAAATTTATCCCCAATTAAATGGATATGGCTGTGAACATGGTCGAGGAAAAAGTATATTTCATCCACAAGTACGAGGTGATTGTGCTGTACAAGGACTTGCTGTTTTAGTTACATATTATACACTCATTTACAACAAATTATTTCCATCAGAAGGAAAGGACACTAGATCTCAAGTGCCAATTTTATGTAAGCCATCAATCTCGTCTGATATTGTTTGTTGCCAATTCTTATTTTGAGATGCTTCTTTAAACAGTTTAAGTTCAACAGGAGAATGAATGGTGGACAGAAATGAAATATAGTGGAGGGAATATGTAGAAGAAAGAGAAGGATACCGAGCAGGTAATTGACAATTGCGAATAGGAAGAACACGTCGTTTTGAGATGGGTGACAGGTGAAACTGGAAATTCTGATCCCCACGATTTGGTGACTATTTTTGCCTAAAGAAGCATTCCCCGAGCCAATTCACCTTCTTTGATGATTTCATGGGGATCTTATAATTGGAACAGAGGATGATATCGAAGGAGAAGGCTGGGATGAAATCGGCCGGGACGAGGTGGGGCAGGGGATCTTACCATCGGAAGAGAGGATGATATCAAGGGAGAAGGCGGGGATGAGGCGGGGGAGGGGATCTTATAATCGGAAGAGGGGGAGCAGTAGGACATAAAAGTCGTAGAACGAGAAAGGGAGAGAGAGAGGGATTGATGAAGCTAGACCATTCATGTATGAAAAAGATTGACAAGATGGTTCCTATTGGAATGGGGCCGCACCCAAGGCTGAAAACCGCACAAAAGTCTAAAGGATTAGGTTCTGAAAGCTTCCAAGAAGAAGGTAGTTCGACCTGTGCTTTTATTGATTGTTAATTAACATAATAAGTTATAAGTAGTTATCTGTCATAATATCCCATCCGTTTCTGACGGCATATCGCCCAGCTGAGCACTACCCCCGCGGTTGTTTCTTATAGTCCAAGTCAACATTCCCTACCATTTATTATCAGTATGACATCATATTTGCCTCCAGATGTACGAATGGATCAAGGACCTGGACCCCTGTTAAACCCCAAGGGGAACCTGACCAAGTGCGTTTGGTGTCACCTCCTTTTCTTTGGTGCACGGCGTCTTGATAATTTTACCTTTTAAAAATGAAGATTCCAAATTACACCGTAAAACTTGAATTTATAAATTTCACATTTTCCTCATGCTATGTATGGCTATTTAGGAGATCCATATAGGTCGGTAACTAAGACTTACGTCAAAGTACCAATTTTTATTTGTACTTTTTGATTTGTTCAAGATATTAAGTGTAAATGGTGGCCTCACTGTTTTGAAGTTTCGTTAAGATTTCAGACCTGGTCGCGCAATCCAAGATGTTGGTGAAGCTTGGATTAAACCGAAGTTCGTACATCGCACTTATTTATTATAGTATGCCTTCATATGTCAAGATTATGCCCGACCCATTTTGATTTACTGATAACTTAGGAAGAAAGTCGCAATATTCACAAACTCGTTTTTTGCCGGAATAAAAGAAGCTCCTTTTTCGCTTATGTTGGCAAAATAATTATACATGATTTTCCGTTTTGAACTTATCTTCCGAGAAGATCATCTACGTGCCATAGCGAGGAGGGGAGCGGGGGTCGAACGCATCGTCAGCGCCGGCGAGGTCGAGGTGGCGAAATAGGTCGAGGTTGTGGTTTAATCAAACGGGTCTGTAACGGAATATTTACGGTGGTGGCGTTCTCAGCGGTCAACAACACCAATCCATGGACCAAAACTCGGATCCTTCCCTCCTCAACCAGGCCTCCGGCAGTGCTGAGTGCACCTTCTCGTGGGTCGCGTGCTCGGGCCATGCTCTGTAGACCGATGCCGCCGGCGAAGCCAGGACGATGCAAAGGAAAGCGAGGAGGATGACAGCGTCGCGCCGCATCGCTGCCAGATCCATGGCGGGGAGGGGGGACAGCTGAATGGTACGAAGGTTCTAAGTGAGGAAAGTTGAACAGAGATGATACTTTCCTAGAAAAAATGGGTAGAGAAATGACGGAATATTAGGAGGGGAGAGACGGGGAGACGGGGAGACGGGGAGAAATCAGGTCACTAGGGGTGAGGAATATAGAGGATGAGATCGGATGGGATAAAGCCGGCCGGCGGAGGTAGGGGAGAGGACCTTATAATCAGAACAGGGGGAGGGGTAGGGCAGAAAAGTCATAGAATGAGAGACAGAACGAGAGGAAGAGAGAGAGAGCGACGCAGTGAGAGAGAGAGATTAATGCTAGTCTGACCTGAAATGCTTTAATTATTTCTAAATTAACATAATAAATTATAAATTGATGTCTATAGTAATAGCCCATCACTGTCAGATCGGATAGCACCTAGCTGTACAGTAGCCCGGCTGTGGTTTTTCATACTCCAAGTTAACTCTCCCTACCATTTGTTATCCGTATGACATCATCGTTGACCGCAGATGTTCAAATAGAACAACGACGCGGACCCGTGTTAAACCCCAAGAGGAACCTAACCGAGCGCAGGTTTGGTGTTCCCTACTTTGCCTTGGTGCACGCTCTCTTGCTGATTTCGCCTTTTAATTAATAAGATTCTAAATTACCCCATAAAAGTTGGATCTCCAAAATTCGCCTTTCTCATGCTATATATGGATATTTAGGAGATCCATATTAGTAGCTAACACAGATTTACCTCAAAGAACCAATTTTTATTTTGTGATTATTAATTTCGTCAAGAATTCAGTTGCACATGCTGATCTTGTTTTTTTGAAGTTTCACTCAGATCTCATGCCAGCTTGCGCAATTCAAGGTGTTGGTTAAGTGAGATGGCAAGTCTCCGACGTCAGCCATTTCCTCCGTATTCTTCCGTGTCCTCCCAAATGCCCAGCGTTGCTTCATATCATTGGAAAGCCCACCGTCCCTGCCTGAATAGCTTCGACACCGTCACCCCTTGGTCTCTTAATCACCCAACTGGCCCAGTCATCGTTAGAAGATCCTAATGGTCTGCTGCTCTTCCTGGTGTGCTGTCGAGTTCCTATCGTCTGCAGTGGATTTGTATGCCCGACTGATTCCTACTAGTGGATCTGTGACCTCAAACCACGTGGGTGATTAATTGAAGCCAGGCTTTCAACAGTATATCAAGATGACTGAATCATTATCATATTGTTGTGCAAATGTGTCAATGATTAACCCTACAAATTCAAGTGTGTCAAACATAATAAATAGGAGAATTGTAAAACAAAATGACTATCAATTCAATGCCACCATTATGATATCATGGTACCACTTAGTGGTGAGCATCCTCTTCCATTGTTAGAGTTCTTTTTTTTCTCTCTACCATGATTATGCTTCCATCTTCGTCATGTTTATTATCAATATATAACTAAGTCCAATTTGTTAGGTGAGAGTAGCTTGTTTTTGAGAGGAGCATTGCAAATTTGAAATATCAGAAGAGGTTGTTGATGAAAATATAAGGGGAAGAGTTCAATAAAGAAGAGAGAAGTACAAGGATCTTAGAAATAAATGATGTCGATTTTGCAAATCCCATTCATGAGAGAAATCGTGGATTTCTATCTTGATACTTCAAACATTTAATTGTAGAATTAAGATATGAGCATGTGTACTAATAGGCAGATCATGCATAGAAGTTTTCATATAAAGTTTTATAAATAGAAAATAATTTTAGAAAGAACTAAATTTTCAAATGGTTGGTCACATCAAAATAAAACAAGAAGTACGTTAAAAAAGAATTTATCTCTTTAAAAATATAGTTTATACATATATATCTATTCTATATAGAGTGGTAGACTTCAATACAATATGCTGACTAGAGGTCAGCATTTGAATCCTGCCATAGGTCAAGTTTTCAATGCAAGCATAGGTCAGGTTCGCAGTTTATTGGACATCCACAAGCACCATCTATTGAGGTCGACAAAGGTAGAGATGATGAAATGCTCAAAAGAAGTCACAAGTGGCTTTCTCAAACTCATTTTCTTTTGCGAATAGAAGGAGGGCATACTCGTCATCTAAATAGTTTGAGACCATGTGCTGGCATGGGCAATATATTTCAGATGTAACAGGATTGTGATAGTTAGACTCCTATTCCCTAGCAATAGTCACAGGAAGTGGCTCCCGGTTACCCGAAGATCCCGCCATTGAGGAAGATGACGCAGGGGATGAGATGATTTATCAGGTATCTTCTTCGTCATCTAATTATGTATACATTCAAAAAGATAATAACCTTAATTTGGTGTATCTTCGGTCATTAATTTCCTTTCCAAACAGTATTTTTCCTCTTCTCTCCTATTGCCTGTCTTTACAGGAAAAAATGCACTGGTGTCGGTGGAAGCCCCCTGGGGCTAAGCGTTTCGATCCGGTGGTTCGGGTTGGGGGGCATTCGGCGTCTTTAGGGGAGATTTCCTTAGCAAAGCCCGGGTGTTATCAGGGTCCTTCCACAGGAACCACCTCTGGCGACAACACTGCGGCGCGCGCCGGCGCGCACTAACACAATGGCCGAGCACAGCGGCACGGCACACGCACTCGTTGGCACGACACCGGCACCCGGCGGCACAAAACCCGAGCGCATCGGCGCTACGACGTTGTGCACCAAAAGGCACGGCGCAAGTTGACAACCTACGTATGAAGAAGCTTGACCACACGGTTCCCATTAGACCGGGGCCGCACCAAAGGCTGAAACCTGGACAGAAGTCTAACAAATCAGTTTCGAAACTCTTCCAGAAATATGGTAGTTTGATCTGAAGATGCTTTTATCATTTTTAAATTACCATAATTAATTATAAATTGTTATTCGTAATAATACAGTATCCCTCTAAGATGGGATTGCGCCCCGCCATCAATCGTTATCAGTAGGACATCAACTCTGACTATTATTTGTTATTAGTATGACATCATCGCTGACTGCAGATGTTTGAATTGATCAACGACTTAAACCCCAAGGGGAACCTGACCGAGTTTGGTTTAATGTCCCCTCTTATGCTTTGGTGCACGACGTCTTCCTAATTTTACCTATTAAATAAGAAGATTCAAAATTACACCATAGTTGTTTACCTTGAATTTCTGAAATTCACATTTTCCTTGTGGTATCTGTGGTTCTATAGGAGCTTCATATGGCTTTGTAACGAAGATTAACTTCAAAAGCACCCAGTTTTCGTCTTTATTTTTTCGACTCGGTCAACATATCAGGTTTCACATGGTGACCTTGCCCAGCTCGCGCAATCCAAGGTGTTGATAAAGGTTGTGGGACTAAACCAAACTCCATCCGTAGTAATTTTATTAATTATTCTCCTTATTTGAAGACTATGGCAGAGCCACTTTTGTAGACTAATAAGTCGTGGAGAAAATCCGCAAGAATGACAAACTTGCCGCAATAAAAGCTCCCTTTTGCTTACGTTGCCCAGTTTTTGCTCGAAAAAAATCATACATGGTTTTCCATTTTGGTGTGATTTTCGGAGATCAGGTTCGTGCCAGTCTACAATGCTACCCATAGCGCGGAGGCGGCGGGGGCGGCCAGTAACCGGGGACCATGGGGGAACGCATCGTCGGCGGCGGCGATGGAGCTTAAGTTGGCGGTGGAGGCCTGAAGCTGCGAATCGGCAGTCTGAGCTGACTGGCTATCGGTCTTGATTGTGGAGGTGGTGGCAATCTCGGCGGTCGACGCCCACTCTTCTTGTCGGACCGCCACGAATCCACGGGCCAAACCTCGGATCCTTCCCTCCTCAATCTGGCCTCCGCCAGCACTGAGCGCACCTTCTCGTAAGTTTGTAAGTCGCTTGCCCGGGCCAGGCTGTGGAGACTGATGCCACCAGAGAAGCCAGGAGGATGCAGAAGAGAGCGAGGAGAATGCCAGCGTCGTGCCGCATCGCCGGCGGCAAGTGCAATGACGGAAAAAAAGAGACAGACCGTGCAACTGGACGACACGGCGGAGGGGAGTTCCGCCGACAAGCAAGTGCAAGGCTGGATAGTAGGAGAGGGATAGACGGGGAGAAATCAGGTCACTAGGAGCGACGAAGAGAGAGGATGATATCGAAGGAGGACGGGATGAAGTCACCGGGACGAGGTGGAGGGGATCTTATAATCAGAAGAGGGGAGCGGTGGGACATAAGACTCGTAGAATAAGAGATGAAACATGGTAGAGACCACACGGTTAACCTAGGTTGAACGCTCACGTGTGCGGATTATTGACCACACGATTCTTGTTATATAATAATATCTCCACCCTCTAAGATGGGATAGCACCTCCATATCATCGCTGGATGCAGCTGTATAAAAGGATCAGCGACGTAGACCCATGTTGAACTCTTGTTTGCACGGCTTCTTGCAAATTTTATCTTTTAAAAAAAATGATATTTAAAATTATCTCATAAAACTTGAATTTTTAAAGTTCACACTATTAGTGGGTAGCTAATGCACCATTTTTATATTTTATTTTTCAACTTTATCGACAAATCAATTTCATATAGTGATAAGTTTTTATTTTCATGAGTTATTAATTAATTAAAAATATATTTTGAAATTTAAATCATGATAAATAGACTTATATCTATGTTAAATTAAGAAAATATTTTTTTAGTTAGTTATGTAATTTTTTGGCTAATTATGTCATTTAATGTGAATTTATATAATCTTTATAATCTTTATTTTAGAGATCAAATAAAATAGATATAAAAAGAGGGGACCCACTTGCTAGCCATGGCCACACGTAAGGCAGAAGCATAGTCAAGCAAAGTCTTGAGCATAGACTTGAGTGGCTAAGGATCAAGTGAAGGCACATGTACATCACTCCCCTTCCACATCACTAGTGACCAACCAAGTGTGGGACAAAAAGTTGTCATACACGTGAGAGAGTACATTGACAATCAATTTTTTTTTACTATATATGTATCTCAAACAATGGATAACAATTGATTTTATATTTATAATATCCTTAATTTATGAGAATGAAGCACCTTCATGATGTCACTAAGTAAAGATATGAGTGCAATTGGCTAACTCTCTCTCACATAGTCGAGTGACTAGTGAAGGTTCAAATCTCACTAGAGATAAAATTTATATTTTTATTAATTATATTATATTTTTTTTGTAAAGTATTATTCAATAATTAAGTCATCATAATTACTCAATTATTAATCAAAATATTATCAACATGATTTATGAAGCATCGTTACCAACTACCAAATAATTTTAGATAAAAAGATTACAAATTTATTGATAAAATCATCTCTGATTGATTGACGAATGAATCATCATAAAGAAGAGGACAATTCATTAGGAGACGAGTCACCACCTCTTCAGATGATACAAAATATGATGAAGAACCTCTTCTTGTTGCACAAATCTGAGGATGATGGTCCCTAAGACATGCCCCACCTCTATCTAATTTATCTCTACTAAGTGACAATCATTGAAAATCTAAAAGTCATCGTATTTCTGTTCCACTATGTGACAACCACTAGAGATGATTTGTCAACTTATTTTCATTAATTTCTAAACTTCACAAGAAAATATAGATATTGTTCATATTGTGTATATCCAAAGATAGCCTTTGATGTCATGGACATCGCATGATAACCCTCCCAAATAAACAAAATTCTAATGATTGCTATTGTAAAGCTATAATTCTACTTTTCAAGCTTTGAACTTAATTTTAATTTAAATTAGTGAGATTTTAAGTAATTTTAAGTTTCAAAAATATTATTTATTTAATTACAATTCTTTTAGTTGTTACAAATCTTAATTTAATTAATTAAATCATACGTATTTATGTGAGAATCACCACATAGAATTATATTTCTGCCCGAATCACATTTGTCAACACACTAATGTCACTCTAACATCCACACCCAAATTTTTCTTTTTCACTCTTTTTTAAATAAATTTTATCTTCATCGTTTAGTTTAAAATCATAAAAGATTATATTCTTTGAGAAAAATTCTGAAATCTTACCAAATATTATCTTATATCCCTGTGATCAACTTGAAATTTTATTATTTTTTTGAAATATTTTAGTGAATTATAATTGGTTTATTTTTCCTGAAATATATCTAAAAATTTAAAAATGAGTATTTTTTAGTTTTAATAAATTTTAAATTTGCATTGTCACATGGTGATCTTGCTATTTTGAAGTTTTGTTAAGATGTCAAACCAACTTGTGCAATCCAAAGTGTTGGTGAAGCTGGATGAACTAAAGTACATACGTGGCACTTTGTTAATTATAATGTCTCCTTATTTTAGTTAATCATTTTGGTTTGACTGATAACTCGTGAAGAAAGCCCTTGATGAAATCACGCTTACCTAAATAAAATATGGAACTCACTTTCTGCTTTCTTCAATTTTGGTAGCAAAGGAATTATATATGATTTTCTATTTTGGGTTTATCTTCCTAGGAGAAAAGATTCGTGCATCCACGATGCTGCCCATAGAGCGGAGGGGGCAGTGCTGTCTCTCCCTCTCTCTCTTGCTCTCGCTCTCGAACTGAGCAAGAAGGTAAGGTCTTCCTCCTCTGAGGGAAGTTCACATAGTGGAACACAAGTATATATAACCACGTAAGGATTATGACGGAAATCTTGGACCCCAAAGCTTCTTATGCTTCAGAATTTGATAAACAAACCATGCCCCAAGATGCTAAGTATCATCGATGAGGAACCACATAGCAAGGTATCTGGATGACGAACAGACAAAATTGCAGATGCATATTCCCGTGATTTGGTGAATGTTTCCGCCTAAAGAAGTGTTGCCCAAGTCATTTCACCTTCTGCTCTGATTTCAAGGCCATTCAGCATCATCCATTCCCGCTGTGAACTCGTAAGAGAGGACAACGGAGACTGGGATAGAGAGAGAAATCATATGGTCAATTTGCGAAAAGGCTTATTTTCGTAGAGAGATTTTATACAATACCGTGAAAAGAAGAGGTTTTATGGCTCTTTGAGAAGAGGCCATTTATTAAAACCACGTAAAATCCTTGTGCCGCCTATATTGGACATTTAACTCTAACAAGGTCGAGGTGGCTACAGTGGTCCCAGAGGTGGAGGCGGTGGTTCGCCTAAAAAAGGTACAACAGAGCATCCTGTATGTGGCGGCGGTGTCCGCGGTGGCTGCGGTGGCCGCGATGGCCGCGATGGCCGCGGTGGACGTCCACGCTTCTTGTTGGACCGCCACCGGTCCGAGGACCAACACTCAGCTTCTTCCCTCCTCAACTTGGCCTCCACCAATGCTGAGTGCACCTTCTCATGCGTCGCGTGCTCAGGCCAGGCTCTGTAGATCGATGCCGCCGGAGAAGCCAGGACGATGCAGAGGAGAGCGAGGAGGATGACAGCGTTGCGCCGCATCACCGCCAGATCCATGGCAGAGAGGGGGGATAGCTGGGTCGTACGAAGGTAGTGAAGAAAGTTGAATGGAGATGATACTTTCCTAGCAGAAATGGGTAGAGAAATGAAGGAATAGTAGAAGAAGGGAGACGGGGAGAAATCAGGTCACTAGGGGCGAGGAATATAGGGGATGAGATCAAAGGAGGATGTGATAACACCAGACCGCGGACGGAGGGGAGAGGACCTTATAAATAGGGGGACGGCTTGCGCAGAAAAGTCACAGAATGAGAGACACAACGAGAGAGAGAGAGAGAGAGAGAGACCGAGAGAGAGGGAGGGAGAGAGAGAGATAGAGAGAGATTAACGCTAGTCTGACCTGAAGATGCTTTAATTATTTTTCAGTTAATACAATAAATTATAAATTAATGGCTACAATAATATCCCATCCCTCTCAGATCGGATAGCACCCAGCCGTGCAGTACCCCGGCTGTGGTTTTTCATACTCCAAGTCAACTCTCCCTACCATTTGTTATCCTTATGACATCATCGTTGACCGTGTTAAATAGAACAGCGATGTGGACCCATGTTAATCCCCAAGGGGAAGCTAACTGAGTGCGGTTTGGTGTTCCATGCTTCGCTTTGGTTCACGCTGTCTTGCCGATTTCACGTTTTAATTAACAAGATTCTAAATTACCCCATAAAAGTTGGATCTCCAAAATTCGCATTTCTCATGCTATATATGGATATTTAGGAGATCCACATGAGTAGCTAACACAGACTTACTTCAAAGTACCCATTTTTATTTTTTGGTTTTTTAATTTCGTCAATAAATCAGTTTCACATGGTGATCTTGCTATTTTGAAGTTTCACTCAGATCTCAGACCAGCTTGCGCAATTCAGGGTGTTGGTGAAGTGAGATGGCAAGTTTCCGACGTTGGCCGTTTCCTCTGTACTCTTCCATGTCCACCCAATTCAATGCCACCATTATACTTAGAGGTGAGCATCCTCTTCCATTGTCAGAGTTCTTGTTTCTCTCTACCATGATTATTCTTTCATCTTCGTCATGTCTGTTGTCAATACATAACTAAATTTGATTTGTTAGGCGAGAAGTACCTTGTTTTTTAGAGGAGCATTGAAATTTTGAAATATCAGAAGAGGTTGTTCATGAAAATATAAGAGGAAGAGTTTAATAAAGAAGACAGAAGTAGAAGGATCGTAGAAAGAAATGATGCCTATTTTGCAATCCCACTCAAGGGAGAAGTCATGGATTTCTATCTTGATCCTTAGACATTTGCTTGTATAATTAAGATATAAACGTGTGTACTAATAGGCAGTTTTAAAAGTTGAAAATAATTTTAAATATAACCAAAATGATCAAATGGTTGGCCACATCAAAATAAACAAGTACGCTAAAAAAGAATTTATCTCTTTAAAACTATATTTTATTCATAAATATTAATTCTATAGAGTGGTAGACTTCAATACAATATGCTGAATAGAGGTGAGCATTTGAATGCTGCCATAGGTCAGGTTCGCAGTTTATTGGTCATCCACAAAGTAGCATCTATTGAAGTTGATAAAGGTAGAGATGATGAAATGTTCAAAAGAAGACACAAGTGGCTTACTCGAACTCATTTTATTTGGCGAATAGGGGGAGGGGATACTCAATGTCTAAATAGTCTTAAGTTTGAGACCATGTGCCGCCATGGGTAATATATTTCAGACGTAACAGGATTGTGATGGTTAGACTCCTATTCCCTAGCAATAGTCACAGGAAGTGGCGCCCAGTTACACGAAGATGTCGCCATTGAGGAAGATGACACAGGAGACGAGATGATCTATCAGATATATTCTTCGCAATTTAATTATGTATATATTCAACAAGATAATGGCCGATAATTTGGTGTATCTTTGGTCATTAATTTCCTTTCCGAACAGTACTTTTCCTCTTCTCTACTATTGACCATATTTATAGGAAAAAACGCACTGATGTCGGTGGAAGCCCCCTGGGGCTAAGCATTTCGATCTGGTGGTTCGGGCCCTGGCCGCGGCTCCTGGCACCGTCGACGCCAATGCCGACTCCGCCTGCTCGTTGGTCACTTCCGTACGTGGAATCCCGACCGTCCAGCGGAAGCAGGAGGACGTGGAGGAGAGGGAGGACGGCGGCGGAACGCACCCTTACAGCCAAATCCATGTAAGCGTTATAGGGTGCAACTGGAGTTCCGCCAACTAGGAAGTGCACGACGGAACAAAGGTTATCAGTGGAGACAGTTGGAGGAGGGGATATTTTCCTAGCAGAAATGGGAAAAGAAGTAAGAAGACAGTAGGAGAGGGGGCAATTGGGGAGAAACATGGTCAGGAGGAGGGTGCAGAAGAGAGGATAATATCGAAGGATGTCACGTGGGGGAGAATGTGACACCCTCGGAACCACTCGACGGGGTTGAATCGGGAGAGAGATGGACGCAATCGAAGGCAGGCATCTCACTCGTGTGGCTCACGCGTGGGCCGCACGGAGGACGCAGTATGACGAAGACTCGGTGGACTGAGCCTCCTGGATCTGGAACGAACCATCCGGATCTATGAGAGACCCCAAGCAGAAGACTCGGTGAAGAACCCGTCTAAGGAGAAGAGGACGCAGGAGGATAATCCGACGACAGATTATCCGGACGCGGCCGAAGAAGAGAGACGGAGAGGGAGAGGGAGAGGGAGGCGGAGAGGGAGAATAATACGGCGGAAGTTATTCCCCTCCCCCCCATTTAAAGAAGGCCGCGTTTATCCTTGAGAGAGGAGGGGAAAAGTCGAGGACAAAAAGGAGGGATGCTTGAAAATGAGAGAGGTCTCGTCGGAGAAGTGGGGGAGCTCTTGAGGAGTCGGGTGTACTAGTGGCGCTGGTGTATTGGCAGAACACCGTCTCAGAGTTGACTGAGAGCCTAGGGAGAAGAGAGATGTCGTGTCAAGCTCCTCCCCTTTCTTCTTCCCCCCTTGTCAGCTGCTGAGTTCAGTGGAACCTTTCTCCCATGCCTTATCGCCGTTGGGTCGGTGGGAGCTTCCGCAGGTGACGTAAGGCTGCCCGGCGTTGACTGGGCAACGGTCTAGGGTGACGAAGCAGGCGGGTCGGATTTATCACCTGTGACAGTTGGGTGCTGGGGCCGGTGGCCGTATTGCGGGTTGTTTGTACTGCAGAGCCGGAGCCCCAGGCGCGGCTCCTAGCCCCGTCCATGCCGGCGCCAACTCCGCCTGCTCTTAAGTCACCGGTTTGGCCCATGCGGTGAAATCCCGACCTCCCAGCGGAGCCAGGAGGAAGAGGAGGATGGCAGCCGAACGCACCTTTACTTCTAGATCCATGCAACCAGGAGAGGTTCAGCTGGATGAGACGGGGAACGGGAGTTCCTTCGACGAGTAAGTGCACGACCTGATGAAAGTTATCGGAGGAAGTTGGAAGGACGAGATATCTTCCTAGCCGAAATGGGTAAAGCAATAAAAAGATAGTTGGATATGTGGAAATGGGGAGAAATCAGGTCAGGAGGGGAGAGGCGAGATAGGGTGATATCGAGAGAGAAGGAGGGGATAAAGCCGCCGGGAAGAGGAGGGGGATGGGATCTTTTATTCAGAAGAGGGGCAGCGGCGGACATAAAAGTCGTAGAATGAGAGAGAGAGAGAGAGAGAGAGAGAGAGAGAGAGAGGGATTAATGAAGGTAGACCATTCACGCATGAAAATGGTTGACAACATGGTTCCCATTGGACCGGGGCCAGAAGTCTAACGGATTAGGTTCCGAAAGCTTCCCAGAATATGTAGTCTGCCCTGAAGATGCTTTTATTATTTTTTAACAAAGATAGTAAATTAGAAATAGTTGTTGATATTATAGCGCCTCGCTATAATAACAAAGATAGTAAATTAGAAATAGTTTTTTAACAAACATAGCGCCTCGCTGTGCACTACCCCTGTTGTGGTTTCTCAAAGTCCAAGTCAACACCCTACCATTTGCTATCAGTATGACATCATATCTGATTACAGATGTACAAATGCGTCAACGACTTTGACCTGTGTTAAACCCCAAGGGCAACTTGACGAATTGCGATTTGGTGCACGGCATCTTGCGAATTTTACCTTTTAACTAAGAAGATTACAAATTACAGTATAAACTTTACTTTCTAAACTTCACATTTTTTTCATTATATATATATGGCTCTTTTGGAGGTCCAAATCAGTAGGTAACTAAAACTTACCCTGGCCCGAGCACGCGACGCATGAGAAGGTGCACTCAGCGCTGGTGGAGGCCAGGTTGTGGAGGGAAGGAGCCAAGTTTTGGTGCCTGGACCAGTGGCGGTCCGACAACAAGCGTGGACGTCCACTGCGGCCATTGCCGCCACCGCGGCCGCCGCGGACACCGCCGCCACTTAAAAGAAAGTCTGGCGTATCTAATTTAGGTGAACCACCGCCTCCACCTCTGGGGCCACTGTAGTCACCTCGAGCTTGTTAGAGTTAAATGTTCACTATGCACTTGTGGAAGCTGTGAAGGAAACAAGAAATGAAAAACTCATTACCAAAATGACACAAGGATTTTATGTGGTTTGAATAAATGGCCTCTTCTCAAAGAGCCATCAAAAATTGTGTCAACTTCTTCTTTTAATGATATTCTATAAAATCTGTGTTGCTTTGAATAAATTGTGGTACTATAAAAGCAAGTTGGTTCCATATCGCAGTGAAATGAGAATAAAAATCTTTAAAAGATTGAGATTCTTGATGAGCAGATTTAATCACCTTTGAGTTTATATTATCTCACAAAATTTGATTGTATATGAAGAGAGGCCAGATAGTCCCCAGCAATTTAGCAGTAGAAAACTTTGTTAATTGTAAATCAATATTTTTTTCAACTGAGTTGTTGATCCAAGTTAGAATCTTGAAATTATTCACATATCATTCTTCTAACTCCTGTTCATATCCAACTCTAGTAGAAGAATCAAATTTATCTTTTAGCTGAGGTATATCAGATGTACAATCTATATACTTTCACATTTTTTTTTTGTCTCAAAATGTGATTCATGTCATAGCTCTAATACAAATAATTTGTTAGATTCAACCTGAATCCCATAAAGATGCTGGAAATGTTGTGGCTAACAAGTTTCTTTGATCTCTCTGGGCAGACTTGGTCTGAATCCAATAATCAACAATAGTTGACACTTTTCTCACCGATAGAGAGAAGATGTACAGATGACAGATGACGCATGATGCATGAGCCTTGATCAGGAAGTGAGAGAGATGATCTCGATGCAAGTGAGATGATGCCTGGGCCCTATTGTGAAGCAAGGCCTGATCTGATTTGAAATAACAAATAATCTGGTGCCCCAATGGTTATGATATTTTGTTAACTTCAAGAGAGGAGGAAAGAAGAAGTGCGGTGGAGAAGAGAAAAAAGGGCTACACAGGACACGCCTAAAAATAATATGATAGAGTTATAAAAAGTAAGGCTAATAAGGCCTGAAAGATAGTAGGCCGAGTAGGAGATCAAATAATAGGCCGAATAGGGATCTAACATGATGTGTGAACTTGATTTAATCCGAGCTTCATCACCACCTTTGATTGCGCGAGTAGGTTTGAGATATTAACAAAACTTCAAATTAGTCAACATCACCATGTGACGCGATAATTCAGAAAATAAAAATAAAAAACAAAAAATAAAAAATGATACTTTATAGTAAGTCTTAGTTACCTATTGTTATGAACCTCCAAAAGAGCCATGTATATAGCATGAGGAAAATGTGAATTGTAAAAATCAAAGTTTACAATGTAGTTGGTAATCTTCTTATTTAAAAGGTAAAATTAGAAAGATGACGTGCACCAAAGCGCACTTGGTCAAGTTCCCCTTGGATTTTAACACTGGTCCAAGTCGTTGATCCATTTGTACATCTGTAGTCAGATATGATGTCATACTGATAGCAAATGGTAGGGTGTTGACGTGGACTTTGAGAAACCGCAACTGGGGTAGTGCACAGCTAGGCGCTATGTTATTATCAATAACTATTTTTAATTTACTATCTTAGTTAAAAAACAATAAAAGCATCTTCAGGGCAGACTACATATTCTGGGAAGCTTTCGTAACCTAATCCGTTAGACTTCTGTGGGGGTTTCAGCCTCGGGTGTCAGCCCCAGTCCGATGGGAACCATATTGTCAATCTTTTTCGTACGTGAATGGTCTACCTTCATTAATCTCTCTCTCTCTCTCTCTCTCTCTCTCTCTCTCTTTCTATCTCACTTTCTCATTCTACGGCTTTTATATGTCCACCGCTCCCCCTCTTCCAACCATAAGATCCCCTCCCCCGCCTCTTCCCGGCGGCCTCATCCCCTACTTCTCCCTCGATATCATCCTCTCTCTTCCTCTCCCCTCCTGACCTGATTTCTCCCCATTTCCACCTCTCCAACTATCCTTTTATTGCTTTACCCATTTCGGCTAGGAAGATATCTCGTCCTTCCAACTTCCTTCACTGATAACCTTTATCTCATTGTGCACTTACTCGTTGACGGAACATCCCTTCCCGTCTCATCCAGCTGAACCTCTCATGGTTGCATGGATCTGGAACTAAAGGTGCGTTCGGCTGCCGTCCTCCTCCTCCTTCACGTCCTCCTGGCTCCGCCGGGAGGTCGGTGACTTACGAGCAGGCGGAGTTGGCGTTGGCATGGACGGGACCAGGAGCCGCGGCTGGGGCCCGGGCTCCGCAGGACAAACACCCGCAATAGGGCCGCCGGCCACAGTACCCAACTGTCACGGGTGATAAACCCGACCCGCCTGCTTCGTCACCCAAGACCGCCACCAACCGTTGCCTAGTCAACGCCGGGCAGCTTTACGTCACCTACGGGAGCTCCCACTGTCCCTACGGCGATAATGCACGGGAGAAAGGTTCCACTGAACTCAGAAGCTTACAAGGGGGGAAGAAGAAAGGGGAGAAGGAGCTTGACACGACAGCTCTCTTCTTCCTAGGCTCTCAGCCGACTCCGAGACTGTGTTCCGCCGATACACCAGCACCACCAGTACACCAGACTACTCCTCGAGAACCCCCCTTACTCCTCCGACGGGACCTCTCTCGTTTCAAGCTTCCCTCCCTTTCTTTTCGACTTTTCCCCTTCTCTCACGAGGATAAAGTCGGCCTCTTTAAATAGGGGGAGAGGAGAATAACTCCCGGCATATTATTCTCCCTCTCCCTCTCTCTTCTTCGACCGCGTCCGGATAATCTATCGTCGGATTATCCTCCTGCGTCCTCTTCTCCTTCTTCCGTCTGCTTCGGTCCTGCTTCCTCGTCTCCGTTCAACTTTCTTCACTACCTTCGTACTGTCCAGCTATCCCCCCCTCCACCATGGATCTGGCGGCAGTGCGGCGCGACGCTGTCATCCTCCTCGCTCTCCTCTGCATCGTTCGGGCTTCTCCGGTGGCATCGGTCTACACAGCCTGGCCCGAGCACGCGACGCATGAGAAGGCGCACTCAGCGCTGGTGGAGGCCAGGTCGAGGAGGGAAGTAGCCGAGTTTTGGCCCATGGATTGGTGGCGATCCGACAAGATGTATTCGCATCCACCGCGGATACCGCCGCCAGCTGGAGGACTTCACAGACCATTGCGTGCACCACCGTCTCCACATCTACATCTACCTCGCCGCCGCGTTCCACCCCCGGCCCCTCCACGCCATGTGTAGCGTCGTGCACTGGCACGAGCCTGATCTCCTCGGAAAATAAGCCCAAAATAAAAGCCTGATCTTCTTCATAAGTTTTCAGTAAGCAAAAATGGGTCAGCCACAATCTTGAAATAAGGAGACATACCATAACTAATAAAGTTGAGCGAACAAACTTTGGGTTTTGTTGACGGTGTCAGTCCATCACAGCTGATGCATTCTAGAGAAGTGCGAGAGAAGCTCTCCCACATACCATGTGGCTGCAATTGTACGTAGATCAAGATACTTCAAAGAATCTATTCTCTCCATTTCGACTATTTCTCTTTTAAATCTATTCTCTTTCCATCAACTTTATTCCTTCTCTTGGTATCTTCTTTTTCTTCTATTATAGTAGAAGTCCTTATAAAAGGAGAGAAGAATTTATTGTTAACTCTTGAGTGTGAGTTATCTCAAAGGCATTGAGGTGTGGATTAGAAGTGCTTAGTAGAAGTTTTATTCTCATCAGAATTTCTGATAGCTTGGTGATATCTTTTCTATTTGTTCTCATTGATATCTAGAAATTGAGTTTCCGTTATTAGTTAGATTATATGCTTGCATATTTTCTCTTACAATTTTATCTCAGCTTCATGAACACCTTGGATTACGCGAGCTGGTATGAGATCATAACAAAACTTCAAAAAAATAAAGTCACCATGTAACACCTCATATATTGACTAAATCAAAAAACTAAAATAAAATGAGAATGTTGAATTAAGGATTAGTTACCTACCCATATGGATCTCCTAAAGAGCCATAGCATGAAGATGATGTGAAATATAAAAATTCAAGTTTTACAATGTAATTTTGAATCATGTAATTTAAAAGGTAAAATTAGCGAGACACCATGCACGAAAGCTAAGGATATGATATGAGTTCCCCTTGGGATTTAACACAGGTCCAAGTCATTGATCCATTTATACGTCCATAGTCAACAGTGACATCATACTGATAACAAATGATAGGAAGAGTTTATTTGGAGTCCAAGAAACCAAAGCTAAGGTAGTGCCGACCGGGGTGCTATGATCTTCTTCATGTGGGTTGTCCACATGCATTAACCTCTCTCTCTCTCATTCTACGACTTTTATGATCCATTGTTGCCCATCTTCCTATAATAAGATCCCCTCCTCACCTTGTTCCCGTTTATTTATCCCGTCCTCCTCTGACATCATTCGCTCTATTACTCTCCCCTCCTGACCTACTTTCTTCCCATATCCCCCTCTTCTACTATCCTTCTATGTCTTCACCCATTTCGGTTAGGAAAATATCCCTTCCTTCCAACTTCCTCCATTGGTAACCTTCTAGTGGGTCTCCAGTGAATTCCTCCAAAGGAAACATACCTCACTATTGGAGTATCTCCGACATTTATTGTCGGACCACCCACCAAGACCTTGACCTCCCTCACCGCATGAATAATGATGGGTCAACGCAAGTGAACATGGGCATCCTTCGCATTTTTCCTTAGACGATATTTAACCACTATCCACGAGTTAGAGGGGAGGAAGGAAGAAGAGTTATCAGGGTGATTGGCCACTCTAAGGGCCAATGTTATCTCTCTCTCTCTCTCTCTTTCGGAGTTGAGTTATTGTACAAGCTCCATCTCTTTTCTTCCTTAAGAGAGGTCTGTGTTCAGCGTGTTTATCCTATATCGTGTCATTATGTCATCAACTACAATAGCTTATCACGGGGATATTGTTGATGATCTTTTAGTCGTCAAATAAAAATATGTCAAATTTACGTTTATATCCAACTCAAATATGAGAAATAACCTTTAAATTTCTGGTGGTTCAGATTGATGCTCAAGGATGACTACCAACTTCAGTATTAAATCATTGTCTCACATACTTATAGAATTGAAGAAAGTAAGAAAGAAACTATCGAAGATTTATCCTATCTTATCCCTAGTTGTATTTTCATGCCTCCGCATCCAGGAAGACAACAACGAGATACTAAACGAAGGGGAGAAGAAGAGGAAGGGAGGGACTACACAATATGTACAGATAAAGAAACATTAAAATTTGGGCTCAAAGTCATACACATCACTTCTGTAAAAGAAGAAATTAAAATACGACCAAAATCGAAATTGTCTTTATCTGTCACCCAGGGACAAAAATAAAGCTGTTGAAATAAAATTCAAGCAAATCAATTGACTAAGAAGGTAATTGACTAGATAAACAATCTCATCTGTTCATTAGTAAAATCAACAAAAATGAAAGATGAATTGAGACAGAAGATGAAAAACTTGTTCGTGGGTTCCCCTATTCCACTACTATCTTATGGACATTTAAGCTCTGCCTGTCGCCCTGACAGAGCTTAATTGTTGGAGGTGAGAACGCCCTGCCGTCGTAGACATGATTTATGGACATTGCCGTGCTCAGCCCGCCGCGGATGCCGCCGTGCTCAGCCCATCTTGGATGTCGCTGTCGTTGTCATGCCGCCATTGTCATCACTGTGTCAGGACTGTGCTCACCTCTGTTTGTCACCCAAGGGAGGCCTGCCATTACCGTTGCCATCACCGCCGCCGCTGTGCTGCCACCACTACCTCTACATGTCACAGAGAGGGAGGAGTGCCATCGCTATCACTTCATGCCCAAAATCTCCATCAAGGTCTAGCCTCCATCAGGGTCCCCACCCCCTTTCTCTCTATCTCCCTTTCTCACTTAAAATGTCAATTAAAAAATATTTCTCAACGATATGAACTTTGAAAAATCTCGCTAAAATATAAGTTAGAACATGAATTAAAATTTTCTCAAGAATAATCTGCATGTTTAAGCAAGAATCTATGAAACATATTCTTAAATATATTTAATAGTTTCCATTTAATTTTATTAACATTTGATAGTAATTAATATAATGCAAATCATTTTTCTTTGAGTAACATAACAAATTAGGCTTCATATAATGCACTGTTCTAAAATTGGATTTCTACCATTCTGGTATATATAATGCACACTCACCTTCTATAGCTCCAAAAAGAGAAAATGATAATTACATCAATCGCATTGAGAAGAATTTGGAAGAGTTATGCAGCAAATGCTATCATCTTCCTTCTGTTGAAAATTTGATGTGGAACCAAGAAGAGGATAGAGACTATCCAAAATGGGGTTATCTTAATCTTTAGAAAATCTAACTGACTAAAAATTAGACTTAGATTGAACCCCAAAGAGAAGATTTAAGAGAAGATTAATCTTAAAATTCAGATGAGAGAATATTTCAATTACCTTTTGTGAATGGTAAAGCTATCTAGTTGTACTAATTAAAGAAGATATTACAAGCCTCTATTTATAGCGAGAGAGGGAGAAAGAGAGACATGCACTAAGCCCTCTAATGGGCTCCGGTGTATTAAGCCCTCTAATGGGTTATATTTAATACGCTCTCTCATGTTGGAGCATATAGATTGAACATGTCTAACTTGGATCTTAGGCAATCATATGACACACTGATTAGACTTTTGGTGAAGATGTCAGCTAATCCGATGATAATATATGTGGTATTGAAATAACTTCCATCAACACTTTGTCATAGATAAACTAACAATTGATCTCAATATGCTTGGTCCTCTCATGAAATATTGTGAAATATATCTATGCTTGGTCCTCTCAACATCCCTTCATGTCTAATCTACATGTTTAAGCAAGAATCTATGAAACATATTCTAAAATATATTTAATAGTTTCCATTTAATTTTATTAACATTTGATAGTAATTAATATAATGCATCTAATCATTTTTCTTTGAGTAACATAACAATACATCGATATATGCGTTGGAGTCGTGATACCCAAATCTTGTAAAAAAAACTACAATCATATCATCTCACGAGCAGTAGTAACTATGTCTTGGTACTCAGCTTTCGCACTAGAACAACTTTTACTTTTGGGAATGTTAGGTCTCCAAATTACCTCCAACATATGTGCAATATCCTATAGTTAATTTTTGATTTCCTTTATCCCTAGCATATCTAGCATCAGAATAAGCTTCAATACGAAGATGGTCATGACATCAATAGATAAGACATTTACTAGGGTCACGCTTGATGTATGCAAGAACCCATAATGTCCACTCCCAATGCACCATCCAAGGTTTCAACATAAATTGACTAAGAATACTGACAACATAGGTAATATTAGGGAGAGTAACTACCAAATATATCAATTTTTCTAGTAGATACCAATAGTAGTTGGCATCCACTATCATAGGTGAGATAGTGTTTCAAAACTTGAGTCATGCTTCAAAAGGTGATATAGTTGGTTTACACCCAACCCTATCTCTTAGAAAAGATCCAAGACATACTTTCTCTGAGATAGTGTTAATTTACTTGATTGGTAAGCAAACTCAATCCCAATGAAATAATATGATGTCTACAAGTTGCATATTACAAAGTACATTTGAAGATAAATTTTCGTAGTAGAGATACCAACTTCATCACTATCGATCAAGAAAATGTCATCCACATATATAGCAAGCACTACAAAGGCTATAGATGTAGTCTTGCGCATCATTGTTAGATTAATCTTAAATGGGGTAAATTCACAAGATGTGAAAATATCACTGAACTAAACAAACTAGGCACAATAACTCTATTTGAGCTTATTGATAACATGGTGAAAAAAGTAAACCTAGAAAGTCTCTACCTGAGCAACATACCTTGGAGGTTGTACCATAAAGACTTGTCTCGTCAAATCACCATATACAAAAGTATTAGAGACGTCCAACTAATATAAAGATCAATCAAGATTGACTACTAGAGATAAAAGAACTCAAATAAAGTTCATGCGGACAACCTGGAAAGAATGTGTCAATGTAGTCAACACCATGAGTCTGAGTGAATCAACTAGCTACTAATAGAGTCTTGTGACAAGCTACGATACCATCTAGATGATATTTAGATCATCAGTAGGACATCACAATGTTGGCATCAGTAGGGTGCAAAACTTAGATCCATCATTGCTTTTCACTCAAGTACTTGAAAAGCTTCATAATATGTATTAGGCAGTAACTTAGAGGATACGGCAAGGGCAAAGGTATGATAGGTGAGAGAGAATGGTCATAAGATATAAGTTGAGCTATGAGATGTTGGGTACAAGTACAGGTACCCTTCTGCAAGACAATGAGAAAGTGAAGGTCATCAAGAGGTAATCAACAAAGTGGAAGGCGATGGCAAAGTGGAGTCTAACATCGGATAAGAAGTAACTAACAAAGTAGAAGGATTAGTCAGGAGCATATACGGTGGAGACTCGAGAATAAATATTATGGACATCGGTGGAGTCAAACAGTCCTCAAAGATAAGCAGAGGAGGTGGTGTAGTAAAAGATGCAATGATATTAGAGATTTCCAAAGAAGGTAACAAAGATGATGGAGGAGTAGAAATAAATCTTGGGAGGAGAAATGTAGATGTGCAAAGAGGAATAAGAGATGGAGAGAAGTAAAAAACATCTTTATGAAAGGTGACATCAACAAAAGTAATATAGCATTGTGTATCAAGGAAATAGACACGATATCTATTTTGCACATGTAAATAACCAACGAATATACCTTTTAATGTTCGAGGAATAAGTTTAGATATGATGGGATATGGTCTTGTACAAAGATAGTGCATCCAAATACATGAAGTGGTAAGAAAAAAAGAAACGCATCTAATAAAAAGATAAGTATGAGAAATCGCACCACTTAAAGTAGAGGATGGAAGGTGATTATGAAGATAAGTAACGTTCATGATAGCATGAGACCATAAATAATGAGAACATGCATCTCATAGAGTAGTGTGTGAGTAATGTCAAGTAGAATGTAATATTTTCTTTTCGCAACACCATTTTGAGGAGAGGTGTAAAGGTACATAGTTTGGTGGATGATTTCGTATTTAACACAAAAATTTTGAAAGATAATTTGGACAAGTTATAAGACATTGTCAATCCGAATGACTTTTAAAGTGGTGGAATGTTGGATAATAATTTCTTCTGTAAAGTAGCGGACAATGGTAAGGATGCGTATAATCTTTGATGAGACATACTTAGTTGACTTGAATATAATCATCAATGAACATAATGTAATAAAGATGGCTCAAAAATGATGAAACACGAGAGGGACCCAAACATCATAGTGAATAAGGTTCAATGCACGAGAGAAGGGAATAAAATCATGAGCAAGGTAAGTAGAACGATGATATTTACTCATTTTGTACAACTCACACACATGCTCAGATAAAGATAACCATGGTAAAGATTGTTTAAGTTTAGGGAAACAAGGATAGCAAATCTTATGGTGCCACAAAATAGAAGAAGAAATATAAGAACTAAAAAACATAGTAAGAAGCCTTGAGGAAAAGGTATCTAAGATAAGCTCATAGATCTCATGACTATTTTCACACCCCAAACTAATCCTCTAACTAGTGAGAAGGTTCTAGAAGACGTAATGAAAAAAGTAAAAACAAACGACATACTTAAAGGTACGTGTGATGGTACTAATAAAAAGAAGGTTAATGAGAAGGCTAGGAATATATAAAACATCATGTAGTGTAAGAGAGGAGGTAGGTTTAGTCAACTCACACCCTTTAATAGAGCACAAATGATTATCAGCAATGGAGATGGGTGGATAGGCAGTGGTAGAAGTAAGTAAGGAGAGAATAAAAAGGGTTTCGGTCATATGAGTTGTAGCCTTTGAGTCAATAACCTATGACGATCTAGAAGCAAGAAAGGCATGTGTACCTGAAGTGAAAGCCAAGGTTGTAGTGGATGTGGATGCTTGAGATTGCCTCCATGCCTCATATTCTGTCAGGGTAAAGTGTATCTGGATAGTCAACTTAGCCGGTGACGTAGATGGACTAGGTAGACTTGGGTTTGGAATAGTAGAGGAAAGCATAACCTGAGCTCATTCAAGCTTCCCAAACTCCTTTCAACACTTTTTTGAAGCATGAGTGGTCTTGCCACAATAAATGTAAGGTAGAAAGGTCTGCTTGCCTTTAGGAGGGCATCAACCACAAGAAGTAGGAGGCTTGGAGTCAAGCCCCATATCCCAGCCACAAGTGTTGAAGGCTATCAAGGTAGACAGATCTAGTGCGAGAGATGAAGGGACTCTAGTGCTCATTTAAAGAGTTGAGGAGAATATAGATGCCATATTTAGAACTTGGGTACTAGAAAGTAACTAACCACAAATTTGAGAAGTAATAGAAGGTCGAAGGCCACTGAGATAAACTCTAGCCATAAGTTCCTTACGATATCGTTCTAAGGTGCCCAGGTTAGTCGTGGGTGATTCATAGAGAGACCACTCTTACAGAAGAGCCTGGAGATGATTAAAGTGATCCTAAAGGGACTGATCACCTTGTTAGCAGGCAAACATAAACTCAAAATTTTCTATTGTGTGACTGATGTTGGTTTTGCTTGCATACATAGTCTCTAGGATACGCCATAGTGTGCTTGTAGACTTGATACAAGAGAGAGGTTGAGCAATAACTAAAATAACGCTTTGACATATTCAAGAGCGAATAGCAAAGTCAAGCTGAGTTTAGATATCATAAGTCAAAGTAGTCAGTATAGACGAAGACTTTGTCAAATGATGTACTAAGTGATGGGTTATAAGAAGGTCTTCAAAGCCTATTGGTCATGAAATATAATTGTGGCCATCAAAGATATATGATGGGTGAGTAAGTTGGGTCATGATAGAATGGCATGCCATGGACAATACTTCTACTGGAGCAGGCGTGGAGCAAGTGAGACTAATAGTAGAGCAGATGGTGGTAGTGAATCATCAAACACTTTATGTCTTCTTGATTAACATTGAGTAAGAAATAATTTCAGATCAAAATAATGACATTATGTCTTCCACTTTAGAAGAACAAGTTCAACATATTCAATAACTAGTGTCATTAAGAAGATCTAAAAAAAAAAAAAGAATACGATTTTAGATGATTACATCATATTTCTTTTAGAGCATGAGGCTAATATTAAAGTTATGGAAGATGATATTATCAATTTCCATCAAGTCATGCAAAGTTCTAATTATCATAAGTGAATTGATATTATGAATGAAGAGATTAAATTTATGAAGGATAATGACATTTGAGATCTTGTCTCATTACTTAAAGGTAAGAAGCCCATAATTGTAAATGAATATTTAAAACTAAGAAGGATTTGAAAGGTAATGTGAAAAGATATAAAGTTCATCTTATCGCTAAAAGATTTAGTTAAAGAAAAGCAACGATTATATAAAGATTTTCTCTCTGATTTCATCAAAAAACCCTTTTAGAATAATAATGGCACTAGTAAAGTAAAGTATTTCACTTGAATATTCATGACTAGAGAAATATTCTGATTTCTCACAACGTACTTCCTATGTATTTCTTCAAGTTCATACTTTATTGACGTAGGATGAGGTTAGAAGAGATCTCCTTAAAGAGAACTATACCTTGTTATTTAGAGTTGACTGAAATTAAAACTTTGAAGGCAGCGAGGCGGAAGGCGAGGAGGCAGGCTGGCGGCGACAGGCGGTGGCAAGGAGGTGGAAATGGTGACGATGGAGCGGATGGAGAGGCAGCGGAATGGTGGCAGCGAGGTGAGCGGCGAGGAGGCAGACAGAGAGAGGGAAAAGGAAATAGGGAAAGAGATAGAGGGAACGAAGGGGATGGGGGATTCCGGCGGAGGAGAAGAAGGGGAGGAAGGAGAAAGAAGACGGGAGAGAACGGGAGTGAGGGTGAGAATGAACGAGAAAGGGAGAGACGGAAAATTCTATAACAAGGCTCGCCGTCGCCACGAGAACCTCCTTTTTTCTCTCTCCTATGTTGACGCCTTCTATTTCATGGCTTTTTCTCTCCGCCCTTTTATTATTTATCCATTCATACCCCCTTCTCTCCAAATTCTTCCTTTATTTATTCACGCCCTTTTATCTCTCCGACTGCTGCCACCTTAAAACTCGTGCTTCTTTCAATTCCAAGGGTCTTCAAGGTCTTCCATTGACTCAGGTACGTTGAGCCCTCTCCTATAGTGAAATTTGGTCTATTCAAAAGTCATTGCTCTTAGGACTTTGTGATCCATAGGATGGCCATTCCTTACATCATGGTAATCCTAAACACAGTTCTAATCATATCTGATTTCTTAAATTAGGCCTTATAAAATGTGTTAGATAGAGCCCATTAGAGGGCATAGTTCACCGGAGTCCATTAGAGGGCTTAGTGCACCAGAGCCCATTAGAGGGCTTAGAGTATGTCTCTCTCTCTCTCTCTCTCTCTCAATAAATACGGCTTGTAACCTCTTCTTTAATTAAGACAATTAGATGGCTTTATTGTACACATGGTATCAGAGCCTAAAATTTTAATCCTTAAAAATTAGAATTCTGCTACTTTTGTATAGGCCCCTCTTCTGTCCTTTGCTGCCACCCTTTTTGGCCACCACTGCCACCCCTTCGGGCCGCCGTCGCCGCCCCTTCAGGCCACCATTGCTGCCTCTCAGGGCAGCCATTGCCCCTTCCCGCCGCTGTCGCTCCACTACCTTGGTATCCCCTTCTTTTTTTTCTTCTTTGGGCTGCTGCCGCCAATGGCGCCCATTCAGGCCACCACTACCGCCCCTTCTGGCTGCCGCTGCTGCCCCTTTGGGCTGCTGTCACTCCCTCTTAGGGCCGCTCTCACTCCCCCTCTTACGGCTGCTGCCCTAATTGGGCTCCTATGATCAATTTCTGTCAACCCAGTTCAAACCAACTTAAATCGGGCGAGCCGGTCTAAGACGACCCTGAGACCACCCGGATGAGCTAGTGACTGATTTTTCTGCCCCACTTGATGCCTCCGGATCTGATGGCGTCATCTACCATTGTCAATAGCAATAGAAGTAATATTTATATTTTTCCTCTTTAAAATTAATATTTTTAATCTTATCTTTCCTTATGAATTCAACATCCTCAAAAAAATAAGTATTTCTCATCTCCAAAATAACTTTAGTAGGGGGATTACAAAACTTATACTCCACAATCTTTAATTATACTCATTACCATATTTTTAAGTCTTATGTTTCATTATTCAATAAAATCATTTGTGCTAGGAGAGCATGGAATCATGTATTGTAAGACAATGTCACATTCCTCTTAAAATCTAGCGCAAGGTCTTAAATATTCTTTACTTGATCTATCATATCTACAATAGTATTCACCACCACAATCTAATCATTAAGATTTCCCATGAACGAATTATAAGTGATCATATCAAGAGTAATCATCTATGAATATAATAAAATAATATTAATCATTCTAAAAGGCTACATTAAATGATACAAAAATATCAATATATATTAATGTTAAGATATCTAAAACTCGATTGACACATGTTTTCTTTATGTTTATTCTTTTCTCTTTAATACAATCGACACAAATGTCAAAATTCTTATAATTAAGTGGGTCAAGAATTATATTAAACATAAGTTGATCAATTCTATTTTTAGAGATATAACATAATCTCTTGTTTCATAAAACATCAAAGGTTCTCTTTAGACAGAAATGATGGGGACAATCTCTAGATCTTCTTAGAAAGTTTAGAAATCAATCAAGTGGGTCAATAAATCATCTCCAATAGTTGTCATCTAACGGATCAGATTAGAAAAACCGACAACTGTCACCTAACATAAATAAGCTAAATGGAGGTGTGGAGTATTTTAGGGAACTTTATCTTCAGGTCTACATACCAAGAGAAAGTTTTTCATCACATTTGTTATACTCTTAAGAGGTGATGACTCGTCTCTCAACAAATCATCCTTTTTTTGATGATGGATTATTCGTCGATCAATCTCAAATAATTTACTTGATAGATTTGTGATCTTTTTATTCATAATTATTTAATAATTTTAATCATGATACTTTATGAATCATGTTAATGACATTTTTAAATAAAAATTATTTAATCATTGACAGACAATCTATAGAAAAATTATGATTTAATCAAATAAAAATATGAGTTTTGACTTTGGGATAATTTTAACCCTCGTCAATTAACCGTCTACATGAGAGAGAGTAAAATAAGTACACAAATACCTTTATAAAGTGATGTCAAAATGTTATCCACTTCTCATAAATAATAAATATTTTAGGTATTAAAATTATTGAAAACCTTGTGGCACCGATTTAGTACCACATTAGTTATTTATTAAGTTTTGAGGTGGATATATAGTAACACAAAATTCTATAATCAATAAGCTTCTCTCTTTGCCTCATGCCTAATTGGCCATAAGTTACATAGAAGGGGAGTAACACACACATGTCTCTTACCGGCCATTAGTCACTTGAGCCCTTGATCGTAGCTCCACCATATTCCAACCCACTTGTAGGCCTAGCTAACCAATGAGTCCTCACCTTTTTTCATATTTTTTCATTATATTTTATTTCTATCTATTTATGTAAAATATGATTATAAAAATTATATAAAATTACATAAAATTATATATTAACTAAAAAATTATAGTAACCAACTAAAAGTCACTTCTCACAATTTAACATAAATATAAGTCTATTTATCATGAGTTAAGATTTTAAATATATTATTAATATATTATTAACTCATGAAAATAAAGACTTATCAATGATCTTCTCTTAATATAATGTCTAGATTCATACAACCGAGAATTACCATAATGTTCTTTTTTTATATCTTGAAGTTGATGTCATTAATCATAGAGATAGAGTTGATATAAGCACAAATAATAAAAGTAGAATTTGAAAGTGTACAAAGAATAATATAAATCTCACATACGTAGCTTGATCATCAAATAATGACACTTGTCATCACAAAATTTCGAGTGCAACATTAATATTTTATCTTTGGACATCAATATTAACTACAAGTAATATCTTGGTGTGATAAATAACTATTCACAATAAGTTCATGCCAAATAATAAATCTTTCTTTGAACTGATTTATTGCTCACATGAAAATATCAAATAATTATCGCATATTTATTATCACAAATACATATAATTTACAAAATACTAAACTTTCTTATTGGCCAACTAATATCCACAAAATTACATACACAACATCTCATACATGTACCAAGATTTGAATCATCATAGTTATTTGACATTTAACCATATTCAACATAAATATAATCATTGAACATTTTAAATAACTTCATATAAAAATTTTAAAATAAAATAAGTAATAATAGTTTAGAAATAAATAAAATGACGTCCAAAATAAATATTTTATGGGCATGATGTCAGTAGACCAACTATTGATATCATCATTGTAGACAGGTATGTCGACAAATCAGATCGACTCATGTCGAGCCGACAAGCCATCTATCTTGATCGGCACACCACACATTTCCTACTATCTAGCGCACACTGAGCTGGTGATCTAAACCAGTGTGTGCTGGGCCAACACATTGAGCCGCTCATTTAAGTTGACACACAGGGCATACAAATCGTCGTGTGATGGTTTGTCTCCCATCCGACATGCATCGAAAATGGTGTGGCAGTTTAATGGCAAAACAGCCTGCGTCTAAACCACCACATGATGGTTCCTCTCCCATCCAACATGCACCGAAAGTGGTGCGGCCGTTTCATGTGGTAAACCGGTGCACAAACTATTGCGAGGAAGGGAGAAACTAGTCGAATCATGTTGGGCTTGGTCCAAAGGGAAGTGGGTTACCCGGTGGTTCGAGTGCCTTAGGCCTTGGAATAGTTGGCCCAAAATGGCCTCCCATTTGAAAATGGAACTAGGGTGAATGCCCCCCCCCCTCCCCCTCTTAATGGCGTGAGGAAGCCGCCACAACCCTCTGCCTCTAGCACTATCTTTCGGAACCCTCCGGGGTCTAGATATATGGAGGTGTCATTACTGGCATGCACCTCTCCAACATCACTCCCCCATCGTCAGCTCGTGCCTCCTCTTCGCCTTCTAGAACCCTCCAGTGTCTAAACTTCCAGAGGTGCTGTTCATCTCTCTCCAGCCTTCCATCTGATGACATAAAGGGGAAAGAGGGATGGCTAAGTCCCTCCCGTAGCCCCATGATATCCGAAAGGAAATCTACCTTCAGGGAAAGGGGAAGAAGAGAGGTGTGTGCAGAAACCACCACTCATCCTCCTTTGTAGGAAAAGAAGAGGGGTCAATGGTTGACGAGCCCATGTATACAGTATACACGATCTATTAGTCTATCTATGGTAAGCTAAAATCTTATGACTTACCATAGTGGACGTCAAAATCTATTCTCAAGATAAGGCATCAAAAATGATACCAAGATATATGAAAAGACATGAATAATATGTCATTCTTTAAAACTCAACACAGCAAACTCTAATACTACTTGTTGAATCTGAAGGATCTAATATTGAGATAAATGAAGAATGATAAAACATAATAACGATAGATTGAAGTCATACCTAAATCTATAAAGGCACAAGTAAGAGGATGACCTTTTGGATCAACACAAAGGAATCATCTAGTGACTTACTCAAGATAGATGAAATGCTCTAAGCGTGACTCTCAATGTGTGGCCAAAGGATCATAACCCTCTATTTATAGACAAGAGTTAGTTTATCTCTTGGTATTTTTTTAATTTAGCTCATCATTAATTTAAAATAAGACCTGGTCTCTACATGTATTTATACTTATGTCCATACTTATGAGAGAGTATGTAATCTTAAATACTTAAACTTCAATAAATCATCTTATATAAAATTAACTCAATGATAGCCCATAATACACAATTCATACATAATTGTCCACATTGAGATTAATTCGAACAAAACACACTTACCACAATAAAATATAAAACTCACTTTCTACTTTCTTTAATTTTTACTAGCGAAAGAATTTTATATGATTTCTTCTTTAGGTTTATCTTCTAATGATGTCAAATTCGTCCATCCATGATGTTGCCCATAGTGTGGAAGGAGAGGTGCTCTCTCTCTCCCCCCTTCTCCTCACTCTTCCTCTTGCTCTCACTCTCGCGTTGGGCAAGAAGACAAGGTCTTCCTCATATGAGGGAGGTTCACATAGTGGAAGACATGTATATATAACCCTGTAATGATTATGACAGAAATCTTAGACCTCAAAGCTTACTCAAACTTCAGAATTTGATAACTAACCATGGCCCAAGATGCTAAGCATCATCGATGAGGAACCAGATAATGAGGCATCTTGATAACGTACAGAAGAAATTGTAGAAGAACATTCCCATGATTTGGTGAATGTTTCCCCCTGAAGAAGTATTTCTTGAGTCATTTCACCTTCTCTACTCATTTCAAGGCCATTCAGCATCATCCATTCCTATTATAAACTCATAGGAGAGGATGGCAGAGAGTGGGATAGAGAGAGGAACCAAATCATATGATCAATTTATGACAAGGCTTGATGAAGGAGAAATCGAAGTAATTGATACATATTCTGGAGGGAATCCATGAACTCTACTGCATGTTCTCAAAGGGGATAATATCCTCCATTAAGTTGGGCAATTTAACACGTTAGCAGAAATTGACATCATAAGTTGCAGGTTCAACGACTATAAACTTTCAAATATGAAGTGTTTACATCAGATGATTGAAGGGTATTTAAAAATTCCATATCAGACAATAATTATAAAATCGCCATATGCATAATCCTATGCAGATTTGAAATGGCTGGCTCAAAAGTTCATGATTTGTTGTTGATCGTGCAGTCATCGGCATCTTGAATCATAAAAGTTAGAATTTCTAGCATTAATTTTTTTTTACTAGGATACCTCCTTTCAAGGGGACCAAGTTTACAAATATACTGGATGAAGAAACATATTCAGCAGATTTCAGACATTAATGCAAATCTAATTGTTATCTGATTGTGACTAACGAAATATAGTTATTTATACAACTATGCTCATCACTAGAGGTCCAGTAGAAAAAGAAAGAGAAACTGGCTTCATTGATGTTAGCATCACGGAGCACCATGAATCCATCCGGTAGCAACTTCCAGTAACATGGAACCTTACCAGAATTGGCAGCTTAAACGCCATGGCTTCAATGGTAAATATAGATTTGAATACTTTATTAGCATAAAGATGTTAAATATTTATAAACATAGGTTTACATGATATCACGATTTAGGCATCTAGATTGGAATATTTCTTATTGAATAATAATATGAAATATTTCTATACTTTTGCCTTGATTTAATGATTGGGCCAGAATTTAAGTTGAAATTGATTCGATTACTGGGCTAAAATTTAAGTTGAAATTGATTTGATTATCGGGCCTGAACTTAAGTTGAAATTCATTTGATTATTGGACCTGAATTTAGGTAGAAATTGATTTCATTATTGGGATATGGGCCTTAATTTAAGGTGTATTTATTTTATTATTGGGCCTTATCTTTAAGGCGTATTGGTCCAAGCTATACACGTCTCATTCAAACAAGATTTAAAACCAAACTATTTCTTGAGCCAATACAAATCCGAAAATAAAATGATACTCTTGTTCGAAATAATAACTGTCTTATTCTTTAAAATTCGTTTGTGCTCGAATTGCTCTTGCTCTTGAGTTGCGACCACCCCTGATTCTCTAGGGCCAAAAATGATGCCTTACTCCCTCTCCCTCTCTCTCCCTCTCTCTCTCTCTCTCTCTCTCTCTCTCTCTCTCTCTCTCTCTCTCTCTCTCTCTCTCTCTCTCTCTCTCGCTCGCTCGCTCGCTCTTATTCTTTAGTATTAAATTCACTCTCTTATTCTTTACAGATTATCGTTATATTAAATGCTGTCTCGCTCTCGTGACGAATGCGGGGGAGAACAAAACCACGGACGAACACGGCGGAGAAAAACCTCACGAATGAGACTGAAAAACAACGGATGAACGACGAAAAACAGACGGAAGATCACGACGGGAAACGAACGAGAAATCAAGACCGTAAACAACAAACGATCAGAGAAAAACAGACGGAAGATCGCGACGGGAAACGAACGGAATCTCGCAACGGAAAAGGATTAACGAATGCGGAAAAACGAACGAGCCATTCTCACCAGAAGTATTAGGTTTATCAACGAGTCATCTGGGTGTGCCGCCCAGTCGCTATGTCTTGGGGAATCCAAAGACAAACGAGGAGTTTAACGTCTCAAAATCTTCTGGATCTTCGTCAGAAAACTTAGGAGCTCAAGGACCGAAAATCACCTGGATCTTCGCCAAGAAAAATACGAGCTTCAATGACGATAAAGCCTGCTGTTCTTCACGAGATAAAAGAAGACTTCGACGACGGAAAATCAAGTGGATGTTCACAGGAGAACAAGATATTTTACGACAAGAAATACAAGATGAAGAAGATGAGATAAAGGACGAGGTACTCTATCCTCGCCACTGCTTTTGATCGTGTCAAAAAAGACAAGAACAAAGGAAGAGGAAAAGAAGAAAACAGACTGTTCCATCCATTCGCCACTACTCGTGATCATCGTAATTAAGAGAACACGAGTAAGAATAACAAGAAGAAGAAGAAGAATATGTTGAAGAGAAGAAAGAATTTGATTTCCATGATTGCTCCTAGAGATAGAAGTGTGTGAAAATAGAAAAACTTGAAAAAATGAAAACACTATCAATTCAGCCCCTCCCTTCTTGATATTGTGCTGCCAGTTAAAGGTAAACATCCAGGTCCATTGTTAGAGATCATTTTTCTCTTCGCATCGATTCTACTTCCATCTTCATCATGTTTGTTTCAAGACAACGTTTTCCGACTTGTTGGGTGAGAAGTACTTTGTTGATGAGAGTAGGAGCATTGAAAAGTTTAAATTTCAGAAGAGTTTGTTCGTAAAAGTATAAGGGAGAGTGCTTAACAAAGAAGAGAGAAATGGAGAGATCGTGGACATGAATGATACCTCTTTTGCAATCCCACGTGAAGGAGAAGTCGTGGATTCATTTCTTGAACCTTAGACATTGAATTAGATGATTAAAAAAAAAAAGTATCGATAAATTAATGGCGAGATCTTGTATAGAATTTCGGTGAAAAGATTAAAAAGTTGAAAATGATTTTTAAAAGAACCAAATGATTACACGGCTAGCCACTTCAAAAGAAGATGATTAAATTAAAAAAATAATTTCTCTGTAAAAATATACGTTAAACATGAATATCTACTGTTTATGTAGAGTGGTAGACCTGGTCAGGATTGGAACGCTGCCGTAGGTCAAGCTTCCAATGCAACCATATATCAGGTTTGCAGTTTGTTGAACATCCACAAAGCAGCATCTATTGACGTTGACAAAGGTAGGGATGATGAAATGCTAAAAAGAAAAAACAAGTGCCTTTCTTTGTTGAACGGGGGGAGGGGATGCTCAACGTCGAAATAGTCTTATGTCTGAGACCATGTGTTGACATGGGTAGTATATTTCTTACGCTACAAGACTGTAAAAGTTAGTCACTTTCCTGTTCCATGGTAGTAGTCTCGAGAAGTGGCTCCCAGTTACAGGAAGATGAAGATGCCGCCGTTGAGAAAGATGACAAAGATGAGGAGATGATCTACCCTAGTATGTTCCATGGTAGCATGTTCCTCATACTCTCGATATTTATGCATTGCGCGAGATAACAGCTTATAATTTTGCGTATATTTGATCTTTAGTTTCATTTTCGAACAGTATTTTTCCTCTACTCTTTGACTGTTGCCTATAGGGGAAAAAACAGACTGTTGACGGTAGATGCCTCCAGGGCTAAATCTTTCGATCGGGTGGGTTGGGTCGTGGGGTCGCCGGCCCTATTACGGGCGGTTTGCCCTGCAAAGCCCGGGCCCCAGCCGCGGCTCCTGGCCCCGTCCACGCCATCGACCGACTCCGCCTGCACACAAGTCACCTGTTCGACGCATGCGGCGAAATCCCGACCCCCCGGCGGAGCCAGGAGGACGGCAGCCGAACGCTCGTTTACCTCCAGATCCATGCAACCGTGAGAGGTTCAGCTCGACGACACGGGGAAGGGGAGTTCTGTCGACGAGTAGGTGCACGACGGGATGAAGGTTACAAGTGGAGGAAGTTGGAAGGACGAGATATCTTCCTAGCCGAAATGGGTAAAGCAAAAAAAGGATAGTTGGAGAGATGGAAATGGGGAGAAATCAGGTCAGGAGGGGAGAGGAAGAGAGAGAGGATGATACCGAGGAAGAAGGAGGGGATGATACCGACGAGTAACTGTTTTTGCCTAAAGAAGCATTTCCCAAGAAAATTCACCTTCTCTGATGACTTCAAGGGTCATCTATTCCCGCTGTGAATAGGAGAGGGTAGCAGAGAGTGGGATAGAGAGAGAGAGAGAGAGGGAGACCAAATCATATGGTCAATTTGCTACAAGGCTTGATGATAGAGAAATCCAAGTAATTGATACATATTATGGAGAGAAAAAAAGGAATCAACCCACTTTGACACGGTGCCCCGATTTCAATTTATACCTCAAAATTTAGAGAGTGGTTGTGTATCCATGCTTCACAAATGAAGAACTTCCTTCAAAACCGCGGCAATTCTACTAGCCATGTGTTCCTCCAGAAAGGTCTGCTTCATCCTCTCATAGCCTTTTCTCCCCATGGCTAGTCTTCGCTCTACCTGCCTGGCGAGATCTACGATGTTCTTCGCCAGCAGTGAGATGCCCTCCTTACCCGCTGGATGCAGCAATCCTGTCGACCCATCGACCACAATCTCAGTGGTGCCACCAGCAGCTGTGCCCTGAAGATTTTCAGGCAATGGTGAGAGCATAATCAAGGAATTTCACCTGAAGGTATAGACTTATACTATACATAGCACTCTGCAGCCTGTTCTCTAAGGGGATAACATCCTACAATAAGTTGGTCAAATTAACTTGAAAGCGGAAGGGTGTTTACATCAGAGGACAAAAGGGTAATTAACATTCTACATGTGACACGATAATCATAACATCAAAATATGCATAATTTTATGAAGAATTGAAATAGACTGGCTTCGAAGCTCATACTTTGTCGGTGATTGTGCAGACATCAGCATCTTAAATCATAAAAATTAGAATTTCTAGCGTTAAAAAATAAAAATTTGACGTTATTACACATGATTTAGAAGAATAACCAGGTAAAACTGAATGCTAGAGACACCCGAGTAAACCTAATAATAATGGGCAGGGATAGATAATGCCACTTTTCATGGGAAGTAGCTTACACATATACTGGATGAAGAAACATATTCAGATGCCTTTGGACATTAATGCAGATCTAATTTGTATCTGATCGTGGCTAATGAAGTATAGTTCTTTATATACAACAATGCCCATGACTAGAGATTCACCACAGAAGGAAGGAGAAACTGGCCTCG
Source organism: Spirodela intermedia (assembly GCA_902729315.2). Taxonomy (NCBI): domain Eukaryota; kingdom Viridiplantae; phylum Streptophyta; class Magnoliopsida; order Alismatales; family Araceae; genus Spirodela; species Spirodela intermedia. The sequence continues at coordinate 1,938,630 of LR746269.1, read as the reverse complement.
TTGATGCTAGCATTAGAGAGCACCTTACCAGTAAAACTTGCAGTAAAACGGGGAACCTTACCAGAACTGGCAGCTTAAAAGCCATTGCTTCAATGGTAATTCTTCCAAAGCATTCTCCACGACCCTACAAAAAAGGATCCAAAGCTTTTCACCAAGTTAATATCCTAAGATCCGCACTAGAAAATCTGATGACTTTTATTCCAACTTTGACAACGACCACAAGCTGGAAAAGGAGGAGAGATGTAAAGCAACATCTCTTAAAAGCAAACTTGGAACTCATCATAGTAACTGTGACGTACACAACATCTCTTAAAAGATGAACACGGACTACCATCATTCACATATTGTAAGTACCCATCACACATCCACTGATGGCATTCATAATTCATGATTCGGATTATAATTCCAGCATCAGAGCTGAGGCTTGTTTTTCAAAATTCAAGCAGCCGGATTCAGAAGGAGTTGTCTGCCATTGATAGCCTGCTGACCCATGCTAGGCATCAGACAAATTCGAGGGTAGGCATTAGTGCTGCCAGCCAGAGAATTACGACAAAGTCATTAGGATGGAATACCCTGTCCTCAGCCAACTAAAGTGGATGGGACAAGGCTGCGTTGGTGATGACAAAGAACCAAAACACAGGAACTTCTAAAAGTCCAATGTATGGAGTCCCTGGCTAAGAAATAAGCAGATGTCAAAAGGATCAATTAAGGAATTAGATTTCAGAACGTGTGCTATGATTTTTAGCTTTTCTGTAAATATATTTCAAAAAATGATCATAAATTTAGATTTCACGCTTCAATGACCACAAAAAGCACTTAGAAAATAAAAAATATTTTTAATTTCTTTTGTTTTGAAGTAATCAGTCATCGTAGCCATTTGATTGGGGGGGTTGTAAGGGCACAGTGATTGTCTGAATTCTTCGGAAAAACAGTACTTAAAGCAGTACCTTTAATTGAATTCGAAACATATCTTTACTTTCAGGAGTCCAAGGAAAGGTTTTATGAAACACTGAACACTTACCTGAGAGTTCTGGACTAGAACATCAATTGCGGCCAAGTATGGAGCAACATTAAGTGATTTATTGACAAAGCGAACAGAGCCCTCGATTCCACTCTTTATCACAAAGTTGCGCAATTCTGTTTCGAACTTGGTCTGCACACTCATATCACTTCCAACAACAACAGCATAAATTGGTGGAAGCTGTAGTTTCTTCTCATGGATCAATTGCAGACTTTCATTAAATGACTGAAGGAACAAATCTTGTCCTTTACCCCGCGAGACACCTGCAAAGTTAATATCATTTTGAAGATCACTAAGACTAGTTTTGAAACTTAATCACTTTCTTTTTATAAGATAATATCAGGAGTCATCCAATCACATAGAAGTACATAGGTGACAGAAACTCGCTATGAATATATTTTATACTTCAAATGAAATGAACAGCACGAGATGGAAGAAAAGATTTCTCGTGGGAAAGATAGCTTCCAAGAAAATCAGGGGCTCAATTGGTAAGAGAATCGTACTATTGATGATCCCAAAGAGAAGATCCTCTTTCCGCACTCCAAGAGACTCACGTACATGATCACGGAGAATCCTTTTGGCAATATCATCTTCAGCTATTTCTATGAGTTCTTTGCTGTTCCCGAGATGAACAACATACGTTTGTGGCATCTTTATCCTGCAAAGAAACTTCCACTAGGGTAAAGTACCAAAAAACAATTGGGATTCACCCTCAAACCTTGGAGTGATAAGAGAAGTTAGGGGAAAAAGCGTCCGAAAAATGACCATTAAACATGATTGTGATCAACAGTTTCTTTCCCACAAATATCGATTTTCTCTAGATGAATTTTGGGAACTATCATCCTCCTTGATATGATAATAATCAAAGCTAGCGTTAAACAGTATTACATGATATTTCTGCTGGTAGATAAATAGTTTCATGCCTTTTTTAAATGTCAGCACACTAAAATGAAAAAAATATATGACCAAGAAATCATAAATACGGCATGATATTGTAGTGAAAGAAAGAAAATGTAGTAATTCTTTCATTGGAGAAGAGCATTAAACATATCAACAGGCATATCAATTTTTCACCCTCAAAAAATGAATAAAAGTATAATATGTTTTTTCATCATTGTTTTCAATTATTGTTTCCATCTATAAAAGTTTCCAAAGATAATGATACAGCCTGCAAACTAAAGAGCTTACTGAGAAAGATGTTGTACCCCATACGTTCCCGAGTTCTGTTTTTCCAGTATGCTGCCGTTGCATAAGAATCAATCATAGCACCAGCGACAAAAGGGAGGTGTTTGACATATTCCACTCTGAAGTAGTGCCCTCTCATTTCGTGAATCCACCATAAAATTTTAGGAAGGACTTGGGGCACATGTTCCTTAAGTACAGCGTCAAGCCACTTCCCAGCAACAGCAGTGTTAAGAACGACAAGGTCAGCACTGATGGCTGTATCAATGGCTTCTTTTCCCTTTGCAGATAAAACCTAAAACAATGTAAGAACACGGAGGAAATGAAGAAGGCATTATTCAAGGTATAATTCTATCCACGAAGCAATAAGTAAAGTCCAAAATACATAACAAGCACGTCAATTGAAAGATAACAAAGAAGATCAACGAACTGTGATTTGAGATCCCAAGTTAGTCTAGATCTCAAAAAGGACAAGAAAAATAAATATCTATAAGAGTAGCTTGCTCTTTCACAAATAATTTATCAAAACACACATAAAAGCAACTTGAAACATTAGTTCAAGTAGGAAAGAAATAGCGCAAAAGAAATCATTAAAACACTCGTATACCATATGACTTTTATTATCCCCGACAAGAAACCACCGTTTTCAAGGAGACGAAACATAGAAATCATCTAAAATTAAGAGATAAGAAAGTTAATAAAATATGGTTGAAAATTGAAGCCCTAGAAAGAAAAGAGTAAATGGATATAACAGGGAAAGCACATATATAAGTTGAAAACATTCAACAACAATGAGCGACCTTTATTCCGCGATCCAGCATCTTGTGCTCCAAGCTGTAAATCACATCATTCGTTTCTAGTGGTCTTTGAGCAGTAATCCATATGACATTGGCACCAACACCTCTCAAAAGAAAAGCCAACTCCATCAACAATAATGGTCCACCTGCATCAAGAATGAAATGCCAATAAAACACTCCATAAAATTAGATATGCTCTAGAAAGACACCAAGTTCTTTTCACACTGTTTTGACGTCAGGTGATAGTGCATATCACGGTTCAAAGGTTTTTTACTAGCATTGATCCATCTTAGCTTGCCTTCTATTTTCTCTCTTTTCTTAGGATGTGGGGGTTTGTTTAGTACTGGCAGGTGTAGCATCCTGAGGAAGTCCTCTGCCCGTGAGGGAAAGGTGGAAAATAATGGGAGGGTCAGCCAACATGACAAATGGTGAGCATGAAGTAGCAGGCTCAGTAAACCTGTTAAAGGATCCCCATAAAAAACTCCACCCAAAAAGGGTCAAAAGTAATTCTTTTTAACTTACGCACGTGTATTCTCCACCAGAAAGACTTATTTTCTAAAATTTCAAAATAAATAAATAAACACAAAATTTAATCATCTAATGCTCTTACAAGTTCAGCAGTATATACTGCATTAATACACAACCTTCCCTCTGAAGTTCAGAAATGTATATCTTAGCATTACCACAGGGTTCTGACCAAAGAGAGAAATGAGTCGCATATATTTGTAAGAGCACAGAATGCTGTGCCAGGTGTTTCCGCATAATCAGTCTCATGTTTATCGCTCAAAGAAAACCTTCAGTTGTAAGATAGATATGGAAGGACATGCCAGTTATGAAACTTAAAATAGTCATTGGAATACAAACAAAATTCCATGTTACCATTCCACTAGGAAATTAAAACCACTACCTAAATCCCCAAATTCAAAGGGAAAGAGAGTGAGAGGAATGAGACGGCGGAACATTCACAGGTGTGTCAGGAAATTATGCTCACCGAGGGTTCAAATCCCTCTCTTTCAGTCTCTGTGCATCAATCATTTTCTCCTCAGAGAGAATTTTCCTCTAATAAATCCGCCGCATAAGTGCTTGACTATCAAGGACCACTGTTTTCTCCATGTGTACTGATTGGTAGTCATACCAGTTGAATATTGTCTTTTTTGTTTTCTTACTCTCAGTATGATAGGAATATTTTGTTCCATATAAGCTAATTTGCACTAACCTTCTGAAGAATATGACAAAAGTGGAAGAAAACACAGGGAGAAAGTGATTGAAAATAGTCACATATTTCCAAATGGAATGCCGGGTAATATAGGAAATCGCTCAGTTTCAAAATGTTTAGCAACGGCAATGGAGGTTCATTAACATTTATGTTATTCTCATGCATATACCAAAGATATGAAGTTCCAGGTATGCAGATGAGAAAACATTAACCCTAGGTCTACCATTTACTCTCTTGATATAAAATTCAGTTGGGTATAATCGAATTGATTAAAATCATAATTTTCAAAGATATTCATCAAAATAAAACTTGTTTTATGTGACCTGAGTAGACCAAACTCACAAAAAAACCTCATATAGCACCTCTTGGCACAAGAAATTATTCTACAAGAGACTATGGTGAATAACATTCGTCTGTTAAACATTGAGAAACCAGGTTAAGAGATGCTACATGAAACTTATCATAAATAAATTGCACGAAATAAGATATAGAAGTGTCTTGAAGGATGCTCAACATCTCAGGTATCCCCATGGTGAAATTTTCGAATAATAGTCCTTCCATTAGACAAATATTTTTTCATTGTTAAATTTACAGAAAAATTATAAGTAGATAAGTGGAGTGAATCCAATAAATTTCTAACGTAAATAAAACTAGTAGCACAGAATTCAATAGCTTTAGCCTTAGGAACGGGATACTTCATTTGTCCAACTGATCAATCAACAAGCCATCCTTTGCTGGAAATTCATTGCTTTGTAATAGATCGAATAATGATTATCATGCCGAGACACATGTTTAAACATGATTACCATACATAGAAACCTCACCATCTCTATTTTTAATCAGCGTGAACCAGGGGACAGGGGAGCATCGTTACCATCTATGAGTGGCTATCTCCCAGTCATGATCAGAATCCCCACAGGTGAAGAACAGCCTTCTATTTTGAGGAACTATTCTTGAAGATTATTTTCTCTTTATAATCCAAAACCGTGGCCTAAAATAGCTGAGTGTGGTAATATTTCCACACTTCGTGAGAAAAATAAAAGTTAAAGGAAAGGAAATATTGAGGGAGACCATTTTCCAGGGGGAAATTCAAATCAGTGGAAATGGAGAGAGGTTATTCCAAGACAATGTGATAGACTGAAGTCTTCACTCAATCCACTTCGAACAAATTGTCTAATTCCAGCCCAAAAGGGAAAATCTTCAACTAAATGCACTTACCGGAGAGGGAGAGCTCATGGGAGACGAGAAGAACGAGCTTGGACCTCATGAATTCGAGAGGACTCTCCTCTGCTTTTGGCCCCACCTTCGCCGCGTGCTCAACTTCCAGGCTATCCCTGACATTGCGCCGCAGATCGCAGGTATCAAAGGCGCTCCTGACGAAGAAGACCAAACCCGTCGCCACTGAGAACACCACCAACAACAGCAGGATCCGTCTCTTTGACAGAAATAGCAATGTGGACGCCGGCTTCGCCATTTCTCGCGACCCTGAGCGGATCAAGATCTCCCCTCTCGCCCAGAGCGTCAATTCCCCCACCAGATGCCCAATATGCCATGGCTGAGAACTAGAGGACTCCTGGTTTTCCTTCCGCCATCTGGGTCCTGCCTTTCCTTCTCCCCCTCCATGCCGACGGTAGCACCCAGCACACACTCGCTGCTACCTTTGTTGCTGTGTCTGCTGTTTCCGTGGAATCTATTTCGGGTCTATAACGGACCCGAAATGGACCGTTTCTTCTCGGGTTTATTATTGGTTCGGAGACAATCTGATAGCCCGACTTTCACCGCCCTCTCTCTCTCTCCTCTCTGCGCGCTCTAATGGAGGAAGCTCTTGGTTGCCGCTTCGCAGCGACTTTCATCGTCTCACACACCGACAGGCACTCTCGTTGTCTCTCTTTCCGATTCCAGGAGTCATTTTCGGGAAATCCTGAAGAGTTCAGGGTGTACATCGCAGAGGTGCAGAGTAATTTCGGTCTCCATATCATCGGTTCGATTTTGCTTGCTGTCTGATGCAAAGACGAGCCTTCCAGCTGGCCCGAGAACAGGTGATTCGTTCTATCCAGAGAATCTGTCGACTCCCGTCACGTCTTGGGCATCGGGAGCCAACAATGCGGCGGCCAGACAGTGCACTGTAGCGTTTTCTTTTATTTGCTCGATTCTATTCATTTTGTGGCATTTTCTTTTCCTCAAATGCTTCTGCGAACTTTGCTCGTCTTACAAACGTCGTTGCGTGTCAGTTTTTATAACTAAGAATCGGATAGAAAGCATATGAAGTGCAATCAGCGCTTGCTTTGATCATCTATTTCAGTGATTCTTTAACTCTCAGATGAGGAGGGTTCCCTGGGAGTCACTCTGCTGTTGAGTGAAGTTTTCCTGACTAGTATGTCTACAGATCAACCTGCTTCACTCTATCCGATGCCCCTCAACTGGGCTATAACCAAATAGAATTTAGTTTCATTTCCCATGTACTTATAATCATAGCTGTTCTTTTATTGCTTCCTTATCACCAAGACGTGCCTCTCTTCCTGTTTCTTAGTTTTGGTTGTGCATTTCTAATAAATGGGTTCATGTTTGAATCAGCTTCAAACTTAGTGGAATCAGTCTATTGGTGTTCATTCTTTTGTCACCTTGGAAATTCTAATTGCACGAGTAGTTTGGTGAATAATGTCTTAATCAATTTCAGAAATGATGCGCACTGGAATGACTTTGTGGGCTTATTCGTTCAAATTTATTCGTTTTTTCCTGACGATAGGTGAGCCTTCTCATGAAATGTTACATATAGAAAAAATATCTTATATGCAGTAAATTCAATCACAAACGACCCCTGATTAATCACTTGTTATATTTTTAATATTTTTCGCAGTGATCGTCTCTCTACTTCCCTTGTCTGCAGCAGTGGTTGTACCGAGCTCTAATTGTTATGCCCTTGACAATAGTAGCCACCTTTTTGATTTCGTATCCTATTTTACTTTTAACTTGTGAAAAACGTACCTATGCACTGTGGTAGGCTCGTTTGAAATAATGTTTGTAACATCCTGACATGCTCTCAGACAGACTGGATTGGTCACCCCTTTGAGTATGATGGGAAGGTATTCACATAAATCTCTAACTTGTGGATTTTTTTTATAAATATAGCAGACTTTGTTTTAAGAAAGCTCTTCTGGAAGGATTCTAAATTTTTACCTGTGCGGCATGACTTCAGGAATTTAGTCTGAAATGTTATATCATCCATAAATTGATCTCTTTTGACTCGTATTTTCATCATTATCCTGGTTCTTTAAAATATATTGCTCCATATTTGGCAACTGATGAAATTTTATCATTTATATTGAAATTTCTCGCTGATGATGATCATGTGGCATGAAAAATACGGAAATTAAATGATAATCGTATTGGAAAGTCTAAAAGTTGGCCATGGGAATGGGTCTACAAGGGGAGTGATTGTAGATAGTAGTATTAAAATCATGTCAAGGTAATCGATGGCAGACAACAGTCATACAATCTTACTGTGGGTTATGTTGATTAGACAGGTCGTGTCATCATACTGATACACTGTTTTTACATTCCTTGTTTCTGATTGTTTTTTTGTCATCTACTTCTTCAAGGAAGAAAAACTCACTGCGTTTATTTTCTATTACCAGTTTAGTGAATTTTTAGGAATACTGCTATTCAGACTTCGATGATAAAAAAGAAAATACTCCAACGGTTAAGTTCCTGATGTAGACTTGGATAGCATGATCTGAACGTGGGATAGTATGCGTGTAAACTTAGCCATATTTTCAATAGTAGTCTGTAAAAGTTGTATCTTTAAGGAACCTTTAGTAGAATTTTTCATTATTACACCATTCTGTTGTACCGTCAAGACAGCTTCTCTTACTCTCTTTTTTCTGAAACATGTTGTTAGTCATAGTCTGAAATGAGCCGAATGCTATGGGGCCAGAACTATGAAAAGAGCGTGCATACACATTAGGCATTTACTTGTTCTTTCTTTGTCTTTTTACAGGATGCGGACTTGGTTGTTCGGTTTTGTAAAGATGTAGAGACCCGGTCACAGGCTGTATGTTATGCCAAAACACTTTCCTAAATTGTCTAAATTCTGTCTTTAGTATTTTTCTTCTATCTGTTGTTCTAAATGTGTTTCTTTTGTCTATGATGCTCTCACTGGTTTGTACATATTCTAATTTGATTAATGTGTCTTATGGTCTACAGAATGTTGATCATATTTTCTCTGAATTGATGGGTTACCTTTTGGCGTTGCTCCCTAACTTTCGCAATAAATAATAGCTATGAACAGAAATGTTGTCTTTCCTTAATTTTTCCGTTAGGTATCTTAATATCATTGACATGCATGAAAGGGTTACATTCCATCCTGCATTTCTATGTGATTGCCAGGATGAAGAAATTTATCAGCAGGATTGAAAATATACAATGATTGCATTAATACCGAACAGTGCTAGTAGATGAAAAGAAGAATTACGAGCGGTAAAGACGAAGTTGATGGATAAATATAGGTGAATGGGAAGTCAAAACTAGCAAGTACGTAAGAAGACGTTTTAAAAGGTGGACACTGGAGTAGTTTTCTCCAGGTGGAAAGAAGCCCATGCATCAAATCATCCAGTAAGTCTATGGACTTGGACAATGTGAGAACGAGGCCTTTGAGGGATGGATGTACCTTCAATTTTATGCAGTTCTGTCTGAAGAGGACTCTCTTGAACAGGAAAGGAGAATCTACTGAAACACTCTCAAAGAGGAAACGGGGAGATACGAGATTTGTTAATTAGGATCGCAGCCTAAAAATGGATGAGATCCTACGGTCTGTGCTGATTTGTAGGACAGCTGGTGGGGATTCTAATCATAAAGATACCATTGGAGGACACCTGGTGGAGAGGAAGGCTATTCAGGAATGATGTTAGGCAAGCGAATATTCTCCTCTGCTAGTTCTTTGATCCTGTGGAAGTGGAAAGGTAAGAGGGTGCTTTAACTTGTGAGTGAGATCTGGTTCCCAGGAAAATCCCAGTCAACTAGAGTTTCTAGGATCATAATGCGTAAAGTAATTTGACTTCCAGCATCTGTCTGGATATTATGTGCATCTTGCTGCAGTCCTCGTGGTCTCCTACTACCCCATTTACATCTTCACTTCTTTTTCATAAATTTTTTTTAAAACTGATTTTTTTCGGAAATCATTGAGCATATGTTCCTGGTTTTCATCATGAGGATATCCTCTTGACATTTTGCTTTTTGTTTACTATTCCAACCTTTTGCATTTGATTGTCCTCGGCAACTTCCTACATGGTTGATTGCATAAAAAGGATCAGCCTCTGTTACCCTATCCTACTTAGTCAATCGATTTGTTGGACTCTTGTAGATCACCATCAGAGCATCTTAAGGACATTCTAGTTTTGATCTCTGATTAAAAAAACATCAATCCTGAAACTAGGAGCCACTTCCACGTAAGTCTGCTCCTTGTGTCTATATCTATCATGATTGATTCTTCAAGGATTGTTGTTTTATCTTCGATTTTTGAACCTTTTGATAGATCCTATACACACCATCTGAATTTAAAATTTGATTATAATTAAGATTAGGTACCTCAACTTAGGGAAGGATAAATGGTAATATTCGTTTCCAAAAGAAAAGGTCGTCTTCATAGTTTGTGAGATTCAATTTTTTAAGTTGTGATCCGGGCTTTATAAATTTGTAGCATTAAACTGACTCTTATTTATTCTTTACTATGAGGCAAAATGAGGTATACGCTTGTTCAATTTATTTTTAGGAATTTTCAGTTAGATCTGTTACTCAGAACAAGCTTTTTACTATATTAGGCTTTCCTTCTATTTTTCCTTTCTTTCCTATTATTAGATGTATTTCCTTTTTCGTGTTTCTGTTATTAGACCTTTCCGTAATACTGGAAAGGTTTATTAGATGCCAATATAAATACTGGCGTACTGCCCTGAGAAGGGCTAAGTCAGTTTTTCCTTTCCTGCTTCTGCTGTATCTCGTAACAAGATCATTTATTGTGAGAATAGTTGGGAGAAATTTTTCGCATTTCACCTGTTTTCGAATGATACTGAGTAATTATTGTGTAATGATGTTGATATTTTTCCATAAAATGCAGGGCTATCTTGATTTTGGGCATTTTTCTCCTTTCAACTATTTTACGGCTGGTTCTGGACCAATAACCTTCGTTCAAGTCAGTCCATTTTTTTAGCTATCATGCAACATAAATTTTATATGTTGTGAATTTCTTAGCTTTCTTTATTTAATATCTTATATTCTTGCGTGGATATTATGTTGATAAATTCTTTTTTAGGCAAGTTTTTTACATGCTTAATAATCAGAACTATTCGTGTATGATATTTTATCATCATTGTGCCCAGCTATTATTGAAGTACGTATATTGCCATTGGCCATTTTTAATTTGATGACCACATAAGAACTACAAGCTATATCAAGCCTTACTTTTACTTGTAAATTGGAAATCAAACACTCTGGTAAAGAAGTGAAAGATAGATGAGTCTTTGACTAAGTTGCGATTTTTAACCTTTTGAGAAGGACATGTTTGGATGGAGTGTACAGATGAAATATATTGAAAAAGATATGCATAATGACAGCCTTCCACTTTGTAATCACTTGTAGAATAAAAAAAATTACTTCCTTTATGCATCTTTCGAGATTTTGCACATCATGGGTGGACAATTAAGAATCAATTAGGCTAAACTGTAAGTATCATTCAAATGGCATAGTCAACTTGTAGAAGATTTGACCACTCTTTGCTTGATATAAATGGGACAGTTATGTGAACATTTGACAAAGTCACATGATTTTACCTTTATGCCGAGGAATTCTCAATTACCTATCTTCTAAACGGAAGCCAAACAATCAGATGAAGGAAATTAATCAATCATTTATGCTAAGAGCTGGAGGCATTACGCTCAAATGGGTTCTAATGGGACTTCCCCTTTCAACTACCTTAAGTTTACCATAATTGGGTGAGAAATGAGGTCACGTAAAGTGTGCGAAATTGAAACCCTATGTAATCAGTTATGGGCCAACAGTTGGTATACCAAGTGTTGGCAACTGTGGTAAATAGAATGACGGTTTTATAGATGTTGAAGCTTGACAGAAATATAGAATTCCTTACACAAAAAGTCAAAAGTTGACCAGGGTGACGCCTTTAATGGTGCAAATGTTGACACCTTGAAGTGTTGACACCTTATAAGGTGTTTACCACAGTTGTCAACACTTGGCAGAAGACGTCCTTCCGAAAGGCATGCTTCATGTTATCTTGCTGGAACACCATGTCAAAATCTTAGCAGCTACAAGACAAATACGTTGTCAACACTTGCAGCTTCTCAGCAATATGTTCTCCAAAAGTGCAAGTGGAAAATCAATAAAAGCTAGCCTTCAAGGATACCTTAGAAATTGCTAGAATGAGATTTGAAGGTATAAAAAACCATATGAAAACAAGGCCTTATGCTGTTCTAGCAAAAAAGGCCTCTCAGGTACTCAATGGTCATCATCCACCTCTGAAATACTTCTAAAATCTTCTTTAGTATTTCGACAAGTTTGCTTTAGGTGGAGTTAGTTTTAGTCTTTTTTTCTCTTTTTGGCATTTCGAAGTGTGAGCTTCCTATTGAGCAGGATTTACGTATGCTAAGGCTGGGTTGACACCATGAAAAGTTATGATGTGTATAAGGTTGAGGAGAAACCCAGTGAAATACCATAGAAAAATCTTGGAGATGGGAGAAGGTTAAATATTGACTTAACTACTATGAATAATAAAAGTGCAAATGATTCCTTTAGGATTCCTTCAGGAAAATCTAGAACTAGCATTAAAAATTATACCGACACTCTTTTAGTTTTTTATACCAGACCAGGATCTTCACACATTTTACGCAAAGAAAAATTCTAATGATGAACAATAGTTATGTGAAATTAATTTTCGTTTTCTGCCTGGTGACTCTAGCTAATTCATTGTCAAACCGTTTTTACTTTGGAAGGTTAATGATCATAATATACACCATGCACATACTGTTGTCTCCTGGATTCTTTTTGAAAGTTGAAGGAAATTCTTGGGATTTAAAAGCTTAAAATAGCCTGTCAGGCATGACTTTATATTTCTTTTTACATTACAAATATGCACCATTATTGTGAATATAAAAACATTCATTTCCACATGAAATTTTCCTTGCATCTCTAGTAATCATCTTCCTCTCTTTTCACAAGACTCATAATATCATGAGGAAGAATTTCTATGACTGCCCTTTTTCTTTTTTTCAGCTCTTATTAGACTTTAACGCTGTCATCTTTTTATTTCTGCATGTCTGAGTCTTACAGAAAAAGAGATAATATACAATTTAACATATTGTCTCTCTGATGCATGTACAGGAATTTTACATTGGAGATCTTGCAAAATGCGAGAATAGCTTCGATAAGATGGGGCGCACTGCTCAGGTTGCTTTCTGAAGAGTTTCTATCTTTTTGGATATGAATATTTTGATATTGAAATGCTGATCTAAGACTACCTTTTTAATGTTTACTGCTAAGATTTATAATAGTTTATTTTATGCAACGATCAGGTTAATATTATCTGCGGAAAATGCTTAAATGGAGTTTGTAAAGGTATGTCAGATTTTCTCCATTTATTTCCTTTTTTTAATCATATTGGATGTGTATTAAAGCTTTATTCTCCAACAAAGATTTAAATATTTTCCACCAATTTGCTCATCTACCAAACAGAATTGTCTACCAACAGTGTGCGTTCAAATGGTTTTGCTGCATCTATCCTCTCTTCAAAATATTATGTTGAACATTTCAGACCGCTCACCACCTTTATTTTGCTTACTATCTTGGAAAAGTGTAAAGGACCAAACTTATTATTTTTGGAATGTCACCTTTTGACCAGAACTGCAATCATGATATCCTCATAGTCATCCCAGGCTGGGAATTTCTTTTTCTTTCAACTCGCGTAATGTATGACACATTTTTTACGTGATTTTGCCTCTTTCTGAAGTTTTTGAAGCTCCTCTTATCAACTTCATAGCCATCCTATCTGCGAAAATTTTGAAAACAAATTCTTCGCTTTACTGAGGGTATTTTCTGAAGCACTTTGACGTGATGGCACTCTCCAGCCATATTTTACTAGAGACACGACTAACCTTTGAAAGGATGACTTCTCAAATTTTGAAGTCAGGCTATTGAAGTTAGATTTCTCAAAAACCTAGCTCTCAACTTCGTCGCCTGTACCAAGGGCATGTTTTGCCCTCATATCATAATATATTAAATTATGTATTCTTTTTTTCCAAATTCAGCCAAAAATTGTCCCTATTGTCGTGTGTCGTCCTATTGGGCGAATCTTGCTGTGTCATTTATGGCATTCTTTAAGGTCCATTTATGGCGACTTTGACCGTGGCAACAGAAGCACACTGATTGTTGCGGACACTGTATGGTCATATACAAGTAATATCTGGCATATCACATTAAAGTTACATTGCTATTCAATCACTGTTATTTTCCTCTAAAATCATGAGTTATATTTATAATTGAATATATCAAATTGAAGTTACATCACTATTCAATTCTTATTTGTATGATGTGTTCATTTGTAATACAAAAAATTATGATAGAAAGACAAATAATATGATTTTAATGCTCATAAAAAATGCATATACTAGTAATATGTTATAATGTCAAATGACTATTGTCATAATGGCTATTCTATGGTTTAGACTCAAATGATATAATTGTAATCGTTTTTAATCTTTCTCAGGATCTAAGAAGAGACTGTGAATTGTTGATTTAGTATTTTTTTGTAGGGGATAATTATCATGCAAGGAAGATTAGCATGCTTACGTAAATGGGAAAACATATATTTTTACACATATTCCACACGTGAAGTTGGATGAGGCTATAAAATTCATTGTTTTAAAATGTGAAATATGATTTAAATGAATTTAAGCAATCATCCCGCCAAAGGCTTCATGTTCATTGAATTGCAGGATAATGTTGTCTCAAATGATGACTAACAAAGTATGTAGATTGTCTTTTAATGTTCCTTTTATTAACTATTATCCTAGACTGTCATCATACTCTATATCAGTTGGCAGAGATCATTATTCATTTGGAGAGTATGCTTGTCATTATATACAAGCATTCAATTAATGAAGAATATTTTAATACAATAATCGATTCAGATGACGACTCTGACAGAGAGGAAAGAGTAGAAAACATAATTACAATATGCATGATTTTCTCTGGATATGATCCAGCATAAGTTGAAGATACCATCATCCCGAGTTTTGCTCTTCTATTTGTTTACCATTGTGCTATCACAAATAACCCGTGATCGCATAGACCTTGAGGTACACTTACTAGAGCTGGACCTTCAGGAATGACCTATCTACCTATCCCATATTTCTTAAGTTTATTGCCCCCTATCCAATTCCTCTGTAGTACTTTCCTAGAGTCAGATCTGCTTAGTGATCAGTAGGAATAGTTTTGGCTGTGTGTAATATGAAGCTGTTCCAAGGATCCTCTACTTCACTGTATAATTATTTAATGAATCCGTATTTCACTATCTTCAGGTGACCTTGGCTGCATTTGCAATGTGGCATATGATTCAACAATGTGCAGGTATTCTCCCAATTTTGGAAGGAACATTGCTTATTTCATTCCTTTTGGGTTCTGTGTCTTTAAGGCATAATTATCCCCTTCTTCATCATTCACAAATTGCTAACTTGTGGTGTATGGGAACAGATCTTATCAAGTTCTTCTACTGTATTTCACATTATCTAAACTTGACATGTACAAATTCACATAAACTTGTAACATGAAAAGTTCAAACGCTCAAATGTCAATAGTACTCTAAAACGACTGTACCCGAAATTTATCTTCTTTAACGGATTTTTTTGGACATTATAATTTACACCTTACAGTTTTACTTCTCAATCTCTTATTTTCCTTCTTTTGTTTTCTTTTTTTTATTTTTTTCTTTTTTTCTGAGAGGATTAACGGCACCAATCCTAAAGTCTTCTCAATCAATTGTAGATGACATCGCATATGACCATCTTTTCATTGTTTTCTCTTAGGGAAAGCATACAAACATTTCTCTCAATATTTACTGCAATGTATTTTAGATCTTGAGAAATTTTTAGATATTGCATGGTAGCATTGTGACACTTTCGAAAATGTGGTGGTTCCTTATTGAAAGGTATATACGGAGCCAATTGTTATTCCTGATATTTCTAGCAATATAGACCTTTTTGTTTCAGTAAAAAAAGATAGGGTCTTATGACTTTTGGCTCTGTTTATCGAGAACTAACATAGCAAACTAAAAAGAGTCGGAATCCATAGTAATTGTGTCACATGTTCGTTCTGAACTGCTCATATTAATTTGAGTTTGAGACACAGTAAGAGGGATTGTAGCAGAAATATGAAGGGATTCTAGACTTTGGTACCTCTAACCTATTAGTATTACTGATATCTCTAGGATATGAAGGGATTCTACATTCTACATTCATAATAGTGATGAGTAGACAGATTTTTCTTTGTAATTGTAGGAGAAATTTTTTGGAGTGGATCCAGATGTTTCGGCGTCCTTCCATGATGATTTTCAATCCTCTAGAAATATTAGATCCACACTTGATAGTAAACAAGGCTTTTATCTTACCCTCACAGGAGTATGTTGGTGTAGTCTGCTTCATGGACAATTTCTACTGATCAATGGTGGCTTGGTGAAAGTTAAAATGAGGAGAAGGAGACAAGTACACAATTCTACCAGAATATATTATTAGTATTCTCATCAAATTTGGTGAGTCTCATCTCCATTGAACGTGGGGTTCTATGCCTAGAGAATTTGACTTTGTCATCTTCCTTCTTGTGATCAAATACTTGGAGGTTATTAACTTTTCATGGATTTTACATGGGGATGAAGAAGAACACTTGAATCATTTATTGTGCCGCAGCACATGGCTGATATGGAAGATGATCTTTTCTACAGCATGTATTAGGAGTTACATTCCTATGGATATAACAGAGATATGGAGAAGTTGGGGGAGAAACTGGAATATCACAGGGGAGAATGTAGTGCGGTGACTCATACTACACATGACCCTGTGGTCTATTATGAAAGGGCAGTTTGGTCGAAGGAGTTTGTCATTTCATCTTTGCTTGTGTGCGAAATTGGACTAGGCTTGTGTGCGATCTGAGAGAACACAAATTTTCCGTTCTGACAATCCTGCTTATGTAGAGTAGCATACATTATTTTGGTGGCGTTCTTTAATCTTTAATATTGGAAGGGTTATCTGTTTTTTTGGAGCTGACTCTGTAAGCATCTATATCTTAGCCTTCTTTCTTAATGATTACGTAGCAGTGCCCACCTTTAAAAACTGGCATCGACCAAGAAAGGTAAGGATTCATATCGTTAGTCTTTCCCCTTCCCTCCTCTCAACCCTCCCAACAGATAGGCAAATAAAAGAAGAAACAGAATATTCGTAATCTGCTAACGGATGATGTGATGGTGAAATTAAGGGAATTTTTTCAGTAAAAATGCCTCTTACCTGTTAAACAAGAGAACACTGGTGCCTTTCATATTTTCTCCTCTGACATGTCAAACTTAACCAAGCTCAAGTTTTAAGGACTGGTTCCTGTCATCAGTGCATTCTATGTTTTATGAAGGTAACAGAAGTCCGTAACTGTGATTCAGTCATTATTTAAGACATGCATTTATTTTATAAATTTTATAAAATCGTTACCTCCACAGTTCTTCAAAACTTGATTACAGATTTCTCACTGTAATCTAGGGTCTTTGTGGAGCTTGCTATTCCATGCATCAGACAAGGTTCTCGAGTTTTTGCTGGTTTTACGGCTGGCTTTCATCCTCGAACTTGGGAAGTCGTGAGCTTCTCTTTACTCATCCAATTTGTCAAGCTTTGACCCATAGTCATTTAATATTCGTATATACCCATTTGGGATCGAATTCATCTGATCTAATATGTCGTTTGACTTACTCTAATTCACTTATCAGGTTTACGATGGCTTGACCCAGCTTGGCTTTGAACAAGCTCGCCGTGAATTCAGGTTAGTAGCTTCTCAAAAACTGCTTGCTTTTCTGTACCGATTTCAGTTTATTTGGTTAAGGTATTATTTTTCTTTCACATGTGTTCAGCGACATTCAAGTTTGAGAAGGAAAAGAACATGTGTCTTCGACGTGTTCTTTTCCTTTAAAAAGATTAAAAATGTATAACATTGTCAACCTCTCCAACTCAAGGGCAACCTATGTGAACGAGAGACTCATTTCTTTCCCAGTCTCCTTTGTTTCATGTTTGCGTAGTTTCATCATGGGGCCGAGTTCCTACTTCCACCTCATCATCAAATATATTGGACATTAAATATGAAAGTAGTGAATCAATGTGCCTTTTACCCCACGCTGGTGTCTTTTTAACTTAGCCTATGAAGTAATTTATTTCTCAGGCCTTCTCCCTTTCCTGTCTAATTTGGAACTAAGAAATCTAATCTTATTTCTAACAGGATTTAACGGATGACCATCCGTCTCACTGTAGAATCTATGGGTCCTTTGACTAGTCCTTTGAATCCTACACCTTAATTGTATTTGACATCTGTTTCCTAAAATATCAAATATACAATTTGTAGTATTAATATTTTCATTTAATAGTGCCCTATAGGCTCGCCTGTAAAAGATACTGATGGATGTTTACTCTTATGAAAGTTCTATCTTTGTGCTATCAATTACTCTGATCTGTTGACTATTCCCTGACTTATCTTGGAGGCCGAATTTGCAGTTTTGGCACTGAACAGACTCACGTTTCGCTTTATTTGACTGCCATGACTTATCTTTCAGACCTTGTCGGAAAACCAACTTTTAAGGTAACGGAACATTTCTTTTTTTCTGATTTTGGATCAAAGATATCAGTTGTAATGGTTCTTTAGCAGGTCTATCCAGAAAAAGGATTAGAAGTCAAGTTATCAGGCTCAGGGGCGGACGGCAGACCCCCAACAACATTGTCACCTACAATATTGATAGTAAACTGGAGATGTAATGTGATTGTTTCAGTCGAGTTTCATTTTTATCTGTTCTCTTATTACTGTATTTACGGTGATATTTGTTATGTTTTCAGGTGAGGATGTCCATGATCAGCCCTACGAGGTTCTCATTTCAATTCCAGTTGAAGGATATGATCCTGTTGAGTTTACGCTTACCAAACTTTGTGGTCAGTCTCTTCGGAATCTCACTTATCTCAAAAAACTCATTTTACCCAGAAATAATCTCATTCAGTTCGATTCTCTTGAGAGCTCCACCACTTCCCTGTCTGGGGCACGGATCATTAATACCCTCATTTTTAATTATGATCGTCTTAAGCTTAAATGAGAGAGAGAAAGTCGGGTACTATTTGACTTTGTACCGTGAATAAAAACCCTGTTAGACCAAGTTCTTGATAGTTCAGTATGTCAGGAGATGCGTCTTTGCAGAGAATCGTCTCAAAGTTGTCCATTGATCTATACTTTGTTATTTTTATGCCTGTGCTTCACATATATCTGTAGTCGTTTCACAAAATCAAATCCCCTTCTGTGAAAATAGGTAATCAATCCAACTGCCTCTCTCCTTTTCATGATCCTGTTCTTTGCCTCCCAGCTAAATCGAGACCCGTTTCTTTGATTCCAACTTAGATTTCTGTTCATTATGTCCAGAAATGAACAGTGGGAACCTTAAGCTTCCAATGTTGTCAGAACAGAGAGGTTGAATGATTGCCCAAACCTGGTAAAACCTTCCATAAATGAGGAAACCATTTGTCTCAATGTTGTCATTACTGCACAAATCACCATCATCTCTCTGCATCGCCACTCGCATTTCTGTCATAAACGCTGGGATCCATTATGAGGCTTCATATGAGCAATTAGTTTTGCTTCTTGCAGAGTTCAAGCAAGAGAGGGAGGGCGAAGCTATGAGAAGCTGGGCAACCTTTGGAGTCATCTCCTGCGTGTATGTAAAATCTACGAAACTTTTCATACTCTCTGCAACTTTGGCCTTCAAATGCCTACACATGGTTTAGCTCTAATGGTGTTCCTACTCTTGCCATTCTATCCAGCTTCATTGTGCTGTCTACTGTTGCATGCTGTGGGGGGTTTCTTTATAGGAGTCGCATAGAACACCAGGTAGGTGTGTCCTCCTAAGTGATTGATAGGACCCCATTTAAAGAAAAAAGAAGAAAAAAATCTTCCATCTTTGGTTTTTTCAGTAGAACTATTCCCCTTTAGCTCATATTACTTGCCTTGTGCAGCACGGCCTTGATGCACTACCAGGAATGACAATTTTATCTGCCTGCTTAGAAACCGTGAGTGCTCTCTCTCTCTCTCTCTCTCTCTCTCTCTCTCTCTCTCTCTCTCTCTCTCTCTCTCTCTCTCTCTCTCACTCTCTCTCATCAAGTTCATTGGCAATTGTTGTTTGTTCCAATCAGATTACTGGCCCACGAGGCTACATGCAACCCGGAGATGTAAACAGAGCCTTCATCAACCAATCATCCTGGGAGGATCCGAGTGCCTCCGCTTCTGAACCACCACAGAGACCAAGTGAGAGGAAATACGGATCGATCTGAGAGACTGGGTTCGAATGCTGCCTCCTCTTTTTCTCATGTGATTTCTGGCTTCTTCCTTCTCATCCCCTCCACAATTCTCTGTCCATCTCTTCTTACAACAGATTGCTGTTTTCCATGGCCAAAAGCTCCAATTTTGACTGACTCGGCGTGTCCATATAACTTCTGCATACTCCATTCGCTGCTATAAACCTGGGTATGGGTTACGTTCTCTAATATTTATTCATAAGCCAATTCAACAGAGGAAACTTATAGCCTGAAACTTGCTTATGATTCTGTGCTTGTACTGGGTTTCAATGGGCCGGGCCGGGCCCTAAATTTCCAGGGCCCTTAGAACTTCTTCAACCTCATGACGTAGGGTTTGGAGGTAGGAGCTCATGGTAGTATGAACCGTACAGCCAGGTTTTTAGGGTTTATTGAGCCCATTGAAGCTCCTCTGTGGTTAGGACCTCATGATGGTATGAACTTTATAGGCAGGTTTGGTGTTTACAGGCAGATTGTTTTTACAGTTTTAACCCAGAATTGTAACAAATTCTCTAAACCTCCGCCATTGGTGTAATATATATAGAAAAAATACTAAATATCTATTTTTTTGGAAAAAAATCATCGAGTTCTGCTATAGTTCATCTTAGGCTCAATAGCCCCCAACTCTTGACAAATTATTTGAAAATTATTTAGTTTTGTAGAGATTAAAACTAGCAAGAAAGGGTTTCATCACTTAACAGATTAAAACTATTTATTTCTTTGGGAAATTGCCCGCTTTTTTTTCCATTAATAAAAAATTGCATTTTTAATTCTCTCCAATTATGCTTTTTTGGCTTGACGAGAGGGAACATGTTATTCTCTGCCTTCTGCAATCCGGAACCTGCTCTCCTACCTTTTTCAGCAGCAGCAAGCTGCCCCCTCCTCTCTCTCCACCCCTTCCCAATGACCTCCCTCAAACCCCACATCCAACCGTCGCGAAGAAGCCCGGCCCTCCCTACCATCTCTCCTATCTCCGCCTCCCCTTTCCACCTCCGCCCACCTGAGAACACGCCACGAAACCCCTCGAGCCTGCTCCTTCGAGCCGCCAAATCCAACCAGGCCCAACCCCAGAAGAAGCCATCACCGTCGCCGCCGCCGGTCGTCTCCGCCGGCGACCACGACGAGGATGGCATCCCATCGGACTGCGTGAAGACCCTGGCCAGATTCAAGTCCAGGTACAACTACATCAGAGTCCTCGAAGTCTCCCGCAGGGCCGACCACCAGTTCGCCGGGTCCCGCCTCCTCCTCCTCGATGCCCCCGGTAACATCCACAGCATATCCTTCCTCCTCAAACTCCTCACCACCACCTACTTCGACGTCTTCGCCACCTTCCCCCCCGTCCTTCCCCCGGGCCCCATCGGGATCCTCGGTTTTGGGGCCGGTTCCGCCGCCAGGCTGATCCTCCACCTGTACCCAGAGGCCCAAGTCCACGGCTGGGAGCTCGACCCGGCGGTGGTCTCCGTGGGGAGGGAGTTCTTCGGCCTGGAGAAGCTAGAGAAACAGAACCCAGAGAGGCTTTTCGTTCACATCGGCGACGCCCTGCAAGGGGAGGTGGGAGGGGACGGGTTTGCCGGGATCTTGGTGGACCTCTTCTCCAAGGGCAGCTTGATCCCGGAGCTTCAGGATTCCGAAACCTGGAAGAGGTTGAAGAGGAGGTTGAGGAAAGGGGGCCGGATCTTGGTCAATTGTGGTGGGAGCTGCGTTGAGGCGGAGGATCCTCGCAGAGATGGGAAACTGGTGATGGAGGAGACCTTGAAGGCCATGGATGAGGTCTTCCGCCAGGACTTGTACGTTCTGAATCTGGGTCATCGGAGTGAGGACAGTACCCTCGCGTTGACTGGGCCTCTGCCTGATCTCAGTGCCTGGAGGCAGGCATTGCCTTCACCCTTGAAGCATTACGTTGACATGTGGACTCCTTTCCGTGGGTAAAGTTATATTCTTTCCGTGAACCATTAAAGCAATTTTCTGTATCTAAAAGAAATGAGCCTACAAAAATTTTATCTTCTGTTTTCACTCATCATTTGGCATTCATCCATTTTAGTATCTCAATCTGTTTCTTCGTGTAGTTCCTAGGCCAGATTATTTTACGCATCTTAAGGAACCTGTTGCTTCCCTGTTGCTTCCAATTTTTTTGTCAAATGATTTGACGAGCATCTCAAGCTCATGTTGGTCAAAGCTATTCAATTTCTTGGTTTTTCCCCATTTTAGATCCTAATTGTAATTTTATTTTTCACAAAATTTGAAAATCCATGGATGGGGCTGATTTACATTTCCCAAATGATTTTGTGATGCATTCCCAAACCCAGACCCTTTAGACTCCTGTGAAGAGTCACTGGACCGACTGGTGCTTCATAGAACCTGCTCCATGGCGTTGACTAAATAGCATTAGAGGGTCAACTCTGGGTTCAGGCTAGGCTTCACAACGCCTGTCCCAGCCTCTATTGACCTGGCCACAAGCTGTTACAGCTGCCGTTGAGCTTGTGACCAGGATCTATAGAGGTTTCATCGGCCAGGATCTGTAGTTTGACTGTCTCTTCGAGAGTGATACAATGGACACCATTTCAATTCTTCGCTTTGAGAGGTGAATGTTTTTAGATGTGTAGCTTAGAAAACCTTGCAACTTCATATTTTCAATGAAAGTACATAAAAAATTTGAACTTTAGGTGGCCCATCCAACATCTCTAGAAGCTGCTCTTTTTCTTCATGAAGGAGACGGCTGTTCAATAAAATATACTACAATATCAGCCCATAGTTAAAGGACTCATAGTGAATGGGTTCCACAGTGGAAGTCAAGAGGGTGACTTTTTCCTTTCTTCTTTTGGTGCATATCACGTTTTCTTACCCATTCACAGATGTCCAAGAATTTCCAACTATGTCATGGTAGCTGCGTAGAGATTTATCATCGAACTATTCTATGTAAAGCAAGGAAATTTAAATTCAAATTTTAACAAAAACGAAAAGAGAATACGAAGAGTCAAATATTGGAAGATTCAAAAGTTGTTATGCCACATTATAAAGACTCTATTTATATCAACTTGGCAAAAGAGGTAAAACAGAAAGGTGCGCAGTCTTGGGGTGGACTTCGAGTCCCAGCACCACGCTTTTTCCCCCTGAAGAGAAAGCCGACGCACGGAGGAATCCAGTTGGGAGACGCCTTCGTTGTCTCGGATCCCCTGAGAGACGAGGAAGCCCACTTCCTTATCCTCTGCAACGGTCAAATCGTGCAGCAGATCATGGATCCGGCAACTTACCTCAATTATCGGGCCAGATTCATCTTGCACACGTATCACCATGCACCTCTGGACGAGCTCTTCCAGGTAATCCTCTGCAGTTTCTTCCAGTGTTTCACCTGCTCTTTGCTCGACGAACCCCTCCGCGACCCACAATCCGATCAGCTTGTCGACATTAATCTCGAAGTCCTCTGGAAGAGAACTGAAATAAAGGAAACAACACTTTAGGCGACGGGGCAAGTCCTCGTAGCTCAGCGCCAGTATATCCAAGCACACTCGGCCATCTTTGCTGGTTTCCCAGACGAGCGTCTCCGCGACCCTCTTCCACGCCCCGAGTGATGGACCTTTCGTGGACAGCAGACCGCCGAGCACCACCAGAGCCAGAGGCAGGCCCCCGCATTTCCTCGCGATTTCTTTCCCGACATTCCTCAGCGGTTCTGAACAGACTGCTTCGATATCCTCCATGATACGGGAACGCCTTCTTGGAGAGGAGCTCCCAGCTCTCCTCCTTGCTAAGTAGCCGCAGCTCAAGGAGAGGGGTAGATGGGTCCGCAGCTCGGGGGACGTCGACGTAGCGGGTGGTGATGAGCACCCGGCTTCCGTTCTCGGCGTCTGGGAGATGCGGACTGAGGATTGTCCAGACCTCCTTGTCCCACACGTCATCCATGACGATCAAGTAGTTCTCCGCCTTCAAGGTCTGGTAAACCGTCGCTTCACACTCGGTCCTCGTCATTTGCTCGAGTTTCTTTACTTTGAGCTTCGTGACCTGCCGAAGAAAGTCTCGAAGGAGACTCTCAGCTGAGTACTGCTGGGAGACATCGATCCAAACCGAGAGACTGAACCTGGCTTTTGCTTCGTTGACGACTCTCTTAGCAAGAGTGGTCTTCCCGAGGCCGCCCATCCCTACAATGGAGATTACCGACCGCCTCTTCCTGCTCCCGTCCAACAGATGTCCCAGGATTTTGTTCGTCTCCGCGTCCATGCCGACCAGATCAGCATCTGGGACATGGAGAATGGCCCGCCTTCGTTCCCGCACTGTCTTGTCGATCTGCTTCCCCCCAGGTCCTGGATTCCGTAGGTGATTCTTCGTTCACTGATTTCACGGATTTTGGCCCTTATGGCCTCGATCTCGTGTTACCAAATTGGTGGAATACGATGAAGCCGTTGGGGGATGGAAGGCGGCAACACACAATGGTTCTGATGAAGCAGCCCTTTCTCCGTCGTCCCCTCTGCTCGGCATCGAGGACGTAAGACTCGACGAGTTCCTCCGCCTGATAAGCGATTTCCCGCACCTGCCTCACCCAGTTCTTCACATTTTCGTCCCCCTTGCTCTTCGTGTCGGCATCCTTGAGGAAGCACTGCATCGTCTTGAGCTCCTCCTTGACCCACTCCACCTGATCTTTCACTTCGAACAGGAAGACCGCTTCATCGATGAGGAGATCGCAGATCCGTTGTACCACGTAGCCGAGAACAGCGTCCCCCATCCCTCTCCTCAGCTCGCCTCCTGCTCTCAGCCAGAAATGGAATGGTTTGCCGATGAAACTTCTCACCTATGTTCCTTCTGTCGTTAATAAGTGGCGAAGGATAATAATAAAGAAGATACGAGCGCAGATGAGTTGACCTGGCTGTTCGTCGACCGGGCGAGCGCAGAAAAATAAGAAAAAATTATAGCTTAAATGTTTTGTTCTGTTATTAGGATTAAAGCTGATGCGTGAGTG
Source organism: Spirodela intermedia (assembly GCA_902729315.2). NCBI lineage: Eukaryota > Viridiplantae > Streptophyta > Magnoliopsida > Alismatales > Araceae > Spirodela > Spirodela intermedia. Next base: position 1,913,840 of record LR746269.1, on the reverse strand, counting down.
AAGACTAAAGTTGATGATTAACCCAATAATTTTGATAAAACATGATTTATCGTACCCACTTATTTATGAAACAACTTACGAGATATTGAAAGCTGAATTGGCTCAAGAGGAGCAGTCACATGTCAACGATCGTGGCACGATGGAAAAGCTTAGACCGAGGAACCTCCGGGGTGGAAAGTCCATCGCCAAGTAATACATCTCGTCGCCCACCCGCTGTCAACAAATTGGTCAACAACGTTTCTTTTCTAACCCAACACGTCTTTGACAAACAAGGAAAAAATCTTTGAAATAATGCTCACAAAGAGAGCTGGGAAAATGACATGTGATAAGAGCAGTTTCTTTGCTAGGGAAGGCGATAAAGGAGATAATATGCATAAGACTAGTAATTTCCGCAACCTTCGTCATATCAAAGCAAGGTTGAAATTAATCAGAGTTGGCACAAGTTCCACAAAGTTAGGATGTGTGGACTTTGGTCATCCACGTACATTATAAAACCGAGCAAGTGACGATGATAATAGCATCTGAAGAGAAATGTCTCATGTTATATACATCCAGAATTTGATTTGCACGGTTCATTCTATAAGCTCGATGTTTCTAACGGCAAGGAGACCCAAGTTAATGTCAAAAACATTCTGGGCATGGAGTTTTAGCTTTTTGTGTGTGAGAGGAAATGGGGATGGAAGCGCTGCAGAGGGTGTAGTAGTATCGTCCATGGACTGCTTGAATGAGGAAGCAGAGGAGAGCTACTCTATATCAGTCACTCTTTCCGGATAATTTAAGGTTTTAAACAGGATAACACCCTTTCCGGAATTTAAACAATTAATTTTCTGAAATATTATTTAATATAAAATACAATTTTTTTCCCAAAATTAGTGATATTACTCCAGGTCGAACGCAAGGATAATCTTGATTTTCTGGCAAATTTTAAGATCTTTTTGATAATTTTAATAATTTCTATGATTTTTTCTTTTAAATAACTAATACTAAATTCCCAGCCGGCGAGGCTGACGGAGGAGGGACCGCGGGAGACGGCGGATTTGAAACCAAGCAGTGTGAGACCGTCCGGCGACAGCGCCGTGCGAAGGCGAGAACCAGACGACCTTAAGAGGAAGACGATCAGTAGGACGATCTTCATCTGCTCTGCCGCCGCCGCCGCCGCCGCCGCCGCCGCTGCTGCGGAAGGTTTTCCGGCGGGATGAGCATTCTCCGGCGCCGGTAAGTGTTCCATCTGTGAGTTTCGACGGTGACTAGACTAGTTATCTTTATTCTTCTAAAAATAGAAAATAAAACTCTTATGAACAATTGCAATGCCCAAGAGTATCGAGTACTTTAATGAGATAATGGCATGCTCGTTATTTCTGACATAGAGAGAGAGAGAGAGAGAGAGAGAGAGAGAGAGTAACAGAGGGAGAGCACACATTGAATCACAGAATGAATGCTCACACATCAGAAATGGAGACGGACGGCGACGGGTTTCTGTATGCTATCCATCTATCACAACGGTTACATATATTACATGAAAGACAATCCGCAATCCACTTGCCCTTAATCCCAAAGACTATTTTTGTTGGTGATTGAAGGTATGTGTTGGATTTTGGGCCAGTCTTCTCCCTCCTTTTCAGCTCTTGAATGGATTTGAGGGGACATATTCCACAAAACGAGCTCCTTCAGGGCAGCCATGTGTTGCAACCCTTCCGGAAGCATCGCCAACTTCTCGCAGCGGACGATCATCAATCTCCTCAGGTGGGGCATGGCCCCGGCCTCAATTACCCACCTCTCTAACTCGTCCAGTTCATTAAGTACGAGGGACTCCAGTTTCGGGAACCCGCCGCGGGAGCAGATCATCTCGTTTCCTTTGTAGGATCTAGGACCCAGATACAGATATTTAAGTTCAGGGAGCTTCTCGAGCGCCGCAATCGAGTCTTGACCCAGACTGGTTTTCCATAGTATGAGCTGGGTGAGATTGGGGGGCCACTGGTCGCCGCCAGAACTTGATTCTTGTGGTGGCCTCCTCACTCTCCCTAACAGCGATAAGACTTGAAGGGAAGAAAAGCTGGATGGTGTTGTCCATAGAAACTCTGGGACTGACTCGCCTCGTAAGCACAACTTCTTCAGGTGTCGCAACTCCGGCAGCCAAGATGACAGCGCGGGATGATGACAGTCTTTGATATCTTCTATTTCCAGCTCCCGGAGACTGGTAAGGCTCCCTAGGCAGCTATCTATCCACCTCCCGGCCCGGACCTCCTTGAGCACCTGCAAGTTGCTTAGGCCTGCCACCAGCATCTCCGGCTCCACTTCGTCGGGAACGATGACTTGCCTTAAGGCCTCGATCTTCCAGAAACCTCTCGGCATCGTTATGATTTCCGTCCACTCTGCGTCCAAGCACTGTAGATGACGAAGTTTCCCCACTGAAGACGGAAGACTCGTTATCCTTGTATTTTTCAAGCCCAAGTATCGAAGATGGATCAGGTCTCCAACTTGTTCTGGCAGTTTAGCGATTGGTGCCCCCTCCAGATCGACGACTCTCAGCAGTTTCAGATCTGGAAAAGGGGGGAAGGTTCTCTTCATATCAGATTCGGCATCGAATCCGAAGGACAGCAAGGTGCGCAGTCTTGGGGTGGACTTCGAGTCCCAGTACGACGCTTTATTCCCCTGAAGAGAAAGACGCCGCACGGACGAATCCAGTGGGGAGGCGCCTCCGTCGTCTCGGATCCGGTGACAGACGAGGAAGCCCACCTCCTTGGCCTCTGCAACGGTAAAATCGTGCAGCAGATCATGGATCCGGCATCTTACCTCAACTATCATCCTCAAGAGGTCATCATCTTGCACAAGTATCACCATGCACCTCTGGACGAGCTCTTCCAGGTAATCCTCTGCAGTTTCTTCCAGTGTTTCACCTTCTCTTTGCTCGACGAACCCCTCCGCGATCCACAATCCGATCAGCTTGTCGACATTAACCTCGAAGTCCTCTGGAAGAGAACTGAAATAAAGGAAACAACACTTTAGGCGACGGGGCAAGTCCTCGTAGCTCAGCGCCAGTATATCCAAGCACACTCGGCCTTCCTCCATGTTTTCCCAGACGAGTGTATCCGCGAGCCTCTTCCACGCCCAGAGTGACAGATCTTTCGTGGACAGCAGACCGCCGAGCACCACCAGAGCCAGAGGCAGGCCCCCGCATTTCCTCGCGATTTCTTTCCCCAAATTCCTCAGCGATTCTGAGCAGATTGCTTCGATATCCTCCTGATTCGGGAACGCCTTCTTGGAGAGGAGCTCCCAGCTCTCCTCCTTGCTAAGTGGCCGCAACTCAAGGGGAGGGGTTGATGGATCCGCAGCTCGGGCGACTTTTTTGTCGCGGGTGGTGATGAGCACCCGGCTTCCGTTCTGGGCGTCTGGGAGATGCCGACTGAGGATTTTCCAGACCTCGGTGTCCCACACGTCATCCATGACGATCAAGTAGTTCTCCGCCTCCAAGGTTTCGTAAAGCTTCTCCTCACACTGGGCCCTCGTCATTTCCTCGAGTTCCTTTACTCCGGTCACCGTGAGCTTCCGAAGAATGTCTCGAAGGAGAGACTCAGGGGAGTACTGCTGGGAGACATCGATCCACACCGAGTGACCGAACTTGGCTCTTGCTTCGTTGAAGACTCTCTTAGCAAGAGTGGGCTTCCCGAGGCCGCCCATCCCCACAATAGAGATCATCGATCGCTTCTTCTTGCTCCCGTCGAGCAGATGTCCCAGGATTTTGTCCTTCTCCTCATCCATGCCGACCAGATCAGTGTCTGGGGCATGGAGAACGACCCGCCTTCGTTCCCGCACTGTCTTGTCGATCTGCCTCCTCGGCTCTCCGCCCAGGTTCTCGATTCCGTAGGTGCTTCTTCGTCCATTGATTTCGTCGATTTTGGCCCTTATGGCCTCAATCTCGTTACCGAATTTATGGAGAACGATGAAGTCATTGGGGGGTGGAAGGCGGCAACACACAGTGGTTAGGATGAAGCTCTTTCTCCGCCGTCGTTTCCTCTCGGCATCGAGGACGTAAGACTCGACGAGGTCCTCCGCCTGATGAGCGATTTCCCTCACATCCCTCACCCAGTTCTTCACGCTTTCGTCCCCCTTGCTTTTCGTGTCGGCATCCTTCAGGAAGCACTCCATCGCCCGGAGCTCCCTCTTGAGCCACTCCACCTGATCTTTCACCGAGTACAGGAAGACCGCTTCATCGATGAGGAGGTCGCCGACCCGTTGCACGACGTAGCCGAGAACAGCGTCCGCCATCCCTCTCCGCCTCTCGCCTACTCTCAGCCAGATCTGGAAATGCTTATCCGGTCAGGCATCTCGCCTATGTTCTTGTGCTCGAGGGATAATATCTTCGTCGACTATGTCAATCATTGATGATTAGACATGCCAACTAATTATTTACTAAATCCAACGTATTTTTAGCAAATGCCGAGGGCAACATAGGAAATCATAAGATGTTCTTCACCTTAGATCGTCCATTCTAAGATGATCATGAGGGCTTAGCCTCTCTTATTTTATACCCATGAGCCATTGTCAGGGAGGAAGAAGATGGAGCATGATCCCAGAGGTTTTCAAACTCCTACCTTTAACATACGCCATCAATTCAAAGATTCTTTTTTTTTTATTTGTCATGAAAATTTCTGCAAAACCCAGAAAAAAGTCCAAAGTCCGATGGCTTCCTAACAGGTTGAGCAATGAAAAAGGACTAAAATAAGAAACAACGAAAATATTAATCACTTATTTGCCGATTTAAATTCAAAGAGAAGATTAAAATTACTCTGTTAAGGGATTTTTATGGCTGATGAAATCACTTCAAGTCAAATTATTTAAAAAGGATATCAAGCACTTGAGCAAAGCATGTAAATCATCCAAGGTATCAAATATACAGAACCAATGTACATTAAAAAAGAGTTAAAAGCCGGCCATTTCATCGAGAGAATCAATTCATAGTTCAAGCTAAAAGTTTCATAAAGTTAGGTGAAACATCAAGAGGGAACGGATTAATTGATTTTCTACGACTTTGAATATAGGTTTACTCAACTCTCTCTCTCTCTCTCTCTCTCTCTCTCTCTCTCTCTCTCTCTCTCTCTCTCTCTACAAGGGTTACTTCTTGCCTCTCTCATCACCATCAAAGGCATAGAGGATTTTTATACTAATTCACCTCTTGGCTGCTTTCAATCTTATAGAATCTTTTTTATTAGAGTTCACTATTTTCTCTTAGAAATACACACTAATTTAATAAGATTAGTGGTCCAACCACATTAGTCTAATCTCCTCATAGACCACACACTTCACAAGTACAATTAGACTCTCAGTACCATGTGTTTTAGTCCAAACCTTTCTCCACTCACCACCCAAATAGCTTAGGGCCCAAAAGAAAGAGTCAATATTTGAAAATAATACTTATTTAGATCACCACCATCAAATAAAGTATTGATACAGCTTTCATTTCTTCATCGAAGCTTGTAGTAGTTGAATCTTGATAGATGGAAAGAGATGTTCTTTTGAAGCAAAATTTCTATGTTATTGATATATCTTCATTCGAATTACCTCTTTTTCTTTGCAAGCTCCTTCATTTTATTATTCAATGGTTTCATATCTTTTTGTGTGTTGAAAAGTATCATACGAATTGAAAAAAATTCTCGTTACTTATTCTTTTTTTCAAAGTTTACTATTCTCACATCCAACTTTCGTGACTTAAAACAAACATTCTCGTTGTTGGAGTCAAGTCCAAATAAGGCAGTTGATTTTGTCATTATCTCCACATATTCTATGGATGTGTCACCAGTTAGAATATGTGATTATGTGTATTTATCGTTATATTTAAATATCTAACGTCTAATTAAAATTTATAAATAAAACTCAATAGATGAGGCAGGGAAGGAGAGGATATGATAGCCGGAAGACATAGAGAGAGAGAGAGAGAGAGAGAGAGAGAGATTAATTCAAGTAGACTAAGAGAATGAAGGCTTTCAACAAGATTGCATAGACTAATAACCTGAAGATGCTTTTAGCTTCTCTCAAGTAAACGCAATAAATGATAAGAAAGGTCTTCCCAATTCCATCCCTCTCGGACGGCACACTGCCCGGTTGTACACTGCACTAGCTGTCGTCTCTCATGGGCCCAAGTCAGCTTTCCCAACAATTTGCTATCAATATGACATCATCGCTGACATAAGAGATATAAATAGGTCAACGGTTTAGCACACACGAGCGCATATGACAAGCGTGAATGGCCCCCCCAACACTGCATGTATAGTACTGGTGGAACCCTTCTTAAAGAAGGGGGAGGAGGGCATGCAGGTGCTGGTAAGACAAAACGAGGAAAGCCCTGGGCAGCTATCACTTCTAAATAGAGGAAGATTGGGGCCTCTAGAGAGCCGCCCAACCTCCATGATTTGATATGTTCGCCCTTCAGAAACAGAATACATTTAATTCAAACCAGTCAGTCTTCTACAGGCATAGTGAAGGCAGCCAAGGCCGCCATAGGTCGAAGAGGGTGGTAAGGAATGATCGCCCTAGCTGCACGGAGACGGTCAAATCAATGAGAGCAAGAGAGAGAGAGAGAGATGCAGAGAGCTACCAGATGCCGCGATGGGGACCGCATACAGGAACGTTTGTACGCCGGGCCATAGAGAGATGGAGATGCCCGCGGGCCATGGGGCCTACTTGCCCGACGTGGGGATATCCGCCATCACGAGGACGCTCGAGGAGGCGAACCCTCCTCGTTCATGTATTTCCCTGCCGCACCTCCACTGAGCCGCGATGGTTCCTCTCCGCCGGCCGGTGGTGGAGGAAGACGAGAGGAAGGGGTGGAGATCCCGGAGATGGAAGATATTTGCACGGGGAAGAGGATAATGGAGCCACAGGGCGAGATAGGACGAGGAGAGGAGAGGAGTGGTGGGCTACCTTTCTCTTCGAAGGGTTTTCATCTCCTCTCCTGTGGCTTGCTCAGCGCCGCCGTCTTCCTCCAGAGATCTCCCAGCGCCCGGATCCCGCCCCCCTTCTTCCTCCCCCCGCTCAGCACGTCCTTCAGCTCGCCCCCGGCTAGAGGCGACCCGACCTGGTAGCTCATCCCCATGTGCTTGTCCATGGACCTGCACCGCTCCGTCACCCGCCGCCCGTTTGGAGCGGAGGCGGCCGAGAGCACCGCCGCCGCCGCTTCGGCCGCCTTCCGCCACTGCTCCGTCTGGACCCGCAGCGTCTTCATCTCCGTCTCGAGCGACGCCACCGCTCCCTCCACTGTCTCCAGCTGCTTCCCCAGCCGGTCCGCCCTCGCCCTGTTCGCGGCCGACTCTTCCACCGCGTCTCTGAGCTTCAGGGCCATCTCCTCCTCCCTGGTCAGTGCCGCCGCTGAGCTCACCTCGGCTTCCGCCAACTGGTTCTTCAGGCTGGCATTCTCCGCCAAGAGGACGTCGAGCTCGCCGACCATGCTCTCCGCGCTTCTGCCTTCGTCTCCGTTCATCTGGCCCTCCCTGGCGACTTCTATCAGCTGCATCGATCCGGCCTCCGGGATGATATCTGCCTCCCCCTTGCCACAGTCCTCGATCTTCTCCCTCTCCTCGTTAGCCTCCATCGCCGCCGGCTCATTCATTCCCTGATCTTCCTCAGACGAGGGATCCACGGGTGAGGCGGCTGCCGGAGGGACCAGATCGGAGATATCGACCTCCGTCGAGGGGACCTGGATCTCGCCCTCCACCGGTGGCGCATCCTCGGAGGGGGTCTCGTCGTGCTTCCTCTGAGCATCTTCCGGCGCGTCTGCGAATTCATCCACTCGTTCTCCGGCGGCAGAATCCGGAGCGACGGGAACCGACTTCACCGCCTCCTCCGGCTCGCGCTTTGAGCCCCCCTCGGCATCGTCTGCCGACGCCAGCTGCTCCTTCAGCTTCTTGATCTGCTCCTGTGCCTGCCCTAACTTCTTCTGCAGATCCGCCACCCTACTCCCGGCCTTCTTCTGGCTCCTCGCCGGGGACTGAAATGTCGATCACAGAGAACGCGTGGTTTTCAGATTGAATGCAGGCAGCGGACAAGGACCGTCCGGCGGCGACTCACCTCGGAAAGTGGACTGCGCGGCGATCGACGGTGGCTGTCCTCCACCTTCGGACTGCCGCGGCGGCTAGGGACGGCCCCGGTGGACTCGGGGCTACCAGTCTTCAGATGCAGAGGCGACGGAGGTTGCCACGGCTTTGCCTTCTGCTTCAGCTGCTGCTTCTGCTGCTGCTGGGGCATCTCGGACTCCCTGTTCGCGCGAACAAGAAGAAAACCAGCGATTACAACTCCACCCCGCCCCGACGAGATCCAACGTCATGTAAAAAGCAGGAAGATGAGGAGACCCACCTCGGCCGGGGCATCTCCGCCGCTCCAATCTCCGAACCCTATCCCGCCGATGCACGCTGCGGACTGTAACGCGAGCTCAGATTCGTAGTCCAGAAACAAAAAACAGAGCGGATGTAAGGAGGGATGAAGGGAGATCGGTGGGGGCAGTTCTTATCACCACACGGACGGCCGAGATTCGGAGATCCCGCGTCCCGAGAAATGCCAACGTTTGGGATAAAAAAAACAAGATCTCCGAGCTGGCCGGACTTGAAGAGAGAGCAGTACTACAATTTTACTATAATAAGAGTGTATTTTGCTCTACTATAATAAAATTGTGGTAAAATTGTATTTTGAAAATTATAGGGAGATCAGATCTCGCAGGGAGAAGCCCATTCCAAACTCAAAGCTAGGGAGCTCCGAAAAATTACTCTTGGGAAGGAAAAAAAATTGTGTTTTAGCCCCTCTGACCCTTATAATTAAGTACAAACTACAAAGATCAGGGCCTCCAAGAAATTTGGTGAGACATACTCCTTAAATAATATTTATAAAATATATATATATATATATTGTCACTTATCATCAACTATTTTTTTAAATAAAACCCTCTCAATACCATTTATAAATATTTTGACACATATAGTACATTTACCCAGTTTTTAAAAGAAATTAAACGAAAATAAGCTTGAAGGTGCTGCCAAAAATTCTGAAGGCACAATCATAAGAGCGCCATAAACCTTTCCTTTTATGAGATAATCTCCCATCTTTGACACATCACCTTAGAAAGTTAGGCACCTTGTGCCTCTTTGATTTTCCCATTAGCCTTTTCTTCTATCATCTTGCCATGTTCTGCAGCATCTAGAGGAGCATTCACTTTCCTTAGACTACTAGAAACCCCAAGAATCTTCTAGATCAACATGCCTCTATGTTAGTAGTTACCTTTAAGATCATCATATGTGAGAAATATGAGCCATTTTCTTCTAGAATGAATAATCTATGAATAGAACATTTAATTTAGTCAATAAAATCATTAGTTTATGTGAACACATGAAAATATGATTTTTTTTACACTTACAATTATGAGATAGAGAAAAATGCAAGAATGCAATGAAGGAGTTGAATACAAGGTGATGGGGTTTGCATTGGAATGATGTTACTTAGGAGGGTGGGTCAACTTACAAAAATTATGAGTGAAGTGATCAGTAAGAAAGTTGCATAAATTGTAGAGATTCATCTCTCAAGACCCAATTTATTCTTTAAATACTTGTTTGACTTTAGTTATCTATAAATAGTAAGTTAGTTGATTTATAGTTGTCAACAACTCGTCTTGACTAGATTCATGACTCTAATAACCTAATGCCTCCAACACTCATAAATTCATATTTCTAGGTGATCACTCACCATTCTAGATTCATTGTTCTAAAAATATTCGAGCATGCGCTATCACTTCTCGATAATGATAAGCTTTCATAGTCAATAGTCAATTTGACAAAAGGACTGGAACCTGTTCTTCCAAGTGCTCTTCCACTTATCTCATAGAGTTGATTGAAAAGAATTAAAATAATTCCAAATAGATAAATTCAAAGTTCATGTCCATGAGCGACAAGGTGACATGGAGTCATAAGTTTCTATCACAAATTTAGCACATTGAAAGGTTGTTGCAGGACATGAAACTTTGAAGTGTGTTCTCATCATTCTTGAGCCATCTGATTTCTCTTCACATCTGTTCTCTCTCTAGTAGTTGCTTGGAACACATTTCTTGTTATTTCAGCAATAACTTACACAAATTAAATCAATAACTTTAATTAATCTTACTATATTTTATCAGCATTAAGTACTAACTATTTTATCAAACCACTAATTTTATAGCAATAATGATCTCTATGATGAGCTTTATAATTATTTCAGACGAATTAGGCCAGAAAAAAAAACGCATAGTAGGTACTTAAACATGGCAAATTATATAGAGATATAAGATGAATGCAGTGCTTATTACGTGGGGTATTTTTGTCACGGACTCGGGCTTTTTGAGTTGCAGGAAATAGTTAACAATGTCCGAGTCCCTAGTAAGTGGTGGTGGAGCTGATCCCCGAGGTAGGACCACCGGGGAACCAGGAGATCATCGACTTGATATCTTGAATGCCAGCCGTCTGATGGTGGGGAACCAGGAGATCATCGACTTGATATCTTGAATGCCAGCCGTCTGATGGTGAGATTTGTCCGCATCCGCCGGTCGAGATAACGAGTTAATAAACTGGACCGGGTACCGAAAAAGGTGGCGGAAAGAGACAAGTGGTTAACAGCCCCTCAGCGGCTCTCGCTTTTGTCCCTCCTCTCTCTCTCTCTCTCTCTCTCTCTCTCTCTCTCTACCTGCTGGTTTCCTGTATTCTTACGAATAAATAAACAGCTAGGGAGAGAAAAGGAGTGATTGAACCTGATTTAAGCGAGCATTGGAATTTGGAGGCGGACGAGGTGGGGCGGAGGACGGAGGGGGGAAGAAGAACGGAGAGGGAGAGAGAGCTGCCGGGAGGGGCTTGTGCTTGTTCTTCCTTGTCTAGCGTTGGGGGATTTCTAGGGCTTGTTGGATTGAGGAAGAGGGGAAGGGATGGACGGAGCGGCGCATCACGCGGATACGGATATGGCGGAGGTCGGGGGCCCGCCGCAGGACCCCCCGACGACGGCACCGGCGGGAGCTGTGGCCAACGCGGGAGGGGAGACAATCCTCGCGACGCTCAGCCACGGCGGCCGCTTCATCCAGTACAACATCTTCGGCAACATATTCGAGGTCACCGCCAAGTACAAGCCCCCGATCATGCCCATCGGGAAGGGCGCCTACGGGCTCGTTTGGTATCTGATGCTGTCCACCCTGGCCTGGTTCTGATTTGCTCCTCGCTCCTACGCCTTTGCTGATTGGGGAGTGACCTGCTTTTTCCAGCTCGGCTTTAAATTCAGAAACGGGTGAGCAAGTTGCGATCAAGAAGATTGCGAATGCATTCGACAACAAGATCGACGCCAAGAGGACTCTTCGTGAAATAAAGCTACTTCGGCATATGGATCATGAAAACGTCAGTGCGCACGGGGACATATCTGTGCCTAACCTATCGAATTCCTTGTTATTATTTCGGGATCTTCTTTTTTTCCCGTGAATTGTACAATATCTTGCTTGCATTTCTAATCTAGTGAAGACTGGACCACCTTGTAGCGCTGAAACATTCCTGATTCATCCTAGTCTAGTGGCATTGATGTCGATGTCAGTTGAAAAAAATAGAGTCAGCCCAGGTTAATGCAGTCAGATAGATGTGATGAAGCCTCAAGGAAGGGACGAGATAAGAAGGAAGCACAGGTTGGTATTGACTGAAGTTTGCAGGTGGGAGAGGTATAGTGGCGAACGGTTGGTGCCCAATGTTAAAATGCTTACTAGAGATTGCTTATCTACGTGAAAGGGGGGCTGGGAAATAATTTTAGACTTTCTCATGAGATGGCAGATGAGAAATAGTTTTATTTACCCCAAAAGTAACAGACTGATTCATTTACATTGGGATTTTTTTGTGTTTTATCTAATCTGAGGCTCATATGTGAAGAAAATGTGAAGTAAGATTGACTGAATCAATAAATCCTTCGTTTGTGCTGTAAAGTTGAAGAGCATCTGGATATTGTCTTGGTGTTGTAGATTGTATGGTTGGTGCATATAAGAAAGGTGGCGTGATGGTCAGAAGATTTCGCTAGACAGTTGGTAAATTGGTGAATTCCAACATGGTTTATGGAAGATGAGCTCCAAATATTTCATGATTACAATAGTGATTAGACATCAGTTTTGTACTTGGGATACCTGTGTAACCAACAAAGATTGTCGAAGTGACTAGTTCCTGAGTCCTTTGCCTTTAGAAGAGCTGTCTTCATGTGATTTGAACATTGGTGATGGTGACTTAGATGTCTTATCACAGCCAGGATGGCCATTATGATTTGAAATCCTGATAATCCTTGGATTCATTTTTGTGGGTGATCCATTAATGTGACGTACTCTGTTAAGTTTCCTTTCGATATGGCTGATGGCTTGAGGTAATGACATTGCATGTGACTGGTGGTAATAATTATGCGACACATCAGGTCAACGCCTGGGGAACATATTTACTGCACTTTGATATCATCTTTCTACAACCTGTTTGAACTTGTATCTTTAAATTTCCTTCAGTAATGAGGTTGCGACATTTCATTTTTTTGATAGAAGCGCTATAGGACTAGCGTCTATCAAGGTGTTAGATAATTTGTCTTAAGCAGTGTAGAAATGAAACATTAAAGGTGGTAGGAAGTGTTTACATGAACTATTTATCTTACGAAATTGATAAGCCATAGTTATCAACAGAATTTTGAGGACATTTCACCCTCTGATTTCTCGTTTGTATTCTCAACGACATTTTATTTATACTTTGGCATTCCACATTATGCTGCACGATTTCCTTGTTTCTTGGTTCATTAGTAAGACAATTTTCACGTACCATTAATCATGTTTTTAGTCTTCTCCTTAAATCTGACATTAGGATGATAGGGTGGCGCCCAAGTAATCAGACGCCCCAAGTAATCAAACTTCTATGTTCCTTCTTATTTCTCTTTCCACATTATGGAGAAACTTGTAAAATATTAAAAAAAGAGGGTGCTTTTGTCCTTTGTAACTACTTGCGTGTTTAGTATGTCCATCAGATAACACATTGACACTCTTCCCCTTTCAGACATGTTCGTTTCTGCACAGTACACTATGTATGACGCTTGGTCTACGTTTAAGGGCATTTCAAAGATTAATGCACTCTTCACGGGTAGCAAGAGATACCATTTAAAGTCACATTTACCCAGTTCAACGTATTATTTTGGGTAATCTTGCAATTAGTCAATCATGGTCTAGAACATTGTATGCTCAAGACTAAATTAGTCGTTGATTCAGAGCAAGGATCATGCATACCCCTGTTCATATAAGTGCTCAGCCCTGCTCGGATTTGCATGGTGACTTGCAGCATTGAACTTATTCTTGTTACACAATTTGTGAATTGATTCCACAAGTTCAGGGCCTTTGTTTCTTATTTCTGATAACTTTCATCCACAACTTTTCTTCATAAATTCATTCAGTACTCTGCTTAGCTTCTGTGGTATTGTACTGCTGCTGATACTACGATTTTTGCTAAGTCGTCGTGAGCTCTTGAAGAATAATTTTGAAATATCTGCAAAAAAGAAATAATTCTACAAATACAAAAATCAGTTTGTGCCCACGATTAAAGGAGTTTATATTGGCCGAGATTGATTTAATAAATGTTTTAGCATTGTCTATCACACTGTAATTGTGATCCCCTTATGGACTAATTTCAGCATTGAAACCACCTGTTTATACACTGTCATCTAGACTTAGATGTCCATTGAAATCACCATCAATCAAACTCCTCTCGGTTTTAGCTGCATTTATTTATCTATGCCCTCTTAAATATGTCATTAAACCCCTAAAATATAATTTAGGTTCATAATTACCTACTACTCTAAGTAAAATTATTTTCTCCTTATTCTAATTTTATGTCCATAATCCTCTAGATGAAACAATGATTCACTCGTCTCATTTGAATATAAATTTGTCTCTGGGCCAATTCCTAATTTATGTGGTAAAGTCTGTATCCATGCCCAATCCATTTGTTCTGATCCTCAGCTTAGTTTGCTTCTCGAAGACCTGATGCATTTGCTTTGAATCTTCTCAATTTTTTTGCTACCTTCTTCTTGTTTCCTTAAGGTCCCGATTCCGTTACCAAGGAAATAGAAGTTGCTCTGTTGCCTTTCTCGCTTCTCTTGAGAGCTGCTGACGATTGAAGTATCAGAACCGAGCTTCGTTTTAGTATTTTGTTTACCAGGAAATGGCCTAAGAAATTCATGCTTCTCATGTCATTGGGGTCGTTACGTAGTACATATTGTTGAGGGGATACCTCAACATGATGTGAATGATGAGGTAATTCATGTTCTATGTGAGGGAATATGATAGAATCTTTCAGAACTCAATGCCCTTCTTTAAAATAATTCTTTCTCTGGTCAGGATTTGAAGCAAGTTGAAAATTGTCAATAAATATAAAATTCACGTAAATAGCTATCATAAAAAAATTCTACTGTTGTTGTTTTCAATTTAATGAGGTTATGAAAAGAGTAAAGCAAAAGGGTTCTGTCATTGGCTACTTTATCCTTTTCAACTCAGCGCTATGTGTGAATCTAATATTAAATTCCAGATTCATTATTTTTGTTCTTAAAATAATGACACAGATCCTTTCCTTTTAACAGCGCTTCTAGCTAAAGAACATTTGCTGCTAAGATGTTTTCTTCTTTCTTTGAGAGACCGGAGATTAGTCCATACTACTGTTATTTTTGCAATTATAGGAGCTTATCTGTAGCAATAAGACATCACAACGTGCAGTTAAGTCATCCTGCATCAAAGGAACTGTTGTTTAGATCATTGACTTAGTCTTGTGGTACAAATGTGTACTACTATAAATTTTGACTGTTTTTCTGCTGGCATTATTTCTCCTGTACCACAGGTTGTGGCCATCAGAGACATAATACCACCTCCAGCTCGGGAGACATTTAATGATGTATACATTGCATATGAGTTGATGGACACTGATCTGCATCAAATAATTCGTTCAAATCAAGCACTATCTGAAGAGCACTGCCAGGTAGATATTTGGAATGTGATAACAAATGGCTATCATTAAATATGATTGTATAGCTTACGCTCATCTCCTGTATTCCACAACCTCTTTTCAGCACATTATCTAGATTTTAGCCATGGCTTAAGGAAATTTTGAACAGGAATAAAAAAATGCTGATGCTCTTGCTCAACAGTTTGTTATTCTTGGAATAATTTTTATATTAGATTTCTGATTCTGATTCTAGAAAATGTATCCGTAAATATTACCATTGTGGTTCAAACTTTTTATTTGAATTTTCTTCTCTGATTGTGTAGTGAATGCATAGTGAGTGCCAATGGCCAAAAAGGAAAAATCTCAAGAAGATGAGTTAAATAGGCGATGCTGTTGTGGGAAACATTATGAACACATGGCTTCTGGGACGATTGATTAGAATGAAATGTTGTGTTACTGTCAGAAAATTTTCAGTGTCTGGCATAATTTTTTTAAAATATAGAAATTATTTTTGAAAATATAAAAAAGAAATATTGGGCAACTTTGTGCTGTGATTGACTTCCCTGATGAACAAGTTTGTTCATGATTGCCCCTTCTCCTTTTCAGATTTGAATCAATGACTGCCTTCAGAATCTTTCCAGAAATCGTACTATCTCCTACTCTGACTCCAAAGTTTGCTGTTCCTGCATAAATTTTCTCCCTGAAGGATAGTGTCATACGACCACACAGTCACTGGTGGTGTTTGGATATAAGTGGGATGGCCTATTATAGATAAATTTCTACCTTTTCTCACTGCTCATCTAATATAAATCTGTGATTGGATGGTTCTACCATTTTTATCCCAATGTTTTAGGTTACTGGTTCCATCAAGCTTGTATTTTTTTTGTAGGTGTAGGTTCTACGACTTTAGTGTTGAAACAGGGTTGTATACAACTTAAGCATTGATATCATTGTTCTTTTCATTTATAAAATTTGACGTCAAGAATCAATCATTGGAACGTATGGTTACTGAAGTTCTACGATGGGACCCCACATTAACCATTGGATAAGTATTTGCTTGAGTGGCTGGATTTGTTCTTATGTTCTTGGTAGAATTCCACTGATGAGATTCACCAGCAGATCTGATTCAGAGGATTAGCTTTCCTTATTAGTCTTGATTAGGAAACAGGGAATGATTTTCTGTTGGCTTCTTTTGAATATAGTTGGGTTCGGGTTACCATCACACTGGAGAATAGCAGCTAACATTTAACATATTATGTATGGTTTGCATTCTTCTGACAAGAATAAAGCAGAACTAACTTGGAAACAACCCTCCAAGAAGGACTTGACTAAAAAAGGCTCATTTAATGTATGTGTGAAAGCTGAAGTTCAACTCTTATTTGACATATTTTTTCTATACCTACGTTTTTCGTCAGTTTCCCATACAATGGAGATGTATTGAGAAGTATTTCCAATGAGCTTAATTATTGATGTTTAATAATGCGAGGTATGTTCAAAAAGTACTTTAATGCCCTGTTAATAGGTACTTTAATCATGCGAAGTATTTTTAAAATTTTGCGAAATTTTCATCTTGAACTTTTTTTCTTATAGAATCAATACCCTGTTGATAGGTCCCTTGTCTCCTAGCGCTATATGAGTAATATTTTTCTTTTTGGCCATATCATAAAAAATAGAATCATCAGTTGCGACTGTCACGAGTTGTTTTAACTGTTTTGACCAATGAAACGCCTATGGTTTGATATATAATTAATTCTTCATCCCTTTTTATAGAGAGACGAACCAGTTCAATAATAGGCAACCCCTTTCATCAACTCCGTAAACGATTGATGCTTTTGAGTCAACATTACATGTAGACACATCACTCCTCTTTAAGAGGAGGATGAGTACTTCTACACCCACATACATGCGAAGTTGGAACGTAAAGGTGCACAAGTAGGGATTATTGCGCCAAAATTAAAATCGCACAACAAGAGTGGGACCTTCATCTGAGGATATGTCCAAACATCTTCCACGCTCTGCAATGCAAGGCCACTATTAGTAGCAAAGAAGCCAAAGGGCTGATACTTGGCTCTGCCAGTGCAGCAGAATCCAAATGAAGTTTCACTGATGTAGTGCAACTTTATCTTTAAAGTCACACTTTTGTGGTGCAACTTCAAGTGCCGTGCAGTGGTTCAGATGGCATTTGCTCTTCTAGATTCTAAGTTCAAATTTGTGCATGTGCAGAAAATGCTTTTTTAGAAGTTGCATTTCACACGTGCGATTTCAGATGACGTGTTCAAAAAACTTGTCACACAGACTGCTTGTGTGGGCTGACATCCATGCAGGAGAGTGTTGACTGGTCAAAATTATGCTTTTTCCCAGATGAATGTTAGGCATACTATTTTTCAAAACGTGTTATTTTACGATAATGGGTACAATAATTTATTCTTTTTTGGTCGATTTATTTTGATAAGGCAATAGTATAGCTTATAAATATTATCATTTTAGGATTCACTTGTAAACGTGTTCTCCAATGAAGAACGTAAATTGGGTTCAAGACTGCCTATTTCTATGTATGTTATTGTTCCATTTTGATCTCTCCTTTGGTCAATTCAATGAAATAATGAACCTATGTATTGATATGCAGCTTTAATCGTAGCTAAATGTTAATGTCCATTAAGGTTGGAAGTAGAATATAGTCGTAGAGGCTATCAGCATCACGTTCATATATATTTACTTTTTGTGAAAATGGAAGTATTCTTGAAGCTGAATCAATGACCACAACCGCCTGTCTTTTGGTTCATAAGCTTAATTTCGACTTTAAATTTGCATGGGCTCTTATGTGTTAGCTCAAAGATCATTATGTTCACATTTTATAATATTTGGAATGATGGAAAAAAAAGAAAATTTTATTAGGATCTGATATCACAGGAAAAGTTTTTCTTTTCTGGTAGCTGATGATTTTCTCTGATCATCTGGTGGAGATTTAAAGCCGAGTGTGATTACAGGCACAAAAGATAGGAATTTGACCGAATTTGAACAAATATGGAGCTCCCCTTATTGCTAACGTGGAACTTCTATCGTGAGAATTATTTGGAAGTTATTTAAATCCCACGTTGAACCACATAGATTGCGATTATTGTCTTTTCGTCGAATTTTTTGCTCTTTTTTACCATAAGATTTTAATGGTATCTAGAGTTTCTCGGTGCTATCACATTCTTATTGCAGATTGATGATTGAGGCCATTGATTTTAGAATGGTTCTTTGTTCTGAACTGCACTTTTGGCTGGTATTATACACCAGCGACTCTAGTATCCTATGGCCATTTCAGTGCGTTTTGCAAAAAAACGTAAAAATTTAGATGGAAAAGGTTACCTTGTTGGGGACAGGTGACAGATATGGTGCATTTTATCCTTTTTCTTTAAGTTTTACTCTTCATCATCATTTAATCAGCCACTAATCAAGAAGTGAAACGGGAAATTAAAAAAAAATCCTTGAATGAAATTTAAACAACAGCCTTAACTTTCAAATTACGCTTTAACAAAACAGCCCCCAGTTTGATGTGATCTGGCCCCCAGGAGTTGGCTTAAAGTGGCATTACAGATCTGTAACATTCGAAGTTGTCAGGAAAACTAATGAATGATGTTTAGAACTTCAAACAGAAATAGTCCTTGTTTTATCTCAATATCTCACCGATCCAGTGAAGTGTCCTCAAAGACAGTGTGACAGAAAAATATTTGAAATGCTTAGATGTGATCGGAAAACCTTGTGAGACAAGTTATTTGGTTTAGTGCTGATGTATCAAATCAGAATAATGATTTGTTGTGTAGTATGGCTTATTCAAGAGGTTTGTTCCAAAGCGTGGGGGGAATAGGGCTAGAGATTAATTGATGGCATGCTGTCAACGACCTCGGAAGAACTGAAAGCTACGTAGTCGGCTAAACTTGCCTGAGCCTCCTTGATTACTTTTCAATCTCGTAATGGATGTAAGTTTACGCCTCAGCTGTGTGCTCGAGCAGTTGGACTAATATCTTCAATTCTCAATGTGAAATTGCTTATACGGCAGCAGATGTAGAAATGATTGCATGATTCGTTGGCTGAGTGTGTAAGTAATTTATAGAAGAAATTGTCCTATATATGAACAGTAATTAATGAGTTACACTGCTTCTATTGATTGCTGCATGTTTGTCTCTTTTGAGACTAGCTCTAGGTTACTTGAAATCCTATATCCATCACTATTTTCCACCGGATGTTCTATGTCTTCTTTAGATCCTGGCACGTTCGGGATGGGCATCTGTAACCTTTAGCCTCTGTTTTGCAGTATTTCCTGTACCAGATCCTCCGAGGATTGAAATACATACACTCAGCCAAGGTTCTCCACAGGGACCTAAAACCAAGCAACCTTCTTCTAAATGCCAACTGTGATCTGAAGATATGTGATTTTGGGCTTGCTCGGACAACTTCTGAAACTGATTTCATGACAGAGTATGTTGTTACAAGGTGGTATAGAGCACCAGAATTGTTGTTGAATTCTTCAGAATACACGGCGGCCATTGATGTTTGGTCTGTGGGTTGCATATTTATGGAGTTGATGGAACGAAAACCATTGTTCCCGGGGAGAGATCATGTACATCAACTTCGCTTACTAATGGAGGTAAAATCATGGTCCCTAAAAAGTGCTTCTTCTGAGTTGATTCTCGACTAATATTAAAAATTAAATTTAAAAAAAAAAGGAATTGCATTTTTTTCGATTTTTTTTTTTTACCAATTCTCACATCAGAAATGTCTCTTGATGATATTCTATGTTCTTGCGGTTGCTAGTTACATCACCATGTTCTTGTCATCACCTGTTGATTTAAGGTCTGTGCTCTGCTCTAAAGCAGCAGCCCAGCTTGCCTATCGTCGTGGTATGATGACATTTAGACGAGCAATATGTCATAAGTAGGTTATTTAGCAGCAATACATCACCATGTTCTCATTACCAGACAACCTCGGCTAAGTCTACTGACCTTCTTGGCACTTCACTGGATATTTCTTTGTGGCACTAAATCATTATTCAATCCAATCGCGGTAAACCTCTTCAGTAGCCTAGTTTTTTTTTTTTATTATTTTATTTTATTTTATTTTATTTGAGCAACTGTAACTGAGGAGTGTGATATACTTTTCAAGGTGTATTTTGACGATCTCACTCAACTCATCTGAACCCAAAACCCAATAAAGTTTGTACATCACTATAAATCATATGAGCATATTATCACACATCAAGATGGGCATAACACCCCCGCCCGCCCCCTTTTACCTGCCTTTTCCGGGCGTATTTCTTAGTGTCGTTAGTGCTATAGAAAGAGTGTCATTAAGAGCATAACCCAGAAGAACCCTGCAGTTAATTGGTACTCCGAATGAAAATGATCTGGGATGTGTGAATGAAAACGCAAGGAGATATCTCCGGCAGCTCCCTCATCATGCAAGGCAGTCCTTCCCCGAGAAGTTCCCCCGTGTCCACCGTGCTGCCATCGATCTCGTCGAAAGGATGTTGACGTTTGACCCCAGGCAGAGGATCACTGGTAAGCTGGATCCCCGTATTTCTTATTGATTCGTAAATATCTCTTCTACTTACAGAGGCTGCTTTTCGCACTCTTCAGTTCCATAGAGCACGCATTGTTTTGGGGAAAAAATTATTTATTTTTAATGGGCAGAAACTGGACATACCATTTACCCGGTTTTTTTGTTTTCTAATTACCGATTGCTTGGCCTGAATTGAGAAAAATGAGGTGGTTTTCTACATCAAATGAGGCTTTTTATATGCCCAAACCCCCGCCCATCAAAATATTTTCTATTTTTGGTGGAAAATAGAAAATAGAAAATAGAAACCCACCCTGTATTGCCGAAAATCATGCCCCAACCCATCCGCTCGATCTATGTTTCGCTTCGTCGGCCTCTTGATCTTGATTTCTCCTTTTGGAAAAGCGGCTCCCAATCTCGCCTGGTTCTTCCCCAAATCCACTTATTTTTCTCGATTTCTTGCTTGCAGTCGAGGAGGCCCTGGCGCATCCCTACCTGGCCACTCTGCACGACATCAGCGACGAGCCGGTCTGCCCTTCCTCGTTCAGCTTTGACTTTGAGCAGCATGCGCTGACCGAGGACCAGATGAGGGAGCTCATCTACTGGGAGGCCCTCGCTTTCAACCCAGAGTACCAGCAATAAGTCAAACCCCCCTCCCCCCCTCTCCTCTCTCTCTCTCTCTCTCTCGCTCCCCTCCAGCGTTGACTTGCATTGTCATTGACCTCTCTCTGTGCGGCTGGCAGTCGATTGATGTACAGATTCGCTCGCACTATTGGGGGGTTTGCGGGGGAAGAACCCCGCCGCCTCCCTGGTATGAACATGGAAACTGGGACGTCATCTCCTCCGTCGATCTGTATCTCTACGTGTAGTGATGTTTATGCCTCTCTTGTCTTCGAACCTTCCATTTTTAAGGGTGAGAGAGAGAGAGAGAGAGAGAGAGAGAGAGAGAGAGAGAGGAGGGATCTGGGCTTTTCCTGGCGAATCTGTTTCTCTCGTAGAGACAAAATGCCAGCGTCGGTGCGGTGCGGATATCTCAATCCATGAATGCATTAAAAACACGCGATCTCTCACTAAAGTTATGTCGATTCCATTTTTTTAATGTGGACTGAATAAATTATCCCGCGGTCAGTTTCCTTCCCCGAAGATGTCGATGGGCATCTGGCCGCACCGTAGTCAACGGAGAGAGACACACACACACACATCATCGTAATTTCTGCCAGCCGTTGAATAGATAATCCTCCGCGTAGGCTTTGAAATCCGCTCTGGGGGGCCTCAGTTGACATTCTTCCTATTGGACGGATTTGGGCGTTTATTCTTCGGTACGGCCCTCCACGCGGGGTAAAAATAATATAAGAAACAGGCGGCCAGGCAAAAAGTCTACCTTTGACGAACCCAAGTACTATCCGTGGGCGTCCATCCTCCTCGGTCAACCAGGCCATAGGTCCAATTGATTTTGTCAAGCTGTTCAAGAGCGAGAGAGAGAGAGAGGGGGGGGGGCAGCTGCTTCTTCCTCTCTCTCCGCGTAACAACTCACAAAGACCCAGATCGGCGTGGCCCGAGATTACGCCATTTGTCAGCTGTGGATTGTGATTTCGATTAGGGTATGTTTATCAGCTGTTGGCGGTCATTAATGCCGGTCGCGGAGACCCAACGAGGAAAGACGGTCGTCTTCTCCTTTCCGGGGGCGGCGGGGGGAGGGCAAAGACTGGTTTGTCGCCGGCACCGCCTCGGGATGGTCAACAGAGATGTAGAGGCGCGACGGCCCAGCCCACGGTGAACCACGCGGAATACTAATGAATCTCTCTCTCTCTCTCTCTCTGTCTCTCTGTCCTCCGTACGGCGTGACTCCTAAGTCTACCGGTTGAATATATCAGCTCTCGGCAGGTGGGAAGGTCGCGCCGTGTTTTAATCCACCGCTTCGCTAGATCCAACCCGCGGGGCCCGCAAAATCGTCTGGGTCCCATCGGCTCAATCACCGCCGTCCAAGGCGCGGCGGGATGATGAGCGGCTGTGATTCTTTGTCGGCCACGTGGGCTCCATGTCGGCCCAATAAGATACTGTGGAGGTAATAGAAGAAATAGACAGCTTATTTATTTTTTATCGCACAATATTAAAGAAAAATATAAACCGAGACCGGCCAATGGACCGGCCCAAAGTTCCGTCTTTGGGCCGTGGATAAACCTCGTAAAGAAACTCGGCCCGGCCCGTGACTGATTTCTAGAGAACTTTGCGGCAGATTTCCACGCCTCTGCCCAACTGCTTTTCGGGCTTTTCTACTGGCCCGGGCTCGGTGACATTCGGCCCGACGCTTAAATGCCGGGGCGGCGGCCGGGTTAGTTACAACGAACGGTCTTTTTCGGTTGGCGGACCCACTACGCGAGAAGAACCATTAGAAAGCGGGCGGTCTTATCGCGAGAAAACGGGCCGCGATATCGCACTCTCGAGGGACTCTCTCTCTCTCTCTCTCTCTGGATAGCGGTGAGGGGTGGGGGGTGGTAATAACAGTCCCCCCCCCGCCCCCCCTGCCGTAATAACCTCGATGACGGGTACTGACGTCATCGTCTCAGCTCACCTCCCCGTTACTTTTCCCTTCACAATTCCGCTGCAGTGACGACGATCTTAACCCTCTCCCCCGTCATCATCTCTCTTTTCTCCTTCTTCTTCTTCTTCCTCCTCTCCTTCTTCTCCATCTTTGCTTCTTCTTCTTTGGTCGTCTGTTGACGGGCCAGGCGTGGACGTCTCCCCTTCTCGCTTGCCGCGTCTCTGCTGCTTTCATTCTCCCTCTACGGCCTGAGAGGTGGTGGAACCTGGGAGGTGGGGGGGAGGGAAGGGGTTTGAGGGAGGGGAAGAGGGGCGAGAAGCTAACGGGGATTGGACGAGAAATAAGGTTTTTTGCCACTTTTGTGCGCAATTCTCCGCGCGCTAGGCCATCCTTGGACGAATGCTCTCTTGTTCGAGGCTTTCTCTACTTGTCTAGAAAAATAAAATCTACCGTCTGCATCGGTTTCTAGCCTGTTCATCGCTCGTCCTTTTCCGCTGTTGATTCGCGGCGTCGAAGACTTTTTGCTTGATTTTTCCGCAGATTTATCTCTCTTCTTCGTCGGTCGTTCCGATCGTTTGTGATCGATCGAGGGGCCGAAGGACAGAGGAATGGCTGCAGTCGCCGAGAACTCGATCGGGTCGGACGATCGCCAGTTCCCCCATCGTGGAACTCCCTCCTCTCCTCCCCCATCATCGCCATCTTCCGATCCCGCGTCTGACTTCCGAAATGGCGTCCGGGACCTGGTCAATCTCCTGTCCAAGCTTAACCCGTCGGCCGAGGAATTCGTTCCATCCTCCAAATTTACTTCCCCCACGAAGGCGATCGCCTCCGCTGGCGCGAAGCCCAATGGAATTCTGTCCCCCGACGCCCCAATCTTTGTTGCGGCCGGCGGCGCTGAGGTCGATTTTGGGAATCTCAAGGACTCCGGCAACGACGTGTTGAATAACTCCCGCAGGGTACAACCTTCTCTTATTCCTCGTCGTTCTCCCTTTGATCAAAATCACAGCGATGTCTACAACTACCCTGTCCGTTTCTCAATCCGCTACGATCGTTTCTCCCACTTGTTCATGGCGCCCGGTTTCACCGACTGGTTCTTCCATCCGAAGAAAATTGCAGCCCGATATAGAAGCTGATGGAGAAATGATACCAAACTCGTCGATCCAAGCGGGTTCTCAGGACCCTTTTAAGCTCATGCTGGCAAAAAAATTCCTGACAGATTGGTTTATTTCTGCAGAAGAAGAATTACAGTAGCCGAGGGAAGAAGATAAACGAGAGGGTCCTAAATGCTCAAAGAGAAGACAGCATCCGGAGAACTGTCTACGTTTCTGATATTGATACCAATGTATGACGGCATCTGCCCACTGTTGTGACTTTTGTGTTGGATCTCTTGTGATCAAATCGTTTCTACCCGTGTTCTTCTTTCATTGGTCTCCAACGTCGTCAAGCAGTCGATTCTGATTTCGTTTGAGCCTTGTTTTCTTGACAGGTGACCGAGGAGCAGCTTGCTGCACTTTTTACGAGTTGTGGGCAAGTAAGTTTAATGAGTTTAATTTTTCATATTTATTTCCGTCTTCACCCGTCGGATTTCTACAAGTAAAGACCAGAGAGAGAAGTTATCCTGCCATAGCTCTTCCTTCTAATCAATTGTCACGATTTTAAGACAGCCTGATAGACTCCTTACTGACAGTTGACCATCGAAGATTGCTGTCATCAGCGAATATCCTACCCCCTCATTATCATCACTGTCTTAAGTCGTCTTTTTAACAATCTCATCCTTTCAGATCTCTACATAATAACCTGTATTTTAATAATATGGGTTTGCAGCAGCTGATCCAATTCTTAGATATGATCGATGTGTATCCACTTGGGCATTATCCAGTGCAAACTTCTCCGTAGAGCAATCTCTCGGTCAATGCCAAAGCTTTATATTGTGCCCTGTATTTTTTTCTAAAAATCCCCCGCTACTTGTAGAAGTACTTGTAATCTTGTTGGAACCTCTTGAGTACTCTGAGGTTCTTGTTACATTCTCAATGTAGTTCCTTACGTTTTCAACTTTTTCATCTAATTTGTTTTTTATATTCAATCAGTAGATGAAAGCAGAGGTGTTTTATGTACAGATTTGGTCTTTTTTTCTGCGGGATCTTGAGGAAGATCACATTTTTTGATTTTTTACATTGAGAACTTCCGTTTTACAGTAACATTTATATATTTTATATGCTTTGAATTTTTCTAGCATTGTCCTCCCCTAAAATGAATTAGCTGAGAAAGATGAGGAATTATGATACAGTATTTGTTTTCTTTCCCCTACCCATCAGATAATTCTGGAGCTGAAGGCATGGGCTTTTTTTAAAACCAGTAAATAATATTTCAATGTTATAAAATGGTGAATTTCAGGGTTGGAAGTGATTTTACATTATTTTATAAGGAAGTTAAATAAACAAAAAGCCAATGGACCGCAGTGGTGGGATATTTGAAGAAACAGCAATTTGTCTGCAACGTTGAGACATTTAAATTTGTTTAAACCCAATATTATCTATTTTAGGTGAATTTTCTCCGGATTCAGGTCACTGTCTATCTGTCATGAAAATGGTTTCATATAGCTGTTCTCGTGCATCACCATATTCCTGCTGCAGTGGCTCATCGGGCACTGCATCTATTATGGTGTGCATCAATTTATCTGCCCTTTCTGATTTGCCTGAAGGTCCTGGACTGCCGTGTCTGTGGCGACCCTCACTCAATCCTCCGTTTTGCCTTCATAGAGTTTGCCGATGAACGTAAGTTCCCATCAAACCGCTCTTCTTCTACTACTACTACTACTACTACTCACAATGCCGAACCTGTATGTAACAGAGGGTGCGAGGGTAGCACTGAATCTTGGGGGGACCGTGCTCGGATACTATCCAGTCCGAGTGTTACCTTCAAAAACTGCCATCTTGCCAGTGAATCCCACATTTCTACCACGGGTGTGCATTCCTGAACCCCCCCCCCCCTCCCCTGAGTATCATCTTCCCTTTTCCCTCTTGAGAATCATCTTGCGCTGGATTCTGATGTTGGGCTCTGGCATGCAGTCTGAAGATGAGAGAGAGATGTGTGCAAGGACAGTTTATTGTACAAACATCGATAAGAAGGTATTCTGGGTTGACTTTTTTTATTTCTTTTGAGGGTGGTCAAACACTGTGGGATCCTTCTGGGTGCTTTTGACACGCTTTCTTCTTGTCAACTCTTTTTTTTTTTTTTCCCATCTCACGAGTTGCATCTATGTCCTCGGTTCAGGTGACGCAGGCAGATGTCAAAGCATTTTTTGAAACATGCTGCGGCGAGGTCAGCGCTGTTTCTCAGGCCCCTTTGTTCTCGGTCAATGATAAAAAAGGGAGAGCTCTTCGTAACATGATTTGTTTTGAGCAGGTATCCCGTCTGAGGCTCTTAGGGGATCATGTGCACTCCACACGCATTGCCTTTGTTGAGTTCGTCCTGGTAAGGATCCCAGAACATCGTCGCTTCATCTCGTTCAGAGAGTTTCACGCGTTGACCTCTCTTTTAAAGTAACTGATAATACAGCACACTGTTTTCGTATCGGCATCTGGATTCTAGTTTTGAAATTTTCCCTTAGTCCATCTAATTCCAGCAAGCATGTGAAGCAGATGATATCTTTTCTGTGCGTAGTCCACGTTCAAAGAAGCTAGAATCGTTCTTACAAAAATATTTTCCAATTTATCGAGGAAGAATATTGGGAAATTACTAGTCTCTCTGGGTGTGTTTCTTTAGCATAATTTTATTAATACTCTCTGGAGTGCAGCATTAAATATGTAAAAATCAGGCATTAAGTCAACGTATCTGCTGTTTTTACTATGAACTGGATACGTTTTAGTAGCTTGCCACCTCTTCTTTTTTTTTTTATTGCAACATCATCTATAGCCAAAATGAAGATGGAACAATGTGGTCTAGGATTATGATATGTGCGTCTAATGATCAGCAATTCCTAGATGTGGGATCATGCTTTCAACCCAATAAGTGAGGCGTTTAATGTGTCTTTCATCGTGAGAGCATTATTCACTCCAGGAAATGGAACACGAAGCAGAATCCTAAGAAAAAATAATTGATATGTCGATCAAACTGCGGAATCATTTGGAATCAGACTGTGATCAGCCTGAAAATGAAGATGGCCAGGTGGAACTCTCATGTATAGATTCAGTAGCTAATGAATAAATATCTTTTTAGGTCATTCAATTTAAAGTATGTGAATAATTTTTCCTTTTAGGTTTTTTTCTGTATTTTCTTATTCAATCTTTTGTTAGGTTTTCCTTGCTGGATTTTTTTATTTAGCCCTTGAATTTAAATCAAGTTTACGACTTATGAATCTTTCTTTCAGGTTTTTCTGCTGGGTTCTTGTTGTTGGTGTAATTTTTAAAAAAATTCATAGATACGTCTTCTTTTTTCGGTTCTTGACTGGGTTTCTTTATCTTCTCATTAAAATTTATTAAATTTATTTAAATTGCATATTTGGTCGAATAATATGATTAATTTTGCAACTATTTTATGCAGTTATATCGATTTCTTCGAGTAGAATTAGGAAAAATGGCCAATTGATTGTTCTCTCTCTAGAAAGAAAAAAAGAAACTGTAACTTTTCCCCATTTTCTCTCTCTGAGCTCTCCCGTCCTCTGCTTCTCCTCGTGGCAGGCGGAGAGCGCCCTGATCGCGCTGAACTGCAGCGGCATGCTTCTGGGAGCTCTTCCAGTCAGGTATGGCAGATCTGAGATGGATGCCCTCCTCCCGCCCCCTGCGCAATGCGCTGACTTCAGCCGCCTTCTGACTATGAGCTCCCTTGAAAAAATTCCAGGGTCAGCCCCTCGAAGACCCCCGTGAGGCCGCGGGTCCCTCGCGCGATGATGACTTGACTTTGACCCAGGCTAATGGTTAACCCGGCCTTGAGGTCAACTGGGGCCCTCATCCGCGTACATATATATATATATATATATCTATATATATATCAACAGAGAGACGTCGTCTGTCTAATTGGGGACGCTCGATTTTCCTTTGATTTCTTCTTGTTCTTGAGAGAAACCTGGATGTATGTGGGAATCGGCGATGGGTCCGATGAGATGCTCTCAGTACCCTTCATCTACTGGGGAGACTTCTGTGCGTTGACCTCATAACGAACCTGTGGAAGGGTGGGGGGAGGGGGGAGGAGGAGGTGATCTCTGGAGAGCCGTCTTCACTAATGTCAACTGTCGGACCAGCTCGGGCCAACAAACTCTTGTGACGCCAACGCGTCTTTCGTTTATGAGTTCATTTGGTGGGTCTCCATCTTATTCATGCGTGTTGATGATCCGATTTCTCTCTCTTCTTTCTCTTCTTTTTCTAGAGAGAGAAACAATTCACAGGATGAAGCCTAGTTGAGGCGGCTTCTTAATTGGGAAGCCCTGACCATACAGATATATATGGCCTAATCGGGATGGTCCTAACTGGGGACATTAAGCCTAATCAGGATGGGATCAGCTAATGCCAAGTGCCTCTCTCTCTCTCTCTCTGTCTCTCCCTCTCATAAAAATAAAATACGTTTTATTTATTCATTGAGTAACAGAGCAATGGAAACCATGGTACTCATATTCCCTCTGATCTAATCTCGCCAGAGCATTTAAGGCCGAGAGAAGACCAAGACCGGGCTCCATCTCTCTCTCTCTCTCCCCATTGGGCGTTGATTGGGTGTTGTCAGCCGGTGTTCTGGAGGCCGGCGGCGATGCCCTTCATGGTGAGGATGAGCGTGTCCTCGAGGCCGGGGGCGTACTCGCTGGTGGGGTTGAGGTTGACGAGGTCCGCCCCGGAGGCGCTGGCCTTCATCACCTCTTTGGACAGATGCGGCCGCAGATTCACGCGGAACTCGGGGTCCCTGATGCGCTTCAGAGTGTACGCCTGGCACACGTTCAGCGTCGTGATGTACGAGTCCCGCAGCCTCAGCCTCTGCTTCAGGTACGGGTCCCCCTCGAGCAGGTTCCTGTGCCCCGCCACCTGCCACCCAACCAACACCAAC
The DNA here is from genome assembly GCA_902729315.2 of Spirodela intermedia. Lineage (NCBI taxonomy): Eukaryota > Viridiplantae > Streptophyta > Magnoliopsida > Alismatales > Araceae > Spirodela > Spirodela intermedia. The sequence continues at coordinate 1,884,746 of LR746269.1, read as the reverse complement.
CAAGCTCAGAGCAAGAAGAAGAAGATAACAGAGGAAGAAGATAACAGAGGAAGGAGGAGGACCTGGAGGAGGAGGCTCTTGGTCTCCTCGTACTTGTTGCGGAGGTGCTCCCCAAAGGACCAGAGGTCCTGGGAGACGAGGAGCTTGTCGTAGAGGGCGGCGATGACGGGGTTGCCCTTGGCGAAGACCATCTCCACCAGGTCCACGGTGACTCGGAAGAAGGGCCACGCGTTGTACATCTCCTGTAGCGCGTGCAGGTTCCGGATGTCCTCGTCCAGCACCCGCCGGAACGCGGCGCCGAAGCCCAGCCACACCGGCAGGTGGAACCTCGTCTGAGTCCACGCGAATATCCACGGTATCGCCCTCAGCGTCTCGATCCCCCCGCTCGGCCTCCTCTTCGACGGCCTGCTCCCTATGTTCATCCTCCCGTACTCCGTCTCCGGCGTCGCCTGCCCCACATCCCCAAGACCATCACCATACAACATCATACATCATACATGAGGAAGGAAGAGGAGGACGAGGAGAGGAGGAGACGAAGAAGAAGAACGGATGCAATGTGTGTACCAGACGGAAGTACTCGACGAAGCGGGGCTCGTGGAAGACGACGGAGCGGTACTCCTCGGTGGCGACGAGGGCCATGCGGTCCATGAGAGCCCGCCACTCGGGCTTGGGCGAGACGGGTGGGTTCATACCGTGCTCCAAGGTGGCGGCGGTGAAGCGCTGGAGAGTCCTGAAACAGAGGTGCTCCTCTCCAAAGCACTGCTCGATCACCTCCCCCTGCACTGTCACCCTCAGGGAGCCATTGATTGTGTCCGGCGGCTGGGAGAGGATGGCGAGGTGGGTGGGCCCGCCGCCGCGGCCCACGGTGCCTCCCCTGCCATGGAACATGGTGAGCTTCACGCCGTACTCCTTGGCCACCTTCACGAGCTCCTCCTGCGCCTTGTACAGCTGCCACGCCGCCGAGAACCTGCCGGCGTCCTTGCCGGAGTCGGAGTAGCCGATCATCACCTCCTGCTTTCCGGCGATCCTGTTCCTGTACCAGTCGATGGAGAAGAGCCTCGCCACCGCCGCCGGCGCCGCCTCCAGATCGGCGAGCTTCTCGAACAGGGGAACCACTCGCAAGGGCTTCTTCACCCGGCACTCCCTCTGCAACAGCTCCACGGCGAGCACGTCGGAGGGGGCCGTCGCCATGGAGATGATGTAGGCTCCGAAGTTGTCGGAGGGCAGCTCGGAGATGACGTGGAAGGTGTCCAGGACGTCGGCGATCTCGGCGGTCTTGGGGAGGTCCGGCCCGAAGAGGGGCCGCTTTCCCCGGAGCTCGGAGAGGAGCCATTCCTGGCGGCGCTCCTCGGGCCAGTCGCGGTAGGTTCCGATGCCCAGGTGCTCGGTGATGGCAGTCATGACATCGGTGTGGCGGTCGGACTCTTGCCGGATGTCCAGGCGGACCAGAGACAGACCGAAGGTGGAGACTTGCCGGAGGAAGTCGAGGAGGCTGCCGTCGGCGACGGAGCGGTCGCCGCCGGAGCACAGAGATCGGTAACACAGCTCCAGCGGCTCCAAAAACTGCAACATTTTTTATTTATTTATTTAAAATCCATCAACCTCATCCACCAATGATGATGATGATGCTCAGAAAGAAAGGACACCAAGGAAGAACAGATAAATAAATAGAGAGCTCCAGGGCGACCCGGATTTTTATTTTTATTTTACCATGATTATGATAATGATGATGATGATGATGATGATGATTATTATTATTATTATTATTATTATTATTATTATTATTACTACTATGATCCCTTCCCTCCTGCAGTTTGGCAATAAATGATGCTTCAAAACAGAACACCCTCTCAAGAACACGGATGATCTATCGTTGCATGTTCTTGAGATTGTTCCTTTTGAGACATTATTTATTTTTTAATATTATGACTACGGCCAACAAATAATAAAAATAATAATAACAATAAATGATGGGCTTCTAGAAGAACAATCTGAAGAATTTGCAACGATTGGTCCTCGTGTTCTTGATTTTTCCACATGAACCAAGTAAAGTCTTTGGGTTAGTAAGATTTATGCCCCCTTGAAAGGCAAAAGTCAAGCTGATCTGAGCCCTAGATTTGTCTGTGCATGGTCAGGATCAAGAGGGAAATTTTTTTTGGCTAGGAACATATCAACAACGGTGGCGATTAATAGAAAATATGAAACGAGAGTGGAGAGTGGATTTCGGAGAGAAAAATCAGAGAGAAACCAAGCATTTTCCCTCACATCTAAGCGCTTTCTTTGACTGATGCTAAGCGCTTTATAAGCAATGAGTTCTTTCAATGGTCTTCGCGTTGACTTGCGCATACCAATTATATGCATAATAAATCCAGAGACAAAAACTAACTAGAACGAATAAATAAGTTAAATAAGTCGGATCAAACCTGCTCGACGTCAGTGAAGGTGGCCTCCTCGGGGATGTCGGACGTCCCATTCGACAGCAGCAAGCGCGAGCGTTCGCGCGTGTTATAGAGCTTATCCCTCACATCACCCAGGATGACTCGGTAAGGCTCACTCGGCGGCACCTGTTTCCAAAATTCTGCAAAAAAATAAAAAAAAATAAAAATCATGGGAATTATTTATTTATTTATTTAAACCATATCAGGCGATAATATCTAACAATGTCGGGGGGAAAAATATAAACTTTGTGGCTGATAAATACCGATGTAATGCTTCGCATCCCGTTTCGAGGACCGAAGCAGCTCATTGGCCCGGTTCCTCAGTTCGTCGCTGCATCGCCACATAGACAGCTGCAAAATAATAAGCAGAAAATATTTTATAGATCACCGATCGTTTTTTTTTTAATTTATTTATTCAGATATTTTTAGAGATAAAGTGTTGAAGAGCCGCCGAGACCTCAAACATCAGATCCTCTATCTGGGAGTAGTACATGTTGGCAGCCATCATCCGGGCTAATAGGCACACGTCCCTTGTGACCTCAGGAGTCACTCTTGGGTTCCCTGAATCATTTACACAGGTCACTGTATTAATAAATCAGGAATAGACATTATGTGTAGGATCTCTGATACTACCCAGAAGAAACTAGGAGGAGATTCACAAGAAAATCCATGGCGTTTGATCATATTCAAATGCCCCTGAGAAAATAGATGCTGGCGGCATAAGAGGAGTCTGTTTTCTTTCTGGCAAAAAAATTGAATACTAAATAAATAAATATTTCCAGCCCAGACCATGTTCTAGGGAAGATGAACACCAGAAGAAAAAAAAAAAAAAAAAAAACCGATGAAGGAAAGAAAAGCCAATCGAAGCTAACTTCGATCCATGAAGAGAGAGGATCATACCATCGCGGTCACCACCCATCCAGGAAGAGAACTGGATGAGAGGAGCATTGTACGGTACGCGCTCATTTATGCCAATGTTCTTCAAAGCAGTGTCAACCCTGCGCAAGAATCTCGGAACGCCCTTCCAAATAGTTTCATGGAAATAACTCATCCCGGCCCTCATCTCATCCTGGGGAGTCGGAGGAGTTCTCCTGATTTCATCAGTCCGGAAAGCAGCTTGGATCTGCAGTGTTCCCACATTGAGCATCTTCAGTCAGAGATCTGTTGATTCCGAATCATTTTTTTTCCCAAAAAAAATATATATATTTTTGGGGGCTAACGATTGGATGTGAGCATTTGAGAAATGGGTAGAGCTCAAAGATCTGAAGCTGGGAAAAATACATTTTTTTTCAATTTATTTTATCTTGTATATATTTCAATTTATGGTGGGGGGACAACAGAGATGGAATTTATTTAATCACCCTGAAAATAAATAAATGCATTAGAGAGTGAGGGGGGCAATCGAGGAACGAAGGATGAAACAATATGCATGGACCTTTATGTTCATGAGAAATGACTCTGAAGAAAGAGAATAAAATAAATAAATGGATACCTCCCGTTGGAGGGCCTCATCGAGTTCTTGCTTGTCATCAGGCGTGATGTCTTTGGCGTACAGCTGCGCCAGACAATTCCGAATCCTGAAAGTTTAATCGGCTTTTTGGTCAAGAAATTTCTTCCTCCGACTGCTAGAAATGAAGTGATTTTATCCGATTCTGTGAATTAAGAGGGGCCCGATTTCGGGTGATTGCAGTGAAGGAGATCGATGGAGAAGGTGAGGAATTCGTCGTAGTTGATCCGATTCACCTTCCGTGTTTCTGGAGCAGCGATCGGCGGACCGACTGCGTTGGGTGCGCGGTCAGAACGAGATCCACGGTCTGGTTCTTCAGAGCGTCGAAGACCTCCTCGGGGGATTTCTTCAGCCGCCCCACGAGCCTCTTTAGGGTTTCTTCGATGTCGGACTCAGTGGTCGCGTTGTTCTCGTCGACGAAGTCCCCCTTCTTCTTCTTGTTGCGCCGGCGGTGGGCAATCTGGACCTCCTCGGCGAGGTTGGCCAGGTTGAGCATGTGGGAGAAGGAACTGGCGATGACGATGGAGTCGCCTGGATCCAGGCTCGTGAGGACCTCGCCGAGCTCCTCCAGCTTCTGCGGGTCGTTCTTCCCCTCGTACTCCGCGGAGAGCTCGTAGCACTCTTGAACCTGTCGACGCGAAGAGGAGAACCAGTCAGGAACCCTCATCCCGATCCCCAATAGCCACTCTGATATGGCAGATGACGGCCCCGACTGCCCTAATTTCGGAGATATTCACTGAGACCGGTACGGTACATACGGAAGAAGAGGAGAATCGAGACAGAAGGGAGGACTGCTGATTTCCGTACCGTTTCCCTGATCTCCTCTCCATGGAGGTCCTGGAGAATGTCGAGGAAGCGATCCAAGAGCAGCGCGTCGTATTCCACGAGCTTGTCGTCCTCGGAGACCTTCCCAGGGGCCAGTAGCCGCAGCTGGGCGTCGATGGACGCCATCTTCTCCAGGTTATTCGCATTACGCGCCATGAAACCCGACCCACAGCTTCGGGCCCCAAGCCCGGAGCTCACTCGACCCCGCAACTACTTCTGAACAGGAAGAGGTCGATGAGCAGGAAAAGGAAAACGGAGATGGAGACCGCCCTAGATTTCTCCCGCGTCTTCGGCTCTGCTTTTAAGATCAGAACTCGCGGGGCTGGAAAGGCATGGATCAACGAGGAAGGCGATGAAGAGACCCAGAGAGAGAGAGGATCTGTCAACTGGACAATTGCGCCGTATGGAATGGGCTCTGACCTTTATAGAAAATCCAGACCTCTCTCTCTCTCTCTCTCTCTCTCTCTCTCTCTCTCTCTCTCTCTCTATCTATCTATCTCTGGTGGGGGAGGAGCAACAGAGGAGAGAGAAACTAATCATCTAAGGCAGCGTTAGGAGACAGGAATATGCCCTCACCCGCATGCTGATTCCGAGGCGTGGAGGGCGGGCCGGCGGCGGAAGAGAGAAGTCCGCCGTCGACCCGCCGCCGCGCCGGCGGTAGGTCAGCCGACCACACCGGGGATTAACTGCCAAGATCGCCGCCGGAGATAAATTTATACTTTTGTTTACCATATTTGGGTTAGAATCAGACAGGTACTCGTTGAATCGAGGTTCCACTTGAATGGCGCATGAGAACGACGCAAATTTGTTACCAAAAAAGGGTATTTCTATTTTGTGTCGGAGAAGAAATCTAACTTGTCTACTCTTAGAGTGTTGACTTTAAGCATCTACCTTGGGAAAATCAGAGAACGAATGAAAGAATCTAATAGGATCGTTGACTTGGAAGAATGGGGATCCCCTCAGCACCAGAATTCTCTAGAGACTACCTCTTTGTAAAAAAATTAGATATATAAATGAGCTAACAATGATTTCACAACGGATGGTCCCTCTTATTCGTGAAGGTTGACTTAGTAACAAGTTTTGATACTCATACCAAAAGTAATGCATGGTTGACTTCCAAAATTGCTTGATATGGATTTGCTTATGCAGTAAAAAAACATGTATTATTAGGTGCTTATCAGGCAAATATATGAACAATTATCCAACAGATTAATATTATTCTAAGGAGGGAAGAATTACCCACTATGTAGATCGCAAAAGGGATCATTTGATTGCAATTTAGATCAACGAACAATATTGACGAATGAATTAATACAATAATTATATTAAAAAAAATAGTTGCATGAATATTGGGTCATCAATTTCGAGGCTTTCTCTCTCTATCATTACACATTATGATCACATAGTTGCCCCAGGTCAGATGGACCCAACGTGACCCTCTCTATGCACCAATATGAGGAGAGAGAGAGAGGGAGAGAGAGGGAGTAGACGAATCTAGAAGCTTAAATCTAGTCCGCAGGGGCCCTCTCAAATGTATTTAAAAGTCAATATAGGGTGTGCTAAATATAGTATCTTTGACTTTTGTACGTATTATTTGATGGGTACGAAATGGCACATGGTGTGAGCATAAACAAAGCGAGCGTGGTCGGGGCCGGCTGCATTATTAGGCAAGTTGACGACGGACAGAGACAGCCGTTCCTTGTCCTATGCGACAGGGGGGAAGAGAGAGAGAGAGGCAGGCGTGTATGATGACGTCATCCACTGATACCTTATCGGGCAGTGTGAGTCGGAGTGTGACCCACGTGGACGGCGGCGGCCGCGAGTGCCCGTCCGGTTCCCGCCGTCCCAGGTGGGCCTGCCACCGACCGGCTGAGACCGCACTTATCGGATAAGAGGGACGAATTTTCAGCCGCTTTTTTATTATCCTTGCAAAAATGATGTCGTCGGGCCTGGGCCAGGCCCGAAAGCCCTATCGAGCCTTCACTAAGAGCAAGGGAGAGGAATGTGTGGCAAGTAAAATAGGATACTAAATTTTCGGGCGGGGCCTCAGATAGAGGCGGGCTTGAATACCGAGGCCCGGCCTGGCTTTAAGCTCGTCTGGCATGTCGACATCCTCAGGCCCAAATCTATAATTCTCTATTTTATATTATTAATCGGAGGCCTATAATTGTACATTTTATATCACGGATTGGGTCCCACGGATCATATGATCTCTCTCTCTCTCTCTCTCGCTAATCGCTTTGACTGAGAAGCCGACGGACGTCTCTCGTGAATATCCACGAGAACATACTGCCTGCGCTGACTCAATCGATCGACAGTGGTTCTCTCCCTCTCTCTCTCTCTCTCTCACTCTCTCTCTCTCTCTTCTCTGGCATCGCTTGAGTTGACCACGTGGACCATCTTACCTGTGGTCCCACTGGCACCTCATGTGGAACGCACCCGAGCACTAACCAGTCACGAGCGCAAAAGTCCAACTTTTCCGGAGGGCGGCGCCGCCAACTAGGAGGGGTGGTTATAAAGAGGCCACTGGGCCCGGGTATCGGGGAATCGGATTCCTCCCTCCGAAAATCCCTCACCCGAAAAGCGGGAAAATCCGATTCCGGCTGCGGACCGAGGAACTTAATTGAAGAGATCCCTATATTATATTTTATTATATGCGTTATCTAATACTGATTATTTAAAAAATATTAATTAAATACTAAAATAAGGACGGAACCCATAGAGGGGATTTCTTTAACGATTATTTCAGTAAATAATCCCATTATCTGTCTATATTATTTTATGGGCCGGATTGGGCTTCGGTCGGGTCTAACATGCAGTACCGCGGAGGAAACCGAGTCAACTCAGACTCTGGTCCGACGTGGAGCCCACAGCGGGCTGGTCAAACGAGTTCGAAGACTTAAAAAAAAAAGAAACGATGGTCAGACCCATAGCTGTTTACACAGGTTCCGTGAGGCTGCCACGACAACCCTTCCCTCACCTCTGGTTCATCTCAGATCTCTCAATGGGCGGCAGAAGCTCGCCAAGATCTTACCCTGCGAACATTTTCTCCGAAATCTGTCCGAAACGAGGAGGACCCCCAGCTACAAGTAACTATCTGTAGAACAAGAAGCAGAAAAAGTCAACGCCCAATTTTGGGGAAATATGCCGCCAAAATTGAATTCACAGTGGATAAATATCTCTTATTCTCTTCCATATCGAAGTAAACAGGAAAGACAAATGTCTCCATCTTGGGTTCTTGGGGTAGGCAAGGAATCCGGTCAAAATAACCACCTTGATATGGTGGGTAACAGGAGATCTAGTCAAACCCAATTTTTTTTTACCATTTTTGTCAATGCCAAGCCCCAGTATGATCCAAGTATCAATGCTCAGAGGTGATGAATTAAAAAATATAAAACAATAAAAATTCTTGATGGGATCTATAATATTCAGTGGGTGAGGGGTCCTGGAAGAGTTCTTCACCTAGAACGAAAAGAATTAAAGAAGCATTCGGTAATCTGATAGAAAGATGGATCTGTGAGGCCCCTGGGAGCTTCTTTCTGGTGCAATGGGATCTTGAATAGTCTTGAAAGAGCGTAACTAGTAGAGGCGATCATATAGATTTTCTCCTTTTTCTTCCAAAAATCTGGTCACCCATCGATGTTGATCATCTGTTTTTTTTTTTTTTTTCCAATTTTTGTTCATGACATGATGCCAATCAGAAAGAAGAAAGAATTCAAGCGTGTGATTTTCGGAGGACTTAGTCAGACCATGTAAGTACAGATCAGTTGACTTTTGAACTTTATACACTTCCTAGAGATGATGGATAGGGGAAGAGTGACGAGAGAAACTCATCTTCTTCACGCTCTTTTTGACTTTTTTTCTTCTTGCTCTTCCTCGCAAGTCAACGAATCAAATTCCCTCAGCTGCCTAGTCACGCCTCTACCATGGGAACACAAGATGGGTGGTTTGACTTCCCCCCATTAAACACGAATTATCTGAGCATTTATTCATGGAATCTCGGCCAGACTCCCTAGTGAGGTAGTCCCACTTTGTGAAAACAAGTTCGTTGACCAAAAGAGTTTATAGATCTCATCCATGAAGTTGCAATAATCAAGCACAACAAATGCAGAAGAGCTTATAGTCAATGACGTCGAGCTCATCAGACAGGCCGTTGATTGATCATAACATCAAAAGTCAATTCATGAGTTCCCTTGCGCAAAAGAAACAATAGAAAATAGAATTAATAATAATTGCTAAGAGAAAATAGAATGGAGAAATAATAATAATTGCATAAATTTTCATGAGAAATGCAGCAGAAAATATAATAAACCCTCATAATGCATGGTGGGACTGAACCCTGACATGCCACAATCATGACTGCTCGGACAAGATACACACGTACAAACAATTTTCAGGTTTATGATTTTCTACAATTACTTAAATTGTGTCGAAATAAGATAAAATCAGATTTTTTTTTTTCATTTTTTTCATGTAAAATGAAGGAGTGCGCTGATTGGCATTATCTCATGCCATTCTTTCTTCTACTTTAAATTCATGATATATTATACACTAAAAAAAAGGAAACAAAGCTCATATATACATAAATTTCAATATTTGCTTATGACATTTCACAACATCAATACCAGAACAAGTAGAGAGCAGCCATGAAAGTGGCCGGAAGCACATATCTTTACAGAAATAACTAAGACTAGCGAGTAACAAGTATAGCGTTCCACACAAACGGCTACCAAACATAGGAAAATATATCATATAAATGGCCATAACAGATAGCATTATGGCCATTATGGCCAAAACATAGGAACATTATGAATCCCTCGAAACAGAGGCAGCCAAGCGATATCCCATCTAGAACACTAAAGAACCCCAGATACCCCTTTGATAAAATCTCAAAAAAAGAAAAAAAAAAAAGAAAAGAAAGAAGAAGCAAGTAGACTAGGTAAACAGATAGATGGCCTTCTTTAACCAAATCACATAGAGGGCTACTGCCTGCTTCACACACAAGAAACTCCTAAAGAAATATGATTGTTGTTACTATTACTATCACTATTATTATTAATTATTATTATTGGGGGGGATTGAATGATCCAAAGTAGAATCAACCCATTTAACGTATCTTATTCATATTCCCAGATATTCAGAAAAAGGTGCCCCAAAAAACTAAACTCCCATTCAGAAGACCAGACAGAGGAATCCCCAGCATCTCCCCCAGCTGAGAGGGTCTCCCTCTCCGGTACTACCCACAGGAGAGGTCAGCACTGTTCCAATGATATGAAATCATACAATGAAAAGATCTCCGTACCATGGATCCGATCAAAATATCACACTATGACCACCTGGCCAAAAAAGCATTGTTCGCCCTAAAAATCTCTGACACTCAGCGAGCCATCAATACGGTAGTTGGCGCAAAGAGCTTATCTCAAAAACGAGATGCTAGCCCGACAGCCATGGGGGATACGAAATAAGAGCAAGATGCTATGCAGAAATCTGGAAAAGTATCCCCAGGGTTCGCCCATAACAGTAGAATTCTCTCATAACCCAAAGATGGAAAGTCTTCACTCTCAATGAGTCAAAGGCGTTGCACCAAGGCTTCCTACTTTGAAAATCAAAGATTATCTTACATCATTCCTACTCTGTGAAGGTACTTACCATGAAAATTCATTGCATCCTCTCATTCCATCACGATGTGAGGTTCACTAAAACGATTACATATTCGGGATCCCTTGAGAAACAGTAGCATTTTCAAAAAATCCTTGCCTGATTTCCATGACCACTTACTGTGGCGAGGTGTTGTCAGCATACTAGACATAAAGATCACTTCCCTGATTCAAAGGCGCAATAACCCCAGTGAGAATGAAAAACAGGTGTTTCTAAGGAGCTGCAACAGACCTATTGGTTTGTGAACCGAGCGGAAAGACAAAGAGATTGTCTCATCTTCTAAAGAACCAGCAAAGCTGCTTGGCAATGTTTTTTCCACACCCCATTGTGAAGCTCGAATTGAACGGTAGTTGTCAAATGGCAGCTTCAAATTAAATTCAGCAGGAAAAAAAAATGTTGTTTATTGGAGAGAGATGCCAGAAAGCACCTAGGAAACTATAAAGAAGGAGGTATTTCCGCAAGAGTCTGGTGACAAAGATCTGTACCCAAGCACGTCAAATCTGGATTAGACAATCAAATATGCCCATAGACCATTCCAATACAAATCATATATTGATCGTTCAAAATGCATAAAAATTATACCCTCTAAGTGGTTGGCAACTGGTAGATGGAGATAGGGAATCAGACAAGCTTCGGGTATTCTCCTTTGTCCACCTATGTGTTTAGGTGTTCTTGCCTCTCTGTGGTGAGGGTATGCTGTATTGTAAAATCAACTGGCCCCGATGAGGGCGTTTGACCTGAGTTACAGAAAACAGGACTAACCCTGAGTTCTGATGGAGAAGGAAGAGACCTAAGCATCTACTAGTTCATTACCCAAATTTTCTCTCACACAACCCCTCGAGTAGACAACCAACCCATCTCCCCGACCAGAAAAAAAGCTTTCATCATTTCCTCAGTGCACAATCCCATTTCCCTAATAAAACGATTTAAACAGAGATACTTTCAGAGAGCTACATCATATGCTTGATGAGGTTTGACGACACATCAATGCAGAGATGCAGCATACAGTCACATGTATTGATGCAGATCTGATGATTTCCCGCACAGAAATAACCACTGGAAAATGAACTTTCGAGCGTCTACCACTGCATTCCTACGACATCACTCGCCAATGTGAGGAAGATGATGATATCGACAGCAAAGCTACCAGCATAGCTTGTCCGATTAAAGCAAAGAAAGGAAGGGCTTCCCATGAAGTGAATACCTTCACATAGTCTTAAGAGAAAACAGTAAAGGCACAAAGATTCAACTTTGTAATGCTACAAACGTACCAGAGGGGTCCCTTTTGGCTCGTTTGGACTTCTCCAACTGGAGCTGACAGTCCACGAATATTTGCATCCGCTGGAACTCCAGGCCCTTTGTGAACTCCATCCTCTCCTTCTCTAGTTCCATCATCTGCCGCTGCTTCTCTGCCTCCACCCTCTCGTATACCTCACCGAAACGCAAAATCGCCCGCGCAAGTTCGCGAACTGCCTCGGCATCGTCATTGTCATTGCCGGCAACACTGCCATTGTTACTTCCCCTCTGCCCTCTCCCTCTGGTGGGTCTCTCAGTACTGGACTTTGAGGACTCCGGTCCTGCTTCCTCGTCCTTCCGCTCCGCGGCGGCGGCAGCCGCAGCAGCTGCCGCGGCAGAGTATTTCCTGTTCAGCAACGAGGAGTCTTCTGAAGGAGCCACCAATGTATGACGCTTATCCCTCGCGGTCGACGGGGAGGCAGCCACCGAGGCCGACGGCAGGGAGGAATTCTTCCGGTAGGGCAAGGGAAACGCGAGAGGCGGCGGCGGGGAGGGCTTGTGAGAAGAGACCTCGGAGGAGCCGATGAGCGCGTCGAGGCGGTCGAAAAAGGCCCACTGGCTGGAGAGCGCGCCGCCGGAGTTTGTGATCCGGGCCTTCTCCACCTTGTACTTCTTCTTGAGGGTGTCGATCCTGTTCTTGCACTGTATGTCGCTGCGTGGGGGCCTCCGGACGGCGGTGCGGCGGGAGTTGACGGCGTCCGCTACCTCCTGCCACTGCTTCTGGCGCAGGTTCCCCCGGTTGAGCTCCAGGAAGCGGTCGCCCCAGGCATCGATTAGGGTAGACGTCGCCCCCTCACTCCAGCAATCCTCGCGGTAGGGCAGCGCAGGATTCGGTGGCTTCGCAGCCCCCCCTCCCTCTCTCCCCTCCATCTCCGCTCCCTCCCTCTGCAACCTCCTTGCCCTCCTCCTATCGCCGGATCGGCCACTTTTGGGGGATCAGCGAGAGCGAGGGTGAGGGCGAGACCCGGGTGAGCCGCATGTGGGAGAGGATTATACGGGAAGACGCCGGCCGGTGGTGGGGCTGTTGGAGGAGGAGGAGGACCGCGCTTTCTGGCGGCCGGGCTCGGGGCTCGGAGATCTCTCCTGAGGCGGCATCGCCGCCGTTGGTTCCGTCCTGACGCGTCGGCAAGGCATGCCGCCGCAGGACGGGGCGGATTTTGACGGGAAGATCGGCGCAGGAAATCCGAGCCCCCCCGGTAATTTAAACTCCCCATCTTAATCCGTCAGATCTGCCGCCGGTGATAAGCCTCCCCGGCGGAGGGCAGATCTGGAAACTCCGCCGCATCGGTCGTCCTCCCATTACTGCCGCCGGTCGTCGCAGCAGCGTCGCCTCGGTTCCTCCCCCCGCTGTAGGTGGAGGAGGGGCCGGCTGAGCTGTCAGCCGCCGCAGCTGCTTCGCCGGCCGCCGTGGGGACGAAGAAGGAGCAGAAGGGAGGACCTGTCAGCGTCATTGCCGCCGGGTCTGACTTCTTCCGCCCTGTGGAGCTCCGACGATCAGGCGACCGAGGAAGAAAGGACGGACGGACGGACGGACGCCGAGGATGCCTCCTCCGCCTCCGTCGGCGGAGGCAGTGCCGCCGGTGGGGATCATCAACGGCCACCCGAGCGAGGTGAGGAATCAAGGGGAGGCTGCACCAGATCGAGCGAGTGAACTAAGGAGGGAGAACGCGATCTCCGTCCATATCGCGTCCTCTTTATCCGACGACTACTTTTATCCGTGCGGTGTTGGCCATCATGTCCTGTGGGTCTTCTTGGACTTCGTCAAATTCGTTGACTTTACCAAGATAAGATTTTAAACCGCAGGGTTTGGAGATTTTCTTTTTTCCAGCCGCATTGCTACGCAACCCGCAAAGGCTCATTTTTAGTTAGGTCTTGGTTCTTGGGGGATTTTTTGGAAGTCAACGCCTGCTTTTGGATGTCTATGGATCACGAACTATGAAGTCAACTCAGTTTCCTTTAGGGAGAAACTTAAAACCATACTAATATGAGAATCTTTCCCACTACCACAATCCCAAGGTACTCATTTTGACTGGCGACTGCACTCTTTAAGAGAGCATCTCTCTGACTTGGGACACGGCAGGGTAGGACCCGCAAAGTCAACCCCACTGATTCTAGTCCAAAAATAATAATAATGATGATACAAAACAACAACAATGAGAAAAACAATTATAATAACCAAAACTGTGTCATTAGTTCTTCATCTGAGCCCTCCCTGCAATATAATCCAAATGTTTGGGAAACTATCGACTGATGTGGGGTCCAGGGATGATGCTCCATTGACGATCAGGCAAAGATCATGAAGCATATTCACAGAAAAGAGGACAGGATCTACTTTTAAGCATACTTAGACTCCAGAAAGGAAAGTCAAATGAGAGGGAGAGAGCTAGGGAAGAGAATTGTGAATATCCATTCCGGGTCTAATCTCATTATTTGAGGAATGCAGATATGACGAATTCACATAAATAGAAAACCATATACGGTCTGTGACTGATTCCAAGGAAAAAATGCGAATATAACCACAAGTAAAAAAAGGAAAAGAAAGAACCAATTTGAAAAAGCTCTGAAAAATATTAAAGAACACGAAAAGTCAACGGCACAAAAGACGAGAAAAAAGAAAGCAAAGAAAAAGTAAGTGTTACTCTCCCTTTACTCCCCTGCACACAGACTCAACGGTGCTCCAGAGGCGGAGATCGCTTCCAAGAGCTATCTACTACCAAATGGCTCATGACGACCATTTTTAGTCAAGGTTCCACAAATATCAAAAGCCATATGATTTTGACTTCAGTAGTCAAAGCAATGAAGCATAGAAAAAAAGATCACATCTGCAGACAATGAGATGGAAAACAGGGGAAATTCCATAAGTAGATACCCTGTCAACACTTACCCGATCCCCCCCAGGTTGAGGAAGCTGCCCTAATCGTCGATCTTCTTCAGCTTAGGCATGGCTACTGAGAGAGAAGCCCTCCTGGCCGGATATGGAATCCATCTGTTGAGCGAAGAACCCAGCTCGAAAGGTGATCTTCTGCCACAAACCTTCTCCGATTCATCGAACAGAATGGTGTAATTGCTGCTACTCACGTTCCTGGAGTAGCATCCATCTGTGCCTTCGTATCTGTAATCCTGCTGGGTGCTCCCCACGCCGCTGACGACTAGGTTCCCCTTGACTATCATGACGCCGTCGGCCTTCTGAGAATTTAGGAGGGCGCCGAAGGAGAACCCGAATCGCTCGCCGGTGAATCTCTTCTCATTGAACCCCAGAGAAAGGTTCGAGATCAGAGAGTAGGTCTCATTGGTCTGATCGGCGGTGCCGGAGTAAAGATGCAGAGGGAAGCTTCGGAAGATCTCATCGGAGAAGAGGACCGATCCGGGGCTCTTGACGTAGACGCCGGAGGTGGAATCTATGGTCTGGTTGATCACCTGCGTGCTGCCATTGTCTTTCATCTCCATGAAGTTCTTGTAGTCGAGCACCTGGAAGAAGTGGGTGGTGATCTTGCCGTGGGAGGAGATCACCCACCCGGTGGAGGAGATCCTCCTGTCGCCGGTGGTAGAGAAATTCCCGTCCAGGCCCTTGAAATCCGACAGAGCATAGAGCTTGAGCTCCGGTGACTCGTGCTTGATCAGTCCTCCGATGGTCTGCGAACTCTTGCTGTCCAGCCAGATATGGAGATTCCCGTCGATGAACCAGGAGCTGAGGGCGTTGGTGACGGCGAACCCTAATCTGTGGGGCTTCCCGTCCAGGAGCTTCCCAAGGAAAGGGGTGATCTCTATGTCGTACGACGGTAGGTCGAAGGAGCCGATGCCGGTGATCGGACGCCAGAGAAGGGGGTTGACGCCGCCGGTGTAGATCACAGGGAATGGCCACACCACGCCGGCGACGGCACCGTCGACGGTGACGACGACCTCCCTGAATGGCCCCTTCCCCGGCGTGCCGGTGAGATTGTTGGAGGAAATGTAGTCGTCGGGAAAATTGCCGTACCAGAACTCGTCGTCGGCGTGGAAGGAGACGAACACCTCGATCACCGCCCGGAAGGCATTCCGAGGGATCGTCACCTCCTTCGCCGGCGAATCGGCGGGGCTCTGAACCAGAAACCATTGACCATCTTCCAGGGGGAGATTCCGCGAGATCGGGAGGATCAGATCCGCCGGTGAGTCGAATCCATGATGCCGATGGGGGAGGTCTTTCCCTCCGTAGTAGAAATGGAGGCTGATGTTGGCGTGGTAGATCCCCGTGTAGGTCTGGTCGACGATGTTGCCGAGGAAGACGGCCAAGGTCTGGTTGTCGGAGAAGAAGAGGGAGGTGTAGCGAGTGACGTCCTTCTCCACCGTCCAGACGATGCCGGTGGCGCGCGGCTCGGCGGTGCAGCTTCGCAGGAGCTCCACGCCGCCGAGCCAGATCCCGAAGATCCGGTCGAACTGCCGGCCCCGGCAGGCGGCGCGCCACTCCAGAACCACCTTCGAGGGAGTTCCGCGGCGGCGGCAGTGGGAAGGAGGGGTGTAGGCGGTGGTGACCGGAGGCTTGCTGTAGGTGTAGGCGAAGTCGTGTTGCAGGAGGAGGACGGAGCAGGGCTTGTCGTTGGGGAGGGGGATGGGCCTCGTCACTTGGAAGTACTCCGTAGGGCCTGCCGGAGGAGGGGGCGGCGGAGATGTGGAATCCCGGCGGAGCAGCGCCACCGCATCCTCCTCTGACGTGGTGAGCCTCTCCCTCTTGATGGCGGCGCTGGATAAGCCAGGAACGACGAGGAGGAGGAGGAAGACGGAGAAGAGGAAGACGCAGCCCCCCATCGCCGGACGTTCCCTCCCTTCTCTCTCTCTTCTTTCTCTATTTCGTTAAAAAGAGTACATACACAATAAATAACTTAAATGCACAGAACTGTAATTTAGATATAGGAGAGAGGGGGTTTACAACGTAATGAGCTCCGTACGGCCCATTATCGTAGATGTTGGATCTGAGATTGAGCCCATTAATTAGAACAGACGTAGGCGGTATTGATCGCCCAACGCTCGCAGAGTCTCGCACGTCTCCCCTCTCTCTCTCTGTATCTCTGTTAGGACACACAGAGTACATACACAATAGCTAAAAAATAAATGTGAAAATTTTAATGTAAATATAGGGTAGGGGTTTTAGTATGTAATGAGCTCCATACGACCCATTATTGTGGAGTTGGGCCTGGATTGAGCCCATTAATTATAACAGACAAAAGCCTGCATTGAAAGGCCCAACGCTCTTAGAGGCTCGGACGTCACGTGAGGAGAAACGGGACCCGTGACCGAGCGCCGACACTGGGGCCCACCTTTAAATTCCTGCTAGATGGTGAGGACTGAACAAACCGACGAGGGCGGGAGGAAGACGACGACGAGAACTTGCAGGCTTTTCCAGCGGGGGGAAGTTCCGTCGCCGGCGTCTGCTGCGCGCAGGAAGCTGACGGATCTCACTCACTCTCTATCTCATCTCTTCTTCTTCTTCTTCCTTCGCGGCGATCTCCTTCACGGTGTTTGCAGAGATGGCGGAGCCGAGGGAGTTGGAGGCTGCGCTGAAGAACTCGATGGAGGACCGGGGGATCGGCGACGGCGGCGTTCTGATCTCCGCTGGTGGCTTCGTCTCGGCGCCTTCCTCTCCTCCGCCAGGCTCTTCCTCCTCCAACGGCGTCAGGAGCAGTGGTGCCGCGTCCGTCGGCGCCGAATCTGGAGCAGAGGATGGTGGCGACGGTGCCATCCTCTGCAAGTCGGATGTGAAGTCTGGTCCGATCGGGGAGAAGTCGCGAGCACGGAGCAAGGACGGCACCGGTTATGGTGATCCCCCTCTCGAGCCAGTCGGCCAACCTCTGGTTTGCATCGCTTCGTCGGCTTGCAGTACATCCGCTGCTGTGGCCACATCCGCCTCGTCTCTGAGGGAGATTTTATCGAAGTCCGAGAGGTCCGTCGAGGACTCGAATACGGATCTGAAGACGACGACGGCGGTATCGGAAGCTCCGGCGATGGATGAGCAGCGAGGCAGAGGAGGCGAGACAGGTGAAGATAAGGACGACGACGTCTTCTCGGACGCCCTGGACAGGCTTTCTCGAGCCGAATCCTGCTTCATGAACTGCAGCATAAGCGGGCTGAGCGGGGGAATCGACTCGCGGGAGTCGTCCCTTTCCTTCTCAAGGGATCCCCAGCTCCGAGAGTTCATGATGGACCGGTTTCTCCCGGCCGCCCAGGCACTGGTGTCAAGCTCGGCCCAAAGCTCCTCGAGGAAGACATGGACTCCAGCTCGTAAGCCATCGACGTGCGTTCTTCCAGGGGGAAGCCACCGCCGGCAGGTTGCTTCCCCTCCCAGCCAGCTCAGAAACTTTGCCGGAGGCCTCCACAGAGGGTACTCCAGCAGCGACGGCGACGGCGACCAGTGTGAGCACGCCGGCCAGGGGTTGGCCAAGGGATGCGGCCTCTTTCCTAGATTCTGCATGGGGAGCTCCTTCCGTCTCTTTAATGCCGTTCCGAGAGCGAAGCCGAGGGGAAGATCAACAGATATTGGATCCTCTAGCAACGCAGAATCCGAGGAGGAAAACGACGACGATGTCTTCAAGATATGTGGCGAGGACGGTGGCAGATACTGGGAAGTGACACCGCATCGGAGCACCAGACCACCGTCTGGTTCGTCTTCCAACTCTGTGCCGGTGCTGGAGACGCTCGCCTCC
The DNA here is from genome assembly GCA_902729315.2 of Spirodela intermedia. Classification (NCBI taxonomy): domain Eukaryota; kingdom Viridiplantae; phylum Streptophyta; class Magnoliopsida; order Alismatales; family Araceae; genus Spirodela; species Spirodela intermedia. The sequence continues at coordinate 1,866,348 of LR746269.1, read as the reverse complement.
ATTTTGAGCCGCCCAGAAAGTGAAAGCGAGGTGGATTTCGCAGAAAGTGAGAGCGCGGTTGCAGAGGAGAGCCGGAGAATCAGCAAACCCCTCGCCCTCGAAGCTCGCGAAAGACCAAAAGTAACCGACGCTGGCGAGCCTCTGCCTGGAGAAAAGGGAAAGCTCGACGACGACGACGACGACGCCACTCTGCAGGTTCTTCTTCCTCCTGCTCTCCCCAAATCCCCGACGGAGTCTTGGCTATGGCGCACCTTGCCCTCCCTCCCATCGAGGGGCCCAGCTCTGCATCCCCACCTAGGCGCTCAGATCCATCGCAGGAAGCAGGCCATCTGAAAACCATCATCTTCTCCATGATCACACGCAATGGGGTGTGGACCCGGAGAGTTGACCGTTCAGTTTCATCCTCCTCCGTCGCCTAATATCCTTCCATTTAGATGTATTTGAATCAAACCTCTCCGTATTATCAGGTGGGGTTGACTTCAGGTTATGACTTTCCATCTACCCGTAGCGAAAGGAACACCTTTCGTCCCTAAAAATTTCGTCGTTGACTTCCCACCTTACATTTTTTTCAATAAAATGCTTTTTATTTTAACGATTTTTAAAATATAATAAATAATGCTAATAGGAGAAAGCCCGTGATTTGAACACATATATTTTTTATTATCAAATACTTCGATTAACGTATATACGACATCTCCATTAGGTTGAAGCGTCCCTTTCATGATTGGCCCGCCGGAATTCCTCCTTTCCGTAAAAACCAAGAGGATAGCTTTCTCTCTCTACCCATCTCCTACCCCGTAGGCCGCTTCCCGTGCTCTCATTAGAGAAAGAAAGAAGAGAGAGAGAGAAGAGAAGAAGACAGAGGAGAGGAGAGAGAGAGAGAGGACGATTCGTCGGGCCGACAAAACAGTCGGGCCGGGCCGGGCCCGGGGCACTGTTGAGAGGCTGTTCATCCCACCGCCGCTTCGATCGCCGCGTTTTGGACCGGTCCGCCTGCCCTTTGACCGACGGCCGAGTCCGAGCTGGCGCCCGCGATTCGCTCGCAGAGAGGAGAAAGGAAGGACGGCATTCCGGTGCTCCCTCGGATCTTGGATCTAAAACTGCTCCAGCAATCCCACGCGGCCACGCTACCGTCCAAATTTGATTTGACGGCTAGGATCGTATCAGTCTCCGCAGTACGCGGCCTCGCCGGTTTGGCCTCCGTCTCTCTCTGAGGTCAGTCAAGCCTCGAGAGCGGTCACATTCAAAGTGCAGAGGGAGGATACATAATTTGACTGAAATACCCTTGATGTCCGACTCGGATACGAGGATCCTAAAATACAATATTACCCCCAAATATGGGTGGCTGCTTCTCCTTGTCGGTAGCCCAAACGAGGGTACGACCGTACTTGACGCAAATGACTTTCTCGTAATTTTGAGAGGTTAGAAGGGGTTTTCGGGGGAATTCGGGTCACGTGAAAAACTTGGATAGGATTTTACAAGGGAAAATTATATAATATTTTATTCGGTAAAAATGGGGAGGCGATATCATGGGGGCAAGGGGTGGAAATGGCGGAGAGGAGAGAGAGGAGGGGTGAGGGAGGGTGGTAAGGGAGGTTGGAAAGGAGGGGGAGGTGGCGTGCGCTGTGTTCCCTCATGGCCTCGCTGCCGGTGGGATCTCATCATCCACCGGAGCCGCAGCCGCAGCCGCAGCCGCAGCCGCTACAGCATCAGCAGCAGCCGCAGCAGCAGCAGCCATCCCACGAGGCGTTGGTGAAGATCGCGCATCGCCGGCCGGAGATGGGAGAGGAGAAGGTACCTTGACCCCGTTTACCCTGCGTATTGTCCCCGCAGTCAGTTGTTTTGGTTTCGCTAGTCTTGTGTTTTTGCTATTCGGTCGGTGTTTGCGAGATCTGCGGTTTTTAGGTTGTTGCGGAATAGATCCCTGCGGTTCTCGTACCGTTGAACGTTGTCATCCCGTCCTTCGCTACCGCCGTTGTGAATGATATTGCGGCATTGTTGGATCTCTTCTAGCTGATCGGGTTTCTGCCGGTAATTCTTGGGCATCATCCTGTACTATTTTTGAAGCTTATCGAAGCATATGTGGTCCACACACGCAGTCGTTTTGTATTTTTTTCTTAGACATATTATCGAATTTTCTATTTGTTGTTTTTATATGCCTAACGGGTTTTTATACGTCAATGATAGCCGGGAGTCTTTGTTCCTCTATCGGAGACTCCTGTTTCTCAATCCCCTTCCTTCTGGATCAATATTTCCATTATTTTTACGGTGTTTGGTTCATGTCTTTTAACTCGGATTTTCATTTGAAGAAGAGCGTTCTTTTTTATGGACTTCCTGGCACATTATTCACCGTTTCTTCATCGTATTCCTAGCGGCTATGAATTTGTGGCTGGTATTTTTGATCAGGTTACATTTGGATTTTCCTTAAATTTAATATATTTTCCTGTATTGGACCCCCCTTCTTGCCTTTATTTTGCTTTCCTGCGAATCTTTTCTGGTATACTAGCCTTCATTGATCGTACACAGTTGGTCCCGCTCTACAGTATTCTCACTGTGTTGTGCTCATCTCTACCCTCACGTATGGTGATCTGCAATCATTGACGCTTTTTTGGTAACTGGCTTACCTTGGCTTTTTTTGCTGCTTCTATTCCGTAGATTCTATTTTCAATGCTGTCATCATCATTATCATCTCTCTCTCTCTCTCTCTTGCTAATTTTACTAGGATTCTTTTATGAAAGTTGGTCGATTTCACTGGAATCTTGTATCTAAAAATGCTTTACTTTGTCTTGAATTTGTATTCGGATTGCTGTCGTTTTTCCTCATCTTGTATTTCTGATTGCTATTCGAATTAGATGCAAATGCTTGAACTTTATCGTTGAATACTTGTTGCAGGAAGCCACCGTTGTTGAGGGGAATGATCCAGTAACTGGCCACATTATATCAACCACCATAGGAGGAAAAAATGGTGAACCCAAAAGAGTAAGGACTGATATCAGAACAAATTTTTTGTGCTTGTTTTCTATCGACATCTTCAGTATGCTAATTGTAATGGGATATGGATGAATCTCTTTTCTTATTGATGTTGGCGTTGACCTTATTTTTTATTCAGCTTTTTGTACGAAAAACCTTTCCACCCAAAGCACGCTTTATGCTTAAGGGTTTTATATGGGGTATACCTATATTGAATTGTGTGCTACCTCTTAGCTTCTGATTTCACATAGGCAATCTGGATTTCAATGTTTTTGTTTCTCATTTATTTTTTCATGTGCAATCATGATTTCTTGCTTTCATTTCAAAAATTTAAGAACATTTTAAAATCACTATCTTTTCCTTCTGTGTACGACATGATAGCCTTGCTGGTCGTCCCATATTTTCTGTCATTAGATGATAAGATTTTTGAACAAATTTGCAACCTTCATTTTCCTATCCAGGAAAACAATAATTATTTTCTTCATCATGTACGTTCAGAATCCTGAAAGATATCAGAACCTTTAGGAAATCGCAATTGGGATCTTTTCTGTTGTGATTTATAGCATGACAATGTTGCACTTCTGCTTTACTTGCAGACTATCAGTTACATGGCTGAGCGAGTTGTCGGAACCGGGTCATTTGGCATTGTCTTTCAGGTTAATCTCGATTTTTTTTCACCTTTTGCTCAATTAGAATGCGTCACTTTCTACCAAGCTTATTTTGTCTGTATCATGCAGGCAAAATGCCTTGAGACTGGAGAAACAGTCGCCATCAAGAAAGTATTGCAGGACAGACGATACAAGAATCGTGAGCTGCAACTCATGCGATCAATGGATCATCCTAATGTGATATCTTTAAAACACTGTTTCTTCTCAACGACCAGTAGAGATGAGCTCTTTCTCAATTTGGTAATGGAATATGTTCCTGAAACTGTATATCGAGTATTGAAGCATTATAGTAACATCAACCAAAGGATGCCGCTTATTTATGTGAAACTCTACACTTACCAGGTATATAATGTTAGGGTCTCTTTGCCCTGTATTTGGTACAGTACTGTCTCGTGATCCTTTAATAACCAGGTTGATGTGTGTAGTGGGTGCATATTGTAGCCAGGCTCAAATCTGTAATATCTTCTCGTGCAGATTTTTAGGGGATTAGCTTATATGCACACCAATCAAGGTGTCTGTCACCGCGACGTGAAACCACAGAATCTCCTGGTATTTCTCTTAAAATGAATGTATTTCATGACGTTTATGAGAATAGCCTTTTTTTAATTTTTTATTTTACTGTTCTGTAGTGATGTTTTTGTTTTTTTTTCGTTTCGTGTGACTCCCTGTGCAGGTTGACCCTCTTACCCACCAAGTAAAGCTATGTGACTTTGGTAGTGCCAAAATTTTGGTACGTATTTTTGTTTATTTCTGATCATCTGGTAACTTTTTTGTAGTATTATTTGCATGAAAAAGTCTTTGGTTGATAGATGCTAACACAGTTCCTAATTATATTTCGCTTTGTTGTTGCTTTGAATCTGTTTTCATAATAGACAAGGAAAGAGAGTAAAAGTAAGAAATCAAAAACCGTAGATTGTGGCCAGTGAAAATGATTTAACCTGTTGGTCTGGTACATGCTAGGAGTTGTTGGTCCTAAATAGTAGCATTTTCTTGCTCTCGAATTTCCATGTAAATGCTGCTAGAATTAATTCCTCATGGCTTACTTGCACTTTTTTCTTAACCCTTGACTGGTTCATCAACGGACCAGTGATCTGCCATGGCCCACACGTCAATGGTCCTCATCCAAAATCTCTCACCACCAGAAGATTTTCCATACTAGGTATCAGATGTGTGATTGTTGTGGCAAGACCCAATATTGTTGTGCACTCTGGTGCCAACTCTCGTCTCCTTGAGTTACCAGTAGCATATGAAATGTGAAAAACTTTGTTTCGTGAAAGGATTTGCTCTTAATATCTCGGCATGCCATACTCACTGTCAATGTGGGTATAATACTCTCATTGAAGACCTTAACAACAATTTTCGAAGGGGAATCGTTGCGATTGGGCATTTTTACTATTTATGCAAAGATAACACATTTCGTTACCTTGCTCATATGTTCTTGCATGCGCATGTATTATATACATATACATATACATATACATATAAATGGGTGTATATGCATGTGTAGCTGGCTGAAAGTAGATCAGATTAGTATGGCTTCCGTTTTATATTTAGCTATTTATGTAATTATTCTTTATTCGATTTTTGTATGTCGGTTGCGTTACCTTCAATTATGTGTAATTAGGTTAAAGGTGAAGCGAATATATCATACATATGCTCTCGGTACTATCGCGCCCCGGAGCTTATATTCGGCGCAACGGAGTACACCACGTCGATCGATATATGGTCGGCGGGCTGTGTTCTCGCTGAGCTACTCCTTGGTCAGGTGAGAATCCCGCACCTTTTTTGTCTTTGCCCATTTGAACAGGAATCCAGCGCGACGCAGATTCTGACCTTCACTTCGCTTCTGACCATTCTGATGATATACGTAGCCATTGTTTCCTGGGGAAAGTGCCGTTGACCAGCTCGTTGAAATAATCAAGGTAACCATCATGCATCCCGCGCCTCACCTCCCCCGTGGAATCCGGCAAGTCTTTCCTTTACTCAGCTGTGAGTTCTCCCCGCAGGTCCTCGGTACCCCAACACGTGAAGAGATTCGATGCATGAATCCTAACTACACCGAGTTCAGGTTTCCGCAAATAAAAGCTCATCCATGGCACAAGGTACCTTTTTTTTTTTTCTTTTTTTTTTGTTTGAGCCTGTTGGGCCGGGGAGCTCTCGAGATCTTCACATCATTCTCTACCTCTACTTAGCTAAAAATGTATGGCGATTGTAATTCTATTGCGCCTCCGGTTGCTGCAGGTCTTCCATAAACGGATGCCGCCAGAAGCCATAGATCTCACGTCGAGGCTGCTGCAGTACTCTCCGAGCCTTCGTTGCACGGCGGTGAGTTTCCTCTTCTCTCGAGCTACTGTGAGCTGAGCAAGTCTGCCTTGGTGTGAGTCAACGCCCGGGATTCTTTAGCCTGAGAGGAATTATCATAATTACATTAATAGGTATAATTTGTGGATAATAGGTAAATGGTTTAAATCTATGTGGCTTTTTCTGGGGTGGATGAATTATTTGGTTTTTAATTATTTGTAAAAAAAATTAATGGTGGGGTTGGTGGTTTCTGGTGGTTTCTGGTGGTTTCTGGTGTGTTGTTGCAGCTGGAGGCGTGCGCCCACCCCTTCTTCGACGAGCTGAGAGAGCCGAATGCGAGGCTGCCAAATGGCCGTCCGCTGCCGCCGCTGTTCAACTTCAAGCAGGAAGTAAGTTGGGTGATCTTCTTGCATTGATGCTTGCCGGTTTTAGTTAGTTGCCTGTCGAGTTCGTGGATGTTTGGGATCGTGGTTATTTATCAACTTCAGGCCATAGAAACTGGTTCTTTAGATGCTTTCCGGTCAGTAGGGGAGAAAAAAATCTTCTTGGTCTGCTCTCTCTCTTTCATTTAAACCGGGACACTTTCTCTCTCTTCTGGGTCTTCTCTCTCTCTCTCTTTCATCTGTTGGGGACACCTATCTATCTCATCTCTCTTCAGGGTCTTCTCTCTCCCCTCTCTCCCTCTCACATCTGAATGGGCGCGCACTATCTCTATTCTGGGTTCTCAGCACACTTTCTCTCTCGTCTGGCTCTCTCTCTCTCTTTCATCTGAATGGGCGCGCCCGCCCATCTATCTCTCTTAAGGGTCTTCTCTCCTCCCTCTCTCTCTCTCACACACATCTGAATGGGCGCACCTATCTGTCTCTCTTCTGGGTTCCTCAGTACATTTCTCTCTCTTCTGTCTCTCTCTCTCTCTCTCTCATCGTCATTACACTCTTTTTGGACTAGTGCTATCTGTCACGGTCGGCACTGTTTTCTGGGTCCGCAGCGATTTTCGAGATCTTATCGATCATTTCGGAATAGAAGAATTTCTGTGTCGACCCTCTCTCTCTCTCTCTCTCTCTCTATCTCTCTATCTCTCTCTCTATCTTTCTCGGCATTCACCCTCTTCTGTTCTACAAATCTTGCAGCTGTCAGGTGCGTCGCCGGAGCTGGTCTCCAAGCTGATCCCCGAGCACGTGCGACGCCAATCCGGCGCCACTTTCTCTCACCTGGCCGGCACGTGAGACGCCCACAGACACCCCCGTTTTCTCTCTCTATCTCTCTCTTCCTCTCCAGTCGGGATTCTCGAGGAAGCCGCCACACAAGGCGCCCCCACAAGCTGCGTCTTTTGGGCTCACGGAAGCCCCCACTCCCCGAGTCCTTGGGGGCGCCCACTCCGGCGAACATACATCTCTCTACCCGTGTGTATATCTCTCTCTCTCTCTCTCTCTCTCTACGACGAATCGATTATGGGCGGGCGATGCCATGTGAATGGGGGAGGGGGAGAAGCGATGGCTGCCCTCGCGGGGGGTTCTTCCTCAAGTTATTCATTTAGCTTTTGGCAAAAGCTTCGTACAAATTTAGAGAGAGATAGAGAGGAATGCGTTTAGTAATTCTATTCAGATTGATGTAACCGTACACATATATACATACGTACATGCACACATACACACATACATACATACATACATACATACATGAGATTAAACAAGAAGACTGACGCATCCACACAAACTAGGCGACTAACTAATATGCAAAAGAGAAAGTCGCAATAAAGAATAAAAAGTCGGAAGAATGTTCTAAATTGTCGAATAAATTTCATATAACAAAGCCTTAATTTCTCCAAACGAAAAAGAAAGAAAAAGAAAAAAAAGGAGGGCACATTGGCATGAGCCGTGTCTTGCACTTCGTCTCTCCCGTTGAAAGGAGCTCTGCAGATTTTATCCATACCGTACACGCGTCTGAATCGCTGGTTGACCATCTGGTTGACCGTAAACTCGTCCCCTAACTGGAGAAATCCTATTTTGCTTCTTTTTTCTCCTTCTTCTTAAATGCACGAGCATGGATACCACCGCAGTGAGGACCACAGATTCTACAACATACAGGTGAGTACCCCTCAATGGAGGGTAACGGAGGTGGTGGCGCCGCCTCCGCCCGTCGGTGGAAGATGGTCACCCTAGAGAAGCGGGGACGAGTGTACCTCCTCACCCTCACCGGCGACGGCGAGCACCGCCTCAACCCCGCGCTCATCGGCGACCTCCACTCCGCCCTCTCCCAAATCCGCGCCGAGGCCTCCGCCACCGGCGGTGTCGGCGGCGCCGCCCTCGTCATCGCCGCCGAGGGGAGGTTCTTCTCCAACGGGTTTGACCTCAAATGGGCGAGTGAGCAGTCGCCCGATTCTCACCGCCGCTCCAGGCTCATGAGCTCCGCCTTCTTTCGCACGCTGGCGGCGCTGATCTCCCTGCCGATGCCCACCGTCGCCGCCGTCACTGGCCACGCCGCCGCCGCTGGGTTCTTCCTGGTTCTTGCCCACGACTACGCCTTGATGAGGGCCGATCGAGGGTTTCTCTACATGAGCGAGGTCGATCGGGGACTCCCCATCATCGACGCGGTCATGTCGCTGGCGCGGGCCAAGATGGCCCCCAGGGCCCGCAGGGAGGCCCTCCTCGGCGGCGCAAAGCTCACGGCGGCGGCGGCGGCGGAGAGGGGGATCGTGGACGGCGTGTGCGGGGGGGCCGCCGAGACCGTGGCGGCGGCGGTGCGGCTGGGGGAGGAGCTGGCGGGGCTGACCTGGGACGGCCCCTCGTACGCCGCCGCCAGGATCGCGGTGTTCCCGGAGTTCGCCAAGATCGTCGAGCTGGCGGCTGAGGAGGACCCCAAGTCAAAGCTCTGACGGAAGCACCTTTTAATGGCTTTCGAATTCATCATCCTTTCCATGTATGGTTTGAATCAGGTGAGAATTAGGGTTTAATGTATTCAAGAGTGAGTGAGAGATCCCACTGATTCGGATTTGCTCCATGAATCTAGGAAGTAACGAGAATTCCCTCGATCTCTCTAGATTATCTTTCTGAATCCCAAGATCCACGATCTGAATCAAATCTTTGAACACAGTAAGCATGGTGTTTCCACAATTGGAATCATCCTCATTTTACAGGGAAAGAGTGGGATCAAGATGCGTTGAACGATCTGTTCAGGAGCTCCACCAGTTCACCCTTCTTCAGCTTTGAGTAGCCTCTGATCCCTCTGGACCTTGCGAGCTCCTTCAGCTCAGAGAGCCTCAGTCCATCGATCTCCTGCGTTTCCTCTGCGAGCCCTTCATCGGTCAACTGGGCGGCGGTGGTGCTTCCCCTGGGTGGCGATGGTGCCGGTATCGGTGACCGCCTGACAAAATTTGACGGAGACCTCGACGGCTTGAAGTCGTCGGAGGATGGAGGGTCCTCCGATCTTTCGTTGCTTTTCAAGGTAGATTTATGTTTGGATAGTTCTTGATCCCCTGAATGGCTCGATTTTCTTCCTGCGGGGATGCCGAAGCTGGAATCAAAGTCAACGCACAAGGCCATCCGGAAACAGGAAAAAAAGTCTAGCCAATTCTCCCCCCCTCCCCTCCCCTCCCGTGAAAAGAACTTCGAGCGAAACCCAATGTGTTCATACGTGAAAAAGTCAAAATTCCACCAGAGATTCAGAGATCAGGTATAGAATTAGTCAGCGGATGACGTTGAATTCCAAAAAAAATAAATCAAAGCAGTACCCTTTCTTGATTCAATACATTTGTTGGGTCAACGTTTCTAAATTGAGCAATGGAACGGCCATATACTATAAGATGGAAGGGGAGAACTTTCTGTGGAAAAAAAATCGGCTGCTTTGTCCGGATAATATGCTAGAAATATGTTTATGATGAACATTTTTATCTACCATCGCTTCAACAGTGTTTAATGTATGTTTCCATTGGATGAGTAGACCATTTTGATGCGATTTACAGATGATAAACCCACACGGAGTAATTTCTCGATATACAAAGTAAAGCGTTAGTCTGATAACCACGAGAAGATGACCAAAAGAAAGTCAACAGGTGCTGCATACCTCTTGGCTGCTTCCTAACAGAACCCTGGCCTTGAGATTCTGGGACTGTTTTGGCTGGTTGACGTTTCTCTGTTTTTCTCTCTCTTCCTTTCTTTCTCCCGACGGGTTCTCCTTCGGAGACGGACAGCTGAATCCTTTTGAGCAGCTCGAGTATTTCTCCCTGTCTAGATGACCCAGAGGATTCTCCACCGGATTGCTGGGGTTCCTTCGATCCTTTTTCTCCCTCCGCTTGTTCATTTGGTGCAGGCTTCCTCTGGGAACCGCCCTTCCCGTTTCCTTCCTGTTTGATGCAACGCACTGGAAACTGGAGCGGCCTCCTCGGGAAAGAAGCAGTTAGAACCCTAACCGCAGCATCTGCCAAGTTCAATAAGCTGCATCAAAAAATGACTACTCAGCTTTTAATGAATCTAGCCCGACCACAACAGGTGTGTGGAGCAGAAAACTGGCCTGGCTTGCTGTGATCGTTAGATTTTCATGAGAACTTTTCCGCATGGGTGCTGAATCTTTCTCCGGATTAGTTTTGATCTATCAGGTTTACTCTGTTTATCAAGAAACTAATTCTACAAATCACAGAGGAGACAGTACATGGGAATCCATGAACTGAAGCACCATGTACCAGTCGGCTCCCCAAATCAAAGCTTCAAAAAGGGAAAATGGCATAAATTTTCGTCTGTTGATATCGCTCAAATATACAAATGCATATAGATTATTTGTATACGGAAAAATATTTAAAAAATTCTGATCTGGTACCCGTGGGATGCCCGATCCTGGAAATTAAATTATATTTTAGGAGTTTAAACTTCTTTGCTGTGTATACATCCTGCCTCTTTGTGGCATAAATTGGATCACAATATCGTCAAAATTGATGGTCCTGGGTCTGTGACTCGAAAGTTTTTGTATCATTGGCTTCCCCAAAACAATGCGGTTCTAAACTTAATGATGAACATCGGACCTGGATCCATGGTTAGGGTATCATACCTACTCTGCATCATATGAAGACTGCGAAGGTGCAGAAACTAGGTTAGGATTATATAGAAGCTGAATACTATAAATAAATCCGACAGATTCGAATCTAAATATTGCATGTCTATACTCGAAGTTTTTAAAAAATATCTCCAGTTAATCCTAAAAGCAAACTAGAAAACAGAATCGTAGAAAAAGAGGAACCGCCAGGTATGAATTGCAGAAATCTGGAAAAGTGTGCCTGAATCAAATTTTGATCCCATACTTCCAAGTTTCCACTATCATTAAGTAACTGATGAATCAGCATTCCTCAGGAAAAATCTAAGATAAAGTCGCATACCAAAGTAGGACCACAATCTCTCTGCCTACACGAGTCGACGTCATTTTCACTCAGCCCCAATCAATTCCCACACTCTCGAAATCTGGACAATGCAACGCACAAACTCCTAATCGCCGCAAATCGCCATTGGAGACGCTTCATACCTCCGCTTTCCTCCAAAGAGAGGGAGAGGGAGAGGGAGAGGGAGCCATCGACAACCTCCTCGTCGAAAATTATCCGACGTATCGCCAAAAATCTCGCGCCAGCATCCAGGCACATTCGAGTCGGTAATTATGCGAAGAAAACAGGTCCACCTCAGGAAGGTATTTGCGCCACGATTAACGCCCAAAGGAAATCAGTCCAAGAAGACGGTGATCACCATTATACGTGAGGCATGACCTACCAGGAGCGCGGGGGGAGGCCACGAGGAAGCCAGCAGCGGGCGGCCGGAGCTCCGAGAGAACGGCTTCCATCGGCGACGGAATAGATCTAGTGAGAGAGAGAGTGAGAAGGGGAGGGGGGGAGAGGGAGACCAGAAATTCGTTACTTAATTGTCCAAAATACCTCTACCGGTGATGATGAACTACATAAATATCAGGATTTGTTGACTCCAGTGGGCTCGCGATCTGGGCCGTGGACCTCGAGAAGACGTTCTATTAGTCAACCTCTCCCAGTCTCTGTACGCCGTTTGTAGATTTCCATTTTAATCGTTAGTAGTCTGGAGAAATGATAATACTAACCCAACATTTTTATTATTTCATTCTCATCCTTTCTCTGGCTCCCTGTCTGTCTCCATGTTGTTGAGAGGCAGTGCGAATTTACATTTCAACCCTCTATAATCCGAAAATATTTTATACTATCCCAATATTTTTCAGATCTCATATCATTTATCAACTCATCTCCTCTGTTTCTCTCTCTTCCCGCTGTATCCGGGTTGTTAGGTGCAGTGAGAATTTACATTTCAATCCTTTATAATCCGAAAATATTTTTTATTATCCCAATATTTTTCAGATTTATATCCATCTATCAAATCATCTTTCTCTCCCTGTCTGTCCCCATGTTGTTGAGACGTAGTGAGAATTTACATTTCAACCCTTTATAAGTGAAAATATTTATATTATCCCTATAGTTTTCAGATTTCATATCCATCTATCTAATCAGCTTCTCTCTCTCTCTTGGAAACACGCTTCTAAAAATAACCCACTCTGTGAATCTACCCGGATATTTATTTCTCAATAAATTACAGAATTAATCGCAGAAGCTCAAATAAACGAAAAATCAAACATTTCGTGAACCAAAAAATATGAAAATTCTGGGTTTTCTGTTCTCGATTGCAGAAAGTTCTTCATCCGGATGATCGCTCTGCAGAACCCGTGAAGAGCGCAAACGGAGCTTCTCTCTCTCTCTCTCTCTCTCTCATCTGACGGCACAGGCGACGGCGTGTGCCCAAACCTTGAGGTGCTCCCGGACGGCGTAGTCCTCTCCGACGGGCGGCTGACCAGTCACCGCCGTCAACCCGTACAGTCTCACCGTCCGATGGAGGCTGGAGACAATGGAGCCCGGCGACCCGCGGAGGGCGTAACCCGAGACGGTAATCCCACCGGAGCCCTCTCTTTCTTCCTCCCTACGGTGCTTCTTCAGCCAGCTCTTCCGCGTCGCCAATGGCGCCAGAGTCTGGTTCTCCGCCGCCGGCGTAGTAAGCCCACTGGAGCCCTCTCCTCCCTCCTCCTCCCAGCGGTGCTTCTTCAGCCCGCTCTTCCACGTCGCCAACGGCGACGGAGTCTGGTTCTCCGCCGCCGGAAGCACTCCCACCGCCGGCGGTTCTTCCTGCGGGGTGGGAGAGGAGGTGAGAGGGAGGGGGGAGAAGAGATTGGAGAAGAACCAGAGAGCCTCCAAGCTCTGTAACATCCTCTGGTCGTCGTCGGCGTCGTCCATGTAAGGGCGGCGGAGGACAGGGGAGGAGCGGACTACTACCACTGGCGGCGCATCAGTGCAAGGGCCATTTTAGAATCTTTGTCCTGGGTTCCCTTTTGCCAACGGTTATTTTGGAACGTGCCTCCAAGGTAGCTCACGTGACTCTCGGCGGTGGGAGGCGGCACGTGACTCCCTCCTACCTTCTTGGTATTTATTTCTCCAGACATTGCGGTTGCGTATATTTCCTTCTCTAAAATAAATAAAAATAACGATTTTCCATATTTATATTAATTATTATCCAGTCTAAGGAGTTTATATATTTTCTTCGCATGCTGAGAACTACTGAAAAATCGGAAACTATATACGTGGAAATGAATAAATAAACTCAGAGTTATAATTCTACCTTAAATTTATTAGTCGGATAATTCTTTAGATGCATTCACAATAATATATAACCGTACATAGTGTAATTATTAAAACTTATGAAAATCATTAGAAGCAGTGGGGGACTGGGCAAATGCCTACTCTGTTGGACGCACGAGAGAGAGAGAGAGAGGGAGAGAGAGAGAGAGAGAGAGATGCCTAGAACTCTCGTTGGGGACAACTACTTTCCATCCATCCACAAGCCTGAGTCAACTCCTGAAAGTCAAGTCTTCTGCCTGATGCAGCGGTCGTCGTCTTCATTCTCAGGAACTGGGGAGCAGCAGGTCCCTCCAGAAGAAAGCCGCCGGACCCTGAAGTCAAAGGGAGCAGCAGATCCACCAAGCACAAAGGCGGTTTTTTTTGTTGTTTTTACCATGAAATAATCTCTGCTCGAGAAGCAATCACAACCCAGAAGTCCAACATCAATCTACCCTAATCTAGGAACAAGTTCAGGGGTGGGGAGGGCATCAAGAGAGAGAGAGAGAGAGAGAGAGAGAGAGAGAAATTGAGTCCGAATTCAGGCCAAAAAAAGGATAAAATTCGAGACCGTCTGCCCTAATTAGAGCAGCAGCCGGGCCTCTTCATGGCGGAGACATCGTCCTTGATGTTGATCTTCTCCCCCTTGCCAGGCGCCGAGGCAGCGGCGGCAGCATCATCGCCCGTCTCCACCGCCTTCTTGCTCACGATACGGTAGATCTGGGTGAGCACCTCTGCAAAGGCTGATTCCACATTGGTGGCCTCCAGAGCGGAGGTCTCCATGAAGTAGAGCGACTCCTTCTCGGCGAATTCTCGGCCGTCGTCAGTGGGGATGGCGACCAGATGGCGCAGGTCCGACTTGTTGCCGATGAGCATTACGACAATGTTGGGGTCTGTGTGGTCTCTCAGCTCCTTCAGCCACCGCTCCACATTCTCGAAGGTCGTTCTCCGGGTCACGTCGTAGACCAGCAGCGCCCCCACGGCGCCCCGGTAGTACGCGCTGGTTATCGCCCTGTACCTGCACTCGGGAGACAACAGCAGGAGGAAGGAGGGATTTAGGGTTTCTCAGTCCCCTGTAAGCCATCGCCGATCGTTCGTGGTAATCCAGACAAATGGGTACCCATGATTTCTGATTTTCATTCCCAGACTTTGGTTCTAATTCATGAATAAATCATCAAAAACAATAATTCAGCAAACTCATCATGTGAAAAATAACTTTTCATCAGCTTCCCTGCTACAGAGAGTTTCACTTCCTGATCGATCTATTGAGCATACACACGATCGATTCACCAGCTTATGCCTACTAATATGGATTTTCTCAGTGAGGCTGGCGCCTGGTCAGGATGATTCCAAAGGTGATCCAGCAAGCCCATCACACAGGATGAAGAACAGTCTAAAATAATCCAAAAAATAAACAGTCTAAAATAATCAAAAAATAAACAGTCTAAAATAATCAAAAAATAAACTTGATTTCAGCGCTAGGAGAATTTGAAGGAAGGGGGGAGAGTATGGAGAAGACAGGCTAGGGATTCAGGAGAAGAGCTTTTCTTCAAAATTTCCCATCATTAATGCCATGAATTTATCCCTCCTAGGGACGAATGAACCAAGTCACTCTGATGTTTTGAAATCTCTATTCTGTGATTCGTTTCTACGCCAAGAAAATAAAATCAGATTTGGTTTTGATCGTAAGAACATCATTCAATAGAAGTGAAAACAAGGTTACGAAAAGAAGAATGAACAGAGGTAGAAACGGAAAGAACAGCTGAATGATTTTGATTTCCCCACCCCGACGAACACCTCTGAGGTAGAATCTGCGAGTATGGACTAAGCAGTGTGTCGCGGCACTTTCAATGGTAAGACAATTATGGATCCAGGGATGTCGTGACACGGCATGCAACAGATCGGCCACGGTGTTCAAGAAATCACCAATCTAGGGTTCTAACGCGGAGATCTAAGAGGGAATGATCGAGAATTGAGGCATGGGGATAGAGAAGCAAGCACGAAAGAGACAGCAAGACTCTGGATCTGAGGCAACAGAAATATGTCGGCAGATCAAGTCGGTCAAGATCCAAACAAGCTCGATGCCCTGGAAAACTCAACTCACCGATGCTATCCATCTCGCTCTGTGACAAGCAGTTGGACGAGGAAGAGGGGAAACAACAAATCACGAACAGAAACAGGGAAATGGGGACCTCGGGAACCGAGAACGAGGCATCCGCCGCCGCATATTTACCTCTCCTGGCCGGCCGTGTCCCAAATCTGGGCCTTAATGACCTTGCCGTCGACGTTGAGGCTGCGGGTGGCGAACTCCACCCCGATGGTGGACTTGGACTCGAGGTTGAACTCGTTCCTGGTGAATCTCGAGAGCAGGTTCGACTTCCCCACGCCGGAATCCCCGATCAGCACCACCTTGAACAAATAGTCGTAGTCGTCCTCCGCCCTGTACCCTGCCATATCTCCCCCTCCTCCTCCTCCTCCTCCTCCTCCTCCTCTCTACCCGACTCTGCCACCCTCACGGCAGAGCAAGAAGGGCCACAAGCAGCAAGCAGCTGTGGCGGCGGCGCTCGGAAGATCCGGCGGAGGAGAAGGAGAAGGAGAGCAGAAGAAGCGCCTTCCGAAGCAAGCGAGAAGAGCGGCGCAGATCAGGGGGCGGCAGGGGTCCTTGCGCCGTGCGATGGCCAGCGGGCGGCTGAGCTTCGCCTCCAGGGAATGATCTGACTGCGGCGGAGATCTGACGGCGAGCAGCTGCCGGTTCTTTCCTCTCCTGCTCCTGCGTACTGCTTTGCCGCTGGTTAATCGCTGAGGGAGGGAGACCGCCCATGGACTTTTCGGTCAATCTTCCTGGATTCCATCTTCCTGGGGAAATCAGTCAGAACGAAGAGGCGGTACGAAGCGGAGGGGTTTGCTTTGATTTTGCGTGCTAGTCGACAAATTCTGTGAGAGTCTTTCTCCTACGCGTTTCTGGTCTAGTGCATGTCAAAACGTAGGGGATGTGAACTGGGAAGCGTCTAGGATCAGAGACAGTTGGTCTGTCCGATCCGGGGAGAGAGTAAAAGCCCCTGAATTGGGAATAATTACCAAAATGTCCATTCATTGCTTGCCAGCGTGGAGCGCGCCGGAACCGGTTAGACGGAAAAGCAGGCCCGCGTGCTCAGGCGGCCGTGGAAGGCATGTGGAGTCTGGGGTTGCTCAGTTCCTCCTGTGGGCCCACAAAAAAAACAGGGGGTACTTGTTGCAAATTCGTCAGTAGCGAAGCTTAATATCGAAATGTGGACCCCACTTATTTTATTAAAATGGCTTAAAACTTTATTAAAAAAAATCCGTATATATAATATAAATTTTGAAAGCTACCTGGGTCCCACACTCGGGTCGCCACGTCAGCTCGTCGTGGACCATGAGGCGGGGCCTGCTAGTCTTTAAACTTAAGTCGGTGATCGGGGGATTCGGTCTGATGGGAAGATTATTAATTGAATCATGCCGCCGATGATGTGGAGAAGACCATTCGGGCTGATCCGATCTGATGATTTATTTTAGTAGTGTTTTTTAATGATGTGGACCGTCCGATTGAGGGCATCAGGATAAGCTAAATTCTGCCGGAGGATTAGTATTAAATTTGCAGTATATTTCATCCAAACGAATTTTTGAAAGAAATTGTCTACTGTGGGTCCCACTCGGACGGCCACGTCAGCTCGGTCGTGGATCCACAAAAGTTTGAAATCAGTAGCTGAACGAGGGATTCAATCTGACCCATTCGATCAGATCCGAGGTCTGGACCGTCCGATCTTAGGAACTGGATAAGCTAAAATCCGCCGGAGGATTAGAATCAGAAGTTGGCGGCTGCCATCTCTCGCCATGCGAAGGGGAAGTAGTGTCACCATGGCCGCTAGGAAGGTCTCGCCATTTCGACTGGCCGCCCTCCTCCGGGAGGAGAACGATCCCGCCGCCGCCCTCCGTCTCTTCCAGAGCCCCAACTCCGGCGACGCGCCGCCATCTCCGGCGAGGCCCTTCCGCTACAGCGCGCGATGCTACGATCTCGTCGTCACCAAGCTCGGGAGGGCGAGGATGTTCAGCGAGATGGAGCAGATCCTCGATCAGATGGGAAAGGAAACGAGGTTCTGCCCCAAGGAGGTTCTCTTCTGCAACGTCATCTCCTCCTACGGCCGGGCTCGCCTGGCGTACCCCGCCGTCCGTACCTTCCTCCGGATCCCCTCCTTCCGCTGCCAGAGGACCATCCGGTCCTTCAACTCCCTTCTTCACGCGCTTCTCCACTGCAGAGATTTCGCAGCTGTTGAGGAGTTTTGCAGAGACATGGAGAGCTACGCCGTGTCGCCGGATACGTGTACTTACAATATACTGATTAATGCTTACTGCTCCGTCAGGATGCCCGACCGCGCCTGGGATCTGTTCGTCGAAATGCGGATGAGAGGGATCCAACCCAGTGCCGTCACTTTTGGCACCTTGATCTCCTTCCTCTGCTCGAATTCGATGCTGAAGCGGGCATTCGAGCTAAAAGAGGAGATGATGAGACTGCACAATGTGACACCCAACGCATTCATCTACACTTCATTAATCAAAGGCCTTTGTGGGAACGATGAACTGGACTCTGCTCTCCGCATCAAAGAGGAGATGTCGGATGAGGGGGTTCGATTGGATGCGGCAGTATACTCTACTCTGATCAAGGCTCTGTTTGAGGCGGGGAGGAAGGGAGAGGTCGTCAGTCTTCTGGAGGAGATGAGAGCAAGCAAGCTGGAGCCCGACGCGGTCTGTTACAACGCCATTATCTCCGGATTCTGCGGCGAGAACGACTTCACCGCCGCCTTTGGTGTCCTCAGTGAGATGGCGAGGAGAGGGTGCAAGCCTGATGTGGTCAGTTATAATGTAATCCTGTCGCGGTTGTGTCGACAGGGAAGATATGAAG
This sequence comes from Spirodela intermedia, assembly GCA_902729315.2. Lineage (NCBI taxonomy): Eukaryota > Viridiplantae > Streptophyta > Magnoliopsida > Alismatales > Araceae > Spirodela > Spirodela intermedia. The sequence continues at coordinate 1,847,834 of LR746269.1, read as the reverse complement.
ATGCAAGGGAGCTGTTTGACGATATGCCGAGGAGAGGGTGCCTCCCCGACATTGTCTCTTATAGGATACTCTTTGATGGGCTATGTGAAAAGAGTCGGTGGAAGAAGGCGGTGGCTCTGCTCGAGGAGATGATGTTCAAAGGATATCGACCTCGTCCTGAGAGTCTGTCTAGGGTTGTCGATGGGCTGGGTGAAGCTGATGATGTTGATTCTCTGGTCTCTCTCGTAGCTGCTGCTGCCAGAGGAAATAGCACCGACTTGAGTATGTGGAATGCGTTGACTCAGAGAATTTGCAGAGAGTTTGACCAGGTGGAAGCATGTAGACTCGTGGATCATCTGAGAGTGTGAGATGGTGAGGAAGTCGACTCAGAATCCCCTTTTTTCTGACCTCAAAGGAAAAGGTATGTTAAATCTCAGATATAACTACAGAAATGAAAACCGTGCTATTGTTGAGAGACTTATCTATGTGAGAAGAGCGACTAATTTCTCGTAAGAGAGATCACAGTAATGTCCACAGAAATATCTGATCAAGTTCAAGCTGCTCCCCGTGGAGTTTGATCCGGTATATGGCAATAAAGATACGTGAGGATCATTAATTAGAAGTTAGACACTGTGATAACCTATGTGGCAATGTTCTTTGCTGAAAATGATAACCATTCTTGGAAACCCCTGTAAGAAGAATTGATCATGTGAAGACACTGGGATAACCATTCCTGTTCTAACCTTGATCATGTGAAGACACTGGGATAACCATTCCTGTTCTAACCTTGATCATGTGAAGCCTTGGGAATGAAATGGCGTTCTCAGAGAAGCCAGCTCAATTTATATTTTGTTTGTTGGCTATTATAACCAGAAAATCATAGCTAATTACCATCAGTTTTATTATGAGAACTTGACTGGATTGACATAATGATGAGTCTCAAGAACCCAAGAGCATTCTTGTTTCAATACATCCTGCAGGAGAGTCGTATCTGCTCTTCGTTCTGAAGCCTGGTCGTGGCTCAGACAAACTCCAACAAACAAAAAAACTACCAAGGGAAATAAAAGGAGGCACAGTTATTGTGCGGGAAATCATTGCCTCAAACGGGTAAGCAGTCTTTCGAAAATCTTCATTACAATCCTTACAATGGGAAAGGAGAGCAGATACAAGAAGTTGAGGACACAGGACGAAGAGGGGGAAGGTCTTCAACGCAGAGGGGATGATACTGAGGGCCTCTGTTTATTACAGCATTCAGTTTTCTCATCACTCTCAAGAATGCTGGACGGCAGAAAAATCGCAAGAGAAGAAAAAATCAATTAAAAATAATTAATGTGGTTAAGAAGATTACTCTGCAGGATGCAATCTACAGCCATCCACAACTGGTAATTTGAACCCCTCAGTTGACTATGGAGGGCTCGTGGCACATGAGAACCCTCTCTGGTTCCCTGGGCGTCTTCCGCCATATGGGTATCTGTACAATCCGGGAAGATCGGCTCAGTTTTTTATGCATCTTCAAGCTCTCTCCCATGGGGATGCCCACGTAGAACAAGGAATGTGGTGGATCATACAATTAGTCAACATGGTGCCCCGAAATGTTTTGGAAGGTATGATTCAGCTGCAACCTGCACATAATCAATATGTGTTTCAACATCACTGCCCACATGCTATTTCATCAAGATACAATTTTGGTTTTGAAAAAAGTTATTGGAAGTTGTAATCATTGTTATCGTAGATAAATTCACCAAATTTCGATTTAAGAATCAAAAGAGTAATCCTTACCGCTAATAGACAATTTCCTCTGTACTACATTTGACATCAGATCCCCTCTTCCTCAGAATCTATCTCATCAAAAATAATATATTTTGCAGCTCCGTTGGGGATGGAAGGAGCATCTTCTTCACTATCGTTTCCCAGGCCTTTCTGTTGCTTTTGGTACCTGGAAATCAGTAGCATTTCTCTTTCTTTTCAGCGTGCAAGTAATGATGAAATAACAATCCACAGACATTTTCTCGTTGAAACATCGGAGCATTCAAGCAGTTTCAGTAAGTTCGTTGGAGACAGCAGTAGATTCTGGTAAGTTCCCCACAACATGAGCATATCCAAATCATAAAACCGTAGTGTATATAATGAAAACCCATCTTTTGCTCCAGAAAGTTCCTCCTTTTGAATTGTAATTGGTTTTCTGAAGGCTAAGGCAGGAAATTATTTTTCCTAGAAAAAGGTAAAAAATTCACATGATATCACAGATGATCCGTATAGAACTATATGTACGCCGACATCATTTTTTTTTCTGGAAGATGTAGGAAAATCTGCATGATCTACACGAGAATAGACACCAAAAAACAATATTGAACACATGAATTTTCATATAAGCGAATAGAAAAATTGATAAGAGTGCGAATGCTAAAACATTTACTGTGATTGAATCATGTTGAACAGATGTAAATGGCTAATCATCATGCTGAACCCTGACTATGTAATATTTTACCAACAATAATGAGACTTAGAACATATTTTGACATGATCAGCAACAGTACAGAAAATATTTACTTGTAGATGTTGAATAATCCGACTCCAATCATGATGACCATCAGTCCAATCCCCTTCAGTAAGCTGAACTCATCGTGGAAGTAGAGCACTGCAACCTGCACAAAGAAAATGATCCATGGAAGTAAATCACTGTCTTTTGATTGCTTGGCCCTACATCATCGTAAGACAGGCTCATGGTTCAAAGTGCAGAGTTTAGAGCTTACCAAGATGGTGACAGCTTCCTTCACAACACCCGCTATCATCACCGTCACAGCGCTGGTTGCTGACACAAGTACATACTCTGTGAGCACCTGCATTCAACAAAGGAGCCCCGGACGTTGACTTTTACTGGTCCAAGTCAACGGGAGGGAAGATTTTCACACTCACCATGAAGAATGCCAGCATTCCGCCGATGAGCATCAGCAGGAGGCTTCGCATGGTGTGCCAGGTGTTGTTGAAGTATGCATTGCTGTGAAACTCCTTCCAGGGATCCATCACAAGAGAGAGCCCAGCAGTCACAATGGCCATCACTGGGGCAACGTAGCTCATTAAAGTGAGAGGGCTCTTTAGGCCTGAGGAAGGTCAAACCCACCATTCAATGGATGCCACGGAAGGAAAGGAAGAATTGTGGTGGGGCGTTGACCATTGAAGGTTTGAGCTCACCATATGCTTCTTTCTTCACCATATGCAAAAACAAGGTGACTGTCAGGTTTTCGGATCAGAGAGAAAAAAATGAGGAGGAGAAGAACGAAATTACTATCAGAATTGAGGCACCTGCAGAAGTATCTGAGTCATTGACCAGCGAAAGCCTGAGGTGACTGAAGCCAGCATGACCAGAACGAAGCCCCAGAACTCGAATTCTGTCTCCTTTGCGACTGTAATGGATTCAACAGAAAGAAGTCAACCAGTATGAACAGATAATCATATGACCACTCATTGCTGCGTACCTGTGAGAAGCACTCCGAGAGAGATGATTAAAATGATGCCCAGAAGCTTGATGCTTGGGCTCTCCAGCCTAGTGGAATGGAGCCAAATGTCACACACATCATGGATTTGATCTTCCAGAGAGAGAGAGAAAAATGGGAAGCACTCACCTGAATGCGAAAGCAAACACCAGGAGGAATATCGGAGAGGAAGATTTACACTGCAGAAAGAACCGATCAAAAGTCAGCGGTCCGGCCCCCCAAGAGCCTCGATCAAGAACATAAAGTCAACGTTTTTTCTTGTTTTGAACAGGGTCCGAGGAGTTGACCATCGTCGCGAAGGTGACGGAAATGAAGACCAGCGACACATTGCTCAGGTTGATATCGAGGGCCGTTCCCACAGCGGTGGGCACAACTGCAGAAGGAAGAGCATCGAAGGTGTTGACCACTGATGACGAACACTGAAGGTTGATGTCAACGGAATGCATTCTGAAGCAGAGGTACCTCTGATGAGATAGTCTCGCCATGACATCGTCGCCTTGCTCTCCTGCCGCCACACCACGATGTTGGATAGCACAGCTTGCAGGGAGAAGTGCACCGTGTTCATCAGCAATGGCGCCGGAAACTTGCCTAGATCGTCGCCTAACAGCGTCTTGTTGTACCTGCAGAGGTCATTCCATAAGGGGAAACTTGTTCGGACAAGACGACGACAGGGGACGGGGCAGGTCAACCAACTCACAGCGTCAGACAGGTGCTGAAGGTGTACCACACCAGAATGTAGAAGATCGTCTTGAGAACGGCGGCCTTGCCGAGCTCGCTGTCGGCTTCGAGCTTGGCTCTGGAATCGCTGTGGCTCATTCCGGCAGCTGCGCCGCCGCCATCGACGGCGAGGGCGAGGGCGGTGTACCCCTTCGGGTTGCCGCCTCCGATGCCGGTGATGGAGAAGGAGGCGTTCAGATGCATGCTCCTCTGCCTGACGGTGACCGGCGGCGCATCTTCTTCTTCCAACAGGGGGACCTCGCCGGAGCTGGCCGCCGGGGCCGAACGTGAAGACCGATCCGCCTCCTCTCCTCCCCCCGTCTCCGGCTCTCGGTAGCGGATCTCGGCCATCTTCCCAAGAGTCGCCGCCGGCGAAGAATGTCACCGGTTCCCAGAGGTGGACTTAATGTGGGCGGCGTCGCAGAATGCCCTCGTCGCTGGCCGCCGCCGCCGTGGGTCCGGTGCCGGCGGCGAGGTCAGGAGGAAGGAAAGAAGGAAGGAGGAGGGAGGTAGGTCGCCGTCGGGGGCTGGTGGCGCGTCGCTGTTCGCCGCCGGCGGTCGCCGGCGTGAGAGGCCAATGGATCGAAGAGGAAATGGCGGTGGCGCCGTAGGTGGGGAGATTGGCCTTAAGTAGGCGTGAGGGATGGTTGGTTGTCAGGATATGGGAGCCCCCTGGGTTGACCGTATACGCCGAGTCAGCGGCTCGAATAAATCGCCTGGCACGCCCACCCCTCTATGTGAAATCCCCAAACTAACCCCGACAAACTATTTTCCATACTATCTTTGCCTCGTTGGCGTAGTCTGAGGGTGACCGGGCCCAGTTGACAGCTTTGTGCTTGACTATTGACTTCTGGCGGGGCCCATACGATGGGTGTGGTGTTCCTGCAGTGCTTTACATGTTTAAACTGGTCCTGCGGGGCGTCCACGCGGGAAACTCTGATGTCTCTCGGATGGACAAAAAGCAGATGGCGCCTCCTTGCGGCTTGGCGTAGGGAAGAAGATGGAGACGGAGAGGTCGATCCCTCGGAGGCTGTGAGCTATGTAGTAGTCTTTCCTGCTTGCACCCTCCTCCCGCGTTTCTCTTTTGAGCTTCGCCGATCGAAGTCTTGCGGTGGTGGCCGGAGAGATGGGGGCAGAGGGAGCCCTAGACGTCCAGGGGAAGATCCAGGCTCTGGTCGCCGATAAGCTCCAAGTGGTGAGTTTCTCCTCTGAATTTTTGGTGCTCTCCCCCAGGTTGTTTGTGGCTCGTTAACGCTTAAATGGAGCTCTGGATGGCGGTGCCGGCTTCATACGAGCTGGGTTGGTGTGAGGAGCTTGTTTTAGTTTCGTTAATGGACGTAGTTTCCGTGCGGTGCACGAGTTTTCACCATCAATAATGTACATATTTGAAGTCCATTTTAGATCAGCCATTGCTGGGAGCTGGGATTAGCGTCAGAGGTGCGCTTCTCTGTCGGATGGGTACTTTACCCCTACGAGAGCCGTTCAATTTCGAACGGACTTTGTTCACTTCGAAAATGTGGCTCTCCGATTAATATCGCTTTGCTGATTTTCCATGGGGGTGAGAGTTCGCATATGAAGAGAAGACATTGGCTGGCTTGGGAGCTGTTCTGTTTGACAACCCGTAAGGGGAGTCCCTAGTTTTACCTTGCCCTTCATTTTCCTAGAGGCCCTTCCTCAAAGGATCATCTTGTTTTTCAAGTTCGAAGAAATAATCGCTTAATTTCTACTGTATAAACTTGTCTGTTTGTGGCTGTGCGGCTTCTACGTAGTGATGATCAGCAGGTTTCATCACACTGAACAGGTAGCTTTGTCTTCATGTTCATAATATTGAATGTCTGATAACTGGTATACACAGTCCTCAATGAAGTTCGTTTCAAGCTAGTATTTTCGATATGCATGGCTTTTGTGGAACTTCAGTTTTGTCTCATGCGAAATACTTGGTGGTGCTGACTGTCCGGGGCGATCAGTGATATCTACGTGCCTGAAGTTCTTAGTATTGATATCTCCCACCATCTTGTTCTTCCTTGGATTGTGTGCTTCGAGATGGCTCCAGGAGAATAGTTCTTTCATTGGGTTTTCTATTAAAATTGTTCAAATGTTTACCACTGTTATCTTTCTATGTATGTTGGAATAAACCAAAGGCCGTTATTAGGTTCTTATCTTCACGGGTTCCGGCGATTTTTTATTATATTGGTGTTACACTTGTGCTTCTTCTGTACAACCGAAGGCAAAGTACTTTGGATTGAGAAGTCGAAGTATTTCTTATCCATACTCTTTCCTGGTTTCAAGGAGCGGGTAGGATTTGAGATATATGTTTTTTAATGCTGAATTTTTTTAACTTTGACTCAACTTTTCAGGTTTCCTATAAGTGGCTCAGTCGAAACTTTTCAGTGTCATCAAACGATGCCAAGAGGTAGTAAACTTCTCAATTAGTGAAAAATAGACCATGCCTGCTGAAATAAAGGTCCATTTATTGATCACATTTCTTCTTATCGTTCCAGGCTACTTCAGGAGTTTGTTACCAATCATGGAAAGGGTCTTGAAGTGATTTATGCATTGTCCGGTTGGTTAAAGGAGAATCCTGATGTTTACAATATAAGGCTTGTTTCTGGCTGTAAACTTGCAGGTCTGTGTGATACATAGACGATTAGTCTTTATTAATCATTAAATTTTTTTGCGTTCTTTTCATGCTATTGAACTATACTAGATACCTGTATTTTGTTTTCATTAAGTTCCTTGGATACCTTATGGAAAGTAACTAATGGTGGCACGAACGGTACAGCAACCTCTGTTTGAACTTCTTTTAGATTACGATCCTTTTAATGGTTAACAATATTTCACCATAAGCCATATGGAGATCCATCTGTGCAGATTCTTTTGGCATTCAAGGCCAATGATTTTACGCTACGTGCAGCATATAATGCAAAGTGAAAAGATATCAGGTGCCTTCCTAGTAGGGTCCATGGCGTTCCACATTACATCCACCATGTTGGATTACATTTTTCACTTGTTTCTGCGTTACACTTTGGATCAGCACTTGCGCTCAATGGCAGTGTCAAGGTTCTCCTCAAGTGGAGAAACTTTAAATCGTTTCACAGACGAACAAGACTTGACTACCATATTTAGTTGCCTAAAATATATACTTTTTTCAATATCGAAAGTAGATAATTTCGTTATTTGATGGATTGGACTTCTTTTTCTGTTCTTTTTTTCAACACAGGTTGCCAAACACTGCCTTGTTTATTGGTCTATCCATGCCAATTCAAAAACAATTACTAGATAATTTGTATTATATATTCAAGACATCGCATTCAATTATTTTATTCAGTACATCTCTCCTTGTGATTGCTTCAATTGAAGAAAAAGAAGATCCTCATGTATGAGATAATCTTTGTCATCCTGTGATATAGTTAACAGGCACAATGTTTGTCAAATCATTAGAGGATGATTTTAGCATCATCCTGTGATTAACAGGCACAATGTTTGCCAATTTGACATTCTACTCTAGTATGAGATTTGAAATATATTACTTAAATAAAAAATATTTATTGGAGAAATGTTAGAGGGATGGCTAAAATCCTCATGTTCTTGTTTGTCCAACGTGCCATCATTTTTTCATATTGGGCTTGGCTAGAGGGATGGACTTTGTTGAGTTGTGTGAATATGTATCTTGTGCTGATTTTGTCCAGTTCATTGTTTTCGTTCTCTGATTGATGCAGAAGCTAAACAGGATCTTAGAGGGAAATGCTCAGTCCATGTTTACAGTGTTCAGGCTAGCATTCCTAAAGACCCTGCAGCTATCTGGAACACTGAATTCGTACAGGCAGAAGAACTTTTTGATCAGCCCTTAACTGTGGACAACTGTTTACGTGACAACAGGTATGCTGTGATATCCTCTTGGAAGGGGTTGCTTTTCTGGACGTTCCTAAGCTTCTAACATTTAATGGACACATTCTTCGCCTAAGTGAATCCCATGCTCGGATGCAGTGAACAGAAGAATTTTACAGTGCTTAGTTTCTGTTATGCTCCATTTACGTTGATGTGCGGCTCAATTTTTTTCCAGGTTTTGTGGAGTTTCGAACTCTTTTGTGCAGCGTAATGTCAACGGGAAGTCCATTGCTATGGAACCACCAGCGACCGAAATTAGTGCTGGAGCTGTGCCACCTAAAACTACTGCATCTTCCCCTCCCTTTGAAGCACATCAACATGGTCTATCAAAGCAACCAGACCCAATGTCTGGCATTCTGTCTCCAACCGCTGCTGTTGCTATGGAAGGCAACGATGATACTGTTAGTCCAAAAGTTCGTGCTGTGCCGGACAACCCCCCTTTGGGTAAAGTAAAAGATGATGCGTCCTTTTTTAATAAGAAGAAAGTTGCAAACGAGAAAACCAGCCATGGAGGTAATGGACGATCATTGGCCAATTTGTGGGGTCGTGCTTCTGCCAAATCAAAGCCCGAGATCCCCAAGGTTGATGCCACCAATGATATTTCAAGGGTTTCTGGTATACATCTTGGCTATCCCTTGTCTTCACTTCGTTTTTAGCAAGTTGCCTGTTGAATGCTTAAGTTGTGATTATTCCATAGATGGCATATATTGTGTGATGATGTTTAACTACTAATAGACAGGAGCAAAGTTGCAATTTTTATCATTTCCCGAAAACATTGCCTTGTTATGCATCACTTTTATGGTTGATGCAATGCAGCAGCCACTTCGGATGCCCAGATTTCTGCTCAAGAAGCACTGGAGCCTATCAGCAGTGACGACGAGTGGCAGAAGGCTAGCCAAAAGGAGTCGGGTGGTTCTATCGGCAGGAAAAGGAGGGTTGTTCTTGATTTCTCTGATGAAGAAGATGAAGCAAACGTTGTGAATCTGGCCCTGCCAGAACCTTCAAGCTGCCAGTCTGAGCTTTGCCCAAAAAAGAACACCGACCTGGAAGGTATGGGCTTTGACGGCCAGGCAGCAGAAAAGACAAGAATTCGGGAAGAAAAGGCTTCTGTTGGCGTTTCTGGATTGTCCTCAGAAGCTGAAGTTGGAAGATCCAGGAAGGTTGACATTGATGAGGCTCAAGATCTTGGTCCTGAAAAATCTTCAGACAGGAACAGGGAAGAGCAAGCAACTGATTATGTTTCTACTTCACCAAAAAGGGCGAAGGTCTTGAAGACGAGAATAGATGAACGTGGAAGAGAAGGTAAAGAAAAATAAATGTCTGGACTGAATGGCCTAATAGGGAAATAACCATTTAATTTCACAAATATCTTCACTTTTCTCGACTTATTTGGCATATAATGATAGATTACTTTAGCGTATGATTTTCTTTTTTTGCATCTTTTCTTCGTAGTTTACATGACAAGACATTCCAGTTATTTAGAAACATTTACTGAACTTCGATGTCCTACGATCCGAGTGTTTTGATCTTCAGACTCCATGAAGCATATAACGATTCAATAGTTTTGATAGCATCACCGCGTGAATTTGATTCTCTTCTAGCAAAGGAGATCTCGTCTCTCACTACCATATATGGAATCGTGTGTAAATGAGAATGTGATGAGAGTTTCCATTGATTTCAGTGACCGAGGTTGTTTGGGAGGAAGACGCTGCTGAAAAGGGGAAGGCTGCCACCACCACTGCAGCTGACAACACTTCTAGAGACAGGTATCTATGAATGGAGAAACTCTGGGAGTGATGCTCTTCTTCTTCGTATAAATCTTCCGTCATCTGTCGTTGACTTTTTTCACACTCCAAACCTCAGTAGTTGACTTTGGAGAGTGTAGATACATGCAATACATCTGTCGCTAATCTGATCTCATTTATGAACATCTCACTTCACTACTGTGAGTATAGAGAGTTGAAGTGGAGAATTCCAACTCCTTTTTTCCCAAGTAAGCATCTTTTGAGCTTGTTTACCCGGCTGGCGTTGACTTCAGGCCACCCTCAGCTGCCAAGTCATCGCCGCCTGCGCCACGACATGCCCCATCTGTACCTGCAGCCAAGGCTGGAGGTGGAAGAACAACGAAGGCAGGCGGGGCCAAGGACAATAAGCAACCCAACATCCTCTCGTTCTTCAAGAAGGCCTGAGGAGGGAGAAAGGGGGGGGGGGGGTTTGCCCAGGACAGAGCTCACCAGAACCGGTAAGCTCCATGCGTCCATATCTGGATTATTTCTCAGATTACTTGCGACTATATCCCATAATAAGCAAAAAACGTAGTTTGACTTTTAACACCGAATCTTGACTATATCCCGTAATAGGTCAACATTTTCATGGGCATAGAAGGGTTATACTCCCACGATTGTATGCTTTCATTTCATTCACTCACGCCCGTCCTGCGATCATGCTGCCTCCCTGAGCTCTGGAGTTCTAGATGATATGTTTCCTCTGTGAGTTTCTGTGCTGTGAGAGGAAGAACTCCATGAGACTTCTGAATGATGATGATATGTTTTCTCTTTGATTTGTGGGAAGTTAATGAAAGCTTGATTCCAAGTTTCTATGTGATGCTGTTTGGGCTCGGGCCCGGAAATTGTTCTTGAAGCCCGGCCCGGAAACATCATCTCAGTCAACGCTTCCCCTCCATAAGTGACAGGGCGTATTTCCAATGGTAATGAGCCGTGTTCCTTCTCTTGCAGATGTTTGACTCACGCTTCCGGAAAACAAGAGGCAAAGGGTTGTGGTGCCGAATCGAAGGCGTTGACCAATAATCATTTTGCTCCGAAGAGGGACTTGAAGAAGTCTTCTTTGCTGACCCTCCCCCCGAGTCGAAGATCTCTCCAAAAAGTTAATCGACAGCACTCAGGGATAGAAAAGGTCGACCGAAGGATGATGCGTTGACTTTGTTCGGCCTTCCTCAACTTTGTCTCATCTGGAACTTGACACTACGGGAACCCAGAGGAATTGCTTTCCGTTGACTTTGTGGGAGACCGAGAGCAGATTCCTCCGCACCCAGGCGTTGACCTATAGTTTTTTTCTGTTTGAGGAAGTGATTGTTGGAATGGATCCGACTCTGGGGGGCGATGACCCCCGTAAGCTGTAGTCGGAATACGGATTAAGCCAATTTCTTGTTGGAAAAAAGCTTTTCGTCGCCCTTCCTTCGTCCGTTGACCCTTCAAAATGGTCAGAAGATCAGCCGACAATTTATTAAGCACGTGGGTTCGGCAATCGAAAAAGCTTAGAGCTCGCGAGAGTAATCGAAGAAACTGTCCGTTCCGGAGCTCGGTTGGCACCGTATGTTGACCTGGTCAACTTTGAAGTTTATGCGTAAATATAATATTTTTGTGGTACATTTGTCAAATATGGAAACCTTGGGTATACTTGTATAAAGCGGTGACTCCTTGTCCCCACTGTATCGATGGATGGCTATATATATATACACAAGAACCATTGGCCGTAGCTTCTCTCTCTCTCTCTCTAGGTTGCCTGGTTTTGAGGAGGTGGAAATGCATGGCCTGGGAAATGGGGGTTTGCCATGGAAGCTCCCGGCTTGGGGCCGCCCCTCGCCTCGGTGGCGTTGCAAGCGCTCCGATGCCGTCGACGGCGGAGGCGGCGGAGGGAAGAGTCCCGCGCCATTCCCGTTCAAGCAGGCAGCCACCGCGGCTTCCCTTGTGCTCGCCGGCGACACCATCGCTCAGGTGAGCAGCCGGGTGAAGGCCCTCCGCGCTGCATCCGATGGATCGGACGTCCCCAGCTCCAAGGTTGTCCCTGAAACCCTGATTCCGCTCTCTGTATTTCTCATTTTGCTTACTGAGCGTGTATTTCCTTCCTCTCATTGTAGATTGTCTCGTCCGCTGTCTGGTCGAATCACGACTGGCTCCGTGCGCTCCGCATGGCCTCCTATGGGTTCTTGCTCTACGGGCCCGGCTCGTACGCCTGGTACCAGCTCTTGGATCGATCTTTGCCCGGGCAGACTTTCGTGAACTTGTCGGCGAAGGTGCCCTTTCTTTCGAAATCCTTGCACTCATTTTCCTCTCATCACGTGCTTCAGCTGACATGAATCTACATTCGCCTGGTCGCAGGTTGTATTGAACCAGATTGTCCTTGGTCCATGTGTGATTGCTGTGGTCTTTGCTTGGAATAATCTGTGGCAGGGGCAGCTGTCTCAGCTCCCAAAGAAGTATCAGAAGGATGCCCTTCCCACACTCTTCTATGGTGAGTTGACCCACCTGTCGTCCTTATGGTGTTGTGTTGTTAATCTAGTAATCTCAGCTCTTGTGTTCTTAAACTTGAAGACTCTCGCTGCAGGTTTCAGGTTTTGGATTCCTGTGAGCGTCCTCAATTTTTCGTACGTCTTCTCCCGTACTTTGTCATTCCATTATTTTTCCCCATCTTTGTTGGAGGCTACCATTCCATTGTTTGCCGATTCTTTGCTCTATATTACAATAAGCTTCAACAACTTAGCAGTTATTTTTGTGCAAAAAAAAAACGTGATAAAATCTCGAAGTGACAATTATCTTATTGTATGTGGTCGCGTGTAGATATCTGGTTGCAGGGCAACATTTGGAAAGTTAGACTCTGGTTCCTTTCTCCTGATTTATTTCTTGAAAATAGGAAGAAATTCTGGGAAAAAAAGTTGCCCAAAATTCCTAATTGGCCTCAAATGCAATTTTTGAGATCCACAATTCGCTGGGTTTTTCTGTTCTTCGGAAATGTTCAGCAGATGTGTTTATCTGAGAAAATAAAAATAAAAATAGGTAAAACCGTTGTGGGCAGCCTGATAAAATTTTCTAGTTGTTTAAATCAGTAGAATGATATTGATTAGACTACATAGGCCTTATGCGACTCGCAATAATTTTTCATTTCTAGTTTATTCATACGATCTAAATGCGGACCTTCTCCATATGGCGTAGCCTTTTCTTGTTCCAAGACCACACATCCTGGTTGAGAACTCTCCTGAACAGCAGGTCAGTGATTCGGTCAAAACGACTGCTGGCACAAATGAGATTCGTGGGTGTAATTACTAACTTGTTTAAAGTCGATGGAATGTCAACGCTTGAAATACTTGGACCCGTGGGAGTAGATTCTAGCACTGGGTTGCCATTGGTTCAACCAAAATTTACTCGCTACAGATGTCGTTGGATCTGCTCGTCTGCCTTGCGCAGTAGCTTCTGTTGCTTCTTAGAGCATCCTTATATGGTATCCCTGACCGCAGTCCACCGGTCACAGTTGAGTCGGATCATGAAGACGAGGAGCGATACAAATTCTATAACACAAGTTTCACTGGCTCACCTCATTTATGCACAATAGTTTCATGTCTTCTATCCAAAATTCTGTCATTTATCGTTCAATCATGTAAATTTTGGCTGAGTATTTTCTCCCACTGTTCTATGATTTCTACAGTTCAACATATCTCTTCAGTTCTCCTGTTCTTATCTGCTTTAACAAGAGATAACAAGTGGAGAGGCCTGCTCCGCGACCATGACAAGATGTTGCTTATTCAGAGGATAAGTGTGTTTGACAAGCTTATCTTATATAATAAACAGGTTGACGAAATCAATCTTGTCACGTGATTAAATTAATTAATCAGTTTGCCTAGCCCAAGCTCAGGCATCTTTCACGAGTTCTGGACTAAGAGGAATCCCATAAGATGGATTTCGGGCCGGGCCAGGAACTTAAGAAAACTAGGCCCAAGTTAGAGGGACCCGGTGTTGCTAATTACCCATCCCTTCAGCTGGGCGTTGCCTCGTATGAAAAACATCAGCGACTGTTTTGGGATAATATCTTATCAAGAGGTTTCACGAAAATCTTGGATTGTTATCTGGCTTTTGATTAGTCTTAAGCTCATAACGATATTTCTGATTGGTCAGAACCCTCCCTCTGGATCCAGGAAATCAAGATGATATCCTAATTTAACTCAGGAGGTATCCACATACCGCAGCATAAACTGGCAACCAAGTGGAAAATTTCGGCATAGGGCGTTGACATTTCATTGTTTTCATTGTCACAGAGGCATGGAGGGCCTTATGGGTCATGAACCAGAATGTTGTTTACAAATAGAACGATGCTCCTGCTAGGAGTGATCTAATATTTCTAATGTCTTATGACTAACATCGTCCTAATTAGAAATATTTGTGTTCGTGGGGATATTTCTGATGGTATTCTGGATAAATCTTATCTCAGTAGTTTCTCAGCCGGTAGAGTATCTACTATATACAAGGCTAGATCTGACTACATCCAATTATAGTTATTATCTTTAATAATGTGCACAAAAACATCACCTTGCTGCCACAACCATCCTGGCTTAATGTTTATGGCCACGGCTATTAATGATCGTTGTGGATTATGATGCTGTGATTGTGGTTTGGCTCCAAAAAGCCTACGATTTTAATCATATGGCTGTATTGTTTCCTAGTTTGTAGGAGTAACTGTCAGGTGCATCTCACTATTTTCATTTAAATGATCGTTTTTTTTCCAATATTTTCTGCTTCTCCATGAAATGGGTGTGTTCTTGGCCCATGGGGCGTGGGCGTGGAGTACTTGCTCAGGAGCTATATTTTTTGCACCAATTTTCTTTAAACGTATAGTCAATCTGGCAGGAGCTGTAGTTTGTCGAGTCATGAAGGTCAACATTCGCAGGATTTGAATTTCACTTTTATAGGCGACTTTCTAAGAGTGGTTTTAGTATCATATTCACTACTAATGAATAAGTTGATAAATGAATAGACAGTGTAATGTTATGAGAATGGAGTCCGAGTCTATTGCATTAGCAGGGAGGCATCCTGGCTAGAGAGAAAGATAATGTGGATCTAATGGGCCCATACTCTGAACGAGTCTCCGACACATTAACATGAGACAGTGGGATTTGTATTGGTAGTCTAGCACCTCAACGTCCAGAATATTTGTGCTCGGTGGATTCTTGGCCGACCATTTGCCAGTATGCGACACAATTTCAGAAGAAAATCTCCCATACCTTGAGTTGACATTGTGTTTGACCAAGGTGCCATCATGATTCTGAATCAGCACCATAGTCAACCATGAAAACCTCATCATCCCGCTCTTAGCATGATCATGGGGGCATGCTTACAATTTATCCTCAATTGCGTCTTTGAATTTACTTTCCACAGCCGCAATCTCTTGGCATCATCCATGCTCAGATTTTAAATCTCTTTTTTCTTTCATTAATTCTTCATATTTTAATATTATATATATTTTTCCTTTTAATTTCTTAGGTGGGTACCTACAAATCTTCTTAATCATGCCAATATTTTGAGCTCTGTCATGCTTCTTATCATGTTTTCGCATGTTATACAACAGTTAATTGGTATTCACGTTGTTTTATGGAGAATTCCCTGTAAAATTTTTGCTCATTGGGCCTCTGCCGGGCTTTTCGCTGGGCCCGGTGTGATCTGGGTCTGATGCTTTTCCGTTGATTACCCTCTGTTCTTCTGTGACTAAATCATCTCAAAGTCAGACATTATTGTTCCTGCTATGAAGATTTTTGATATTCTTGGCAAGTATGCTTATATGCTAAGCTGTGAAATTTCAGGGTGATCCCTCTTCAGACTCGAGTGGCATTTATGTCCACTTGCTCTATATTCTGGAACTTTTACCTCTCATCGACGCTGAGCAAATGATCTTAGTGTGTGTGTGTGTGTGAGAGAGAGAGAGAGAGAGAGAGAGAACCTGTGGCTCTGGCAGGAAGCTCTAGGGGTACCCACCGCACTCTCCCTCTTGTATTTTATTTCCATAAAAAGGAAATATAATCCATCTGTCAGCTCACCAGGTGATGGCGGCCGTTGACTAAGAGGAGGCGTTGGCGGCGGTGGCAGCTCTTTGATAGGCTAAAACCCCCAGGTCCCCTGCATCATCCTTCCACACTTGTCATTTGGAGAAGTTGGTGCTGCCACCAACCGGGTTCTTGTTAAATTACGATTTTTTAATATAATTTATGTGTCATTGCAATGACTCATGTTCTTGTAAAATAAACCAAAAAAAAAAGTTCGGATTTATTTATCTGATTGGTGTGAGTTTTTTTTTTTTTTTTTTCTGGGTTCCTGCTCAGTAATCTATCGCGTGCAGTTATATTATTCCAAGAACCTTCTTGCTGTTCATGGTTGACCGATTCCAACTTACGTCCGAAGTTTATTTAAATAATTATGTGATATATATATATTTATTTATTTATTTAAGTTCACTCGAACAAGTTGATGATCTGTGTGCCCAGATGGCTTTAGGCCCAGAAAACTCCATGACATTTTCCCCCGAAATAAAAGGTACTTAATTGGTCAAAAGCGTTGCTCCATCGATGAGTTGACCTTTGCACAGCTCCCTTCTGACGCCGGAAGATGTCAATGGGGCGGGGTTTCTTGAAGCTCTCCTGCTCGCCTACCCCTTTCTCGTGTATTTTCTTGTGCTTGTGGTTTTTATCCTCGTCTTCCATGAAAGATCTGCTAATCTCTCTCTCTCTCTCTCTGTCGGTGGCCCTGGTTTACTCTCTCTTTCTCTCTCTAGCTGGTGGGTAAGCGCAAGTCTTATTTTTTAAAGGGCCATCTGTCGTCCAGCGTTGGGTACTGGGCACATAGGCTGCCTAGCCAGGCGGCGTAGGGCGTGCGGCGGCGGCGTGTCGTCCTCGAAGGGACGAGTGGAGGAGCAGCAAGTCTCCGCCGTGATCGACCCCCTACCTCGGGTGCCGGAGACTCGGTCAATCCGCCGACTCCCAACTCTGTGGCCGTTGCCCGCACGCCAGCGGTGCCGTCAAGGTTAAAACAAGCGAGAGAGAGAGAGAGAGAGAGAGAGAGAGAGAGAGAGAGAGAGGGGCTCGTGAACATGAATGAACATGACACACAGATCCAAATCAGAGAATCAGGGGGCGGAGCAGGAAGTCAACAGTTGACGTAAAAGTCACTGCATGCTTGACAGTGTGGATTTGGTTTCATTAAATCAGGGCAGAATTCTTCACCTCATGTACAGAAAGATTGGCGAGTTATGTCCCCCGAAACATGTGAATATATGTGAAAAAAATAAAAATGATGACGGTGTGGCTCACTTGATTGAGCGATCGATCTTCTTCGGCAGTTCCTGTCTCCCCTTCGCCTGTTGGTTGGGGTACGAGTGAAAGAATGGACTGGAATCACCCGAGTCTGAGCACAGAACTCGACCAGGAGGAAGATGCAGAAGTCTAGGACGACGATGATCATAGAAGAAGATCATCGAAGAAGATCATAGAAAAAGAAGAAGAAGAAGAAGAAGAAGAAGACGGTCACAGGAGAAGAAGAAGGATGAAGACGATCATAGGAGAAGAAGAAGAAGAAGAAGAAGCTAGAGAACGGGCACGGAGATTGAAACGGGAACGGAGACTGAGACATCACCGCGGCCGAAGTTCCTGCTCCGCCGGATGGAGCTGCTCCGAGAGAGGGCATACTCCAGGGCCCATCCGCCGTCGAGCGCCAAGTGGCAGCGCTGGCAGAGTTTCGCTAGCGACGCCGCCTTCCTCCTCGCCCGCTTCGTCCCGGTGAAGAGCAGCGTCTGCAACAAGGCACCCAGAGCCGGCGCCCTCGCCACCTTCTCCGTCATGGCGGCGCCGCCGCAGCGACACAACTCCAGCAGCGCCGCCACGGCGTACTCCTTCGCCCGCGGGGTTCCCCTCCCCATCAGCCCCGCCAATCCGGGAACCGCCGCCTCCTCCCCGCCGATGGCCGCCGCCGCCGCTGGCTGCCTCATCAGCAGAGCCAAGGCTCCTGCCGCCTCCTCTGCGACGGCGTCCTCCGCCAGCGCCGCCACCAGGGCGGACGTGGCTCCACTCTGGATCATCCTCTCGCAGCAGTCGCAGTGGGTGGAGATATTGAACAGCGCCGTCACCGCGTCCTTCTTCCCCCTCTGGCTTCCCTCCCGCAACAGCCCCATGAGGGCCTCCACCGCGCCCTCCTCGGAGGAGATCATCTTCTTATAGTCGTGGACGGCGGAGAGGCTGAACAGGGTCGCCGCTGCGTTCTCCCTCGCCTCCGTCGTCCGCCCGGAGATCAGAACCTCCACGATGGAGCTCAGGCAGCCCGGCTCCGCCATTATCTGGCTCTTGTTCTTCTCGAGGATGGAGAGATTGAGGATCGCAGTCACGGAGTTCTCCTGCGCCGCCGGGTCCGGCGAGGAGAGCAGTCGCCGGAGAAGGGGGATGGCGCCGGCCTCGGCGATAGAAGCTCTGTTCTCCCCACCGTTCTTGGCCAGCAGCCGCAGCTCCCGGGCCGCCACCGTCTTGGCGGCGTCGCCCCCCCACGAGAGCTGCGCCACTAGGAGCTTCGCCGTCGCGCGGTTGGCCTCCACGGCGGCCCTGCTAATGGGCCCAGAGGCCGCGGGCTCAGGGCAGCCGCCGTCGCCGCCGTCGGAGGACTCCGGTGGGTCGAAGATGACGCCGTGGGCGGCGCACCACTGCGAGATCAGGCTCCGCAGAGCTCTGTTGGGAACCAGGCGGCTGTGTCGGAGCGGCTGGCCGGAGTTAGGGCAGGAGCTGTGGCCCTCGTTCATCCACCGGACGATGGAGGAGCGGTCGTAGGTCTGCCCTGTGCAGACGATCACCGGATCCCGCATCAGATCCAGCGAAATAGGGCAGCAGAATTCCTTGGGAGGAACGGCGTCCCCGGGCCCCATGGATGGCGGCGGCGGCGGCGCCTCCTCGAGCATCCTGCGATCGCCGTAGATCTCACCAGCGTCCGCGTCGAAGCCGAAGAGGGAGAATCTCGCATACCGTGCGAGGGCGACGACGCTGTGGAGGAAGGAGATGTCCGCCACCTCCTCCTCGTTGCAGATCTGCTCGAGGAAGTCGACCTCGGCCTTGCAGGCAGAGGCCTCCCGGATTGCCAGGCCATCGACAAAGACCTCCCGGAGCTCCGACAGATCCGGCGACCGCCCCTTGTCCAACTCGTCGATGAAGGCGTCAATCCGCCGCAGCAACGCCTCCTCCCGGGGATCGAGGAAAAGCTTGGACCGCCTTGCCTGCCGCTGCAGGAGCTCGATCTGCTCCTGTACATCCGCCGCGAGGGCGAGGTCCCCCAGGGGGAGGACGTCCAGGAGGGTGGAGATCTCCTGGTTGAGGTCGTGGAACTGGCCGGAGATCTGGACGCTCTGGAGGAGCAGCCAGATCCGGCTGGACTGCGCGCAGTAGACGAGCAGGTTCTTCGATCGGCCGAGAAGGATGTGGATCTCCTTGAAGCAGAGAGTGGCGGACGACGGCAGGCGATCCCCGGTGAAGGAGTCCCGGAGAAACTCGAACAGGGAGAGGAAGATCTTCACCTTGCTGATGAGGGACCGGGAGTTTCGCCGCTGGAAAGGAGCGGAAGCCTTGACGGACGAGCACACCTCGCCGGCGAGGCTGGCGAGTGTTCGTACCAGGTCCACATCAGAGAGATCCCTCCCCGGGAAGAAAACCCCCGCCGCCAGCGACTTCCTCCTCCTCGAGAAAGAAGAAAAGAAGGGCGAGAAGGCCATAACAAGATCCCAATCCCCTGAAAATCCAAGCTCCCCTCCCACTCCTCAGTTCAATCCGCTCCTATCCCAACCATCGCCGCCGCCGCCGCCGCAGCGTCCTCCGGATTTCTCCCCTTCTCTCTCCCCCTCTCCACCTCCCTCTATTACACAGGAGATTGACCCTACAGGCGATCCTGCGCCTGAGCTCTCCACCGCTATATTCGCACCAGGCGTTTCCCCGTCGCGGCCTCGGATGGCGATGGGCCAGGTCAGGAAGAACCCAGGGAAGAAGAAGAAGAAGAAGAAGAGGACGAAGATGAAGAAGACCAGAGGGGAAGGGTACATCGGAATTAATCCACCTTTATCTAATAAATAATATTTTTAATATTCACGGTGACGATTTATTTAATAGGTAAATCCACGTAAGCAAAACTCGTTCACCGTTGACCAAATGTTTTCCAAAAAAAAAAACAACCCGAGAGGGAAAGATCTGCTTTAAAATAAGCTTCTGGGGCCGATTAAGTCCCTTTTTTTTCTGATATTTATATTTTAAAAACTTATCATATCCACTTGGGTTTATCTAATTTTTATAAAATTATAATTTTATTTAAAGTCACTATTTTTTTTTCAAAGTCCCAGGGAAAGGGATTACCGATTTTTTTCCGATTATTATCGGTCACTATCTTGCACCTTAAGATGAATGGTGATAAGAATATCCGACGTGGAAGGAAATTCTGGTCTTCACGACGGGAGCTTCTAGAGTATGACGTCACCCCCCCTTTGAGCACTCCCCACCGGGTTGGATTCCGTGGATGCCATAAATAGTCTTGCGGCGGTTTTTTCCACGGCTCTGGCTTCTTCAACGCGTAAATAATATTTGGCGTTTACGGCAGAATTTTGATTTAGTTGGGCAAAAAGTCAATGCGCGTGGCGGCGGGAGGTAGGAGTAGCGTAGCAGTTTTAGCCGGCGCGAAGGGCGAGACTGAAGCGCTGGCTTTTTGTCGCGTAGTGCTGATGAATTAATTAATTTAGGAAATAATTTTAAGTATCAATTTTAACGACTGATCTTTAAAATTATTTATATTAAGGTGGTGTTAGTGGGTGGGGCTACCCCCGGACTTCGCCAAGGGCAGCGAGTCCTCACACTCCACCAGGTGCCTATGTGGCGCCTTGCTGTCCACACGGTTGATCTGGATTGGTCAAACCCAAATCTACGTGTGAACATATTAAATAGTTTTGATGTTGTTTTTTATTTTAATAATTATATTTAAGAGGAAAAACAGTACGCGTATACTATTTTCAGCAGGAATAAATACCACACTAAGAAAAAAGTAAAGGCAAACTTTTAAATTCCAGTCAATTATTTTACGTATTTATTGCCCAATAAAGTGGACGAATAATTAAGACTGACTTTCACAGACTCTCTCTCTCTCTCTCTCTCTCTGCAGTCTGAGACAAGGCTTTCGTCGTTGACCCTGGGCCAGCTGTTTGGGCCTCTGGGTCTAGCCGGCCCAGTAAAATCCCTACCTCTTACCTTACGTCTCTCTGTCTCTCTGTCTCTCTGTCTCTCTGTCTCTCTCTCTCTCTCTGTTGTCTTCTGTCCCCAGCCAAGCGAATTTGTGTAGGGATTTTCTGCCAGGCAGTGTAAGAGTAAGGGTTGACTAAGGGCCAGAGAGTTGACTAACTTTATTAAAGTTTGATGGAACAGGTGACTCAATGGGCTGTCCAGACTGACGTGTACGTTGATGTTCACGGCCGGGTAGGCTTCTCCTTGTCAGGTGGTGCGGACGACGTGATTGACGGGGTCGAACGTGGCCGTCCCATCAGACGGCCATCGTTTCCGTCGAAGAGGAGCCCACCGATCGGACGGGTGAAAGTCAGTCAAGTCAGTGCTGGGTATTATTATGTGCGGGCATTTAGCAGATAATGGGAATCAAATGGACCATTGAAAATTCAAATATCGAGTTTGTTTCAAAGTAGAAAAATCCCAATTGTGGGGCCCACATTCGACGGCCCCACATCGGTGGGCCCGCTTGCTGTTCTGATGTCCGCTCCCCAACCACAGCGGGGGATGAGATGGGATTGGCGGTGGGGCCTTTGGTAATTACTGGGCCCACCCGATAATTAATGGGCCCACTGTTTCTGACGCTGGGCCTACCACTTTTCAGACGGGGATTCGGGTAAAAAGCACGAGCCCAATAAGCCCAAGATAACGAGCTTTCTCCCTCCCCTCCTCTCTCTCTCTCTCTCTCTCTCTACTTTCTCTCAGTCTCTCTCCGCTTTTGCTTTCTACTTTCTCTCTCTTTCACCGAAGAGATGCAGGCGCCAAGTCTCCTCAAAATTTCGTGGTAGGAAATTACAAAATAATCCTTTCTATTATTTTTGATTGATGAACCTTGATTTTTTTTCCTTGTTCACCCAGGCCAGGGATATTATTGCAAACGTGAACCAACCGTCGTCTGAGAATTTCTCTGCGTTTGGTATAAAGCAGTCTTATCGGGTATTTGTATGTATAATTATGTTTTAAGGGTGCGGAAGAAAAATACCTCTCAAAGTATAAAGCCGGTACAGGGGCGGCAGACGTCGACCCCAGGGGACAGTAACGGCCGTAGGCGCTTCCCCCCTCCCTCTTCCCTCCTCCCCTCCGCCGCCTCTCCACCTTCCGACCGCCACCCCTCCGCCGCCTTTATCAGCCACAGCCGTAGCCGCCGCCGCCGCCAGAAGCCCAGCCGGAGCCAGAAAGAAGAGCCGAGATGAAATGGGTCAGGCGGCGGAAGCAGAAGCAGAAGCAGAAGCAGAAGCAGAAGCAGAAGCAGAAGCAGGAGGAAGAAGACTCCTCCTTGTCCAGCGGTTTCTCTCTCTTCCGGCTGCTTCCGCTGTCGTGGGTCTCCAAGCTCAAGTCGGCGAAGTCCAGCAAGAACCCATCTCCGGCAGGTGACCTCCCGGAGACCAAGCAGAAGCCCCGGTCGCCGGAGTTTCACTCGTTCGTCCCTCCGGCGATCTTCCACCGCCTGGTAGGCCGGCGGCGGGAGGAGGCAGCAGTGGCGGCGGAGGAGGAGGAGGCCCCCCGGCGGCATTCCTGCGCGACCGCCGACGACGTGCGTCGCTTCGGGCGGAGCAGAGGGCAGCGGGAGCTCTTGCTAGGCTCCGCCAGGTTCGACGTGGGGTGGGGAGAGCCGGATTTTCCCCCGTTGCTGTCTTGCCGAAGTTGCAGAGTGGAGCCTCTCTCCCCGCCGGAGAAGACAGCTCTCCGCCGCCGCCGGAGGATCTGTTCTTCTTCTTTTTCTTATTCTCCTCCTCCGGTGGAGAAGGGGAGGAGGAGCTTGGAGGGCTTTGCGGTGGTGAAGAGATCGAGGGATCCGCAGAGGGATTTCAGGGAGTCGATGGTGGAGATGATCGAGAGGAACGGGATGGGGAGAGCGGAGGAGCTGGAGGGGCTGCTGGCTTGCTACCTGGCGCTGAATGCCGACGAGTACCACGACGTCATCGTGAGGGTCTTCCGGCAGCTCTGGCTGGAGATGGATCCATCGCCGCCGCCCTCCCGCTAGGAGGAGAGGGGGCCCTCCATCTTTTCCAGCGACGGTGAAGATAAACTTCTTTACTCGGTCGCAGCAATAAATCACTGTACTATTTGCAATGCGCCTATGCTTTTCTCTCTCTCTCTCTCTCTAGAATGACTCCCTCCCCCCCATTCTCCCTGTCTCCTTCTATACTTTCCTCTTGCAGGACCGTGTGGACAATCAAAGAGGAGAGAGAGAGAGAGAGAGAGAGAGAGAGAGAGGGTTTTTCCTTCTCCATCGCCGCGAACTTCCCGAACAATTTTCAATACTTTCGCAATGCAGTATTATTCGACCCCACAGGACTGCCCAACCATGTGGAGAATCACAGGGATAGAGATAGATAGATAGATAGCGAGAGAGAGAGAGAGAGATAGAGAGAGAGAGAGAGAGAGAGAGAGAGAGAGAGAGAGAGAGAGAGAGAGAGAGAGAGAGAGAGAGAGAGAGAGAGAGATAGAGAGAGAGAGAGGCGTTCATTCAATCTCCCATTTATTTCAATGGCCGAGCATCTGCTCTGGGAAGAGGAGCGGCCGCCGGCGATTAGGAGAAGATATAGACCTCGTCGTACCCCTTCCTGCCTCGCAACCAGCACCAAGATCAGAACTTTATGAGCAATCCCCACATGAAACTAATGCAAGAACAAATATGCCATCCCAATAAGAACAAAGATGCGGTCATAGACTGGTTTTGGGTCGAATTTCTCAAAGAATTTAAGACAAATATTATCCAAACAGTGATGGGTCTTACCCTGCTTTCCCGCAGTAGGTCGCCCTGAAGTTGTAGATCAGATTGGCCAGCACCTGTCCAGCCGGTGGCCTGTTTGAGGACTTCCTCGCCTCACTGCACCCATTTAGAGAGCGAAAGAGAGAGAGAGAGAGAGAGAGAGAGAAAGAGAGAGAGAGAGAGAGAGAGAGAGAGAGAGAGAGAGAGAGAGAGAGAGAGAGAGAGAGAGAGAGAGGATATGATCAGGAGCTGGAAATCTTGGAGAAGATGAAGGAAGAGCAGAGAACAATTTTTTTGGATAGCTAAGAGAGCTGCTGAGGACCTGATGAAGTAATTGGCGGCGTGTTGGGTCACTTGGACTGCATCTTCACTGTGAGGAATCGCTGAGACGCCCCACTCGAAGGCGTTCTTCTGTTTAAACAAAGTTGAAGTCAAAAGTTCAGAAGGATAGTATCGAGGCCAGCTCAAGTCAAACTATCGAGCTCCAGCAACCATCTGGCAGCATTTGACTTTCACTGGTTTTTGCTGGATTAGGCACCGGTCATCTCAATCCGGGTCTAAACCTTTCGAGAATCTTTGGTGCTTGGACAAGCACCTTCTCATCAAGTAGAGACATTAAGATCAGTGAGAGAAATTTCCCAAAGTGGGATATTTTGAGGATTTTGGAGCTTTCAATGCCTTCCAGGATCTCTGATCTTGAACTCATTTATAGATGAACAGAATCAGATGTCACTGGTACCTCGGGATGCCACTGGAAGCCGGTGATTGGATAGCCATGCGCTTGTACAGTGGACACATAAACCTGGTGCAAGAAGTTGCCCAATGATGGGCCACATTAGGATCACAAGGCGATTCTCATAACCCTAAGTAAGGTGCATTCTGGTTTACCTGGCCCTCATCATCTGTGCTGGTGGTCAAGATCTTGAAGAAACTAGATAAATCGGGATTTTGTTGGAACCTTCCGGGTGATATACCGTACTGATCGTTCGTTAAGAATGAGAAAGATGAGCAGGTCAGGGTATATTATCTGGCACATAAAAAATATAATCGACTAAAAAAAAAAAGAGAGGACAAATTTAAATTGCAGACTATTGGAATTGAAACCACAGAGAACCTTTTCGAATTGAAATGGGATTAATGCATCTGAAATTAAATTAAGGAAATATATAATTCTCCAAAACTTACTTTATGATTCTGCATGACTAGACATTCTTTGCTCAACTTTGCCAGCAAGCTTGGAGGAAATCTGAAATACTGTTGATATTAACATAAAATGATGTGGTAATAAAAGTAATACAAATAATCACATCCTAATAAACGAATGGGCATGATTTTTTCTCTTTCCTAAATAAATAAATAAAGAAATAAATCAATAAAAAGTAGTAAGAGCGTGAAAATGAATAATAGTCCATAAAAATATCATATGCGCCAAAAAAGGAAAGAAAATGATGTTTTTATCATAATAATTTACTTATCAACTAACATTGAAGAATCATGACAGAAAAAGATCACCGTCTGAAATAAGTGGCTGATGGATTGGAGGGTTGCCTATCGAGTTTAATACCCAAACCAATCAGGGTCGATCATGACCCAGTCAGAGACCACTGGAACTGTAAAAATTACCAAAGAAATGTGAATGAGGGATCAATAATTCCAATTTTCACTTTTACATGATAATTTGATATTTAAAAATCGAATTCATCGGCCAAATGCCCTTCAAGTAAGAGGAGTTGAGTTTCTGAATCTTGGTGCTATTCCCACTTCCTCATTAGCAAGGACTGCATATTAATTGTTTAAACTTCAGCCCAATTCTCGACTCATATTAATTTTGATTTTACTCTAATGGATGACACTGGACTACCTGTCTTCCTAATTTTTGGATTGCGTTTGGGACTCACACACCTTCTTGACTGATTTTGTGGACGACCTGGCCCCTCTGTGAGTGAGAGTAATGCTTCACATTGTTGTTGCTTTGTATTTTAGAAGCAACGGAAATATATCTATATATAAAACTCTTGCCAGATTTTTTGGGTGCTTATGTAATTCTACGTTAGTATACTCTTTAGAGGGATTCGGGTAGTTCTCTGGCCATGCTATATAGGTGGATTTTGGAACTATGTTGACCACATGTGAAGATATAGTTTCAAATCACCAGTTAGTAGCCAGATTCACAGGACATAAGTCGCTCACACCCTTGTGACATCCTGTCGGGATATTAGCTTTTGTCTCGGATTGATCCAATTTTTCAATGATGAGGAGGGAACTACAAGTTTCTGGGTTAAATCGACCCAAGGGGGGCGCCTTGTCACTTTATTCTTGATGTTGAGAGTGGAAGCATAGACCAGGGTTCATGAAAAAATTGAAGTGAGAACAGATATCTCCTACCAGTCACATCCAATCATTTTTTTGGATGAGAGCTTCTATACAGGGGAAAATATTTATTATAATATCCCTGCAATGAATATGACAATTAAGTCGCATGTTTAAAAGACTTGAATTTAATTTGGTGATCAATTGTTCAATCATTTCACGATACTGAATTAGCAGTGGGCCAATTCAAACTTAATTCACCTGCATTAGGGTTGATCTAGACATGTGCGTCCATTCAACCTGAACCACCAGCTACATCAAGAAGGGACGGAAGAACATGAGGAGAAAATGAAGAATTGGATGGAAAATGAGTTGGGAGCTTAAAAAAGAATGAGATTAGATCAGGAAGCATGGAATTATTGCAGAAGAAAAGATGTTTTCTTTTTCACTTTTTCGTTTCCGTTTTCATATTTTTTATCCTTTTTTTTCGTTTCCTTTTCATTTTGATTTATGAATCAATCAAGAGACAGTATTCACCCAAAAATTATCTGAATTTTTGCAGGTAGACAAATTAAAAAATAATACACTTATCATGCAAACGGATAATTGCGGCTGCTGGGAAAAACGATGGATGCAAATGCTTAAGTGAGTCTTACACTCCAAACGTAGAATATGCCGAAATGAAAAACATAGATGCATGAAAACTATCCATTAATTTTAAATCAAATACCTTTGAAAAATAGTTCCTTGAAATGCCATATCTTCGGCAAATGTAAGTGTTGAAGCTTGATTTGTCCCACTAAAATGTTCAAGAATATCCTCGTCCTAAAACAGGAGTGATGAAACGTAAGTACATTAAAAATAGAAAAAGAAGGAAAAAAAAAGAGTAGACACGAGTAGGAATACAATGATTATTCTGCACGGGATCATTTGGTAGTATCTTAAAAGGACTCTTGGAAAGTATTAAATTTTAATTTAGTGAAGGAGAGGGCTGCACAACAGTTTTAGTATACATTTTATGATAATGAAAAAAAAAAAGGAACAAATCCGTCCCCTAAATTAGGTTCAGATGGCTGCAACAAAGGCCAACTAATGCGCAAATATTTTCCATCAAACTTACTCATGCATTCTAAAAATCGTTTGGATCATTAGAGAACGTTAAAGAACATATGAAATGTACTTAGAAATAATTATAGAGCCCTATTCCGTCCATATGTGGTCTGTATTTGCACAGAAACTGAGATTTGTGACTATGATTGAACAAATTTATTTCCAAAATTTTTGTTTCACAAGGAAATCCAGTAACCTAGGATAAACATAGCGATTAGTTGTAAATTTAAAACAACGATGATACAGCAGGAAGACTGGGGAGAGCTTACACACTAGAGAAAGGAGATATCATACTACACATTTTCCCCTCCGTTTCATGATACTTGAGCGCAGAATAGCATTTTATTCATTAAATTTGCGGGAATCGTTGTCTAGATTAAAATCATGATTACGGACCAGGAAGATGAGGGACTTGCGAGATTGCATAGAAGAATCCATCCTTGTACAATACCTTTTTTTCCCTCGATTTTATGATAAATAAATTGGACAACTTTGTGAACTAGAAATATTGTTTCACCAAAGAATAGCTAGGATTTCTACCCCTATAACCTACCAAGGCATGTTTTCCAAGGAAATAACGCTGGACATTGAAGATGGAAAGATGGAAAAAACCAAAGGAAGAGTAACACAAACGGATAAAAAGGCCCATGTTTCACAGAAACCCAAAAATACTATGAAGGAAGTGTTACCTTGCTTATCATGATGCTCACAATCTCAAAACCTAGGCAGATTGCAAAGAGTGGAAAATGCTTCCCTGCATCATTCATCTCCAATACTTTCTGAGGCGGCGAAAATTAGTAAACACATTTGTCAAATAAAAGCAACAGAAAGTCATTGAAGCTGATCAGCATTGTTATAGTGGCGTTAGATCGCATGCCTGGAGTATATCCTGTGCAGTATCGTAATATAGACCCCTTTTTGCCCATCCTCCCGTAAATAACACCCCATTAACCAGTTTAAGCTTCTGTCATTTATGAGAACACGGAACACTAAACAACGTCAGAGAAGTGAGGGCTAAGAGAGAAGAGACAGGGAACAGAGACGAGTAAACCCACTTCATAGATGATCTCCCTGGGCTCGTTGAAGATGAGAGGGATAACTCGAGCGCCGGCGGATTCGACGAACTTGACGTACGAGGCGGCTATGTAGGAGGCATCGGTGGCATTACTGAGCCTCCCAGATGCGCCGTCGCCAGGATGGCTGAGTATCCCGATGACTGGCCGGTAGTATAGAGAAGGGTCCGGAAAGGGGCACTCGGACTTCTTTTGCCCACCCTGCAGCAGCTTCTCTTCTCCTGCAGCTCGACCGGAGAAGACGATGGACTGGGCGGCGGCGGCGACATCTAGGACCTTGAATGAGCCGACAACGAGCAGGGAAAAACAGAGCCAGCTCCATGGCCCGGAGCGACCCATCATCAGCTACTGTTGCGCGGAGTTGGTAGTGGTGGATGAAGAAGTGATTGGGGGTGGCAGGCAACTGAGCATCCGCCGCGCGGCAGTAGGCAACTGGTCAGTCGGAGCAATACCAAATTGGCCAGCTTGAATTGTCTGCTTAAGTGATGATTCAAAGCACAGAGAGAGAGAGAGAGAGAGAGAGAGAGAGAACTAAGGACGACGATTGTCCCTTTTGCAGTAAGGAGTTGTCCCCTTAACGAAAGGAAGAAGATTTTCCGCGCGAAGTTTCTTTATCTACAATAAAATGGTTAAGCTTTTGATATTCTTTTAATCTTGTTCATCCCAAGAAGACGTGTTCAGAATGAAAAACCAGTCTTAGAATGTCATGGATAATGCGAATTTATACTTATTTCCAACAAGGATCACTACCTTTCAAATACATGGGATTTCCTATTTACAAAGGAATTTTAAAACAACATTATTTTGAAGATTTGATCTGAAAGATTAGTGGCAAAGTAGATGGTTGCAAAGCTAAATTTCTATCCCCTCGATGAAGACTTACACTTGTTAAATAAGTACTTACTGTCTCTCCAACTATTTTCTAAGTTTGGATCCCAGTAGTTCTTAACTCTAAGAAAACACTTGTTTCTTGAATGTCCTCCCTAGCTTGACTTTTGTTCTGCTCTAATTGGCCAAGCCATGGAGTCCATTTCTTTAGGATCCTTAAACCCCTTGATGAAGAAAAAGCTTCTGAATTTTAATCCATAACAATTGGTAAATTGCTTTTCTTGGTAAAGATTTTCCCATAAGTAAGGAAGGTATTGGGATGTAGATGAATAGCTGCTTGTTTGAATGGGTCGTTGAAAAACTTAATTGACATGTTATCAATCCAAAAGTACATATTTTTCTTTTAAATATTCACTTTCATACTCTAAGGGCTACTTGTTTAACTGATTTAATATTTTCTCGCCCATAGTAATCTTCATCAGTTGGATATGCACTAGATCCACTTGGTTCCTCTTGTCATGTGGTTCCTCTTGCTTAGAAACCAATAGGGCTTGCCAGGTGGTAAACTTCTATTGGATCCTCCTACTTAAGAAAGTGATGCCAATCTGCCTAAATGTTATAATGTGTCCATACAACATCAAATCAGTGCATTTATACCCAAGTTTAGAAAAATCTCAATACATGGTAGAATTTTGAAACAAGCCCCTCCTAATTGCTAAGGCAATAGAAGATACAAAAATACATAAACACAAGAGTTGTTATCTAGATTACCTATTATAATATACAAAATAAGTGACAAAACTCATAGCTTAATACATAATTCTAAAAATGTGTGTGTGTGTGTGAGAGAGAGAGAGACCTTTATTCATTCTCCCTTTTATTCAATGACCGAACACCACTTTAGGTAGAGGAGCGGCCACTAAAGATTGAGAGTAGATGTAGACCTCATCATACTCTTTCTTACTTCACTACAACCACTAAGAATATAACTTTATGAGTAATTCCTGTGATAAGTTTTCATTATCATGAGTTAATAATTAATAAATAATATAATTTTAGCCTTAACTCATGATAAATAGATTTATAATTATGTTAAATTATAAAAATTAGTTTTTAGTTGATTAATGTGAATTTTTGGCTAATTATATAATTATATATGAATTTATAAGATTTTTCTAGTTCTATTTTTGAGATAAATGAAGAAAAAAATTAACATTAAAATATAAAAAAAGAGAATGACATGCTGGCCAACTAAGTCTGCAAGTGAGTCGAAAGTGTAGTCGGGGGGAGCCACGAGTAAGGGCTTGAGTGGCTATGAACTGATGGAGGCACATGTGCGTTACTTCCCTTCCACGTCACTAGTGGCCAGTCGGTTGTGAGGCAAGGAGTGGTTGTACATGTGGGAGAAAAAGATTAATTACTTGGAAATGTGATATTATTATATATTCACCCAAAACTTTGGCATACAACCGATGTGGGATTAAACCCATGTCACACCTTCTTTGGAATGATTTCATTTATTTTAATATCTAAAATACTACTTAGTTATAACAGAGATATACTTATAATGACATCACTTTATATAGGTATTAGAGTACTTATTTCAATCTCTCTCATGTAGGTGGGTGATCGATGTAGATTCGAATCCTACTAGAGCCAAAACTCATATTTTTTATATAATTAAATCGTAATTTTTTTACATATCACATGTGAAGGATTAAGCCGTAAGAATCAGTCGATCATTAGTAAAAATTTCGTCAATACGATTCGCGGAACATTATAACTAAAATTGCTGAACGATTTGTAATAAAATGATCACAAATCTATTGAGTAAAACATCTCTGATTGATCGACGAATAAGCCATCGTCGGGAAGAAGATGATATGCCGAGAGATGAGTAACGACCTCCTAAGAGTGTACTGGATGCAATGAAGAGCCTCCTCTTGTTGGGCAGACCTAAGGATGAAGCTCCCTAACACGTGCCCCACCTCCATTCAGCTCTTCTCCATCGGGTGATAGTCACTAGAGAGCCGCAAAGTCGCCGTTTTTCTATTGTGCTGAGTGACAGCCACTAGAGATGATTCGACGACCCATTTTATTGATCTCTAAACTTAAAAAGAAAATCTAGAAATTACCCATGTCGTCCTTATCTAAGGAGAGCCTTCAAGGTCATAAACACTACATGATGATTCTCTTGAATACTCAAGATTCTGGTGCATCGCCAATGCATCGCCGCTGCGATGTTAGAATTTTGTTTTCATACTCTCAACTTAATTTTCACTTCATTCAATGATAATTTGTGTGATTTAAATTTACTAAATTATTCTTCATTCAATGATAATTCTATCGACTTTTACAAATCTTAATTTGATCAATTAAATCATTTGTAATCACTTACGTAAGAATCACCGAGTGAAACTCTGTTTCTGTCTAATTCGCATTCATCGAGTGCTGACGTCATCTTGACGTCTGCACCCTTATTTCTCTTTTTTTCGAATTTTAAATATATTTTATTTTTATTTCTAAATCTAAAATTTATAAAAAATTATTTTTTTGAGAAAAATTCTAAATAATTACCCGATATTATATTACATCCCTATGATTGACTTGGAAAATTTGCACTATTTTTGAAACTTTTATTAAATTATAATTGATAGATTTGTTCAAAAATACTTCTAAATATCTTAAAATTGATATTTTCTAGTTTTATAAATTTTAAATTTACGTGTTTACTATACAACGACTAAGTCATGTCACCTTACAAGAATAATACTCATTTTTTATTGTGACAAGAACAAAGATGTGCTCATAGACTGATTAGGGGTTGAAATTCCCAAAGAATTTAAGAAAACTATTATCCAAATTAGGATGGATTTTGCTCTGCTTTCCCACAAGTTGGGCTGAAGTTGTAAATTAAGTTGGCCAACACATGTCTGGCCAGTGGCATGTTTGAGGACTTCCTTGCCTCACTGCACCCATTTATAGATAGATAGATAGATAGATAGATAGATAGATAGATAGAGAGAGAGAGAGAGAGAGAGAGAGAGAGAGAGAGAGAGAGAGAGAGAGAGAGAGAGAGAGAGGGAGGATATGATCAGGAGTTGGAAATCTTGGAGAAGATGAAGGAAGAGCAGAGAATATTTTTTTTGGATAGCTAAAAGAGTTGTTGACTTGATGAAGTAATTGGCATGTGTTGGGTCACTTGGACTGCATCTTCACTATGAGGAATCGTAGACACACCCCACTCGAAGGCATTCTTTTGTTTAAACAAGGTTGAAGTGAAAAGTTTAGAAGGGTGATGTTGAGGCTAGCTGAAGTCAATTATAACGCTCTGAACCATTTGGTAGTATTTGACTTTCACTTGAAATTTTGGAGATGTTTCATTGGGTTTTATAGGAGAAAGCACCAGTTATCCTAATTGGCACTTTTAACTATTTGAGGATTTTTGGAACTTTTCTAGAGAGTGGGTATGACTTGGACAAGCTTTGGCACCATCAATTTGAGAAAATCCCTCAAATTTATCCCAATTGGGATTTAAATCTCGAGGATTCTAGAGTTTTACTACCACAAGATCAACATTTTTTATCAACATTGATAAAACCTCAATATTATATGATAGGATATGTATATTTGATATGATTATAGTTTAAATGTCTTAATGAAAGCATACATTCAATGTAAACATGTTTTTTATGTGAATTTATATTATTTACTGAATTACATAAAAAAGTATTAATTTCTATATATTTTGTAACATGCATATTCTATTGAATCAAAAGGTTTTTTTTATGCAACACTAGATATTCTATTAGATAGAAAAAATATATTTACATGCAGAGAAATTGGAAGAAAGGTAATTTAAATTTTAAATAGATTCTCTGTATTTTTGAAGTGTTTAATGAGTTGACTAACAAACCCATTATAGTCGGCTCACTATTAGGCCGCATACCAGCCCATTCTAATGGGAGGTATTTAAAGGGAGAGAGAGGAGAGAGAAAAGGGGAGAAGCACGCACAATCAGTAGAAATTAGGGCTCGCGAAGAGAAGACGGAGGAGGGCGATGAGTGGAAGAATGGAAAATCACGATAGTGACAACCACGATGACGATGATAGTGACAACATTGATGGTGGCGTGGCTGCAAACTCCTGTTTTACATGACATGTAAAGGAGGAGACGAGCACCGCGACAATGACAACAGTAGTGGTGGCGACAGCGGTAGTGGCTGCAAACTCCTATTTGGCATGATAGCCAAAGAAGGAGATGGGCATGGCAGTAGCGGTGATAGTGACTATAATACGCTCTCGACAATAGTAGCAACAACAGTGGTTGCAAGCTCTCTTACTGTGTGATAGGCAAAAGAGGAGTCAAGCACAGTAACAATAACATCCACACTCTTAGGCTTCGAATTGGGTGTTTTAGTTTCTACACATGTTTAGTTTTGTATTTCTTTTTCATTATGAATCTTGCAAATAGTAGACTCCATGAGATTTTCAACACTCACCGAATTCTAACACACTGACTATGTATTTTCTACAGTTGTCAATACAATCTAGGATTCCCTCTCAAACATAGCTGTTGGTGGAGGTGTTTTTACCTCTACAATTTTTCACAGATTTATAATATTTATTGTATATTTTTTTCTTTTATTCCTCTGATTTTGAGTTTGTGAAAGATCTAGAAAAGTTTTTAAGTCTACTTTCCTCTTTCATTCCTTTTTGTGTCTTTAACTTCACCCAAACACTTAATAGAAAATATTTGTGCATCACATAATACCAAATTTTCTCTATGGATCGACCCAAATCCACAATGCATTATAAATAATCGAAAGTATAATTTTTAGAGATTTATTTTTAATAAATTCTAAAATTGATTACTTCTTAAAACAACAACCAGAGTAACATCAAGCATCATTAAGATCAATGAGAGAATTTCTCAAGGTTATTTCACTTGGGATTTAAATTTTGAGGATTTTGAAGCTTTTATTGCTCTAATCAAGCACCATAGTTGTTATTCAACTTTTTTTTTTTCAAGTCTTATCCCAATCGGATTAAAACTTCCACAATCTGTAATCTTGAACTTATTTATAGATGAAGATCCTTAGGAATAGTCTGACATGAAAGCAAAAATGGGAACTACTTTATAAATGAACATAATCATATGTCACTAGTACCTCAAGATTTCATTAAGAGCTGGTGATTAGATATCTATGCACTTGTACAATGGACACATAAACCTAAAACAAGAAGTAGGTAAACACATAATGCGCCTTATTTAGGGTTATGAGAATCACCTTGTGATCCTAATATGGTCTATCATCGTATACTAATGTTGAGCTATATAAGCACCCAAAACGTTGGAGGAGGCATCATCCAATATCTAGCTAGAGTCCTTTATATATATATTTTTGTTATTTAAAATACAAAACAACAACATTATGAAGTGTTGGTAGTGTCAGTCCATCATGCCTGACTTGTTCAAAAGACATGCGAGGAGTCTCCTCTCATCTTATCCATTCAGGGGACTACAAGGAGTGAGAGGTGGTGTCATAGTTGTCACCTCATCTCTATTGACCCATTTCTAAGTCCTATAGGGAGAGAGAGTAAGAAAAGACAATTACCTTTTCTCTTTTTCTATAAAGAGGGTATGTATTCTCTCTTTTATGACAGATAATGAAAGACAAAAATCTCTCTCATTTGATTCTATTTTCTCTCTCCATCAACTCTCTTATTTTTTCTTAGTTTATCTTTTTTCTTCTATTAAGGTGAAGTTATTGTAGAACAAGATAAGAGTTCATTGATGACTCTCTAATGTGTGGGTTATCTCAAAGTTTTTGAGATGTGGATTAGAGGTGTCTAGTGAAAGTTTCATTCTCATCAGGATTCTTGATAGCTTGATAATTTCTCTTTTATTTATTTTTATTGATATCTAAAAATTAAGTTTATGATATTATTGTGATCATGTGTTTGTACCTTTATTCTTATAAATAGTATCAAAGGTATTAGTTTGATTATTTATGAACTTACTATGACTTCTAAGGTACACATTAATATTTAGATGTTAGATAAGTTATTCAACTTTAATATCTAAAAAGCATAAGATGTATAATGTATTATTGTAGATGGATTTATATAAGACATTGGATGGATCAAAATTAGACAAGATCAATGTTGATGATTAGACATAATGGAGAAGAAAGTTAAGAGTTTTGTTTGTACATGTGTTTGATTTAACTCTTCAAAAGGTTATGGATGAATATAATCTCAAGAAATTTTGAAAGAAGTTGGAAAAATGATGTGCACTGAAGTCGATGATAAGTAAATTGACATTAAAGAGAAAACTATTTTAGTTATGTATGTTAGAAGGAGATGATTTAACATCTCATATTAATTATTTCAATCAATTATTAAATGACTTACTTTGTATAAATTCATATTTTTTAATAAGAATAAAATTATTATTATACTTGCTTCTCTTCTTGATTCATATGATCATTTTATTACAACCTTGTTGCATAGCAACATAGCACCTATTTTTTAAGATGTTATTAATTAAGTGATGAAATATTATCATCAGAAGAAGGATGTTTGTGAGACTTGTGGTGAAGGTTTATATCTGAAGGGTGGAAGAAAATGTGGGAGGTAGAAGGAGAAGAGATCATTAGGAGACAAAAAAAGTCAGTCTAAGTCACATAAATTAATTGAAAAACCAAACTTGCCACAAGTGTCATGAGAAAGGACACTTGTGAAGAGATTGTCCAAAGAATTAAAATGATAAAGTAGTAAGAGTTAAATATAATTTGATTAATATGACAAAAGTTAAGGACAGAGAAGACGGTGAAGTATATTATGACCTTGTTACAACTGAAGAGTTATTGAATACATGAATTCTTAATATTGATTGCTCTTATCATGTGCTATAATGTTGATTGATTTGATTCATACAAAGATACAACAAAAGTTATTTTCATGAAGAATAATCCGACTTGCAAAGTTGTTGGTATTGATTTAGTGAAGGTTTGAATGTTTAACAAGGTGGTTCGAGAGTTTGAAAATATTCGTCATATTCTAACATTAGATCATAATTTGATTTCACTTGGAATTTTGGAGACAAATGTATGTTACTTCAAAAGTAAGAATAAGATTCTTAAGATTATCAAGAGAACATTTGTTGTGATGAAGAGAAGATATCAACGAGTAAATAGTTATAAATTTGAGAGAAGGAATGTTGTAGGTATAACTTGTGTTGCGACATTAAATGATTTCATGACTAATGACACTCTTTTATGACACTTATGATTAAATTATAGGAGTGAGACAAGTGTGTTGAAGTTACGTACACAATGATTACTATTTAGTATGAAAACTTATAAATTTAATTTTTGTAAATATTATGTTATGAGAAAACAATGCAAGGTGACATTTAAGATGGTGAAGCATGAGACGGATAGTGTACTATATTATATTTATTCAGATGTGTGTGGTTTAGTTAATGTGATGTCAATGTGTGGTGTTTGTTATTTTTCCACCTTTGTTGATGATTTTTTTTTAAAAATTTGAATATTATTTTTGAAACACAAGTTATAAGTATCTGTGAAATTCAAAACTTAGTGTGCAAATGTGGAGAATTAGACGGGGAGGAAGATTAAAGTCTTGTGTACTAACAATTATACAAAATTTAATAATTTTGAATTTCATTAATTTTATGATGAACATGACATTCATTGTCTTTATATAGTAAAGAAGACTACAACAAAATGATGTTGCTGAGTAGATGACTTGTATTATTGTTGATAGAACATGGTGTTTATGACTGACTATCAACTTACACAAAGAGTTTTGAATAGAAGTTGTGAATGTGATGATTTATTTAGTGAATAGATTGTCAAATTTTGCTCTTGATAAGAAGGTGGTCAAAGATATATGGATTGAAAATCCGATTGATGATTCAAATTGTATATATTTGAATGTCCAAGATATGTCTATACTCATGTTAATGAGAGATCGAAGCTAGATTCAAAGTTGAATAAATATATCTTTTTGAGCTATAACACTAACATTAAGGGGTGTTAACTTTAAAATTCAAAGGCGAAGAACGTTATTTTCAGTAGAGATGTAATATTTGATGAAGATCACATGTTGAAGTTTTTCTTTATAAAACACATGGTTCAAAAATCTGATGATACTTGTATTAAAGATAAGACTAAAATTAGAGGTGAAAATTGTGTAAAGTACTTTTAAATTTTAATTGAGAATGGAGATTGAGTTACATAATTATCAAATGTTCTTGATTGTATTATTGTTGGATGAGACACACATGAAAACCTCTTACTTGTCTTGATAATTATATTATCTTTATATTTTTTGTAATAGATGATGAGCCTACAACTTTTCAAGAGATAATTAGTTATCTTAAAAAAGAAAAGTGGTTGTAGGCGATATTTGAAGAGCAAGCATTAAACAAGAAACACACATAGAAATTAATTGATTTTTCTATAATAAAGCAAGTTATTAAGTCTAAATGGGTGTATAAGAAAAAGTCACTAATGATTGATGGTGATCAATCATAATACAAAGAAAAGTGTGTTGTAAAAGGTTTTACACAGAAGTAGATAATTGATTATATGAATTGTTTTTATCTATTGAGAAACACACATCTATTAGCTTGATGTTAGTTACTGTTGTATATGAAAATATGAAACTTGAGCAACTACATGTTAATATAATATTTTTTCGTGGAGATTTAGAATTAAATTATTTATATATAATAATTTGAGAATTTTGTTATGCAAAAGTCAAAACATCTTGTTTCTCAATTAAAGAAGTCTCTTTACAAGTTGAAATAAGCATAGAAGTAGTGGTACAAAAAGTTTGGCTCTCACATGTTAAAGATTGACTACATGAGGTATGATTTTGATTATTGTATTTATATGAAGACTTGTGATAATGGTTCTCTAATTATGTTGATATTTTTTATTGATAATATGTTCATTGTTTCAAAAAATTTCAATAAAATTATTAGTTGAAAAATACTATTGAGCAAAGAATTTGATATGAAGAATATTAGTGTGGCAAATAAGATTCTTAGTATAGAGATCCATAGAGACCAAGAGTTAGGTCAACTATGGTTGACTCAAAAGAGTTATCTCTTGAAGGTAATAAATTTATTTTACATCAGTAATGTTAAAATAATAAGCACTTTTTTGACTAGTCATTTAACATTATTTATTACTCAATATATGACATCTAAGAAAAATATTATTGAGATAAAATAAATTTTTTATGTTAGTTGATGTGACTTAGTCGTTGTATAGTAAATCACGTAAATTTAAAATTTATAAAACTAAAAAATATGAATTTTTAGATATTTAGAAGTCTTTTTTAATAAATATATTAATTATAATTTATTAAAACTTCCAAAAATAGTGATAATTTTTCAGGTCGATCACAGAGATGTAATATAATATCAGGTAATTATTTAGAATTGTTTTTGAAGAATATTAGTTTTTATGAATTTTATACTAAAAAATAAAAATAAAATATATTTAAAATTAAAAAAAAAGAAAATAAAGGTGCGGACGTTAAGATGACATCAGCGCTTGGCGAACACGAATTGGGTGAAAATAGAGTTCTACTTAAGAATTCTTATATAAGCGATTATAGACGATTTAATTAATCAAATTAAGATCTATAAAAATCGTAATAATTGTAATTGAATGAAGTATATCTTGGTAAATTTAAATCACAGAAATTATTACTAAATGAAGCAGAAATTAAGTTAAAAATAGAAAAATAGAGTTTCAATGTCGCGGCGACAATGTGTCGGTGATGCAACAGAATCTTGAGCGTTTGGGAGGATCATTGTATAGTGTCCACGTCATCAAAGGCTCTCATTGAATAAGGACGACATGGACAATCTCTAGATCTTTTTACGAAGTCTAGAGATCAATGAAATGGGTCGTTGAATCGTCTCTGGCAGTTGTCATTTGACGGAGAGGAGTTGGATGGAGGTGGGGCATGTGTTAGGGAGCTTCATCCTCAAGTTCATATAGTAAGAGGAGGCTCTTCATCGCATCTGGTACGCTCTCAAGAGGTGGCGACTCATCTCCCAGCGGATTGTCCTCTTCTTGATGACGACTTGTTCATTGATCAATCGGAGATGATTTACTCAATGGATTCACGATCTTTTTATCGCGAATCGTTCAACGATTTTAGTAACAATGCTCCGCGAATCGCGTTGACGAGATTTGTGTCGATGATCTAGCGATTGTAGCGGCTTAATCCTTTACCGGCGATCAGAAAAGTTACGATAATCATATAAAAATACAAGTTTTAGCTCTAGGAGGATTCAAATCTGTGTTGGGTACTTACCTATATGAGAGAGATTGAAATATGTACTCTAATGCCTTTATAAAATGACGTCATCATGGTATATCTCTATTATAAATAAGGGATATTGTAGGTATTAAAATCATCGAAGCCTTTCGGGGGACGGTGTGATGGGGGTTTAGTCCCACATCGCTTGTGTGCTGAAGTTTCAGACGAATATATAGTAATATTACATTTACAAGCAAATCTCTTTCTCCCGCTTGTGTACGACCACTCCTTGCCTCATAGTCAACTGACCACTAGTGATGTAAAAGGGGAGTGACACACACGTGCCCCTATTAGTCCTAGCTACTTGAGCCCCTGCTCGTAGCTCCTCCTCGACCACGCTTTCGACCCGCTTGTGGGCCTAGTTGACTAGCAAGTACCCCCCCATTTTGCTATATTTTTATTTTTATTTCTTTTTCTTCATTTATCTCAAAATTAAGATTATAAAAATTATATAAATTTATATAAAATCACATAATTAGCCAAAAATTCATTTAATCAACTAAAAACCACTTTTCACACTTTAACATAAATATAAGTCTATTTCTCATGAGTCAAGGTTAAAACTATATTATTTACTAATTATTAACTCGTGATAATAAAGACTTATTATTAGTACAGTTGGCTCTTTTATGTATGCAATAGTCTATACAAAGCCATATATTACACATGTAGTTAGACTTATGAACAGGTTTATAAGCAATCTAAGAATGAAACATTAAAGTACAGTGAAGTGGATTCTTTGATATCTAAATGATTTTTTAGATTTTGAAATCTATTTTGACCAGCAAAATTATCTTTCTGCTATTGACTTTGTTGATGGAGATTTTGTTGAGAATTTAGATTATAGTTAGTAGACTTGTAAGTTAGAAGTTTACACTTCAAATTATTGTCACATTATCTACGACTGAGGGGGAGTACATATCAACTATTGAAGTAGCTAAGCAGGTCTTATGGTGAAGGGATTGTTGAGTGAACTTGAGATCTGGTGGGGTAAAGTTACTTTGTATTATGATAATTAGAGTGTTATTTGTTTAGCAAAGAATCAGGTTTACAATGAACGTTCGAAGTATATTGATGTGTGATATCACTAGATATGTGAGTTGATGAATTATAGAGATATTTCTCTAGATAAAGTTCATATAAAGGAGAATGCTACAAATATATTGACGAAGGTCGTCATAGTGGAGAAGTTCAAATATTATTTGAATTTGATTTATATTATAAGTACATTACAAAAGATGAAGAACTTACAATATTGACGAAAGCCGACGTTGGGTGCAACGATGATGGTTGTCAAGGTGAAGTTTGTTGGCAGTGTCAACCCACCACGTCTAACCTATTCGAGAAATGTGTGAGTCTTCTCCCATTTGACTCGCTCGAAAGATATGCGAAGAGTGAAGGATAGTGTCACAATTGTCACATCTTCCCTATTGACCTATTCAGGGGGTCGTGCATGGAGAGAGAGTGGGAAACAAAAATGGTTGAAATCATTGATAACATGCTATTTATGCATGTAATTATATAATTATTAATGCAAATTAAGGCATTAATCATTACAAATATATGCATGTTATCATATTTTAAGTATATTTCTATCATTTTGTGTAAATTCATGTTATGATCTTAAAATACACCAAATTATGGATTATTATAAATAATTACACATTACAATCTTTAATCATAATTATATTTATGATCATAATCATGTTTTAAGAGTGAAGATATGAGAGCAAATATATTTATTAACATTTATGTATTTATATAAATTTATTTTATATAATACATAAATGTATAAAATTAATTAAAATTTATTCTCTTCTTATTTTAATAATTTGACCCTTTTATAATGATAGATTATTCAATTTTGAATCCAAAAAAACAAATTTGAATTAATTTGGAGTCGTATTTTGAAATTTATGATTTTTACAATTTTATAGAATTTTCTGGAATTTTTCTGAATTTATTTATATTTATTTTCGATTTTTAAATGTTTTAAATTAATTAAAAAATTCGCAAAAAGGGGTTATATGTCGCGCGTGTACACGTGGATGCGACGTGGTACTCGGGGCCACGTGGCTCTACCACGTGTACAGCGGGCGCTTGTGTGGCGCTGATGTGACACCTGGCGTATTTATATTTACTATATATATTTATTTAATAAAGTATATAGGTCTTCCGATTATCGGAAGACAAAGTATTAATCCCTCTTAATCGTCATATCTTATATACCCGAATATACTCCTTTGTTTTTCCCGTGTGGGACTAAAGTCCCTTCGTTTTCTTATGTGCAGGACGCGTGGCGTGATCTCGTGCATCCGATCGACATCGCGACAAATAGCATGTGTAGATCACGTGGAATCGAGGTCCACGTGATCAGAGATCAACCACGTGCCTAAATACTCACTTAAGTGAATAAATCGCGACCGTCTGATCGAGAGTTATAATGGTCCAGATTATTCACATCAGATGGACATCCAATCACATCTTAACCGCACGATCACGATCGGACGATCGTCGAATCGTCGCGACGATTCGTGAAGAGGCGTCTCATCGCGATTGTCCATCGCGATCAACTCCATCAGATCGGACGGCCACGATCATTTCCGAATTTTATAAAATCCGTTCTTCACGACGGAAGAACGGCCCGCGATCAATCTTCAAATTCTCTTTGTTTAGAGCTCCAATTCACGCGCCATCTTTTTAATTGTGTTCACAACTCATTTCCTCTTCTGTTGGATGTTTAATTTCAATGTTTTATTGAAAGAATTGGAAGAAATCAAGTCTTAAACTCCTCTTTCGTCTTCGAAAATTCGGAATGAAAAGCCTTGCATCCGGCGATTAATTGGATCATTTCGAAGGCTAATTTGGGTTAGATTGTTTGTTTTCATCTTAATATTTCATCATTTAGTGTTAATTTTACTTTAAGTATTGTAGAAAAGTTTAATTT
This sequence comes from Spirodela intermedia, assembly GCA_902729315.2. Taxonomy (NCBI): domain Eukaryota; kingdom Viridiplantae; phylum Streptophyta; class Magnoliopsida; order Alismatales; family Araceae; genus Spirodela; species Spirodela intermedia. Next base: position 1,805,338 of record LR746269.1, on the reverse strand, counting down.
AGTTTTAATTTCTGTTTTTAATCATTTCGCGATACGAAAATTTCTCTTAACTTCAAACTTCGATTACTCTTCGAATTCTCATCCAAATAATCTGATTTTTGATTCCGTGGATTCGAAATTGAGTTATCTTTCTTAATATACTAAATTTCTCAATTTCTAACCTAATTTCATCGTCCGATTTGACCGAATTTCAAAGATATCTCTCAAATTTCCCTAATTCTCCGTGGATTCGACCCTTAATTACTATTATACTAATTAATTACTTTGATTAATCATAAATTGGTAAGATTAGGACTTTTTTTTGACACTGAATTGTGTGCATTCAACGACCATACGATTTAGTCTCGTCAATCATCACCTCTAAGATGTGTGGGATGTGTGAGCCTACCCACACATAGGTCAAGAATGTCTCTTTTTTGGGGGTGATTATCTTTTTTTTAAATATATAAATATGGCACGTATTTCTCCTTTTACGATGGACGATTAAAATATCTCTTTCTTTTGATTTTATTTTCTTTATCCATCATCTCTCTTCCTCTTTCTTGATTTCTCTTTTTCCTTTTATTAAGGTGAAGTCATTATAGAAGGAGATAAGAGTTCATTGTTGACTATCTAATGTGTGTGTCATCTCAAGGGTGTTGAGATGTGGATTATAAGTTTTTGGTGGAAGTGTTGTTTTCATTAAGATTCCTAATAGCTTAGTGATTTCTCTTTTATTTACTCTCACTAATATTCAAAAATTGAGTTTTCATTGTTATTATGATCATATACTTATATATTTATTCCTACATGAAGTATTTTTCTAACACAGAGACAAATCATTTACAAAATGACTTAGTGGGTTGTGACTCCCAAAAGCTATCAAAAAATTAGGAAGACAACTAATCTAGTGTCACCTATAAGAGTATAATCAAAATTGAATGTGAGAATTGATATATTTGAAATAAAAAAAATGAAATCAAGAATTAATTCAAGAGTTGTGTTGAAGTTTAAATATTAACTAAGTAACCCTTGCAAAAGAGGAAGTAGGAATCGTATCAATATTCAGAGACTCAACTACCCTTATTTGAAGGACATTTGGACAATGTGAGAATTCGATTTTGAAATATCAAATTATCATGTACAATTGAAACTGAGAATTACCTTATAGGCAGAAAAGTTATAACATAATACACTTTTCATGCAAATGGATAATTTTGGGGGCTGGGAAAAAGGATTCATGGAAATGCTTAAGTGAGTCATACACCTCGAACATAAAATATGTAAAAAATGAAAAGCATATGTCCATAGAAACTATCCCTTAATTTTAAATCAAATACCTTTGGAAAATAGTTTCTTGAATTGTCATATCATCGGCAAATGTAAGTGTTGAAGCTTGATTTGTCCCAACAAAATGTTCAAGAGTATTGTTGTCCTAAAATAAGAGTGATGAAGTGTAAATACATAAAAAATGAAATAAGGAAAACAAAAAAGTAGACAAGAGTAGAAATACAATGACTATTCTACATTGGATCATTAGATTGAGTTTTATTCAAAGGTCTCAAACTTAAAAGGATTCATGAAAAGTATAAAATTGTAATTTAGTATAAGGGAGGGCTTCACAAAAGTTTTTATATGCATTTTATGATAATAGGAAAAAAGAAAAACCCATCCCTTAATTAGGTTTAGATGGCTGCTTCCAAGGCCAATTAAAGTGTCAATATTTACCATCAAAACTACACATACATTCTAAAAATCATTAGGATCATTAGAGGACACTTAGGAACATATGACATGCACTTCAAAAAAAACATACAGAAACTGATATTTGTGACTATGATTGAACAAATTTATCTTCAAAAAAATTGGTCACACAAAGAAACTTAGTGACCTTGGATAAAAATAATGATTAGTTGTAAATTTAAAACAATAGTGATACAACATGAAGACTAGGAAAACCTTGTTATGGATTAACTCATTATGATTTTTAAATATTAATTATAAATCATGAAATTGATAATATGTGATGTATTTGAATTAGATATTCATATGTTAGATTTATTTCAATAAAGAATTAAGGTTTAAATCGTAAGAAATATCTCATTATAATTTAAATTCTGATAAAAAGATATAAATGTTAGGATGTGTATATAAAAATAATAAAAATTCTATGTTAGGTGCATATGTTAATCATATTTGTAAGGCTTAATATTTGGATTTTATTTATCAGATGACTTCAATAATATAAGCATATTTGTATTAATATTGACATGAATAATCAAATGAAACAAATTTATGAGAAAAGGATCAAGGTATTAATATTTTATTGATTTTACAAAATTACTAATTTAATATATTCATGAAAGTTCAAAATAGCATAGAAGTTTGACCCTTCCTACTAAAACAATTTTTATCTCATTAAATATGTCCTAGATATAGGTGTGTGATCACTCAGTGGAAAGAGGATCCAAATTATAAGAATGCAAAGCTGAATATTGAGAGAGTTATGATTTTTATTTTTTACTGTCATTTTTTTGTATTTTTCAAGATCCACATGAAGTTGAATTTCTTTCAAATTAAGATAAGGGAGAAAAACAAGATTTCAAATGATGGCTATCGCTTCAACCACCATTCTATATCTTCATCAACTCTTATCAACTCTACAGGTATCAAGGACAAAGTTTGATTACTTTAAGGGAGTTGTGAACATCACTTCAAGTCTTAAAAGTTTCCTCCTTCAAACCAACACCTTCGACACCTTGAACAACTCGTGGTCCAAGAAAACTGTGGTATATTCATTTCAGATTATTTATTACTTGTATCTAATCTATGGTGTCCTATGATGCCCATTTTACACATGGTGTGCTTGAGTAGAAGACCTACATTTGTGGTATGTGTGGCGGCCTGTTAAGTATATGTGGTGTACTTTGTTAGTTGATGAGCACATGTGGTGAGCAGTCATTTATGTATGCAGTGTGGAACATATAGTGAGGCCTATTGTGGGCTCACTTTTAGGTGAAGTTTTCTAGTCTTCTAGTATAAATATATAGACTTGATGAGTCTATTGAGTAAGATTAAGTTGAACATCTAAGTCATAGTGGTGAAATAATGAAATCAAATTGGAGTCCTTAAAAGTGGATGTAGGCTAAAAGAATTTGACATAATCACTCTACAATCTTGATGTGCACGATTTCTTCTTGACTTATTTTATATTTATATATTAATATAAAAATATAATTGAGATATTAATATATAATAAATTATTAAAAATAATTAAATTAAAAATTAAAAATCAATTCAGCCCCCTTTAATTTATCTAGTCATATAGGAACCAACAAACCTCACACACTAGAAAAAAGATATCAAAGTAAATATTTTTCTCCTCTATTTTATGGCATATTACCACATAATAGCATTTTCACTTCTTAAACTTGCAAGAATTGTGCAAGATTAAAATCATGATAACAAACCAAGAAAGCAAGAGACTTCAAGAATTGCACAAAAGAATCCATCGTTGAGCGGAATTTGATGTTGCTCATTCATGCTTATGTCACCTCGAGGTACTGTGGAAAAACGATGATGGTACATCTGATTTTATAATATTCAGCATGATTCACGAGTTGAAATAAGGGTGTCGGTGGCGATGATGTTAATTATAATATTTTTCACGTGTTTAAATAATTGAGCTGCTTTTTCTGGCTTCAAGAAACTCTCAATTGTTAATACGGTACTAAATAAAAAAATACGCAAATACTCGAGGGTTTCTCTACATTGCCAATTATAGTATGCAAAATAGGTGATTAAATTCATACCCTAGCCCATGATAGAGAGAGAGAGAGAGAGTGAATTTGTAAGTGGGAGTTTTGGACTGTTGTTTTTTTAAAAATTAATTACTCAAGAGATAATAATTTTTAGCCAACCTAATCCTTACACGTATTAATCTTGTTAGATAATGCTTTAGAATGCTGGAACAGAATAAATTTAAATTTATACTCCCCCTATGTAAGACTGAAGAATACTGATGGACTCGGGAGACGAGTCTTAGATGTGACTTGTGATTCTTCATTTATACTTGTTCAGATTTACAATGCTGGCTTGACATGTCGACAATCATTGTGTTGTTGACCTATTGCACCCAAATGCTGACTTCTAGGTGGGCAATTTTGCATGAAAAAGATCCCTCATTTACCATAGGTGAACAGTTGTTTACCACTTTATCTAAGTGTTGACCCTTACAGGACACTTCCACTGATCAACACTTCAGAAACAATCCATCAATCCCTATTTAACCAATGATATCAAAAACTCGCCAATCCCACTTTTGGGGGAGTGGGGAGAGGAGAGAGAGAGAGAGAGAGAGAGAGAGAGAGGGAGAGAGAGAGAGAGAGAGATTTGGGCCAACTGGCAATTAACAAAATCTAAATGAATCCTTGATGAGTTTGCAAATCCAAGAACATGGTCGCACCTTAGATAGAGACCAAACTTATTTTCCCTTCCAGACTTGGGTTGCATCGCAATCCATTATTACCTCTCGAGAGGGAAAGGAAGAGAGGAGACAGGAGTAGAGAGACCTTACCATGTCTACAAACGTTGACAAAAAGGAACAACGTTCATATATTTATTTTGTCAGAGTTTTCCAAAGTAACTGCATAATTTGCAATATTATTGCAGGGCTCCCTACTATTTTATACCAACCTGGGGAGATATATACCCTGAAGATGGGGCAGCTTCTCCCATTTGCCGGTTGATGCAGCGATCTTCCATGGATCAAAATCATAGAGCTGAGCCCGCCAGCCGCCTCCTGGTTGCATTGGAGACCGCCACTTGGCCGAGCCTGTCAGCATCTGGCTCCACCAGCCGTTCCCTGGGCGGCAAATAATGCCGCAGCCACACACCGGTGTAGACCTGATGAATGAGAGCAAGTGAGGCCAAGACACTAAAACGGAGGAACCATGAACTCGATCGTTTTAAATCCATGATTGTAATGAAATATAGGGGCATCAAGATCATCCGCCGAGGTAAAAGATAGTATTAAATCGACGGAAAAATCTGTTCAGAGAGATTGCTCAATGTGCGTGATTTCTGAGTAGAAGTAACCTGCTGGGGCCTCATGATTTTTGTGTCAGGATCATCCAGCGACTCTCGCCAGTGTGCCAAGTACCCGGCCATGCGAGGAATCGCAAACAAAATCGTGAAGAACTCCGTCGGAAAGCCCATAGCCCTGATTAAAGAGGACACCGTTAATACAAGGATATCGATCTGAAGGAAAGATCCAAGCATGATTCACCTGTAGATTAAGCCCGAGTAGAAGTCAACATTCGGATAAAGTTTCCTCTTGATAAAATACTCATCTGATAAAGCGGTTTTCTCCAATGCGACAGCCACCTAAACACAATTGATCACGAGCTGAGAAATAATACGGAATTATCCGGGTCGCATCTACATGAGATAGGAATCTATTGTACTGCTCGTTGACCCCTACTACATGCATGTTGATAAGACTCTACACACTTACATATCTAAGATGAAAATAGTAACCAATCCTCAACATTGGGAAGAATAATGCCATCTTAAGCAATATCCGAGAATAAATACGCTAGTAATTTTGACACCAGAGCAAATATAGCAACAAGGGGAAGGAATAATGGTGTGCATGCTGTGAGAAAGTGTTTACAACACAGTGATAGAATAAGCTTGTTACTCCGACAATTCATCTTAAGTTTCTAGGAAATAAGACATTGGCCTACTTATGGAACATATTTGATGGCTCGTGTCCAGCCTGGGTGATCTTCTTCAATTGGCTACATACATACAATACTGGAAATGTTATTCTTGTTGATTAGACAAGTAACTAAGATATAGTACCACATGCCCATAGTTAGCTGATGAAATATGCCTGTCATCGTCCTTTCCATCTAAGAAAATGGATTGCAATCATGGAGTTACCGTCGCAAAATAACGAGTATAACTTGAGACAGAATAGCAGCAAATTATAAACTTTGATGCAGGAGATCACGATACAAAAGCAAGTCGTCTATAAAATGAATATCAGCGAACGCAATCTTTGGTTGTATTAGATTATTTTTGGAAGAGAAGTAAACCTCAATGAGTGGATCCCGTCCAACAATTGAGAAGACTTCCTCTGCCAATTTCCTTATGACCTTTGCACGGGGATCATAGTTTTTGTAAACACGATGTCCAAATCCTGACATTTTGCGCTTCCTATGTGCAAGAACATTTTTAGGAATTGAATGGAAACTTTTCCCGAAAATAATACATTAGCAAAGATACATCTAACTTAAACAAACGAAACGAAGCATACCTGTTTTTCACACCTTCAATGAACTCTGGAATGTTTTCAACCTTGCCAATCTCATCCAGCATTTTAAGTACAGCCTACGACACAAAGAAAGAACAAACTCACCTAAAGCAATGATAAAATAAAACCGGCCAATGTCTCATTATAAGGTTTTTTTTTAATTTATTTTCAAGGACTTGATTGAAACTAATAACATAAAGCCCAATCAATTTTTCTGTCTACCCAATTTTTACCTTTTAGGCTTAACTCAAAGTTGTCCGATTGAAAAAATAACGATACTCTTACATTTAAAAAACAAAGGAAGATAAATAACAAAATCGAGACATACAGAAAATATTTCTCAATACGTGGAAAAGATGATAAACCTCTGAGCTAAAAAGAGAGTTATCTTTTCCTCTCCTCATTTCTTCCTCCCGTCCCCTTTATTTGGTTCAGTGTTGCTCTCTCTTTTGTTGCTCCTTCATGTGCACTACTGTGGCTCAGTCGTGTCCCACTTGCCATTGTAATATGCAACATTTCTAAACTCATATTCTTCTTATCCCCCCTTAATTGCTCGTAAATTATTCCCCTTTTCAAAATCTCAAAAAATGATTAATCATACCAGACTCTTCTCTACGTGATTATTTTTATTTGTGGCTACTAATCTCCTTAATGCGGATATTTGAATAGCCTAAGAGGCTATTCCATACACCACAGTTCTAACACAGACATTTCTTCCCTACACAACAGTTCACAATTATCACAAAGCATCCTGGTAAGTACTTTCCATTTTAAACAAGCGTTTACAATACTAATGATCCCATCTCTGTTTACAACTTTCTTTGCTTCAATTACCAGACCTAGATACATGATTTAATCTTTTGGAGTCCATTTTTTATTGTATACAAGTAATAGATTACAGGCAAAACAAGTACAACTTCTTTTTGATTAATAAAGTGACATGTTTCCAGGTTAATTTTGACAACTGCTCAGACAAGCATCTGAACAAAGAAACTGTACCTCATTCGCACCACCATGAAGAGGCCCATACAATGCTCCAACAGCTCCAGCAAGTGCAGTGTAAACATCCACGCCACTGCAGAACGGTAGAAAAAATTATGATGCAGCTCAATCTTCCTGACTCCATTCCAGAGGCTTGTTGTGGTACGTACCTGGAAGCAAGATGTCTAGCAGCAGACGTGGAGCAGTTCATTTCATGTTCTGCATGCAGTATGAAAAGTACATCTAGAACACGAGCAAGACGGGGATTGGGTTTATATGCTCGGTTGCCCCTGTAGTTCATGCGGTAAAAAAATCATTTGACCAAGTAGAAACGTTTAACAAAGACTAATATCAATGCATATATAGTTCTTGGTCATGTTAGTCGAATGGAAAATTCTAAGAATACATGATAACCTATGACATCCATTTTCCAAAATAACCAAAATAAGGAGGAGAGAAACCATATAATTCCTATTAACATGGCCCATAAAATATACCAAAATAGACGGTTCATCGGTTGAGAATTGAAGAAGAGGATATGGTTGGAAATACTTACAATGAATCCAACATATAAAGGAAAGTTTCTGAATAAGACAAATTGCTGGAAGGAAGGACTGGTGGCCTGCCAGCTAACCGTAAGTATGCCGCTGCAGCAATTGTTGGTGCCTGTAGAAGCTCCATGCGTTTTGATCAAGAAAAGAACAGAAAGAGACTTACCTAATTTTTTTAGAAATCTTAATTATCCACAAGCTTCACATTACGAGGGTATTCACATTACGACTGTTATATCATGATGATATAAAAAATTTAAGGAATGATCCTTGCAAACATACCTTACCAAGAATACGTACTATCTGTTTATCTCTCACTTGCTTTGATTTATAGAGATCCTGACCCTGCATGGCAAAATAGATCAATATGAAACTTATCTTGAGCTGTTTCATCCGACCATTTGAAGAGTTATTTATAGGATTATTCGTCAACACCTATTAACTAGCTTAATACGTCAGTGTGTTGAAGATTAAACGGTTACACAAGGATTCATATTGCTGGCAAGCATAATTGACTAAAGATAACCAGCACTTAATAATAGATGAATGCCTAGCTCATGAATGAAAAGAGTAAAAAAATGACTCAAAAGAAGTTTGTACAAGCCAGACTGCGAAGACAAAAATTGACCAAATCCAATGAATGACGATTTTTCGTTTCTGGCAGTTTCAGCAGAGAATGCCAAGTTGCAGAAGACACACGAGGTCATATGCTCTGAATAAGTTACAAAACACCACCATAGAAAAGTTGGACATGGGAATTAATGCAGACAATGACAACATAGAAAACATGTACTAAATTGAATTACTCTGAGCTACATCTACCTTCCGCAACATAGAAAACATCATATTCAACACAACAGACTAAAAAGTGGCTTTATATTTTTCATGTTCTTTCTCTGAATTTTTTTCCTTGATGATCATGGGGTTTATCAAATATTTAAGCAAGGAGGAATGCTCATTGACGAAAAATCTGTTTTTGCATGTTTCTATTGCCATAGGTGAGTTTATTGTTTCTACATAGATATTGGTTATATTGCCATAGGTGCCAGTCTAGTATTTTATTAGTAGATGGTGAAACTTACTCTGAGAGCAGGATTAGCATCTGGATGGAACACAGACAGAGCACTCATTGCGCTAACAAGTACACCCATTGGATGTGCATCATGAGGCATTGCTTGTATAATATCCTAAAAGAGGAGAAGCCAGCAAGACTCAGCACATGAAATTAATCGGGCATTGCAGGTAAGCAAGACGACATTAACAAAATAACGGAGCACAACTGTATCTTCCACAAGATCAATGGTATAAATGATGGGAAAATACTGGATCAGTAATAGACACAGCGCAACTAGTTCTAGCCCTTTCAACGATGTAAATACTAGAACAAGACTAACAGCGTGACAATACTAATGGAGAAGGAAGAACTCACCAGAACACCCTGAGGAACTGCAGAATGCTGCGAAATGGCAAATTCCCAATCGGCTAGCTGGCTTTGAGAAGGTAAAGTGCCATACACTGGGTATAGAAAATGGCGGAACTATTATGAGGACTATAGAACTTTTTCAATGTGAATCTGACTGAGAGGACTCACTTAAAAGGTAGGCCACTTCAACAAATGTGCTGTTTTCAGCCAACTCCTCGATTGGGTAACCCCTGTACCTAAGGATACCCTCATCTCCGTCAATGTAGGATATGGATGAACGGACAGGAGCAGTATTAAGATAACCCGGGTCATAAAGCTTGATCCCCTTGTCATCTTTACCAGTGGTTATCTAGAAAACGATGGCACCAGTTAAAATGCGCATTAAACAAAATGTCAATGCAAGCTTGTACAGATAAGAAGGTAAATATCCAAAAAAATAAATGGTATAATTAAATGCCAATCTGTTTTCCTTCCTTAGCCAGTCAAAAATGTTGTTGCGACAGAACGCATTATCTTCTCAACAGTAACATTATCGCATGAAAACTAAACTTGTCTTTACAGGTACTAAATACATGACGTAAAACAAACCAAAACAGCAATGACGAGGAATGTACAAACACAGATGGATACAAAATCAAGCTAATCCAGTCATAGTCCATACATTCACATCCGTCCACAAAGACAAGATCAAAAAGGAAATTTTAGGGGTTGCCTCATAAATAATAATAATAATAATTCCCAACACATAAATATAATGGCTGACGGGAAAGTTCAGATAATTGAGTTCCCAAGAGCCGTATAATCACCTTCTTCAGATCGGTAGCCCTAACGGTCCCTTCCTCAGAGACCAGAAGCTCGTACTTCTTCCCTGTCCTGCCATCGACAACCGTCAGGGCACCACCCAAGCTACCCGGAGGCCGCGGGATCGTCTGAGCGGAAACCGGCGACCGCCACAGGGAAGGAGAAAAATTGGCAGAGGAAACAGCGGCGTTGGCCAGATGCGCCGTAAGGACAACCAGCCGGCCAGGAACCAGAGACTCAGCAGGTTCGGCGCGATCCATGGCGGATGAAACTGCGGCGGGCGGGCGAGATCAGATGGCCACCGGGCTAAGATCCCTCCTGTCGCTGGATCAAACAGGCGGAACAGGACGGTGCGGTGAGCTTCCCCCACCCACTTCCTGGTATCCCGGGGAGCTTGCTCGGAGCTCTAAATAGATCTTTCCCTCCGCTCGCGGAGGAGGGGGACGGTGGGAAGCCGGGATACGTCGACGGCGACGGCGGTGACGTGGTCAGAGCGGCTGCGGCGGTGGGGACCCCCGCCGGAGAAGAGATTGGGATAAACCGCTGACGTACGAAAGCGGGAACACTTGTCGCGGAAAAAGACGGCGCCTAGAGATACCCGTTCTGCCGATCCGTGACCCGTACGCCGGGTCTGGTAGAATCGGGCCAAAAAGAAATAATTCCAATAGGGTATAAAATATACTATATATTTAATCGATTAGTCTTCTGTGTATCAAATACTTTTTAAATATATTTTAGGTTAATAAATATAAATTTGATTTAATTTTATTACGAAATAAAAGTATGTTAAAATTTTGAAAATGTGCTAATTTTCTTTTTAAAAGGAAGCGGTAATGGTGGGTCGGATCCGCCCCAGATGGGGCGGAATAGGCCCGATGGGGCTCGAGAAGGTTCCGTTCTCCACTTGTGAGGCTCTTAACGAAGGAGACGGTCACGTTGTTGATCCTTCCCTCTTCCCCTTCTTCCCTCCCACCTCCTTCTCAACCTCGTCGCTGCGGCAGCCGCCGTCGTCGTTTCGGGTGGAGGATCGGGGGAAACTGCCAGTGTCTGGCAAGGATATCGGATATCTGCTGGTAATTTGAGATCAATAAGGTTCTTCTGTGACTGTCTTCATCTCTTTTTACAGTTTTTGGAACCCTTGATTGCCCATTCTTAGGATTCGCCGATGATTGGGGTTTCCCGCTGTGTTGTTGAATTATTTTCTTATTTTTCGCTCTAGGTGGCCAGTTTTTTATGGTTTTTCTTATGGATTTGGTTTGTTTAGATCGGAAATCGTAAGGAATTCTTTTAACGGTTTTGTTTCATCGATCTTACTTGTTTACTGTGAAATGGTGGATGCTTTATCGAAGTTTTGATTCATACTAGCCTTTGATTCGATTCATCTCTTTTTCGAAGGAGAGAGGGAAATCGTGCGGGTTTGAAATTCACTGTTTGGCCATTAGAAGGAAATCATATCTTACTAGTTCCCTTTCGTTCGCCTTTCAGTTCGATGGATTGACCTAAGATATTATATATATGATTTTTCAAATATGGAAATCAGTAGTCTCTTAGATCGGTCTCTGAAGGAGAGTTGGACGTTCTCGTAATGGCCATGATGATTTTCTTTGATGTTTTCGGTGATTACGCGGTTGAGCCCTTTGAAAAATGATTGGCGTGAACTGATACTGCTGATGCAACATCGTCAACAGCCTTTAGTTCGTGATGCGTTTCTGGTTTTGAATCTGAATCTTTGAGTTCTGTGCTCGTAAAGATAGATTATTGGCTTCTAGGGTATAGAGGAGAGAAGCACTTTGGTAGGGCCTACTTTTCTTCGTCCTGTATTGTCTGAATGTGGCATCCTCGAGGCCAGGATATGACGATTACTAGACTTTCCTGTTAGCTGCTCGAGGCTGCATTACCGGTGGGGTGGAAACCCGAAAATCATCCTGGAGTCTTCCCTTTCGTGGAATCCCTCTAATAATTTCTCACATTTTATTTTACTTCGTATAAAAGACAAGAAAACAAGAATGGTTTTCCTGTTCATTTTTCTGGTGGGGCAATGGTACTCAAGATGTTCTTCATTACCGTATTGGTCATTTAAGAGTTGAATTTTCGTACCTTTTCTCTCAATAATTATGGGAAATGCATTTTTCATCATCTTTTTGAATTATTTTATCACCAGAACCACGAAAGATACGTATATTTGGTATTATTCATCTATCGAACTTGCTATCAAACAGTAGATCTTCTTAAAATTTTAATTTGTGTAACTTGGCCTTGGACTTATGGATTCACTAAAGACTTTGTTGTATGATCGAATCAATTATCAAGATCTGTATGATTTGTTTTGGTTAGTCGGAAGAAGCTATCTTTTTTTCTTTTTTGCCCTATTAATGTGATTTTTACGCTGATCTTTCATTTTGTTCATGCATGGCGTTGAATGTTACTTTGATCATGCGTTTTTTTGTAGTTTTGCTGGAGATGTATGCATTAGGCATCGTTTGGAAGACTTATTACATGATTTGATTGTCTGAATCTTTTTCTAACGTTTCGACTTCGCTAGTTTTCGCTTCTATTAAATCCGGATTATCTTTTGTCTCGTTTTGATTGTAATTTCTGATGAGCAGATTTTGACTGAAAGAAGAAAAGTTGAAACATGGGAAAGAGAAAGTCAAGTGCAAAGCCGCCCCCCAAGAAGAGAATGGATAAACTGGATACCGTATTTTGCTGCCCATTCTGCAACCATGGAAGCAGTGTCGAGTGCAGGATGTATGTCTCGTGTGCAATTAGTTAATGAATTGATATATGGCGACTTAACTGGATTATATTTTCAACTCAACAATGTGCGTGATTTTTTGCTTGATTTTGTGTGCTAATTTTCCATTTTTTTTACTACTCCCCAGTGACATGAAGAATTTGATTGGTGAAGCCTCGTGCAGAATATGCCAGGAGAGCTTCAGCACAACTGTCAATGGTATGCTTCTATTTATGGGGGGTTTTATAATGTCATCCACATACTACAAGAGGTTTGCTAGCAGTTGTCATCTTCTGATCATAATTTTGTGAGCCCAAGTGTAGTTTGCTCTTGGCATCTTGTGGTCATAATCTAATATTCTCGGGTTATTGTTTGGATCACATTAACACTCATATTAACGGGTCAATCAAAGGAATCAAACTCTTTAACTTTCCTCATTCAGATCTCTGATTGAACCGAAATATAGATTACACTTCATATTGTCTTATATCCTATTGGTGGCAAACCATAAGCATTGACTTATTTATCTTCTTACTACGTTGCAGCTCTCACTGAACCCATTGACGTGTAAGTGATCAACATTCGCTGCAACTGGGTTGGAACTCGGTTCTACCAAATATAGAAAACATCACGCTGAATCCAATCTAATGATTTTTACAGGTACAGCGAGTGGATAGATGAATGTGAAAGAGTCAACAACCTTGAGGATGAGGCAGCCTAGACCTGTTCTCAAGGGTACCAGATAACCAGCGAGACTGTAATATTTTGAATCCCGTGCAACCTGGGGAAGGTTAGGATTACATGTGAAATGATGCTGTTCTATCTCCTAAACACTCACTCGGGTGCGATCACCAAGCTCTTGTGTGTACGTGCTTGCTGAAGGAAGATTTTATGTGAGAATTACTTCGTGGAAGAAAATTACTACCTACTTGCTGCTGTAGCTTGGAATGTTTCTTTCCATATCTACGATCACTCCTGGAGACCTGGTTGTGAGATTATTTCTATCTAGGATCATCTCGTCCGGGAATGAATAGGATTTGATTACAAAGTGATGAGACGTCGGTTCATCATCATCATCATCATCATCATCTTATTTCGGTATTTGCTAGGGTTCTTGAAGGTACGGTTGAGTAGTAGCTGGTTGAGAGGATGTGATCGTCGTATCAGAGATGACAATGTTGTTACCTGTTATGTCGTCATCTTGTTTTCAGTGACTGTAAGTTTTTGAATGGAGTCCGTGGAGAGGATGGGCTTGACTTCACCATGGATAAGATACAGGTCAACGGACCAGGTGTTGCTAGGCCCCGAGTGTAGAGAAAAGAAGAGACTATGAAATGGGTTGCCAGCCGGCCTGCCGCTGCATGTGTACCTCTCCTTAGGGAGAGAGAGAGGGAGAGAGAGAGAAATTATGGGGCCTTTTCAATGTCTGGACCGGGTCTGGCTAAAGAGCGGGCCGCGCTTTAGGGCTTCAGTTCAAAGTGCAAACCAAAAATAATTAAGATAATTAAGGCATCGTCGACGGCCAGGGATTGTTATTCGGCGTATCCTCGTCGTCAGAAGGGAGGATATGGTGACGTGGAATCAGATACTCGGCGAGGATTCACCAACCAGAAGGTCAAGATTCCACGAGCAAATCTCGCGAGCATCACCCTCGAGAAAGTCAATGGGAAGGGGAATACGACACATCGCCGTTCACATGTCAATAAACTATATAGTTTTCATCTTCATAGATACACAACAAGTTCAGGCATTGATGCACCCACCCAAAGGCATGTAAACACTCCACCCCCCACCCCCCACTCTCTCTCTCTCTCTCTCTCTCTCTCTCTCTCTCTTTCTCTCACTTTGGTGAGGCTATCTGAACCTCCGGCCTCCGGAGCCCGCCTCACGCTGGCAGTTGAAGTAGAGGGCGGCGACGGGGGGACCGAGGTCGTAGACTTCGGCGAAGTCCCTGGTGTTGAACTGCTGCCGCCAGCCCGGGGCGTACACCGCCTGCCGGCAGCTCTGGCGGAAGAGAAGGAAGACGATCCGGTGGATCCCCAGCGCCGGCCGGGGGCTCTCGTAGGAGACGATCTCGTACCCTGCATGAAAACCATCGGACCATCATCAACCATCGTACCCTGCATGAAAACCATCGGACTGCCTCCTCCCCATTCCTTCCTCCATGCAGCAAGAGAGGGAGAGGGAGAGAGTAAGCCATTATTGGCCCTTTATTCTCGTTCTTCGGATGAACAGTTGGTCAAAGAAGGCTTGGATTGGGTTAGGTTTGGTTAGAACATCCCTAGGCAGACCTACGATCCCTAGGGGGAGATATATATATATAGAGAGAGAGAGAGAGGCTGTCTGGGTGCTCGATCAGAAGGAAAACTATATGGCCCTGAAAAGGGGCTCTAGACTCTTGGAAAAGCCCGACAACTGCTACGGGCCAGTCCCCTTTTTCTTCCGGGGTTGACTTTTGAGGCGTGGCTGACCCGATCGATACTCCCACAAGTTTCACCATTTTCTGGCAATCAAACGACCCGTCGCCACCCGGACAAAGCGGGGGCTGCTCATCGGACTCACCGTAGCTCGGGCCGGTCGTCCCCGGGATGTCCGTCACCAACCTGCCAGGGGAACATCAGATGAGTTCATATTCTCCATCTCCCATTGGAACCCCAGAGGAGGCTAGTGAGAGAGCTCACCAGTGCAGGTACTCCCTCGATGTGGGATTGCTTGGACTGGGGGCATCAGGGTCAACCATCACCTGCCGGAGTAAACACGCAGAGAGGAGCCAGTCTCCATCAAACTGATAATCATCCGTGAGTAGCGTAAGCCATAAAATCAAACCTTAGTTTTAGTTTTCGTCGGCGAATGTGGGACTATTTCTGAGAGAGAGGGTCGAAAACTAAGCCGAAGCTTATATTGTAGGCCCAGGAGAGATAATCGGGGGTTTGATCTGCGGGGGGGGAGGGAGGTCTTTCTAAGGGGATCTAAGAGGATATTATGTACCAGTGTGAAGAGGGATCTCATGCTATCTCCGCCAATGTCTACCCGCGGCGGGTTGACGACGGCCGATGGCTTGAACTCGCATCCGTTGGTGACCTCCCGGCCGGCGAAGGCAACCCGGAGTGCGGCTGATCTGGTGAAGGCATCTACCACGTCGCCTATGACGTGACTGACTACCAAGGGGTCCCTGTCGGGCGCCATTAGAGGGTTGGGGTGGTGCTGGGTGGTGAAGAACTCTGATAGGGCTAGGTCTTTCTTTCGGGGGAGGGAAGAGAAGGGGGCTGGGAGAGTTTGAAAGCCTGCGGAAGCGAGTAGGCTTTGGCTGGGCTATATATACATTCAGAAGGGCCCTACGCAACGGTTGCTTCGGGTCTTCTTGAATGAGACGGGTCTCAACAGCTAGTTATCTCGTCTCCCCAGGGAATTCTGCCATGAGTTTGGCCAATCATCTAGTCTTGAAAACGTCTGAATCCCCCACAGCCTTTAGCCTCCACCAAACGCCGGAAAGCCCACTGCATGGAATCTAATCGACGACGGCGAGTATTCTCCGATTCCATTCTACGATTATCGAAATCCCTAGGAAGCGCGAGAGATATGAATGTATGGACGGCATCATCCATCACCCCCTGCCTTCTCCCTGCATACGGGATAGATTATATTCGTGGGGTTTTCTATGTTTCCCGACGTAAACCCGGGTGGGGTATGAGCGCACGCCGGCTCTGCTTTGCCGAGGTCTCTCCGAATTATGAGAGCGGGCGGGTTCATCTACTTGTCCATATCATGAGATGCCTCCTACTCCACTCAGCGGTACGAGAACATGGCGGAGTATCTTCTACGTATTTTTGGAGTGCTTCCCCATTGAATATTATCACAGTGGAGTCCTTCAGGTGGTGGTGCTGACGTCGGCAGCACCTGACTAGGCTAGGTAACCTCACTCTATCTCTCTCTTTCTGTCTCTGTCTATCTATCTATTATCCGTCTCTGTCTATCCGTCTCAGTCTTTCAGTCTATATTTCTCTCTTTCGCTCTCTATTTTTATTTTTTCTCACTCTTTTTAGTAGGTTGGTGCGTGGGTCAGAGCGAGACCCGCGGGGAGAAGAGGGTTCTAAAAGGTGCTTTCACCGCGGGCATCTCTTCTGGTTATAGAACACCAAATCTCGCGTAGATATCCAGAGCGCGTTTTAAAGAACTCAGATATACGATGGAACTGCACCATGGATGTTCCCGGTCCCATAATGGAGGATGAACCCCGCGAGGTATTCGGATCCGGTTCTCGCCGGTGTGAGTCATTAGAGGAAAGCTTCTGGAGGGCGGCAACCCCAATTACTTACGTCTTTCCCCAACTGGCTCGCGTGTTCCCTTCCATGCCATACAGTGTTCGTCTGCGCGTGGCCCCCTCTCTACCACCTCTCTCTCTCTCTCTCTCTCTCTCTCTCTCTCTCTCTCTCGCTCGCTCGCTATCCGTCAATCAATCTATGTGTGTCTCAGTAATGGGTTGCTCCTGATGATGAATTGTAGTGGACGCGTCAATGCCATAGGCTTGTATGAAAGCGTGGCCCCCTTTCCTCGCGGTCTACGGCCGCAAAGTGATCCAAGAGTTCTCTCTCTATCTCTCTCCCTGCATGTTTCCATATCTGGTTTGTTCCCCATGATTGAGCTCACGTGTACACTTCCATGCCACACGTTTGTATGAAAGAGTGGGTTCTCTCTCCGTGGCTATTCTCACAAAGTGAAGCCAATCCCACTCCTTCCATCCCCTTCTCGACCAGCATTACACCAAGCGATAATTTAATCATAAGATATGAAGGGATTCTCTGATACGCCTCTGTCTTGGAGACCATGGTCTCTCTCTCTCTCTCTCTCTCTCTCTCTCAACTCTGGGAAGGACCAGGAAGCCGCATTGCCGAAAAGGAAGACCGGAGTGGGAGCTCACATGGAAGTTGCCCCCAGTCTCTCCGCCATAGTCTTCGGCCTCCGGCGAGAAAACTAGCGGCGTCGCCATTGGCTGCTTTCCCGAAGAACCCACCTGGGAAGGTGTGGCGATGAGGAATTTCAAAAAGAGGTGGTTCGATTTGGCCAAATTCTTCAATCCCGTGGGAAATAAACCGAAAGTGGGGCGAGAGACGTTTGGCGAACCAGGCGGCAAGCTTCGAAGGAGCCTCCCCCACCTTCCTCCCATCCATTGACCGGAGTTTATCTTTTGGGAAACGTAGGCACGCCGGCGGAGCCCCCACCTCCCCACATGGGACATGTGATGCCTGTGGTTCCTAGCCCTAATCCATCAACGATAAAGATAGACAACAATTGTACATGTACTCTCTCTCTCTCTCTCTCTCTCGCTCGTTAGGAGAGAAACATCTGTAGGAGATCAACGGAGTGCTAGAAAGAGAATTAAACACATGATTTTGCACATATTTTACGTGGACAGTAGAGTTCATCAACCAAGAGATTACGGTTACATGTGAGGAATCGCTAAGCCAATCGATCCCAAAAAAATTGCACTTTTTCTGCAACTCTCACGTGAAAGCATAGGAAGACATGGGAATGGCGACGACGATTGCGACGAAGCTCACCCACGAGGAAGATGAACCCTCGGACGAGTCTACGGCGGAAGCATGCGAGGTTGGCAGGCTCAGGCTCATCGTGAATTGGAAGGAGGAGATCCTGTCATGAGGTAGAGAGCTCGTGACATGTTTGTTGGTGGGCTCTCCCTCCATTTGTCATCCCTAAAGTTGACTCCCTTCCATGGGGCCTCTTCTCTTTAAACCAGAGGCTTGCATCCCTTTCGGAAGATAAAGAAGAAAGCTTTCAGTCTAGCTTGACGAGAGGTTGATTGGACTGGCCCGGCAATGGAGAGAAACGGCGGAATTTTCCCCGTCCCATCATACACCAGTTTTTTTCCGACTCTTCCAGGCATCGATGGATTGCCATGAATGTACCAGACCTCTCTCTCTCGGATCTGGGATACAGGAGAGCCGCCCACATGGTCTCCTGTCCCCATTGATGCGCGTGCTCTTCTGAGTGTTGATTTAGAGGTGTGGCTTTCTGGGGAAAAGTTTCGGTCAAGATGTGCTGCGACAGTCGGAATGAAGGGCTTCTGAAGATGACACACATGTGGCAATTGGCTGGAGATCACTTCAGAATCATCGAAATGACCGTTTCTTTCTCCCTCTGAGTTTTGACCCAGTTGGAATGAAGGTGATTGTGACCATGAACCTTTACGACGAATCTAGTCCTAGGTGTACACGAGAATCCCTAGGTAAGCATAGCCTTTTGGCCGAGATTGGGCCTTAAATCCAGCAGCCCGGAAACGCAGGCGTTTCGTGCCTACAATAACCCTCCCTTACATCGCTCAGCCGCCTTCTACCAACCCCTCCTCTAAACTCTCTCTTTCTCTCTCCCTCCCTCCACCTCCCCAACTCCCTCTCTCTCTCTCTCCCCCCTCCCACCATACCACCCAAGTTTGCTGAGCATGAGGGTGTTGGGACTGGCCAATACTTTAGGGTCCAATCCGGAACACATTTCTGTGGTTGATTTCCGAGATTGGGTTCATGCGGCGTGAAAAAAAGCGAAAGATTGGGTGAGTTTCATGATGCCCAGTTTCATGGAACACCCGTCAGATCATGTAGTTCTTGTATGGAAAATGACCGATTAATGGTTCGGATACTAAGATAAAGACATTATGATTTTATGTAATAAAACATGCTCTAAGCATAGAACGAAGAGTTCCTTGTTTGAAGTCAGGATTGAACGAAATGCTGTTTGAGTTGAAATGGGACTGGCGTCGCCCCAAAAGATGCAGTCAATTATCCCTCCTAGAGTGTCGAGAGATTGCAAAGGAGTGTCCGCATAGCTCTTTCCACTAAAGACCATTCTCCTCATAATTCAAAAGATTGCAAAGGATCTAGTTGAACTGTTTATGCGGGCCAGGAGGTATGCTCAAGACCATTCTCCTCATAATTCAGGCCACACGAATTCGTCTGTCAACGGGAAGGCCGGCATAATTGCTCTGACTCTGGTCGAAAAAAAATATTCGTGATGAAAAGTCGGAACGTCGAGCAGTGTCTGGATGTCAATTGATTTCTTCATCAGTATCGTAATGAGATTATTAAGGTCAACGTTTGAATAAATATAATGTTTCTTGTGTATCTCATTCGAATTATATTCTCTGCAGATGCATGGGAATGCCCACCAGATCGTTGCATGGCAATGGGCTAAGCCGGTCTTCCCCTGACCGAGCCAAGCTGAAGCCGGAGTGTCTTTTACTACACCTGGACCTGGGCCAGATGCCTCCATTCTATAGCTGTCTGTGATGGAGGGAAGAGGATTGATTTAGATAGACAGGCAGATGGAGAGAGAGAGAGAGGCTACGGTGTGAGAGATTGTGGGACAGTCTTGTGGTAACAAAAATACTTAGCCTAGGTAGCGATCGGATAGAGTCGGGTCGGGCCCATTCTTTTCCACGGGTCTAAGTTGGATGCTCAAGAAAGCCAGGCCAACGTCCAGAATTACTAGTTCATTGAAACGCTTATTTGTTGATGTTGAAATGCGAATATTGGAACCTTTATTCAATTGGGAACCTAATGCATCACCACAAAAGATAAATAGGCCTTGGAAAAGGCTCTTCCAAAAGTCAATGGGCCAAGTCGGGGATCCACAAAGCCCAATTATTGATCTGCTATTGTTCACACAGGTCCAAACTCAATTCAGACAAGGAGAAAATCATACAAAATGGGTTTGGACTTTCTAGACGTATGGTCAACGGCAGTGGCGTTGGTGGGTGTTGGCGGTGGCCAAGGAAAGAGGTTTTCCTCTGGAAAGGGGAGTGTTCGCAGTATGAGGGGGGCTGGGAATTGGAGAAATCATGCGTCACTTGGGTGGGTGAGGGGGGGGAGGAGGAGAGGTGAAAGCTGAAGAGAAAACTATGCAGGAATAGGAGAGATGAACTTGGCGTATTGAAAACCTTCACAAGTGTCCATTTGTTTCCACCTATAATTTTCTTTTCCGACATATCATTGAAAATGTTTGCGCTACGAAAATAATCGTCTCGTATTTACTACCAATTATGCCAAACATATGGTTAGAATGAAGCCCCTACCCTATTCATTGTCCATCGAACTCGTGATTGATGACCTGTTGACTGTAATTTGGTATTAGAGTTTATAGTGGATTAAAAATAGAATAAGTATTTTCCTATAAAGAAGGCCCGAGTCTGGTTATTCCCAAATGGATTTGAGTTAGATGAACCAATAACTCTAACATAATACTAGCATCAGGGATTTCTTTGAACCGCACAAATTCTATTTATGTTATTTACTTGATAAAGCCTGCTGTAAAAGTTTATGGGTGACTACTTTGATGACTATATTCCGTTTATTTTCAGTAGATCATGAGTTATATTGCGGGGAGAGAAGGAGCTTTAAGGGTAGAGAGGATGTCACCAAAATGTAGAGAGAAACTGACAATGATCGCAGTCTTCCTAGTAGAATTTCAGACACGACATTGGCAAAACATTTACGAGGACAGACTTAGTGATATCAGTTTATATGGCCAAGTCAGGAAAAATATGCTGGCCTATGGTAGTTTCTCTCTGGACCTACTTCTGAGTAGACCTTGTTAAAACCCATGGTATGTCTGAGGTTAGGGAAGAGGATTACATACCCTAGTCAAGAAAAATAGACCCAATGATCTTAATTTCACGGTAATAGATTTTCATCCTAAAGCTCAATGGGCCATGGAATAAGCAAGACTTTATGTTCTTAATTTACGTTAGACCAGTCGAGAAAATAGGTGTGATGATCCTAGTTTATTTCTACAGTACCATAATTGGCCTTGGTGAAACCTACTCAGATCCGATTATCTTAGTCTATCTTCCCAAGTATAGGCTCAATGATCTTACTCTCTCTATGGATCTTCGTAACAGATCTCGGAGAACGCTAGACTAAGCCATACCTAATGATTTGGACTTACTGGTCTCAAGAAAAGCTGGCAGGACTCAGTGGAACGACAGATTCATTCAATCCCTGTCAAGGCACAATTCTTTGGGTATCCCAGGGAACCGTAGGTACCCAAACAAGTGGCCACGTCTTGCCCTCGAGATTGGTCAACACCTCGTGGAAACCATGGCAGGATGCTGCTGTTGGCACGTAGTTTGAGTAGCTCCACATGAATACAGCGGTCCACAAGAGTAAAGCAATGCACTCAGGGGCGATTGGCTCTTTTCTTGTTCCTATCCTTCCAAGATCAAATCGAGTATATTCCAGCTTACTTTTTCTTGATTGGTCTCCAAAATCAAGCAGTGAATAAAAAAAACCTGGCCCGGTAGAGTACCAATCGAACTGGCTCTGAGGTTAGACGGCCTTTAGCCCGGAAGTTCAGAGCTCGTTTTCTGATACCTTCATCTTTTACGATCACCGACATAGGAATCTCTCTCTTTCTCTCTCTCTCGCTCGCACACACGCGGGTGCGAGCGCGCGCGCCCGCATGCACGCACGCACGCACGCACGCCCAGATAGAAGACTAGGGATAGACGGCCATAGAGTCCAGTTTATTTTGGAGTTCTCTCCCAATCAGGGTCGGTCACCGACATAGGAATCTCCCTCTCTCTCTCTCTCTCTCTCTCTCTCTCTCTCTCTCTCTCTCTCTCTCTCTCTCTCTCTCTCTCGCACACACGCGGGCGCGCGCGCACGCACGCACGCCCAGATAGAAGACTGGGGATAGACGCCATAGAGTCCAGTTTATTTCGGAGTTTTCTCCCAATCAGAGTAGGATCAGTTCCTTACGACTGACTCCTAGGCTCGAGATTAGCTCGGCAAAGCTCGGGCTCAAACCTTGAATCTCATTTATGTATATCGCTATAAAATCGCCGGGCTGGAGGGCAACATCTTGCCGTATTACGGCGAAAGATCTAGCAGATTTTGAAGAACAAACAAAGATCAGAAACACGCTATTTCTGTATAGTAGATAACTTCAAGAGACACGACTGTCAGACGATCCATAGACTGCATCCGCAACACTGCACTGTGCTGTCTACAACACCAGTTATAAACCTTGAACTTCGGCGAC